>OX393578.1:9118299-10436132 GCA_947652605.1 Elmis aenea | reverse complement strand
TTATGTCAAAGCCAACTATGGTTGCCATTTAAAATAAGGAAAGTTAGGTGTAATACAGTAAATTCTCTCTAAATGCAACATTGTTAGATTCAAATGTTTTAAAAAAAATGCATTTATAGAAAAAAGATGCATTTAGAGAGTAAAGGAAACCATTTTTTTTAAATATTTTTAAAATCTTTCTATTATACAGGGTGTTGCATTAGGTAAAAAAAAATGTCTTTCTCTTTATTATTTTCAAGTTTATTTAAAATTTCACACTTATCCTTAATCGTTAAATTAACTTTCTTCATGATTGATTGATTGACTGTGACACTGACAGTTTTTACTACGGGTAGCTTGATTTTTGCAAGTTGCGTTTATAGAATGTTTTTGCATATATGGAGTAATGCATTTATAGAGTATGATGCACTTATAGAAGTTGCATTTATAGAGAATTTACTGTATATCAATATTTAGATGCATAAAAAAATTGAATATTGCTGTCAAAAGACCATGCAAACAATGTCATAAAAGTTTTTCTCTTTTCGTTTAAGCGAGATATTTAACATTTTTGAAAATTGCCAAAAATCGATTTTTGGCTGTATTTCAAAAATTAAAAAAGATATCAAAAATCTGTTTACGGCAATGAATTCCTCTTAAAAAAGGAAATCGAGGCTACGTACTTAGTTTTTTTCTATCTTTGATAATAACCGAGATACCCTGTATGGGCATCGAAAATAGGCCACCCTGTACAAATCAAATTAGATCTTGTTTATTTTAAAACTTACGAAATCTTCACTGTGAGAAAAACTAGTGTTAAATGATATTCTGAAAAATCTTTGCCTAAAAATTTGTTTCTTGCTAATATTGTAACTTGCTCAATATCAAAATGTCACCTTTTTATTTGCTACTTGTTGATTTGATTTGATTTTGTATAAGATCTTTTCAACTATTGTAAAATTTCTTATTGTTCTGGACGTCATATTATATTTTATTTAGGAGATGATGGTACTCAAATACGATTAAAAATAATCACCATTCATTAGCAACTGCATTTGTTAAATCAACATCGTTATGTTTAACACAACTTATCCAAAATATAACAATTACAAAACCATATGTAGGCACAGTGCAATTTCTTGTTAATTGTTACGGAACTAATATTATATTATGACTAATTGCCGTAATATTATTTTTATTTTAATTTCGCTCTGTTAATTTACTGTAATTTATGCCACAGCGTAGGCTGGTTAATTGCAGTGTGCATTGTCATATTAACCACGGTAAAATGTCTTAATATCCATCTAAATAAAAACTTTTTTTTTCAAGAGATTACTTTTAGCGAACAATATCTCAGGACAATGAAAACAACTGAGAGCGTTTAGCTAGGATTGGGTTTTGTTTACTGTAAATATTTGTTTTGAGCGCATGCCTTTCACAATATTAGTCCTGCTATCTGTGTGTTAAAGAAAAAACATATTTGGCGTTTGATATATCAATTTTACCACCTTGTTCATTGTTTTTAGACAATAACATTTATTTTTCGAGACGTATAATATAATTCGTGTTTTTTTTTGTACAGGGCCGCTTAGGAGCAGTTTGGGAGGGCTATTTGACTCCGAATATTTTAAAGAAATTTGCCACAAAGGGCTCCTAAAAATGGTTGATGACTGAAAGAAAAACGTTGTTTGACTTAAAATGTGCATTCTTAAACGAAAAACAAAACTACTTCAGAATTGCATTATAAAAGTATTCATCAACATCTTGCATATATTTTAACATAGACAATATATTCTTTTTTCGTCAGTTAAAGTAAATTTATGCCCGCGTTTAGTTTTTTTGGTAGATTAAACGTTTTTGATGTTTTTCTAGACTTTCTTAACAATTTTAAGTAAATTCTTCATCAAATGTTTTTTTGAACTTAAAAAAAGTTTGTCTTAAGAGTAAATTATCCGTTTAATTTGTGTGTAAGGTATGTTATTCAAACAAAGAGATGAAGATTCTTTTTGATCGTATAAAAACATTTATTTTGACATCGGCATCAGCTAGGGTGAAGTTTATTAAATATCTTTGAAACAAATTTTTTAAACCAAGCCTTTAACAACAAGAGATGGATTTTAATAAAATAACAACGATTATCGAATTCACGTTGTGATTCTGATTAAAAACATTTGCTTTACATAGAATTTACTTAGCGAGGTTGAAGTTTATTAAATATATATAGAACAACTACTTTAAACCAAGGCTTTAAGATCTTGGAGAAACAAATTTGAACTAATTACTAACCATGCTAGACGGTTTAGTGGTCAAAGTGATGGATTGTTTGATCTGCATGGGTTTGATCCCGGTCGAGAGCGGTGAAATTTGGGGGGATCTCCCCATACTTTCACACCCTTTCGTACAGGAAAAGAAAATTGGCAGGGCTTAACCACAGAGCTAAATCGGCTATAGCTCCGAGGCGCCAGCGCCAGCCTTTTGGGGCGGCAATTATGCTTGCACTTTGCACTCAAATCACTGGAAAATAATTTTATCGAAGAATGCCTTCATTTTAAACACGTTTATTTGTGTGAAGACAAAGGAAATATATCTACTGCGGACTTAGTTTGAGGACAATAATTGATTCAAAAATTGAGTCTACATTTCCTAACGTGGCCACAGCAATGAGCATTTTTTTAAGTATTGCCGCTACAAATTGCAGCGGTGAAAGATCTTTTTCAGCACTTGAAAAATAATTTACGCTTTTGTTTGAGACAGGGCAAATCAAATGATTTAAGTATGTTGTCCATAGAAAGTGATTTATTAAATTATTTAAATACGTGTGATATTATTAACCAGTTTTCCAAAGAAAAGCTAGGAAAATAAATATTTAAGTTATACATAATACGTTACTTTTGTTTTTGTTCACATAGGTTATTTAAATTTTGTATGAATTTTGTATTTTTATTCGTTTATTGGTAATAGGGTTTCTGATATTTGACATTTTTGCTTGTACCGGGATTCCGGGAAGAAATCGGTCTTTCCGGGATTTCCCGGGATTCCGTGATGTAATAAATTAAGTCAATATTTTAAAATAAGTAACCCAGAAACGGAAGGAGAGGTTTATTACTTCAAACAACTCCAAGTCATATATGTAATACATTTGGCTCCAAGCTCTAAGATTATTATTAGTAAATAATAAAATAATATTGGTGAGAGAAGCATACATTTCAGAAATCTTACCTTAATATTGTATGAACACAATAACATAATTTTTACAATACATTTTTGTAATATGAAAACAAAGTTGATCCATGCTTAAGTCACTTAGTCATATTTATTAACAGAAAGTCTTCCCTCATAAAATGCTTTCTAAGTTTCTACTGATAAAGGTGGAGTTGTTTGAAAGCATTTAGCATAAAAGAGACATAGTTTTTATAAATAAAATTTCATTTATAAGCTACACGTATTTTGCTTCGCCCTACCAGAGTACAAAAAAATAGAACGGTAAACGTATTTTGATGAAATAAAACTTTGTCTGGGCTTATTGACGCATACTATGGGTGTACATAATTTGTTATTCCAAAGCAGAAAAACTATTTTATGTTAGTTAAGATATTTATAATAATTTCTGATATTTATGATATTGATGAAATTATCATAATATTGCAAAGATTTTAACACAAAATGCCCTAATTGGTAATATGTCGACTTTTTCTAGTTCTGAAGCTTTTGTAAAACTTCACCGGTCACCCCGCTCCTGCTACCCCTCCCTTGTATTTTCTTATGAAGAGGGGCGCATTATTGTTAGTAGCCCATGGGCGCCAAATATCTTAAAACGGCCCTGAAAATTGGTGTCCCGTTTGATGTATTATTTTAATATTAGTGAAACAAACGCGTTTCCTATTGTATTCCAATTCAGTTTCAGCGAAATTCGGCCGGGTGTAGGAGTTTGCCCCCGATGTCGGTGATAAGCCAAAACACAGAAGTGAAACAATTCAAAATCAATGCAGTTAAATAATACCTTGTCTAAGACCACGTAACTCCGCCACTGCTGGAGCTCAATTTTAACACTGCAATGCTAAATTTAAAATGATGACGTTGGACCCTGCTATAAAAGTGATTTATGTCTCGGAGAAAATTTGTGGAAATAAAATTTTATTATGCATTGTAGATGCCCGCCCGTCTATTTAACAAAATACCCTTGTGTAAAAAAAATCGACCGCATTTCCCACACCTTAAATTAAGATAATGAAACAAATAACATGTACTGTATGAAACTATTTTTATATTTTTAGTTGAACTCGTAAGCGCTTAATAAACTGTCGGCAAGTGTGAGACACAAATAAACAAACAACTATTTTACATACTTGTAGAATTATAAACTTACAACAGCTATATAGGTAAACGTGAGGTAGTTATCTTCTAAAACACTTATATGTGCGGCAATATACTACGATTCGTTATCACAAAACTTTGCGCTCTTGTATTTAGTATGTTATCTAATATTATAGCAATTTGAAATATGTAATCAGCTTATTTGTCTTGTTTCAGATCGCCATGGCTGTTCTATGTGAAAATGTTACCGTTTTACAAACGTTAAATAAACATACCAGTGACGTAACGTGCTGTGATTTTGCTCCAAATTTTACATTAATTACTGGCTCCAGGTGGGTAACTTTTTTTTACATTCTGAAACTCTGATATGGTGATATGTTTACAGTATTGACCGCAATATGTGCCGCGCCATATGAGTATTCAGTTTATGCAATCCACAAACATAGATAGAGGTTCTCAAACTTTTCGCGGAAAAGTTTTGATTTAAAAAAAGAAGGTTGAATACTTTAAATAAAAATTATACCTATGTGTACAGGGTGGTCCAAATTTAATGAGATTACATGGGTATCAGCCAAGATAGAGAAACGGTTAAATTACCAAATGTGCAGTTTTTTGAGACAAACTCAAAAATATTTTATAATTTCGGGGTTTCAAGTTATTAGAGAAAAACTGTTTTTTTGTTATATTTATAATGTGTCATATCTCTCTTATTGTTGTAAATATCGAAAAAGTTTTAGGAGATTATTTTTAGATTTCTTTATGTAGATTTTGATAGTACTAAGAAAAATTTTTTTTCGCTCGTGGTTAAAAAGTTATGACACGAACTTACCTTTTTTATATGGAAGCTATAGTTGGCTATGACCTATTTAAATTCCTTATTTTTTCCCATTCCAAATATATAAGGGTTGGGACGAGTAGAAGATCCCGGTCAAAATGGTTAGAGGCAGTAAAAAAGGATCTGAAGCAACTGGGAGTTAAATAATCGAAAAACTGACAAAGAATTAAAAAAATTAATGGAAACAGGGCCTCCTCCTAGAGGTAAGAAGGGGCTCCGGGAAAGTTAAAATTTGGAGGCCCTTGTGAATAAAAAAAATCAGTTTTTTATGAGCAAAAAAAACAAAAACAAACAAAAATAATAATAATTTGAGGGTCCCTCAGACTGGGGGCCCGGGGGTATTTCAGTTTTTTCAGGATATTTCAGGAACGGGGTATAATATGTGCATTTTCAGTTTACATGCTTATCAAGCACGTAAACATACCTCTTTGTCCATTTAACTATCCTTCTTCCTCTAACAGTTTTCGAGATTTTCGTTGTTCATGATGAATCAAACAACCTGTGTACTGTACTCCACATTATTAAAAATTGCCCAAGTTAATTTAAATGTATTTTCTACTTATTAATTTTGTTTTTAGCTTTTTGTTCTTTATTTCAGTGACAAAACAATTAGATTGTGGGAATGGATTCAAGGATCTGGTTACATCGAAAAATCATTTTCCCCTCTCAGAGACCATAAATATGGCGTTACATGTGTTAAGGTTTCTCCTCAAGGTTTAATGCTGGCATCAACATCAATTGATGGCACAGCAGTTCTTTGGAACTTACAAGCGGGAACTAAAATACACACTCTAGTACAAATCAATGGTGATGCAATAAAAGTTTGTAGGTAATTATAAAAATTTACTTGTTATTATTGCTAATTAACAATATTCGTTTTATTAGATTTGCACCAGATAGTTCAATTTTAGTAACAGCAGGAGATAATGGTGCCATTTGTGTCTGGGATTTGGTTCACAGAAGCTTATTAAGGTAATTATAGTATATAATTTAATCCAAATAGTAAAAGAAAATATGACATTGTAAAGCTGTATATGAATAACTATAATGAAGCCGTAAAAGTGTAACAGAAATATCATGTTATCTCTTTTACGTGCTAGGAATCTATCGCGCATGCGTTTGATTAACCAACGCTTTTTGTGTAACTGCAGGGTTAACGAATCCTATTCGTTGTTAATTGCGAACATGTTTGATAAAAGAATCCTATTCGTTGTTGACTGCGCATGGGCGAGTATTACGAATCCTATTCGTTGTTGTGCTGCGCATTCGCGTTATTAACCAATGCGATTTGTTGTCACCAATTTGAATTTACTACTCTAATTAATTATGATATTGAATTTTTCGTACAACTAAATTAAATAAAATTAATAATGATATATTTTTTTGTCTGTGATTTATTAGCACTTATGTATATTACTTCCAGAACTTCTTTTCTGCATGAAGGAATAACACAATCATTATCATTTACTCGTGATTCGCTATATTTAGTAAGTGCCTGTTCTATGGAAGTAATACGTGTCTGGAATGTACAAGATTTGATTGATACTGCCAACGATGGTCCTTGTACATCTGTAGCTGTTGTCGATAACGCCCACGATTTAGGAATTTTGTGCCTTGATGTATCAAATGTTATAACTCCCGATGGTATGAAAGAAAAATTAACGAATTGCTTAGTGTTTTGCATGACATTTTTTTTAGACCACGACCCCTTGACTGTATATTATACTCTAGCAACAAGTGGAAATTGTCACGACATCAAAGTTTGGACAATAACTTCTCGCATAACACCAAAACATAAAAATTCGTCCAATCGTGTTTCTGTCGAACATACTGGTGCTTTCCATGGCCATAAATCTGCAGTAACATGCATAAAATACAACAGTAATGGCATGTACTTAATATCTTCGAGTCTGGATAAACTTGTTAAAATTTGGGATAGCAACGGAGCCTGTGTCTGTACGTTAAGCGCTCATACAAGATATATTAATTGTGTGTCGTTTTCAAGAGATAACGGCTTAATAGCTTCAGGTACGTCGCCGCTTCATTTCCAATGTTATAACACAAATATCTATATTTGAAAGTTTCGCAGGTTCAAACGACAGATCAGTTATAATTTGGGACCTATCTGGACACCTTAATTTGAATTCTGAGCTGATTAAACCGTATAGTGTTATTAGTAATGGTGTTATTAGTAATGGCTTACATGAGACACGTGTGGTTGAAAATGCTGAAAATTGTGATAACAATTGTGAACTAATCAAGAAAATTGTCGACATTTCGGAAGCTTCTATTAATTCGTGTAATTTTTATGGAAATGATCTTTTAGTTACTGGATCAAGGTAAGGCGGGTTTGAAAATACGGACAATATAATTTTTTAAATTTGTATTAAATTATTTAGTGATAAATTGGTGAGAGTATTTAGTGTGGAAGAAGATTATAATGTTAAAGAAAAAAGTTTTTCACCGATTAAAAGTCATACTTTTGCTGTTAACCACGTGGAATTTTCTAAAGATGGAACCATGTTGGCCACTTGTTCATTGGATGGCTGTACAATGATTTGGGATGCTGTGGTATGTATCTTTTAAAACATTTGAATATTTTGCATTTGTTTTGAATAACAAGAATATATTGATGAGACCAGTGGCGTAGGTAGGAGGGGTAGCAGGGGGTCAGAACCCCCCCCCATAGGATCGCAATAAATCGATAAAGGGCCGGAGAGCTGAAAATTATGTGCTAAAATACAAAAAAAAAGCAAGCTCCTTATACACGTTATTTAGGGCCAAATTAAAGATTATTGGCCCTCAAATAACTTTTTAAATTTTTTGTGTTAAATGGGTAAAGTGAACTTTTTTCGACCAAAAAATCGATTTTCTTAGAAACCAAATCAAATAGCTTTAAACTTATGGTCAAATTAAGGATTATTAGCCCTCAAATAAAAACAACAAGTATCCTGCTGCTAAAAGAAAAACGAATGACCTAAAAAAGGGTCCCTTGTCTTTTTTACCGTTTATTACCTAACACCCCTGACAGCATCAAGCATTCTCCTGCTAAAAAAGAGGCCGGTGACTTTAAAAAGAATCAGGTCCTCAGCTCTTTTTGCGTTTTAACCCCCCCTCCCCATGGAAGAATCCTGCCTACACCACTGGATGAGACAAATCATTCCATAAATGGATAGACTATCTGATAGAGCAAAAATAAAAACTTATTTAAAACTACATGTATTTTTATAGACTGGGGTTAAAAAAATTGAAATGCCTAGAAATAAATTAGGTGTAAGAGACTGCAGGTTTTCATTTGATGGTTCATATTTAGTCACAGTTGGAGATGATGAAAAAGCTGATGTTTGGAATGTTAAAAATGCAAAAATAGTTGTGTAAGTCAAACTATATTTATTTAAAGTGTGACTGCATGAATTATTTGAGTAATTAATTTATGTAACATGAAGAAAATAACTTATTTTATGATGAAGAAGCTCTTGCAGAAATGCTAGACTAGTTTTAAGATTCGCTAGTTTGTAAGTAGTAATTTTTTAAATTTGATATAAATAAATAAGATTGCTACTGAAGAGGAGAGGTGAGTCTTAAAACTGGTTTAGCATTTCTACAAGAAATTCTTCAAAAACAAACATTTATTAAGCAAACATTACCATCTTTAGGTCACTTGAGGGCCATTCTGAGACCGTTACATCTGCATGTTTTTCACCAGATGGAAATATAATTTGTACAACCAGTAATAATGAAGATTTCCGAATATGGACTCTAACTGGAAATTGTGTTTACATAGAAGATGATGCACACGATTTGGGCATACAAAACTGTGATTTTTCCGAAAACCTTGAACCTATTCCATACCTAACTACAAACGATGAACAACATTACTTGTTAACTACTTGCGGCAATGATAGTTTAGTCAAACTATGGAGAATTTCCATATCAAAAGTAAGTGTTTCAGCTACAACTATGCCTAATGGGAAGTATGGTTAATAATGTAATATTTTATGGCTAAAAAGCAGGGCCGGATTTACCTATATTAGGGCTTAAAGCAAAAATATTTAAATGGGTCAAAAAACAGTTGTGAAGTGAGTAACAAGTTGACAAACAGCATATGAAGTCACGAAAAAAAAATGGGGGCCCTTCAAGAATAAGGCTTGAAGGGGCCACTTCATCCGCTTCATAGTGGATCCAGTCCTGCTAAAACATTTTCTAAACAAATATTGTTTTTGTAGATTAAACCATGTTGTCACCTTGCTTAATTTCTTGTAATTATTTTGTTTTAGGAAAAAGGTAACTTGCAATTTGATGGTACCGAAGTTAAATTGTGGAGAACATTACAAGGACATGGGAGCAGTGTGATATGTGTACGGTTTTCACATGGAGCTGGTGAAATAGTCTGCTCGACATCCTCAGACAGACAGGCTCGAGTATGGTCTGTGTACAGTGGCGAATGTTTACATGTTCTTGATCATGATTCAATTGTTATGGCATGCTCGTTTACAGCCGATTGTTCATTATTAGCCACAGCATGTCTGGATAAATCGTTACGGTTATGGAAATTGCCCCAACAATTAGTAAGTAAAGCTTAATAAAAATCCAAAACCCTTGTGTAAAATATGATTTTTTTATAGGTTTTAAGAACCAATTTTGTGCATAAAATTAAATATCGTAAAAGGTCTTTGATAGACTGGTCAACTGGTGATGTGTTACAGTGGTTGAAAGATATTGGTTTTAGTGAGATATCCACTAATGCAGAAAATACTTCATTAGATGGACAGAAAATACTTACATTACCAGAGGATCGCCTATGTTCTGGATTAGATCTAGGTATTTATTTCCAAATACATTTTACTAAAAAATTGTGTTCAATTTAAACATAAAGTTAAATTATATAAAATGCCGCTCCAGGTGCTCTAATTAACCTAATTTTTGTAAATGACGTCTGTTAATATGTTAATGACGGCTGTCAATATGACGTTAATGACGGCTGTCAATATGACGTTAATGACGTCTGTCAATATGACGTTAATGACGTCTGTCAATATGACGTTAATGACGTCTGTCAATATGACGTTAATGACATCTGTCATGCACTTGTTTATGACATATATGAACGATCACAGCATTCTTAAAAAATATGTTTACTTTTTTTATTTAATATTAACTCAAGAGAGTTGAGACAAACGGCATTTGACTAAGAAAAATAAACCCTTTATCTATAACATACTAAAATTTTAAAAAAATGGTTGAAGCCGTTTTCAAGATACAGTTTTAAAATTTTGAATTTTCAAAATAATTTTGTAATTTTAAATTTTATTAAAAAAAGTTATTAAGGTTTTCTATAGACCTTAACTAACATAGACTACAATCCCACAAGAACAGAATATTTTTATCTCTTACCGTTTTCATGTAATTTTGGATTGTCGTTTTAACTTAAACACCCTGTATTATTATTTGGAAAATCAACTTTGTGGTATATTTTTAAAGGCTCTATCGATAACTACTGTCAAAAATGTACGTTTTTAACGGGCTTTGGTAAATTCAAACCATAATAAATAAAATTTTATTTTACCTGTAGATAATCAACAAACAAAAAAATTACTACAGGAACTAAAATGGCTAAAACGCGAGGAACTGCACTCAAATATCTTAGAAAATCCAAACACTGACATTCCTAATGAATACTTGTGTCCAATAACTCAAGAAATTATGAGGGAACCTGTGACATGTAGCGATGGATTTACTTACGAAAAACAGGCAATATCAGAATGGTTTCTCTCGGGAAGATACACTAGTCCCATGACAAATGAACCTTTATCTAACACTGTTTATCAACTAAATCAGGAATTGAGAAACGCAATTCGTAATTTTTTATACGAGGTACAGTGAACACCATTTTTTCGGCAACCAATAAATTGTTTGAATCAAGTATAATGTGATATATACCAATTGGAGTGTTCTTGAAACAAATTTGAATCTTAGAAATTGGCTAATTAACATTGCAAATAAATTTTTATGTGGTGAAGATTGGTTAATTTTAAAATACTTGTTTATATTTGGCAGAAGAAAAGTTTTAAGAACACATTTAATTCTATTAATTGATAATTATTAAATTAGTTGTATCTTTTACTTGTATTACTACAACAGTATTAGAGGTCTTTCAAGATAAACTGAACCGCGAAATGCGCCAAGAGAGGGGATGGTGGTTGAAATGTTAGACCTTTCTAAAAACGTTATATTATTGTAGGTTATAACCCCGTTGTTGAAGTAGACGTATGTTTTTAGGTGGCACAGTATCTAACGCTTTAGACAAGTTTTGGTTTTTGCGTCACAGTTCAGTTTATCTTGAAAGACCTCTAGAATATTGAGTTAATTGATTGGTAACATTTCATGATGGTATTAACTTTTTCAACATGGATAAAGGTTCCATTATTTGCTTATCATATGGGAAAAATAGTCTTAACTCTTAAATAACATATAATCTGTGCATGGAGCCCCTAATGTGAATGTAAATAAACATAATGCTGTGAATATTGCCTTCAATCTAACTCAATATTCTTATACTATGATTGTTACACTTTATAATTATAATACAATATTTCATGTGCAACAAACACATGTACCTTAAATGTTAGTTATGAGAAGAATTCTTGATATCATTTACTTATATGTATTAGTAAAATATTACTATTATGGTATTTCCAGATCTGTGCATTCGATTTTGTTTGTATGCATGTACAAATATTTGACATTCATTCCATTGTGAATATTTTACAATTGTTTTTAAATTAAATGTTTTTTATGTATATTTTATGTATACTTTCGTTGTTGTGTGAAACAAATATTAACTATAATAATTAAGTGCCTTTTTAAAACTAAAAAAATAACACTGAATGTTGTGTAGCCTATTAATTATAGATCACACTTAAAACTAAATTACATGCACAATTTTCCTTTAATTTTGCCTCTATTGGGATTTCGGCAACTACAAAGTTGGTTAAATGGTCAAAAATGTGTAGAATTCAAGATGATTTCAAATTTTAAATAAACCAAACCATTTCAAATTAAATGAAAAACTGTAGTCAGATTTTTTGTTTATTTCTCTTTTGTTTTAAGAGATAATTGTACAAAAGTGAGTATTTTTATATTATATGTACGTAACCTAGTGGCATTTGTTTTTAAGTATTTCTTTAAATATTTTGTGGGCGATAGTCTACTATTTTATTTTAAATGGTCGCAATTTTACTCTTATTTTGGACATAGCCTTGGTTTATCTGGGAATTTGAAATCAGATCAAAATTCTACAGTTTGCCTATTTAACCATGTAGCTCATACTTACCGAGATCACAAATAGTAAAACAAATATAGTGTAACACCTTTTTATTAATTACTAGATATTCCTTTAGTTGTAATGATGTATATCTTAAAATTTGTGATTAGCTCTGTCTAGTTAGCAGACTATCCTGTTGTGCCACTTATATAAAGCATATCAGATTCTATACTTTAATATTAACTATTAAACTGATTTGTATGTAATATTGTATTAAGTTTACTTTATCAGTGTATAAGTGAAAATATTGCTTTAGCGTGAATCCAGACCCCCTTTGCAACACTGAACCCCAGGAATTAGTCCCGTCTCCCCCCTCCTTGACCGGCCCAGGCTGGAAAACTGCTAGTTCGTGACTTTTTGTTTATAACTGTTTTTTGTTTAATGTAAACAAATATTCAAAAATAGGTACACTGTAAGTTTATATCAATTAAAAAAAGTATAGATATTTTTGTTCATACAAGTTAAAGGATCAAAAAAATATGTAGCGACATTTGCAAAGAAAAAAAAGTTTCAAACCACTGATTTGTAGCATCTATTATGTGGATTTGTTTGTACCTGTTTGTAAGTAGTCAACTACACTGTGATATTCTTATCAAAAGTTAGATAATGTTCATGTTATCTAGTGCATAGTATTGCTTATAGTTATTACCTTAAATAGAAAACATGTTTGTCTACAAATTAATGTATGAAACAATATTCTTACTAACTTCAATTATTTTTAATTTATACTTGTGGACCACAAGTTGTGGTGTGCACGTAAATGATAAGAGGTCTGATTTTCTCAAATTTGCATCTAAGACTATTAAGTCACAAAATTTGGAATTATATTCAATTAAAGTTACAAAATTACTCTGGTATCACAAAATTTGCCCACCAATAATCTATGGCAGTGTTTACCAAAAACCATCTTGTGCCGCTTTTGAGAGTTTAGTCTCACTGGCGAACCGCTCTCGGCCGAAAATATGACTAGTTTTAGGTAAAACTGTGTTATCTAGCTTCATTTTTACAGCTAAAAAATTCTTAACAAAAATAAATAGTTATGCTGCGTGCCCCTTTGAAACCCTTCGCCTACCACACTTTGGTAAACACTGTTCTATGGTATTGTATGTAAATAATATTTTTTTGCGATAATTGCATTTGTTTTTGGTATAATTTTATTTTACACTTATTTTGTTGAGGATTATTTTGTAGATAATTGAATATCAAAGTGTTTAATCAGTAATATTTGTCTAAAATCTAAAAGATAAGTAATTTTATGTAATTAGAAATTAGTCTTACAAATTTTCTAAACAATTATGTACTATCAATTGCCTTTTCTCTTGTTGATACTTTGCCTTATTCTACAAATAAACTGTTTTTAATAGTTGTTTGTTTATTTATTATGGGTAGCCTTATGGATCTTTTTATTTAAATATTAAAAACGTTGGGTGAGTGACAAAAAGTTGTTAGATTTTGAATTTTGATTATTTTTATTAAATTTTGTATGAAGAAGTGTGAAGCTAAGCAGAGGCGTCGAGAGACGACGCCAGGCCCGGGGCAAAAATTGACATGGGCCCCAAGTAAATAAATTATTTGAAAATTTATTTAAAAAAAAAACGAATTGTGAATCGTGAATATTTAATATACCATAATTTAAAAAAATTGGGGACTCCTGGGCCCTTAAATTGCTTCCGGGCCCGGGGCTTAGAGGCCCCCCTCTCATTGACCCTGAAGCTAAGAAATCAACAAAAAAAGGCTGCAATTAAAAATCAAATTTCTTTAACAGTTATATATATACAGGGTGTTTAAAATTTGGATTTAAGCATGGGGATCTCGCTTATTATAATAGCTAGAGTATAGCTTCAAATTTGGCAGTCTTTGAACTCGGCGTTTTTTAATAATCCGAAGAGAAATTGGAAATATCTCAAAACGGTATCCGAAAAAATTAGGAAAAACCGGAAAATACGATTTTTGAATCACCTTTAACTTTTTTGGATTTAAAAATATTTCAAATGTGTAAAAACATTGCCCAAGCAACTTTTTAAGCCGAATCGGATGGTGCTCACAAATTTTTTCTAGGTCGATTCGTTTTTGTTTTACGGCAACCAAGTTTATTTTTTCTTATGGGCGTAATTTTTGCCAATCACATAATTAAATAAATTTTTTAAATCCATTAAGGTATCACACATGGTAGTTTACTTCTACATTTAATGTCAAACGTGAAAAAACGCGTTTTGAACAGCAACCACTATAAATCAGGTAGGGTGGTCTTTGTAGATAAACTGAACCGCAAAATGCACAAAGAGGGGATGGCGGTTGAAATGTAGACCTTTCTAAAAACATTGTATTATTATAGATTATAACAAAATTAGATGTATGTTTTTAGGTGCCACAGTAATTAAAGCTTAAGACGAATTTTGGTTTCAGCGTCACAGTTCAGTTTATCTTGAAAGACCTCTAGTTTATGTCGTTACCATGACAACCACTCAACAAACTAAATACTGTTATTTGTGATATTGCAAAGAGAAAAACATATAACTGGAGAAAAAGCACTAAAGAAGGATAACAACAAACACTAAAATTTTAACAGAAACAAGTTATACATTTAAACATTTTATTCATATCTGTTACATACATCTGTTATATGTACAGGGAACAGTTAATGACTTAAAAATAATGTATCTGTTGAAAAAAAATACAACTAGAGCAATAACAATGGATTGATATAAAAAAAAAAATGAACGTCACATAATAAAAAATGCAAATATCATAATCATACTTACAGTGTAGATAATTTTACACAACATTATCACCATGCTTATACTGTGACGATTTACTCACTACCTTTATTGAAATTGCGCTGCTTGGCTCGTCGATCCGATCGATTTTGATTTCCTTTAGCAGCACCCGGGAACATGCCTTGCTTCCTCATGGCTTGCAATTTAAAATTTTTTGCTTTCAGTTCACCTTTCTGTTTTTCAGAGTTTTTCTTTCCACCTTGCGTATATAATACATTGATTTTGCGTCCTTTGATAAATGTGTTATGCAAAGCTAACGCTTTCTGAAAAAAAAAATTGAAAGTAGCAATATTATATTAACACGTTATTTCACACAGCTGATTATTAAACAAATAAGCCCTTTTTTTATGTTTTATGCAAATAACATATTTTTTTGCAGACATTCAATGTAAACACGAAATTAATAGAATGCTGTATGCACTTACTTGATATGAGGGTTCATCATTGAATTCAACATATGCAAAACCACGTGGTTTTTTCTCTGGAGAAAGAGGGATTCTAACACTACGAACTTCTCCTGCTTTTTTGAAATGTTCGGCAAGTTCTTCTTTAGTGCTATCATAAGGTAAATTTCCTGCAAATACAACATATCTCGACTGTCCTTTGTTAGTTGTTTTATTATCGGCTGAATTTATGTTACTAACAACATTTTTAGTATTATTTTTCATATTTTGATTTTTCTCAATTTTTTTTTCATTAGGTAAAGGCTTTTTAGACGTAATTAGTACACCTTTTTGTTTCTTAGATACGGGAACCATTTTATTTGAATCTGATTCCTCATCACTAGCTGAATCTTCCTCTTCACTGCCCGATTCTTCTTCGTCACCTGATTCTTCTTCGTCACCTGATTCTTCTTCATCACCTGATTCGTCTTCATCAGGTGATTCTATTACATTACCAACTGATTCTTCTTCATCAGGTGATTCTGGTGATTCTATTTCATTACCAACTGATACTTCTTCATCAGATGATTCTACTTCATTATCAGCTGCATCTTCCTCAGCAGATTCGGCTTCTTCTACAGAGACCTCTTCTTCATCACCAGAGTCGGATTCTTCTTCTTCCATATCTTGATCTTCACTCATGTCAGAATCTTCTTCTGCCTTGGCAATTTTTGTTGTTGTATTCACTTCAATAGTATCTTCAACATTATAATCCGAATCATCTGTCTCATCACTGCTTGGCTCATTTTTTAAAGCAACATTGTTAGTTTTCTTTTGTTTTACCAATAAATTTGTAGTTTTAACTTGTATGTTTTTTTGTTGTCCTCCCTTGTTTTGATGTTTTACTTCTTTTTCTTTTGCCATAGCAGCTTGGGATGTAACATTTTTACCTGCTTTTTGTTTTTTACTCATTTGTTTCGGCTTGCTGTCATTTGTGTCATCCACATCCTCCCCCTTAACTGCTTTCCGTAAAATTGTCAGTTCTCTTAACTTCTTTAAGTCGCTTGGCCGTTTAGATTCCATACTTTGTATTTCGGTTATTTTACTTTCAATGTTATTTATGTCTAAATTCTTAAAATTACCTTTTCTGGCTTCGTCGAGATGTGTCAGAAACTTTTCACGATGTGATTTTAAATTCAATCTTCTTTTGAGACGTTTCTTTTGACGTCTTGTAAGTTGGTTTTCAGCAGATTCATTGTTAGCCTGTTTGGGTGAGGTATTCTGGGCCTGTTTGGGTGAGGTATTCTGACCCTGCTTAGGTGTTTGATTAGTTTTTGCATTTACACCTAAGTTTCCAGTACCGGCGAATGGTTGCAGTTTTTGCTTTTTGTTAGACAGTGAATCGACAACATTTTCTGACTCTCTCTTGTTCTTATTTTTTTTCCCTGAAGGGTGAGTTTGTCCAGCTGTTTGTAATTGATTATTTTGATTGGGCGATTGGACTGGAGTACCTTTTACTAATGACTGAGGTGTTCCAGGTTGATTTATTTTCACTGCAGGAGACAATGTACTGTCGTCTTTATTTTTTGATCTACGTCTTTTTCTATTCTTTTTACCACTAGTATTCGACTGATTATTACCATCGGTTTTCTGATCAGGAGTTTGCATGATAGAAGAAGAGTTGACAACACTGTTTTCCTTTTTTACTGATTGCGGTGTTCCTTTAATAGGGGAATTGTTTAAACCTTTTTTGGTTTCGCTTAAAGTTTCTTCAGTATGTGGTGTACGATTGAACTTATTTTTCTTCTTTGAATGAGGGGTTTGATTTCCAACAGCACCTTTCGGTGTTACATTTTTCTCAAATGCAGGGGTTTTTGGGGTTGAAGTAAACGAGGTCTGCTTTAAATCAGCCCCTCCTTTCATCTTCTTTGCAGAATTAAAGGAAACGTTTGGGTTTCCTTGTGACTGTCGTTTTATGGGTGTTTTGGCGTCTGGATTCTTCATGTCACTATAAAATTAAATAGTACAAAACTTACAAATAAATTTTAGACTAATCGTATATGATGAATTCGCAAGTTTACAATATGCTGATTAATATGACATTATATGCCATTTCTTTTAAAATTTTACAAAATACTTACACGTGGTAATGCGTCGGTTCTAAAACTTGAAGAATATTAGGTTATGTGCAGTGCGTTGCATCGAGGTTGTACACCGCCTCCGTTCCAATTTATTTCATGGCGCGAAATTTGTAATTTTAGAATGAAACTCGTTATTCTTTTTGCATTTATATTTTGCATTACATTTTTTCTAACACATATTTTATTATATATCTGTAAGACATTAACTTATAATAAAATATCACCAATATATAACAATATAATTCTAATATTTTATGTAGTCTACAAATATTAACGACTATAAATACTTAATTAGGTCAATAAACAATTACAGCTTTAAACGATCATTAAAAATTGGTAAAAGAGGACTTATTGTCGTAAAATGATATTTATTAAACAGAAATAATTGATTAATAAATAAATGTGCCTGGGTATTAATTATGTTGGTTTTTTCTAATCTATTTTTTTAATGTGAAATTTTATAAGCATCAGTGTAAATTAGGTAACAATAAAATATTTTTGAATATAGACTTGAATTTTTTTTTTTTTTAATTCCCAGTCTATTTACCACCTGTCCACGGACAACAAGTAAATTTGATAACAAAATTAAGGATAAAAATAAATATTCACTTGAATTTAAAACAAAATTGTTATATAAGCTAATACAAATAGATTTTTAAAAGTCTTCCAGAGAGCAATTAAACGCCATTAAATTTCTTATACATATATTGAAGTAACTTTTTTAATTTGAGCACAATTTCAAGTGTATTATGAAATTTTAAAAACAGAAATTAAAACTTGTGTGTTATCGTCAACTACTACTTGTGCAACAACAATAAGAGAATATCAGATTTAAAATTACATCCAACCTGTAAATCAACAGACGTGGGGATAAATTGTTCGACATTGAAAATTACTTCGCATATAATACGACTCGAGATTTATATTTACTGAAACTTCGGATTAAAATTAAAAATTGTCTCTCTGAGAAACTAAAAATATTATTAGAAAATATTTATATTGAGATTATAATCAAGCAAATTTCACATATTCAAAAATATTCTATAAGCACTTGTATAAATATTAACTTCTAGATCCTCTAGGAACATAAAATATTTAAAGGCCTTCTCCTTTTGATAATAATAATATGTTAACAATCGCAACAAATCGATTAAGTAACATCATATGCCACTGTACTTTTAACTCAGCACTAACATTTAAAAAAAAAAAATCGTAAATATTGTATACTAAAAATATATATCTTTATTATCAATTGAAAGTTTAATTCATATTTTTATTTTCTGTAACAAGTTAAAATTCAAATATGTACATACAATTGATACATTACGAATGATACCATTTTTTTTATTATTCAACACTTCTGTTACCAATTTCATCTAGAGTCTAGACACAAATTATGCAGAAACTGTGCCTAACATTGTTGTACTGTAAGCATACCACACCACACACAATGAATTAAAAGTTCAAAACATTTAATATTGCATTAAAATTGTTTTTATGGTGGTATGTGACGTCAGTATTTTTATAGTTAAAAAAAACTGTAAAAAATTAATTATCATCATAAACAAATGCTAAATACACTGTTAGAAATCTAAATTTTTATATTAAATTAACGATAATTGTAAATCACTTTTTAAATTAAATTATCTCACAAAATAATCTTTTACAAGGGGTATCAAAATATGTGAACAATTAGCAAGGGTTTATAAAAACTCGAATAAAACTGATTCAGCTCCATCAATATTGATAGAAACTGTTGTAACATGGTATTTGTTTCTTGATATAAAAAGTTAATGATTAATAAAGGCAGTTTGGTGACCGTCCCATTCTCAGTTATATTTTCCATGTTATTTCTCACCTTATGGTTGTTTTTATCCTGTTGCTTTTGCAAACATATTTTAAGATTGAATTACTATTACTGTTAGAAAATAAGTTACTACAATTCATTAACTTACAATGTTAAAGGAACACATTGGCATGAAAAATTAATTTTGACATTTAAATTAATGCACTAATATAAGAAAATAGTTTAAAATGCAAAATTATACTATAATTAATACAAGTAAAAATTCTACACTATGGCAAATGTTTAATAAAAATACATTTCTACATTTTTAGACATTTCTTTTAATGATGGTCCTTTTATCTATATTATGTACAATTACATAAAACTGCCAATTAAAAAATAATAAACAATACACAGGGTACACAGGAAGTACAGTATATCCTTTATCTATTAAGAGTTTACATAATACCATAGGTATGTTAGCAAAAAGTCACAATGGAATGCTTATATCAGGAATAAGTATTAAATAAGTAACACTAAATTAAATTTAAACATAATAAATTATTACCTAATAAATTAACATACAACAATAATTTTGAATCACACATTTTATTATTGAAGGTATCTTTGAGCTGCTGTGCATAGTTACTTTACAGTTACTAAATACATAATTTAAATTTACAAATAACTGGTAAGCAGTTTTAAATAAATTAATATACATATTTACTTATGTACAGACTAATCTACAAGCAGATATGATTTAAAGTTTTTCTAACATTGGTAATTTTAACACTTCAGGTATCTCGATGTCTTCTACACATATCTCAGACGGGTTAAACGGAAAACGAACTGGGAAGTTGTATCGAATATCCATTAATAAGGTCTACAAAATGAAAAGGTTCATTATTGGTATTTAATTTAGTTATTTAAAGAGGGAAAGAAAGTATTGCAACCTTATTATTTTCATCGAATTCGAAAAATACCATACCGCGCAGATACAAAATTTCTTTGTTATATCTGCAATAGTATTCTAGATATTTGTCTGTTTCAATACTTTCGCGCAACCCTGTATATTGTAAGTTCTCAACTTATTTAATTGTGGGAACAAGAGTGCGGGTATGCTAAAAGCTGTCAGGGTTACATTTGTACCAAATTCGATTGTTTTACCAGGTATTTTGGTTACCATAATAGTTAACGAAAATCTGATATTGGTCTATTGTTTTTTTTTTTTAAAGATTAACATGTCTGTGTTATCAAATGTTTTATATCACTTTCCATTTTGGCAATAGAGATGAAAAATGAAATTTCGACGTTTTTGAAATTCACTGAAACTTTTTTACTTATTATTATAGGAATAAATGTTGTACAGGTTTTTTTATAAATATTTGTATGCTTTTTAAATTTTTTGATTTTTTAACGATTTTGATTTTTGAGATATGAAGTAAACATAATTTTTTAAAAATGGAAACCCCATGATTTTATATGAAAGTGCATTTTTTTAACTTTTCAAAAATATATAGTTTTATACATTTGTTGCAAAAAATACCCAAGATAGGACTAATTTTGTAATACGAATATTGATATATTACACCTAACTTTCTTATTTTAAATAGCAACCATAAGCAAATTATATATTTTTGAAAAGCGCAAAAAATAAGCTTTCGATTTATGTCAAAGCCAACTATGGTTGCCTTTTAAAATAAGAAAGTTAGGTGTAATATATCAATACTCGTATGAGTAAAAAAAAATGAACATCGCTATCTTATTAAGGACAAAAAACCATGCCAAAAACGTTTTTAAAACTTTTCTCTATCTTTTTGTTTAAGCGAGATATTTAACATTTTTGAAAAGTGCCAAGATGGTGTTGGCTGTATTTCGAGTATTAAAAAAGATATCAAAAATGTTAAATATCTCGCTTAAACAAAAAGATAAAGAAAAGCTTTAAAGAAATTTTTGGCATGGTTTTATGTCCTTAATAAGATGGCGATATTCAATTTTTTTTTTTACTCATACGAATATTGATATATTACACCTAACTTTCTTATTTTAAAAGATAACTATAGTTGGCTTTGACATAAATCGAAAGCTTATTTTTTGCGCTTTTCAAAAATATATTATTTGATTATGGTTGCTATTTAAAATAAAAAAGTTAGGTGTAATATATCGATATTCGTATAAGTAAAAAAAATTAACATCGCCATCTTATTAAGGACAAAAAACCATGCCAAAAATGTTGTTTAAGTTTTTCTCTATCTCTTCGTTTAAGAGAAATATTTAAAATTTTTGAAAAATCGGTTTTTGGCTATATTTCGAAAATTTATGTTTGGTTACAATAAATCTGCTCAATTTCATGATAATACACAAGAGACTTGTCAGATGTTTGGAACTAGCACCTAACAACTACCATATCACTGGTTATGGTTTGTTATCAAACTAAGGCATATTATCACATTTTAAGTTATAATATACTTGTTACTGTATATTTTAATATTTTCAACATAGCTTTGAACACTTTTAAAAGTTTAACATATTAGAAGTAGGTATTGTAAGTTGTAAAAACGTAGTGGCTTCTGCAAAATTACTTGAAAATGATGTTTCGTTGTTTATTAATTGCAAACATCACTTGTTTATGAAATCATGGCAAACTTTGACAATAAAATATTCACAAAATTAGCCATATCTCGGCTATTTTTGGCATCAAATATATAAAACTATATATTTCTGAAAAGCTAAAAAATGCTTTTTCATATAAAATCAAGACCTACTAGGGTTTCCATTTAAAAAATATAGCTTTACATCATACCTCAAGAGTGTCACAAAAATTTTTGTAAACACATTTTTAAATTAAGCATAAAAATGTTTATAAAAAAACCTGTACAACATTAAGTTTCATTATTATAAATAAAGAAGTTATGATAAATTTTCCAAAACGATAAAATTTCATTTTTCATCAGTAGTGCCAAAATGGAAACTGATATAAAAAATCTGATAACACAGGTACGTTTATCTTAAAAAAATAATCCAACAGATCCAAGATCCATATCAGATTTTCGCTAATTATTATGGTAACCGAGATACCACATAAAACAATTGAATTTAGTCCATCCTGTACATTCATTCACACTATTTTTCGGTTGTGTAGAAGCAATGATAAAAATAATGTTATTGGAATCTTACACAATTGCAATTTTTAAAGCAATAAATCAGTAAATTTTTTGCTAATTTAGGCAAAACTTCATCTAAACATGGTACTGAAAAAACAATTGAAACTTTTAACTCCCGAAAAGTTTAATTAAGTAATGCAAAGAAGATAACCTTTTTATCAAGTAGCTTTTGGAAGTTATTTTCAATATGATAACAGTTCAAACAATTGAATTAAAAATATGTATACATACCAATTGTTCTTGGGAGTCTGCTCTTTCGCTCAATTTGGCTTGCACTTTTTTGATGAAAGAACTTGGTACTCGCTGTTCATATTCGTCAACAGGAGTATACAGATTCAAAATTTTACATATCTGTAAAGGTGTCAGGGCATTACACATTTCACAAATGCTAGCAACATCCTCATCTTGTTTTCTTGCTTGCAACAACTGCGCTGCTTGAATTATCGGTTGTAAAACTCCCTGGATTGATTTTTCCTATAAATAAATTTGTAACATTTTGTAATGTATATTATGTTTAAGTTTATGAAGACTATTTATGCATTTATTTTAAATTGATTGTATTGCTTTTTTATTAGGCTTTTAATGTCAAGTTGATTTACATTTTTTAATATTGAAATAAACTGTTTAGAGCCAAGAAAAGCTGTTTAGAAAGTGATATAATTTGTTGATCCATAACTGTAGTAATTTAAAGACACTATACTTACATTTAATTGTTTTATTTTTGAAGAAGTGTCTGAATGTTTTTCGCGAGTCCACATTTCCAGGTGAGACAAATTGTGCCTGATTTGGAGTCCTTTTGACCAATGGCATAATTCTTTTCGTAATAGTAAATTATTAAGACTTGAAGCACAGAAGAAATAAAACAGTTGTTTAAATATTTGCGAGATTACTTCAGGATCCACACCGTAAAATGTGAGTATCTACAATATAAAAAAACAATGTAGTATGCTTACTAACAGATCCGTAGTATTTTACTTTGTAGTGGTTTGTAAGTTCTTGAATAAGAGCATCTGTTGGCTTTTGTTTGCCACTTGGACTATCCAAATCATTAGCTACACTGCTAGTTCGCCCTCTGAAAGCACTCGGTTTATTTCCACTTATACCTGTGATTTCTTCGTGTTCCAAAATTGCTGGTACTATTAAAGGCTGGACCTTTTCTTCCAAATTCCTTATGAGTCCTGTTAATAAAAAATGTTGAGTTCCAGTTGTACAAAGTATTTTAAAAACTAAAGTGTGTGATAATGGTACCACAAATAATACCTTGATAAATCCACACAGCAATATCTGATAGGAGCTGTCTATATTCAGAGAGATCAAAGTTTCGTAAGCTCTGTTCATTTTGTTTTGGTGTATTTTTTTGTTGGAATGCTTTATCTCCACTATATTGTTTCATGTTGTGTAGTAATCTGTAACCATAGAATACGTAGTTAAAAACAATGAAATGACTAAAAAATTATACAGGAAAATACACACTGATAAAAAAAGTATCAACAAAAGAAATCAACACAGCATCCAAAAACATCCATACTGTAAAGTCAGTCGATTGTAGCATAAAATTTGGACTATTTTTATGATTTTGTAATAAACAACTCTAAATAAAACAAGATTTAAAAAACGACTGCACTCATCATGCCTCATGAGTTAAACATTTTTATATGTTAACACGTTAAGCATCACCATGTTAAAAAAATGTAGGTAGTTTTGGCCACTTTTTTTAAAATTAACGTTTCTAAATTGCCCTTAAGTAATATAAAAAATTTTAAGCAGTTTTTAAACAATAATTGAACGGTATTCATTTGGATACAGGCGGCCCATGGGGAAAAATAGTGTTTCACCACTCTATCTTATCGAATACAAGTATGTACAGGGTGGTCTATTTTCGATGCCCATACAGGGTATCTCGGTTATTATCAGAGATAGAAAAAAACTAAGTACATAGTCTCGATTTCTTTTTTCGAGAGGAATTCATTGCCGGAAACAGATTTTTGATATCTTTTATAATTTTCGTAATATAGCCAAAAACCGATTTTTGGCACTTTTCAAAAATGTTAAATATCTCGCTTAAACGAAAAGATAGAGAAAAACTTTAAGGACATTTTTGACATGGTTTTTTGTGCTTAATAAGATAGCTATGTTCAATTGTTTTTTTTATCCCAATCAATACTGATATATTATATCTAACTTTCTTATTTTAAATAGCAACCATAAGCAAATTATATATTTTTGAAAAGCGCAAAAAATAAGCTTTCGATTCTTGTCAAAGCCAACTATGGTTGCCTTTTAAAATAAGAAAGTTAGGTGTAATATCAATATTTGTATGAATAAAAAAAATTGAACATCGCTATCTTATTAAGGACAAAAAATTATGCAAAATATGTCCTTAATTATATAGTTTTATTTTTATATCATTTATGTGCTTTTATTTTTGACAATTATAAGCTGTAAATTTGATTTTTGTATGAATAAATTTGTATCATAAAACTTAATTTTTTTTTCATATCAATGTGGGTAAAAAATCGCTGGCCACCAAGGTTTTCTGGTCCACCGGGTAGTATAGTTATATGAAATACATGTGTTAGCCTTGGCCAAAATGGTTTATTCAAATATTAGATATTACATACAAACACGAGTTAACAGGAAATACAATATCACCTCGCACTACAAGGACAAGTTTTTCTTAGCCGCCGCGCGCTCACTTCTCTAACGACAGTCCTACACTACGTAATCCCTTAACTTCGCCGGCATTCTCCGGACACGTCCGCCCAACTCTACCGCCATGTCATTCCTTCTTGCCTCTTCCCCTTCTCCCACAGATTTCCCAACCTGTGCCGCGGGAGATTTCGAATGGCTAACAGTCGGCCCTTCCTGACATTCCAGCCGTCCTCGGCCTGGATCTGGAGAGGTGTTCGCATCCTCTCCAACGGAGTCGACAATTCCCTTTGGACCGTCTTCTTCACTACTACTCGTGTCACTAGTGGCATCCATGCAGCACCAGGGCTTCATCCGATCCACTGCAAAAGTAGAGTCGAAACTTCTCTGAGTCCTGGCCGCGCCGGGGGTATCTTTTAATCTGTATCTATCATGGGGCAGGATCTCGGCTATCTGGTAAGGCCCTTTGTACTTCGGCATTAATTTCTTCGATTGGCCCATAGCAGCGAATTCCCGCTGCACCAATACCAGGTCTCCGAGTTCGTATTTTCTCGGTTTCTTATGCTTCGAGTCATATCTGGTCTTCTGTAGCTCTTGACATCTTTTGATTCTTTGTAGTGCTCCTTCTCTCTTTTCTTCAAGATCTTCAACTTGCTTTTTTGTAGCCGGATTTTCTTCCTCTATAGCTTCTGTTCCCTCCTCTACTTCACCTTTATCTTCGTTTCCCTCATCTTGGTCTCCATCTTGCAACGCCAAAATCAAATGGTTCTGCAATGCATGTCTAGGGTTATAATTCATCAGCAGTTCCAGTGGCGACATCCCTGTCGTCTTATTCTTCATTGTGTTCATAGCAAATTGGTGGTTTCGTAAACGCATGTCCCAGTCCGCTCCACTTTCGTCATCATAGCTGGTCGTGATTGCAGCTGTTATAACGGCATTACTACGCTCAATTTGTCCGTTGGCTCTGGGAGTTGCCGTCGCATTTTTAACATGGGTTATCATATTTTCCTTGCAGGTATTCTCAAACTCCTTTGCGGTAAACGCAGTTCCTCGATCAGTGACAAGGATTCTAGGACAGCCAAATATCGAGGATATGTCCTTAATAAACTCGCAGGCTGGCTTCGTCTTGACATCCTTGACAGCTCTCAGCATTAAAAACTTCGTGAAATTGTCTTGCAGTGCTATCACATGCGTATTGCCCTTTTTACTCTTCGGGAAAGGGCCAAGGTGGTCCATGTGTACCACTTGGAAGGGTACTGTCGATCGCTCGATGTTGTAAAGCTCACCTTCCTTTTTCCCTCCCGCAAACTTGTGATAGGCACATCTTACGCAGCCTGCTATGTATCGCTTCACCTTCCTTCTTAACTTCGGGAACCAAAAGTATCGTCTGATGTACTCGACGGTCTTATCTTCACCGTAATGTCCCATTTCATCGTGGCACGATTGAATCACTCTCCAAATTGTCCCTCTTGGTACGACCCATTTGTCGCCATCATTCGTCTTTCGGTAAACTCGGTTGGTTTTCCATATATAGTTTTGCCGCACCTGCTTATATTCTTCACTGTCGCCTTTTTCTCTGAGTACTTTCTCAATTTCGGTGATGTTCTCGTCCTGTATTTGCATAGTACGCAACCAATCTTCTTCCGTAATTCTTACGGTCATAATGTTTAGTTGTGCGACATCAGGTTCTTGGGCTTCTTCAACCGGACATCGACTGAGTGCATCTACGTGTTTCATACCTGCGCCAGGACGGTGAACAATCTCATCTAGGGCTATATTCTTTACGTCTTTGATTGACATCATCACCTCTTGTTTTCTTGAAACCTCGTCCTTCATTGGTAACAATCTCGTTTCCAGGTCTTCATGTTCTATTTTAACATCTTCTTTTCCCAATTTTCTGACATTTTCTATTCGTCCTCGTTTTATTATTAATTCCGCGTCTTTTAGCAAAGCGCTTCCTATAATCAACGGGCAACTAATCATCTCGTCTTGCACTAAATGCACCATAGATTTAAACGCTTGGTCAAAAATAAAAATCTCGATCTCGTGACCTCCTAATGTTCTAAACTCATTTTTGCCAAGTCCACGTAGTGAGATCGTTCTACTGCTAAGAGGCGGTGCTCCGATAGTTCGATACACGGTCTCGCGCATCAGATTTACGCAACTGCCTGTATCAATCAACGCATCAAAAGTTTTATTTTTAATCGTTACGGTTGCCTGCAAACTGTCGATTGGACACTCGTCTACTAGATTTACATACCGTTTAGCCTTGTCATGATCTTTATTGTTTCGCTGTTCTCGTTCTCTCTTATTGGGGCAAACATTGGCTAAATGTCCCTCCTGGTTACAGCTGAAACACGTTCGCTTCTCTCTTAACGGCTTTGTACACTTGCGAGCTATGTGCCCAGCTTCACTACAATTATAACATTTCATTGATTTCTCAGGTACAGCTCGATTATTAGTTATAGTGCGAATCGGCTCTTGATTTTTCTTAAAGGTAGCCTCATACGTCTTTAGCCGTAGCAAAAGCTCTTGCACTGACTGGTGAGATTGTAAAGCTAGCATGTGGGCTAGCTCACGATTTTGGATTCCATTTATGATGTACTTAATCAAAGACTGCTCACTAATAGCACCCTTCGAAGCTATCGCTTTCATTTCGTAAATATAGCTCTCGAAACTTTGACCCGCTTGCTTTCGACGCGTGGATAACTCCGAATGTATGTCCGCGTCGTCGACTATGGTTGGAAATCCCTCTACGAGCTTCAATTTAAAATATTCCCAGTCTGACACTCTATCGTCCATACCTTCGAACCAGTATCGCGCCGCTCCCTTCAGCTTGCTTATGGCACGATGTAGAATCATTCGAGCGTCCCAACGGTAAATTGACGCTATATTTTCAACCTTTCGAACCCATTGAGCCGCAGTTAGAGACATCCTCGAGCCTGGATTAAACTCGGGCACAGAGTTTTCACTACCGTCAGTGAAATAAGGCAACGTTTCGTTCAAAACACTGGTGTTCACACGTTGCTCCCGTAATAACAGTTCTCTCTCGCGTTTCAAAAGTTCTCGTTCTTGTCGCAACAATTCTCGCTCCCAATTTACGCTATCTCGCCCATGGAACTCGTGTCCTTCCACATTTTGGATGGAAGTTGACGAAGCTTCCGGTCGTGGACTCGTCCGGCCCTGGACATCGCGGAAGAAATCACTTAAATTGGATAAATCTGGGTCACACATTGTCTTATAGTTCCTATCCACTTAAAACAACAATAGTCGGTAACCAGCACTGTTTGTCACTAAAATTTTCCCAAAATGTCACTTCTGTTACCAAAACGACCACAAATGTTCGTTATTAGTTATTAAACGTTCAAAACATGCAAAGTTCTCTTATCTCAAGTCCACCTCATCGCACAAAATTACTCACTCAGTATTTTGTTGTAGTTTGTAGTTAACCTATTTCCGTTAACCCACTTACTCAGCTCACTCTCGGAGTTGACTCCCGCACGTCAACTCGCCAACGTTCCCGTGCACCACGGTGTTTTGCACTCCCGCTCAAAAGTCGGCAAACACTTTGAGTCGACTCCCACACGTCAACTCGCCAACGTTACCGTTCACCACGGTGTTTGCACTCCCGCTCAAAAGTCGGCAAATACTTTGAGTCGACTCCCGCACGTCAACTCGCCAACGTTCCCGTTCACCACGGTGTTTTCACTCCTGCTCAAAAGTCGGCAAACACTTTGAGTCGACTCCCGCACGTCAACCCGCCAACGTTCCCGTTCACGGAACAACACGCACAAACACGACCGCGCAGCGTTCGTTATCTCGACAGCGCGCGCTTTCCGGCACTTCACCTAACCTCACTTGTTTCAAGCACGAGGTCTAAGCTGATTTTTCCTGTAAGGCACTGTTTCTCGTTTTGATCCCACCGCTGCTCTGTTAGCCTTGGCCAAAATGGTTTATTCAAATATTAGATATTACATACAAACACGAGTTAACAGGAAATACAATATCACCTCGCACTACAAGGACAAGTTTTTCTTAGCCGCCGCGCGCTCACTTCTCTAACGACAGTCCTACACTACGTAATCCCTTAACTTCGCCGGCATTCTCCGGACACGTCCGCCCAACTCTACCGCCATGTCATTCCTTCTTGCCTCTTCCCCTTCTCCCACAGATTTCCCAACCTGTGCCGCGGGAGATTTCGAATGGCTAACACATGTATGTTTAAGAATATAGGCAGCCCAATCTAAATGTAGGGCGATATATCCAAATGGATACTGGTGGCCCATCGAGCCAAAATGTTTTGTATCCGGATACAAATGGCGCTTAACGTGTTAAAGAATCTTCAAATATAAAAAAATAAGGCACAACAGTTGCTACCTAGCTACTACAAATTATGTGAACAAAGTCATAATTTTGAATTTGCACATTAATTAAGTATTTTGGTAGCAATCTTTTGCTTGAAATTTTATTTGAATACTGAGCAAGAAGTTTTAATTAAAAGACGGTTTTAATTTGTTACTTTTAAATTATGAAATTATAAAATATTTTTAATTAGAGTCGAACAATATTTAAATTTGGTTATTAATTATTAAAATCACAATTTTATTAATGTATACTACCATATGTTCTATACAGGGTGTCCCAAAACTGCATACATTGATGAAATTGGACGAATTTCATATAAATTACTAATGGCGCACCCTGTATATGCAGCACTGAACGAAAGTATGGAAACAGACAAACATCTAGAATACTATTAAAGATATTACAATAAAATTTGATATCTGACCTTAATGGTACTTTTCGGATTCTATGAAAATATCGAGGTTGAAATACGATTTCTGGTAAAACCGGAAATGGACTTAAACTTTCATATTTTAAATAGAACATCCTCTTTAAATTTACTTTTAAAAATCTTAAAGGTTATATGGGTCTACAGTTGACCGTTTTAGTGAAATTTACATTTTTATTAAAATTTTAAGCGATACAGCACTTTCAAAAATATTCAACATTTAAGTACTTTGAAAAGGCAGTATAATTTTGTCTAAAATTTAGGCTGACAATAAGTTAATTAACACTTTGCATTAGCTACATTTAAAAAATATTATACAGGGTGTTTTTTACGCCTGGTGAAGCTTTAAACATCGATAACTTATTTAAAAAAAAAAATATTACCCCAATATTTTTTTAGTCTTGCATAAATTTAATCGTCCTTCAAAAACCTTAAGCCTATTTTTTTTACCTAAAATTGATATTTTTCGAAATATTGTGATTTTATTGCTAATTATTAAGGCTATGTAATATTTTCAAGTAGGCTATGAATGTAGACAGCGGAAATTTTGGAACAATCGAAATAAAAAACCAAAAAATTTATAATTTCATGTTTCCCTATGAATTTTTGACATTTTTGTATACTGAAAATGAAATTTTACCAAATTTTATTGTAATATCTTGAATAGTGTTCTAAATATTTGTCTCTTCCATACTTTTGCACAGCACTGTACATATTTATACAAAATATGAAATTTTTTATGCCTACGTATCAGTTTAATGTGGAATATTGATAAATGAAAATATCAATATTTTCCCTAAGTAATATCAACATTAAAGTGATTCTTTTTACACAGAATAAATAACAAATAACTTACCTCAAGGTGTTGGAAAGCCACAGTACAGTGGTTTCAAAATCTTCATGTCGTTTTCTGATAACTTTTTTTACGGAGTTGGTGAATGCAGACAATAATGTTCTAACTTTATCTTCATCATTAATAAAATCAGTGTGACGAATACACATGAAGACAATGTAAGCAGGAAGACCAGGAAGTAGTGTCACTGCCGTTCTTGGTTTTAGTTCTAAAACAATTGCAATTGTTAATCAGTTTCCAAACAAAAGTTTAGTATTGTTACAGATTTGCTTATTTTTTGGTTCCATAAGTGAAGAAAATATTGTTAATTTTATTAATTAATTAATGATATGAACATTCAATAACTATTGTTTAAATGCAAACTTACCTATTACTAATTGTTTCATGATCACGTTTTCATCACCTTCCCTAAACGAGAACATGCCTAAATAGTCTTTTTCTTTCTTCCTTAAAGTTGGTGGGGCCCTTCCATGTTTGCTAATTTCATCGTGCCGTTCGCTCTTCGCAAATTCATTCATAGCATCATCAAGATCAAATCCACCATCTTTCAATTTTTTTGTTAACAATTTAATCTGTTTCTTGAGTTTTCTGACACTCTCGGTCAAAGTGTCATTTTTATCGTGTAGATCTAGATTTTCTGTCGTCAATCTCGTTATTTCATTATGCATGAAAGCTTCCGTTTGAGATTGTGGTGTAGTTGTAAGATTAGCCGCCAATAGTCTTTGTTGCCGTTCGTTATCTTCTCTAAGTTTTTCAATCTCCATTTTGTACTCTTTTTCGTAAACTTTGTATTTAGCTTTTTCATCTTGAAGCTCCAGTTCAAGTTGTTTGTTGATGGTTTTTTGTGTTTCGTAAGCAAGTGCTAATTCTCCATCTTCGTTTATATAATCACCTAAAATAATAATAATGAATCAAGGAGTAGATAATGACATTAGTCGGTCTAGCATAATCAATGCATGTACAGGAAGGTAAGCAAATGTTTTAGTATGTAATTAATAAAAACAAAACACTAAAGACAATGATAAATTTTGTTTTTATAATATACAAAACAATTGAATGGTGTTTGCTATCTTGCAAGTAAAAAATGCTGACAATAAAGGAACAATATGAATACAAATATAAATTAAAAACAAAAACCTGAATAGAAAATGATAAAGGGTACATAATGCAGCAAAAAATTAATTAAAATTAATGTTTATTAACATTATTTAAAAAAGTCTGCTTAAAACAAAAACGAAATGATTTAATTTTGCTTCTAATTAAGAAGAACGTTTAATATTTACCTTGTCTAGACCTAGAATTAACAATTGTTTTCATACTATTTGTTTGATTGGCTAAAACACTCTTTAATTGTACAATTTCTTCACTTCTACGTTCCAATTCATCTTGTAGTGCCAGTAGTTGCTGACTTAGTTGACTCTTTCCAGTTCCTTCTTCAACACTATCTCTTAATTCCATTAACTGAGTTTTCAAATTAGAATTCGACAATTCAAGTTCAGACATCCGTATCGAATCGCGAACTGCATTTTCAGCCTTTTCTACTCTCGGCGACATATCCAGTTCATCCAAGCGTTTTTGAAGACGATTCTTTTCTCGTTCTACTTCTGCGAGTTTATGTTGTAGTTTTAATACCAGTCCTACATCCACTTTCGTTTCTTCGGCTTTTGTTTCGCTACTGCTGGTGGAACTTGCGTGACTATCGACTCCAGCTGTGAAACAAAAATGAATTATTTGGATATACCGAATTTATTCAATCGGTATCATTTGATGATTTACCTATACTTTGTGCAAGTCTTGCGGCATCCTGCTCATTCCAGGTAATGTTTTCGAGTTTTCCTCTAGAACCTCCAGAGCTTGTTGAACGTACAGATCCATATCCATGGTCTTCCGGTAAATCAGCAGCAGAGAGTAAACTTTCGTCCACTGTGGAAACACTACTAACATCACTAACATTTCTTTTATGGGATGTCGAACGGGTCTGGTTTTGCAATTGTTTTTCCAAAGTTTCACAATGTTGTTCTAGGCAGTTGTATTCTTGTAGCAGTTTCTGGTAGGCCTGACGATCACCATCATATTCGTTCAGCAACATGTTTTTCTCTTCCTCTATGCGAACTTTGAGCTTTTCTTCAGCACCTTTTTGATTCGTAAGAACAATTTCGTTAATATTATCTAGTTCTTCCCGTAACTTGGACGTTTCTTCATCCCATATTTCTCGCTGCTTTTCAACCTGAGATCTGAATTTCTCTTGCTCATGGACAAGATCCATTTTCTCATCTTTTTCTAATTTAATTTCTTCTTCTAGTTTTTCTATTATTTTATTCTTCTCATTTAGTAAATTATTAAGGTTCTTCCTTTCTATTTCCAGTGCTTTAAACGTTGCTAATTTATTGCTAAAAAAAAGTATGCCCTTTATTAATGAACTACAACATAAAGAATGTTTAAGACTTACCGTAACTCAGCAACTTCATTTTGACTGTTTTTGAGGTCACTGTTAGTTTTATTGAAGTCTTCAATTTTTTGCTGCAGGCTAATAATTTTGTTTTCAAGTCCTTTGTTGAGTTTCTTAACATGCTCAATAGATCTGGCTTCAATTTTAAGTTTTTTGTATTGCCGTCTGGCCAAAAATCTTCGAATGGCTGATTGGCATAAAACAATTTTACGCTTGTGTTGAATACAGCCTTTCCTAGCCAGCCATCCTCTTAGATACTTTTGGATTATTATGGCCTTAAAAATATTAAAATTGCAGGTAAAGATTTACTTCAATATTAAACATAGTTACCTTTGCATTGTACTTCATTTCCATGAATCTCCTTCGTGCCATGTATCCTCTGGCATAACGTTGAATTGAAATAACAACACGTTTGAGATTTTGGTATTTCCTTCGTGCAAGCCAGCCTCTAGCATAACGCTGTATTGCAATGGCTGCTTTATTTCTTCGAAGTCTATCAGCAAGCCTATAAAAACAATCATTTAATAATATTTTGTGAATAATAAATAATAAGTTGAGAATAAATTAAATATACTGTTCATTAAAATATTTTTTGTTTCATATTTATGTAACCTTCATTGTTATTTGTAATAAATATTTTTTTTTGCAAAAGGATATTATTAATGGTATGAAATGCATAGAAGACAAAGAAAGCAGCATCCTAATCACAGATAAACAGATCATGGAAAGATGAAGAGAGTATTTTATAGATTCACAATGCAGATGAGAGAAATAAATATTCTTGAAAACACCCACATTGGAAATCCTGACATAACAGAGTGCCTAACAATAAATGAAGCAAAAGAAGCGGTTGGGAAGTTAAAAAATGGAGAAGCAGTGGGACAGGATAACATAAGAGCAGAGATGATTAAACATATGGGAAGCAATGGAATGGAACTCCTTCATAAAATTTTAAATAAAGCATGGACGACAGGAAAAATTCCTAGAGTGGCAACATGGGAATCCTTAAAACTGCCCTAATTACAGAGGAATTTCCATATTAGGTGTAGTAAGTACAGTGTATAAGATAATAGTTGAAAAGAGCTATTAATAGAACCAACACGATCATAACCAAGCAGGCTTTAGACTGGGAAGTGGAGCTACATATCTAACATTCATTTTAAGAAGCAATGCAAAGAATAAAAGAGCAAGGTGGATGGGACCATCTCACAAGAATGAAGGAATGTGGAAATGTTAAACAAACATGGAATGGGGGCGTGGACAAAAGAAGAAAAAGAGAAAAGCTCAGAAAAACCTGGAATGGGGAAGCCAATATACTTTGGGGAAAAAGAGAAATGCTAGTGAGGGACAGATGAGGGATGGAGAAATTTCGTACTTCTTCACACGTCTACACTGTAGAGTAAAATAGGACTGATTATAACTAACTATAAAATTATTTTACCTTCTTGCCAAATAGCCTCTACCATATCTTTGGATATTGTAAACGGATTTCTTCAATTTCAAGAACTTCTTCCTCCATATGTATGCTCTAACAGTACTTTGCATAATAATGCAGCATTTCTTCAATTTATCTGCTCTAAGTTTTTCCAAGTAAGCCACTTGTCCAGCACGGAAGAAAATTTTAGTTTTACCAAACTGATACATGTCAGCAGTTTTTATATACTGACTTAGGATTCTTTCACATGTTAATCTCATATCATTTCTGTTAATGTCTTTAAACTTGCATAACACTCTGTACCGGTAGAAGAAATCTATATACGCCCATCTACTGGGGAAACCAGCAGCGGATATACGAATTGTTTCCAAGACACCACAAGCACGAAGTTGTTCCACGGCTCGTTGAGGATTATATTCGAAGGCTGCTTTAATGTCGTTGGGTTTGATACAACGAACATAATGGGGAGTGGTTGCATTCAAAGTGGTCATAAGCAAATTTAGAGAATCATGAAACTGTGATCCGACAGTTTTTTTATGCGACTTTTGAGTATTCGCTGTTGGTTTAGCCGATACCACTTTCAGTTTTCCCCCAGGTACTGCTAATTTTTGGGAATCGTTCGAAAGCAACCTTCGAATGAAATCATTTTTGCTATTTCTTATAACAGAAATTTGCTCTTCCATGACTGTATCTCTGTTTTTTTCGAGAAATCCATTACTTTCGTATTGAACTCTATCGGCAAAATGGTTGATAATAAATGCAGTAGTTCCGAAACGAGCTTTTGCGAAGTGTTTGTATTTTGAACATTTTAAGTATAATTTTTCAGTCCATGATGAATCCGACCCTTTTGGCATCTGTAAAGAAACAATTATTACCTCAATTTAGACACAAAATTATTTTTGTTCCTTACTCGACATTCTTCATCAAGGAGATCCAATATTCCTAACTTGGCTTCAATTAAATCAATGCATGGTTGATTATCATAAAAATCAATCATTTTCCATTCAATTTCTTCTTTGATGTATTCTTCTTGCTCCAATTTAAAGACGTGGAGATTAAACTGTTGTTGTAGCTTCTCATTGGCGTAATTGATACAAAATTGTTCAAAAGAATTTATTTCGAAAGTTTCAAAGCCATAAATGTCGAGAACTCCAATAAATTTATGCCTAACACTATCAGTTTCCAAAGATTTATTTATAACTAGCACTATCCAGTTGAACAGTTCTGCATATATATGTTTTGCCAATGCGTTTCGTGCCATTAGGGCTTGTTCAATGGACATTGGTTTTAAAATGATATCGCGCATCGATACAATTTTTTTGGTACATAGCCACTGTTCTATAGCATCTATATCTATGTTAAGTAGTTCCGCCATTATTTGCAAACTTTTATCGCTGGCCTATAAAACAAATTCATTATTATAACTCATATTAGATGTTTGGTTGTACAGGGAGTCCCAAATTTAAGATTCAGTACGGATATTTTGATTATCAATCTAATAGCTATAAAGTCAGTGAAATTTATAGAGTTGCTTAATTTGAAGCTGATTTCAAATAATAAAAAAAAAATTGCTATGTCTTTCCTAGTTCAAAAATTATCCAGGAGAAACTAAGAAATTGACTTTAATAAACCTGCTCTCTTTCCTTTATTTTTTGAGATGTTAAAAAAAGGGAAATAATTTTTGATATAAACAAAATTACAATCTGCAGTGTTTTGTTTTGTACAGACAGACAGACAAACAAACAAATAAACAAGCGAATTATGTTATTAAAGCGACAACTTACTGGTATTCCACAGCCTTCCTGATCTTGTTCATTTTCTGAACTAATTATAATATCCACAAAATTAATATTGCCTAAGTGTAAAATTGCTGCTAGTACTCGAAACATATCATTTTGTTCCGATTCTGAAAAACCTAGCAGGGTCAATGCGCCTAGTGTTTCTTCAAAGGTCTCCAAATCGCTAACACCATCTATGTGTGGACTACTTCCTTGATTAAGAAAATTGAAATCATTTTGATTCTCTACAAAAAAAAATATCAGTACACACATATATTACACAATAAAAGTGGCACTAACTTAGTTTTAATTCAGGAAATCTTTCTTTAGCAGCACATAACTGATAAAATATATGATAGTTTCTTTCATCTGGAGCTTGAAATACGACTCTGGACTTCTCTAAGAGGTATGTGCGCATTGAGGCTCCAATAATGTGATATTGTTTGTTGAATTGGAGCTCGATGAATTTTCCAAAACGAGAGCTGTTATCATTTCTGGTAGTTTTTGCATTTCCAATAGCCTGAAATTGTAAATGAATAAGAATATATGATGAAATAATTTATTGCATATTAAATTTTATATTGAATTGGGAAGGGAAGTCGACTGAAAGTTGGCTAATGAGATGAAATGTTTGAAAAATGAGATATTCAGAGTTATAAAAATAGCAGAGAAAAATAGCTTGGATTTTGTTGACTTGATGGGAAAGGATTAGATGAAGTATTTTGTTACAACATGAAATACAGTCAAGTAGAAAGGAATTGTGATGTCAACCTTTATTATTTCATATAATGTTAAAGTAGGAATTCAAATCACATCACAAGATAAAAATATATAAAACAAATTTATTTCTTTCTAAAGTAGTTGATTTAAAACAGCACGTTAAACTCAATTTAAAATTTAAGCAATGGAAAGCTATGAGGAATTATTTTGACAAAATTTCAAACATGGTTCTTTGTGTGCGGTAGATTTAATTTTTAGCAATTTTTAGCATTTCACTTTTAACTATGTATTAATATGTTATAATCAAGGAACTTAATAAGACATAACTAATTCACTTCCTGAGAATAAAATTATTTATGATTTTTATTGTTCATTAGACTTGAAAAATCTACATATTAGAAATGAATTATTTAAAATATTTAATTTAATGAATTATCCTTATTACACAATTTTCAATGCTTAATGTATGATACGTAATTTTAATGATTTTCTTATTGCTTACAATAAATATAAAAACAAAATGTTGCACATATTTTTAGTTATTTATTTTTGCCTATATTGAATCAACTTGTCTTAATTATTCCTTATATTTTTTGTTACATCAATGCACCTAATGTGCATTATATTTGAGATGAAAACTAAATGGTTTATGATACCTAGTCTATGCCCAATGAATTGTTTTGTAGACAATATTTTTGTTTTCAGTTTAGTGTGACAAATTAATTTGGATGATTTTTGAACATAAAGGCTCTAGAGACCCCTCCAGAAGAATTCAGGGTCCACTGACCACACTTTGAGAACCACTGGTCTATGCCACCATGTCAATGGTCTTAAAAAAATTATTTGATAGATTTTTACTTTTATTAAACCAAAGAATAAATGAAAAATTTAAAAATAATATCCATTAGTGTTTTGGGACTTTTAGTGGTTAAAAATGTATTATCTATTTACCTCCATAATGGGGCTGCTGGCAAGAACTTTTTTTTCAATCTGTGTTTCAGTAGAGCTTCCTCCAACAGTAGCAAAGTACCGCATAGCATATTTGGCCGAAACTGTTTTTCCGGCTCCACTCTCTCCTGATACAATAATGCTTTGATCTCGTTGTTCCCGTTCCAATTTGGTGTAGGCTTCCTCAGCAACAGCGAATATGTGGGGGTCCAAGTCACCCATTGCTTGACCCCTGTAGGTTTGTATGGTATCGACATCTGCAAAAATTCAAATAATTTACCCTATTTTTTTATTTGGTAACAGTGTTGGTGATGTATTAATAAAAACTGGTCAAGTAGTGTTTTAGGTTTTAATGAGGTAAAATTTATTCTAAGTAAACTCTTTTAAAAACTGTATTGTCAATATTATTTTTATTTGCATAGATTTCCTATACAATTTTTAAAATTGCTTAAAACAATAACACAGTTGGTAAGTACTAAGTACATATGTATATGGATATGTAGAGCACAGTCAAAAATGTATGGAACTCTCGCAAAATAAATAAAGAACAATCCCTCCTAACATTTTGCTGAAATACAAATTTTATTCAAAAACAGTTACTATTATAATTTGTGCTTATTTTAGAAACAGCATTAAAAGTATGGCATATTATTATACTCAAAACTTTTAGAACTACTTTTTGGGCAAAAATACAATTTGGTGCCTATATGCAATAAAAGTAAATGATGGTCTTAAACAGACAAGACGTGTGAAGAAAACTCTCATTCGATTAGCGTATATTCGTTGTTTAAAGAACGTGTTTTTAGTTTTTTTAATAAAGGAATTGAAGCAGAAAAATAAAAAAATATTTTTTTAACTTTAATTTAATTTTAAGGTGATTATATATTCAGTCTTTTATGGATGCAATTTATTTAGCAGGCCAACAAGTAGTAATGAATTATGCGAAACAAAAAAAATCGTAATTTTATTTGTATAGCATAAGGAAGATAAAATGGTATTTAATTTGCATAAGTAAAACCCTGAGATCCGATTGCATAAAAGCTGAACCTGGGATTAACCCCGGAATTAAACCACGTTAACCCTAGAAGTAGGCAAAATCGCAGCATAGTTGACGCTGATGTTGCCTGGTTTTGGGGATTAACTTGTATTTTAACACCTGAGTTGCTTTGTGCATACGGACCTGAATGCATTAAAATTTAAAAAATTGCCACAGTTTTGGATTAACATTTGTTTATTAATATACAGGGTTGGTACAAAGTACCGGAACTGTCACTTAACTTAGTTATCTTCAAACCTTTATTTGAAACTTGGCTTGATGGTATGGCCAAAAACAAAGAATTTATTGATATTTTTGTTTTTTTGCATTTCTGGTTTAGCAGGAAATGATCCCAACTTAGTTAATTTAAATGAAACACCCTCTATATTTTTACATTTTCGGATGCAAGATAAAAATCTACATTCAGAAACATATCATCAAGGGTTCTATTTAGAAATAAAGTTAATAAAATGATTGAGAAAACGAATTCCAAAAAAATCAAGTTACATGTAACTACAGTTAGTTTTTTGTAAAATTTTGTTGTTTTTTATCATTAAAACATTTGATAATGGTAGTAAAAGTTACAGAATCATTAAAATTTCAATTCGCTCTAAACCTGTATGTCTTTGATCTGTAATTATGCTGTTTTACTTTTTAAAGTAGTTACGTTGTAAGCTAACGTAGTATCACTGTGAATGCCTTGGGATAATTTTTAATCACTTATCTGATAACGGGCTAAAAATCGATAAACCGCCAATAAATATTTTATTTGCATATTTCTGTCTTTAATATTTATTTCTATGATTGATTAACAAATTCGATAACATTTCGGTTGAACCATAAATCAGTTTATCTATTATTGTTAAGACCTATAAATTTTCTCTGAAGTAGCGTATTAAGTTGGCCAATGTATAAAATGACTCACAATTTTATACGAGCCATTAATACAGGTTCATTATGAAACATACTTACCGTAAAATCGACGCTATTATGTATGTAGTTTAATCGTGTTGGTAACGATTGGAGGTGTTAAATCAATATTTGGTAGTTTAAATTGAAATTCATTTCTATACAGGGTGTCCCAATTATACACCGCCAAAAAGTAGGTGCATATTCCTGAGTGAAAATGTTGACCATTTGTCAAATATCGATTTTTTGTTTTTTTTTTTCTTGCTACTTTGGAGGTCTCTAACTTTGAAAGGAAGCATTTTCGGATAACAAAATATTTGACAAATGGTCATCATTTTCACTCAGGAATATGCACCTACTTTTTGGCAGTGTATAATTGGGACACCCTGTATATCACAAAATGTAATTGCTATTGCAGAATACAAGACTTGTTTAATTTTGCTAATCGTTTATTACTGTAGATATTTTTACGTAGAAAAAGAAAAGAATATCTAAAAAGTAATAACACACTTCATTTTTGAGATATAAGCCAAATTTGACTTTTTAAATGGCAACCATAGTTGGCTATGGGTTCATTAAAAGGAGATTTTTTCTCTCGTTTCAATGATGTATGAGTTATTAGGTTTATATTTAAAAATAAGCAAGTTCTAGCAATATTATTGTAGTTATAAAGTTTAATCTAAGTGGCCATTGAAAAAAACAAACTAAAGATCACATGACTAAGCTAGCTGTACTTAAGTGAACACAAAAAAGTGAAAACTTAAATAATTTAAGATAATTCATAATATCTTATGATTGTTTACTAACAATAACTAATTAATCTAAATTATAACATGTGTTGGAGGTGTAGCCCTCTCTCCATGAGCAATACAAATTTGAGAATAGTTAAGATTTTATGCAAGAAAAAACTGCATACTATTTAGAAAACTTTATGAAAAAATATTTGAGCTCTACCCTTTTAACATGCAGCGTATAGCTTGTCAAAAAAATTATTATTTCTGCCAAAACAGCTTAGTACGCAGAAGGAAATACATTTTCATATTTTTTTCTATTATTCGTCTACATTTTTAACTAATGTGTGATGTATGAAGGTGCAAAGATGGGACAATGGCCTTATACACGTTTACCTAATGTAATAATGAAATACGGATTTAATGTTTTCAATTGTAAACGTACATAATAGTTACCTAATAATAATAATAATAATAATAATATAATTACTAATTTAAAGCACATGGCAATAAACTCCTCAAAAATTACAACACTGGATCATAATAGGCAATGAAAGTAAAAGTTGCACTATTATGTTATTAAAGCAAGTGTTAAAATAGAACAATAGTGTGAATTTTACATGTGCACCGTAAAGTTATTCAAGTGTGAACTTGTGTAATTGTGTGTAGATATACCTTGTAATTGCCGAGATGTGGTTAGATGTAATACTTTAAGGATGACTGTATCTTATCTGGAGTTACGTATGATATTATCTACGTGGGTGATGTCTACACATTGATAAGAATGAGAGTGCTGATGAGCTGTGCTTGAGATTTATAAAAATAAACGTTTGTATATTTATTTTATTGTCATTTAAAATAGATGGTTTTGTAATTTCCAATGAATTTGTGTTTTAAAATCTACTGACAATGAAGGGTCACGATATGTTGTCGCTAGAATCTGATTAAGACTGTGATTATTGCATCAAGAACATCAGAACTAAATGTTTTGCAGAGTTATACGTGCCACTGGCCATTATCTTCGGAAAAATAGGGAAAAAACTGAAAAGTTGAAGAAAAACGTAATTTTTGCGATCGCGTTGGCCATGAAACCGTCAGAGATAAAATAGAAATGTACCTATTTACCAATTCGCGCATCCTTTGCAAGTAAAATGGTGCAAAGTTTTTGAAAAAATCTTATACGGTTCTGGAGAAAAACGCGAAGAACGAGGCCCTTGTAAAAACGATTTTCCCTATGTTAAACGTTAAACGTCTGTGCAAGTCGCGTAGATTTAGTTATACAACTTTTCAAATCATAGCGCTTTTGCAGGGGTTTCGTTTTTGACGTTTTTCTCCGGGACCGTTAAGATTTTTTCTAAAACTTTGCACCATTTTACTTGCAAAGGATGCGCGCATTGGTAAATAGAAAAATTTCGATTTTATTTGTGACGGTTTCATGGCCAACGCGAACGCAAAAATTACCTTCATTATTTAACATTTCAGTTTTTCCCCTATTTTTCCGAAGAAAATGGCGAGTGGCACGTATAACTCTGCAAAACATTTAGTTTCAATGTTCTTGATGCAATAAACAGCGCTTTGATCATATTCTAGCGACAACATATCGTGATCCTTCCTGTGAGATTTAAATCAAAAATATCTGTATCAAATTGCATTAAAAATACGTTTAAAAGCACATGCAAAAATGCTATAATACTGAAATAAAAGTTCATATTTGGTACCTATGGAATCAATAACAAAAAAGTATATCCGATAAATGTTTAAATTAATTAAGTGATTAGTTTGAAATGCTAATATAAACAAGTTTATTATATAGAATAGATAACAAACAGGATGTTCCAGAGATCATTACCACCTAGATTATTTAGTTTATTTTTAAAAATATCCCAAATAAATCTTTGACACTTTGATTGTACTTAACAAAAACAATAATATTGTAATAACTTACTTATTTTTAATGAAAAATCTAACAACCCATACATCAATGAAACAAGAAAAAAATTCTCTTTATAATGAACTCGTAATCAACTATTTAACAACGTTAAAAAAGTCAAGTTTTGCTTATATCTTAACAATCAAGAGTGCCATAACTTTGTAGATACTGTTTTCTAATTTTTCGTAAAAATATCTACAGGAATCAGTTCACGTTTTGATTTTAACGTAGGTGGCTATGGAATTATGTACCGTTGAAAAAATCATCTGTTTTTAGTTTGTTAAAAATATTTAAAAAATTTGAAGGTGTAGGTCAAATGTCAAAATAGCATTAAATTCGTTTTGAAATTCACCCTGTATATTTAAAATTATGATTTTGAGTAACAATGGCATAACGCCACATTTATTAATATTTCTCTATATTTCAAATTTTTTGGACACTTGATATTGTAATTTAAACATTACGTTGATACATTTTACATAAATTTGATAAAACAAACCTCAATACATTTTAAAAACAAATTTAGGGTAACGATAAACATTGTAATGGTAAATAAAAACATATTATGTTAAAAATTTATGTAATGCCATTGCATAAGTAATGTTATTCACTGGTAGTGTTTAAAAATATAACAATACTTCTTATAATAAGCGAAGCAAAACGTTTATTTTACATGCAACTAGTAATAAGACTTATTACTGGCAAACAATAGTTTAATTTTCAATCAACGTTTTTACAAAGCAGGTTTGGTCTAACTCAGCTTAATTGAATTTGATCGAATTGCTTTCGCTACGTTCGGAATTACTGTGTGGTGATGATTCCAATACAATTTCAAGAAATTTATTTGCTTTATAGCAAGTAATCAGTTGTAAATTGCAGAGTGAGTTAGGTCGTCGCTAGAGTTAGTAAATCAACAATCTATAATTGAAAAAGTTCTACTTTTGTTATTTATGCGATATTTGTGATTGAGACGTACGAGAGTCAAACTGAATTTGCTGAGAAACACGACTGATTTTTTCTGAGATTTTATAATAATGTTCAAAGATACTAAGCAGGATACAAAATACCATGGTGCTCTACAGAACCTTGTATAAGTCATTTTTCAACAAAAAAGAAATAACAACAAAAACAAAAATCCGAATACTCATGTACGGAAGCGAGTCTTTGGTCATAACTAAAAAACTCAAGCAAAAACTCGACGCATGTGAGATTAAAGTCATTAGAAAAATCGCGGGAGTGACAAGACTGGATAAAATTAGAAGTGATGTCATAAGGAAAGACTTAGAAGCTACAAGAGTAAGGCAAAAAATAGAACGACAACAATTAAGATGGTTCGGACATTTGGTGAGAATGAACGAGAAAAGAGTGGTAAAGGATATATGGGAGATGGAAATAGCCGGCAAGAGAAGGAAAGGTAGACCCAGGAGAAAATGGAATACAGGAGTGGCAGATGAACTGAAGAAACGAAAACTGACCTGGACTGAAGCGAGACGCGAGGCAATAAGTAATTGGAAAAAGATAGTCACCTCTACACCTATGGTAGATGAGGGTGAGGATAAGTAGGTATGTTTAAAGAACTGATAAAACATGCCCCACAAAAGTTTTTCATAATGATAAAAACCCTCTACGATGTCTCAACGGAGAACAAGTTCCCAAGGAATGAAAAACATAACCCCCATACATAAAAAAGGCCCAAAAAATGATCCTGAAAATTATTGTGGGATAGCAGTGATCAACACCATGCGTAGAATACATTCTTTAATACTGACCCAATAGAAAAAGAAATTGAAATAAAACAAACAGAACAACAAGTTGGATTTCGAGCGGGCAGATCTACAATTGATAATTTGATCACGTTAAAGACTGCCTCGAAAAGGGAGTCCAAAGGAACAGGGAAACTCACATAGCCCTTATAGATCTTGAGAAGGCATACGACAGCGTACCAACCTTCAGAATGTGGAAGGAGACGCAACAATTGGGTATAGAACCCACACTTATACGAGCCACCATGCAATTGTATGAAGAAAACTTGGTAATATAAAGAATGGGAGGAATTTCATTGACGCTTTTAATACAACAAAAGGTCCTAAACAGGGATATTGTCTGTGTCCTCTGCTTTTTGAAATACATCTTGACAGAGCCCTTTCAGGGTGGACAAGGAGGTGTTAGAGTATGGGACCAAGAGTGAGACACGACACACTTTTTAGTTTATACTTCGCCGAAGATCAAGTGGTGATTTCCGAAGACGAAGAAGACTTGAGTTACATGGTGAGGAAATTAACGGAAGGGTTAATACTGAACATGAACAAATTCGGTTATTTGATAATAGGAAATAAAAAAATAAACGACTTACTTTTAGTGAATCAACAATCGTATAAATAAGGGCAGGAATGTAATAAAATCGCTGTATTCAATACTTTGGGAATAAAATATTAAAAAAGAAACAAAGAAAAGGATGTGCAAAAGTATTGTACAACCTGTAACAAGATATGGCGCAGAGGTGTGGTATTTAAATTATGAAAATAAGAGGAAACTGTTATAGCTACTGAAATGGACTGTTTAAAACGAAAAGAAATGAATTTCGTGGATAATTCGGCAAGGCAATCAATCCACAAGTGTTTTTAAAAGGTAATATTAACTTTCTTAGATATAAAACAGAAAGAAAGCAAAAGTTGTAACATTAAAATAAGCTAGAAAGTGCAGAGCATGCTTGTTAAAAGTGATTAAACTCACCGTATATAGGTAGATCATCATATGGGTTAATTGCAACCAGCACAATTCCACAATATGTATAAATATCCCTATGTTGACAAAATCTCACTTGAAGATTGTATAATACTGCGGGTTCGTGTAAATAAGAAAGGTTCGTGAGATCATTTTCTCCTATTAAAATAGAAGGATTTCTTAAATGCGGCAGGTCTTTCTCAGTTTTGATGCTCAAAGTTTTGGACTCGTTATCGTCTGTGAGGACTTGTAGTGTAGGTCGACTGGGTGAATAATTTTCCGTTAGTTCGGCTCCTTCCCAAACTTTTTGGGAATGTGGTATCCATACTTTTGCACCCTGTAAAAACGTTTCAGATTTAGATACAAGCAAGATAAACGTTAAATAAAAATAAATGTTTCATTTTACAAAAAACAAGTAATCAATTTTTTTAAAAAGTGACTTTAAATTTGCATTAATTCATTAAGGGATATAACATCGTGTTCAAGCCACTGTATATTCTTCTTAACATTGATTGTTCGCCTGTAAAACATAAGGTAGAAAATTGAAGAAAGTGAACAACTACAATAACGTATCTGGGATTAACAGATAAACGCAATTTGCACGTCAAATTGAAATGACTAGGTCAAATAGATTGGTTCAGTTTTCGAATCCATTATGCACAGAAAGTGAGCAGTAAATTACTATACAGGGTGTCCTGAAGACCAGCTTCAAGCGATTATCTTGTTTATTTAAGAAATAACGCAAAAAGTTAAATGTAGGAAAATCGGTTTGGTGAAAATTGTTCGAAAACAATAATTGTTTTCAATTATTGCTCGAAAGAAAATTGCTCGAAATCAATTGCTCGAAAAATTGTTCCTCGAATAGAGTTCCTCAAAAGCCTAGTTGCTCGGATAACAATTTCTGGAAAAGAAAATCGCTCGAAATAATGAAATAAGTTACTTAAAGAAAATTTATTGAATTTATATAAATACAAAATAATTAAATGTAACTACTAGAAAAGTTGTTTACATTTGTTTACACTTAACCCTTAACGAGTACAATTAAATAATATCTTTCGAGGAATTGTCCATTGGAGGAACAATTTTTCGAGCAATTTTCTTTCGAGCAATTTTCCGCAACCAAGGAAAATCAGTGTACGATCGCACATAAACAATATAAATTAGTTAATTAAAAATCACTGATGTTTTTTTATTTGATATCTCGTTTAGAAATGCCAGGCTAGTTTTAAGACTATTGTGTCTTCGTCAATAGCAATCTTATTTATTTATTAATTTTAATAAAACTCATATTATTAAACGAATCACTTGAATAATGCCAGCGTTTATAGACGTAAATAATATTTTGAAATTTTTTTGAATTTGAAATAATCGATTCTTTTTAGATGGCAACAGAACGGTTTAAAGTCAAAATCGAATAGTAAATGCTCTTATCTTACTAGCTATGCAAACATTTAAATACTTTTGGTAATATTTTTTTCAGGAAATATGTCATATTTAGGCCTCTGTGCGTAAATGGAAGTTAGTAACTAACGATTTTGTTTGGTCGATTTGCAATTTAATCATATTGAACTAATTCTTTATGCTTTCAAACTCTTAAATTGTTGCTTTTGACCACGATTTATGTACAGGGGTTCTTGGCCCACTAGTACCCCATGGGTTTTGACATTAACGCTATTCGACCATTTTGGCACATTAAAACCAGGGATTGGGAGTCGGCATAAAAATAAACGACTTCCGACACTCGACTCCAGAAGTCTTTAATAAAATTATTAACTATTACTATTAATAAAAGAAAGATACATTTGTCCTTTTTTAATATGTATGCAATTCCTGGAACAGCTGAAAGCTGAGGTTCAGGTATTTACGGATAAAAAAAAGCCCCTTGACAACTTGACGGGCCGAAGTGACTGAATATTCGCATAAAAAACACCGCGAATAATTTGACCACTGTCTGTCGCAATAATTAACACATTTGAGTCATTGAACTGCGCCAGTTACATATAAATACCGCAGCAAATCAATAACTTGCAAATATAGGTTTCACTGTTTTAAAGTTTACTTTAATTATTTCCCAGACTGTAAGTTTTGAACTGCCAACCAATCGGCTCGGCAAAACGGAAACTTAGCCGAAACAAAAATGATTTGTGAGTTTACTTTTGTCAGTTTAGCGTTTCTGGCGATAACAATTCTTCATCATGTGTGATAAAATACCGTTGTCATCGCGAATGTTAAATGAAGAGTTGATATATGCGTTCTTCTGACTGCCAAATTGTTTTGTGGCACATCAACTACGTATGTTGAAAAGGAAATTTCTTTGCTTAGAGATTTTTCCACGGTTTGCCTCATCCTCGTGCCAGTTAAAACAAAATCTTCGCGAAAAACTCAAAATTATTGCTAGTAGATAACAAATAATACAACCAAGTGTGTGTTTAACGCAGTAATTGGGTGTTCGATTTGATTTATCAGTTTAAAGTTTAATTGGTAGCATCTGCAAACTCGTTTAGGAATAAAAAAAGACAACAAATCTTACAATTGCTAAGTTGCTCCTTTTAATATGCAATTATACTGTGATCAAAAAATGCGCAACATCCCGTTGATTTTTTTAACATTAATCATTTACAGAACTCGATTTTCATACAAAATACATGCTGATTAATAAAGCATTTATATAACGGCAATATTAAAATAGAACACATATCGAATATTTCGATCAATTAATTTTGAATAATAGCCACATACATATTATAAACAAAATAGGGTCGTTCACTATCAACGCTCGGTATTTTTATTTAGTTTTAGCCTGTTAAACTTGTTTCATACTTCATTGTATTTGTCACTCGTTCGCTGCATATTTTTAGTTTTCATAACAGCAACTCATTCGATTGTTGTTAGTTTGTTGTGCTTTACAACAGTTGGGCACACACAATGGTTATCTTTAAAAATATTGTTTCTTCTATACGCGTCGAAGTAACAGTTTTATAGTTCTCTGTGAACTTTTGATTTGCAAGAAGAAAGTTGTGTGAAATTTTACAATCACAAAAAATGATGTGAAACGGTTTAACTTTAATAGGCAATAAAATCTGTTGAATAAAAGAAATGAAACCATCAACAAAAGTGATATAACAATTGGTTTTACAAGTAGTACATTCTTTGTTTTTGGCGTTGGTACATATAAGAGCAGAGCAACAATTTACCATATTTATTTATTTACTAAGTAAAGGTGATATGACAAAGGGTCCTATTTAATTAAGACTCTTTAAATAGTTTTGAAACACAAATTATATTTGCTCTTTAGTTTTATGCCGGGCCTAACGAAGTATCGATAATGCTTATAATGCATATTGAGATAAGCATTATAACATACTCAGGTGTTTATGGATTGTTTATAAACGTATAAGACAAATTCATAAACAGTTAAAAGCAATATTGTTGCTGCTATGAAGATAAATATAAAGGTGCACTAAGATTTTTGTAAAGAGCTAATAAATTAATAAATAAGCTGGTTATTTTAAGAGTAAGACAATTGGTAAAATTGACAAAGTAGGGCAGAAATACAAAAGGAATAAAAGAGTTAACAAGTGTTGTTTAGTTTCTGATAAGTTTGCAAAAAACTGAACACGTTGAAAAGGCACAAAAGTAACATATTTTCCCTTAATTATAAGCTGCTGCTTCGTTAGTTAATATACCTATAGTTTAGTTTATGTTGATCGGATGGTCCAGAAAATGCTAGATACAGCTCTGGCTTTGCAAAAATTTCCGAGTACTCCTCTGTCTAATAGCGCGACCTTGAGTTGCAGCTTGAGACAGAACAGCTATGCGCACTTTTTTGCTAAATTTCGAACTACATTTCTGATTTTTAGGTAACATGTGTTTGATAAGCATTGAAAGACAAACAAAATTTCTTTTAAAGTGTGTCTTCGTGAAGTATAGATGTATGACTGTATATTACTTTACGATTTTTTGAAGTATTTTTATTTTACAATTAATGTAGTAAGTGCGGTGTTAGTTATCAAAAATTAAATTTTTATTTGATTTTCAATTAATTGTAAGTAAATGAATTAGTATTACAGTATTAGATAAGTTTTACTTAGTATGCATTTTATTTCGTTAACTTGTTCTCTATGAAGTTTTATTTCTTTAAAAATTTAAAAAAATCAATTTAAGCAACTTGTTAGTTTAAATCTGTATGAAAATATGGATCATATGTACTTCGAATCAATAATATTGCTTATTGTCCTCCTCGACAGCTTGCAATAATTCATGGATGTTATATAAAAAAAAAAAATATGTACCTACTTAAACTATCATAGGATTCTTTTTTTATGATTTATGGTTTTAGTAAGGCATTTTTGTATACTGGGTGTCTCAGATTACATTTCCAGCATGGGGATCTCGCTTATTATAAGAGATACAGGTTTGTTTAAATTAGATGAATTATTCCGCACAAATAGTACCTATCATTTGACATTTAATTAGTTGTTTTTTGTTTTTATTTTCATAGATAGCTTGATAAGTGATGGGTAAAATACGATTTTTCTTCATTTTGTGACTTATTTATAAAAATAGATACAGCAAGTGATATCTCATTTAAAAGAGAAAAAAAAAGCACATTTAACTATTTCATAGCCAACTTCGCGGCCCCCAAGAAAAAATGAAATTAGGGATACTATAAGTATCGAAAATGATAGGTGTTTAAAAAAATCTAAAACAATGGTTGCATTCTAGATTAAAAAGTACCATAAGAAGCTACAAATAAAATTGTTCTAATGATTAAGAGAAAAAAGTTATGAAAGAAAAAAGTAATTGGACATTTTCATATTTTTTTCTATAACATCTGAAACACGAGGAATTGTTTGTACTTTTAAAAATTGATTATAGTTCCTCTCATACTACTCATGCTGGATATCTAATCTGGGACACCCTGTATATTATTTTTTTGCAAAACATTTCACTTAACTTAAGTTTAATTTATTAAATCTTATTTGGTACCTATGTATATTCGGTTTTTAGCATTCCTCCGTAAAGTGTAAATTGTGCAAGGAATAAAGGGAAATCAACTAAAATTATTATATTTTTTTTTTGTAAAAGCTTGATAATTATTGAAAATTTAACTTAACCTTTATCATATCATATACATTACCAACCCGATTTTCTCGTTTATTTGGAGAAATATTGTATTTTATTCAGTAACGGAAAAAACTGCGTAAAAGGCATATTTAATAATAATAATAATAATATTTATTGCATGTTAAGGAAAACTACAAGGTTTTACACATGTCAGATAATGATATAATATAAAATAGAGATAAAACACAATTAAAAGTAATACTTACTCATATTTAATAAATAGGACAAAACAGACAAGTTAAAATGCGCAATATGCATTAATTCACTAATGTATATTATAGATTATGTATGAAACGTAAAAGATTACAGCTACACATTTTTAAAGTTGAAACTGAAAAATTCCTCGTCTGTGAAAGGGGCACAGTGTATTAATATTTCTTTGATTTTATTTTTGTATTGAGAATACGGAAGGTTTCTCAAATGTTCAGGCAGAGCATTAAAGTATTTAATTGAATAATGATTTGTACTATTTTTGGTTTTGAGTAACCGGTGAAAGGGTTGATGCAGGTTATTTTTGTTACCGGTGTTATATTGCGACACTGAGTGAACATTTTTGTAGTTAATTAAATTTTGTTTTATGTACATAAGGCACTGCTGAATATATAAGGCAGGCAACGTGAGTATTTTAGAAGCTAGATACATAGGTTTTACATCCGCTCTATAATTCACGTTCATGATTAACCGTATAACTTTTCTTTGTAAACCAAATATTCTTTTGGCCGAGGGACTGTGGCCCCATATTAAGAGGCCATAGCACATGACAGACTCGAATAAGCTATAATAAACGGTTAGCAGAACATGTAGTGGGACACAATTTTTCAAATTTCTGATTAGTTACATGACGCTGGAGAGTTTATTTGCTACATTATCGCACTGATGGATAAATGTTAAATTTGCATCGAATGTTATTCCTAGTAATAATCTGTGGTACACTCATACATTGTCGATGAAAATGAGTGGCCCATACGAACAGTTTTTTTTCGCATTTTTTTAGTTTTGTTTTTTAATTTTAATCAAATTCTAGTAACACTTCGTTCTTATCATGCAATTTTCAAGATTAGCTTATAAATTACAATTTAGGAATTATTTTTTAAGTAAAAAATATTTAAAAAAATTAAGAACGTTTCATACTTCATTTAATTTGTTTCAGCAAGAGTTTACAGCAAGGTTTCGCTAATATGAACGAAGGATTGGTTGGCTTTGTTTTGTTTGTATGGAAAAGGTTTAATCGATTTGTTCGCTTAAGAAAACCTGACATTTTTATTAAGTTAAGAATGCCGGATGAATACCAGCGGTTGGCAAGTCGATTAAGCTTAAACGAGGTCCATGATAAGCTCCAGGAATGAAGCCTCTGGTTATTGTACATTAAGGTAAATAGTTTGTTTTTTTCTAATCTAGAATTTGAAAAAAAAGTGAATGTAAGGTAGATTACACTTATATGGTTTTGGGCTTAAAAACACTTTTCTATTGTGGATAGGTGCGAAGCAATTCGCGGCAATTATGGGTAATTTTTTTAAAATCATTTGGTCGGTTTTCGCGTTAGACATTTTCTAAACGCCGTAAAACGAGCGCCTATTTTATCGATTCAATCGAATGTTTTAGTTAGGATTTATGTTTTTAAGCTTCTTTCGTACTGACCCTAAAGTTCTGTCAGTATTATACGCTTAAATTTGGTACAAGTTTTAGATTGCGTATCTTTTGCTGTTACTTCAAACTTATAAAAATGATTTTCTACAAATTTTATAATATATTCCAAAAACGTAAAAAAAAATTATTTCCATATTTTTTTATTTAAAGGAAAATTTGTTTTTTACTTAGATATCGCGGTGTGACTTTTAAAGGAAATGCAGGAAAATGGCAAACAGTTGAACGTTTTTTATTAAAAAGCCGTTTTCAGTTTTCCAGTGCATCAAAAATCGCTGATTAAATCAAATTTTTAGGGATTTGGACAAGAAAAAATACATATCATTTAATATTTTTCCTAATTTGATGTCGCAAATGTAAAGAAACTAAATGGAAGCATTCATAAGTAGTTATATACGGGTATAGGGTTTCTTTCCCGGGATCCCGGGATTTAAAAAAAAGCTACTTTTGTTTATTTTGTGCTAAGATCTTTGTAATACTATCATAACTTAACAGAATTTATTATAAATATCTTTACTAACAGTAAATTATGGAAAAACTTTATTTTTATTTCAAAATAATTTTTCTCTTTTATAATAACAAATTATGTAAACCCGTAGTATGGCGTAAAGAAGCCCGATCTCCATGACAAAGTTAATATCTTCAAAATACTTTTACAGTTTTATTTTTGTATGCCTTGGTAATGCGAAGGAAAATTGCTTATAAATGAAATTTTATTGATAAAACTCTTTGCTGCTAGATGCCCTCAAGACAATCTTACCCACATCAATAGAGACTGAGAGAGCATTTTATGCAGCAGGACTTTTTGTTAATAAATTAAGAAAAATAATAATTGACCGAAGCATAGATCACCTTTGTTTTCTTAAATCACATTACAAAAATTCATTGTAAAAGTTATATTATTGTGTTCATAACTATAAAATAGAAATAGAAAGGTTATACTTCCCAATTGATGTTTCTCTCACCAATATTATTTAATTATTTATAATAATCATAGAGCAAAATGTATTACATATGAGTCGCTTTTAAGTAATAAAGCGCTCCCTTCCTTTTTTGGGTTTTTCATTTAAAAATATTGACATAAATTATTACATCCCGGGATCTCGGAAAATACGGGATAAAGGCCAATTTCTTTCCGGAATCACGGAACAAGCAAAATGGCAAATATGAGAAACCATAGTTGCATTGCTGTACGGGTATAATAAAAAAATTTATTTTCTTTGCTGATATCTTATTTTATTTGCAAAATATTTACCTACAATGGGAGAAAAATCCTTACTTTAATTACCTATAGCATTCGCAATTAACAATATTGCAACTGTGTCTTGGTCAACTTCACCTGAAATGGGATATAGTTGATCATTCATATATTTTGCTGTGGTCTTAAACGAATTTTCTCAAAAATTCGGCTTCACTGATTAAATTTTAAGCGCCATGCAAGCTTTTTCGTAAACCTTCCGAAATTTGCTAATTTAACCGCCTCTCTAAATCTTACAATAAGAAAGTTACTCAAGAAAAGCTGTAGATAATTGCCAAACCGTTATGCATATTTAAAAAACATCACAAATTAATTTAGTGCATAATTCAAATTTACCGGAAACTGCATGCGTGGTCTGAGCAATAAGACACATGGGAAAGAGTTCACGTGTTAATAAGATAACTCACAGTGACTAAAGAAAGTTTTTATAATAATCAACGCATAATAAATGACTTTATTATAAAAACTATAGTAAAACAAGAAAAGATCGACCTATTATTCAATTAAAATATAGTAATTGTACGCGGTAGTTGATAAATTATTCTGGCAGCAGTTTCAAGTATCTGTGGAGAGTGTGTTTGACAAATACCGACCTTTTTTACTTTCGTTTTTCATGTTACATCGCAAATAAGCATCAATTATTTAATGAACTATAGGAACAAAAGAATGTAGTTTATAATTTAACCTTTCCTCTTGTTACCTAATTGGTATCGTGAGAGTGCAAGATAGGCATGAGATAGATACTTAAAAGACGGAAATCGTGAACTAATAATAAGTAAATATCAACTGGCCAGATCTGAGCCATACTAAAGTATGGGCCATACTTTATAGATACAATTTAAACTAAAGGATTCGTTTATTAATTTAACATACAGCATTGTTTTTAAAAACGATACGACATAAAAGGTCAAACGTATAATCGATGACATTTTTTCCTTCGCAGAAGGCACACGGGCGATATTATAGTTTTTTTTTTTTTTTAAATAAATTATCGTCAGTAAATACATTAGCTAAAACTTTAACATATTTATGTAATAATTTTGAAATAAATTTTAAACACTATGTTACTTGCACGTTTAATTAATATGATCATTGTTAATCTTTTTCTTAACAATCGAAATGTGTTGTCAGCGCCGCCCTTAGAAGTTGCGGGGCCCTGGGCAATAATTTTTACATTATTTTTGGTTTTATTCAAAAGTATCATAAAACCTTCATCCTGAAAGAGAATGGTTTTGTTATACAGGGTGGTCCACTTTTTTGTAGCAGAACTTTAACAGTCAATACAAAAATTCATTTTAAAGCGATATTCTATATCAACATGGCTCCATAAACGCTTCATTTTAAAGATACAGGGTGTTGAAATTTTCGAAAAAATATCGATAATTTTTAACCGTTTCCCAACCAGTAGATATATTTGAACCAAATTTGGAACACAGCACCACCTTACAGGTTACCACATTCGGTGAGAATGTCAAGCCCCACAAACAACCAGTGGCGGAGTTGTGAGGGTTCAGTTTTAATAAATTTTATAAAAAAAACTAGTACGTCCCTTTTTAAAATCAAACTCTTGACTTCTCTTTGTATCTGCAACCGTTTCGCGCGAAATTATATTTATTTCACGATTCTCGCGAAAAATTTGCTCATAAGTTCGATCTAAAAATATCGCGAAAAGCAGAAAATTGCAAATTGCAGAGTAAATGGTCAAAATGTGGATCATTAAGCGTTAACTTAGTAGAACTTTTTCCCTCATTATTAGCATTTTCTGTTATTAAAAACTTCAAAATCGGTAATTACTTCTTTATTTAGAATATTAGCGATATTTTCAGATCGAATTTATGAGCTAATTTTTCGCCTGAATAGTAAAATAAATCAAATTCCGCGCTAAACGGTGGCAGATACGAAGAAAAGTCAAGAGGCACTTTTTGTTTAGAATAAAATGCTCTACCCAAAGTTTGATTTTGAACAGGGCCGTACTAGTTTTTTATAAAACTGTACCATCACAACTCCGCCACTAATTGCTTGTGGGGCTTGACATTCTCACCGAATGTGGGTAACCTATAAGGTGGTGCTGTGTACAAAATTTAGTTCAAATATATCTACCGGTTGGGAAACGGTTAAAAGTTATCGATATTTTTTTGAAAATTTCAACATCCTGTATCTTTAAAATGAAGCGTTTTTGGACCTATATTGATATGGAATATTCGCTTTAAAATGAGTTTTTGTATCGACTGTCCTGTTACAAAAAAGTGGACCACCCTGCGAATAAAATACTGAAGTAGAGGAGGTAACATTTTATCCATTTCGTTTCAAAATGCGGACCACTGGTAGCGCGGGGCCCCTGGTAGCGCGGGGCCCCTGGTAGCGCGGGGCCCCGGGCGCAGGCCCATATCGCCCATACCTAAGGGCGGCCCTGTGTGTTGTATTTATATTATATGGACAATTTACCCCGTTATAGTAAATCACTGTAAATTGCCTGTATGTATGTATATACGCCAGCTAAAAATATTTAAATAATTCATGGTGTGCTATAATATGACCGCTAAGTTATTATTTAATGTATAATTATTTTGATTACAAGTTTCATCAGCGGTATCTGGAGTTTATATAATAAAATATTTATATTTATACTTTATAATTAACATAACATTATTAGTTCAGTCTCATTTTACTTGCTTAATTTATAAATATTTCGTAATTATATTAATATGTTAAACATTTACATTTTGTTAGAATTACTAACATTACTTAAAATTTTAATAAATGTAATGTACACAACTTGATGCAAATTAATTTTTTTGCTCTGCTACAGGATGTTTTACTGTAAAGATTGTAGACCCTCAAAAACGGTAAAATATGTAAATCCTAATCTTTAAATAACCTTATTCAATATTCAATTGGCGTGCGAATCAATACTTTTTAAGATACCTATTAATATGTATTATATGCGAATGTTGATATTAACGTAAACACACCCACAACAAAACTTTAAATATTCAGAACATTATTGTTCCTAAAAAACAATGCTTGAAAGTGTTTTTAATGTGCCAGTTTAGGCAACAATTAATTACTGACTTTAATTAATCTGTAATCAAGATCAATCACGTATCCTTGACATTTCGATGTATTTTATACGCGAGCAATGTAAACTTCCATCATATTGCTTTTAAAAATTTGCTTTCAGGAGTCATAGACTTGCCTGTCATAGTCTGTTTAAAAAGTAAAGAAAGGTCAGTTGAATTAGATCAAATGTACATAAGGAAAGAGTATAATCAACCACCTATGCTTTTAAAAAATTCAGAGTTTACTATATATTGCAAAAAAAACGTAGATGAATACAGGGTGTCACGACAGACGCCACGGAGTTTTATGGCCAAACGGTATATAATTGCAAACTTTTGTCGCTGTTAGATTATGTAAGTCAATAAGGGCTACATTTTAAAAATATTTTCAAACATACAGGGTGCTCCAAAAAAGAGTGGCATATCAAAGTTATACTTTTTCTTATGAAACACCCTGTATAATTTTACATTTTTGTATTCCTCTTTAAATTTACTTCAAAAAATGTATAAGGTTATATGGTTATAAAGTCAACCGTTTTCGTGAAAATTGCATTTTCATGAAAATACAGTAGGTACCTACTTTCAAAAATTTTCAACATTTAAAAGCTTTGAAAAGTCTGAAAAAATTCGTTTGGAGATAAGATTGACAATAGATTATGTAACACTTTGCACCACCTACATTTTTAAAATATTATACAGGGCGTTTTTTACGCTTGGTCAAACGTGTGAAACTTTAAACATCGCTAACTCATTTTTTTTTTAAATACAACACCCTATATTTTTTACACAGTCTTATAGAAAATTTAATTCTCTTTCGAAAACATAAAGGTTGTTTTTCACCTAAAATTAATATTTTCCGAGATATCGCGATTTTATTGTTAATTATTAGGGCAAAGTTATATTTTCAAGTTAATATTACTTTGCCCTAATAAATAACAATAAAATCGCGATATTTCGGAAAATATTAATTTTAGGTGAAAAACAGCCTTTATGTTTTCGAAAGAGAATTAAATTTTCTATAAGACTGTGTAAAAAAATATAGGGTGTTGTATTTAAAAAAAAAAAAGAGTTAGCGATGTTTAAAGTTTCACAAGTTTGACCAAGCGTAAAAAACGCCCTGTATAATATTTTAAAAATGTAGGTGGTGCTAAGTGTTACATAATCTATTGTCAATCTTATCTCCAAACGAATTTCTTCAGACTTTTCAAAGCTTTTAAATGTTGAACATTTTTGAAAGTACTGTATTTTCATGAAAATGCAATTTTCACGAAAACGGTTGACTTAAGAACCATATAACCTTATACATTTTTTGAAGTAAATTTAAAGAGGAATACAAAAATGTAAAAATATACAGGATGTTCCATAAGAAAAAGTATAACTTTGATATGCCACTCTTTTTTGGAGCACCCTGTATGTTTGAAAATATTTTTAAAATGTAGCCCTTATTGACTTATACAATCTAACAGCGACAAAAGTTTGAAAATATATACCGTTTGGCCATAAAACTCCGTGGCGTCCGTCGTGACTCACCCTGTATAGCCAAGAAAAAAAAAAAAGATTGATTGCATAATCCATCATTAAGGCCTTTCGCACACGGGCGATATTTTTACCACGCAATTGCACGATAAAAAATTTCCTGAAAATAATTGCGTTCGCGCACATGCGATAAAAAATCGTCGCTGCTCTAATTTTAAAAAACGAAGCTGCAAACAATTGTGGGTGCATTCATACGTTAATGAAAGCCTGCTAAATAACACGTTTTGTAATACGTTTACTCCCTTACGGAATCATCCTCCGAATTTTTAAAATTATTTAAGAATGAGTTGACAGTTTTGATATATTGATTTTGATTGGAGCTCGAATTACATATCAAAATACTTCTGTAAGTCTGTCTTTCATAGTAAATGCGAGGTTCGGGGCAAACAACGTTTTTTGGGCCTTTCAAAATTAAAAACTATGAGGGAAAAATATAAAATGTTAAGGGTCGTTCGATGATAAATGTTATAGAACTGTTATTTCAACTACATAAATATTATGTAATCTTTTCTAACAGATGAAGTTAAAAATTGAGGCCCCTAAAACTGTGAGGCCCGGGGCATCTGCCCCTTTTGCCCCACCCCCCTGATAAGGCCTGAGTGGAAGTGTTCTAACCCTAGGGGTTCTTTAGATAAACAACCAACAAGGTACTAGTGAAATTTTTCAATGTTCGAAATGGAAGTATTTTCATGTATCAAACTATTAAAAATGCCACTTTGTTTGATCTTCGTCAAAGTTAGGCAGATTAGTTTGCGGTAGACGAACGTTGGATTTCGAAGAAGCAGTTTCAGAGTTGGTTATGAGTAAAGAGCGGAACTTATGGCACCAAAAAAGAGAAAAATTGCACCATGAATTGCAGGCAAATAGGGTAAAAATTGCAATAAAAATGCAGAAAATTGCAATAAAGATACTTTTATTTTGTCGCATTAAAATTAACTAACATGTACATTTCTAAATTCAATTCTGTGAAATTGTACCTTCGTGAATTTAAAATATGTTTATATACAGAAAAAGACCTCTCCACATCTACACTACTTATTGGTGCATACTTAAAAGACGCTATTAAATCAGAACTATAATTATTAACATTAACATTGTGTTCACCAGTTATTATCTTTGCAAAGTTGCACACAAATTCAAAACCGGTATTTTTAGAGACGACATCAATGTATTTTTTTTTAATTACTGCCCGCCCCCTTTGGTCCAGGTATACAATTTATCTGATTCTCTACAAACTTTACAATTTCAATACTAACATGTAGGGGCATACCTTGTTTTTCTAATTTCGTCAAACTACTATTAAGAAATGATAAATTAGCTTTTAAAAACGTCAATTCATTTTTTAGTGAGGAACTTTGAACAATTGCTTTTAACTTTTTTACACACTCGGCATCGTCTTCTAAATTATCAACTACTTCAACAAATTTTGCAAAATTTTCTGCATAAAACAGAGCTGCTTCCAACCATGTACCCCAACGTGTAATCACTGGTTCCGGTGGAAGTGGCAAATTGATCATTATTTCCTTGTATTTAGAAATTCTTGAAGGAGCTTTGAGGAAAGCTTTTTTACCATTATTGACCAATTTATTGGTATCGGGTAATAGTTGCCTTATCGCCTCCGCTATTCTGTTTATTCCGTGGGCAATACATGTTACATGAATCATGTTTGGATAAAAAACTTTCAACGTTTTCGCAGCTTTAACCATATAGGGTGCTGCGTCTGTCAGCAATAACAGAACACGGTTCATCGCTACTGATAATGTCAAAAGACCATTATTTACAAACCGACATATTGTATCATAATTTGTTGCAGGTAATTGCTTACATGCAATCAAATACGGCTTTTTGAATTCATCTACATCTAATATACCGATGAGAAGGTTTGCGATGTAGAAACCTCTGGCATCCGTTGTTTCGTCAACAATTAAATAAACGAAGTGATCTCCAATGTCATCTTTGATTTCGTCAATTTTTTTTCGGTATAAATTGGGAAGGTATGTCTTTCTTAATGTGCTTTCATCTGGAGTTTTATGCCCAGTATATTTATCCAAAAATTCATTTAAAGACTTGCAGTTTACTTTATGCAAAGGTATATTAGATTCTACAAATGCTGCACACAAATCTACATAATATTTGGATAATTTATTGCATGGAGTTGTCGGAGGTTTGCTAAGCAAACTTTGCTTAGCCGTGGTTGTTTTTGCTACAGATCGCTTGTGAATATCTGTATTAACATGGGCATCCAAAAAATATTTTTTTCCTGTTCCGATAGATTTTTCGCAAAAAATGCAAAAAATAATTTGTCCATCTGTGCGAAACACTTCACTTGTTTTATTATGCACTGCAATCCAGTCATTTAATTTCGAAGTCAACGACGACGCAACTTTAGGCATTTTAATTTTTAACGATATAATTAGCCAACAATTTACATACGACTGATCGTGAGGAAAAACGAAATAATAATACATATTGAATAGTGAATATCAGTAATATTACCCCCAATTCCCATTAATTCCCAGAATTAGAAATACAGTTAAACTTGCTAATGGTTAATGGACTAGAACCTAGTAAACAAATTAAGTGGGTAAATTTAATACTTTGTACTGTTACAAAGCAAACAAACTCGACTTGTGACTCAGTGTTTGGCGCATGTAAAATTGATTTAACTAGAAAATTATTAAAATAAGCATAAAAACGATTGAAAATTGCAGAAAAATTGCATTTTTGTCAAAAATTGCAATTTACGACAATTTCATCAAAAATTGCAAAAATTGCAAAAAATTGCAAATGCCACAACTTCCGCTCTTTAGTTATGAGAAACCGTATTTTGCATTACTTTCAAATAAGCCGCTTAAGTTGTACAATACAATTCGTCGACTTTAGTTGCGACGATCGAGTTTATCTAAAGCTTCGGTTTTATCCGACTTTAACTGAATGCTAACCACCTACTTTGTTATTTGCACTAAAGAGTGCAAAATTTATGTCAGTAATCAAACGTCAATACATTTTAAACGTCATTTTTCGTCTAATACAATCGCGGTTTAATACAATCTATAAAAATAATCGTTTGTAATTGATATAAAATTAAGTCATACAAAATGCAGAATAATAATGACAATTTAGCTACTATAAGAACTAAATATATTAAAACAACGAAATTAAAATGATACATACCATGGGTAATGAACAGAAAATATTCCAACTGAACTGTAATTTAAGACTCCTCAAATATAACAAACATTAAGGCATTCAAAGTGATTAAAAAAATACTATGCAATAAATCTTTAGCAAAAAAATTATGGCAACTATCACTGATCAAAAAAACAAAAAAAAAACGACTTTATAATATGTACGATTGCAAAGAAAGATTGTCATTTCCATATTTATATGGAACGCAATCATATTAAAAAACATGATAAGTTGGAAAGAATAATTTGATCAAGTTACATCTTGGAAAGAACAATTATTTCACATGTCGTTCGTTTTTGACGACATGTGAATTTATGTAAACGGCGTAGCTAAAAGTTGGCACGCACGGGCCGATGAGCGGGAAGGGGGCAGGGGGGGCTCCGAGCCCCGGGCCCGGGAGTAATTTAAGGGCCCGGGAGTCCACAGGGGCTCGAATAATCTACCACAATTGTTTTTTATTAACAAAATTTTCAAATAATATACTTTACTTGGGGCCAATGAAAAATTTTTCCCCGGGCCCGACGAGCTACGACGTCTCTCGACGCCTCTGGGCACGCAATCCTTACGTTTATTTCGGTTTTGAGATAATTTAATTATTTCAACTAACAAACGACATATGAAATCTTTTAAAGTTCGATAACTCGTTCGGTGCAAAAGTTGGAAAATATGATTCGTGCAACTTTTAGCAAGTGTAACTTTTGTAAAAAGTCATACTTACGAAACAAACTATTTCAAATACCATTTATAACACTGGATGTTTTATGAAAGTCGCAAACTTGTACATTTTGATATTTTATATTTTCTTAACCTAAACCAAAGTTTTAAAAATATTACCTACATTTTCAAATATTTTTTCATATCATCCTTTAATCTTCTTTCGAAAATAATAGAGCGCGGCAGTATCTAACTTCTCTTCACACAAGAACAAAAGACTATCATGATGGAAATAAAAAGGATGTCGGGTACGCAAAACTGAAGGAGTTTGTCGCAGTGAGTCTTTCGTGGGGAGGAATTGCTTGTCTCATCACCGTATCTTTTTTTGCGATATAAGTGGTTGACCAATGAAAACAGATGTAGATAACTTTCTTGGTCCAACCTCAAGTAATTATGAACATCTTTTGGGAAAACCTCCAAATCCGAAAGAAGATTTGTGTGGAAATACTTTCTTCTCTTTAGCAGCCATTTCTTGCACCATATACTTCTTACTGTGCGTTTTTTCTTGCGAGCTGACATGTAATTTGCCGCGATTAGGCGACCGACAGCCGCCAAAATATCGTCATCGATGACGACTTGTAGTGCGTGCGTTGAGGAAATCCTCTAAGAAATCCTGCAGGCTTTTCCTTGACAGTTTCAACCTCAAGTCGATGCTCTATTACCCAATAGGTCGCTTTATTGTCATCTTTACCTTATTCTTTTAACTGTAGCAATCAGTGATGGGGGAGTCGGCAGAAAAATAAACGTCTCTAACTTCTGTATCCTCCAAAAAGCTTCGACTCCTTGACTCCCTAATTCGACTTTCTATCCCTGATAGCAATGTTTTTTATTGGTTGATAATCGTGGAAGGACGTCCTGTCCCTTTTTCAAGCTGAACAGATTCCCTTTCACGTTCAAATTACGAAGAATTACCAAGTTTTTTTATCTTAACAAATTCAGCTAGGTCTGCGTAGATCAAATGAAAAAAAAATTTATTTGTTTACTTTAAAGTACACTTTAATGATGATTAATCAATACTTGCGTTAAACTAAATATTTTCCGAACATACACCCACTGAGTAAGTATGAAAGTTCATTGTAGTCGAAACGAAAGAGTTGTTGTTTGTAACATTTACTAACAGCAAAAAAAAGATGTAGTATTTCTTTGGTTTGGCTGTGTTTTAAATATCAATACAATTCTATTCGGTTAAGGTTACTGCGCTCACAAAGAACAAAACTGCAAATAAATATGCAAATTACCATAAACAGAAAGGTAGTGCACAATAAATTGCGGTTTTACTTTCATATAAGGAATTAATTACCATATTAACGAATGTGTTTTACAAAATCTAGTGTGTCGAGTTTGACTGGTACGATTTTTTATTAAGACACGGTAACCTATAAAAACGTAATCATACCTAGATAAAACTGTTTTCTAGCTAACAAAAAGGAAGTCGTCAGAATGAAAGTTGTTTAAGTTACAAACAACAAAAAACTATTCTTCACATCGAATTGCCTTCGGTAACATTTTATTAACACTAATTATTATTTATTAACTATTTTGAACATGCTTTTAGCAACATGAGGTCGTGAAGGTATCATTACACTTCCGTGGAAACCTAAAATTTAGTAAATTTGGGGCAATATACCATTCAACAATCGATTAGCGTCAAAATTATAATGTAATAGAATGAAAAACGAAACATTTGCAGTGATACTGTACAGGGTGAACCAAATTCGAATGTTTTACGGGGTATCTCGGTTACCAAAACAGTTAGCGAAAATTTAATATCGGTCTTCTGGGTTATCGCTCTCCATTTTGGCACAACAGACGAAAAATGAGATTTCATCATTTTTGAAAATTTACTATATCTTCCTTATTTATTATAATAGAACAGAAACTTATAAAGGTCTTTTATACAGATTTTTATGCTTAATTTAAAAACAACAATATTTCTTTTAGCAACCTTGACTTTCGAGATATGAAGTAAACTTATATTTTTTCAAATAGAAACCCTAGTTGGCCATGACTTTATGTGAGAGAGCATTTTTTAGCCTTTAAAAAATATATAGTTTTATATATTTGTTGCAAAAGCTAACCGAGATATAGCTTATTTCCTAAAAATTTCATTATTAAAGTTTGCCATGATTTTGTAAACAAGTGATGTTTGCAATTAATAAACAACTAAACGTTCTTTTATTTTTTCATCACAATCAAAATATGAAATATTTTCATAATTATAACTACGCTTAAAATACCTAGGAGAGTGAAAATTTTCAACTTATTTCTTTCCTTGGTCCACTGGTGGAAAATATTCTTTCTATATTGGTGTTTTGGCCAGGTAATGCAAAAATTTTGAATAACTCAATGAAATTCGTTAGTATTTGTTTTAAAATATTCTAACCATTTTAGGCAGGAAATCAAGTCTTTAAAATTTTCTATACAAAGAGTTTTTCTCAACATATACTTCTAAATTCTAAAACTTCTTGCACCATTCACAACCAATTTCTTCTCATGTTGCAACCCTTAGGTATATAATTTCATCTAAGTAAAACTATTAAAATTTCATAGTTGATTAGTCCATTACTTAAAATCTCCGTACATTTTTTTTTACAGCAATTCATGTAATTTAAATTAAATTTATCTAGTTCTCTTTGCAATTAATTTTTTTGTACAAAATATTTTTCTTTAATTAAAAAAAATGATGACACAACCTATTAGCTGATGAATTTATTGAAGCCATTCTTTCCAAAACAGAATTTTGTTCGGGTTATTTTTCTAATATTTTATCGTGGAAAATATGCATTGAGGATTACCCAAATTCTAAACAAGCTTTGCTAAAATCATTTTCAAAAAATGATTTTAAAATATGGAGAGTTGTAAAAAAGATGCTTTTAAAGCGAAGTAAATTTCTTAACTTTAAAATAATTAAAAGTTGTCGACATTAAAAAGGAAAACAATCCAGGTTTACATAATAAAAGATGGAGAACAGAAAAATAAAATATTCTCATTGAAAGAGACCACTTGGCCACTCTATGTTAACCCTAGGCTCTAATATTGGTTGACAATATTGGTATTAAATGTGCTACCAAATATACACTAAAAACCACACTAATTCCATTTAAAACAAGTGAAATAAAACATTTCCAACATTAATTAAAATATCGGCTTTACCATTCTATGCCATGGCAAGTATATTTTCACCCACTTGATAAATAACTTTTGTTGTGGATATTTGTAAGGAATAAAATAAGACAATTAGATGTAAATCTATGAGCGTATGTATATTTTGCTTGTAACACAATTAATTAAATGTTTCGTTTTTGCTTTAGAAGTTTTTTTCTTAAATAATTCCAATGCAGTTTTTCTACCAATTGATTAAGCAGTATTTCTTGCAACAAAAATTCGATAGTTTTAAAAGTCGTAAAACAAAATACACAACTATTAAACACAGTTGACCTCTATTATTGAACAAAATTATACGTTAGTTTTTTTTTTTTTACTAAGTGTATTAAAATGTACCTATGTGCAAGGAAGTAATGGCCTTTAATGTTATTATACTGCCAACGCTGTTAAAGCCACTGTATCAATTCACCGTTGGTTTTAAAGGGAAAGTAATACTCGTGTATGCATGTATTATGTACTACAGCACAGTGTGTATGTTGACCTAATTCTAACAGCACCTACTTTAACCCAAAGGTTACACGATTTTGCTTTAGATATTATTCATAAATGAAAAGTATTGTTTAATAACTTTCATGTGATTGGTTACCAAGTACGCCAACACTTTAAAACTGACAAATTTAAATACCTGGCAAAGAAATATGCGATTCCAGTCAGAAAATGAAATTAATTTAACGAATGTGTATACATTTTTTACAGATTTAGTACTCAAGTTAAGTAATCATGGTAGATAATAAAATCAGGTGGACGTTCAATAAATGATTATTTAAACTACATATACAGTTTGACCTATTTCAAAGCGGATCACCCCTATAAAAAGTTTATTTATAATCCTATTTTCATGTTTTTTTTTAAACGATAAAGCATCAAAAACTGTACTTTGGCACTCTTTTCTTCGATGTCAAAATTGGCAAAATTTGTTAAGCGATTTTTTATTTTAAAATCTGACTACACCACTGGATTAAGGATGCCCTTAAATGGGCTTGTACCAAATTTCATGAAAAAATATCTATTATTAAGAGATTAATTATAAATTCAATACATATTTGTGATTAAATTAATATCGATATTGGAAACGCAGTGTGCTATATATGTAAAAAACAAAAGTTATAGAAAAAAATGTATTTGACGTAAGATCTTTAAATAAGCAACAATTTATTCATATCAGTATTACAATCGCAACTTTTATTGAATGTTCGAGTGGTGAACAACTAAATTTACAAGAAAAGATACAACAATACAAAGAAAAAAAATATTTTTTAAAAAATGAAATTTGGCACAAACACATTTGAGGGTATCCTGAATCCAGTGGTGTAATCAGATTTTAAATACAAAAATTGCTAAACATATTTTGCCAATTTTGACATCGAAAAAAAATCATAGTAGGTTTTGTGAAAGTAAACTGAATTTTTAAATAGGGTGCCAAAGTACAGTTTTTGATGCTTTAGCATTAAAAAAAAATTCATAAAAATTGGATAATAATACACTTTTTATAGGGGTGATCCGCTTTGAAATGGGTCACACTGTATATCTTGTAAGACTTCTTAAAAAATAACTTCTTTTATTTCTAAAAAGACTCGCTTATTAAACAAAATCTACATAATATTCAAGACTCTTATTTCGTGTTTAGTTAAGTGTTATATTTTTGTGTGTGTTTATTACGAATTATTCTGTAATGTTTATAGTTTTTGTGTCAATGATGTCAAATTCAATATAACCACAGAACACAAGTACCTACAGGTGAAACCTCTCTAACACAACTCTCGGGAGGCTTTTAAAAAACGACTTATGAAGGTTAATCGACTTGGGGAGGTTTTGTTAAATATGTAGATGTTCGGTTCCAATAATGTATGTTCATATGTCTTCGTAGGGTTAAAATCACATTTAAAAACGCATAATAGAATTTAAAAATATAAAAATGATTATTAAATGCCATCAATTAATTCAGTTTATTTAATTATAATATTTTACAGAGCAAAAAATTAGAAAAGTATTTTTTTTCTTTGTTCGTTTTATTCATTAGTGTTTTACAGCTCGTGTGCAGCAATTTCAATGGACCCAGTCTAAAGTCGAGTTACAGAGGTAAATCGAATTACAGAAGTATCGAGTAATTTCAGCTGTATAATTAAACAAGTAAATGAATGTATAAAACGGTTTGTTGTGATTTGGTTTGAAAAAATCGTATTAGTTCTTTTCAAACTGATACACAGGCTTAGTACAAAATTTGTTTGGTTTTGGAAATGTTATAAAAGTGCTTAAGTGATTAGTTTTTAATTAATTAATTCTAAATTTTAATAATATCACTTAGTTTCTACGAAGAGCCAATTCTTGAAAAACTCCTTTAGTAGTTTCGAGGCTCTAATTTCTTCTTCAGTAGACATTAACTAACTTATCTATTAAAAACTGGGTGTAAATTTTCTTTAAAAGACAATTTTTCTTAGAAAAACGATGAGTGATTTTTAAATTTAATTTTCATATGATTATACAAAAAGAATGATTTAAATAAATTTTTTTTTTAAATGTAATGATTATTAGTAAACGTTTTTGACTCAAAATGCTACAATAAAAAAAGTTGTCCTACTTAATTAACTCAGGTTCTTGTTGGCCTACTTAAATATTTCTAACGCGCATAGTAGAACGCAGTTCTTCAACAAAAACTATAATACGATAATCATTATAGTAAATAATACTTCTATTAAGATAAATACTACATAAATTGTGTAAGCTCTTTAAATTGTCGAAAAACTAAGCGCCATCGATTTGCACTTTAATAGTTATAATATTACGTCTATAAAATAATCTAGCGGGCATTTTTTGACCATTTTATTGCTAATCATAAACTTAATTTATTGGGCCATAAACAGTTAATTGTTTTATTATTAAACTTACTTCCTATTGTAAAGTTTCATGTAAAATATTATATATGGAGCAGTTTTTTGTTACTCTCCAGAACTCTGTTCGCTTATTTAAGTAAGGGTATATCTTACATTTAATTGAAAAAGATAAATGGAATAAAATGCTAAATTACAAAACCTACTGATAGAGAATCCAGTTTTGAAAGTAGTGGAGATTCATTTAGAAGAAATTTCTTTCACAAATACAATAAGTGATTTATTTTAAAAGTCATGTAAATTTTCTCAGTGAGACCCATTTCAAAGGGGATCATCACTATAAATAGTTTATTAATGGTCCGATTTTCATTTTTTAAACGATAAAGCATCAAAAAATTCACTTTACACTCACAAAGCCTACTATCATAGTAGGCGTTGTGAGTGTAAACTTAACTTTGAAATAGGGAACCGAAGTACAGTTTTTGATGTTTTATCGTTAAAAAAAAGTTCATAAAAATCGAACCATAAATAAACTTTTTATAGGGGTGATCGATCCCCTTTGAAATGGTTCACCAGTATAATAAATTTTACATATTTTTTATTTATAATTTCTATTCATATTTTATACACATATACCTGTAAACAAATACGCAAATAAAAACTATAGTCGTTATCAAAACAATGTGGATAAGTGTATAATATAAAATACAGTACATAAATAAAAAATAATTATTAAAAACGGTTTTAATTATATTAATAAACATACCTTGAAAGAACTGGACTACGATGATACAAATAACAGGTATGAAATTAATCAAAATATTTACTTTATCTAACACTTAATATTTTCATTTTTGTTACAGTTAAATGTACTTTGAATATTTGCGTTAAAATTTCATGTTTTTGTAAAGTAAACAGTTTTAACTGGTTAACGGCAAGTAGGAATTTTAGTCAGTTCTTTAAATTAAATACGAAAAAAATAATTTTTAGTTTCAAAGTCTTCAGTTTAAACTTTTCTGAATTGTTACTTAGACAAACTATACAATTTTTTAAATTGTTTTCATGTTTGCGTCTAGAATCAATAACTTGATAACACAGGTGTTGGTAAAACTACAGCACATTCCTTTTCTAAACTCGACCATATTTGATTTTCGAGAGTAAATGTAAAACAAAGTAGTTCAAAAGTCGATCAAATCGAGAACATCACCAACGCATTTGAAAGGAAGGCGAATCTTCACGACCGAAAAAATTAATTGAACATGAAGTAAATTTGTAAACGAAATTCTTTCCGATTATAAGTTTTTTTACAAGTGTTCAAAGATCTTCAGACATTGATTATACCGTGCAGGTAATGCCAATGGGTTAGTTTTAACATCTTAAATAACTTTAGAAGCAGATTTCGTTACTTTGCACACAAATAAATCATTAAAACTTTGTTTAAGTGCATTAGCAATATGTTAAACAGAAACTGAGGTTGACATAGCGACTAACAACACATAATACACTGTTTCAGGTAACTTTTAAACCACGGATGACTAACGTTTACGTGCAATACAACGCAAAACGAGTTAAACTATGCTTTTTATTGAGGTTATTGCCTCGTGAAATACAAAGTACGATAAAAATGAAAAAAGAACGTATAAAGAATTTGAATACAACAAAATACTGAAGACCGAGTGATACTAGTTCACCGATTGAGGAAGAACATGACAATGTCTGCTTGTAAAACACGTTCGATTTTCGAAAGTAGGGGCATTGACTTTTTGGTGTGGTAATGTCAAACCACATAACGATTCAGAAGGTCAATGACAAAGGTCAGTCAAGTCTGCAAACTATTGTTGGGTTTAATTTACAAGCCAATCCCTAAACAATTTTTGACTTTTGTTGTGTAGCAGGATACAGATACTAAACAGCTGTGGCGAATTAATTGAAAAATACTTAACTGGGTTATTGCTTCCGTGTAGTACAAAACCTAGCATCTAACCCAACGTCCAATTAAAACTTATTTTAACATCACAATAAAAATATTAATAGATATACCGTATACCTAAAACCCACATTAAGATATTTTATCTGCTATTATTGGTGACTCGGATTCCAAAAATTCTAAACAAAAACTCTTTTACTGTTTAGGCGAACTCCAACATTGGTTCACATTAAACAATTTAACTTTAAACGTCAATAAAACTCAAGTTATAAAATTTTCACAAAGTAAAATAACCTCCGACTTAAAACTTTAAAATTATTCCACAACTATAAATTTTGTAAATAAAATATAATTTCTTGATTTATGTATTGACTCTAGCTGGAATGGTCATACAAAATCGAACGCTTGTCAGATACCCTTTCGCACTAAAAAACCTAAAAAAAAGAGGTCAATACAAACGCGGCCAAAACTGCATGTGCAATACAAAAGCGATGTATAAGAAATATTTTTGGTCCAAACTACCGAGATCACTGTAAAGACACTTTTCGTGACAAAGAAATATTAACCTTTTACAGTTTATTCATTCTCGAAGCCGTCCTTTTCGTAAGAAATAATGTTGCTGTTCGAAGAGAACATAAGAAACCATGCAGCCAATACCCGACATAACAAAATCTAAAGCCCGATTGATTCAAATATACCTATCTAACGTTTTTACATTTGCAAAATGCGACAAATAACTTGTAAAGTCAATGCGAATAAAATGTAGAAAGTTAGGTGTAAAAATAGAATTACATTCGAATGTAAAATAAATGAAAATAGCTTATGAAATAATTTATTCAATTTAAAACATAAAATGTAAACGCAAAAAAACATTTTGTTGGATCGAAAAATGATCCAAAAGAAATTGTTAATGCTTAAACAATTTTGTAGTCAGTTTTGTCGTCTGTTTTCTGTTTTGGATAAGGTAAAAGGTTACTAGAATTTATATAAAGTAGTTATCAATGTGTAGCAATCCCTCGAGTAACGCAAATTCGTTTAAAGCACTTAGTTTCAATTACCATTTAAAATTTGTATGTTTAGTGAGTTTATATGCACAATATTGACGAGTTTTAAATTGGAATGTAATATAGAGCAAATGCATTAAAATAGGGTTGCTTGTTAATCAAATCAGGTATTTATTAGTTCAATCGAAAAAAAAACATCGATTGGCCAGAACGCGTCCTGCAAGTTTTTACGCTAAATTTAGTTTTAAATACAAGACAAAAATATTAAATTCTAAAGCCTTTGGTGTTAGCAAGTGGTTGCCTACTAGCACAGAAGCAATTAATAGTTTTTTGAATCATTACCGCTTCTCAAGTGAAGCTATAATGTGGGATTGCGCCTTGAAGATCTTTAACAATCTAAAATACACATTCTATCATAGATTACGACATAAATATTGCTCTATTAAACTAAGAGTTTAATTAGTTTAATTAATGAAGTTCTTACACTAACAATTAATTAAATAAAGGCTATTAAAGTCTCCTTGTCAACGTAGTAACTAAAACGCTTAACATTAAAGTATTTAATATTTATTAGGTCACTACATGTTGCAAATTAATTGTGCAGTTATGCATACACCCGAAAGTATTTTAATAGAAGTATTTGTTTTGGGATGGTCTCACTTGATTAAACTGAATTGAAACTCTTTTAAGATGATCGAACTTTTCTATACAAAAGTACCCAAAAAGCTTGTGACCTACTTTTGTGTTACTTTATTTTGGGATATTTTCCCTGTGTTTTATACAAATTGTATTACTTTATATCTTGATACACACAAAGTTTGCATATTCTACCCTTTGCAAGACATGTTGAGATAAAAAACGTTCTGTTTTATCTGCCGAGGCATTCGATTTTATTTTTTTTGTCTAACCGGAAGTGAAAACGCATATTTGTAGTAGAAACATATTTTCCAGTTATAAATACATACATGTTTAAGATTGTCTAAATAAACTGTCATATAATTTGTTTGTATGGGTTAAGAAGAGTATTCTCCGAACAAAGTTTTTTATTTTGACGATTAAAGATTTGGACATTTCGGCCATTAGCTGACATATTAAACAATATATGTTTAAATCATACCTACAATAACCTTTCAATAACTAATAGTTTCCTCAAATAACATTTAACATAGGGCATATATTTTTAACTGAATAAATGTATTATATAAGAAAGAATAAGTATAATGCAATAAAAAACAGGGTTTTTGTTGCCATTTTTACCAAAATTAAACAAGCAAATGCATTTTTAATATTATACCAGCACAGAACATTTTACCTACAACAATTCTTATCACAGGTAACTTTTGTAAAAGTTATATTGGCGCATAGATAGTTATAATATTTGCAAATCACGTTGAAGTACCAGAACCAACTGATTGGACTTGCATAAACGCATGACACAACTAGGCGCAGAATGATTTATTTACTTGTTTATTGTTATATTAATGTAGGTACTAAATCTTTTAAATTAATTTGTTCCTTTTCTATATATATTCTGGCGCTCGCTTACGAGCCACACCTCACAGTTTGGTCAACAATGCGAGTTAAAAAAAAACAATCAACTAAATAAAATTATAGTATTTAATCTAGACTTTGAAATAACAAAGGTTTTCATTGTGCACTAAATATTTGGGCAAGGCTTGGACAAGATTCAAATGTGAAGCTTGCATTATAAATTTAGGACAAACCTGGAAAATACGGGGTGTTTAAATTCGAGATTTAACATGGCAATCTCTTTTATTTGAAGTACATACTATGAATCAAGTAAATTAAATCAAAGTTGTGTAATTTTGCGTTAAATAGAGTCTTAAAATAAAATTTGCACAGTTTAAGTTTAAAATTTATTAAAAAAAAAAGGTTTTTGGTTTTTTGCTTCATTTGCTTTAGTTTTCAAGAAATTGAAAAATCAAAAACACTTCCCACTATAATTCTTAATTTTTTACATGCAGATTTAAGTAAATTTTGCATCAAACGTGGAAAGATAGCACTAAAAATTTAAATACACTGACAAATCAACTTCTTGGTAAAGTTTTTAAATAATATATAAAATCCAAAAATAAAACACAGTTGAAAACAAAACGTATCCAAAATATTAGAAATTGTCCAGAACAAAATTTATATTAATAAAGGCTCGTATAAGATAATTCAGAATCTTAAATGTTAGTGGTCCCATAATATCAAAAAGATTTGGAGTACAATACGGGCAGATTTATTACTAAAAAAAAAAAATACATGAGGCTGACTAAATAAAGAATTTTGTTGTTCTTGATCCTATTAATGATACAAGTAGATTATTTCAGTTGTGAAGATTTTATCAATTTAATAAGCTTATTTTACATGAATAACACTCTAATTTCAAGTAGTAGCAATTTTTATCTCTTCAGTTCATATATTTACAGTTTAATTACAGTTTACGTGTTTTAATTATTCTCTCATAACATTTTTTTTCAACTTAATTACTTACTGTACGATTATAAAGGATTTCCCAAAAGTCCCTGCGCATGTTGGCAAAATACGATGAATTTGAACAAATTGCCCATTGACACGATTATTTAAATGTGTACATTTTAACACGAAAGTAATATTTTCAAGTAGGTTATGAAGGTGGACAGTGGTAATTTAAAACAATTGAAAAAAAAAACAATAAAGTTATAGATTTATCTTTAGCGTACAAATTTTTGACATTTTTGTTAACGAATTTTACCATTCTTACTTTTGAATAAAGGTTTTTAAAAATTATCTTTACATTTATTTGTTGGCCAGTGTAATGACAACTACTAAACCCTATAAAGTATTTTTTGTGTGTTTACAATACGACTTTCGAAAGTAATATCTTATTTAAAAGAAAAAACAGCACATTTAATTATTCCATAGCCAACTTCGTGGCCCATAAGAAAAAATGAAATATCTTGAAACTGGCAGGTGATAAAAAAAATCTAATATAATGGTTACATTCTACATAAAAAGTACCTTAAGAAGGGACAAATAAAATTGATCGAATGATTAAAAAAAAAAAAGTTATAAAAGAAGAAAACTGACATTTTCATATTTTTTGCTATAATATCTGAAGTACGTGGAATTTTGTACTTTTAAAAATTGATTGTAGTTCCTCTCATACTTGGGAATAATTCAACTAATGTAAGCAAACCTGTATCTCTTATAATAAGCGAGATTTTCATACTGGAAATGTTATCTGGGACACCCTGTATAAACAATATTTCTTAAGTCAAATTTTCAAACCTAATAATATTTTCATTCAATAGCTATAATTATAATTGTATTTTATTTACCTATTATTTAATTAATATAATCTTCTTTTAATTGACCGTGGGAACATTTTACCGAAGCGTGTTAAATGCGTTTTGTTCCATGCAAAATTTTCTCTTTAAGTAGACAATCGAAGTATGCGCTTCACTTTTATCGACTGTTTATGTTAATTGCGGTTACAGTTATTCAATTGAAATGTTCGTCCTCGTTCTTCTGCAATATGCACACCAACAATGTTTGTATATTACTTTCAGACGTGGTTCAAATTTGGTATTTGGCGTGGCCTTATTTGCATATAATTCGTGCACTGAAACGTGGTCCAAGATTGTTCGATATGTGCATGTAACGGTTCCTTAAAAGCATGGTCAATCCATATTAGAAATAACTCGGTAAAAAAAGCCCATTAATGTGTTGCCCCACTTTTGGATGGATCAGATTGATGTGAACTCATTAGCAAAATATTTCAATGATTTTTAATGTTATGCATAATATTTAGCGAAAGTATTTTTAATGAAATAATAGTCTATTAAATTTGGACATCGTTAAGATTTAATTTACGTGTAAATCTCTCGAAGTACGTACGAAATATACCGCAAACTTAAAGAATTTATTACAAAACAATAACACAGGATTTCCCAAAATTCTCTGCATATTTTGTTAAATTAGAATGAATTCTTAATATATTGCTTAATGACAAGATACCAGGGGCGGCTCGTCCATAGGGGCTAGAGGGCTGCAGCTTCTTCAGAACTCTTATTATGTATTACTATTATAACTATAACTATTATAGTATATTACATAACAAAAGTTTTAAGAAGCACATTACGCACGAGTGAAAAAGTTGCGCTCGGAGGAGCCGCCTAGCGGCGAGTGCGCATTTCCACCAGTGCGTTATTGCTTTACAACTCGTGTTATGTACTATACTTTTTCTACGATCACATAATACCTATGATTTTAACGGCCTTTTGGCTAAAATACACATGTAATTACGTTGTCTTGTCAATTTTGACGTAAGTCTACTTTGACATTTCTAGACAAGTAAGCTTTTTGCTTACCGTGCGTAAAGATCCACTTACTACGCATGCAGGCTGTACACTGTACAGCTTACAGTGTACAGTAATAGTCATACACAATAGTGGTCGTAAAAAAAAAATATTATGATTTAGTTGAATGAATCCATAAAAAAGTGATTTTTAATTTAACTTTTTTATGCCTGCACTTGTCTAAAACATTACCAAATCGCTTTATTTAACATTAGTACCAATTTTTCCACACTAATAAAATGTTAAATAACCGTTCCATTGACACATTTCATTTGTAAACATTTTTTTACGTCAGAGACCACAATTAGTTCGATTCGATTTCCTATTTTTTACATGATAATTTAAACTTCTCTAAACGATTATCCTGTACATAGAATAGTTCAAAAAGAAAGTTGAATTTAAACTCAAACCTCAACCATTATTAAAGTGAAAATTGCGACGAACTAGATTTGGGACAGAGGTTTAAGAAAAATCAAATAGTGTTTCATTTTACATAATATTTAAAGTATTCACATGTGTTTCAATTAACAAAGTGAATTATTTTAAATATCAGTACATAAATGCAGGGCCTTTTAGGAAAACACGAGGCCCGGGGCAGTGTGACTAATTTTTTTTTTTGAAATTCGTTCGGTTTTTTACAGATTGAGTTAAACATTGTGAGGCCCCTAAATTTGTAAGAGGCCCCCTAAAATTGTGAGGCCCGAGACATCTGTCCCTTTTTGCCCCCTCTCTGATAGAGTATAATTGTAAATTTAATAACAAAATTATTTATTTTGTCTTTAACAAAACTTTTCTTGGAGAAACTAACGAATATTAGTTTGTAATTAGTTTTTTTTTGTTTTGTTATTTGCGATAGGTCCAAATCATTTTTTCTCATATTCATAGGAAACATTCAACCAAAAATAATAGTGGATATTTAATTGTAGAAATTAGTACAATGTGGGTCTTATAACTTATAACACAAAACTAAGGATCGGTGTTTTGTGCTCTCAATATCTACATCAAAATAAGTCATACAATAATTAAAAGAGTTTAAGTAATGTGACTCTTAAAGATGATTTTAGCGATCTGCAAAACATGCATTCAATACACCACACATTAATTATTTAATTTAAATTAAAATTGTTTTTCTTTCGTCAGCAATTTTAATTAAACTTGATGTAGTTTGCAATAATCGCAAACTAAATCGGTAGCAACTTTAATCAAGGTCAAGGTAAGATATACGCCAACATGTTTTTAATCGATTATAATAACATGAACAAAGAAAATGGATTATATTTTCTTGTTGTTTGTATACCTATAACACACAAACCACATTTGTGAGTAATAATTCATGTAATTAATATCGATATATTCATAATGTACAACACAAGAATAAAAAAGTTGCATTATATTACAACTGCTCTCAAAAAGGGACAATGAATTTTTTGGTTTTTCGTACATTCGTTTGCACATTAGAAAATTACAAATGGTTTTACGGTTTATATTCCATAATGTACTCCTACTCAGGTTTATGATTGAAGCACGTACTTCGTAATGATAATAACTTTGTACAAAGCAACTAAAAATAATTGCAGTATTGTTTGTAAATTTTAGTACACTTAAAAATCTTAAATGGTGAATTGTTAAATTTTGCATAACACTAAAAATGTACTTTGCATTTATGAAAAATTCTCTTCTAAATAAAGTGTCAATAGTTTTATGCAAATTCCTTTAATTGTTGAGAAAATACAGTCAAGAAGGTAAACCTACAAAATACGTCAGTCATTAATAATTACAAATAGAAACTATAAATTTTCTTTACATTTTTGTGTGTGTGGACACTTGGAATATTTTGTTTATTTTTAAAAATATCTCCAACAAACCTTTTACCTTTAAACAATATTATTGTTATTTAAAAAATATATACAGGGTGGTTTAGATAGAACGGCCACTATTGGGATCTCGTAAACGGTAAGAGCTACAAAAAAGTTTAAATTAGACAAATTGTTCCCCATTCTGAAACCTGGTGATGCTCTATTGTTTTAAAAAAGTTTCAGGGCACGTTAGATAATAAATAAAAATCCAAATGTTTTTTTTTTAATTCGTTAATAACTCGGTTATACTTCTTGATGGTACAAAAAATATTTTTGGGGAAAAGTTATAGATTTTTTAACGCACTGTAAAATGAAATTCATTTGTTTTAATACTGTTTTAACTCTTAGATAACATACATTTGCATTTTTTTAATGGTAACCATAGTTGGCTACAGGGTTCGGCAAAATTGGATTTTTATTTAAAAAAAAACAAAAACCATTAATTTAGATTCAAAAAATCAAAAAAATCACGAATTTTTGATGTTTTTTAAGAAACTTGAATATTTTTCCTTTTTACAACTAATTTATTCATTATTCACCCTACATTATATCTTCTATACAGCGTCATTCACAAAGTATCAACAATAGAAAAAGTTTTTTTATTAAAAATATCTCAGAACCTTTTATTCTTGATAAAAGTTGGTGGATGACCTAAAATTAATTTTAAGATGGAAAAAATGTTATAAAAATTCATACGATACTAAATTTTAGCGATTTCAGAAATATTCCAAGAGCCTTATTTTAAGAGTTACAAAAAAAACTTCATAGACAAAGATTGTTCAGATTTCAAAAATACGACCAATGGTGACATTTGTTAAAATTTCAATTTTTATTTTTATACTAATTTTAACATCAAAAAGTCTGCAAAAATGAAAAAAACTTTTTATTATTAGTTTCTCAAATAATTTTATTCTTGAGAAAAAATGGTGCATGATCTAAAACTAATTTTAAGTTAAAAAAAGTTCAACATAAATTCATATAACACTAGATTTAAACAATTTTAGAAATATTCGAAGATTTAAAAAATTTAAAAATTTTAAAAAAATTTAAAAGAAGTTTATAATTTAAAAATAATATTAAATAAACTATCGATTCGTTTTCCCTTGATTTTTTTTAAAACTTCTTAAACAAGAGCACTTTAATCTTGCAAATTGTTCTAAAGTCGCTAAAAGCTATTTTGATATTTAGGCTCAAAACAAATAAAATTCAGTCTCTTTGAAGCTATAGAGTGCCATGAATTTAAACAATATTGGAACAAGCGAAGGTTTTCATCTTACAAAGCGTAAAAAATCTATAACTTTTTGCCCATACAATATTTTTGTATAACCGAGTTATTGACGATTTAAAAAAAAGTCCATTTTGGTTTTTGTTTATTATCTAGCGGGCGATGAAACTTTTTTAAAACAATTAAGCATCACTAGGTTTCAGAATGGGGAACAATTTACCAATTTATGCAGCTTTTCCCTCCATCTAATAATGCACAAGATCTGTTAAGGTTTTTTTTTTGCAAACGGATATTCGCGACATTGATATTCTCTGGAACACCCTTTATATTCACAGAACCTTCATATGCAGCATTGACATTAATTATTTTTATTTTACTTCAGTGTTATTTCATTTACTTTTTAAATAAATAACATGGAACATGCACCGTCATTTACTAAAACTTGTGACACTTGAAAAAAAAACAGTTAATATTGATTTCAACTTGAGTAAAAATAAACTAACGTTAATTATGGTCATCACTTGGGATTTTGTTTATTAACAAATGACTTGTTGATAGATTTGTATAGTATGACTGGAACGCAGTTCGTGAAACATTTCCTTATAAAAAAGAATGATAAGAATAACACCTATAATAAAACAGGGTGACACCTGGGTCCAAAATATTAGACAATCGCGCTAAGGTAGTGAAAAACCAACCACAATTTTAAATATAACGCACTTTTTTGTGGTAAAGTACATCAATGAACTATAATAAAATTACTCAAACGTATACACTGTACATACACAGTATGTATGTACTACTAACTAAAGAAACTCGGTTCTTAATTTTTGTTAGTCTTCACATTATTTATTATCAATGTCATAGTAATTGTGGATTTGAAAGGAAATTAGTTTGTAATAGTTACAACCGGAGTCGATAGGAAAGGGATTTTGAGAGAAAGCAGTGACTATTATTAACATCGTGGACAATTAAGGAAGACATTAATTTCTCGATAATTTAAGTCTTACTGAAATGTTGGTTATAGTTATTATTAATTACCTACAACTGAATTTTTTATACGCGGGTTGGCTAATTTAGAGGTACATATTGACAACGTAAAAAATTCTGCACACCGAATGGCAAAATTGCCTCCAATTACTACAAAATTACCCAATAAACACAATGATATTTTTTAATAACATTGTAACTCGTTGTCAATTTTTTGATTTACCAATCTACAACCCACCATCTACACTTTACATCCTTGTAATTTGATAAATAAACTTTGAACTGATTTTTCTCGAAAATTTTCTTATGTATGATAGGTATCTATGCATACTTTTTTAATACACGGTCGGATTCAGAATTAAATTCTCTATCTGAATCAACAAAAAATGTATAATATGTAATTTAAAGAAAAAAAACAGTTGCCTATCGCGGATTTGACATAACTACCTCATCGTAGAGATAACAAATGCACATCGTTTAATAGAGAATTTGTCGCCATTTCCAAAAATATAAGGTTTGTTGGGGTTATTTTCAATAATTAAAAAGTTATAGGGGTGCGACCGTCAAACTGAATCACCCGGTATATTTATATAAGAAAAATCTAAATTGTACCAACATGACGAACGTGTATAACATTTTATTTCAATTGTTTTGTAAGGATTGCATAATGTTACAGTTACATATATCATTGTTCCTTATATGTCTTCAAGGTTACTAAAATTTCATTTGCATAGTTCACTCAGAAGCGATAAACACGCCTACAACATTTATATATAAAGAATGATAGTCTACTACAAAATACACACTAGCATCTTATGGTAGTGAATGAAAATGGATGAAGGATGTGGGTTAAATACTTTTTTGCGCTTCAAATGTTTGTACTGTAGCCACTTATGCTAATTTTCGGAGCTGTGATTTTTATTTCAGTTATACAGTCAAATGTTTGTAAGTTTTTATATCGCTCAATTTCCATAAACAGCAACGCTGAGTACGTGGTGAAGCAGGCGTTTTTTTTTTTTAAATCTGAAAGGTTGATACTGCAAGATGTAAAGTAATATTGATAAATATTATTTAAGTGATTAATTTTAAATATAAATTAATGTACCTACTAGAGATAATAATTACATTCGCATGTAAGCGGTTTCTATGTAAATTTAATTTTTTTGCTAAATTTTAACATCTGCTTTGTTGATATAAATGTTACGATGTGGCCAAAAAACTAGTCATTGGACACCTTTTTGGAATATTTGATGATGTCTCTCATTGTCAGTTTAGCATGCGTTCGCATTGCTCCTCTCCGTAAAATCGTGCACGCGTTTTTATAATCGCATCAAATTGATTTACTCGTGATTAATGTTATTTAAATTTATGGTAATAACACAATGACAATTTTTATAGTGTTTGGTGCTTTAAGCGCGTATTGTGTGAATTTCGTAACATTTACGCGTGAATTTTTGGAAATGGCGATGCCTCTGATGATGTACCTTGAACATTTTAACGAAAGGTATGTCAATTTTGAGTTAAAGGACGTTTTTAAAGTTTAAATGTGTTTAAAAACTGATTTACTTGTGTAAAATTTCGCACATATAACTCTCTTAAATACTCCTATTGAAATACAGTGCTGCGCAAAAATATTGAAAAAGACAAATATCTAGAACAGTATGAAATATATTACAATGAAATTTGGTCACGGTCTCAAACTTTGAAATTTAAAACGAACGCTATGTGTAGGTAGAGGGTGATTGAAATTCCAGTTTAAGCATGGGGATCTCGCTTATTATAATAGCCAAAGTATAGGTTTAAATTTGGCAAAGTTGCTAAATTTGGTGCTCATTAATAATCCAAAGAGAAATTGGAAATATGTTAACGGTATCCGAGAAAATTAGGAAAAACCGGAAAATACGATTTTTGAAAATCGTCTATAACGTCTTTGGAGTATAAAATATTTCAAATGTGTAAAACCATTGCCCAAGCAACTTTTTAAGCCGAATCGGATGGGGTCACAAATTATTCCTACATCGATCCGTTTTTGTTTTATGACAACCAACTTTAGTTTTTCTTATGGGAGCAATTTTTGCTATTTACATAATCAAATAGCATTTATTTTTCTGAACCCATTGATGTATCATAGTATTTTACTTCTTTATTAATAGCTATTTTTTTTTTTATTTCTCTTTAAATTCACTTCAAAAAATGCATCAGATCCTATACGTCTGTAGTCGGCCGTTTTCGTCAAATTTACATTTTTATAAAAATTTTGAGCGACACAATTTTCAAAAATTTTCAACATTTAAAAACTTTAAGAATGTAGCAGAAATTCTTTTGAAATTTGGATTAACAATAAAATAATTAACACTTTGCACTACCTACATTTTTAAAATATTATGCAGGGCGTTTTTTACTCTTGGTCAAACTTATGCAACTTTAAACATCGATAACACAATACCCTATATTTTTCAGCACATTATTATGGAAAATGTAATATTGTCCTTCTAAAACATTAAGCCTGCTTTATACCTAAAATTGATATTTTCCGAGATATCGCGATTTATTATTTGGACAACGTAATATTTTTAAGTAGGCTATAAAGGCAAGACAGCGGTAATTTTGGAACAATTGAAGAAAGAAAAGTTTAATTTTATCGTTTTCTGACGAATTGTTGACACTGTTTTTTTATAATAAATATGTAATTTTACCGGTTGAACCTAAGGTTGTTTTGCACCATTAATATTTTCATCAAACTGGCAACAAACTATTTTTTGTAATATCTTCAATAGTGTTCTAAATATTTATCTGTTTCCATCAGGACTAGAAACCGAAAAAAATTTTGGGTAACGGTTAACCGAATTCAAGAACTTTATTTTTATAACGGTTTTTGTTGGAAAACCGGTTTTTTTCCGTAAAAAAACCGGTTTTGATAAAACCGGTTAATTTAACCGGTTTTTAACAATATTCAGATTTGGAATGCAAAGTATAAAAAGATATTATCTATTTATAATTTTATAATATATGTACAATCAAGCATTCAGTAATTACTTTTGGTAAACTAATCACATTTAATACAGATTTTGTATTTTTTCAAAATAATTTTTATTAAAAAGATGTTGAAAAAACCGGTTTTTTATTATTTTGGTTAAAGGTTACCGTTTTTTTTTTGCCTTTAAAAATAACGGTTTCGGTTTCGGTTAAAAATCGCAATTTTGGACAAAAAATAAAGGTTAACCGGTTTTTTAAACCGGTTTAAAAAACCGGTTTCATGCCCTGGTTTCCATACAGCACTGTATAAACAATGTAAAAACATATCAAATCCTATACCAATAGATTTTTTTTTCGTAAAAATGGCATAATCGTGTATGCCATTTAAAAGCACGTGAAAATGTATTAAGAAATTTAAAGTTTCCCAAATTAATACAAATATCTTAAAATATCTAAAAGCAGGTAAAAATTTTCCAAAGATTTGAAAAATGCGTAACAACTTGCTAAGATGCAAAAAATATTATTTAGTTTATTTAAAAGACAAGTTAAAATTGAAAACGAAAATTAAGAATTTTCATTCACAAAACTTAAAAATTTTCATAACAATAAATTATAAAATTTACAAAAACGTGCAGTTTTTTAATATAATTTTAAAGTCATATTCAAAAACCATCACGAAAATTCAAAATTTTTATTTTCAAATAGCTTTTACAAAAATTTTTTCAAACAAATTAAAAATTAATTTTTACCGGAAATTGAAAATTTCCAGTTTCACGGAAATGGAAAACTAATTTTTAACGAAAATCAAGCAAAATGTGTAAAGTTAAAAAGTAGTTTTCGAAAAGCGCTTCATAATCACTACATTTTAATCAAATTATTGTCTTTCCATTGCATTGCACATTTATTTTGGAAGTGCTGATAACCAACAATAAAGATAATGAATTTAATTAATAGAAGGAAGTAGTAAAGAAAGTAATTGATAAATCAAATTGGAAATAATAACAATTGTGTCACATGTAACTATTTATATAATAATAAACACGAATTCTAATATCGTATTAAATAAACAAAAGTAAAAAATATTTGTTTATATAACTTTAAATTTCTAAGGGAAGTGTCAGTCGCGTTTTGTCATACGCACCAATAATTTCAATTTTTTGCTTCAATTACTTTTTACTAAAAGCCTATAGTTTATGCTATTTTTTTGCAACAAAACCGCTAATATTTAATCCAACCGTAGTTACATACGTATTGATTACCAGTGTCGTTATTTCAGACCTACCCAACCATTTATTTTGGGTCTGGTCATTTTGACCTAGTTTAAAAATTATCAAAAAGAAACATGTTTATGTCAAAACGGGCACAACGATAAGTCGTCAGCTTTTATTAGCGTTACTTTGAGGTATCATAGACGTGTGTATATAGGGCTTTGTCGTGTACCACAGACGACCGTTCAAGGACTACTAGATTTAACCGCTCCTGCAAATCCTGCAGTTTGAACGGCAAAGAAATACAAACGAAACACAGACAGTTTATGAAAATTATAAATGAAAATAGTAATAAAACAAGACTTTACCTTGGTGTACAGTTCTATAGTTGTCATTTTCGCAAAAATTTATATATTCTCCGTTTAAAGTTCAAAACAGCTGTAGATAACAAAGTTAAGGACGTTTATTTTGATTTAAATTTTAAAGATTCGCTGAACTAAATAATTTAAAAAACAGTTAACACGTTGCATGTTTTATATTTTTAGTACATAATATCTTATCACATTTTTAGTCATTAAGTACATAGTCATTTTAACGGAGTGTATATATTGGTTTACGCGTATTGTATCGCGATATCATGACCTGCACCTACACTGCGCACCATGCCGCGGTAAACACTGCATCGCGCAGCGAACGTGAATTGTCATGTGTGAAAGTAAAGATTAATACAAGCGGCAAGTATTCGAGCCACAAGCATCATCTCTTAACAAAACGCTAGTCTTGGGCATGCAGATGAATAAAAATAAAAAAAGAAATCTTCACTTTAAACAAATTTAAAATATTGTTAAGTTACAGAATTCTGTAACATTGCTCAAAATAAAGAAATCTATAATACTGCTTAAAATACAGAATTCTATTATATTGCTTAAAATACAGTTTTCTGTTATACTACTAAAGGTAAAGCTTGGCTGCATGATGCGGTTGTTACTTTTGCTAGTACTCACTAGATGGCAGTATATAATGTTAAATCGCACAACAATTTGAAAAGTTTAATATCCTTTGTGCGTCAAATTGTTACGAAACGTGGGAGTTAACTTTTTTTTTATTACTTCAGGCACTTCTGATGTCATTTGAAAGAGAAAATAAATGCTTTATACGTAGTAATGTATTAGGTTGTAGAGTGTAGACCAGTTCTTGAGTAGAATTTTACAGGGTGTTTCTATTTCCTGGGCTGTGCCCTTTGTATAAAAAAATTGGAAAGAAGTGTAAAAGAATCAAAATAGAATAATGTCAATTTATACAAATAAAAGAGATGATTGGTTAAGAGTACATTATTTTAGATAGAATTAACTTCCCAGTTTTTAATTTCCACTGTTAACAGAACAGAAAGGGTATTAATATATATTTTTAAGGGACATTTATAAAATTTGTGTACACTTAGTTAAAAAATCATAACATGGGACTTTATTAATTTAAAGCTAGGAGCGGACCAAACAGAACATTATAGAGAAAATCAAAAATTAAGCGCCCTTACTAGACGTAATATTAATATGGAATAATTGATTGAATTTAGTTTTATTGGACTTAGATAATTATTTTAGGGTACAAAAATTATGCATGACTACTTTTTTGGCGTCAATAAACGAAAAACAGCAATGAAATTAATTTTCGTTTAAATCCAACACCAAATATAGTTTTTAACAATTTTTTTATATTTGATTTTTTTGCGCTTTTTCCCCTTCTGCCTAATAATTGCTTCTGCGACTATGTATTCAAGGTGTTGCATATAGAAAACAACTGTGTTTATTTTTTCAATTTCAAAAAAAAATTGACTATCGCCAGTCTGATATACTTATATATTTAATAGTAAAAAAAAAAACATTTTAAGGTCTTTGTATAGAGAATTTTCCGCGATTAACTGAAATATAAAGTTTTTTGGGGTTTCTTCTTAAAATAACAAAGTTATAGGGGTGCGACAGTCAACGGAGATAATACTTTGGTAACACCCTTCAATTTTTGGAAAGCTTTACTTTTTTATTTATGTTAAAATCTCAAGTGTTTGAACACGAGGAATTTCGACAGCGCATAATTGCAGAGCCGAGCCTAGAGGTAATTTTACCTGAGGCAGGAGGGTAAATTTGCGCTTCTATGTACGTATATCGTTTTTTATTTTTGATAAGTATTTAAGAAAAATAAATAAATGATTTTGAGCACAAAATATTTTAATTAATTATTAGGAACTACTTCACTTTAGCGGCAGTTTAAAAAATCACAGAACGCAGTAACAACAGTACAATAGTAATAGGAACATAAAATTGCACATATTAAAAATAAAATCCCACCAACCTTAAAAAACAAGGAAAACAAAACGAGTTTTACATATAAGATGAATTAGAATATTACAAAATCTTTCAGTAATTTCATTTAATAACAGGGACAAAATAATATCAATAATACTTGTAATATAATTACAATGAATAAATAGTTAAATAAATGCCCAATATGAAATCTTTTTTTAACGTTTTACTTTTCTTGATCTTAGTGAAGCAAATTCATCAATTATTTTACCAAAATTATTGTTTTTTTGTTAATTCCTGTTTGATTGATAAAATTGCCATATTGGACAATTTTTCCTGAGCAAGTGACGATCCTAAATATGTTTTGATCATTTTTAGTTTACTGAAGCTTCTTTCACCAGAAGCTTCAGTAACAGGTAGTGTTCGGAATATTCTAAATGCAACTTCTAAATTTGGACAGGACTGAACTAAAAACTATATTTATGAATCGTTTTTAAAAGTTCTAAACTTGCAGCTGCTTTAAGGCCTCCAATTAACGTCATTGCCTGATTTTTAAAACTGATTTTTGATAAGAATTCTACAGAATTTATATCGTTTGGATTTTTAAGAGACAAATCACAAACTGCTTTTTTTAAAAATTGTTCTGCATCCATCGACTTTAATTTTTCACCTGTTAAAAATTCGAAATCAGACGAAATCCCATATAGCTTTAAATATCTCCATCTAAGTTGCGATATTAAAATATCTATTACTCCTTTTATTTCTACTTTAGATAAATATTTATGATTATAAGGAACTGATTGCTGAGATTGATCATCTAATTTAGTAATTTTGCGTTTGTTTTCAAAATCGTGTCCGGAACATTCTTCGCCCACAATTCTGCGCCCAAAATTCTTCGCCCACAATTCTTCACCCACAATTCTTCACCCACAATTCTTCACCCACAGTTCTTCGCCCACAATATTTCGCCTCCACAATTCTTCGCCTACACAATTATTCGCCGCCACAATTTTTCGCCGCAGACAAGCATATCACAATTTTTGTTTTTAAATGTGATTGTTTTATTTATAACGCAATTTTTACAGATTATTTTACATTAGTTTGGTTAGGTCACGTCATGTTAGGTCAATGTAGTTTTTATTCATACTATAATAACATAAACAAGATTAAAAATCACCACATACGCTATTTATGAAGCAATTTTTAAACATAATATTAAAAGTAAATTAGTTTTTTTACATATATTTTTTATTTTGCAATTTATTAATTGTAATGTTTTATCAATTTGGTGTCCTTTCTCATTGTTTACCTGGGGCAAATGCCTCGTTTGCCTCACCCTTGTCCCGGCGCTGCATAATTGCTTTAAATAAATGATTAAACTACAGTTAAAAAGCTATATTATGTGTTGCAATCTGTATATTATATAAATATTACATGATCACGCATGAAGAGGCTTATCTCCTTAATAAATACCTTAAAGGTACGCACAACACAATAAATAATTACGATATAACGGTTTCAATACATAAGACCGGAATAGTACCTCGAGCAGTAACATTTTAATTAGTTACATTTTTATAGTTTCCACGTTGATGTAAACCGATATGATCAATTTATAGAGGTAGGTTGAAAGCAATTAAATAATCCAATGGGGAATTATTTATTATGTTTATCACCCAACCGAGACGTTCGTTATAGGAAAACATTGAAAAACATAGGAAAATTACATTTGTTGTAGAGTAAATTTTTAAGTTTATTACTAATTATTACGTTAAGTTTTGTTAGGAATTACAATTACATCAAGAAATATATGCAGTACTAGCATTTATTTGGTTGATAGAACATTATATGGTATATAACCAAATATCCTGACATTGATTGCATCAAATAACTGCAGTGGCGCACCCAGGATTTAATCTTGGGGGGGGCCGGTTTAAACGGATTTTTGTTTTGCAAATTCAATAAAATTTATAAAACTCATAAAAATGTATTTAAAGAATAAAATCAATTTTTCTTTTTTTTTACAAAGCTCTTGAATAATTTCAGCTGTGGTTACAGTAATATCTCTATGTATATATAGCAAAGCTAGTCCATTTAATCGTGATTGTGTCATCGTTGATCTTAAATAGGTTTTTAAAAGGCGCAAGGTTGAAAATGACCTCTCACTGACGCATGTTGTTACCAGCAGCGTTGCAAATATTTTTAATAAGTTATATATGTTTGGATATATCATTTTGTCGCACTTCGAAATTGCATCAATAGCATTTTTGCATGGATTTGTTGCAAACGGTTTTTCAAATTTTTTATACCACAACTTGAATTCGGCGTTCAAAATTGCTGGATTTGTACAAGGTAAATCCCGGTCATAAAATTTACACAACTGGTGAAAATCTTCTATTTGATATTTAAAACTGAATGATTTGACCAATCTGTCATTCTATTTACAAAAATATACAAAACATATAGCATACATTTTTATAAAAATTCTGTATGTCCGGTCATTGAACATTGAACAACTTTATGAATTTCGGTTTTTGTCATAAGGGTTAATGGAATCGAATAAGTTGGTAACATTAAAAATTACATTTAAAAAAAATAGTCATCTGTAACTTGCTCAAAAAAAGATATACCTTTAAAAAAAGTATAGTCCCCTTGGTGAGGGTCGAGTATTAATAATTTTAGGGTAGATGTTACATCATGCAGCATATAAATAGTTTTAACCTAATGACGTTTTTAATTAAAAAAACAAACAATTATATAAAGAAATTCATATCATCGCTCAGCGTCGTAGTTGGCTATTCATATTTATAGGGAAGATGCAACATTTTATCCTAGATCATACACTTTATAAATGGTTTTCACTTAATAAATGATGAACTGCTTATTTTGTAACCGGTTGTTTAGTGTTTAAGTTAATTGACATGATCAAAAATAATTTAAAATGACTTTAAAATGATACAATAAATATCGACTGCTCTCAAAAATCAGAAGTGTTTAATTTAAACTAAATACATAAAACTATGCCTGTTTAAAAAATAAAGTTTAATTTTAGTGAAACATTCAACCACTAATCAATTTGTACACGTAAATAACAAAATTTTGGCGGTTTTGTTAGGACGAAATAATATTAAAATATAAATACGAGTAGGTATATATGCCCGCAAATACAAAAGATAAATATCTTTTACTGTAGAAGCAATTATTATTTAAAAGAAAAAAAATCGTAACGCTAACAGTAAAATAGCATTTAATTATATTATACACTTACTTTTTAAATTTCTTTCCTCTTTCGTTAGAAATTTTAACTCTTATTAACTGATTATGATTACACTGATTCACTGATTTACTAAACAGTAAACATAAAGGCGAACGAATTCGTCCACTGTACTAAACAGCAATGACCTTTTTCTCACAATTTAGAAAAATATGAACCAAAACAGAAACACATTTTTTTATTGCTACACGTGTTGTATGGTAACCCCGCCGAGGGACGAAACTGACCAGACCGTAATAAAATTTGAACACAATGTGTCCCATGGTCGAAGAAGTAAAATACATTTATCTCAATCACTTTTACAGTTATAACTTGTGGAATTTTTTTCTTGATTCCGCATTAATAAGAAATAAGCTTACATAAAAAAAAGTTCCCAAGGGGGGGGGGGCGATCGTTCCCCGCTGGATCCGCCCCTGGTAAATATAAATAACTAAAATTGTAATGTGATATTTCAAAACTAAAATTAATCAAAACCTATTTAAGAAGCAGCATGTCACAACACCGTTTTAGCGCTTTGTCCACTTTTTTGGCAAAAATTTTCTGTTTGGGGGAGGCCAGGGCCCCTTGACCCCCCCCCCCTGGGTGCGCCACTGAATAACTGTAGTTAGAGCTAAACGAAACTATATTAAAAAATGATGCACTTTACAGAGGCAATTAGCAGTTCCGTGTTTATGATAAGCTAACTAGGTTCCAACCTATGGCCTAAGGGTTTTTGGACTTTTTAGTTTTTATCACCTCCTAATTTTTGAACTTTAAAGTCGAGTACTGTTTGGTGGTTTTATTTTACTCTGTTTTGGTTTTTACAATTATTTTTAGAAGTAGTTTAATATTTGGAGTCCCCAAAAACAGCCTTGGTTAGTTTTTACGTTTCAAAAATGCTTACGTCATTATGGTAAAGGGGGCCCATGCTCGATTATGGCTTAAATCAGGGGTGTCTGCGTGCCAATTTGTTAAAATTTTCACATTTTGAAATGCTGGCGTGCTAAGTAACGTTTGTAATGAATGAAAATTACTGATTGCGAGGAGATGGAAGAGTAAATAATATTTGTTTTAAATGAATGAAGAAAATACTGTTAAAACAGCCGGCGCTAGTTTCTTTAAAGATTTGAACTCTTCTGGAATTGTTTGCTAGACATTAATAATTTTGCTTTCAGCATTACTTTTTATTTTTTCATACAAACGTTCCCGTTCAATAATCTCTAAATTTTCCCTTAAGTCAACAAGTTTTTGCCTCCAAATTACACTTGATTGAAAATCAATTATTTGCATTCCAAAATTTTCTAGTTTTAACCATTAAAAATTTCCAAATCAAGTTCATCAACTATAATTATATGTGGGTAAATTATGAATTTTGAAATTTCGTCGAGTTGTTTAAATTGCATTTTTAATTTACAAATTTGGATTCAATATTTTATTTAGTCATTAGTCCTACTTTTAGGTGTAGGACTGTTGAGTTGTGTTGTGCTGACTTTTTTCATGTTTTCCTGTCTTGTGCTAGACTTTTTATGTCTTTCTATTAATTTGAAGTTTCTATCCGCTGCTGCTTTTTTAACTTCGTCATGTCAGGTTTTTCTCGGTCTACCTCTTTTGTTTTTTCCCTGTGATCTTGCTTCGTAGGCTTTTCTGGTTGCCCTTTCTTCTTTCATCCTGTAAATGTGAACCAACCATCCCAGCTGTATTTATTGTATTTTTGGTTCAACTGATTTTATCTTTAATTGTTCTCTATGTTTAATTTCTGATTTTATCTTTTTTGGTTTTTCCTTGAATTTTTGTATTCAATAACTAGTTCAATTTCAATTGTGAAGCTATATGGGCTTAAAGAATAGCAGTTTAAAAAGAATGTGTGATCAGGACATCAAAAATGCTGCAAAGACTAAACTAAATTTTAAAAAAAAATATGTATTAAAATAAGGTTTTCCTTACTTTGTTTTTTTTACTTCATAATCAACGAAAATTAAAATTATTCTGTTACTAGTGAAAATAAGTAACGTTACTTTAACAGTAGAGAAAGAAGTAATTTTTCAAGACTGAAATCGAAAAGTTGACGACATTAACTCTACTAATTAACTGAAATAAATTAGTTAATAATGCAATTTTATTAAGATTAAAAAATATTTTGTTTAAAATATTTAATTTTAAATTTTGCAGTCTAAATTAAGACATAAAAAAGCAATGTTTTAGGTACGTAAATGAAATATTAAATTAAAGGAATATAGAAGTTTGGTAACATGCTAACATGTTTTAAAGTACCTTTTCTGTTAATTCTTTCATTTTAAATATCCAATTTTAGATTTTAATACTGTGTAAAAATTGTGTATTTGCTGAGCTTTTTTAAACATTATCTTTATTTTACTCTCCTTGATGTTGCTGATAATCGTTTTATTTCAAGGTGGTTGAATATTTTGTCATCTTATCATAAGTTTTTATATTCTACTACTTTTTATGGTAATGTGACTGTCTGCTCCTGTTCATTATATTCATCATAAATTTATCCTTTCTAACAACTTTCGGTGTTTGCTTCACAATTTAATTTTTCTACCTTGACTACTAGCTTTCACATTTGCTTTTTATTTACGTCTGAACTTAGTATTTCGCTTTACTAAAGAATATGGGACAATCACTTAAATTGTTGGCGGATAATTGTTATGCACACTTTATTCATATTTTGTATTATTATTGGAACTTGGAACTGTTTTTTTTTAAAGTGACAATTAAAATTAATAAAACATTTAAGTACAGAATCCATTTGTGTCGTTTACAATATAATGTTTTTTTTTTTTAATATTGATTTGAAAAAACTAGATTTCTGTCTCATTTTTTTGATTATTCAAGTGATTTTTTGATTAATAAAAATAAGCTTAATTCAAAATCACTGCAACTGATAAAGAGCCAATAGCCTTAACACTGGTATTGCAAATTTAAGATTTTAATTTAAGTTTTTTCATATTAAGATTTCTATATTTGACACTGCAGTAGCCAAGTGGTAGCACCCATTGAATAAAAAGATAAAGGAAGGAGCGTTATAGCGATACTAAGGCGTCTAGGTTAGCCTCTCAGTATGGCGGATGCATGTTTCCGCTTCTCAGTGGCGTATCTAACAATTTTAAATATGTGTTAATTAATGTAAATATATGCTTTGTTTTGACTTGAGCCTGTTATTTACTTATTTATTTCTTGTTTTGTGGTTGAGGGAATTGAAGAAAAACGACAGCATATTTCAATATTTGGATTGTTTATTAAGAGAGTTAAAAAATATGCTGTACACAAATGCACGCCACTGATATGACATACCATTTTGACAGACGACATCAAATTTTCAATACATGATTACACTACAAAATATTAATGTCTACTTACTTATGAAACGTAATCTTTTAATCTCCAACATTTTTGGACCTAGTAAGACTACAAGATCTGCAGTTAACCATTGTAGCACATAGGGTTTCTTTCCCGGGATCCCGGGTTCCCGGGATCCCGGTCCATTTTAAGCTATTTTATATTTCCCGGGAAATACCTTTTGTCCCGGGAATTCCCGGGATTTAAAAAAAGTGTTTTTTTCGTTTATTTTGTGCTAAGATCTTTGTAATACTATCATAACTTATCAGAATTTTATGCTTAAAATGTCTTTACTAACAGTACATTATGGAAAAACTTCAAAATAATTTTTCTCTTTTAATATGGCGCAAAGAAGCCCGGTCTCCATTACAAAGTTAATATCTTCAAAATACGTTTACAGTTTTATTTTTGTGTACCCTGATAATTCAAAGCAAAATAGCTTATAAATGAAATTTTATTGATAATAACGATGTTTCTTTGCTGCTAGATGCTTTCAAGATAATTTCACCTACATCAATAGAGACTGAGAGAGCATTTTATGCAGCAAGACTTTTTGTTAATAAATTAAGAAAAAGACTAATTGACTGAAGCACAGATCACCTGTGTTTTCTTAAATCACATTACAAAAATTCATTGTAAAAATTATATTATTGTATTCATCAATATGAAATAGCAATAGAAAGGTTATAATTCCCAAATGTATGTTTCTCTCACCATATTATTGAATTATTTGTAATAATCATGGAGCAAAATGTATTACATATATGACTTGGAGTTGTTTTTAAGTAATAAACCGCTCCCTTAATTTTTTGGGTTATTTATTTAAAAATATTGACATAATTTATTACATCCCGGGATCCCGGGAAATCCCGGGACAAAGGCCGATTTCTTCCCGGAATCCCGGGACAAGCAAAATGGTCAAATATGAGAAACCCTAGTAGCACACAAAACTCTAAATTTCTTGACTGTTTGACCTGTCAAAACCGGCCGCCATCAGAGGCCATTTATGTCGTCATTTCCGTCGCCGCTGAAACGCTACAGTATAATACAAAAAGCTCATTCCTTTATCTTTTTATTCAATGGGTAGCACCTGATCCTTTTACAACTTTTTTTGCAAAGCTTTAAATTTCAGTTAATGTTCGATGAAACTAATAACTTCTTCGTTACTACCTTGTTTCTGATATTGGTGATAATAATGTAACTGAGATTTTAACGGTGTTTTATCACAAACTTCGGCGCCTACCAAAAATTGTCCCCCGAGGCGGTAGCTGCCTCACCTATCGAACCAATCTTAACTGTAGTAGAGAGATCCTCAACCTTTTAAAATATTTATTTCATCAAATTTGTAATGAAATTAATCACATAATACCTATTACCTATGTAGGCAGTAAGAATACAAAATAATTATGCACTCTTAAGACCGAATAACTACATTACTACATGTACTATGATACTAACTTGTTTGTTTGATTACAATGTATTCTATAAAACTATAATTGATAAACATAACATGCGTTATTTTTTGCAAAGATATGAACACTAATTAATTAAATACTTTTATAATGTATTACATTGATTGACAATAGCACTATTGCTAGTAACACATCCAGCATATTAAATTAAATATGAAAATAGAATTAACATTAAAGGTAGGAATCCACCTTTGAGCAAATTGGTCGATTACAGATTATCAATTAATCGTATTCATAATAGTTAGAGTCATTTAACAATCCTTTATTATCTCATGTTTTTGAAAATTTGATGGGTTTCAATTAATAAAAAAATTAAACAATCTTGGACGTTTTTATAAAACGTTTCTAATAATAATGTTAGTGTAATAAATAGCCCATCTGATTCCAGATAAACTTCATTTGAATATTTTTACCGTGTGCTGATGAAAAACAATTAGTTAAGGTAGTAATTTTAGGAATAGATGCATTCTTAGAATTGCTTCGGGAGGCGAGCCATGCTATGTAAGTATTTATTATGCCTTATTCACTGTTATTTATATTGAAAAGTCATGTTAAAATTAATTGGTTACATTTTAGTTGTACATTTAACGAACATTCTCAAAAAATTCTAAAGATATTTTACAGTTTGTTCTAACGATTTTCATTTAGAATACAGGAATTAACTTTATAGAAGTATTATTTATGTGGCCGTATACCAATGGCACAAAAAAACAGCCATTAGCTGTAATATATATTTTAATTCGTCAAGTAATTTATCTCTTCTTCTTAATCGGTTCCACTTGTACCTTTCGGTGTCGAAGTATTCTTTTCTATTTCTGTGTTATGTTTCTCCACTCCTGCCTATCGTTAGCTAATTGTGGCATATCTCCAGCTGACTCCTTTTTCTTCTATTCTCTGCCTCACTTCTTTTTCCCATTTTATTCTTGGTCTTCCTCTATTTCTTTTTCTCTCCATATTCATTTTTTTTCCTATTTTCGCGTATCTACTTTTTGGCATGCTTAGTAGATGTTAAAGTCATCTTAATTGATTCGTCTCCATCTTTTTCTTAATATCTGTTACTCCTATGATTTTTCGAATTTTTTCGTTACTGATTTTATCAAGCAGTCTACACCACTCTATTCTTCTCAGAAATCTCATTTCCTGTGCCTGTATTCTTTGCAAGTAATTTATATTAGCTATAAATAAAGATAAAATTAATTTAAAAATCACGCAAATCAAACATGTACACAGATTATTTTGTTTTTCATATATTTATTGATATAATATTTACCCCAACGCAAATTGTTGTTGTTATATTTTATTTTCTATGATGATTATGCATTTTAAAAGTCGTCAAAAAAAGATAGGTGCTCACAAGGAGCAAATGATTGCTCTTATCAGCAAAAATAGGTTGATTGCCGACAACACATGAAAAAGAAGTTATAGGTTGCAGATTTTTTTGGAAATGGCTGTAAATTATAAGTAATATTTATGATAAGGATTTTATAGAATTTACAAATAATGAAAAAGTTAAAATTGAAATTTTATCCAATAACATGCAAATGTTCTGCGCCCTAAAAAAAGCAAAACAATTTAGCAAAATGGTGTCTGTAAAATTTTAAGCTCTTTTGTAAGTTTATCAAATGTTTAAAACAATCGGCAAGTTATAAAAATGTCCCTAGGCTCATATTGGCGTGTTCTCAGCTGATTCCGAGATATTTTCTTGAACAATGCTTTCCTTATGGGTTTTAGAATTCCGGTATTAGGATCACATAAATGAGAAGAGGTCAGCGCTTTAATTTGGAACTCGTAAAATTTGATTTATAATGTTGGGTTAATTAACATTGGAATGTAAACATCTCTCAGCTGATTGCAATTAATTGCAAATGGCGTAAAACTTTGCACACACATTGTTTTTGGCCTAAATAGAGATTATTGCCTCTCTAATCATTTTGATTGCTATTTTAAAATTTTTGCGAAAGATGGAAAAGGTGCAAAGACTATAATCTCTGCATTTTTTAAAGTAAAATCGAAAAATTAGTAAACTAAAGCAAACAGCTTTAAACTTCACACATACGTTATTTGTGGTATGGCCTGAATTCTAAATAATATTAATTCTCAACTTAAAATTAGGTTTGATTAATCATTTTTTTGTTTTGTTTTAGTTTCATTGGAGCACAATAAACTTCAGAGCACCAAACATAAAACCTGAAATAAAAGGATTAAAAAGGAGAAATCCACACATCATTAGCCAAAGCGAGCTTTCTAAAATTTGTGAGTTGCAGTTAAATTTGTTTCTGCTAGTACATATCTTATTTAACCTTTTCAATTTTTTGTTTGTTTGGAACACCAAAACATTAAACATGAAGTAAAAATAGGAATCCACACAACATAGGCCTCCCAAAATTAATGAGTATATTTTTGAAATTCCTTAAAGAATAAACATGCATTGTAAATAACAAAATTCTGTTTTATTTTAGAATTTGCACTTAAATTTGTTTTCACTTGTTAATATTTTTTCCTTTTCACTTTCTTTAGTTTGGAGTACCACAAACTTTCAAGCATCAAAACTGTGAAGCAGGAAGTAAGAGGAGAAAAAAGGAGGTTTCCACACAACATTAGCTAAAACTTGTCTATCAAAATTTGTGAGTATACTTATGAATCTTCCTATAGAACAAACATGGATTGTAAATAGAAAAGTTCTGTTTTTTTTTTAAATTTGCACTAAAATTTGTTTCCATTTATTAAAAATTGTTTCTTTTCAGTTTATTTGTTTGGAGTACCACAAACTTTTAAGCACTAAAACTGTAAAGCATGCAGTAAGAGAAGAAACAAAGAGGTATCCACACAACATTAGCTGAACTTGTTTACCAAAAATTGTGAGTATACTTATAAATCTTCTTATAGAACAAACATGGATTGTAAATAGAAAAGTTCAATTTTTTTCTTTAATTTGCACTAAAATTCGTTTTCACTTGTTAAATTTTTTTTCAGTTTATTTGTTGAAGTACCACAACCTTTAAAGCACCAAAACTGTAAAGAAGGAAATAAGAGGAGAAAAAAGGAGATATTCACATAACATTAGCTAAAACTTATCTACCAAAATTGTGAGTACGTATATTTATGAATATTCTTATAGAACAAACATGGATTGTAAATAGAAAAGTCCTTTTTGATTTTCAAAATTGCGGTTTGTTTTTTTTCCATTGTTTAATAATTTCTTCCTTTTCAGTTTCTTCTGTTTGGAGCACCCTAAACTTTGGAGCACCAAAACTGTGACACATGAAGTAAAAGGAGGAATCCACTTAACACTAGCCAAAATTTGTCTAAAAATTCGTGAGTAAATATTTAAACCACGCAATGTAACAAACATGCTTTGTAAATTGGTAAATTAAAAAACTTGGCATTAGTTCATTCCCTTTCAATAGTGCGGGGATATATACGTCCCAAAGGATGTTTGAAAAATCCTAAATTGTGTTATGTCGCTTTATAATAACCAAGATTGGGATTTGTTAGTAGTTTTGAGCTCACTCTACATGTGAATCACTTTAATTTGTATCAGTAATACATGTGGCTTCTCTCAGTCGACTTTTGTCTGGCCATGTATGTCTTTATTAATTACTACTGGGTCAAATTTATCCCGTGGCAATACTGTTGGGACATATGTATCCCTACTATTAAAAAAATTAAGAGCTAAAAATTTTAAACTTCATACACATATATTTTTAAGCTATAGCAACAAGTTTTTGTCACTGACTTAATTTACTTCTTGGCCAAAAGTTGTATTGAAAGTGAAAGGGTTAAATTTGTATCCACCAGTTAATTATTTATTTTTTTAAGTTTGTTTTGTTTCTGGACCTTACGAACTTCGAAAACCACCAAGTGTTCATCAGTTTTTGTTGAGCAAGCTTTACACCAAGCTTTAATTGATAATGGCGTCATTAGCAAATGAATTAGGTAATTAACTCATATTATCAAATGTATTTGGTATTTCCAATATAAATAGGACATCGCGAAAATGAACTAGCTTGTGTATTGCAAACCCAGGGCCGGTCCCAAGCAAGGACAAACGTGGGGCCCCCTCAAAAATCAAAAGAAAACCAAGCTCTATTTGTATGATATTGTTATACACATATTCTATTTTGCAAATAGTTGAACAAACAACAAATTTGATAAATTGATTTTAAAACGAAAAGCTAAATAAAACAAATTAAATTATATACTAAATAGAAACTTGAATAAAATTAATCTCTCTAGCTTTTGCTTCTCCTAATCTTTTAAAAAATTCTCGAATTCCATTTCTCTCATGACTTAGCTTTCGATCGACATAAATGCAGCTTATTTAAGAGTTCACTGGTAAGATAATTTTAACTTATAACAATGACAAAAGGAATATTTAAGCAAATGAAACAAATTTCATCAATAAACTGACGAGAATTGCATAATAAATTAACGATATATAAAAATCCCAAAAGGATAAAGAGAGAAAGTTAAGATTTAGTATTTATTATATTTTTATAACCAAAAGACGAGCGCTTCTCGTTAATAGCCGTTCCGCGTCAAATTTAGCGATTTGTCGATAATATTTGATAAATAATCCATATTTAAGGCACAATTTATTTATTTAGTTTAGTATTTCACCATTAAATAATAACCTTTTTAAGTGATATGCCACAGAATTGTTTTGCACTCGTATGCTATTAATAATTATTTATATTTTTCAAGTACAATTAATTATTTATTCGCTTTTTCTTATTTTTATTTTAAGCACCGGACCCCCTCAAACGCGGGGCTCCACGCAAGAAAATCGGTGGAATGTGCTTAAGGCAGCCCAGGGCTAAAGCAGTACTAAACAAGGACTGAAAAGGTGCAACTTATTAAATTTAACACATAGGTTTTAAAATGAAGATTAAATTCCATATGGGGTGTGCTCTTGGAGGGATCTGCCATTGGATAATCACCTACTGTTCCATGTTCTAATCATAGTCAACCAATTTAAAGAATGTTCTATGTGAAACAGATTTTAAATATCAAGAATGTCCAAAAAATCACCTATTTATAAATAAGTAATTATTTTGTATGAATTGGTTCAAAACCAGTAATGCTAATGTACAGTGGCGCACCCAGGATTTAATCTTGGGGGGGGCCGGGTTAAACGGATTTTTTTTTGCAAATTCAATAAAATTTATAAAACTCATAAAAATGTATTTAAAGAATAAAAACAATTTTTCTTTTTTTTTTACAAAGCTCTTGAATAATTTCAGCTGTGGTTACAGTAATATCTCTATGTATATATAGCAAAGCTAGTCCATTTAATCGTGATTGTGTCATCGTTGCTCTTAAATAGGTTTTTAAAAGGCGCAAGGTTGAAAATGACCTCTCACTGACGCATGTTGTTACCAGCAGCGTTGCAAATATTTTTAATGAGTTATATATGTTTGGATATATCATTTTGTCGCACTTCGAAATTGCATCAATAGCATTTTTGCATGGATTTGTTGCAAACGGTTTTTCAAATTTTTTATACCACAACTTGAATTCGGCGTTCAAAATTTCTGGATTTGTACAAGGTAAATCCCGGTCATAAAATTTACACAACTGGTGAAAATCTTCTATTTGATATTTAAAACTGAATGATTTGACCAATCTGTCAGGGAAGATGCAACATTTTATCCTAGATCATACACTTTATAAATGGTTTTCACTTAATAAATGATGAACTGCTTATTTTGTAACAGGTTGTTTAGTGTTTAAGTTAATTGACATGATCAAAAATAATTTAAAATTACTTTAAAATGATACAATAAATATCGACTGCTCTCAAAAATCAGAAGTGTTTAATATAAACTAAATACATAAAACTATGCCTGTTTAAAAAATAAAGTTTAATTTTAGTGAAACATTCAACCACTAATCAATTTGTACACGTAAATAACAAAATTTTGGCGGTTTTGTTAGGACGAAATAATATTAAAATATAAATATATATGCCCGCAAATACAAAAGATAAATATCTTTTACTGTAGAAGCAATTATTATTTAAAAGAAAAAAAATCGTAACGCTAACAGTAAAATAGTATTTAATTATATACACTTACTTTTTAAATTTCTTTCCTCTTTCGTTAGAAATTTTAACTCTTATTAACTGATTATGATTACACTGATTCACTGATTTACTAAACAGTAAACACAAACACTGTACTAAACAGCAATGACCTTTTTCTCACAATTTAGAAAAAGATGAACCAAAACAGAAACACATTTTTTATTGCTACACGTGTTGTATGGTAACCACGCCGAGGGACGAAACTGACCAGACCGTAATAAAATTTTAACACAATGTGTCCCATGGTCAAAGAAGTAAAATACATTTATCTCAATCACTTTTACAGTTATAGCTTGTGGAATTTTTTTCTTGATTCCGCATTAATAAGAAATAAACTTACATAAAAAAAGTTCCCAAGGGGGGGGGCGATCGTTCCCCGCTGGATCCGCCCCTGGTAAATATAAATAACTAAAATTGTAATGTGATATTTCAAAACTAAAATTAATCAAAACCTATTTAAGAAGCAGCATGTCACAACACCGTCTTAGCGCTTTGTCCACTATATCAATTGAAAAAACAATAGCTTGTCAACTTGAACTGGATAAACTCATTGACCGATTTGCCAATGAAAAAGCGAGAAAAAAAATAATTTTAAAGTTGTTTTTGTGTGAAAACTAAACATGGATACATTTTTTTAAACTGAACGTTCAGAAGAAATTTCGTCAGACTCTTCCGAGAAACAAGGGGGCGGACCGACCTTACTTGCTCCAGGGAGCTGAATTCATTGCTACGCCTCTGTCTAGAACTGTTTTTTAGGAATACTCACTTGAAATTTTTTGGCAAAAATTTTCTAGCCTGTTTGGGGGGGGCCAGGGCCCCTTGGCCCCCCCCTGGGTGCGCCACTGCTAATGTACTCGTAATTGATGAAAATATTATGCACTACAGCTAAAAATCATGTATATAGATTTGTAATTGAAAATTTAACTTATCATGCACGAAAAATTGTGTGAAAAATCTCAAACACAAAGCATTTGTTTTTAAAGTTTAGGAATAAAATTGTTCTTATAGTTTATATTAGTAAACGTGTTTATTAATAAATGTTTATTGTTGTAAAATAACTGCTGTATGCTTTTGAAAGCTTTATTTTTAGATGTTAAACTTATCAAAAGCACTTCCAGTTATGTTGAAATTGCGATAGTTGTGTTTAAATTATTGTTTATTAGTCTTTTATATTAAACAGTGCGAACTGGTAAAATGTTTATTAATAAATGTTTATTGTTGTAAAATATCTGCTGTATGCTTTTGAAGGCTTTGTTTTTAAATTTTAAACTTATCAAAAAGCACTTCCAGTAATGTTAAAATTACAATAGTTATATTTAAGTTATTGTTTATTAGTCTTTTATATTAAACAGTGCGAACTGGTAAAAGTGTTTATCAATAAATGTTTATTGTTGTAAAATACCTGCTGTATACTTTTGAAGGCTTTGGTTTTAGATGTTAAACTTATCAAAAGTACTTCCAGTTATGTCAAAATGACAATAGTTTTGTTTAAGTTATTGTTTATTAGTCTCTTATATTAATCAGTGCAAACTGGTAAAAGTGTTTATTAATAAATGCTTATTGTTGTAAAATAACTGCTGTATGCTTTTGAAAGCTTTGTTTTCAGATGTTAAATTTATCAAAAGCACTTCCAGTTATGTTAAAATTACAATAGTTGTGTTTAAGTTATTGTTTATTAGTCTTTTATATTAAACAGTGCGAACTGGTAAAAGTGTTTATCAATAAATGTTTATTGTTGTAAAATACCTGCTGTATACTTTTGAAGGCTTTGTTTTTAGATGTTAAACTTATCAAAAGCACTTCCAGTTATGTTAAAATTACAATAGTTGTGTTTAAGTTATTGTTTATTAGTCTTTTATATTAATCAGTGCAAACTGGTATGTAAAAACATCTGTGTTATTTTATTCTTAGCAAACAATGAATATTGTTATAGTCTTTTAAACAATATTTCAAATGTAATAATTATAATGTTTACAAAAATAATGTAGTTATTACTATGTATTACTGAAACACTGGATAAAGCATTTTGAGCATAATATCAAATTGTATCATAATTATAGTCAAGTTATCAGTTGTAATTTTGATTAAAAATTGTTATTTCTTAACGTGAATGTTGTTTTATTCAAATAATAAAAATATTACAATGTTTTGTGTTTTTACTTTATCATATGCAACACTCAATGCATAAAATGTGAAGAAACGTATCAAATGAAAAGAAACCTGCAAAATATTATCCAAAATTGCAGAAAACTGCACAAAAAATTTAGTTGTGCTTATTACCACCAGAGGGCCAGCCCCCTCTCGTGACGTCACAAACGATCTCTTGCAACTCCTGTGATCCTAATACTTTAGTTCAATTTTTCGATCTAAAATTTCAAAATGTGATGAATACCTGTGAGAAAACAGATTTAACCTTCTCTCACTTCTGTGATCCTGGTACCTAATTCGACACAAAATTTGCTTTAAACTCGAAACAAAATTTGCCTTAGATTTTTCAAGAGAGAAATTTGGTTGAATAAAGTATTAGGAGCACAGAAGTGTGAAGAGATCTTTTGTGGCGTTACAGCCGATTTTTGCTGCTTTGTGATTTCAGTACGAGAAATTTGGATGAAGTATTAGGATCACATGAGTTGAAAGGGGTCGTTTGTGATGCTAGTACCTGATCTCGAAACAAAATTTGTCTTGGATTTTGCAAACGAGAAATTTGGTTAAAGTATTAGGATCACAGAAGTGCGAGGAGATCTTTTGTGGCGTTACAACCGATTTTTGCTGCTTTAAGATTTAAGTACGAGAAATTTGGATGAAGTATTAGGATCTTATGAGTTGAATGGGATCGTTGATGTTACAGGTTTTGGTCTGGCCCTTTGGTGGTAAACATTTAAACTATAATGTGGGTTTTTGCGCCTACTTTTGCGCGCTTAGATAAATATGAAATATGTTGAAGGAATGATAAATAATACAAATAAGAACGGAACAATCAATTTATTTATAGGCACTAAACATGAAATTCTGTTTATATATATATATATTTATTTATTCAAAAGACAGTTTTATTGCTAAATTTAAGTATACTAAGATATGTTAAATATATGTAAGACACATCAAACAGGATTAACTGCTACTGTTGAAAAGGAACCGCTTGCACAGGAAGACCCAAACGCTGCTGCATCTGAAAATAAAATGAAAATGTTAGAACAATACACAGTAGCAAAAAGATAACAAACGCCATTAATAACTATTTTAACCATGATGGCTTAAATAATAATTATTAGTGCTCAAATAAACAAAACGATTTTACAATTTCTATAAAAAACCGAAAAAGGGCACACCCTTTAGCCTAGCAATTTTTTTTTACAAGAAAAAGCGAATTATTTAAAACAAAAACAAATAGCTTAAACCTTTACACTCATATGTTATTTTTGGCTCAAATAATGATTAGTAATCCTCTCAATACCCGGAATTGTAATTTTAAAATTTACATGAAACATGGGAAAACTGCTTTTTCGACAAAAAAATCGGTTTCTTTGAAACCATAGCAAATGGCTCCAAATTCGTATTTCCGTTATTTATGGCCAAATTAAGGACTGTTAGCTCTTAAATACGATTTTTAATTTTTAGTGAAAAATGAGATAAGTGCAAAGGGTATAGTCTTTGCGCTTTTTTTTGACCAAAAAAATGGATTTCTTTGAAATTTAGTTTTTCCTTTAAATCTTATAACAACTTAGTCTTCTTTGAATGGCTGCAAAAAAAAATTGATTTTTTTTGTCGAAAAAGTGTTGTACTCGTACTAAGGGCCGTTGACAGACAAATCGAGCCCTGAGGCAAACAACAGAATGTGGCCCCTCAGTGGCGTAGGCAGCGGGTTGAGGGGATTAGAACCCCCCCATAGGGTCGATATACTTTGATAAAGGGCGGAAGAGCTGTAAATTTTGTGCTCAAAAACTGAAAAAAGAGACCCCTCGGCTCTTTTTGTGTTCATTAACTCCCACCTCTCTACGCCACTGTCGCGCCTGGTGTATTAGTAAATATATTAAAAGACAAAAATATTAAAATGTTTCTAATAACTATTTGGCTTTAATTGCAAGAGAAAACTAAAACTTTTTTTGCACAAATTATTATATTACTATATTATTTAATACAAAATAAACGATTAACTGACAGTAATTGAAAACTATTTATTTGATAAAAGAGTCATTTATTAACATTAAATTGGGAAGGGTATAACCCTTGGAAAATGGGAATTTTTAAAAAACTTTAAAGTGCTATAAAAAATATTTTTAATCGGTTTCTAAACAAAATAAGACGCGTTACGCATTGCATAAACGTTATTTAAACGCAAGACGCAAATTTTTACACAAAAATTCAAAATTTCTTAGCTCTTTTTAACAGTAAAAAGTGTGTTTCGAGGTTGCGATCCGAGACACCGCTTATTAGGAACGATAGTTAATTAATAAACACATGTTTTAAGTCTTATGGCGCCCCTGTGAAGCGGCGCCGGCGCCCTGAGGCAGGCTGCCACAATGCTACACCCTGTCGACGGCCCTGCTCGTATACTTATTAATAATTGGGAACAATACGTACTGTAAATGAGTGCAATGGTGTTAGAGCTAGTAATCTAACAGATAAAATATTAATAATGTTAATAATACTTAATGGAATAATATTAAAATTTTAAAGATAAGATGTGAAATTACACATTGTGTTTATCTTTTAATTATGTTCCTGCTAAGTACGGTAAAACTAACGCGGACATGTAATATCGTTTTTTGTCTCATTTATTTATTTTTATTACATCTGTAATGGGGAGTAAGACGTTTAAGTTTTCTTTGTTCCAACTAAAAGATCTTAAAGATGTAGAGGACTCAACTCGGGTCAGCTTAGGGCACTTGGGTCGCCGTACTCTGACAAAACAAAAAAGAATCATTTCTCAGACATCGCGATACCAAGTTTTAATTCATGTTGTTTTCTAAGAGCAATTGGCATTTAAGCTTTTAGCGTGATTATATTGCGATTATGTTGCTGTATTTTACTATTTTTAGGATAAAATTTCAAAATTTAAACGATATTTCTACAATCGTATGATCATTTAATATTGCAAATTATTTGGAGTGGGAAAAGTTTATAATGCTTTAAATAATTTAATCACTTAATCATTAAAAAGACACAACGTTGCAAATGACCTATTATTATGTATCAAATTTTTTTTAATTATAAAAACAATTTGGGAAGGATTAAAACGTAAAAATATTAGCCATAAGCTATTACAGAGTATACAACGCCTATATATTAATAACAAAAATTATGTGAGGAAAGATAATCTGCAATCAAAGACTTTGACATAAACGATGGGTTAAGGCAATGAGGTGTACTGAGCCTGACACTCTTCATATTAGTCATGGATGTCATCAAATCTGTAGAAAACAAAACTAGAAAGGTGAATATAGGTTTCAATAATCTAATGTCAGAATGTGCCTTTGCTGATAATATGATAATTTGCGCCCCAACGTAAAAGGCCCTACAAGAAAACTTGTTGGTGTGGGAAAAAGAATTAAAGAAAAGGAAATTAAAGATTAACACGAACAAAACGAAGGTTATGATGATGGGTAAAAAACAAAAGCAACCTAACAGAGAACTGAACTAGGAAAAAAAAAATAGAACAAGTGGAAGAGTATAAATATCTGGGAATTTGGATAGAGAGAGAAGGTAACATAGAAAATGAGATAAAAGAAAGAATAAATAGTGCAGCAAAAGTATATAGTATGAATAGATCGGTAATAAGAAAAAGAGAAATAAGCAGACAAACAAAAATGACTATTTACAAGACAGTATTCATACCAACCCTGGTGTATGGAAGTGAGAGTTGGGTAGTAAATCAGTCACAGACTCAGAGAAGCAGATTACAAGCTATACGGATGAAATACTTAAGAGCAGTAAAGGGCGTCACACGTAGAGACAGAATAAGAAATGAACAGATTAGAGAAGAACTAGATATAGAATCAGTACATAGTGTGATCGAGAGAAACCAGCTGAAATGGTTTGGACACATTAACCGAATGCAGCAAAAAAGACAAGTAAAACAGATATGGGAGGCAAAAGTACAGAATAAAAGAGGAAAGGGGAGATCGAAGAAAATATATAAGGCCAATAGATGATTATGTAGATGAAAATGTATTTACAAACGTTAAAAATAAATTTTTGATAGCAGCGAATTGCAGTTTACAACTATTAATGGCAGAATAAATTGAATGCTGTCTTGGTCACTATGTGACGTCATCACCTTAGCCACATAGGCAGTATTAGGAATGGGCAGAACTAAAATACGTCAGTAGCAGCTATACTTTTGCGCCAAATACTTATTGCTTGCTAAGTCTCCACCTTTTAATTATATTATAAACAAATTTATTTTATTTTGGAGAAGAATTTATGGTAACAATCATAAATTTATTTGCATGAAATAAAAAACAATAAAAATTGCAAAAAGTATGGTGTATGAATCATTTTTAATAAATAATAATTGTGAAGGTAAACTACGGCAATGTATCTTAAGCTTATTAACAAAAACTGGAAGTGGCATCAAAGTATTAATTAGGTGGCTAATGTTGTTTTTAATTTGGAAGTATTTGTTTAACTAATTAGTATATGAAAAATTTGCGAATATTAAATTTTGTTCAGTAATAAAATAATCTAGAAACTCTAAACGAGGAATTGAAAAAAAATTATTTGAAAAATACTAAAACTATGATCGTTGCAACAGAGAACAAATGGCATAGCATCACTTTAAATGGGCTTACGTTGGAACAGGTAGAAAGCTTTAAATGTTTAGTAGTGATCATAGAGAAAAATTGAGAAATGGACAAGGAAAGAAGCAAAAGGACATGAAATTTGGGAAGAATATTAAACAGTTTAAGGACAACATTTTTCGGAAATAAAGAAGTCCCAAAACGAACAAAAGTTGAAGTGGTAAAAAAAGTAGTAACTCCGGCACTTTTATACGAAAGTGAAACGTGGACACTCACTAACAAAACTAGTAGCCCTGTGAATGCAGCAGACATGGGTTTTCTAAGAAAAATCCAAGAAAAATCCAAGAAAAAACAAACAAAGATAGAATCAGAAATGAAACATATAGAGAACAATTAAAGATAAATCAGTTGAAACAAAAACTTAAGGAAGGCAGCTAGGATGGTTGGGTCACATTTATAGGTTGAAAGAAGAAAGGTTAACCAGAGAAGTCTATGAAGAAAGATCACAGGGAAAAATCAAAAGAGGTAGACCGAGAAAACCTGGCAAGACGAAGTTAAAAAAGCAGCAACGGATAGAAACCTCAAATAGAAAGAGATAAAAAGTTGGAACAAGACAGAAATACCTGGAAAAAAGTAAGCACAAAACAACTCAACATTCCTGCACCTAACAGTAGAGGGTTGCGGAAAATTGCTCGAAATCAATGCAGAAAATCAACTAAGCCTTAACGAGTTGAAAATAGAACAATTTTTGTCTGGCGTTGAACCTCCAATCGGTAGCCGTAAATATCGCGATTGTGCAGAAAGAATGTGTGCATACTGCAAAATTTTGAGTACAACGTGTAGATATTACAGGATATCTTCGCAGTTATTAAGTGTACATGTATTTGTAAATAAATTTAAATACATTTTTCTAAGTGTAAACAAATGTAAACAACTTTCCTAGTACATTTCATTATTTTGTATCTATATACATTTAATATATTTTCTTTAAGTAACTTATTTCATTATTTTCAGCAATTTTGTTTTCGAGAAACTGTTATCCGATCAACTAGGATTTCGACGAACTGTCCATTCGAGGAACAATTTTTCGAGCAATTTTCACCAAACCAACAGTAGGACTTATGAATAAATAAAATAAACAATAATTTGGTGTGACTTTTCGATACACCCTGTATACATACTGTTTTTAGTTTGAAATTATTATATACCATTCTGGAATTCATAGAGACTAGGCAACTGAGCTGGTGGGGGCATCTACAAAGAATGGACACAAGAAGACAGGTAAAGAGAGTGTGGGAAGCAAGAATACAAACAAGGAGGAAAAGAGGAAGACCGAGAGAAACATGGGAAAGGGCAGTAGCAAAAACCTTGGAGAAGAAAGGAAAATCGTGGTGCGAAGCGAAAGAAATGGCACAGAACAAAAAACAATGGCGAAAATTCATGTACAATACATAGATGTGCACACCTCGCTACACCTACGGGTAGAAGGGAATTTGATTATATATATATATGTAATAATATATTATATTTTAGCATGTACCATATTGATTAACATTAAAAACCCACTGGAAAAAGATGCAAATTTAGCATCGAAACGTCGTGGTAGTAAGAAGGGAAACAAGTATTTAATTTTCCACCTTTAAAACCCAATAAAATTTAAAGTTTATATATATATATATATATATATATACCATTCCACGCACCGACTTTTAATTAAACAATGATTGCCGTACTTAAGACTTTAGCATAAATATTTTCTTGGGAAGATTATAATAACATAAATAATCACGAAGCGTATGTGATATTGTTGCGGTAATTTTAACCATTCTTTGTAAAAGCTGCATTTACAGACGAACAGTGTTGTAACGGTGATTGAATATTAACTTTTATTATTTACATTAATTTATTTTTACCGTTGTCTATTGAATATTTGTCTATAATTGATTTTTTGCGTAAATAATTTCGTCTTAATTATGTTTGTGTTGTTCATCTTTACGTTATTTGTTTTGCCGTTAGTTCGTATAAAATGTAGTCCGAAACTTTTTATATAGGTAACAAAAAGTGTTTCGTTTTTACAACATTGCCTGTAGTTATGCAATAAAACCTGACAAAAATATTTGTTTGGTATAAAATATAAAAAACTAATTGAATAGAGCTAAAACTTGATTGGAATATTATAAGCTGTATATGTTTTGAGCTGAGATTAATACAAATAGTTTAAAAAGTATAATGCGTGGAATATAAGCGTAACAGGCAGTGGCGTATGCATGGGGTTGGGGGGGGTTATATCCCCCCGAAGAACTTAGAAAAAGAGCTGTCGAGATGGGGCAAAATTTTCCGGGCCCGGAATTCACAAGGACACGGACTTAATCCCACAATTTGTTTTTAACTAAATAAATTTTCAAATAATTTATTTACTTGGGACCCAAAAATAATTTTCCTCCGGGCAAGGCGACGTTGGAACAGTTCTTTTTATTTCCTTTTTTGAACAGTGAACTGATATGAGCTATTTTCCACTCTGACGGCACAGAGTTACCGTCTAACCGTTTATTAAACAATTTTGTAATAGTCTTTATGAGTTAGTAAGTTAGATGTATACAGGTTGAGTTACGACGGACGCCACGGAGTTTTATGGCGAAACGGTATATATTTTCAAACTTCTGTCGCCATTAGATTATGTAAGTCAATATGGGCTACTTTTTAAAAATATTTTCAAACATACAGGGTGCTCCAAAAAAGAGTGGCATATCAAAGTTATACTTTTTCTTACGGAACACCCAGTATATTTTTACATTTTTAGATTTCTCTTTAAATATACTTCAAAAATTGTAAAAGGTTATATGGGTCTAAGGTCAACCGTTTTCGTGAAAATTGCATTTTCATGAAAATGCAATACTTTCAAAAATGTTCAACATTTAGAAACTTTAAAAAGAAATTCGCTTGGAGATTAGATTGACAATCGATTATTTAACACTTTGCACCACCTACATTTAAAAAATATTATACAGGGCGTTTTTCACCCTTAGTCAAACTTGTGAAACTTTAAACATTGATAACTACTTTTTTTTAATGCAACACCCTATATTTTTTTACACCGTCTTATAGAACATTTAATTGTCCTTCGAAAACATCCAGCCTGTCTTATACCTAAAATTGATGTTTTCGAGATATCGCGATTTTATTGATTATTATTAGGGCAAAGTAATATTTTCAAGTAGGCTATGAAGGTAGACAGCGGCTATTAAAATAAGCCAGATCCCCACGCTTAAACTCGAATTTCAAACACCCTGTATATGAAGTTATCTTCTTATATAACAATTTAATTTTATGATCTTCAATTAATTTTAGTTAAACTAAAATAAAAATTTTGCTGTGATAAAATGCCCATAAGTTCCGAATTCATAACAAAACTTGCATTAAACTTAAAAGTAAGTCCATGATGGATAAAGGTTTTATTTGTCCGCTGATTGTTTTCTAGGTATTAGTATTATTGAACAAACGAAGCTTTATTACGTGGGTGTTAACTTTTTTGTATGGGTCCATAATCTTTACTAAGCTATAACGTTTTTTAGTGATATAGTTTTTATAAGCCTATACGAATTGCTTTTGGGTGTTCTCTGCCTGATTTATTTTATTAAGAAAATTTAGTAGGTGATAAATTAGGATCCATCTAATTACAATAAAAATTTAATAACAAAATGTACAGAAATCTTCTTGAGGATTAAATATACACTCGGGTGCAAAAGTATCGAGCCACCTCCCTTTTCCGACTTTGAAGACATTTTTTTCAGGTACTAATAAGAATTAAAAAACGAAACATGCATCATTCAAAAGGTTATTTCATTGCCTTTAAAATGAGACCAAATAGTCGGAAATTCCTTTTTTTGCTCTGAAGTTTGGGCTGTTAGAACAAAAGCATCCACAATATGCTAGCTAGCCGGCATGCAGGTATGCAGCCTTTTTAGGTTATGAATACGCTTGCATTCTATAATTGCATATCATTGGCTTAAAAGCTGTCAATAAGCTGTCAATTAGCAACGTTTTGTATTAAACCAATTATTTAAAAAAATGGAAACCACGCCAGAAAAAGCTGCTCAAGCCGTTGCATTACTTCAAGCAGGGCATAGTCAGCGTGAAGTGGCTCAAGAACTAAATTTGAGCCGGTCAGCGGTACAGCGGGTCAACCAAAGATACGAGGAGACTGGTGCGTTCGTTTCAAGACCTAGATCAGGAAGACCACGGTCAACGTCAAAAAGGGACGACCGCTACATGACGACGACGTCCTTGCGCAACCGTCGACTCAACGCAGTTCAAGTGCTGCAGCAGCTTCGTGAAGTCCGAGGAGTGGTTGTCAGCAGATGGACAGTAAGGCGAAGACTGCAGGAGACAAACCTTGTAGCCCACAGGCCTGCAACTGCTCCTAAACTTACCCCAGCTCATCGCCGTTTACGTCTTCAATTTGCACGGGAGCATGTTGACTGGACTTTGGAACAATGGGGGTCCGTTTTGTTCTCTGATGAGAGCAGGGTTTGTGTCTACGGCAACGACGGAAGGGGACGAGTGTATCGGCGACCTGGAGAGCGGTTTGCACAATGTTGCATCGATGAACGCATCAGCTTCGGCGGCGGTTCATGCATGGTCTGGGGTGGAATATCTCTAGAAGCACGAACCGATCTTGTCTTCATCGTCAGGGAGGGCAGAGGTCGAGAAGAAAGAGGTCTGACTGCTCAACGGTATATAAACAGCATACTGACAGATCATGTCATGCCGTACGCCGGATTTATCGGCGACAATTTCATATTTATGCATGACAATGCAAGGCCACATAGTGCTCGAATCGTTCGGGATTACCTCGCAGACGTGGAAATTCAAGCCATGGAGTGGCCATCACGGAGCCCCGACCTGAATCCCATTGAGCATATGTGGGACCAGCTCAAAAGAAGAATTCGAGCCAGAGTTCCTGCTGTTTCTTCCATTCTCGAGTTGAAAAATGCACTGCTAGAAGAGTGGAACAATATACCTCAAGATTTTGTGATAAAATTAATTAGGTCCATGAAAAAACGAATGGAAGAGGTCATTAAGGCAAGGGGGGGTAACACAAGATATTAAAAATTAAAATTAGTTTCGTACTGCTTTGTTTGTATTTCTTAACTTCTCTAATTTATTTTGACGAATTGTTGATTAATTTAAGTCAGTTCATTTTGGAACTCTCAATTTATAAAGATCTTAAATAAAATTATCTCATTTTAAAGGCAATGAAATAACCTTTTAAATGATACATGTTTCGTTTTTTAGATCTTAGTAGTACCTGAAAAAAATGTCTACAAAGTCGGAAAAGCGAGGTGGCTCGATACTTTTGCACCCGAGTGTATTTAGTGGGCAACTTATATGTGAGTATTTTAAACAACCAGAATAAGAGACACAAATAAAGCATAATAAATGCTCGAATTATTTAAGCAATACATTTATTAATATGAATAAGTTTAATTTAAAAAAATAATTTTTTAATTAAATGTAATTAGCGTAATAAATGAATCGTTAAAATCAGTGGTTCTCAACGGGTGGTGCACGTATCACCAGTGGTACTTTAAAATGAAGTAGGTGGTACGCAAAACATAATACGTTGTGCTGGATTCATCACAACTTAGTATGTAGTGGGAGAATTATTTTTTTTATATGGTAGTGGTACAAAAATTTTCGAGTTTTTTTGTTAATGGTACGCTGTAAGTAAAGGTTGAGAACTGTTGCTTTAAATCATTTAAGCAATTATCAAATAATGATTTCTCACGCGCTTTCTATTCACATGGTCGATAACAATGAGAATTATTAAAATAAATAGTAATAAGTATATTCTTACATCTAACATATGACTGCGAATCATGGAAGACGACCAAAAAACAAAAAAGTTTAATCAGAAGTAAGGAAATGAGGTTTTTAAGAAAATTGAAGGTAAAACACAGGGACAAAATTAGAAACGATATCCATAGAGAAAATCTAAAAGTACAACCAATAGAAAAAAAAACATCCAAGAGGCACAACTAAGATGGCTAGGTCATGTATATAGAATGGAAGAAGATAGGATGCTCAGGAAGGCCTATGAAGCACGAATTGGAGAAAAAAATCGAAAAGGTAGACCAAGGAAAACTTGGAGTGAGGAGGTAAAAGAATCTGCCACAAACAGAGAGATCGAGTGGAGTAAGGTTAGACAACTAACAAGAGATAACGAAAGATGGAGGAAAGCATAGAAAAAGGGACCACATACAGGAAAAGAAACAAAAGCCTCACACCTTAAGGGTAGAGAGGCGTAAGAATAATAATAAGAAGAAGGGATTTTTTAATAAACTGGTTTATATTAAAGCACAATAAAGTTTTTTCTTTTGACGAAGTAGCATACAGCTCTGAAGCTGTTTAAGAGATACTAAATAAACAAATAAAGTTTTGTTAAGTAAAGAAAGAAATTGACATAATATTAATCACTAATATTGTAAGAACCCAAAATGAAGAATCGGTAGAGTTTGAAACAAAAGAGGGCTTAAAATAAGGATGCGTGCTCAGCGTATTATTATTCTCAGTAGTTATAGATTGGGTAATTAAAGAAGTGAAACAAAAAATGAGACCGTTTCACCTAGGCAACTGGAAAATGGAAAAAATAAACATAACTGAGCTAATGTTCACAGACGACATAATCTTAGTCGCGGAAACAAAAAAGAATCTGCAACATAATCTAGAAACTCTAAACCAGGAATTGAAAAAAATCAATATGAAAATAAATATAGACAAAACTAAAACTATGATCGTTACAACAGAAAACAAAGGGCATAACATCACTTTAAATGGGCTTAGGTTGGAACAGGTAGAAAGCTTTAAATATTTAGGAGTGATCATAGAGAAAAATGGAGGAATGGACAAGGAATTAAGCGAAAGGACGGAAGATGTGGGAAGAATATTTAACAGTTTGGGAACAACATTTTTGGAAATAGAAAAGTCCCAAAACGAACAAAAGTGGGAGTGGTGAAAAAATAGTTACTCCGGCACTTTTATACGGAAGTGAAACGTGGACACTCGCAAATAAAAATAATAGCCGAGTGAATACAGCAGAAATGAGATTTCTAAGAAAAATCCAAGGAAAAACAAAAAATGATAGAATCAGAAATGAAACATAAAGAGAAAAATTAAAGATAAAATCAGTTGAAATGAAAATACAAGAAAGACAGCTAGGATGGTTGGGTCACATTTATAGGATGAAAGAAGAAATCTTAACCAGGAAAACCTTAAGCAAGATCACGGGAAAAAAACAAAAGAGGTAGACCGAGAAAAACCTGGCAAGACGAAGTTGAAAAGGCAGCAATGTACAGAAACGGAAAGACATCAAAAATCTAGCACAAGACACACAACACAACTCAACAGTCCTACACCTAACAGTAGAAGGACTCATGACTAAATAAAATAAAAATACTAAAGAAAGAAATTGACACAATATTAATCACTAATATCAACCGAAAATTTACAAACAACTGAAGACTTTCTCATTGGACAAGGGGTAAGGTTATAATTTTAACTATTTCATCGTCGAGTTCTCTTCGATTTCACTTCTATCGTTGTTCCTATATTACTCATATAGTACGTACTGCATTCGATTCTCATACTAATCGTTTAACTGCATGTTATGTTAACACTGGATGATCGTTTCTAGGTCAATGTTAATAGCAACAGCGAAAAACCGTTTTGTGTACAAAACTAATATTGAGCGACGCGATAGATATTTAGTATGTAGATTTTATTTATCTCCATTACGAGCGGTAGAGTTTTTATCGTACAGGGAAAGATCTCTATCGTTATTCCGTTAGATGGTAAACGCAACGTTACAGGTTGCATTATCAAGCCTGTTAAGGCAATCGGTTATCTTGTCATTAGCTTAAGGTCATGGGTTCAAGTAAAGACTTCTTTGTTTGTGACTTTGTGACTGTTGGGGTTGTTCAAGAAGTAGCAATGGGTAGTTAGCGGCGTCTTAAGCGATCCAGATATCGGCGGTTGCAGCTTCTTACGGAATAACCGTAGAGTCTTGGAGACTCCGATGAGACGTAGTGACGTTGGCTCATACACACGGTCCTGTAAGCTAACTGCTCTTGTACCGCTAGCCCGCGTTCCGTTAGCCGGCGGTGTGTCAGTGTGTGTCAGTGACCTCCGTTACCTTCTCACCTGGCCCGCTCAGTCTCTGGCGCACCGCGCAACAACAGGTGCGTTTGGACCACAGTGGACTTTGTGTAACCCCCTGTGTTAAAATAGTTTTAAAAGTTTGAAAAAAAAAGGTGCATTCATATACGTTTAGTGCGGGGTTGTTCCGGTTCGCGGTGGTGTGAACATTGCAGGAATTATTTTAGTGTTTTGTGGTGGTTTCATGTTCATAGTGTAATTCAAATATCATTCTTTTGTGCGAATGAAAGTAAGTTGACTAATTTTTAACTACACATTTCCAAAATCATTATCAACAACATAAAAAAAAGCATTGAAACTCGAGATTCAAAAAAAAAAAATCCGTAAAATCACTCAATTTTTACATAATCTTGGCACTTACAAGAATGATAATAGTAAACATAATTTAAAAAGCGCGATAAAATTGTTTTAAATAACGCTTCTTACACGAATCAAATCTAACATTATCATAACGGGTTTTGGTTTTTATGTAAAAATGTCGATTTATTTATTATAAAAAAGCCTTATAAATCATAACATAAATTACCTTGATTTACCTACACGAGTCAAGTACAAGGACCAAGTTCAATGCCTCCGGGCTTGTTCATATCGAGTAATTTTATAGTTGTAATACCGTTTAACATTACAATAACTGTATAATTTTATTTGAGCTTTTTTAAATTTGCGGGCATCCTCGAGTGCTTGATTTTTTCAAAACGCATTCGCGTTTGTAATTATTTCTTTTTAGCGTAATTATCTCGAGCGAGTTTTGGCGCTCAAAACCCGACGCTTTTATAATCATAATCTCGAGTTAAGTTCAAGAAATTTAATAACAGTTGTTCAGGGCAACTTTTTGTAGCGTTGTTTAATAATCGGTTGATAAAAATCAAAGTAAAAATACAGTTAAAATCCTGATTCAGTATGATAGGTTACTGCATATGTCATGTTTAGACTAAAAGTCAATGCACTTTGCACGAGAATGGTAGTATTGAATTATATAAACATAAATTAATCATTCCTGTGTTTTATTTCGTTTAGAAACGTGTTTCCACCATGGAATTTATCTTACAAGAGTGAACTGACGATTATAAACATGTATCGAGTAAATTTCAGATGCTTTAAAAAGAAAAAAATAGACTTACTCAAGAAAATTTATTGAAGTGTGCATACATGAATATTTCATATTGCCTTAAACGTACAACTTTTTGATTGTTGCTCTTGTTATTGTTATTATAACTAATTTTACGTACCTGTTACATAAAGTCGAGTTATATTTTTGTGTTATTTTTGTTGTAAATTAAAATTAAGGCTTTAAAATTAACCGTACGTCGCTATAAACAGTAAAATGACTTTGATTGCGAGTGTTTTTGCGAACTGTATTTTGTGTCATCATACAAGAATCTGACAATTTCGCATTATTCAAAAAGTGCAGCGCAGCATTAAAGGAGCAAGAAGTTTCGACATTACTTGTATAAAGGATTTCTACAATGCCCAGCACTATAAGAGGTAAGTTCGATTTGAATCGAGTTTTTGCAGAATTGCAAAATTTAGCGTTCGTCCAGCTTTATGGAAAGCTGGCTCGATGGGTGGGCGGATGTTTAGGCAAATTTAGGCGACGTTTTTCTAGCATTTGTTTGGTCACGTCCGAGTGTAAAAAGTAAACATTACGATGCGTGCGCGCGGAATTTGGTCACCTATGAACACTGTGTGTTCAACTTGTTTTAGTAACGGTATATAATCATAGGTTACCGAGATATCCAGGTATTTCAGGGTCGGATTAATTCGGCGCCGCTCGTACTTAACGGGTTATCTTACCTTTGGTGCTTTTTTTGGAAGTAGGAGGACCGTTTCGGAATTTGTATAGCTGTAAGCAGGCGCACCTTTGTACTGGAAATTGAGTGCCATCTCAAGAGCGTTTTTTAATTAAAGTTGTGCGGTAACGCCAAATTTATTTGACCCTCGAATTGCTTTGCCGGTGTAAAGCCGTTTTAGATGCAGATAAGCAATCACATAATTATAGATTGCCTCACAACTACGTCTACAGCGTTTGCCAAAATCTTACGTTCGGCTCGTTTTTCTGCTAGTAGAACAATTAAACTGTGATTAAAGTTTCATTAAATTAGACGTTACTATGTGTAACATAGTAAATGAGGATAGTAGGAATCACTTATTAATTATTTTTAAAATGAAAAACGGAAGAAATGCAATGACATTTTTTTTAAAGTTATTTCCTCGGACCCTTTTGGGTTTTTGTAATGCGACCTATTGGATTCTCTGGTGATATCCCTTACGGGAGTCCTGTGTGACAAAAAGATAGTCCATCAATCAAGTTTTATTCAGAAAACTGCCTCTATAATCTCAATTGATAGGCTTTCCTTTGGCTTAAGTCAGTTTCACACTCATGTGCATATTGTGTAAGAGGCTTTAGACCGTTTCTTGGAGGAAATTCTCCCGTAAAATCAGGATCGCATACTGCAATTTGGATTTCGATTGATGTTGTCGAAATTTACATAGGACTTGACTTACCTTTATGATTTTTAATCATATTTAAATCAGGGCTGGAGAATAACGCTTATTAAAGGACTGAATGTCAAAACTTTGAGGACCTGTTGCAGACACAGCAAGCATGGTACAACATTTTTGTATTAAGATTTTCTACTTAGAATTTTACGAAGACGTGTAGCGCTTCCGCCAATTTATACACACCCTGTAGATTAGTATTCATCAATAAAATTAATATTTGAGTTCAAAATACATATTAGCAAAATGTAAAAATAAATAATTTTTTTTAGGTGCAATACAAAATGATAAGTGAACATTATCAATATTTTAAAATTTGAAACAAAAATATACAACAAATTGGAAAATTAGTCCGACAAGTTTTGTACGTTCTCATCTACGAAGAAAACCACCAATGATGTGCTAAGAGTTAACATTTGCAAGTGAAAACATTGATGGGTTGGTTTAACACTGTTACTTTTGACCCCAAGTGTACACAAAACAAATTGAAGGGAATCCACAATTAGGGTTGCCAGAACCTCTCTTTTAAAGAGAACATGTTCTCTGTTTTTACTCTGATCTTTCTTTTTCTTTTTTCATGCAAAAATTTTTACTTTTGTTCTCTTTTTTGAAATGAAAATTTTATTTAATATTCGAACTTATACTTAAAGCTGTCAACTCTCTGATTATTTAGCGCTCTAGAAATTGAAGCATTCAATTTTGGAAACTACAAATATTTTGGAATCCTTTATTATAATTTTTGAACGACGGATTTATTGGAGCATAGCTTTTTGTCTCCTAAAGTTGACTGAATTCTCCAAAATTTAATTAAAAATGGTTATAAAAAGATTGTAGTAATTTCAACAATAATGTTATTTGTTGTTATCAAAAATCAGAAGATTTTATTTAATCATTGACTCGACAATTTAAAAAATTTAATGTTTTCAAGTGGATGTCGCTGTCGCTAAGTGGGAAGACGTGCAAAATTAAATCGTTCATGTCAACCTAAATATCAACTCAAAATTTAATAATGATGATGATAACATAAAATGTTTTGATCAATTTTGTACTTTAAAATAGTTTAGCGAGAGAAATTTTGAAAATCCAAAAGTGGCAAGAGTATTATAAAAATTCAAATAATACTGATTTCCATTCAGAATTGTTAAAATTGTGCGAATTTTTTTTTGCGATTCCGGTTCATAATGCCAACGTTGAAACAATTTTTTCAATGATCGGGGCACAATGCACGGAATAGGTTGAATGTACCAGCAGTCAAATCAATTGTAACTGTGACATATAATTACAAAAATATTTCTTGTAACAATTTTTATGATGAGATTAAAAATAATAAAGATTTTCTAACGAAAGTTTTAAACTCAAAAAATATGAACATTTATAATTTAAAAAAAAGTAATTTAATTAAAAAGAAGATTCTAATAAATTTATTCAATTAATAAATATTTTTCTCTTCATATTAATAATATGGAAAGGAAACTAAATAAGCGATTTTATTGGGTAGGATACTATTTTTTTGTGATTTATATTATATTTATGAATATATAAGTAAATAATATTATTGATTTATACATGTTTAGAAATAATATATAAGAATAATATATTTTTTCTACAATTATGCAATTTTTTCCCTAATAAATGTGTTTATTTCAATTAATTCCGTAATGTTCTATTTTTGTTCTATATTTTGATTTAAATAATTGTTCTCTTTATACATTCAGGATTTCTGGCAACCCTATCCACAATTAACCACGATTCCAACGTCAAATTGTATTGCATCCGCCAATAGCCAACAAAATTTAGAACATAATAATCTAGATACTTTTTTTTTCTCCTTAAAGCTAAGGCCGCACTGCGGGATGGTTGGCTGGAGGGTAGATGGTAGATACACTCCGTCGCCTGGCGACAATTTGTTGTGAAACAAAGCGCCTGGATTGTCGCCAGGCGACGGCGTGTATCTACCATCTACCCTCCAGCCAACCATCCCGCAGTGCGGCCTTAGCTTAGAGATCGCCTAAAAGTCACTCGACCGGTGACAAAACGCAGTAACTTTTAGGCGGAAAATAGCGACTCTAGCTGGCAAAATTTAACCTCTATGACAAATGAAAACTAGCAATGTAGGTAGAAATGGGTGTAAATGAACATTGCTCAAGCGCTTAGGGCGACATATTACAAAAATAAAGAAGCTATCGGCACTGTTACAACCTACCCGTGTTACTTTCATCCCCGGTCTCTCCCTATCTAATAATGTCATAAAAAATCTAGATAAATTGCTTATGTCAATGGATAACATTAACAAATTTTGCATTTAATATCGATAGAATTTGTCTGCGTTTTTTGTCATTTGCAAATAATCTAATGTTCGAAATTAAGGATAAGACTGGCCCAAATATTTTGTCCAATTACACTAGGCCTATCAACACTGGTCGATTTTTAACTGTGTAAAGTTTATTAATAAATAACTGGGTGGACGTAATATTTGTCGCGCTCTGTAAAACTCATTTCTGAATCTAACGCTACAGTTGTTATTACTGTTAAAGAGTTCTCTCTTACTTGTCGGTGTCGACTTATTTCTGTTGTGTGGTGTTGACCTTTTATCTCGCACGGAAAACTTTTACTACTTCCGGATGGCGAAAATGAAACCAACGCTGCGATATGATCTCGAAATGTAAATTAACGAACGGGTATTGCGATGTAGGTGGAACGCTGATGTTAGGAAAAAGCACGATACACCAAAACGCCACAGTAATTAATCAGCTTGATATACTAATGCAATTTATGCTCTTGTCACTTAAATACATACGGGGTGGCCTGTTGTGTCGTCTACGGTATATGATTTCGTTGTTTATCTCGATGATATATGCTCTCTTGTTATTAAGAACGTGTGTTATAAGTTTCTTTTCTTCAATTATCGCGTGTAGATAATTTATTCAATTGCTTTTATTACGAGGGTTATTCACTTCGGTTGTAAATTATCATTCAAACGTTCAAAAATAACTGTGTTCATTCACGGATTGCCGTTTGTTTTTGGTCACGACAGATGCGTTTATATTTTTATTTACATTATGATCCCACAATGTTAATAGTTTTAAATGTTTATATGCGTCAATAAGCAAATAAATATGAATATGTCACAATAAAAATCGCATTAAACGATAACATTGTTGAAGTTGTTGCTCTTTAATATAGTAAGGGGTGTATTGTTGTATGTGTGTGTAACTTTTATACACAAACAAATGAAACAACATGCAGGGCCTTTCAGAGTAAATGCAAGGCCCGGAACAAACAATACTTTTGAGGCCCTTCAAAAATAAAAACTATGAGAGAAAAATATAAAATGTTAATGGTCGTTCGATGATAACTGTTATTTTAACTACATAAATATTATGTATTTTTTTATTAACAGATCAAATTAAAAATTGAGGCTTGGAGCATCTGCCCCCCTTGCCCCCCCGCGCCTCTAATAAGGCTTGAACACTTGCAACAAATCAGAATTTTGTTATCCTTGATTATAGTTGGCGCGTGACCTATAACCAATTTGAAGATAAAAACAAATTCAATAAAAATTCATATGATACTAGATTTTAGCGATTTTAGAAATATTCGCAAGAGTAAGGTTCCCTTATATTAATTTATATAAATTGAGACTGCTAAATGTGGAGTATTTTTTTAAAATTACTAATTGGTTATTTGTAGAAGATAGCTTAGGATATTAAAACCCCAAATAAAAATATGGGTTTTCTACTCGTCTATGTGAAAGTTGTCATTTTCTTACTGCCCACTTTACATGAAAGTTTTACTTTCGTCTCTAGTGGCAAAAATAATGTCAATGTCAATATCAAATTGACAAATTTACGATTTTTTAAAGCTTTAACTCATAATTAATTAAAATTGCGTTAATATTCTAATCAAACAATTAAATTTTAATGTTGCATTTTATATAAAAGCCCAAGAATGGTACAAAAATTAATATTAAATATATTTCGTTTGCAGGTTTTAATATTATTTATGTCAATGTCAGTGTGGAGGTGCCACTATGGAAATGAAATGATTAATTAAAACTTTATACATAATAATTATTGTCATTTGGTTTGTTTACAGTAACGTTCGTTCTATCTTATAATTTTAATTTCGTAGAAAAAATAGCATTTACGACTCGAAATGAAATCAGTTTTTTTCGTGAGGTGAGATTTGTTCACGAGCCGCTCGTGAACAAATCTCACCTCACGAAAAAAAAACTGGATTTTCATCTCTTGTTGTAAAATATACCATTTTTTATTACATTTTTCATATATTTTACTTGATTGTTGCAAAGCCTATTAATTAAACTTGTCTCAAAGTGTAGTCCGCGGGTTTCTGAAGTCCCCCTATTCATAATAATCAAAAATAATCCAGATTTATATGCCTGGCTAAGTCAAAAAGTTTCTAAGCTTTGATTTTGTCTGATATTGGAGATCTATGCAAAATTTTATAACTGTCACTCTTTGCATTATCATTATTACTTTTGTGAATGTACTAATATTTTTTTTAATGATAATAGTTGTATTATTTGAAATGTTGTATTTAATATTTTTTATATTCATTTAATTACCTATTACATAAAAAATTTGATTACTTATTCATAAATGTTATTTCTACATAATTTAACGATGAATTATAATAAAAATAGAAAGCAAAAATATATATATATACAAAACATATTATTGCGGTTCTCTGTAAGCTTACAATTTTAGAAGGGTTCGTCAAATTAAAAAGTTTGAGAAACACTTTATTGAAAGATTTTTAAAAAATTCCAAATTTATAGTTTTTTTAAGGGATTAAAGATTCGCAAAAGTAGAACAATGCTTGAATTATTTAAAATTTAAATGATTGGTTTATGTATTATAATAGAGGAGTTTAATTTAAAGTCTCTTATCTTTTTTTAATAAAAAATCACGACGATATACTGGACCAATTTCAAGACTCTCGTCTCTTTGACAGTGGCTTTCATAATTATTTATTTGCCATAAAATGTAACATAAATAAATAAGGAAGCTACTGGCGGAGAGTTAAGAGTCTTGAAATTGGCCTAGCATTTCTCCAAGAGATTCTGTATAAGATACGTCTAATTAAACTTATTTATAATTTGTTATTATTTAATTCTTTGTGATACTCATTTTGCACTAACAGATACTTAAAAAGAATTAATTTAAAGCGTCTAGCCTGTGACTGTGTATTTAGTATAAATTAAATATATAATCAAGTTTTTTGACCACCTAGAATCTCATTTAAAAAGCTTTAAATTACTTCTCGTATAGTGGATGGAAATCCATGAGCACAACTTGTTTTATGTACAACTGATAGACGACACTAACGCCGAGATGTGGGCGTGGAATGTTACATCTCGAACCTCTTTACTCGCTTACTGATCTATAATAAATGATAGATGACCCCGGCATTTGTTTTTTTTATCCGAGTATCTTTATGGACCAATATCACACCTTAAATCATAATTACCAGTGTTTTTAAACTTGCGTTATCGGTATATCACAGGTTAGTAAACTGCTGTTGAACGTTGATTGAAGAAAATATTGATTGGAAATATTAACGGCCTTTATGTATCTTTTTTTTCCGTAGAGGGTTTCATGTTCTTTTATAACTTGTCACGTGCAGGTGACAGTTTAATATGAAGCGTTACCATTACGGTTCTTTAACCCAAAGTAAGTTGATATTGATAAGCGAAAGCTCAAATATTAAAGGTTAACACTTTAATGAAAGATATTTTAGCCATAATTTTAAGTGGTGGATTTAACGGATTGCCTTGTTTTTTTTTGGTAGTGGTGTGCATTTTTTCATTGGTGCAAGGTATTACAATTTATACAGAAAGCTTTCTGCTGATTAATTATGTTAATATACAAACGCCTACAGCACTCCCACATGAGGAACTGAATATTAACTTCTGTCGCATTACTTTTTTATGGTATTGACCTTTGACCATAACTGTTAGTTAAGCGTTAAAATTATTCGCATAGTACTACAAATTACAAATTACATACTTTTTGATGCACCTGATGTTACTTTAAACAATACAAAAACGATTGAACGAGCCTTAACTTTGGCTTCAAATGTGCTTAGTTTGGTAAAATATAAGGTGTTTTAAGTGTAAATACCAACTCAGCATAATTTAATTGCTTTTATAAACCGCTGTAGCTTCAATATCTTATAATTTATAGATACAGTGTGTCCAAAAGGTATGGAATATGCTATTTATCTCAGTAAATATCCACTTTGAGGAAAAGTGTTTTGTATAAAAGTTGTTTGGTACTTAGTTTTCCACCATAATCAATTTTTTTCCCGAATAACAAACGCGCAATGAAAAACAATTGAATTGTTTTACATGACAAGATGCCCCTATATTATACACATTTGACAGATAATTTTTCTCTCTTCTCAATGATGCAAAACTTCAGTACCCTTACTTAAGCAACTTTTTGAGAAAAACGCAAAAAATTTTTGCCAGTTCTTCACCTCTAGCACCAAAGACTTGTTCATATTTTTAATTATTAAATTATGTAAATATTACCTTATCCCACAGTTAAATAAATTCTGTATTAAATAGTTAAATGACTAAGGGCGTTGCTCATAATCATGTCAAAATTCAACACCTCTTTCATTTGTTTCAGTTTTAAGTACACTGATGTGTAAAATTGTTTTATAAGATACAAAGCCGTCTGGATTCAACAGTTTACACCTACCGGCTACAGAGCAATATTATTTACACCCACACACATAAACGGTTCATCTTTGCGTGTGTGTAAACACATTTGTAAACAAATGAGCCTGTACAGTTTTTTTTTTTACTTTGGACAAGTTAATTACACAAACGAGAATTATTAGTTCGAATAGTTTTGGTGCTAATTTAAATTTGGTTATTTTTTTAGTTGTTAGAAAGAGCGAATGTTTGTTAAATGATCAAAAGTTTTGTGCAGTTATATAGCATCAAAATTGAAATACACCTTTTATTTGTTATTATTGCGATTATTTAAAAATTACTTGTTTTTTTTCGAAGGATCATCTGTAGAAATGCAAAACTAGTTTCAAGATTAGGGATGATAGTCTTATGTATATTATTAAATGAGTTACCTAAGTAATTCATTTTACAATTTACAAACAATAAGTTTTCATACTTTGTTTAAATTTTATTATGGTTAAAAGCTACTTCTTTTAAAAAAATGTCTTTATAACATTTTTATTACAAGTTTTTGTAAGTGAATGTCATTATATTGTATAACCATGCTTTTAATAAAATATTTTTATTTGTAAATAGGTAACTGGTATCAAATTGTAATAAATTTTTTATTAAACCTGTTTTATTGGCAACTTGTTGTTTTTTATTATTAATTTTTTAGATTTTATGACCAATATATATCCTGGTGGAGCATTAAAATAAATATGTAATTTAGGCATAGGTACGTAGTTCAGAAGTAACAATCAATTGCTTTTAAACATGTTTTTTTGGGTAACCTTTATTAAATTGAATCATCTTTGAATACAAAAAATTGCACAACACTTTTGGGAGCAGAAATTGCAAAATTACTGACAATTTTTATACGGTTGTAATGGTTATTGATACCAAATAAAAACACAGAAAATCTTATGCCTATACTGGGTGTAAATGAAATCAGCCTCACCCCCTTTTTTTCCTTAGTTTTATTTTTGGACAAATAAAATTTTAGTCATTTGATATGTGCAAAAACCGGATTTTTTGACCCAAATGTGAATAAAAATTAACAAAAACGTTATTCGGATAATAATAAAATTCAATTTATGCAGGTCACAGCACACTTAATCAAAAAATTTATTGGTATCCAAAAATTGTATTTAAAATTGCTCCCTCTTTCCAAAAATTTGAAAATAAACAGGGTGTTCTATTTAAAATAACTAAGTTTGCAGACCCGGCATTAAGCACATTCCACCGATTCCCTCGCTTAGGGCGAAAATAAAAGAGGACAAAACTGAATAAGTAAATAAATAAATAATTGTATTTAAAAAATATAAATAGGTACTCATTAACAGCATAAGGATGCAAAACAATTCTATATTATATCACTTAAAAAGTTTAAAATAAATAAATAAATTATACCATCAATATAGATTGTTTATCAAATATTATCGCTAAATCGCTGAATTTGACGCAGAGCGGCAATTAACAAAAAGCGTTCGTCTTTTGTTTACAAAATCATAATAAATACTAAATCATTAGATTTTAAAATTACTTTAACAGTGAAAAAGAACCGCTTAAATTCATGGTATTTATGTCAGTCGAATGTGAAGTCATGAAGGAAATGGAGTTCGACAATTTTTTTTGGGTAAGCAAAAGCTAGAAAAATTACTTGAGTTTTTATTTCGTTTTTAATGAAATTGGTTGTTTAGCTATTTTTTTGGTCAATTTGCCAAATTTTTGGTTTGTTCAACAATTTACAAAGTAGAATATAATGTATAATAATAGCTTGCAAACAAAGCTCTATTTTCTTCAAATTTTTTAGGGGGTCCATGCGTAAGGCCACGCGCTTCCTAATTTCCGGTGAAGCCGGAAGTGAAACAATAGTGTACATATGTTCAGACAATCCAGTTTTTTGCTCTTATCACGTGACTAAAATTTCATTTGTCTAAAAATGAAAAGAAGGAAAAAGGAGGGTGTGCCTGATTTCAGTTCCACCCGGTATATCATATTTGTGTTGATTTATCCAAACACAAATTCGACTTTTAAAGAATTTTAACTTTTCTATTTAAGTATTTCAAACTGTTCTATTCTCATTCTTTTTTTTTGTTTTTTTTTCGCTCTCAGTCGCTCGCAGTCTACTTTTTATCAGATTCGGTATTTGATTTTAACTAATTTAACAAATTTGTTACAAAAATCCCGTTCTCACAGTACCAGTGTAAGCCGATTAATTAACGTTTATTAGTAGTTACCGTATTACCAAATTTTTATTGTATCCTGTATCCGTTCACATGGATTTTTAACATAAAAACTTTTCAAAAATCGCCATATGATCATTTTGCTCACTGGACGTTACAATTTTCATAATAAAGTAGTAAAATAAATGATTAAACATAAATCAATGAGTCTTAACGAAGCAGTTAAAGTAGCAACCGTTATTAAAGCCGTAACTCTGTATAAATGTATTAATAAAGACGCTAAAACTGATGCGTACAGTTATTGTATTAAATTAAGAGTCATTTTAATGGAAAAATGCTTATTAAACTGTATAGATTTATGCAATTTACTTATTATCTACAATGAACGATTAACGTGTACTATATCAACTGGACTCGTAATTTTATTTATGATTTAATACGATTAATACGTTCCTGATACAAGTTTATTAAAATTAAAGCTGTTAATATTCAAATTCTTAATGTTTACACACCCACTTCAGAGGATTGGAACTAATTAATTTTTTTTTTCGAAAACGCAAGGCGACCGTTCGTTGACCCCGTCGTTGCGAATTAGCTGAGGCTTTTCATGATATTGCTTTTTTGAAAAGGTTTCATTAAATGTTTTCAAAGGAGACACGTCTTATTTTCTCAGCCGATTTATATGGCAGTCGTAATAAAAGAAAATCTAAATCAAGTATTGTGAGATCATATGCAAATCCTTAATTATTTCCGAAAATGGCATCCTTTCAATACAAAAAAAAATGCTAATGAGAACAACAATTGGACACAAACAGCGTGTGAACTTTGAAGGCTGTGTTGAAATCATTGTGGAAGAAGTTTACTATTTGCAGGATGCATAAATTATCGAGTGGAGAACTGAAAATATGTTGTACAGTTGACGAGATGGTCACTATAATAACATTTATTTAAAAGACACTTCGTGAATACTGTAAAGCAAACAGATTTAAAAGTGATACGTCCGTAGTTTTTCAATTGTTTAAACAATTGCTAATGGTTGAATCTACATCTGTACAATAGATTTCATACGTTGTTCTGACAACAATAATTGTTTAACGGTATAGTGTTACATTGTTTGTTTTTTTAACAATTACTCTGTGTAATTTACAAACGCATTCTTTCTCATGTGCAAATAGTTGGGGGGCGGAAGCTATAATGGTTTTTATTACAATATCGGTGCAAATTAAATACAATAACGATAGACATTGCGGAACAGAGCTGATAACAATGTTTCATTACTTCTAAACTACTGTATAATAAAGCCCATACATTAACATTTCGTTTAAATGATTTAAAGTCTTATTGCCCTGGCAGAATCAGTAAACTAGCCAAGTTCGTGAAATAGGCAATTTTTTGCCGATTCCGTGAAATAGGCAATACCGTGCCTATTACGTGAAATCGGCACTTGCCTAATTTTCAAAATAGGCAAGACATGTACTACATAACAAGAGTGGAAAAGTTGAGCAAGGAGCTGCGTAGCGGCGAGTGCGTATTTCCACGAGCGCGTAATTGCTTTACAACTCGTGTTATGTAGCTTACTTTTTCTACGAACACAATACCTACGATTTTAACGGCTTTTTGGCTAATATAAACATGTATGTACGTTGTCTTGTCAATTTTGACGTAAGTCTACTTTGGCATTTCTAGACAAGTGGGCGTTTTGCTTACCGTGCGTTATAACTCAGCTACTATGCATGCAGGCAGTGTTTGACGTAAGTCTACTTTGATCATTTCTTTAAAAAACTGTGCTTTTTGCTCACCGTGCGTAAGAAGTAAGAACCCACTTACTATGCATGCAGGCTGTACGGTAAAAGTCATTTACATTAGTAGAAAAAAGAGCTTTTTTCAACCTTTAACCTGACTGGTCACTAAGGAGGATCAGGTTAAAGGTTGGTCAAAGTTTTTTTGAAGTAGTATTGCTCATTTCACGAACTGGACAAACCTTGGGCCTATTTTACGAATTAGGCAAGATTTGGCAATTCACTAATTCGGCGTAAGATATACAATGTGTCCTAGCCTTTTCGAATTATTCGATAGCTGTGTTATTAGTAAAGATTTAAAAAAAGTTTTAAATGAAAGTAATTTGTGATCATAAACTACACGATGTAACATTGTTTGCGAGTATAAAGAGTGTTTTGTTTTTGCGCACCGACGCGTAACTTCCTTTAAATGGAAAACAGTATTTTTTTTGGATTGTAAATCACACTCTCTTTCCGAAATATTTGTTATGGTCGTTGAATTATTAATAATAACATTTATAAATTTATGGGATTCCCCTTTTAAAACAACTGATATTTTTGTATAAATTGAATAATATAGTTAGTTAATAATAGTTTTTAAAAGCAAAATATACCAAACATAAAAAACGAATTTTGGTATTGTGTGACTCTATAGCCAATTACAATTTCTAAGGAGTTTCTTCTGAAGTTTTTTTATGGCATCTACGATTAATTTACAATCTATTCTTTATAAACAATAAGTTAATTGTTATGGCTTTAATTTAACATGAAGGATAAGCTTGCTTAGTGGTAATTACCCGCTTAAAGTAAAGGAGTCCGGGGATGAAAGTAACACGGGTAGGTTGTAACAGTGCCTATAGTTTATTTAATTTTTGTTATATTTCGCCCTAAGCGTTTTAGCAATGTTCATTTACATCCACCTCCCTACCTACATTGCTAGTTTTTATTTATCATAGAGGTTAGGTTTTTGCCAGCTAGAGCCACTATTTTCCGCCTAAAAGTTAATGCGTTGTGTCACCAGTCGAATGACTTTTAGGCGAACTCTAATAGAGGAAGAAAAAAGTACCTAGATTATTATGTTCCAAATTTTGTTGACTATTGGTGGATGCAATACAATTTGATGTTGGAATCGTGGTTACTTGTGGATTCCCTCAAATTTATTTTGTGTACACTTGGGGTCAAAAGTAACAGTGTTACAACCAGGGATGGAATAACGTTTTAAATCGTTACGTTATTGTATAACATTATTTATTATTTGTTTTCGTTACATAACGTTATAAATAACATTAAAAAAATGAATCGTTATGTTATAATAACGTTATATAACGTTACATAAATTATAATACACTTTCTCAATTAATGCGAAAAAATTCGGGAGGTGACTTCTTGTCGAAAATTAAGGGAGTCTTTTATATAAAATTTTTTCCTTAGACGTTTTCTTTCGGAGTTACACTCCCCTAATTGGATCGGTAAAATTAGGCTTTTATTTTATTTCTCAAATTTGGATAAATGTAGGAAAATGATATTCGGTAGATGTTTTGTATTTATTAAGAGGTTTCCCATAGTAATATTTTCAATCATCTCCCACCTTCACAGGGGGGCTGAAAAGTGCGACCTTTGTTGGTTCTTTAATCAGAACTTTTTGGTGAGTTAAAATTTTGCAATTTAATTTTTTTTTTAAATTTAATTTATTTAGATTTTTTTAAATTTTTTAACTTTTCTCGTAATATCTACATTTTTTGAGTAAAAAATTAAATGAGCGAACATGATGTTTATGTTCATATTGGGTAGAATTGACGGGCGTTTTAGCGTTGTCGCCACGTAAACGTCAAAATAAATTACGTCAATTCTACCCAATATGAACATAAACAAATCACAATAATCACCAAAATGAATCGGATTATATTGGAATATTTGATGGTTCATGTTCACTCATATAATTTTTACTCAAAAACTGTAGGTTTTACGAGAAAAGTTAAAGAATAAAAAAAAATCTAAATAAATCAAGTTTTCAAAAAAAAAAATTAAATTGCTAAATTTCAACCCACCAAAAAATTCTGTTAAAAAAAAAACAACAGGGGTCGCACTTTAGCTCCCTGTGAAGGTGGGAGATGATTGAAAATATTACTATGGGAAACCTCTTAATAAATACAAAACATCTACCGAATATCATTTTCCTACATTTATCCAAATTTGAGAAATAAAATAAAAGCCTAATTTTACCGATCCAATTAGGGGAGTGTAACTCCGAAAAGAGACGTCTAAGGAAAAAATTTTATATGAAAGACCCCCCTAATTTTCGATAAGGAATGACCTCCCGAATTTTTTCGAATTATTTAAGAAACATCCTGTATAAAGTTGAAAAAATAATTTTCATCTGTAACTCTCAAATTATTTTTGGATCTGTAAATATAAAGTTTGAAAATAGTAGAAAATTACGTTGAGATACTGTATTTTTATTTTAATTTCTAAAATATAAACAAAATATTATATCTTCTGAAAATAAAAAGATGGCCACATAAAAATTTAATTTATACAGAATAACGATACAAAATAACTTTTAATGAAACGTTATCGGTTATTATAACGTTATATAACATTATAAAAATATCGTTACGTTATTGTATTAAAACTTATAATTGAATCGTTATTATAACGTTATCGGGTATCGTTACGTTACGTTTTCCATCCCTGGTTACAACCAACCCCAATCAATGTTTTCACTTGCAAATGTTCACTTTTAGCACATAATTGGTGGTTTTCTTCGTAGATGAGAACATACAAAACTTGTCGGATTAATTTTCCAATTTGCTGTATGTTTTTGTTTCACATTTTTGAATATTGATAATGTTCACTTATTATTTTGTATTGTACCAAAGATTTTTTAAAAATTTTTAATTTTGCTAATGCGTATTTTGGAATCAAATATGAATTTTGTTGAGGAATACTAATATATTTACCCACTACTTAAGAGCTGTGTAAATTATTTTGCCATTACAACTTACCCCGACCATCGTTACTTTATAAAAAGTGAATTGAAATCTTCAACACAAAAAATACAGCGTCTTTCAGTAAAAAAAAAAACAGTTTTGGTGTGCAAAAACAAAACACTGTGTATTTGCTAATAAGTTTATGAAGTTAATAACCACAAACAACTTTTATTCGTTTTTTTAACTTCTAATAAGCACAGAGCACAGACCTATGAAATAATCTGTCATGGCTGGGTTACGCCGGATATTTTTTGAGGGACATTCAAAAACACGTATCGTGTTGTAATTTGTGTTTTGTTTTGTAAGATTCATTTAACAAATACTCAGATATAATTATATTAGGTTATAATTTCTAGATTTTATTATAACATTCTCATTTTTGTAACGTAGCGTTGGGTTTGAAATATTAAGTGCCGTTTTCACATCTGACTCTTGAGAGCTACCTGCGGGGTCAAATCGATTGTCAGTGACGGAAATCCCAATAAAATGATACAGAACTTGAGCTGATTGGTCCCTAAGGCAAGCTTTAAGCTGCTTTTAGGTCGTCCCAAGAGTAGCGCGCTTTGGTACCGACAATTAACTGCAAGTGTTGTTATATCGTTGTAAAAGAAACATTGTATAAACATTTTATGTGTAAAATATCATCCACTTTCCCGTTTGTTGTAGTATTTGCCAATTTAAATCTTTACCTGACGCGTCTTTGTTTATTTTGTGAAGGTTTTAAAACAGAAACGTTGTTTTATTGTTCATATTTTACAGTGTAAGAGCGTGTGATTATTTGAGTCGTGTTTATTTCTCGTTATATTTTATACGAAAGAAATTATTGTTTCTCGTTAAATGATATACGATTTAGATGGCTCACGATAAGTTGTTTACGGTCAAAGCGGTGGGATATCCTTTGGCTGTAAAGTTTTAGGACGATGTACTCGTAGCTTTTGTCGAAGAGAATGATGGCGTGCATTAAAGGGATGATTCGTCTTGATAATTTACCGCTGACGGAGCAGCATCAATTTGAGGAATACCAAAAGTAGAAGGGATAATAAAAAGCAGTTGACCGACCTCATTAAAGATGCGGTGGAAGGTGTGAGTGGCCGGTGTGCGTGTTGGGCTGTTATTTCGGCGTTGTGGCCGGTCGGTGACCCTTGGAAAGGTGTCTACCGGGGTTTGTTGTTATCGCTGGGTGGTTGTTGCCCAACATCATGCGGCAAAGCAAACCCTACTACATGCCGGGTTGTCCGTCAGCTCTAGCCTCGCGTTCCGTGACGAGACATTGCGGAAGTCGACTTATATTAAGTTACATTTCATTAATGGCATAATCGATACAGTTTATTACAGAATGTCATCAACAATGGATGAAAAGTTAAGACCTTATACTAAACGTTTCAAATACGAGGCATATCCGGAAAGCAAGTACCGTTTGGCCGTTTAAAAAACCAAGATTTTATTTTGAAATCTTATTATTAGATTTGTCATACCTTATAGTATATAACATAACAAGAGCTGTAAGAAGCATATTACGCAAGAGCGGAAAAGTTGCGCACGGATCCGCGTAGCTACGAGTGCGTATTTCCACGAGTGCTTTACAACTCGTGTTATTTAGCTTACTTTTTCTACGATCACATAATATCTACGATTTTAACGGCTTTTTGGCTAATATACACATGTAATTACGTTGTCAATTTTGACGTAAGCCTACTTTGACATTGCTAGACAAGTGTACGTTTTGCTTACCGTGAGTCTACTTTGATCATTTCTTTAAAAAACTGTGCTTTTTGCTTACCGTGCGTAAGGACCCGCTTACTATGCATGCAGGCTGTACGCTAAGTCATTTACATTAGTGGTCGTAGAAACAATTACTTATCTACGTAGTGTCTACCATTATTTTATACAGACATATATAAATTTATCTAAACGGGACGTCAGCTTCCGTATATCCTCTTCATAGAGCAGGGTCACCTGTGAAAATAGTTACTCCTGAACGGATTCTTTGACGTCATCATTATTGAAGCAACACAACGCCAGCCAGCAAAGAACTCTTATAGATAAAAGTCATTTGAGACTAAGTCTGGACTGCCTTTAGACAAAAATTTATTAAGAAAAATTCCTTGCCTGTCCCCAAAAAACTGCACATGATTTTGCGATTGAAATTGTCTATTTGAGTTCCTGCCTTCTAGGTGATGGGGTTTGTGTTCATTTCAAAAACTGCTGCTTCGATTTGGTAATCTGTGACAATATGCCTCAAGAACCCATCATCTTCTTCACTGTATCTATTAGGAAAGGTCAGCTCACTGCCAGAACGCTTATGTTTGTGCTCTATGAAGAGCATCTTCGACAGTCGGCACCCAGTATGAGCACAATTTCCGGAAATTCAAACTTCAGTAGAAAAAGGTTCTTGAATTTTATTCAATGATGAAGCCGTCATTTATCAGCAGTACAGGAGTGTACTTTCACAGATGGCCCAGTTCTATGAAGAAGTATACAGAAGCTGATGTCGCGTTAGGATATATGTCTCAATATTGGTGAAAATTATGTAGATAAGTAGTTTAAAACGTGGCTGGTTTGATTTAAAAAAAAAAAAAAAATAATATCGGTTGTATTTAAATAGCCAAAAGGTACTTCATTTGCAAATATGCCTCTTTTCAAAATTTGAATTATTATACTGTAATCGTTTGCCAATGCTTTCTCTTTGCACATTATTATTTCCGCGGAGGTGGTCCTCTTTCGGGTTTCTGTACTGCAACCTATTGGTCTATTGTACACTCTGGTGATAGCCCCTTAAAGAAGTCCTGTGTTTTTGAAAAACTCCAGGATTTTCTTTCAGAGTATTTTTCTGAACTCTTCTTGTTTGGCTTTTCTCATCCCCAGAAGTCTACGCCGATAATGTGTGAATCCTTCACACTGGCATATTACGTGGAGGAGTTTCATTCTTACATGGCCATACCAGTTAAGTTGTTTCTTTTTTATCCTGGTTTGGTTTTCTCCGCAATTTTACTGAGGTGTTTCATTTCGATGGTGTTAATTTTAGCTTCTTTTTTTCTGTAGCGACCAATTTCCGGATGCGTAGGTTATTGTTGGTAATGTTGCCATACTATGGATTTGTATTTTATGGTAACACATCCAAAGTACTTATAAGTATGAACATTTGTCGTATTATAATCACAAAAATATGATTAAATTACAACGATATTATAAGTACGTGTTTGTTATTAATATTACCTGATATACTTGCGAATTTAAAATGTCAGCACGACTCGAGATCAATTTTTCATATGACTTATTACAACACACTTTATTTATACTACAAGCGTTTCAAAGACATAAACTGTAATCTTGCGATACTATATAACATTTTTCAGTATTCTGTTCAATTTACAGGAAAGCTTTGACGTTTTAAAACATTTCTGATCTAAAAATAGAGTATATCTGATTTGTATCAATACTTGCAAGTATGGATTTGTTACATTTTAACATTAAAAATAATGTACATATTTTCATTACATTAATAACATTTTGATGTTAACATAGCTTTTACGCTGTTCAAAGTATATTATGTTATAAAAATCTTATCATTTCTTCAGATTGCGATGATTATAATAGGTTTTAAACAGTTTTTAGTACACTTGCATTTAATATTCACTCTATAAGCACACTCATTAACACGTACTCAGTACATGCAACTATTTCATTAAAAGAATATCATATTTATTACATCGTATCATTCATATGTATACGTTAACTTTTTGCGTGTTTACGTTAGTATAACGAGAATGTTATTATAGGCGATTACAAAGTTTGGGAGTGTAATGTGTAAGACTAACGCTATCAAACTGTATATATTAGAATATTAAAATCAGTAGCCCACACCAAAGGGCTTTATCCTTGAGTAATTATGGACCATGACGGGAGTATGGAAATCTCTAATGTAGGAGATGAGTGTGAGTGGAATATGTGATTATTCAGTTGTTGTTTTTTTGTAACGGACCGACACCTGAAATTTGTGAAACGGGTTGTAATACGAAACGGGCGTTTAAATGTACAATATATGTTTTAGGGATTTAATATTTCTCCATAATTATTAATGTAATGTATAAATATACAGGGTGAAAATAATCTACATGTGTTGTTCGGGTAACTTTGTTATTATAAGAGTTACATGGTCGGTTAAATTAGCAAAGTTGGGCAGAATTTTAACTCGAATTTAATGCCATTTTGACATTTGATCTACACCTTCAACTTTTTTAAATATTTTTGAAAAAACGTAAAAGAGACGATTTTTTCTTCGGTAAATAATTTCATATCGATCTACGTTAAAATCAAACTGTAAAATGATCCCTATAGATATTTTGACGAAGAATTAGAACAAAAGTCATGACACACTTGATTTTTAAGATGTAAGCCTAACTTAACTTTTTTTAAATGGCAACCATGGTTGGCTATGGGATCATTATAAAGATTTTTTTTTCTCGTTTTATTGATGTATGGGTTGTTAGATTTATCTTTAAACTTGAACTTTGAAATATTATTGTTTTTATTAACTTCAAACAAAGTGGCCATGAAAAAAAAACCAAACATTACATAAATAAACTAGTTCTACTTAATTAAACACATAAAAAACTAAAAACTTTAATGATTTAAGATATTTTTTATATTTCATAATAATTTATGATCTTTTACTAACTATTACTAATTAACCTAAATTATAAATTGCGTTTAAAGTGTATCTATGGGCAATACAAATTTGTGATCTGCAACTTGAAGATAATAATGTTTTCCTAGACATACTTTTTTTGATTTGATGAACTGTCCTTAAAACAGCTAATTTAGAAAAGAATACAATTGTTGACAAGCTATTAACTATTATAAGGATAATTTATCAAATAAAAAGAAATACGTCCAGGAAAACATTATTTTCTTCAAAGTAAAAATCTCAAATTTGTATTGCCCATGGAGAAAGGGTTACAATTTGAACGCAAGAATTAATAGTGTTAGTTAAAGATCATAAATTATAATGAAACGTAAAAAATATCTTAGTTATTTAAGTTTTTAGTTTTTTTATGTGCTTAATTAAACAAAGTTAGTTTATTTATGTAATGTTTTTTTTCAAAAACTAATCATACAATATGTATTCTTAGAAGGTATGTATTTTCTTCACATTGGCCTAAAAAAGGAAACTCTTTTATGTCGATTAAACAATTTTGATTTTATTAATTTTTATTAAACTTATTTGTAATCAGGTAAAAAATATAACTTAAAAATGAAAATAGAACGTTATTTGACATTTAAAACAAATTATCGAGGTATTTTCAAAGCCGACTAATTAATTTCTATTAAATATTTTGTTTGTGCCCATTAATTATCATGAAAACCGCAATAACTCGAGAAATATTAATTTTAGACATAATAGACCTTTAACAGATTTTAAAGATAATTAAATTATCGATAAGAATATGTAAAAATATATAGGGTGTTCCATTTAAAAAAATTAACTTATCCGTGTTTGAAGTTTAACCTTTTGGACCGAGCATAAAAAACACCCTGTGTATTATTTTAAAATTTTAATTAGTAAGAAATCACTATAATACTATTGTCGAACAAAGTTTCAAAGGAATTCGTTCTGAAATTGCTATGTTGTGAAATCTCAATATTTCCTTAGTCCTGTGCCTGTCAAACTTTTCATAAAAACTTTAATAACTCAAAAACGATTGATTTTAGACACATAAAACCCTATACATTTTGAAAGACAATTTAATTCTGCATCTAAAAAGTGCAAAATATACAGAGTGTTCTGTTTAAGAAAACAATGTGACATCGGTACGCAAAGCCAAAACACTGTCTATAGTTGAAAATAATTTTAGGTTATGTAGTAATTTACCACAAACAACTTTTATTCAAAACTTTTTTTTTTGTAAAGTTGCCACAAGACGAGATATTGATCCGTTACGTTACTTTTTGTACACTGTGTACATATATACATATTAGCAACCACTTTGTTTCGTTATACTGTTATACATTCACTTGGAGTATAATGAAAAATTCTAAAGATTCTGGGCTGAAAAATACACGCAGAATAAGAATGTAAAATAATTAAATGAAATTAACGATACAATGTCAAATAATTTGAATTTCTCTGGCAGTAGGGGGTGTAACTATGGGGAAAAAGTAGAAGATTATGCTTCTCTGTTTACAAAGTTAAATTAAGCCGGGTGGCAGTAGCGTTTTTAATATTTGCTAGAGTTTCTATTTCTAATTTGCTCTCTAGGGCCCAGACTTCTGCGTGAAGTATGACCCTTGTTAATTCGGGCGTAATGTATATTTCGAGGCAAATAAAACGATGGATTTAAAGATATTACTAATGGTTTTAAGTTCAACTCGTTTTTCCCCGAGTTTTTACAGCCTAACAGCTTAACTGCTTCTGTAATTTTAATAAATTGCTTATTAAGTATACATGTACGGATTTGGCGTGATAACAAACCATATTCGGATTTACTTGCAACGATTTTTTTTATGTGTACATAATAAATTATGTCTAAGATATTGCTGCAGTTGATATCGCATTATCAGCATAATTCCAAGTCTGTTTTGTCACGTCAAGGTGTTGCTGCAGCAAGCCAACGTAATCTGATCATCTGTTGATGAATATTTATTACGAAACTATTCTCAAGACTTGTTGACGATATTTATCACCTTAATTGTTCTTCCAAATTTGCACGACAAAATAATTAATTAAGGGATTAAACCTTGTCTACACGAACCGCTTGAGGATCGATTTGTCTGGTCATTTGCCCTAAGCTGACCTTTGTGAAATGAGACATATTTAGGTTAACATCAGAAAGCAAAAGTTGTGTTCGAGTTTTGTGAAAAGGAGATCACACAAAAGGAAAACAAGTGCACGTCATAGGTTTCACTCTCTTCCTTTTCAGCTGAGAATGTGAAACAGAAATATTAACTAGATAGTGCACTTTGTTTTGCTGATATTAATATTTTACTTGCTCCGTGTAAGCAAACAAAGTAAGAGTTTCTGAATGAAATTTAAGTTCGTTAAGTTTACGATGTCACATCAGAAACTAAACTATAAATATTGATGGCGTTAAGACGTTAAGTGAAATAAAATAGTGTTGCAGATAACGAATAGTTTTTTAAAGAATTATCCCAAGCTAAGGTAAATGTGAAGATTTTTTTAAGACTATGGAACCAACCTTGTACTATACATACACATACAACTAGAGCAGTGGTTTTTAACCTTTTTTTTTTACCTCAGCCCCCCTTTTTCATAAACAAATTTTTGCGCCCCCCTCACTTTTCGTAAAGATCTAATTTCATAAATACTGTCCTGATATAATAATTATTAAATGGGCTTCAAAATTATATACCATATTTTGTATAAATAAAGTTCTTTTTGTTTGTTTATATTCAAAAATGATATTTTGGTTACAGCTGCGCGCTCCCCTTGCTTGGAATAGTCTCACACTCCCCTAGGGGGGCGCGCCCCGCAGGTTGGAAACCACTGAACTAGAGTATAATATTATATTTAATTAATTAAAATAAGCTTTCGATATTTAATTGAATAAAAAACTAGGTACTGAACAGGGTAATATTTAAAAAAAAAAAAAAAAGTTTTGATGGACTGAAAAAATAGTACTTTTGCACAGGAATGGGATAACGTTTTAAATCTTTACGTTATTGTATAACGTTATTTATTGGTAAAAAATTACGTTAAGATATTTTATTTTTATTTTTAAAATACAAACAAAATACAAGAACACTATATTGAAATTTAATTTATAGAGAATAAGGATACAAAATATCTTTTAATGAAACGTTATTGCTTATTATAACGTTATATAACGTTATCAAAATATCGTTACGTTATTGTATTAGAAGCTATAATTGAATCTTTATTATAATGTTTTCGGGTATCATTACGTTACGTTTTCGATCCCTGCTTTTGCAATGATTTTGTGAATCTGTATGATTTTAAGTCAACCTACCTTGAGCAACAATATCTTTTCAGGATCCTGGTTGCTGGCGCAGATCTGAAACATGAAACCAGTATTTGTAATTTTAGAAGTACGACACTCATTTTAGAGATAAAAAAAGAAGCATGAGGCAAGACTAGACATGCGTTATTACACCACTTACGACACATTCTGTAAACAGTAAGACATATGCCTTTAATAATCTTTAATTGACACACACAGGGTGTACCAAAATAATTTTCACCTTACTTGTAGTTTACTTAAAACCGCGACACTGATTTTTTGTTCCATGGCACCTTAGTTTTAAAAAGTGGTTTTAATCGTCTGAATTTATTGTGAGACAAGAAGTCAAAGAGCATATGCAAACACATTCGTTTTCGAAAAGATAAAGAGCTTTTTAATTGTGTCACAGCCAACTATAATTTCCACATAAAAAAATGTAACTTAGCCTTTAAACAATATTGAAACAACCAAATGTTACCCATTTTACATAGTGTTGCCACGAGACGAGATTTTATCCATTCTCGAGCTCGATCTTGAAAATTCTCAAAAAGTTGATTCTCGAACTCGAGAATCTCAAATGTAGAATATTAGGTATCTGCGAACCGAATTGAGACACCTGTAACGCTTCAAATGAGTGTTCATGATGATAAACGCACAGAACACTGTGGACTGTGGTTTCAAATTATTAATATGGTTCCCCTATGTAAGCAAATTATGTGAACGGATATTGTTAGATGCGCCTTTTTCATTTATTTGTTTACAATTGAAGAGGTATCCCAGCTTACATCGTGTGTTACAAAGTGTTTACAAGTTTATCAGTATTTTATGGTGTTAGTTATTGCCGATTATAAAACTAGTCTAGATTCGTAAAATATTAGTTTTTTAACCCATTTGTTCCCACAAACATTTTTTTTTTCAAATTTTTAAATAAAACGTTTTTTATTATTAGAAATATGTCCTAACTACAAATTATGCAAGTTTTTCAAAAATATTTTCAAAAAGAAGTGAAAAAAATGCACGTTCTCATATGAGTACAACGGTAACATAGCGGCGGCAAAGAAAATAAAAATTATATTATTTTTTATTAATTTATTGTAATAATTTACAATCGAAAACTGGTATTCACTATGAAACTTTATGAAACATTATCTTTCCAAACAGTGTGACATGGCGTTTGATACAAATGCACCTTGCTCGTTGATGACATATGCTACAGCGCAACTGTTTATCAATTATTTCTTAGGAAAATGTCTTCCTTGATCCTGTATAATACTTTTTGGGACCGTGCGTGGATGCCCGGAAAGCTGAGCTTTCTCAAAGACTCTTAAGTGATGTCTTAATACACTTCGTATGAAATTCAGTAAATCAATATTTCTACCTGCTAATGGATTTATCCTTCAGGTGTTCACTGTTGTAATATTCAGCATATGGGTCCAGAGAATCCACCACCTTTTTTTACCTTGGATGGACACTTGATAATTATTTACAGATTTGTCTAGCAAGTCTACATCCCCCATAGCTGTATTATAATTGGCAAAGAGACAAGGTTGGGGCACATCAATTTTTTTCTTTTTGCTACTGAGACCAACGTTTCACTTTGGAAAGAGGATGTATACTATCATAATTTGCCATTATAGTCACAATACTATTGTCCATTGTCCTTCCACTTTACCAGAAGCAATAAATGTTCTTTGTCATATTTATATTGGAAACAACCGCGAATTTCTTTTTTCATTTGTTGCTGATCAAAAAAAGGATTTTTTTTTTGTGCGATTAACTATAAGAGTTTTCATCAAACCATGACTTGTAAACAAGTTGTCGACAAATATTATATGGTCTGCCGGTTTTATCACTACTTTCAGTAAGTCCAATACAACTTTAGATCCTAAGGGCAAATTTAGCCCTAACAACGTAATGCCCCAGTGTACTCATATGAGTACACCAGTAAGTAACTATGAAAAAAAATCACACTATGTATTTTGTTTAATATTTGCATGAATAACTGTAAAACATACATACCTGAGTAACAAATTTCAGCAGAGAAATTAATTTATATTTTAAAACAAAGATAAAAATTAATAACAAAGTACACAGTGACAATAGCACAGTTGTAGAACAAAGTAAAGTGACGTTTTTTCCTATATAGAAGCAACATTTAGGTTTAAAATTTTAATCTACTATTCCCTATTCTGTGTACTTCTAAGTGGTACTAAACATTCCCACCTATATGTAACTAATGGAACTTAAAAAAAATATTTTATGAACAGTACTCAAATGAGTACACTGGGAACAAATGGGTTAATATGAAACATAGTACAAAATTAACCGCAAAAAGTTCTTATGCCGTTAGAGATACCGGAGCAATAGAAGACGAAGACGATTCGGTGAAAGATGCGGATTATAAAAATAGCGAAAGTGAAGATACATCGAACGATTCATCAACAAGGCAAATGTCTTCAAAAAATTAAAAATTCCAAACAAAAAAATTAGCGCTTTAGAGCAGATGAGAGTTCAAGTAAAGCAGATTTGTCTTAGGCCACTCTTTTATCGATAGTAAGTGACTCCAAAAGGCTGCATATTTTAAGAAACATTTCAAAAGTACCATCGACAGTACCATGACTCAAAGAATGATAAAATTGGAATTTGTAGATTGTGTCATTCAAAAACGTATTTAAAATAAATTAAAAGTAAAACTTTGTGAAGTTTTCTAAAATTTTTCAATAAAATATACACTAAATATACAGGGCGTTTCTTAAATATTGCGAAAAACTTCGGGAGGTAATTCCTTATCTAAAATGAAGGGGGGGCTTTTATATATATTTTTTTCCTTAGACGTCTCCTTTCGGATTTACACCCCCCTAAAGGGGAGCGGTAAAATTAGGTTTTTATTTTGTTTCTCAAATTTGGAGATGTGTAGGAAAATGACATTTGGTAGATGGTTTGTACTTATTGAAAGGTTTTCCATAGTAATATTTTTAATGATCTCCCACCTTCACAAGGGGCTGAAAATTGCGAGCCCTGTTGGTTCTTTATCAGAACTTTTTGGAGGCTTGAAATTTTGCAATTTAAAAAACTTTCTTTGAAAGGTTAATTTATTTTAAAAAAATAATGTATTCATTAAGTTTTCCTGTAAAACCTACAGTTTTTGAGTAAAAATTAAATGAGTGAATATGAACCATTAAATCAAAATCCTAAAATAAAACGATTCATTTTGGTCGTTCCATGGTTTGTTATATAATAAAAACCTAATTTTAGCGCTCCTCTTTAGGGGGTGTAACTCTGAAAGGAGACGTCTAAGAAAAAAAAATATAAAAGTTTTCCCCTAATTTTTGTTAAGGAATTACCTTTCGAAGTTTTTAGCAATATTTAAGAAATACCCTGTATATAAAATATATACTAAAACTTGGTAGTTTTTCTACATGTAAAAATACTGCTGAGGTCAAAAATTTAGGAATTTCGTCTCGAAAATTCGAGAATATTGTTAATCTCAATTTCGAATATTCGAGACGAGACGAAAATTATCCTGTCTCGGCGGCAACACTAATTTTACATGACGTAAAAATTTATACAATTTTTTCTTAACAACAAGACATTTGAGATTTAAAAAAATCACTTTTGTGTCTTGCGTTGTATGGATTTAAAATTCTTTTAAGCGATTATGCAGACAAGTAAAGTTATACAGAGAGAAGCAATGGCGAATTTGTCGAGAAAGTAAATTAACGATTATTAATTTTAATGTAGTAATTTAGATATGAATAGGTGAAGCGGAATTGTGCGTTTTCCGTAAAATTCAGTGATATTCAGGCCCTATTGAAGAAATTACAAGAGCGTTTAATAATTGGTATTTTAAGTATCGTCCCCTGGAGTTCGATATGCCAGGTCTATGTAATTTTGATATCATTTCATCGGATGTTCTTCCCTCTTTGCCTTAACGAGATTTATTCAAAGATTCGTTATTCACCGTTGAATTTCTGTCATGCCTTAATCATCTTTTGCGTATCTGGAATTACCTGTTTTTTACTGTTATCTTGTCTGTCATGGTTTAAAACAAATAAGTGTTAAAAAAATTGGCAAATTTTCTGTCAGTTTTTTCTAAAAAAAATTACCCAGCTTGGCTTATTTAAACGATTCTCCAGCTTTTTTTTAATAAACAAAGTTACCTATGTACCGCGGTAGATTATTGTCATCCTGTTTATGTACAAAGCAGTGCGATTCAACTGTGCAGCTTATTGAAATCCATCAGCGGTTGCAACCATTACCCACGATGGTGCAATATTACAAAACTGCACGACATTAACAGCTTTTTAAGAATTCCTTTGCATGTTTCATGAATCACTGCGCCAAAAATTCTGTTATTACCGTTTATTCACGTTTTCAAGTTTATTGAACTCGTCATTATTGAACAGTCGCTGCGAAGGATGGTTTTTATTGCCGGTATTTACAATTTTGGAACGTACATAATGTTATATTATTGGAGATCATCGGAGCGTGCGATTCAATGGCAAAATAATTAGTTTTTTGGTGTTTGATATGCAAACAATGGTTTTTCATCGCCTAAATGGTTTGTTTCAGCGAATTTATCAATAAAATACGTGTAAAACGCGCAACAAAAAGGTAACAGGCGTTACTTTGTAAAATATTTGTAACAAAACGATATAAAAACAATACAATTACGCTGATGTACTATACTGCAAAATTGATTGTTTTTTCTTAAATTTAAATGCTAAGATTATTACAGTAACCACATCTTTGTTAATCTTTGTAATACCTACATGCATTTTTTAACAGCCGAGAAAATTTTCTTTTTGATAAAATCATGGCCTGGAGTGAGATTCACACGTAAGAATGATAAAAGTTTGCTTCAAATTTAAGAAATAATAACTTCATACAAAATCATTTATCAAAGTAATATTAAGTAACATTAACACCAATCATAAAACAGCTGTAAAATTTTTGAAAATTGAAAAGTGGTGGTGTTTTATAATTATGAAAATCAATTTTTATCTGTAACGAAAAAGTAAAAAACGTTACTATAATCCTCGATAAACTAGCCCTAGGGAGACCTAAATCAGATTTTTACAGAGCATTGTGCAGGAATTAATATTTAAAGTGATTACTTAACCCTAAAGCACTTTCAAAAAATGATGAATCTTTATAATATGGTTTTTAAATTATTATTATTAACATTATCATATTAAGAATAGAGAAGTTTTACTATTTGTTATCTCGCTTACCTATGTTTTTCTTAGTAAACATAACTTCGCATAACTTCATTACTGTAATGTAAAGTGACTTAAGACACTTTTAAAAATTAATAGTTTATAAAAAATACTCACTTATGTTGATTTTGTCCGATGTGTTTACTGAGGTGATGTTTGATAAGACAGTAATTTAAAAAAATTGTTGAGTAAATCATTAAATAAAAGTAATTTATTATAAGTTTATTTAAGTACTTTTTCATTATTGTATTCATAAAATACACAAGTAAAAAGTAAAGTTATTAGTACATTCTGAAATATAAGTAATGTACCTATATAACGTATTTCATAAAAAAGTTTATTCATGTATTAAATCACTGACATTAATAGGAATGATAAAGACTTCGGACATTTCCATTTGTTTTAAATCCATCTTTATGCCATTTTCAAAATAAATGTTTTTGCACTTATGTTTAACAATAAAATTTCTATTGACGAAAACAGTAATGATTTTGAAATAAATTGCAAGTAAATGTTTAAAGATAAAAATACCATACATTTTTGTAATCTTAAACAGCACATTTTTCGCAAAAAGTGACATGCCACTTTCAAAATAAACGGACAGTTGTTGATTAAAGCGATAATCAATTTATTATTTCTTGAGTTGTACCTGTCATAGTTGCACCTGTCATAGATACACTATAAAAAAACTGTAATGTGTTGTATGAAAACGTTTATTTAACTCAACATAAGTTAATTAAAAATTTAAGTATGTATGAAGAACTTTAGTGTAAAAAAAACTAGAACAGATTTGAGACTTCCTTCTCATCTTTATATATTCATTCAACAAAATTAAGAAAACTATTGATAAGGAGAAGAGAGTCTCAAATTCGGTGTAGTTTTTACATACAAGAGATTTTTTAAATAAATAATAACGTAAGTGACTTTAATTAAAATATGTAGTTAAACAAAAGTTAATAGTAAACTACATAATACGCACGAGTGGAAAAGATACGCACGGAGCCGCATAGCAGCGAGTGCCTATTTACACGAGTGCGTAATTGCTTTGCAACTCGTGTTATGTAGCTTACTTTTTCTACGATCACATACCTACGATTCTTACGGTTTTTTGGCTAATATACACATGTAATTACGTTGTCTTGTCAATTTTGACCTAAGCCTACTTTGACATTTCTAGACAAGTGTGCGTTTTGCTTACCGTGCGTTATAACTCACTTACTAGGCGTGCAGGAACTGTTTGAGGTGAGTGTACTTTGATCATTTCTTTTAAAAAACTGTGCTTTTTGCTTACCGTGCGTAAGGACCCACTTACTATGAATGCAGGCTGTACGGTAAGAGTCATTTATATTAGTGGTAGTAGGAAAAATTACTTTAATAACTCAAAATTTTTGTTCAATTTATTTCTAAATATCTAGCGAAGCATCTTGTAGAAAATAAGCAAAACATCATGTAACAAACCGCCACTATGAAAGCTACAAATCTTAAGCGAATAATCGACAAGCAGTCTCAACTATTTGTGTAATAAATTATTATAATGTCGAATTTTAACATAATCATTGCCATTATTAGAAACCGATGAGAGGCGATAATAATCTACACATTTTTTAATGTAAAAATTTGATTATTAATCAAATAAATCTCTCCATGCGATTACAAAAAGTTTAGTTTCACTGTTATTTTTTGTGGGTGTGTACTACGAAATACTTTACCTTAGGCAAGATGCAATTAAGAAATATTTAAGATAAAGATTACCAATTATCTGATACTGTCCGTGTTTAAAAATGGAAATGTAAAATTTAGGACCGATGTTACCGTTATCTCTTTCATTCAATAATCCTGTTACTTCCTACACGGGTATTGAATATGTCGAGGCACGCAATGCAGCCTCTTTTTACAGTGTTTTTTATGAAATAAATTTCTCCTCTCCTACCTTTCTTTCATTTGTGATAGCTTCCTAAAATATCAAATTGCAGAGATTTACGGAAAAGGTTCAAAGACCTATAAATTAAACATTTGCTGGGTGACAAAAACATTTAGTGTCTCCCACGCTTCTGAACAAAAGTTTCAGGTATAAAAGGTAGACAGATATGAGCAGATGCTTCCGGATCGTATATCAAGTAATTATTTACAGTTATATCCAGCTCTTTGCACCCCATTATCTTGATAAAGCAAAATAAATGTATTGGATCCTGAAAACATTACTAGATAGCAACGCTACAGTTGGAAATTTAAAAAATACTACACTTTTGTAAGCTACAGTTTTCATTTTACAGTATGTTATACCAGATTTTTTTGTGTTGTTGGTTGTGTAGCCGTTATTTATCAGAGACAAGCGTATCGTTGTAATTTTCTAAAAGTAATGGTAATTTAAGTTGACAGCTATATGAACCAACTGTTGATATTTTTTAAGAATAAACAATCAAAGTGCAACGATCGTGTTTAAATTGTTATAATACCAATTTGTTAAAGTTCATAGACTAGCAAGTATACAGGGTGGGCCAAATTCGAATGTTTTACGGGGTTACCGTAATAGTTAGCGAAAATATGATATTGGTCTCTTGGGCTATTTAAAAAAAAAAAGAACGCCTGTGTAAACAGATTTTTTTATATCGCTTTCCATTTTGGCACTACAGACCAAAAATGAAATTTCATCATTTTTAGAAATTTACTGTAAATTAGGATTTATTTATTAAAAATAGAACAAAATGTTATGAAGTTTTTTTTAGACTTTTATGCTTATTTAAGAAACCAAATTATTTTTTTTAGATACCTTGACTTTCGAGATATGAAGTAAACCTATATTTCTTTGAATGGAAATCGTAGTTGGCCATGGTGTTACATGAAAGAACATATGAAGGGGTTAGAGCTGAAACCACCTAAGTAACAAAACGCCCATTTTGAGATATAAGCCTTTATATAATATTTTTACTGTCTACTGCTGTTCACAATGGATTTTTCTCTGGATTACAGATGACGCAAAAATTGGAATAATCACTTGGTTGTTTTAATACTAGATAAAACTAAGTGTCAACTAGCCTGTAAGGTGCTTAGGTCATTTTTAACTAAAGTTGCACTTGGGTGGTTTCAGCTCTAACCCCTTCATATGATAGTTTGAGCTTTTTAAAAATACACAATTATATACAGGGTGGTGCTTGGAAACGGTAAGAGATACAAGGTCGGTTAAATTAGAGAAAAGTTGCACATTTTTATGACGATTAAGAATCTGAAAAGAAATCCTGGATATTTTGATTCGTTTTTAATTTATTACAAAAAAACTAAAAAACGTGATTTTAGAAAAATACTATTATCTTCCATACCATTGACGCGATTTCATTAAAACTTAACATCTTTATGTTTTTGATCGTCCTGGGTTTGATGACGTCAACAGAAATTTTCTAAGCCTTCTAAATTTGAAGTTGCGATAGTCAACTTTTTTATTTCTTGGCCGCCATATTGGATTTTTACACCATCAGACAGACAAAAAAATTAGCTTTTCAGATTGGTAACCGACATACCTTTTTTCTTTCAAAAAACTTGAAATTTTCAAATTTCAACAAGTGGCAAACTTTAATAAAGAAATTTTAACAATATTGGCCATATCTCGGCTATTGTTGGCAACAAATATGTATTTTATTATTATTTATTATTTCCGCGGAGGTGGTACCCTTTCGGGTTCCTGTATTGTGACCTATTGGTCTATTGTAACCTCCGTTGATGGCCGGTTAAAGAAGTCCTGTGTTTTTTAAAAATGTGTAAAATTATGCATTTTTAAAAGCTAAAAAACGCTCTTTTGTATAAAGCCATGGTCATCTAGGCCCTAGGGTTTCTATCTATTTAAAAAATTATAAGTTTACTTCATATCTCGAAAGTCAATCACGCTAAAACAAAATTAAGTTAAGCATAAAAATCTATAAAAAAAACATATCTAACATTTTGTTCTATTATAATAAATAAAGAAGTTATAGCCAATTATCAAAAATGATAAAATTTAATTTTTCTTCTGTAGTGCCAAAATGGAAAGCGATATAAAATATTTAATTACATAGGCGTTGTTTTCTCAAAAAATTGTAGAAGAGATCAGATATTCGCTAACTATTACGGTAACCGAGATACCCCGTAAAACGTTCGAATTTTCTCCACCCTGTATAGTGTATACCCACCAACATACGTGTGTATTTAAGTGACATCCACGCTCAGGGCTATTGCATAAACCAAACATAACAATAAAAAATACACATTCTCCATGATAAGCATTATAAAAGATGCATATGGCAGCAAAACGGTTCCGTTAGAAACACCAACATGTTTAAATACATCGATAATTTCACAAGAAATGCATGCGACCGACCCAAAGGTGAGGCAATTCAATTCTTTACAACTGATCAAACTATCGATAGCGATTAGCATTTTTGAAAACGAACAAACGCACGTTAGTTTCATGAAAAAAATGCAAGTCACACTGCAGTATTTGCAACCGCGCAGGTATGCAGTTAAATATCTTGCTTATATTCTGTAGATTCTGCATATATTTTTAAAAACGTTGCATAACAAACTAAAGCCATTAAAGTACCAAGAAATACTATGTTTATTTTGCTTATTAGTACAATTAATTTTTTTAAATTATTGTACTGACAAAGTTTAAATCTGTTTGTTGGAGAAAATGTTAATTTTTCAACCGCTTCCAAGCATTTTAAATTTATAATATGTAATCGTATACACCACATAAATAAATCGGTACAGAAGCTATCTTGAGAGGAAATGAATAATATTCGAAAGGTGCTTTTGAACTATCAGCACTTGAATAATGGATTCCCAGTTAGGCTGCGCTTCTTTGAAGGAAATACTTAGTATTTTACAGAAACACGAAATAAAAATATATACACGTGCCCTTTTATACATTAAAAGCATAGGAGCAATACTTTAACAAATTCACCACAAAAACTGCATGATAAAAATCGAAAATTTGAACAGGAATAAACAGGTTTATTATTATAATTACACTTGAAACCGTTGTCAGAAACCAGTATTCATTGGTCTTGGTTTAATGATGCTGCCAGTTTTGTTTTCTTGTTCTATATGAAAAATAATAACACTTAAGAGTATAACTACGTTAAAATAAATTATACCGGGTGTTAACCACCAGCCGTGAACATAGGGAATTAACATTGGTTTTAACTTTTTTTCGGATTCCTGCTCCCCAATTGAATTTATATTAAAATTAATGGTAACAATAAAAGATAAATTTATTACGCATCATTTGAGACCATTAATAAGCTTAAATGATTAATATTTAGTTTATAATTAATATTTTAAAATTGGATTAATTTTACAAATATAAGTATGACTGTCAATCTGACATTTGTTTTCATTAATTTTTTTTTATTATCACAGGAAACCGAAAAATTAATGAAACTAGTTTTGTGGAAGAAAGAGTTTTAGGGATGATTAATATTGACCCTACGAAGTGGATTTGTCTAAGACAGGGGTATTTAAAGTTTTTAAAAACACTGTTATCATCCCTACAAATCGCAGTGTCGCCAGGAAATTCTTCCTGCGGATCAAGACTGTAGAATTGTTTTTTGTGAGGTAATGCAAGAACGCGCCAACAACGATCGCAGTTTGCTTTCATCAATTTGTTTTACCGACGAATCTACGTTTACTTTGAACAATGAACCGTATGTTCAAAATAGCAGATACTGGGCAAAGGAAAATACACACTGCTACATATCCACCAGAACGCAATATCCTCAAAAAATTAATATTTGGGCTGGCATTTTTAACAACCAATTTGTTGGTCCTTTTGAAATTTAGGGAAATTTAAATTCAGAAAATTATTTAGACCTTTTATAACCAAGGTAGGTGCTGCGCTGGAAGAAGTTGCAAGAGAAAATCAGGAGATCTGGTTCCAACATGACGGCTGTCCAGCCCATTACAGTTTAGATGTTAGAAACCTTTTAAACGATTGTTTTCCCAATCGCTGGATTGGTAGAGGTGGAACAATAAATTGGCCAACCAGATCTCCTGATTTAGCACCTTGTGACTTCTTTCTGTGGGGTCACCTTAAAAGTAAAATTTATAAAAAACGCCACCCAAATATTAATTCTTTGAGGAATGCAATAGTAGAAGAATGTGCTTTAATTAATAACAGACAGCTAGCCTCTGTGAGAAACGGTTTTTATAATAGATTGGGGTATTGTTTATGTAGGAAAGGGGGGCTTTTTGAGTATTTATTGTAAAATTTATTCTTTTATATTTTTTGTTATTGTTTTTAATTTTAAGTTGAAATTTAAGTAATAATAGTGTCGACTCTTGTAATTAATCTCCATAAAGATGCGCAACTATAATGCTGTAAAAAGTTTTCACCATTAAAACTCTTCCTCTATTATAGTTTTTTTTCATTTTAATCAAAATCGTTAAAGAAATAACTCGCTGATTTAAAAATTGACAGATAATAACAAAAATTAATGAAAACAAATGTCAGATTGACAGTCATGGCTACTTATATTTGTAAAATTAATCCAATTTTAAAATATTAATTATTAACTAAATATTAAACATTTAAGCTTATTAATGGTCTCAAATGATGCGTAATAATTTTATCTTTCTATTGTTACGATTAATTTTAATATAAATTCAATTGGGGAGCAGGAATCCGAAAAAAAGTTAAAACCAATCTTAATTCCCTATGTTCACGGCTGGTGGTTAACACCCGGTATACTTCTACCGTCTGATTTATTTTTATTTATTTATTTGCATACGATGAAAATTTCGACTTGAAAAGAAATTAAGTCGATTAAAAACTTATTGTTTATTTTGAAAAGCCTTCTAAGTACGGTTTTCAAGTCTCAGTTCAAATGTGATTCATGTTTAGAATTTTTTCGTTACGAATCAAGAAGTTAAAGAAGAATGTGCAACAAACTAGTGAACCGATACGATCTCACAGTTTTACACGTATCATCTGATTCATTTCGAATTCAGTTCTCGTATTATGGGTTATGTTTGATGTCTACGGTCATATTATGTTTACAAGTCATTATTATTCTGGAGTCGTCCATCACCAACACGCCTTCCTCTTTTATTTTGCAGTAACAACAGAATTTAATAATATACACGTATGCTTAACCCGATGTATTCTAAATTAGTTCTTTAACGCAATTAATTCAGAACGCGTCACGATTTTCGCAGAACGTAAATACGCGAAAATCGATTATTTACGTTAAATTATTTGCACTTATTTTCAAATTTTAGTATTTAAAAAGTAAAGAATTGTGCAACTATATTTAACAGATATTTATTTTCATTATATGAGCCATTACTTTTTAAAGTGGGGTATGTCACCTATTGCGAAAAACGAGTTTAAGCTGTTTACGATTACAAAAATGTATGGTATTTTTATCTTTAAACATTTTACTTGCAATTCTTTTCAAAATAATTAATTTTTTCGTCAATAGAAATTTTATTATTAAACATAAGTGCAAATACATTTATTTTTAAAATGACAGAATGATAGATTTGCTTCCCTATATAGGTACCCTTAATTTACCACAGTTATTTTAAGAATTTAAAACAAAGTGAAAAATCCGAACACTCCTATTAATGATAATGATTCAGTACATGAATAAACTCTAATATGAAATACGTCACATAAATTACTAACCTATACTTATATTTCAAATTGTACTAATGAATTTACTTGTCACTCATGTATTTTATGAATATTGATGATAAAGAAAAAATACTAGAATAAACTTAAAATGATATACATTAAATAAATTACTTACAATATATAATTTACTCATCAATCTTCTTAAATTACTGTCTTATCAAACACCACTTCAATAAAACCCATCAGACAAAATCAACATAAGTCTGTAGTTTATATTAATTTTGAAAGTGGCTTAAGTAACTTTACAGTAATGAAAAATGGCGATTCCTTAACGTCAGTGCGAAATTATGTATACTGAGGAAAATATAACCGAGATAACAAATATAAGTGAAATTTCTCCATCGTTAGAATCAATATTTTAATGCAGATTAAAATGCAAAACATTTAATATCTCAAAATTAAATAAAAGGGACTTATGCCAATTTCTAACGAACTAGTAAACGGGTCCGGTGTTAATGACCACAGCTGTCGAAATTCAAACGCTTCTACTAGGATGTTTTTTTTTATTGTTAATAAGTTTGGACCAATGAAGAAGAAAATATCAACAGAAATTCTAAACCCTAAAAGCTTGCATTTATACCAAATAATTATTATATGAACTGTGTAAAAGTTTTTGATTGTATAAAATATAAAATTGACATAAAAAAATACACTACTAACAAAAATATCATTGAAGTTAAAATAGAAATGCAAATAATTGTTAATAATCAGGGACTAAAAACGAAAAAAATTCCGTTTCTGTTCGGAACGAAAACGAAATATATCGTTTTCGTTCTTTTCGTTCTAACCGGAAAAAATCTTTTTTCGTTTTCGTGAACCGAAATAATAACGGTTAAAACCGGTTTTACAATATTTTTTTTTGTCGTCAAAAAATCAATTTTTGTTCTAGTCACCACAACCCTCTATAAATACGATAACAATATTTGCGTCTTAACTAAAATATAAACGATGACGATGGGGGTTGATGCTCACGGACAGCATATTTTAGACTGGCGAACCATTGCCATATTAAATTTACCAAATCGTTAAACACATTAACATTTAACCATTTTATTGTTTAACACCCGTAAGGTGCAAAAACACAACGTGATTAGGTTAAATTAGACACACGATCTTTATCTAAAAATATGAAAATATAGCAGATGCTGTTTTAAATTTGTTTTAGTACTAAAAATCTATGCATTTGAATTAAATAAGATCCTGTTGTAATTATTTAAAAAGACAAAAGAATAAATTCAAGTGGATAATTTACTAAATGTTATAAATAAAAAAGATATTAAAAAAAACTTATATTAACTTGAAATTTACTTTAACTTTATAGTTTGTACAAACCATACAATATACATGTTCATATTCCGTTAAATCTTACTAGCAAAGCAACACATCTTCCAATAAATCTTCTTTTACATTAGTCCTGTTCGAAGTAAGAATAAATTTGACTATTATTATGTCTAAACGCAAATAAAACATACACATTGATAATATATATCCAATCAAATTAGAAATAGAGAATATTTGTACCGTTAATTGTGCTACACGAAATTGCAAGTATAAACAATAAAGTTGTTAATGCATAATATATTTATGGAGAAAAGTGAAGCTCACTTATTTCAAGTGAGATTTTTCACTGCCTCGTGGAGTCTCCCCAGCACAGAAGGTAAATTCGCGTTTGTGTTTAACAAATAAAATTGAAATAACGACAAAACCGGTTTTGGAAAATATTTATTTCGTTTTCGTTCTTGAACGAAAAATAATAATTTCGTTTTCGTTCTTAAAAAATTTCGGTTAATTTCGTTTAACGTTTTCGTTCCGTTCTCAGTCCCTGTTAATAATATATTAATTAAATATTTAAAATTATTAGTGTTGTGTAGGTATAACAAGAAATACATTTTATTTTTGTTATTGACGTGAAAATAGACTTTAAATTGAATGTTTATGTCCTTAAAACAACTTAGAAAAGGTGAATTAGGTATTTTTTTGAACGGAGGTATCCGACGTGGTCTGGTATAGGTTTTTGCTTGGTGACTCTATTTATTCTCTAATTCTTCTAAGACAATTTTGAAGTGGTAACTACCCCACCGTTGTTATCGGTGTAATTTTGATCAGTTTTTTCATCACCTGAATTCAAATGCCTAAATATTATCGGATTTCTAATGAACCAAAAAGTTCTTTTATATATTGAAAAAATATCTACACTAGTAGTTGCAAGACTCTGGTTTTTCATCAGTAGATTTCTTAATTTTCTTTCATTCAACGATTTTTCAAAGTTAACCTTTAACCTTTCCGTTATATTTGTGGCTAAGTTCTAAAATTAACTTCAAAAAGTAACAAATATTTTCTCAAAGCTATAATGAACGTAATGGGTAAACATCCTAAAACGTATTTTCTTAAGTAACGCTGCGCGCGCAATATAGGAAGAGGAAGTTTTCCTTTTATCCTTATCCTGCTTGTTCCGTATTGTTCTTTGTTCCATTGGTACACTTCCTCTTAAGATACTTGAAGCTTTCAAGCTTTGCGGTAGAACGATACAAGGTTCTAAATACAAAAGGTTAATGTACTGAAAACTTCATTCGCAAGATTTTAAAACGAATTAGCTCGCGAACAAGCGATTGCACCGAAAATTTACTTTCAATGAAATTGCAATTACGTGTATTTCGTGACGTACAGATAATTAGAATTGTTAATTTGTTGGACGAAAAGAATTAACTGCGGGTTCGCAAAACTTGAATCGACCTTCACTTTGTTCTTTGGTGACAACAGGTAAAATGCCAGAACAACCCCGATCGAAATACTCGGATTCGCCCCGCGGTGGCCATCGCGCAGGCGTATCAAAAGCGGAATTTACACCCACGCAAAACTGATAATGTTACGTAACAAAACAACGAAAACAACAAATTGCCTTTACACATTATAACTTTGTTGAAAATGTTGTTGTGCGTCATATTACAATTAATTGCAAAGATGAATCTCTCCCGTTACAGATCCTTAGTTGGCTCGTGCCATAATTCAACTGTCACTGTTTTTTTTTTGTTCTTTAAATTTCAAATTTTGTAAAAAAAAAATAAAAATTAGGTGTTTTATCCTTTTGGAGTATCGAAAGATTAGATTCCAAACGACAAGGCTTGTCTATAGAATTGTTGGGGAAATATTATTGTTCATAACCAGTTACCTTAAAGCCCTGTTAAACTAATTACTTTCATTTTATTATTGCAATGATTGTGAAAAATTTGTTCCATTATTTTGGAATGTACAGGGTGGTCCAAATTCGATGGGATTACATGGGAATCTCGCTTAATAGTCAAGATAAAAGTCAAGATAAACTTACCAAAAATGTGCAGTTTTTTAAGAAAAACTCAGAACTGTTTACAAAAATATTCTATCATTTCCGGTTTTTGAGTTATTAAAGAAAAACTGTTTTTTTGTTGTTATATTTATAGTGTGTCATATCTCCCTTATTATTTTAAATTTCGAAAAAGTTTATGAAAATTATTTTTAGATATTTTTATGTAGATTTTGATAGTACAAAAAGATTTTTTTTTACGCTCGCCGTTAAAAAGTTATGACAAACTCACCCTTTTACAAATGGTAGATATAGTTGGCTAAGACCTATTTCAATTTCTTATTTTTTCCCTTTCCAAATATAAGAGGGTTGATGTATTTATTTTCAATAATACGCAAGTTACAAAGGTTTTTTAATTTTTTTAAAGATGAGAAAAAGTAGGCTATGAAAACAAAAAAACAAGAAAAACCCGGAAATGATGGAATATATTTGAGAACTGTTCTGAGTTTGTCCCAAAAAACTGCACATTTTTGGTAATTTAACCGTTTCTCTATCTTGACTATTAAGCGAGATACCCATGTAATCCCATCGAATTTGGACTACCCTGTACACGTAAATTTTTTATGGACGTTTCGACTTTGATTAAAGCTTTCATTGATGTAAAACATTTTACGTAAAGCACAGTTTAAGTAAGTGTTGTTTTCAATGCATCCCTTCTGCTTGACAGCTGTCAAAGCATTGTCATGGACAATTTAAACCATCATTTACATAACAATTTTTGATTTTCCTTGCTAGATTATGCACAAAAAGCAAAGCTTTTCATAATAAAGAGTACCTTCTTTTTTCATGTGCAAAATTAATTAGGTTTTGTACTGGTAACGCGTTATTTCACAAATTTTTTTCTCCATGTCAAAGCAATTTTCCTACACATGCAATAAGCTTCTTCGTTGCCAGTAAATGTGCAAATGTTTTTGTAAAACATGCTTGTAGTAACTTGTTTACAAATGCATTTTTTGTAGTGCACTAGTTTCTGTATTGATTTAAAAAAATCCCTAAATGGTACAGTTTTTATGAGGTCAGTGTGACTATCAAAATTATTCCTCTGTGAAACGGTCTCTACCGCAGCGCTCTAACGGTGTAGTATCGAATTATACTACGGTGCTTTACAAATAGACTCTGATTACAAAAACAATTTAAGGCTATAAGCCTACAAAATTCAAAAGAAAATCCTGAACTGTGTTTAAAATCGTCGATCGACTCGACACAGGCATTAAAAATGGACCAGTAAAAATTCTCAACAGTGTGTTCAAGACGCATTGCAATCGATTCAAAAATATTGATTTAAAACCAAAATATAAATGTAGTGTTTACAAAAATACCGTTTAATTTGTATTACTAAACCCTAGTGTGTTCTGCATTTTGTGATTTTAAAATTTAGTGTCTCCACCGTAGTTCTTAATAATTCAAAAATCTTATTCGTGTTAAATACCCTTCGTGATAGTTTATTCTTGTTATTGTTGTTTTATTCAGATTTCTAGTATATTCCGTATTTACTTAAATATATATTTATATAATTCGCGTTAAACTAGATCACCTACAGTTCAAATGTTTATCGTTAATTAATTTGGTAAATATCCCGTGCTAATTTTTAATTTTAAAACTCATCCTGACTAACAATAACTTAACATAGAGGCCTTGTACATATTAAAGCATAAATTTTCTTATAAACACAAACTCTGCTATAATAATCACAAACAAAACTTCTCATCTAATCGCAACAATAAAAGCAATATACGCCATTTTCGCGAATAGTACCATTAAAACAATTTAAGACTGTTCCAGACTGAAACTGACTGAGGCAATTTCGTTTTCAATTTGACTGATTCAAAACACCAATTTTTCGTTACGATTTTTGGTGTATTACGTTAAACAATCGGCAAAAATTGAATCCGACTGTAAAGTTCAATAAACAACAGCGTTTATTAAGTGTTGAATGTTTTCGTACCCTTTCGTAGCTACCAAATTGATGTTTTTTTATATCTGAATGTGCGTAAAATTTAACCGTTTTTAGGCAGTAGTATTTTCTATCTACTTTCGCGTCGCGGTTGGTATAACAATCAGTATTTAAACGTGTGTACAGCCTCTAAATTAAACAATACTTGTCCGTCTGCGTTTAATACTTAAGTTTTTTTTTTCTAAGTCACGTGTATGTCACCACTGTTTACGTAAGTGTGTTGTGAAGACAGATATTGTCCTTAAAAAGTTGATTACCCGTGCGCAGCTTGTTATTGGCGGGATATCAACTGCTTTAAACTGGAAACTCAGGAGATTATTACCGTTGACCTCCAGGAGGTGGAGGAGGATGCGTCACCACCTCCCGAAACCCACGTGGAAACTCGTGCGGAAGCAACCCCTACCACAAAGGCGCAACCGCCGCCTCCACCTCCTTCGCCTTCGAATACGGTTATGACAGGTAAAGGTAAAAGCCATCATTTATATAATATGGCTTTATTTGATTTAGTACTGCTTATTTGTTGGTCGAAGTCTTTTTTTATTTGCTGCCATTTGTCATACGACATGTTATTGGTGTGTAAATCATTTTAGTTGGGGAAAAACAAATTATAATCACTTGGATTCACTCTCGGATGGCCTTGTTATTTCAGTTAAACTTGTTTAAAAAAAAGATTTATACATTAAATAGCATAATTATTAGTCATAAATAAGTTTGATTAAAAATCATATATTTTGTTGAAATGATGGACCAGTGTCAAGACTCCCGTTTCTGTCATAGCAACGATCTTCGTTGGCAACAATCTTTATCTAAAACTTGTATTGCTTTAGTTAAATGAATTTTTATTCTAAAAACATCTCCCAATTTTTGTCTATGAAAATAAAAACGATTGCAACCAGGGATGGGGAGTCGGCAAAAAAATAAACGACCCCCGACTGTTGACTCCCGAGTCGGTATTTTTTAAAACCGACTCTAACTCCCGACTCCTCCACCAATGCTCTACTCTGAAGAACATTAAGAAAAACCGTTTAAAATCGGTATCGAATATTTTCAATTTCGTTTAAACTTTTAAACAAAAAAGCTAAATGTCGCTCCCATTTCCATTCTTTAAAAAAGTTCGGTTAATATCATTACTTTTTTTTCGTTCAATTATCATCCTTGATAAAAACTAAATCAAAGAGTAGGGAGTCGATAGTTTATCCGACTGCCGACTCTTCCAAAAACCCTCTACTCCTCGACTACCTACTTAACTCCGACTCTGACTTCCCATCCCTGATTGTAACTAATAAAGAGACAAAAGTCTTGAAATTGGTTTTGCATTTCGGCAAAAGATTCTTTAAAAAAAGATAAATGATTTTTGGCAAAGTTATTTATAGATATTAATAAACGAATTTCTTTAGGATATTAAACCACTTTAATAATCATTATACAGATAATCTCCTACAGCTAGCTAACAGTAGGACATGACTAAATAAATTATACAGTTAGACTACAATAATTTGGCCGCTATACAGTGTGTCCAAAAGGTATGGAATATGCTATATATCTCAGTAAATATTCACTTTAGGGAAAAACGTTTTGAATAAAAGTAGTTTGGTACTTAGTTTTCCACCATAAGACAAAATTTAAATATTTTTTTTCGAATTACAAAAGCGCAATGAAAAACAATTGAATTTTTTTAAATGGCAAGGTACCCCTATATTATATTCATTTAATAGAATTTTTTTCTCTTTCCAATGATAGGGTCACCTTAAAAATAAAGTTTATGCTAAGAGGCCGGAGAATATCGAAAATTTAAAAGATCGTATTAGAGAAATTACACCTGAAATGGTTGGGAATGTTATAAACGGATTATTGCCAAGCTGTAAATGGTTCACAGTTTGAACACTTTTGTAGATTTCGTCAAAAAAATTTAGTTCTTATAATGTTTATGTTAGAAATAAATACTAATCAATAAAAACAATTTTTGCGTTTATCTCAAAAAGTTGCTTAAGTAAGGGTACTAAAGTTTTGCATCATTGAAAAGAGTAGAAAATTCTCTATCAAATAAGTATAATATAGAGGTAACTTGTCATTTAAAAAATTCCATTGTTTTTCATTGCGCTTTTGTTATTCGAAAAAAAAGTCTTATGGTGGAAAACTAAGTAGGTACTAAACAACTTTTATTCAAACCATTATTCTCTAAAGTGGATAATTACTGAGATATATAGCATATTCCATATTTTTTGGACACACTGTATGTATCTTGGAAAGTGTGAGAGCTATAAAAATGGTTAAATGGGCAAAAATGTTAAGAATTTCGAACTCATTGAAACAGCACAAAAAATATACGGAGATAAAAATCGGCTTTGCTTTATTAAAACTTTTTTTGTTTTTAAAAAAGTTTGGATATTTGAAAATGGGCGATTTTATATTATGAAATAAATGTAATGGTGGCATTTTTTTTATAAATCATTAACTGTTTACTTGGACATAGTAAAAATTACGTGATCTATTGTTTGAATATAAAATATTATTGGTTTTGACCAAGTAGTCACTAAAAGTCCTTCAAAAACAAGCAACTTATGTTATGCTGGATTATTTGTAGACAGCTAATTTAAAAAAAAGAAAACTATAAACCACTTAAAATAACTACAGGTTTATTGGTTGCTATAAAAATACTTAAGTCACTCGAATTTACAAAATTTTACGATAAATATGTGTGAAAAGTAAAATCAAAACTAAATATTTTTCACCAATTAATAGTTTTTGGTTATTTTTATCGTTTTCTAATTTCGATAGTTTAATGATGCAGTCAGAGAGATAAATTAACGCATAAATAAAAACTGCAAGTTCTTTTTTGAAATTAAACAAAATGTAACCATATTTAAGAAATGTTACTTCCACAAAATGCACAAAATTATTCATATTTTAAGAAATTTTAAGATTTAACGTTGTCTAAATAATTTGGTACACGGTGGAGGAACTATTATATTTCAATGTTGTTATTTTTTTAAGCTTTACCATTCGTCTGCTCGTATTTCGGGTATCAAAATTTTTAAATTAATAATCAATAATTTGTGTTAATTAGGTCTTTTCTTGTGAGTGTACATAATTGTTTGTTGTTATCACAACGAAGCTGATTTCTTCATTATAAATGTTATTAACCGCTATAACAGGTTAAACGTGTTGACTCCGTTCAGTGATAAAAATAAATTAAAATAGTTTCCCATAACTTTATTTTATAATTCACTATTATTTTTTATACGCGCTGACGAATTCCTTTTTCGTATGTGTTTAAAACGGAAAACACCTTTTTCGTGTTGGAAATATTTTCCACTTTATTGCTGTTTAAAAATCTTTAAAGTATGTTACTAAATTATTTCGTAAGTCTGTACTGTTATATGTAAATGTTTTTTATATTTATTTTTACATAACGGAATGGGTGTTATTGCCAACATGTATCTCTGAATATTCGTCCGCACCTTGTTGTAAATGTTTCTTTAATAAATATTCGTAATGCGTATATGGAACGTAATATACTTGATGTAAAGCTTGAAGATCCTTATTTAAATATTGCAGTAATTTTATATGACATGATGCTACTATATACAACAATAAACTGCATGTATGTTGAATAAATTTGAAACATGTATGCATACGAGACAGAACCACATTATGCACTTTAACATTTTGTATTATGTGTATTATTCACATACATAGCAACAAATATACCTTAACATTCATAAAATAAAATAAATCCAGTATCCACTCCTAACTTTTAACATTACCAGTGTCAATGACTCCAAGATCTGCGTTTATGGGAAATATTTTACTATGGAAGATTTTGTTTAAATTGTAATCGTTCCAATAGATTGAGCAAATGAATCAATTTGAGTTTGTTTTATTGTCAATCTGATATTTCTTCCCCTCGCAAAATTTCTGCTTCCTCATAACTTTGCTTAGTGGTAATAACTTGCATGAATTGCCTTCGATACAATCAAATTGTGCAAAATGCACAAACAATTGATTGTTTGTTATAACATTAAGTAACTCCTTCCTAGGCTACAGTTTCTCAGATATTCCCAAAGACGTTTCTAATTAATAAAAAGCATGATTATCTTCGAACATGAGAGAAATTTAATCTTTTCGCACATCTTATTGACCTTTAGAATCTGAAATGTATCTATTTTTTCGACTTCCACCAGTAAATTTATTTGATTCCATTCACTTATTAATTAAGTTTATACTCTGCCCAGATTACTTAATGTATGCAGTATCAGTAATCGACAATTTACAAACAATTTTCAAAGAAGAATGCCTTCAAATATGATATGTTTAATAATACTCCTATCATTTACCGATATCTACAGCACAGAAAAGAGTTTCTTTTTTAGATCTGGGATAAAGAGATTATATCTTCACACCTATTAAATCGTAAAAGTGGTAAAACTTCACGCTTCAGTACTCAGAACAAAACATAATTATTAAGCAAGAAATTCGAAAAGTTTTCGACCAGTTTTTGAATTATTGTTAAATGAAAAAAATAATTCTATTTTTAAGGTTAAAGTACAGAATATACAAAATGTAATTACGAATAAGTTTTAAGTATTAACAACAAAAGCAAAGGAACAATATTTTACAGGTAATTTATAAAAAAATTGTATTAAATCAACAAAATGCGAAAAAAATTAGGGATATTTTTGTTTTTGTATTTAAATCGAAACAACGTAATTAGAACAACAAAAACATCATAAGAAGATAGCCTAACCAACAACAAACATTTCAGTCCAAACTAGACCTGCCTAGCGTAAACAGTTCACGAAATACGCGCATTCAAAATTCCTGAAAAAAGTTATAACTTTTTTCAGGAATTTTGGACAGCGATATCTTTGAAACTAATAACGCTAGCGTAATAAAATTTTCAGGAAATATTGTTCGTAGCATGGGTTAACACTTTTAAATATTTTGAGGTAAAATTAAGTTGGTTTACGTTGAAAAAAAAAAACAAAAGTTGTTTCATCCCTTAGACGAACGGTTTTTATCGTTTTTTTTTTAAATTATGTGGAACACAAATAAAACGTTTAACTACATTTTTACTTCCTATTTCTTCATCGAAGACATTTCGTTGTTATAGTTCACTAATTGGTAGTTCTGTTCCATTAAAATAGTCGTGTACTTGCCATCGCTATAACCGACCGTCCTTTTTATAATTTATTGATTAAATGAAGAAAAACAATTATCCACTTTAAAAGTAAACATTTTAGCTTTTATAAAATGAATCTTTCAAACGCATCACGTAAAGAAAAAATTGGAATGTTTACCAAAAATTGCAATAAATTATATACCTAACGTTGACTTCCTGCAAAGTATGTGCAACTTATTTTTTAATCATAGCATAGCGATGTTCGACGACACTTTTTCCCAAAACATGCCCATGATTTCGTTTTCTAATACTGTTACTGTTACACGAATTAAACCAGTCCCTTGCAACCTTTTAAGCCAAAGGGCCAATTGCAAGTTTTATGATATCGTAACGGGCCGCACCACTTTCTAGCGGATATGGAGATTCTTCTAAATGCAAAGGGTCCGGAGAAATTTTTAAACTGATTTCTTTGCGCAATGAGCAATATGAGCAAAGCAGTGAATTGCCAAATCTAATAATTCTTCAGTAACATTTAACTTTATATCTACTCCACGAAAGAAAATTACAAGTTGAGAAGTATTAGATACATCCGTTGATTTATCAAGACAAAGAAAATAAAATAAAAAGTTATTAGAAGAGTTGATATAACGTTTTCTGCCATTTTATCAATTTATCTTGCCACAATAAATCTAAATAAAATAATATTAGAAAAAAGCTTTATTTTCAGAGCAAATAAAGTTCACAGCCATTTTAATTCATTCTTTTATTAAACTACAATCGGAGAATGGTTTCAGCTGTTAAGCTAAAATATTAAAAATTTCACAACTTGCTATTGTTGTGGCATCTTTTTGTTTATACGCATTTTTGAATAAGTTTTGTTGCCCCACTAAGTTCTCTTTCATTTCCATTTTTCTTTCTCTTCCTAAATCACCTGTTAATTTTTCATATTTCTTAGCACTTTTTGACATGTAATGACACTTATGTTATACTCTTTAAAAACAGCAATGCTTGTAATATACTACTGGGCCGCGGGTCGCATAAAAATAAAAATGTCAGAGAGGCCGCATGCGGCCCTCGGGCAGGTTGCACAGGCCTGAATTAAACAATAGTCGTATTTTTTTTGTACCTCCGTCATGTTCCATCCTTACGTTAGCGCTAGACTATACAAAGTGGAAGTTTTTTTTGTGTTTCATCAATTCTTCAATTCTTTATTATTTGCCGCTAAGTCTATTCAGGTAAATCGATGTAATGGACGTAAAGAAATGCATGACAATTATTAATGACAAGATAAAATTCTCACTGCCCCGTGATATTGCAATTACCATAATCTTTATTCATGTCTGATCGAACCTTAAAATTATGCAAGTTGATGAGTTTAAAAATTTATGCAAATTACCGGCTTTCCGCAGTTGAGGAGATAATTCGGTAGTGGTATTACTGTATTTCGATGCAAAATAACCGTTCGTTGGCAAGCAGTTGTGCTTACTTACACATGAGAAGCATGCGTCCGATGCGGATCTGCCGGTGCTGAATAGCGGGACCGCCCGGCACTAGGTTACCAGCGCCGTGGTACAGTTATCCAAGCAGAGTCCGTTACCTTTACCGTGCCGTGCAGCGCTTATGCTTATGATGTGCCTCTCTTGGATTGTGGAAGGAGCGGAGCCCGACAGCGTTGTTATGTCGTCTGGTACCGTTAGACCATCTACCTTTACGTACCGATGACTACACACCTTTGTAGTTATGGATAGAACGATTTTACTGTTTTGTTTACACTCGCACGTCACGAGAAGAGTAAATTACTTCAAAAATATATTATTTGTAGCTCTGATAATTGTTCACTAGGAAAAGCGGTTAAAACCGGGGTGAAAAATTTATATTCGTTGCTTTATAACGATGTAGTTGCGGTTTAGTAAAGCAATTACGAAATCTTAATCATGGTGTATTGTAACTGTACTTTAATTTGCTTATGTTTTTTTTCCTGTATACTTATGTTTAAGTAACTACCACTGAATTTTAAATGTTATAACGTATAACGACTCATTTTGAAGAAACAACACGTATATACAGGGTGATTGAAATTCGAGTTTAAGCATGGGGATCTCGCTTATTATAATAGCTAGAGCAAAGGTTTAAATTTGGCAAAGCTGCTAAATCTCGTGCTCAATAATATTCCAAAGAGAAATTGGAAATATCTCAAACGGTATCCGAGAAAATTATGAAAAACCGGAAAATACGATTTTTGAAAATCGTCCATAACTCCTTTGGAGTTTAAAATATTTTAAATGGGTAAAAACATGCAGAAGCAACTTTATAAGCCGAATCGGATGGTGGTCGCAATTTTTTCCCAGAACTATTCGTTTTTGTTTTATGACCACCAATTTTAGTTTTTCTTATGGGCGCAATTTTTGCTATACACATAAAAATAGCATTTATTTTCCTGAATTCATTGCTATAGCGCACATGGTATTTTACTTCTTTATTCATAGCCAAATTTTAAAAAAGGGTTTTAAACAATAACCATTATAAATCAGGTAGGCCGGTCGTTGTAGTTTATGTTGTTTCCATGACAACCAATCAACAAACCAAAAGATTTGAAAGTCTATTACTTGTCACATTAATAAATTCGTAAAAATGTACTTTAATAACGAAGAAAAATGAGATATGTTGCGAATTTTTTATTCATTTAGTAGGAATTCTATATTGTCAAGTCAACGATATGTAGAAACATATCCAGAAAGAAGACAATCCTCGCACACATATTTTTGTACGTGACAGAAACTTAAGAAAAATATGGGGCTTTTGCCAAAAATATGGCGGAAAGGTTCCAGATGACAATTAAAAAAAACATTTTTAGTACAAACATATTCGGAAAAAACACCGGATTAAACAGAATTTTAAGTAAATTTGTCTAAAGCATGTGATAACGTATAACAAAACTTAAAAGAACGGTATAAAAAATTCGCCTCATATCGGGTTTTTCTTCGTTATTAAAATTCATTTTTACGAATCTATTACGATGACAAGTAAGGGACTTTCAAAACTTTTAGTTTATTGATTGGTTGTCATGGCAACAACATAAACTACAACGACCAGTCTACCTGATTTATAATGATTATTGTTTAAAACCAGGGCATGAAACCGGTTTTTTAAACCGGTTTAAAAAACCGGTTAACCGTTATTTTTTGTCAGAAAAAGTGATTTTTAACCGAAACCGAAACCGTTATTTTTAAAGGCAAAAAAAACGGTAACCTTTAACCAAAATAATAAAAAACCGGTTTTTTTAACATCTTTTTTTAATAAAAATTACGATGAAAAATACAAAATCTGTAGTAGGTAAATGCGATTAGTTTACCAAAAGTCATTACATTTATTATAAAATTATAAATAAATAATATCTTTTCATACTTTGCATTCCTGATCTAAATAATTTTAAAAACCGGTTAATTTAACCGGTTTATAATTTAAATCGGTTTTTTACACTAAACCGGTTTTTTACGAATAAAACCGGTTTTTAACCAAAAACCGTTATAAAAATAAAGTTCTCGATTTCGGTTAACCGTTAACCAAAATTTTTTTCGGTTTCGAGCCCTGTTTAAAACCTTTTTTTTTTAAATTTGACTCTGAATAAAGAAGTAAAATGCCATGCGTGATACATCAATGGATTCAGAAAAACAAATGCTATTTGATTAAGTGAATGGCAAAAATAGCGCCCATAAGAAAAATAAAGTTGGCTGCCATAAAACAATCGATCTGGGAAAAATTTGTGACCAACATCAGATTCAACTTAAAAAGCTGCTTTGGCAACGCCTTTACACATTAGAAATATTTTAAACTCCAAAAGAGTTATAGACGATTTTTAAAAATCGTATTTTCCGGTTTTTCCTAATTTTCTCGGATACCGTTTGAGATATTTCCAATTTCTCTTCGGATTATTAATGAGCACCAAATGTAGCAACTTTGCCAAATTTAAACCTATACTCTAGCTATAATAATAAGCGAGATTCCCATGCTTAAACTTGAATTTCAATTATCCTGTATAGAAAATTCCATTTATACTGCTAAAACTAAAAAACTTGGTATATTTATCTAATAAAACAATAGCTAAGTGGTAGGCCTCACACCTAACGGTAGAGAGGCGTAAAAATAAGAAGAAGCTAAGCGGTATTGATATAAATATTTTCTACACTCTCATATTTTACAATTCTCTTAAGATATTTTCATTGCTGGCAAGTTGCCAAACTATTGTAATTTCACTTTTAGGGGCTTTGTAAACCTTACGTCAAAAGGTCAAAATCCGGACCAAGATCCAAGATACGTGTAATTTATTAATCTATAATTACAAGAGCTGTTTGTCTTTGGCATGTAAGGATGTAATTTATATACTACGCTACGAAATAAGGGCAAAAGGGCAAAATTTCGCACTTTACTAACGCACGGATGTATATCACCAGCTAAATAATAATTACTGTAGGATTTAGCGAAGTAATTGCTGCTTTACGTCGATTTTTAGTAAGGGTCGCCTGAGAGTTATGTGCATAGTTATAATTATTAACATAAGTTCAAAGCAAGTTAAGTCCGTCTTTTCTTTTTTGCTGCGATCATTTGACGAAATAAATTTCATGCTGATAATTACAAGTTTCTGTTTTAAACCGACGCTTTTTTTTATTATTCCGGATTGATAATATTTTTTGCTACTTATACTGAATTAATGTACAGAATTTTTACTGAAATATAGATAGACATGCTTTTGCTTTAAGTACGCTAAAATATATAACTTTGTAATAATTTTTTTATCACTTCTTTAAGCACATACATCTTCAAGATTAGATCGTAGGTTAGTTTTTAGAATTAAAATAATTACAAAGTTTTCTTTTTGTGTAAATTTAACATTTTGTATCCTGACCATCTCCGAAAGACAAAAAATTGTGAATGGTAACGTTTGCTAAACTAATTGCCTTTTACTTGTAAAATAATAACTGTAATTGTCCGTTATAAAATTACAAAGTCGGCCTACATTAATTTTGTGCAAGAAAAAACTCATAGCACCATGTAATAATGGTTAACAGATATATTAAATATGGTTTCAAAAACTTATTAAAAATAGAACTTACAATGAGTAATTGCAAAATAATAAAATAATATATCCTACGTATGAACAGTTTGCAACTAGTGACTTATCTTTGTTTATACCGTTCCGGCTAAGGTTTTTTTCCCTTTTAATTGTTACTTACATGTCTTACCATTCTTCTGGAAAGCAAAGAACTGTTAAGTAGAACATTTTAAGATTTGTTTAATAAATTTTATTTTATATACATTACTATTTCTGTAAGTACAATACTAATAACTAATTTTAAATGTTGATAAGATTGGTATTATTTTAGTTTTAGTGAATACTTTTTTCGTAATATGTACTCAAAACAATTGAAATAATTAATTTGGTAAATTACTTTGTTTTTTACCCAAGAATAGCAACATTATTTATCAGTAAACATAATCTCTTACAGAATGTGTGTAATTGTTAGTTTAACTTTATTATTATTTGGAGCTGCATAAACTTATAAACATAATCGTAAATTTGGCAACAGTCCAAACGGGTTATGAAATTCTTCTGACATGTTTTGTATTAAAAGTTTTCCATTATGACTGAAGTTGGTATATTTTTATTCTATGATAAATTTGTCTCTATAATTTTTTTAAATTTAATCGTCAACGCTGTTGTAATAACTAACTGGACAACTTACAACTTGGAGTTTGAAAAAGTCGTTACTAACTGTTTAAATAATTGTCCTGTCATATTCTGGCTTTTTTTTAGACACTCATATATACCTTTTGTTTTTTGTTTAATTAATTGTTAAATTAATATAATTGGTATTATTTTTATCAATTGTACACCTCAATTGTCAACGAATGAATTTATACAAAATTTAATTTAAGAACCAAAAATAGCAGTTTATCGTTGGATTTTAGTTAAGCTTTTGCTCCGAAAAAAGTTGTTTTTTCTTGTGTTTAAAAAACACTAACTTCTTTTAGCAATAAAAATATATCTTTGTACCACAAAAATATTTCCTCTGCACTACCCAATTAGTATTTATTTAAACCTTGATTCATAAAAAAAAAGTGATTGAGTTTCGCGTGATATTTTTTAGTGAATTTTTAAATTTTATTAATAAGCCTTAGTAGTTTTGAGTAATATATCTTGATAATACTGTTTTAAATATTCCAATTCAAAAGGCATATACAGTGTGTCCAAAAAGTACGAAATATACTATATATCTTAGTAAATGTCCACTTCAGGGAAAAATATTTTGAATAAAAGTTGTTTGGTAGGTACTTACTTTTTCACCAGAATACAATTTTTTTTTCGAGTAACAAAAGCGCAATGAAAAACAATTGTTTTTTTTTAAATGACAAGATACCCCTATATTATAGATTATAGATAATAATTTGATAGATAATTTTTTTCTCTTTTCAATGATGGGGTCACCTTGAAATTAAAGTTTATGCTAAGAGGCCTGTGAATATCGAAAATTTAAAATATCGTATTAGAGAAGAGATGAGGTCTATTACACATGAAATGGTTGGGAATGTTATAAACGGGCTTGAAAACCGAGTTTATCATTGCCAAGCTGTAAATGGTTCAGTTTTAACACTTATTGTAGATTGCGTCAAAAAATTTTGGTTTTTATGATGTTTTTGTTAGAAATAAATACTAAACAACTAAAATAATTTTTGCGTTTTTCTCAAAAAGTTGCTTAAGTAAGGGTACTTAAGTTTTGCATCATTGAAAAGTGAAAAAAAATCTCTATTAAATGAGTATAATATAGATAGGGGTACCTATCTAGCTAAAAAAAGAATTTTGTCTTATGGTAGAAATAACCAAACAACTTTTATTCAAAACATTTTTCCCTAAAGTGGATATTTACTGAGATATGTAGCATATTCCATACCGTTTGGACACACTGTATAATATTATAAGACATTTTATTATTAAGTAACTTGCTATCAAGAAATCTTTCGCCAGCAATCTAATCCAGCGATAAAGTGTAATAATACTGTTATATAAAAACACATGTAACAGGTAATGTGCCAGTTTTGCTTAAATATAATAATATGTACACGATTTATTCAACTTTGCATCTCCTTTTCGTCTTGGGTTATTAACTTATATTAATGAATTACCTCTCACATAACGGTCAGAATCGTGAAGCAATACAATCACAATTACAAGTTTTTCTCATCAGTGAGTACCAAAACTGTAAATTAAATCTGGATATTTCATTGGTTCGCAGGATACACAAATTAACTGTTTAAAGAACGGCTACAAAACGCCGATTCATGAATATTTTAGCCTAAAAAATTTATGTAATGCTGCTTGATTGGCTAGCGGATCTATAATTTGATTTAATATCGTCGATAATCGACATTCTAATTGTAGGATTTGATTTGGTCATAACATTATACGAATCTGTATTTTAAATTACGTAGCGGTAAATATTTGTGGTACCTAAGACAGCAATTACTGTTCTTCAGATGCTAATACAACTGGGATTATACATTATTCGATTTATTTAAAAGAAAAGGTAGAAACAAATTAAATTTTTTAACCTTTTGTCAAATTAACTTTGAATAAAAACTTAAAGTTGCATAGTATTCTTTATAAAGAGACATTAAATTATGCAAATGACTTCTATTTTTATGAGCGTACTCCAATCAAATTTTTTATTATGCGAGTTTATCTCTACAAGGTAAATCATGCTACTATAAAAAAAAAATCGTTCACAATGAGATGCAGATATGAGAAATAACGGTACGCGCTATCATTTGCTAATAGAATAATAATTTCCTGGGTCGTTTTTTTATGGGTCAGTTTTGTGACCAGGAGATTATTATTTGAAAGAAATCGTTCGTGATTGTTTATTAAAGTTTACGTAATCAACTTTAAAGCGTGACCCACACTGAACCCTAACCAAAGGCGTGCTTAAAATTGTGTATATAATTTGCAACGATGGGTTAAATAATTTGATGCTGTGCTTGTACGCTTTATTGAGTATATATTTTGGAGCATTTATGGGGTTAGATAATTATTTGGTTGTTAAATATCGTACAAAAAGTACTGTAGAGCTTTTTCGTTAAATTAAGGAATAAATTATTCTCTGGATATAGTTTTTTTCTAGTTATTATGACTTACCAGGGAGGGTCACGGTATGTTGTCGCTAGAATCCAATCAAGGCTGTGTTTTAGATAACAAAAAGGAGAATCTGAAAATAAAAACGAATCATGAAGGCCTTAACAATTAAGACTTCTTGACAGTTAGTTATGTGTTTATCTGTTTGTCAAATTTCCATGTAATTAAAAAAAAAACAGTGTAGTAGCTTAATATACAGAATGATATACAAATAATGCGAAAATTTTCGGAATGCAATTCCTTATCGAAACTTAAGGGGTGTCTTTTATAAAAAATTTTCTCTCTAAAACGTCCTCTTTCGGAGTTACACCCCCCCTAAAGGGGAACGGTCAAATTAAGTCTAGCTCGAATAGCTTTTGTTGGTTTCACTGTGGTGCAGTTAACTTATTTAATTTTTTATTCAAAAACTGTAGGTTTTGCGAGAACAATTAAAGAATAAAAACAGTTTTTAAACAAACCAAGCTTCCAAAGAAAACGTTTTCAATTGAAAAATTTAAATCCTCCAAAAAGTTTTGATAAAGAACCAACAGTGGTCACACTTTTCAACTCCTTGTAAAGAAGGTAGGAGATGATAATAATAAATGAAAAAGTACTATAGGAAACCTTTTAGTTATACAATTTTTCTACATTTCTCCAAATTTAAAAAATAAAATAAAAACTTTATTTAACCGTTCCCCTTTAGAGGGGTGTAACTCCGAAAAAAGATACCGAGCTTGGTGGCTGGTTGGTAAAACAACCTAACTTGTAATCGGGAGGTCCTGGGTTCGATTCCCAGGACCGACTGTCATTGTAGCGGTTTCAAGTGGTTTCCTCTATGGTTAAGGCAAATGCTGTGGCAGTACTTCCACCTATCCTTACCCATCCTTGACTATCCACATCCCTACCCATTATCCTTGTACCTCTTACGACTGAAGAGGGGGTCAACCCCCCTATAGCAGTCTCCACGCGAGCGGAAAAAACACGTGACCTGACCTGACCGACCCTGACCGAAAAAAGACTTTTCAGGAAACAAATTTATGCAAAAGACTCCCCTTAATTTCCCATAAGTAATTACCTCCTGAAGTGTTTCCCATTATTTATAAATTACCCTGTATATTTTTAAAACACAGTAACATTATTGCATGTAATTTTCTCTTCGTGAATGATTCCATAATTTAAAATGTTTTTTGTATGTTATCTTATACCAATGAGCAATGAACTTAGTTTCACATATATTTTTAGAAAATCAATCTTTAAAGCTTAGTATGATATTTTGTCAGCAGTTAATATATACTTCTTTATAACAAAAACTACTTTTGAAGTTTTTTTTAAATTGGTAAAACTGTTAATTTTTTAATCTTTCTTTTACAAATGTACTCAACTTTGCTTATTTAACCGATTCCCTGATCCTTATAACAACAAAGTTATTCATGTAATGCCATAGATTATTTTCACTGTATTTCTTAATTGTTCTAATTGTGCCTGCAGAGTACAATGAGCTTGTCCGAAAGCAACGGGGAGATGATAAAATTCCTTGGGAATGTTTCATAATACCACGTATTTTGAATCGGCATTGTCATTAAACCCATGTTCAATGAGAGTGCCGAATCGCTTTTGGAACGCATCCATTTGATTAATAATTATTACGCTAGATCTCGCAATGATGAAGTAAAAACAAATAGTATGCAGTGTTTTTTTTTTGTTTCTCAAATTAAACATAGCGTGGTGGAGCTAGCCAAATTTAAAATAAACAAATTTTAATTCTATATTTAACAGTTACAAAATTCCTTTCATGCTCATTCTGTAACAACAAAACAACGTATTAAATGACTCGCCGAAAGCAACAAAAATCATATGAATACACGAGTGGGTGTAATCAAAACACTGCCGATGTTATTTCAAAAAATACAACTAATTCGATTAGACGCCTAAATAAACAAAGCGTAACGCCAGCTTTAATTAATTTGCGTTTGATATTGCCGTTCATCTTCGTCCCGCTATCGCGCACAGCAATTCGCCGTCTTCGTTGCCCGGCTAAAGTTCCGTAGTGATTTGTGTGTGACGCGGGTTGCAAACATCCGCAGTCGATGATCTTGTGACGTCACTACTTCCGTATACGTCACGCGGGTCAATAAACTGCCTTGAAAGGTCGCAAATACGCCAGTAGTTACGCTACTCGCTATCGTGTGGCGCTTGCATCGTTCGCACAAAGTTCATTTGTTTGTTTTGACTGTGTTATAATTCAATTAGTAACAATAGATGGAGCTTTTTATTTAAAAAAAAGCAATACTTGTTCCAATTTTTTATATGAGATGTATGATGCTACTTGTTTTACACAGTTTTGTTCCATCGATGTAAACTTAGAATAAGTTAAATTAAATTTACGATGAAGAATATTTTGTTTTCGCAAATACTGCAATTTTTGCTTGCACTGTTTGCGAGAGTATATTTAGCAATTTAAAAGGACTTAATTTTTACAGCTTTTGATTAACATTTTACTAAGATAACTTTTTCTGACAGAGAAATTGGAATTATTTTGTTGTAATAAATAATATGAAATAAACAGTGGCGCAGCACGAACAGTATGGGCGCGTGTTGTGCAAGCAGAGTTAAGTTTGTTTGATGAGAATACATGTTAAGCTATTAGACTGTAGCTTTTTTTCAAAAATATACAGGGTGTGTAAAAATTGGTGGAAGCGCTACACGTGGCGATGTTCTTCGTAAAATTCCAAGTCGAAAATCTTACTACGAAAATGTTGTACCATGCTTGCTGTGTCTGCAAGAGGTCCTCAAAGTTTTGACATTTAGTCCTTTAATAAGCGTTATTATTTAATACTTGCAAATGAAAAAGCTGCAATTTGGAATAAAAATAAATTTCGAATAGTATTTTTTCCTAGATATTGTGTTCTTCCTTTCAAAAATTGGTGTTGAAAATATGTAAATCACTGATTTGAATGAAAATAATACATATGGCAACATTTTCATTAGCTGTCATTTCTCTTTTTCTCGTAATTATTTCTAGTTTGTGTTTTACGATGCCCAAAAGTTTGCAGCTATGTTTACGAACTGAAGGCTTTCAGTTCGAACAAAAATTGTAAATACCTGAGTAAAAATTGCTGATAAAAAAATGTCCAAAGGCAAATCAATGTATGCAATGTTGCCAATTTTTTTTTCTTTAAATGGTTCTGAGGCCATAGGAAGCATGGTACAACATTTTTGTATCAAGATTTTGGACTTGGAATTTTACGAAGAACATCGTCACGTGTAGCGCTTCCGCCAATTTATACACACCCTGTATAAAAAGTTGACAAACAAGCAAAACATTTTTGTTGTCATGAAATAATCTTAATTTTCAGAGCCTTTACAATTTTAATTTCTCTTTTTCCCAAATAAAGCTGAACTTACACAAAGCAACTTTTAATTGATTGTATTCAGAAAAAAATATTTTTTTACTAAGGCTGCAACCTTTTGTTGGCATTTAAAAAATTGCAAGTTGTTCTGTAACTCACTAATCTGTAACTACTTAACTTAAAAACACTTTAGTATCTTAATTAAATCTATTTAAAATTACCTAAACATTCCTTATTTCCAACTTTTGTTTCTGTCCAAGTTAACAAAATATTTGGGTCTAAATATGTTTGCATTTTTTTTAGTAAGTTAGCAACACTGATTTATTTTTTAAAGATCGCTCAAATCCTTGTGTAATTTTGCCTAAATTTACTAATTTAAGCGACTTTTAACATGGTTTAACAAAGTTACCCACCTAAAGTGGTATATTCTTAAAAATTAAGTAAAAAATCCATGTGTAATATTTTTGAGGGACTGCAGTCACAAAAACCCCCTTTGTTCATAGTAAACGTAAATATATATATTGTTATAGACAACGTTATTTTAGATTATTACTAATTTAGTGTAATTAACAAGCTGGTGGAAAGAGCCAAGGAAGAAATAATATTTAATGAATCATTAAAAATAGAAACAAAACAAACTGTAAAAGATAAAGAAATACACAAAAATAAAGTATTACTGGTAAAGTGATATTTGGTGTCTTAAAACTTTAACGTGATTGTATTAAAACACACACAAAATTAGGTTAATTGCAATCACCTGACTAATCATTCTTAAAAGTCGTATAATACAACAGCCAACCAATTACTACTATTAAACTAATATATAGTAACGAAAACACACCTAGAAGTTTTTTTTTGTGAATATTTACAAGTGATTTACTGTTATTAGCTGTTATATCACAACTGCTACAAATACAGCTTCAAAAATTTAAAATATTGCGCCGCTTTGCCAAAAAATTATACCATTAAAACTTAACTTTGTTTTAAAATTCATTTGTTTACAGTTTATCAAACCGTATATTTTCGTTTCATGTATCGCTTTTTTTTTGCATTACCTATAGCAACCAATTAACCCAATTGTGTAGTACTTAGCAAATTAAGAAATTGTAAAATTGTAAACGACATAAATTTTTCATCGCTATAATTATAAATCACTTGCTTTCCAAACATTTTAACCATTTAATGACAACTTATTAAAAGTGATATATTAACAGCGGTTTAACGCGTATCTGTACAAGTAAGGCATAAATATTATAAACGCAACACCAGCCAATGTTTATCATTATTTTGTGGACTGGTAATCAAATATATACAACCTATTTGTAGTAGTTTAGATTATATTTTAAATGTTTAATAAAAGACAAACTAGATATTTTTATTTGATACAATCAATTCGATTAAGTGTCTATTGACATTGGTTTTATATAATATTTAGTTACTGGGTGCTACATTTACGGACAGAACTTAAAAAACTCTTAGCTAATTATGAGCTCTTCAAATATTGGCTCCCCTAATTATTTTACAGTTAAACTTTATTTAGGTATTTTGGAGGGAACTGCAAGATGACGATTCCATATTTGTTATATTGGTTCTGTTAAATTATATTTTAAAAAGTGTTTGCAGAATTTTTAAACTAAAACATTGATACAGTCTTGATCTGTCATAGTCAAATCTTCACAATTTGTTTGTTTTCAAAAATGTTTACGACTACAAAGAGCTGTTTTTAAATAACTCCGTTAAAAAATATATTTTGCTCCCAGGGGACCTATAAGCGTTAAGTTAAATTTTTAAAATTCAATAAGTATTTATTTACAACACAATGTGAACTGGGAATGCTAAAATTGCCCAGATGGGCCAATTTTGAAGAGACCTTGGAAAAAAAAAATGTGTAAAATTTGCTATAAAATAATGAAGAGAATCAAATTCAAACAACAACAAAAAAACAGATAAAATAAACACACTTTTCTACAGGATGACTAAAATAGCATTAAAATTAAGGATTACTTTTAAAGTAAAATAGGAAACAATACTAGATTTGGTGGAAATGATTGACTAAAAATTATTATGCTTCATTGTAAAGAAGTTAATAAAAGAATAATTATTTGAATTATTGAATTTGAATTGAAGAAATTTTTATACCGGGACGACTTAATTTTAGCTGCCCCAATTAAAATAGTACTACAAATAACGGTGAACATATGGAAGAGCATCTTGATGAATTCGGCCTGAAAATAAATAATGACAAATCCGAGATAATAGAAATATCAACAGAGGAGGAAAATATCGACATAACCATTGATGGACAGAGTTTAAACACGACTAAAAATCTAAAATACCTGGGTTCGATTATAAACAATAAAGGAAGTATAGAACAAGAAATTAATAATAAAATAAAGGCTGTAAATAATTTATTCTACTCATTGAAATAGGTATTCTTAAACAAGAGAGAAGTAAATAAACAAACAAAAGTTAGAGTGTATAACTCTGTTTTCATACCTACGCTAATATTTTTACAGTATTTTTAAAATTGGCAACACTGATTTCATTTTATAAACGGGATTCAATTTATTTTGTAGTTCTGCCCAATTTGCAGCTAGTTTTACCGACTCAAACTCGTATAATAACAAGAAATAACGCAGTAGATAATGTTCGTCCTATACATATACAATATTCAAATGAATAATTTGTAGTAAAAATAACGAACTTATTTTAAGCAATTTTTTATTTTAATCACATTTTGATTTTGTTTGGCAATTATGAATAAGTGTGAATTCGCAATTCTCCTGTAGGTAAATAATCGTAATCAGGTGAACGCTTATTCCTGCTAACAGACGGAAATGTTCTCGTCAGTGTTTTAGTTAAATATCTTTAACCTATTTCTAATAATGACACGAAATAAAAAAACTGCTTTGATCTTTTCTGCGCCACTAAACTCGCAATTTTATTAGTTTTGATTTTATTTTCAGCCGCGTATTTAAAAATAAGAAAAATCAATAAGCAAGGCGTGAACTTATCAATTTTATTATCTTCGTAAACACATATAAATTGCGACACAGCTTTCTTTATTCAAGCAACTCATTACCATAAAAGAAACTGAAGGTATTAAGTAACATTACTCGCAAAAAATACATGAACAATGTATAAAGATGCAGATGTATCTGAGGATAAGCTTTAATAACAGCATTACGGCTATTCATTTTGATGATTGTTGCCAAAAACTAAACAATAAGACAAGTATCATCCGCAGTTAAATAATGTTGATTGTTTTTCTTTTTCAGGTAAGCGAATGTACAATTGTCGTATCGGTTGAGCGTACATTATGAAATTTTGGATCGAAGCAACAGAACAAGAAGTAAAAGTGAGTAAAACAGCATCCTTTGTGATTTATGAGTCATGCACGTTGAATATAAAACTCTGTAGTTGTTTTTTTAAACAAGAAAACTTAAGTATTCGCTTGAAATTTAAATGAAAACGACGAGAAAGTATCACGTCTATAAATAATTTTTCTGGCTCCAAACGCCATTTATAAACTGTAGATTACCAATCTCTAGACTTGAGTCAATTTTAAACATTTATACACAAGTTTAATTAAAAAACTTTTTTTTGGATTTCTAAATAATTGTTGGATACACAGACAGACTCCTTAAGAGTGAAAAATGGTGAAAGTAGTGCCCGCGGAGTTGGGGTTTCTGTACTGCGACCTATTGGTCTATTGTACCCTCTGGTTATATATATTCTCCAAAGTTATAACCAACAGACTTACAAATATTGCTAATACAATATTATTGGAAGAACAAAAATCATTTCGACAAAGAAGATCTGCTACCTGAATTGGATCTAACAAACATTTGTTTCACAGCCTACGTAATTGATTAATTATCTTTGGTTTTGCTATCAGAAATTACAAAATAGTATTACCAATATTGGATTTTTTTGCTTTATTGTTTAGGCGTTCTTTTGTTTCTTATCAGCTAATAGGTGAAACCCGACGTTATTTATTCATGGCTTGCTTAATTTTTATCCATCAAAATCGTTTTTTAATGTTAGAGCCGTCAAATTTCAAAATAAATGTATCATATGGCCAATCATTGAAAAGAGAAAAAAATAAGCTCTCGAATGACATTAAAATCGACTATGGTTTGCCTCTGAAAAAATGCAAGTTTATGCTGTATCTCGTAAAATATGCAATATTATAAAAATTTATTGCCGCCATTTTATGGCGATCAAAAATATCTACCACTTTTGTTAAAAACTTTTTTTGCTATATCTTATAGACACTGAGATAAATTCATGTAAAAAAATTCCACATTTTTGGTTTTTCATCAATATCAAATTAGCCTTGAATATTTTTTTTTAAAAAACAAAAGCATCGCTGTATTGCTATGAAGTGGGTAACTTTTGTCCCATTTGACCGACCTTGTATCTTGTTACGGTTTAAAAGGTACCCATGGTGAGCCTCGAATTCTGGACACACTGTATAAAAGCTGTTGACCGAGTGCTCAGATATAAACAAAATTATGCAAAAACAAAGGTATTCCAACTCACTTATTGTGTAATTAAAGATTTTTATCATTGTATACAAAAAACAAAAAGACAATCAGAACAACAACAAAATTAAATGTAGAAACAATATACTGGAAAGAGTAACAACATACGAATACTTGGGAAGCATAATAACAGAGGATGGAAAAATAGATGCCGATTTAACAAATAGAGCGAACAACTCAACAAAAATATATTACTCATTAAACAAAACAATACTAGGACACAAAGACATTACCAACAATAACCTACGGATCCGAAAACTGGACACTAGGGAAAAAGGACGTGGCTAAAATTAACACTATCGAAATAAAACACTTCAGAAAAATTGCGGGATAAACTAAATGGGACAGAATAAAAAACGAAAACATTGGAAAAATGACAGAACAAGAACAGATAATAGAATAAATAAAAAAGAAAAAACTAAACTGGTATGGCCATATAGTAAGAATAAAACCTGACAGAATCACGAGAAAAATAAAGGAAATTGGAAAACCAGCCAAAAAACAAAGAGGGAGGCCAAGAGAAAAAATGGATAGATCAAATAAGGGAAATAAGATTAGAAACAGCAAAAACAGTAGAAGAAATGAAAACACAGCAAAAGATAAAAGGGTATGGTGGAAATGGTGGAACACGAAACCATCCTTCGACGCCCGCAAAAGGCAAAATAAGTCCAGATGAAGAAGATCCAAACACAAAGATTTGTATTTCTTGAAATGAAAAACTAAAAGAAACACAAACTTGTGCCTACGAAACGGTTGTAGTTTATCTTCCATTTTGTTTAATATTCATGTAGACGATGCTTTGAGAAAGTGAATAAGCGAAATGAAAAATAATACGCATAACTGCAACAGAGCTACATTTATCTTTACAATGTTATTCGCCGAAGACCAGGTATTGGTGGAGGATTGGGAAAACAGTTTGCAGCTGGGATTATATAAACTAGACCGACCCTTCTCCACGTATAACCTAGCAATATCTCCTGAGAAAAACAAAATCAATGGCATTTTTAGGTAAAGAAGTAATAAGATCAAGGTATTACAGAGGAATAAATCGATAGAACAAGTAAACAATTTTAAATTCTTGGACTGCCTCATTGCAATCTACAAAGATGTTGAAATCGAAAAGAAAATTGAAAAATATAACTATTTAAATCAAACAATTAGAAGAACTCTGAAGGAAAAAGTTCAGAAAAACACTATAATGAAATTTTATAAGGCCATGTTTACTCCAACACTAGGTATGGCAGTGAATCAAAAAAAAAAAACAAAATACAAAGCAATGAAATGATATTTTTAAGATCACAAATGGGATATAGGCTATCAGATAAAAAACGTACCAGCAAATAACGTAGAGCTTGACATACCTGCATAAAACTTTAAAGAAAAAATAATTGAATATAGAACTACATAAAAGAACACTTACACAAAATGAACAATTCCAGAATTTCAAAAAAAAAATTAATTCAAGAGCCAAAAGAAAAATAGAAAGGCCGTCTAAGGAATAAAACACACAATGACCAACGTAACGGGCCAAAAAAAAGCCCAAAACGTGATAATGATAAACAATACATAAGTTTAATTAAAAACTAACCAAATAAACAAATCAGCGCTCACGGAACTCACAACACTTTGATGAAGTAAAGATATTAAGTAAAAAAAGAACTGAAATATAAGAATTATTGTTTAGTCAATAGATTTTTTGAATATAAAAATATTGGGTGGTTTTAAGTCTTGTCAGTGGCTTGATGGTGCGATTTTTCTTCGCTTACTATCCGAATAAACTCCATATTCACCAGACTTTGCCCCTTCAGACAACCATTTGTTTCGTTCCTTGCAAAATGACTTTGTTAAAAGCAAGAACAAGGAAGATTTATCCCTGAAGACTTTTTTAAAATTCAAAATCCAAAGAATTTTACTAAAAAGGAATTCAAAAATTGGCATAATGAAATTATTTACAAGATTATTACAGTGAAAATTTTAAGTTTAATTTCACCCCTTCTTCACTGGCAAGACTTACGAGTCAACCTTTTATTTATATAAACAAAAAGGAAGGCCACGTTTTAAGCACATTATTTTCCATTCAACTACCTAAATGTCTTAAATCAATACAATTTAAGATTGCCAACTATTTTCAATACTGACAGTTATATGCCGGACAAACCTGTTCTGGCATTTCTACATACAACAGATCCATTACACAATAAGATGTGATTTTTAATTTAACTCCTTTAAAACGAATGATTTAAATAATTCAAGCAATTAATTAACTTTGTCATAAAAATCAGGAGGCGAGGTTTTCCTCTTTTGTATGTATCATGTATGTATTGTAATCGTGAAAAACTGACCTCGAGATTTTGATGAACATGAATGTTCCGAGCGTCCCTGAGCCCGAAAATGTCGTTTTCACCATGCCATATGTCTCTTTGTTTATCTGCTCGCTTACGAGTCCTACAAGGTTCAGTCGAATCAAAATATGGGCAACATTCAGGCTAGTTGTGACCTGAAATAGAAAACTTGGTGATATAAACTTTTAAGAACAAACAGGGAAGTTATTTATGTAAGGATAGTGTTACAAAGTAATAAGTTGGAGTACCTTATATATGTATATTGAAATAAGAATGAAATGGTGTTTGGTATTTCTTTTTTTACTGAGATGTAATCCGAGAAGAAAATCTGGATGTTGTGGATTTATTTTTTAATACATTAAAACTACTTTTGCAGGATATTACAAGAAATGGACACCAAATACGTTATACGTATTTTCAGTTTAGATTTCTATTATGCATATAAAATTACACTTCTTTGCTAATGTAACCCTATTTGGGTTTATTGAAGTTGAAACATATTCCCTTTACATAAAAGTACATACATCGAAGTAAATTTAATCGTGAAAAATGCAATCAGCTACTTTCAATACGTTCTGTTTTTTTTTTTACTTATTTTTAAAATTATGACTTTCTGTCATGAAGTTTACTCAGGCCTTCAATATTATGCATTTGATCGCATGAATAGTTATTTTTGTCACTAAAATGCAATGAAAAATGGAACACCGCATACACGAAGGAGTTTCAAGTGCATCGTCACGTACAATATGCATGGCACACTTGACATGTTCCTTGGAGCCTCTTTTGTTAGCATCGGTTGTAGGAATTTTTACAAGGTTCCTGCCGTATTATATTTAAAAACTGTATCGTCGACATAAATTTCGGAAAAATTACTGACAGTTTTTGTGGTTTATCGTCTTAAATAAAAAATACTATGAAATTATTGTATATTGCATAAAAGTATTTCATATCTATTTGAATTTGACATCGATGAGTTACTTAGTGTACTGCAATTATATTAAACAATTTTTTTTAGGAAAAGTTTTAATTTCAATTAAAGAAGGAACGACCTTTGTAAATTCTTTCAAAGATTATTTGATTTCATGCATTATTTAAATAAAAACACACTTGATTCAGTGTATGGAGTATTTATTACATGTATAATCCTAAGTTAATTTTATTTTCGCCCCAACCGGAAGTCTTGTAAAATCACCACGACGCTGTCAAAATTCATTGTGAAAGTATATTAGCAGAGAAATTTTGGATTTTTTCACCAAGACTGTACAGGGTGGGCAAATTTAGATGTTTTGTTATGGAAAAATGGACCCTACATGAATTTTTTAATTTAGCGTGCACATTTTTTAAGGAAACATTTTCTTTGTCATATATCTCAGCATATTTGCTGCATGTTGACATCTGTAATTAATTTTTTTGCGCGTCGTAAATCCTTAATTAGCTGTGTAAATAAATAGCGTCTATTTTTTCTCGCCAAATGTAATAACTCATTAGAAAAAGTAACGCAATAATACACAAAATAATAATGAATTTTTCGTCGAGACGATGCATTAGCGGTGCATTACGGTTTATTTATACGTGCTAACATATTTCAATTCGCGGGATGCCGTTCCCGTTCATCAACAACCTACACGTTATTTTTAGTAAGCCGTTGCAGTTTTTTGCATTAAAATGTGCACTTCCAAAGCTTTTGTACATTTTTTTCTTTGCGCGAAGCGTGTTCAGTACTTTCACGCTTTTTATGCACGGTTTGATGTTGGATAAGACGACATTCATTATTTATTTCTTGGAGGAATTCCATCTCCTTTCAACTTTAAGATGTGGGTATGGAATGCCTCTTAGACGAGAATACTAAAGGTGTGATGAGAAACCTTCAATATTGCAAAAATTGTGATTCATTGTTCTCAGTATCGCAATAAACTGGAGTTGCATAAATAACTTTGAAATTTTAATGTAGATGAAATAGTTTATAACCTATTCTAGTCGTTACTAAACTAAACTTTGCATTCCTTTATTGGTTTTTAACAAAACTGCAAAAAATCTAAAAATTATGATCCCCATATAAACCCTATAATTTTGTAAATCGCAGACAAATCTCTATAAAATGACGTTAAAATGTTTTTTCTATTAAACAAAAATCAGACGCTATAGTTAACCTTTTATTTTTGTAAAGAGCATTGTATACTGTTATTTATTTATTCTGTTAGAGAATTAAATTCTAAATCCGAACACGGATTAAAAATTAACTTATATAAGCAAATTTTTCAGTGATAATTATATATTATTGTCCACAAAATCTTAGCAATTGTATTTGACAAGACAAAACACAATCGCTGTAGTAATTGCTAGTTTATAACTACCGTAATTGCAAAATATGTCTCTGGAAAACAATCTTTAAATATTTTGTTTTAGAATTAAAAATTACAATTCTGTTATTTTTGTTATTCGTTGAACAAATTTGATTTTCTAAAAACAGATTTATAGGCAGCAGAAATAGTAAAGTTCTTTACTAGCTTAAGCAGGGCTGTGGAGTCGGAGTCGGAGTTCAGGAGGAATTTCTGGTCAGAGGAGTTGGAGTCGGAGTCGGAAAAAATGTACCGACTCCGACTGCAAGTACAACAAAAAATTGCGAGGTGGTCCTTTGCCGCAAAACTAAAACTCAAATTTTAAATAACTTTTTTATACTTATTAATTTTTTTCTTTTATTACACACCATAAAATGCCTTAGTATTTAATTTTGCCGGAGTCGGAGTCGGAGTCGACCTACTAAAATTATCAGGAGTCGGAGTCGGAGTCGAAGTCGACTTTTTTTTTCCCGACTCCGCAGCCCTGAGCTTAAGTGTATTTGTTAGTTAAAATCAAAGAAAGTTGAGGCAGTCTTTACGTCAGTAACGTATAACGAATAGAACACCTAGTTTTGTATTTAGCTTGTAATGTTTTATTCGTTTAAGCTGTATAACGAATTTTCTAAAGCTGAATAAATATCTTTGTTATTGCTTTAGCTCCAAGGGTGTAGGGAATTAAAATTGAAACTTTTTATGTGTTATTTTGCAACGTTTATAACATTTTTTAATCAGACAGAAGAAAGCAAAGGGTTTTCACTTGCAGTGCACAACTTTTAATTAAAAAACCGTTTGTACTATCCGTTGCCTGAAGCTTTAAAAATCTTTAATATAGAAAACTTGTTATTTTTTAATCGAGCTGTTATTATATTACTTGGTTGTGTTTACACTGATTTTCTGCTGTTAAAAGTAAACAAAAATTATGAAAACTTTTGTTAGCAGAACCGTATAGCCTTAGTTAACTGTTTTATACAGGGTGATTGATTGAGACCGGGACTTAAAAAGATATGAAGAATGAACAAAGGTATTGATCTGAAATTTTGGTTATGACCATGATGGCATCTCATCTGTTTATTGAAAATATTTTCAAGATGGCGACACTTCCGGATATAACGGAAGTTGAGTCTACTTTCTTATTTCAAATACAATGGTCTATTTTTTATTGCGTATTTGGATTTAAAACGTTATTTTAGATGGACTTTTAATAGCATTCTCTATACCCAAGTGCAGTCGTTTTTTAGATTTTTGGACTTTTTTGAAAAGTTTTTTATTTTCATTGTGATGCTTAATTTTATCTACCGCCGCCATTTTTACAGAGAAAACCCTCAAATTTAGACTATGCATAGAAAAACGTTGGAGTTCATGCTGGAATTTTTCAAATCGATGCATTACTTACAGGGTGTCCAAAATTTAATTTCCTTTTAATACAACTTCAGACCAGTAAAACTCGTTTATTTCAAATACAATGCCCAATTATTTTTTTTCATTTTATAATGCAAAATTAAATTCTGCAACAATCTGTATTAGCGCTTCCTATACCTATCGGCAATAATTTTCGAGTTATTAAGAATTTTAGATAAATTTAAAAGAAATTGCAACATTTTTAAATAGTAGGCCTTGGAAATGACAACAAAAGTCAATATTAATAACTGTCAACCACTTTCATAGCGATTGTCTGTAGTGTTTTACAAGAATATTTTAATGCTACTCGATTAAAGTAATCTTTTTATGTGTTTAACTTTTTATGCCAATTTATTAAACCGATATTTATTTCAGTTGTATAACTATTAGTTATTGCTTAAAGCTTTAACGGATCTCTACAATTATTTTAACTGTCTTTAAACAGGAACGAAATATTATACAGTTTTAGTTAGATGCATGTTTTTTTTCGAACACAAATTGTTTCGTTACGTTAAGAAGTGGTTTGATATAATCAAATATTTAACCAAAAGCGGTTTTTCATGCAGACTTTCACTGGGTTTATGTAATCATTTAATAACAACAAATTTTTAAAATAAGCAACCAACTTCTGTTTTATTTTAACGCAAACCTGTGCTCCTGAGAACATAATTTTGTAATTATTGTAGGAATTAAAGTGTCCGGTTACCTATTACGGCGAAAGGCACGGATGCACTTAATGTCATTTTAATCATTTTTCGACTGGCGTGTCTGTGAATGAATTTTTATTTATAACGTGCTAATATAAACCGACGATATGGTTTGTTTTAAGTACGTATTTTACTGAAATAATATCAACGCACTGACAAATGTCAATCAGGACCGTTCATTGCGTTAAATGCAATAACACATCATGTGCCAAAATAATCTGGTTAAATTCGAGTAGCTTTTTGCTGTCTACAGTTAACAATTGCTTATTTACAACCGAGAAAAAACAATGTTGGCTATAATTTCAGAAATTTGCATCGCCACTTAATGACAGGATCATTTATAAGTTTGTTACAACCAGGGCTGTGGAGTCGGAGTCGGAGTCGGAGTTTAGAAAGAATTTCTGGTCAGTGGAGTCGGAGTCGGAGTCGGAAAAAATGTACCGACTCCGACTCCGACTCCGAGTACAACAAAAAATTGCGAGGTGGTCCTTTGCCGCAAAATTAAAACTCAAATTTTAAATAATTTTTTTATACTTATTTCTTTTTTTCTTATATTACACACCAAAAAATGTCTTAGTATTTAATTTTCCCGGAGTCGGAGTCGGAGTCGGAGTCGACCTACTAAAATTATCAGGAGTCGGAGTCGGAGTCGGAGTCGACTTTTTTTTTCCCGACTCCGCAGCCCTGGTTACAACAAGCGATTTAAAACCAATTCATGAATAAGTACATGAACTGGTTTATTCGCATGCGTCAACTATGTACTAATAAATGTATTGGCCAGTATTAGCCGTTGGTGGAACGCTTTTACGACTAGCCTAACTGTAAATGATATTTGTGTCTATTGGGTTCTAGAAATGTGCGCATCGCAAGGGTAAACACCTTAAGAATCCAGTACTAAACGGGATTGGGTGGGCGATGCATAGCTACCAGGGCTCACGTTAGTTATAAACAGCGCATGCGTGTAAAAATCCAAGCGCTAGTACATGGCTTCATCCACGTACTGTTTTGACCGTACACTGACTAGTTCATGTATTAATTTTATAAACGCCCGCTGAATTATCAGAGACTGTGCTAGAACGCGATATCGATACTGCGCAGAATCCTGATAGTACATTGGATCGTACATAGCCTTGTTGGAACAAACCTTATGTTTGTTTTTATATCCAGTATGCTTAGATACTTGGTTGTATCGACATCTTCAGAATTTTATGTGAGTTTTGTTTTTAAGAAAGCCAAATCTAACTTAAGATCTGTTTTTAATGAATATGGTCGGATGTGCCCAGTTCTTTGATTTTTGCAGAGCAACAAGTTACCTGAAGGCAGGGGCGTTGTCCTGCTAAAACCACGTCCTTTGGAAGGTTGTCACATCGAGTTTTTACAAATTTGACCCAAATTTTTGTTGACAAAGAACAGTAATGTACATCGCGAAATTTGTGTGCCGTTGGATGAGGTGTTAGTTTAATTTAAAGGAAAAAGTACTGCAATGCTTAATGTAATATAAGATAACTGAATCAAACCATTATGCATTGCAAGATGTGACTCTAGCGGTTAACCATGTGCCTGATTGCACAATCGACAATATGAATACTTTATTATTGCACAAGCGTTTCTTTCGTACATCAATACAAATTATAATTTTTCTAAATGTTCCAACCGCTAGCTGATAAGAAAAATAATGATGTCTGTATCTGCAACTTTTGTACGGATTGAAATTTATATGATTAATGTGCACATGCGGTACTTTGTTACTTAATAAATTATTAGCACCGTATGTTGTTTCTGTTCAATTTATGTTTAATTTGAATAATAAATTTATAATGCTGAATAATAAATGGGAGTTGTGTATGTATGTACGGACAAGACTTAAGACGTGTTTGCAGTAAATAAATATATTTTTCATGTCCTGAAGACGTGCCCTAGAAACCGGGATAACTAATATCGAGTTTAATATGAAATTAACATCACAAAAACACTGTTAGAACCGTTTTGTTAGCTCATAGGATAAATTATTTAGCAAATATTAACATACATCCAGTTACTGACTGTTGATTTTAGAGATAAGTTTAAAATGTGTTATGATTTGTAGCCGAATTTTGTTTGGAAGTGTTGCATAAAATAAGAACTATAATTATTACCTACTTAAATTTAATAATTTCGGGCAGGTTAGGTTTGGGAGCAGAATTTTCAAAATATTTCAAAATTAGGCTAGTTTCTTAAGATTAAATAATTTAAAAAAATCTTGCATAAGATTTGATCAATTGTTTGAATACTTAGAAGTAATTTACTTGTTCTTTTTTTATATTTCTTGTCCAAGTGCAAAACTAGTGCTAAGACAACTACCATCTCTTTTTTGCACTTATACAAGAAATACTTCGAAACAAACAAGTGATTTTTAATTAGATGATGTCTATTATGCTCTGGAATGATCCATATATGCATATTAATGCAGAATAATTATTCGACTTAAAGGTTCACGTTTGCCCGACCCTAGCTACGCCACTGCATAATTACCCTGTTTAAGTTCCATAGATAACGTTTTGATGATATCTACTGGTATAATGCGGTAAAAAATTGCACAGTTTTTGAGGTTATCAAAAAAGTCAATAGGCTACAAGTTATTATTTTTAAGAAATAAATAAAAATATGCTGTTTAGTTTCTTTCTGTAAACAATTATGTTATTATTTTGGCCATTGACAGGAATTTCGTTGTCACAGAAAAACATTACGTCACAATCATATCAGGCAGAAATGTAATTCACTGTTGCAAACATTAATTTTTTGATTTTTGAGCAATCCATCAAGATGCTATCAGACCCAGACTCATTAAAAAATGTAACAGGCTAATTTGTTAATTTTGGGCAAAAACATTAATAAAACCCGATATGTACAGGGTGGTCCAAATTCGATGGGATTGCATGGGTATCTCGCTTAATAGGCAAGATAGAGAAACGATTAAACTACCAAAAATTGGCAGTTTTATGGGACATACTCAGAACCATTTTCAAAAATATTCTATCATTTCCGGTTTTTGAGATATTAGAGAAAAACTTTTTTTTTTGGTCATATTAATAATGTGTCATATCTCCGTTATTGTTGTAAATATCATCGAATTTGGACCACCCTGTACATGCAAATTTTGGTTTTAAGTAATTTCATTTCATAAATCATTTCCTCAGAATAGTTTCTTTTCAAAAAGTGTAAATGTGTGTTTTGAAAACCGATTGAAAAATAAAGATAAGGTATAAACTTAAGTATTTGAGATTTATAAATGTTTTCAATAATCAAAAGATCAATAAAATTATTAAAAATATTTTTTACTTTTCGTAATATGATGTCGAAACTTTGTTAATTTATTAAAGTTGACTTAATAGTTATCATATTTTATTAGTATAAATAGTTTGATGTAATTAATAAGCATAATGTCACCATAATGGTCCTATAGTGAGATGCGTCTACCAAAAATTCTTCGTTTTATCAACAAATGTACTTTTTTGATAAAATATTTTCCTGTGTTATATTCGTAATTGTAAAAAAAGTGCATTTTTTACAATAGGCAGAATTTTAATACGTAGAAACTTACTGATCACTGTTATTTCGGTGTGAAGATTAGGTTTTACGGTTGAAATTAGTAAATTACTACGAAATACTTTTACCAATTTAATAATTTTGCTCTTTTAAAGGGCAACCAACCAATTATTGAAATCATAAGTTTTACGAGTACGTCGTGATAATCGCAACTGGCAACTTTGAAATATTATCTCATAACAAAATATCCAGTTACTCGTTTAAACAGATTAGCATCGTAAACTATTTATTTTTTAAGTCATTATTAGGTTAAGATTCGTATAGAAATTTGTTAAACGTCGATTTCAATTAGTCAAGAACCGTTGCTTTCGAATACTGCGTTCAGGTGATTTAAGCAAGACGTGTAAGTTTTATTCCCATGTATGCTACTCATGTTACCGAATGCATTTATATACATGAAGTGTTAGTAAAGAATTGCAGTACATTATTTATTGTGCACGTTTAATTTTATTACTCACAAATCGTAAATGACTGACCCAAAATTGAAATCGTTCAACTGATAATATAATATTTAGAAGTAAGGACGTACACAGCTTGCAGTTCAATTTAACCGAAACTTTGTAGTAGTTTAATTTTATTTAAAAATGTATAAGACTGCGACTGTGATAGAGGAACGAGAGTTTTGAAATTGCTCTTGCATTTAGACAAGAAATTGTAACTGAAATAAAGTAGTGTAGATACTCGAGCTTAACACAAAAGTGTATAATAATTGTTAAGAAAGCCTTCGTGTGGTACATTTTTTGCAACCCCCACCTAAAAACCTTTCGCGCCCCCCTAGAGGATCAAATCCCCCGGTTAAAAATCGCTGTTCAAGACTATTTTCATTTCCGACCCCGGGGTTTTGTGTTAAATTTTGTCGCGACTGCTGAATAGACAGTAGACGTTTTTTAAATGTAGTTAAAGTGTGTTTTTTTTTTAAATTTGCGCTCATGTTTTTGCGTTATTAGGGGTCTGAATAAAACACATAATTTTATGAAACAATGGTTTCATTTATGCATATGGGTATAGGTAAATTTTTAAAAAAATACAAAGTGTGTTTAAAAATCTTTACATTGCAAAGAGCTCATGTTTTGTTTTAATGGCCATTAATTTTGAAAAGCCGGTTTCACATAAGTAGGTTGATGCAAACTGAATCAAAATATTAATTGCCTTTTTCTTCAAATCGGCATATTCGTTTCCAATCGATAACCAAAATTTTTGGCAAGTCAGAGACTTAAATTGAATGCGAAACGAAAATGGATCACGGATCCAACCAAATTCATTATTTGGATATTGTTCGAACCTCTTCGAAAAGTTTTCTACCAATTTTATCATATGATGGTAAATGATGTTTTTAAATAAGAAGAATTCTATATTATTTTCTTTAGTAAATTCTGAAAAGCACGGGAACATGTCTGTGTTGTTTATGTTCAATTCTCCTTGCCAAACTATCAGCTTATTCTTAAAAGCTTCAATTTTACTGCTCGATTTTAAAATGTTTGTACTCTCTCCCTGTAGACTCAAATTCAAATCGTTAAGTTTTTCGAAAATGTTAATCATGTTACTGAGTTTTTTGAGCCAATCTTCATTAATGAATGAACTTGCCAATATATGTTTCTTTTCTACCAAAAAAATGTTTCTCAAATCGAAAGTACGTCGCAGTATTTTGCCGTGTGAAAGTCATCTGACTTCGGTATGTAGTAATAATATCTCATACACAGAATGCAATTCTTCATCAATGTCTTTTGCAACAAGAGCTTGTCTATGTATCATGCCATGGTTGAATACTATATGGGGAGCAACTTTAATTATTAACCCTCTCATTCCTATATTACTACCTGTTAATGCTGCAGCACCATCAGTGCAAACCGCGACACAGTTTGTCCAGGTAAGGTCATTTGTTTCAAAGCATCTATTAATAATTTCAAATATTTTCTCTCCAATTGTTTTTTCTTCTAATATTTTACAAGTAAGTGAGTAAGTAGGTTAGCTTTATTTAGCAATTGCTATTACATTGTAACATAATTTACATAGGTAATAGTAAATATAATAAAATGAAATAAAATAAAAAATCTAAAAATCTTCTAAATTCTAAATATCTAAAATAACAGTTTAATAGCGTTCTAATACGTACTCCTTAATTAATTTAATACCCTTCTTATAATTATTACATATTTTGACTTGATGCGGCATATCATTGAATATTTTAAAACCTTGATAAAATAACGAACGAGCAGTTTGACTTTTAGTACATTTCTCTATAACGAAATCAAGCCTATTTCTAGTTTTATAACTGTGGATCTCATGGACTAATTTTACATTTTCATACAGCTATTTTGGTGTTTTTTGTAGTTTAATTTTTAAAATGAGCTCTAATGTTCTAAATATTATTCTCTGATTAATATTCATAAATTGAAGTGTATTTAACATAACCTTGATAGGGGAAAGAATTGAACACTTTAAAATAGTGCGCATGGGGCGATTTTGTAATTTATGTAATTGCTGAAGTTCATTTTTATTTAAATTAATAAGTAATGAAGCGCAAAACTCAAAATGAGGAGCTATTATTGTTTTATACAGTAAAACTCTAGTGTACATACTCATGTGTTTGCTACATCTTTTGAAGAGAAAAATCTTTTTGGAAATGTTGTTCATCATGTATTTTGTGTGTAACTTAAACGTTAAATTTTCATCTAATATAACACCAAGGTATTTAATTTCGGTTACTCTTTCTAAATTAGTGTTGCTAATTTTTATATCCAGATTAGCATTATAAATATTTGTTTTATAGATAATGTGTTTGGTTCCCAAAATCATAAATTTGGATTTATCAACATTAATACATAAATTATTATCGCATAGCCATTTATAAATATTACTTAGATCTAAATTCGTCTTATCTACTAATTCAATTGTTTTAAATCCACTAACAAACAACATTGTATCGTCCGCAAACATTTTTATTTCACAATGTTTGGCGTATTTAACCATATCGTTTATATAAACAACAAAAAGCAGAGGACCCAGCACGGTTCCTTGTGGTACACCATGTGTGGTTTTTAAACAAGATCATATAGTTCTTTTATATTTAACTTTTTGATGTCTATTTTGTAAGTATGATTTAAACCAAGACAATGCTACCTCACTTATCCCTATTTTTTCTAATTTTTTAATTAATAATTCTCTATTAACATTAACATTAACATAAAATTCTTTTGATATGTTTTCTTCAAAAACGTATCTCACCTCACATAAACAATTAATTGAGACATCTAAGTAATGTCAGTAGTTTCGTCAAGTTTAGAGCAAATACAGGAGAGTTTTGCATTCGATTTAACAGAACTGATTCTATATTACGTGATATGGCGGAACTTTGGCGAGACACGGTATCTCTTGATAATGTTATTGTTTTTAAATCGTTACCATATTTTTCTCCATGCATAATTGATGTCATTTTAATTGCTGAAGGAACAATAAGTGATTCTCCAATTGTATGTGGTTTCAAATTATTTTTTTAAAGAATGCCCGTAAAGCCTTCTCAGGAATTGTATATTTTTCCAAAAATACGTTTTGATTTTTCATACTTTCAGCTCATTTTTTAAAAAAAAATTTATTGGTACCTGATACTTGATAAAAAAGTCTTATATTTTTTATTGTCAAATAAATTTGGCGACCCACAAAAACTTTCTCGCGACCCCTTTGGGGTACTTTGCTAGTACAGTAATTATGGCTTAACAGTTGATTTAAAGTAGTTAGTATTGTAATATTGTCCAAGTTTTTATTATTAATTCCGTTAATAAAGGTCGATACAAAAATATTCACATCCCGTTTTATTTGAATTACTCTGTATAATATAACTTCGAATGTAAATGCTACCCGATGAGCATTTTGGCAAAATTAATTTTGTTTATTAGCGCATGTAGTTTTAACTGGGTACAAAAAAAATGAATTACAATTTTTTATATGTATTTCTGTCTCTAACGTTTAGTAGAAGTTGTTTTGTCTCGCTCGTAGCAATTATTGCGCTAGACTTTTTGGTCGTTTCTTACAAACGCAACGCGTGTAATTTAACATTACCACAAAGAAACAAGCGTTGAACTTTAATAAATTATAATTTCACTCAAAGTGTCAAATAGTGGGATAACATACGACCAGATATATCTTCTATTTAACAACACATGGTGCAATATAGCAGGCGTCGCATCGTGTAGTCGTCTTCGCGGATATAGGTCAGTGGCTAAATTTAAATCACTTTTACCTGGGTTAACTACCTCCGCTAATTATAAATATTACTCTGACTGGCGGACTGTTGAAAACTGTCGCGATACATTAGGAACTCCCGTGGGTTGATTGAATTAAGTCATTTTCACTTGATATAAAAAGCGTCTATGAATAATTTGCATGTTGATAGAACTAATTTTATAATGATTAAAACATTAAAAGTAATTATCATGTTTTCGTGTTCAGTTAAAGGAAACATTTAAATGAGATCTAACAAAACTTTTTGTTATTGGTAACATAAAACAATTTTTTTGCGAATCTAAAAAGTTGGCGAACTTTATTTTATTATTAAATAATAAACAATACCTTCCTTAAAAATTAGAATCATGGCCTTTTCTCGAAATGCTCATGCAATAAGTAGAAATAATAATACTAACCTAATTATATGTTTTTTTAAAGATCAAATAAGTCATTAACTTCTTATACTTGCTTCGTAAAAAATCAGTGGGTGTATAAATGTTGTGTACGACTAAAAATTTTTAAGGTTCAGTACATTAAAATTGTGTTTTTAAATATACGTAAAACTACAAACCAACTATTATTATTAGTCATAAATAAAAATCACGTACCTTTTTTTTAACGTTAAAGTTCCTATAGAAATGCAAGATCAGTTAAGACTCTGAAGCATGATTGATACTGTGCTAGAGACGAAAGTCTTGAAAGGGATCCAGCATTTTAACAAGAGATTGTTTTAAAAAATGGTAAGCAGTTTTTTAATAAAATCAATATTTTTTAATACGTGATTCACTCAAATAAAAAGTATTTTTTAGTAGTTTCAATTGAGGTAATATTCTTGTATTTAACCGTTAAAAAGCAGTGTTTTTTATTTAAACATTATCTTATATCTTAAGACTAGGGCGGTCCTTAAACGCCATTAATTTTTTTTTATGTTTATGGGTCACCCTCTAGTTTTTTTATTTGTACTAACATATTCTCACAAAAAAGGAAGCTCATTTGAGCAATGTTTAAAGTTCCTAAATGGTTTGAAATTTATTATTGTTACGTATCTTTATGTATTTATCCTGCAATCTAATAAAGGACACGAAAAAGTAAACTTTAGAAACATGTTCACTGTTTTTCTCTTATTATTTCAATATGTTGAAAACTTATAACATTTTACCCTGTAAAATTAAGTTGATTTACAATTTTAACCCTAGTTTAAGGCACTCAAAGTTGTTCAAAAAGACAATATAGAGTGCGCAGTGTATAAACGGTTAAAGTTACCGAGCAACCCAGAAGAATTGATTAAGATACAGAGTAATTAAAACTATATAAAGGTGAAATTAAAGCTTATCATAAAAACTGAGATGTAAGCTTGTTAATATTACCAGTTCAATCTTCAAAAATATTGTTCAACTACCTATGGCATTTTTTTCAAAGGTGTTAACTTTGAAAGAAAAGCCATACATTATTTATAAAAAATGTAAAACAATTAGTTTTAAATACTGGCGATTCTGTAACCCCTTCGGGGCTTCTTCACCGCTAGACTCCGCTTTGCGCGTAGAATTCTCTTTGCGCAAAACATTATCTTTCGTTTGGTGCAAGTCCCATGTCCCCAAGTGGCTCCGTTCCTGAGATATATCGATTAAAACTAAGCCGGTCATATTCTTTGGAGGCGAACAATCGATTGGCTCATATTTTTATTTAAAACACTCGTCATTGCTTTGCAAAATCGAATTAATCGATATTCGTACCACTCGCGCTGCGAGCTCGTACCCAACGGGTCATTCAAACCTTTTTTAAAGTAGTTGGATAGCAATTAGTAACATTGGGTCGTTACAAATGAATTAATATTTGAAATATTTTGGGTAAAGTTGAAAATTTCCAGAATATTTCAAAGCAGTCCACTATTCACTAGAATATTATAGTAATTGTTGGAACTACACACAGTGAATCCTCAAACTTTGAAAGGTTTGATGTTCGAATAACTTGATACTCGGACAAAAAATTCAAGAAAATCCGCTTTGCAAAACTTGACCAAAAATTCAAAACTTGAACAAAAAATTTATTTTCAAGCGTTTTATTTATTTTATATTATCATTAATAACACCATTTCAGTAATATCCCTCCTACTATATAATTTAAATCGTTTTACACTGGAAAATTTTGGGGATCTGGATCGGATAAATTGAATTTACATTATTTCTTATAGGGAAACATAACTCGAAAGTCAAACAACTTGAAAGTCGAACCGTTTCTGGAACGGATTGCGTTCGACGTTTGAGTGTATACTGTACAGTTTAAACCTAAGGAAGTATTAAAAATAATCATGCAAGGAAATTCACAACAAACTCTTGGGCTTGCTTCACTCCACTCTATATTTTGAAGTTTAATTCTGCAACAACTTATACATTTAGAACCTCAGAATTTACTGCTCAACCACCAAATTTATGTTTGTAGTAATAATTTAAAATATAAATAAGTTTTAAACGGCAAATAAATTATGGATGATAAATTTTTTAAGTACCTACTGGTAAGTAGTACAATTCGAAAATAAAACACGTACAACTTGCCAAGTGGGGAAAAAGACTCATTTTGTTTTCAAGTCATCGACGGCAGTTCCTAAACACAACAAAATCGTTGCCAAAGTGTCTAGCTACCACGAAAATGCGCGTTTATTTTTTCTTCAATGGGGACACGCCTGTCAGAAACAATTTGTAAATTACTTCCTATACATTTTTGACATTAACGACTAGTACAAATGTATATAAATGGGTATTACGCAAGCGTTTTAAGTTCTCGTTGGGTTTTTGTCGCCAACATCAGCTTTTTTATGATTATCCTATTCTAGGAAGCTTACGAAGGTGAAAGTTGCAGATGAAAATAATGAGCGGCCAAAATCTAGTTTGTTATATAATACGTATAAATATACACGCAGTTAGCTACTCGCTTACATTGGCGATATCGGATATCTCCATCTCGTGTGGCCGGTTAAACCAAAGAAAACGACGTTCTCTGTGTTTACTGCAATATTAGTCAACGTCTGTTGTCATTCCTGAGTGCTTTGCAAACTGCAAGTCCAGGATAAGACATTAACAGCGTTCGGTATGCCATCACCTCGCACATACACATACATTAAGTTTGTTGACTTTTGCTTATATGATACAGTTTGGTCTGTAGTTAACCTCTGTTCTTAAAGATTTATGTTTTGAGTTTCACTTTCTTGTTTAGCTTACCCAAGGGCTTTTATATAATTGAATGGCTACGGCAATTCGGCTCAACTTCCTTTTACTTGAGAAATTATTTAGATTTCATTTTAGATAACAATTTACGCTTATACAATCGAAGTTGTATCTAATGTGTGAAAAGAAATACATATTAATGTATTCACACATAATTAAACATACTTATCTACCGGAATTTACATTACACATTTAATTTTTGCGAATTTTATTGCAAACATTTGAATTCAAAAGTCTTTCGGAATTAGAAACGACGTATTATTCACAATTTTTGTTTAAGCTTGGTGTTTAAAAGTTGAGAAATCTTAATTTAGCTTTACAATGCTTAAGGATTTGAATTAAAAAAGTACAAATTTGCAAGGGTGGGTCGAGTGTCCTTTACAATCGGTAGCAGCCCTAATTTACCTCATCCTACTACGAAAAAAGCCCTTTTAAAAATTTAATTTAAAAATACCTAACGTCGCGAAAGTTTTAATTGAAGACCCCCTTGTTAACGAAAACCCTATTTTGTGTTGCGCCTTCCCCCTGAAAAATACTTAACATATACAGGTTGATTGAAATTCAAGGGCATATGGTGGGATCCTGCTCATTACAAGAACAAGACATCAGGTTATATTTGGTTAATAGGCTAAATTTAATGTTAAAAATAATAATACCGACTGCAGAATTCAGCAACCGTTTTCATGAAAGCCTTAAAAAAAAAAAAAAACCAGAAAAATTTTGTTTAACTTTTATTTATCTTAGTTTTTATACACTTTACCCAAAGAATTCTGTGTGTTCACTTTTTATTCTAATAGTGTTGTTTAGTCTGTTTACATTATTTAATATTGTTAAATAACTGTTTTAATACATCTGAGAAACATCCTTCAAAAGTGCTCGACAGGCTATAAATAATGTGAAAAAAGCCTTATTTGTTTTTCCTTACAAAATGGATTAACATTCAAACATCCATTGTAATGTTTTGATTTATTTTTCTAAATTGTAAATGGTTAGGACTGAAATTTTGTCGCTAGCCTTATTTATTTTTCCATGGATATCTTGATTGTATTAGTTATTTTACAATACCATACAAAAATTCTTTAAATTTTTTTGAATTCAGGAAATATAGTCTTATATTAATAACTTATCATCCTTGCCGCATTGTATTTATACCTATAAAATTACCTGTTCATCGGGCAAATTCTAGAATTAATTTTTGAAACATTAAATTCGGGTCCACCCATATAATCAAGGGTTCAAAAATATTTTTATGCAGTTCGAGTGTAGGATCAAGACATGGTATTAGAATTTTTGCAGTTCGTGTGCTGAATACAGTATATTATACGTTCATCTGAAAAACTTTTTAAACATCTGCTTTCAGTAGTTTTTTTTAACTGGATATGTATGTTAAACTAGTCAAAGGAGGAAAAAAAAATTAGGGTAAATATTGTCAGAAAACAAATTATGCTACCAACTTTCAATTCTACATATACCTACCCATTGTACCACACAAATAACATAAAAAGTGAAATTTAAATTACGATTTCAATTATTCATTAGTATTAAATGAATGGTCACAGTGTTAACAAACTAAAATCGAATTAAATGAATGTAATAAATGGGTGGAATGGCATTATAATTTTTTAGTATTTACCAATAAATTTATTGGCTTAAAGCCCATTGAATCGTATTATTTTCAACTAGAAACAGTTCGTCTATGCCGCAAATCACGAAACTGCACTTTAACCTCAAGGTTTTGTTTCATCCACGGTTTCACAGGATACAAATATAAACATTTATACATTTATAAACATTACGTGAAGACATGCTGAAAGTTATATCGTATTCTTTGCGTGAACATGGTAACAAAATACACAAATATTAGAAACACATTTGGACATTGAAATAAAAATTTGTTTTAATTTTACCTCAACTTAAGAAAATTTTGACGTTTCCGTTTACAGCACAAAAAATATTGTAAATGCATTCGATGTTGGAGCTTTCTCAAGCAATTGTATTTTTAATGCTTTGTATTTACTGTTATTTCAAGTCTTTAAGACAACATTGCATTTTTAGCTAACGTAAAAATTAACATTTATTAGCGCTGTGTAAACAAAATTATTGATGTTATGCTTCGCTTAGCTCATTTCAGAGTTTATAATTAAATGACTGCATATTTACTTTCATTTTTTGGATAACAATCTTGTAGTACTACATTTATTGTTGAAAATGTCTGTGTTACAAGTTTATAGCACAGTAAATCACAGCTAAATATTATAGTAATTTTATTACACTTGCTAAACACTGTTTAAATTCATCTATTCGTGTAAATTAAGTTAACAGCATAAGCTTCAGCTGTCACCAATATATGATTTTATGTAATACATAAATTTATAGTAATGTATTTTGGTTCTAGAGCGCGTTTGTTTGATTGTTATACGACGAAATGCAACGGGTGCTGTTGTCTGTACGTACATATGCGATATGTGAACATATGAGATTATAGATCTAGGAAACATGGGAAGCATTTCCAGCGGATTTCTATTGTTTATTGTCTTCGAGTTTTGAAATCGCATTCGTGTTCGCGATATAACCGGATGTTTAAATGTAATAAACGCATTGAATGTAATTCGCGTATTATCGTTGAGCGCATTTAAATTTCATGGCTAATTCAATATTTACAAAACTTATGACTTGTTGCTTGTAATTTTGATCAATAAAAAGCTTTAGCATTTCTTCAGATTGAAGCGTTATATTGCTTAATAATATTTCAACTTACTAGATAAACCGAAATACACGGATTTGCTTCAGATTTAAAAAATTCACTTGAAAATGACGTTTAGTTGTTTATTTATTGCAAACATCACTTTTTTAAGAAATCATGGCAAACTTTGATAAGGAAATTTTTACAAAACCAGCTATATCTCGGTAATTTTTTCAAAAAATGTATGAAACTATATTTTTAAAACGCTAAGAAAAAGCTCCTTCAAATAGTCATGGCCAACTAGGGCCAACTAGGCTCATTGGAAAAAAGTCGCAGGACAAGCCCATTCTAAGGCTATTCTGTCAATGGTCTCAAAAAAAAAAAGACAGAAGAAATACTCAGGATGAGCAGAGCAGACATCAGAGCAACCACAGAACTCGTCACAGGACACTGTGGGCTAAACAAACACTTCTACATAATAGGGCTCTCAGAGACCGACAGATGCAGAGGATGTGGTGAAGAAGAAGAAACTCCTCTTCACATAATATACCAGTGTGAAGGATTCACACTCTATCGGCGTAGACTTCTAGGGATGGAAAAAGTCAACCAAGAAGAGTTAAGGAAAACACCCTTAAAGAAAATCCTGGAGCTTTTTTTTTTAAAAACACAGGACTTCTTTACGGGACCATCACCAGAGGGTACAATAGACCACTAGGTCGCAGTACAGGAACCCCAAAGGGGTCCACCTCCGAGAAAATAATAAAAAAAGATACCCCGCAAAACATTTTATCCTGTACTGCAAAGGTTTTCAACACTAGTAGGTACCTACTAATATTTTAATAATTGTTTTCGTATTACTTTATAATAAACAATCATTACAAAACCTATTAAACTAAAATTAATTCGGTTTACTGTAAAAATGTACAGCCTAAAAGTTAAAGTGTATTTTCGTTTGACGTTTTGAGTAAATGCCTGTGGTAAATGCCTTAAAATTTTACAACGCCTGCTAGTTTAAGGCGCGGTGCACACATATGAAACTAGTTTCGTGAAATTAGTTTCATGAAACTTGAAACTAAGTTTCACGAAACTAAATGATATAAACACATAGGACGATGCACACTAGTTTCTTGAAACTGTAGTTTCAAGAAACTAGTTTTATGAAACCAAAAAGATAGGTTTCGTCGAAACTAATTTCACGTGGTTTCATGATTAGCAATGTTTGTTTTACTTTCGCCATACGTAGTATGAAGAAAGTCTTGTGATCGCGAAAATGTTCAAATTCCAGATTTCGACGGATATACACGTTTTGAGGTCCCCTGAACCCGTTTTGACCATTTTCGTGATGACGTCCGTGTGAGTGTGTGTATGTGCCAGAATTTAAAAATGTACATTTTTGATAAAGGTTATCGATAAAGTCTTTAAAAGTGTTGTACAAACTGCGTGCAAATATTTAATTTTTCAGATAATAAATAATATACAGGGTGTTTAAGTTGAAACGACAATCCAAAATTACATGAAAACGGTAACAGATAAAAAAAATCTTTTGATGTAGGATTATCGTCTATGTTGGGGTCTATAAAAAACCCATATAACTTGTTTTGATAAAATTTAAAATTATGAAATTATTTCAAAAATTCGAAATTTTGAAAATTTTTCTCAAAAACGGGCTCCAACAATTTTTTTCAAATTTTAGTATGTTATAGAGTTTATTTTTCTTAGTGAAATGCCGTTTGTCTCAACTCTCTTGATTTTCTGTGAAAAAAGTTATGATTAAATTTTAAAATAGTAAAAATATTTTTTAAGAACGTTGTTTGTTCATGTTTTACAAACACGCGCAGTTTCATCGTCAGAGGACATGATGAAACTGTAGAACAATGGTTTCCTTTGTGTGCACCAAAACATGAAACCAGTTTCATAAAACTAGTTTCATGAAACTAATTTCACGAAACTAGTTTCATATGTGTGCACCGCGCCTAATTGTATTGATTATTGTTTTTGTATCTAAAAATTATTTAAAAAAAAGTAGTAACTCAAAAAATATTAGTTTTAGATCGTGAAGGACAAATGATTTACCTATAAGAAAATGTAATAAAACATGGGATGTCCCATAAAAAAAAAGATTTATATGCATTTTAAGTTTAGTGAACTGTACTTCCAAAACAAACACCCTGTGTAAAATTTAAACAAATAGACTGATCGGTAGGCCCTGAGAGTGTTATCGATTAAAGTTTAAAATTATTGTGCTCTAGCGTTGTGAAATATTAGGAGTAATATTTTCTGAAAAGTTCTGTAATCTTCAATATTAAAAAAAACATAAATAACTCAATTTTGGTTTAAAAGCTCTAAAATTTTTTGAGAGATAATCTAATATGGAATCTAAACATTTAAAAAAAGTACAGGGTGATCCAAATTCGATGGGATTACATGGGTATCTCGCTTAATATTCAAGATAGAGAAACGGTTAAATTACCAAAAATGTGTAGTTTTTTGAGACAAACTCAGAACCGTTTCCAAAAATATTCCATCATATTCGGTTTCTGAGTGATTAGAAAAAAGTGTTTTTTTTGTCATATTTATAATGTGTCATATCTCCGTTATTGTTGTAAAATCGAAAAAATGTACCTATAACTCGATGACACAAAAAAAGTTTGTTTGCACTTGCCGGTAAACAATTATGACACAAACTTGCCTTTTTTTATTAGAAGCTTTAGTTGGCTTTGACCTATTTAAATTCCATTTTTTTTAAAATTCCAAATATATAAGGGTTGATGTAGTTATGTTTAACAATACGCAAGTTACAAAAGTTTTTTCGTTTTTTTTATTAACCGTAGACTGAAAACAGAAAATACACAAGGTGTACAACCTTTTAAAACTTATGTGGTACAAGTTACGAAGGTTTTTTAATTTAAAAACTGCACAATTTTGGTAATTTAACAGTTTCTATATCTTGAATATTAACCTATCGAATTTGGACCACCCTGTACAGGGTTTTCTATTTACAGTAAAAGAGTTGTTGATTGGTTTGCGAAAATAAAATACTCAGTATAACTGTAAATAATTTTTGGTTAGATACGTAATCAATAAACTCAGACAATTAATTTTAATTATTTAACTATAATAACCTATCGTTAGTGAGATGTGAAGAAAATAAGCAGCAGAGGGACACCCTGCTTATGATTAAAGACGTGTTTCATGAGTAACTAGAATATTGTTTAGTTTTTATGTAGCATGCCCAATTAAAGATACATACGGTGTACGTGAACCAAAGAAAATGATGTGAATAACGGTAAACAACGAATGTCCATTATAATTTTCATGTTCTCACAGTAGTAACCTGGTCTACCTCAACATTCAGGTAACGTAGTCCTTATATGGTCACCGCGCAAAACAACTGTATTTGGTATATTAAACTGTCGAAGTTTGATTAAAGAGGCAGCTTATAAAAGTTGTTTTGTTGGCGATGAAAGTAGTTATGAATTTAGAATGTTAATGCACGATGTAGGTGACGTAACGTTAGCTTTAAAATTCGTAGTCAGTAACATGAAAATGGATGTGTTTTACAAATCACTTCGTAATACATTTGCCGGTGTCAGTCAAATTTAACGGCTTATTTTTATTATATTAAAAAACGTTTCTCACACAAGACGCCTGTGTATAAACAGTTGTCAGGTATATAAAGTGCGGTAAATTGACGTCTTGTACGATACAATCTGGTGTAACGGATCTTTTCGCATTTGACACCGCACTATTATTACATGACATCACTGAAATTTTGAAATCTATCTTCGTGGTTGCTTTAAAGCGGTTATAGATAAAGATAAGCACTATTAGTTGAATATAAAAACAAAGGAACATATTTGGGACTGTATTGTTTTTCTAGGGTGGGCTTAAACAAAAAAATGTGACACGCAATAGTTAAAATGACGCATCGCTTTGACGTTACACATAATGTAAAATACAGGTGTGTGAGTGACGTCATTCAAAAATTCTAAAGTAACAATTCTGATCAAACTGCTGTCTAGTTATGTTACGCATTTTTTTCTATTGTAATTAATATTTGCTCCTAGAATGAATTTTATAAATACTGTTTATTAAAATAAAAATTTAACGTATACAGGGTGCCCATTTTTCTAACCTGTTGTAGGGGTAACTCCGTTAATATTGGAGATACAGAAACGTTTAAATTAGCAAATTTGTGCAGAATTTAAAGGGAAATCTGATGACATTTTCAAATTTGACCTACGTCATCAACTTTTTGAAATATTTTGAAAAAACTGAAAAAGGTCGATTTTTTCAAACTTGAATAATTCCGAAAGCATATGAGTTAGAACAAAAATTACTGTCTTTTCAAACGTCATTTCAGATAAAGACATTAGATAAAATCAGGTCCGTAGTTTTTATAAACTTTTATTGTAAAAGTGGCTTAAGTCACTTTATAGTAATGAAAAATAGTGATTGGTTAACGCTTTTGCGAAATTATGTATACCGAGAAAAATGTAAGCAAACAAGTTAACAAATTTAAGTGAAATTTCTCTGTAGTTAGCATAAATATTTCTATGCACATAAAAATGCAAAACATTTAATATCACAAACTAACATAAAAGTGACTTATGCCACTTTCAAAATAAGCAGCCAATTAATGATTGAATTGGTGGTATATCCGATTATAAATTGGATATGGAATACAAATACCATCGCAGAGGTATTTTTCTATGAATAGAAAATTCAATGCGAAGCATTTTATAACTTTTCACGGAAACGTAGTAATAATATTCTTACTTATCTGATATACAGACAAAAGTTTTATTCTGCTGTAATAAAAATAATAAATTCATATACCGCGCTGTAAAATAACACTGTTTATATCCATTTAGCGACATTTTGTATTTGATTCTGTTGTTCTATTGTTTCATTTTAAGACACTTTTAATGTTTTATAGCTTCCTGAATTTAATATCAGGCGTCTTCCTTTTCCGTTTTTAACGTTTTAAGTTTTTCGTTGATTTTAATATTTACCCCGATAATTTTTGTAATTAAAGTGATACAACTTTGCAATTAAAAAATATGGGCTTTAATAAAATTTACTCTACCACTTAAAATCACCTCCAAAGTGGGGAGACGCAGAGAAGGGCACTTGGCTATTCTCAACGAGATCGACACGCTATCGACATTAAATATGATCTCGGATAGAATAAACAGGACGCTAGCCATTGAGAAAACCTTTGGAATCATAATTCCAGCACGGGACCAATGGGAGCGTCAGGAAATAGAGCTAAATCGACTGGTCTGGTATACGGACGGATCAAAAACGCAAAATGGCACAGGCTGCGGAATATGAGGAGCAGTACAACTGAGAAGACACATCTGTAAGCCTTGGACAGTGTGCAACCATACTTCAAGCCGAGGTGTACGCCATGCACTTATGTGCAGATACACTATTAGAAACAGATTTTAATAATAAAAGAATCTTCATAGTGTCCAACAGCCAAGCAGCGTTAAAAGCTCTTGGCTCGTCAGAAATAAACTGCATACGGTACTTAACGTGCTAGGAAGCAGGAATAATCTTAAACTGGTATGGTGCCCAGGGCACACTAATATACCAGGGAACGAGAAGGCAGATCGCCTTGCCAACATTTGAAGCGAGACACTTTTCTTCGGACTAAAACCCGCAGTTAGTACATCCTACGGATCAGCTAAGCGGTGTCTTCTTCTTCTTCTTCTTTTACTAAGCCTTATGCCTCGGCTTTTGGTGGTTCTCCACCCAGCTTTTCCAGATCTTTTTGTCTGCCGTCATCGCTCTCAACTCCCCAACTGTTTTCCCTCTTTCACTAAGCGGTGTCTAATGACATATTAATACAGGGACATGCTGATTGGAAAAAAGTTGCAGGACAAGTCCATTCTAAGGCTATCTTGTCAATGGTCTCCAAAGAAAAGGCAGGAAAAATGCTCAGGATGAGCAGAGTAGACATCAGAGCAGCCACAGGACTCCTTACAGGACACTGTGGGCTAAACAAACACTTCTACATGATACGGCTCTCAGAGACCGATATATGCAGAGGATGTGGTGAAGAAGAAGAAACTCCTCTTCACGTAATATGCCAGTGTGAAGGATTCACATCCTATCGGCGTAGAATTCTTGGGATGAAAAATGTCAACCAAGAAGAGTTAAGAAAAATCCTCTCAAAGAAGATCCTGGAGTTTTTCAAAAACACAGGGGCTATCACCAGAGGGTACAATAGACCAATAAAAATAAATTTTTGTCAATTTACAATCGCCATTTTTTTAAAATTTTTGCCAGGAACTTTTTTAAGGCCTGTTCTTACATCGTCGTCTGTATTTTATCTTTCTTTTATTACTCCTCTACTTTAAACTACCAAACAAAGTTAATTGTTTAGTTAAAAACTTTTACGCAGTTATATATTTTTATATTTGTACTAAAATTGTTATCATCAACCCACACATTAACGTTATGTAGGTCACAATTTGAATTTTTGTTAATACATTAATGTAATTACCATATCATCCATTCATTGAAAAGTTCTAGCTTTCTTTATATATTATTCATATTGCAAATCAAATTTCGCACACATTGTTTTTGATTAGCCGAAGACCGTTTTAGAAATGCGAGTACATTTATCTTTCGGTGAACTTTTCAAGCGCTATCGGTTACTCTTTTAATCAACGCTGAGCAATTTCACACATACATACTTCAAGCTCGGCGAGTTGAGCACAAAGCACCACTTTTATTTAATCTGGGGTAAAATGTGATTTCGCCCACAGGCTACGTCTGATAAGGTTTTATTTAGTACGATAAAATTGAACTAGTACTTCGAAATATTCTACTTGTTTATGCAAATGAACCACTTTGCAGTTTGCGAAAATTAAAAATGTTAGTTTCGATCACTTCACTAAAATAAAAAGAAGATTTTTACAAAATTTACTGAAATTCGAACTTTGTATTATTAAACTAAATATAAAGAAAATTACATTAAACGATGGTTTGCTGGTTATCAACAGGTTTATTATTTTTTATTAAAACATCGCACATGTTTCGCTGATTTAGTTTTGCCAGCATCCTCAGGGAAGTTTCAGACTTTTAAAAAAATATACGAAACTGGGTCAATAACAAATGCTGAAATTACTGAAATAGAAGTGTGCTTCAAAAAGCCTTAATGAAATATTTAAATTAGCATAGGATTTTCTACACTGCGTCAACCGACGCAGCCTCGTTATAACCACATGACTTTAAAATCAAAATTACGCACAACCAATACATTATAACTGATCTTTTTATAGAAACAGCCTTAAATCAAACCAGGCTTAGGCATTTTTCATAATTCTGCAGTTATCACATTGACCATTTTCACAATCATAACTAATTTTCTTTCGGATTATGATCCTCTCGCCAGTGCGACATAAGCTGGTATTGTACAACGCTATTCTTGCGAATAAAATTTCACATAACTGCGTATTTCTATTATATTGCGTGTAATAATTTATCACAAAGTATTTGGATTTGCAAAACACAAATTACGTGACTGTGGAGCAAAAGACGTATTCTCCGTTGGACGCCGCCGTTCTTAGTTCCAAAGCGTCCCACACGGCGCCAGTTTAGTTGCCATGGGGACGCCATGTTTTCATGTGTGACGCAATTTATTGCGTCAATGGTCTTTCTCTTCCTTCCGCAATTCCTGCTGTAGTTTCGGAGCAATGTTTTAAACTTGATTTATAAATAGTTTTAAGAGCTTTATTATCAAATATGTCGTTAGAAATTTAAAGTGATGGATATGTAATATTCTGCTGCACTACGAATTTAAAGCTGAGTTTAATCAATTTGTTAATAAAAACAATCGATTTGCATTAACCCTTATGTCAATAACCGGGTACCCGGGTACCCACCCAAGCACTTTTGATGAAGTTTTTAATTGTTTTAGAGATATTTTTTTAAAAACGTCCCAGATCGTCGCGATTTTACCCTTTTTAAAGCGAAATATGGTTTAATATTTTTTTCCCGTCCTGGAACTAAACAATTTACATCAAAATTCACGTAGTCATTCTCAATAACCGGGTACCCGGGTACCCACCTGTACAAACATGAGATTTATTAACAATTATCGATTAAACACACTCATAAAAAATTACGGGGATGATTAAATGAATAAAAACTAATGTCTATATGAGGGAAAACAAAAACATTTATTTATTTTGGAACATTCTTTACATTTTGTAAATGTTATGGCAGGCTCGTCGCAGACAATTTTTCGCATGCTATGCAAGATTTTTTAGTTTCTCTGCGCTTTTTTATTACTGCTCTATAACACAAGTGAAATGAACCAGTAATAATTATGTCTTTATAAGTCTAAAAGTTATTTTATAAATAACTGATTCGGAGGTTCTCTCTAAATCCAAAATGTACAATTGGCAACATTCGATAGAGTAGAGAAAAGTTAGTATTATTCGCTTTGCAAGCGCAAGCGTATTATAAATGAAAATTGTCATTTTACTTTTACGTAGTAGTAAACGTAGCTTCGGGGTTCAGAAGCCTGTTGAAATATCGGGAACTTTTCGACATAAATTTCTGCTAAATGGCGAAAACCCCGCTGCATTCCTTCGGCCTCCTTTCGCTTTTGCATAAAAACGTATAAAGGCACAATTTTATCTCGTTGCATGCGCCCCCTGATTGACCAAGCCCTGGTTCAAAGCACCCCTTGCACCCCGGCACAGCGCGCCCCTGTAATGGTCGTTTTGAACCTATTTAAATATGTATACCTGGTTTGTTTATTACTTCATTCGAAAGTAAATAAAATTTTACAGGTTTAAAATTTGAAATTTATAATTAAATGATTTGACCAATCTGTGATTACAGAAATATACAAAACTTTTAGTATAAGTTCATTTTAAAAAATCTGTTGGTGGGTACCTGGTCATTGAACAACGTTGTGAATTTCGGTTATTGACGTAAGGGTTAACTACAGTTATATGACATGAGCATATACAGATAGCGTAGTCTTGTAATTGAATGTAAAAGTAATGGAATTGTTGGTAAAGCAGAACTACTTTTAAAACTACAGTTTTCATATTGTTTTATAGATATTTAATGACAAATTTTAATAAATTATTTTGTGTTTTTGAGCAATGCTAATGATTAAACAAGTCATCCATGTAGAAATATCGTAACCTAACGTTCGGAAGGCATAAGAATAAAAAGAAGAAAAATATAAGAGTCGATAAAGATAATTATTTTGACAGTAAATTTTGAGTTCGATTTAAAAGAATACAGAAATCCCTCCATATCATAAACAAAACTGTTTCTACAAAAGACAACTTTACATTTCACGTTTTTAAGCTAACTTTGATCAAATCCGCCATTAATTATTGTCAAAAAAGTAAACTTGATCAGCAGGATATGATGATCTTTATCTAAAAATTTCGCAAACTGGTACAGCGGTATATAACACCATATGAGGGCAATTAAAAGTTATATAACACTTATTTTTCATATCTAATTATTGCAAAACGCCAAAATTGATTAGAAAAACATTTTAAGTCCATCGTATATTACAACTTACAACCTATCAGTCGTTTACAGCCAGCAGTTTCTTTAATCATAAAGTGACTGTATTAAATCGGCGATATTAATTTTAAATACTTGCATTCATTTTTATTGCTAACTAATAGGCGAAATATTTGAAATTTCGAGTTGATTTCCGTTAGGCAACGCAACTTTAGTGTTATAATTTTAGAATTTCTCTTTTACCGCCTTTTCCGTGTACATACTCAGAGACGTGTTGTCTGCAACAAAGAAAGTAGTTCTTGCAAAACTGTCGTAACGCTAATGTAGGCATACACAAACAAACTGTTGACTTAAACGTAATTCGTGTTGTAACGATCTAAACGCTAACACATACAACTGCACATGCATTAATATGGACAAGAAGTTTGCTACACATCTAATATAATCAATAAAGCTTTGGATAAGCATTTTGCATTGTTTAATATACGACGATAAATAATTGTTACGTACACTTGCTAGCACAGTATGCGCCAGAATAAAGGACACTGAAATTTTCTGGATTTCTGAGGTATAAAACATGTTCAATCTGCCCGCGGTTTCGTTCAAGGCAGCACTCGTAAAGTTTACGAAGACTGTCAAACATGTTTGTAAAAAGAGGCTGCTGCATTCTTCTGATGTTCGTTGCAATCTTTTCACGTAGTTCATCAATGGTTGCCTGTGGGTTCTCTCGAAAAACGGATTGTTTTAGCATACCCCAAACGTAAGCATCAGGCGGTGTGGGATCAGGTGAATGAGCAGGATAGGAAAGTCTCTCGTTGTATGGCAAGTAGCTCCATCCTGTTGGAACCATTGGGTACCGAGTCGAAAGTTTCTGGCGCGATAGAATATTCTGAGATCTCTCAGGAATGGTGTTAGAATCATTTCTCCAAATTGTTACACGCTTACTATGAAGAGGTTTCTCTAAGATGACGTCTGGTCGTTCAAAGCCAAGAAATCGTCTGTCGAGTGATAAATCCAGTCGAATGTGGCATTAGTCGGAAAACCATACATTCGAAAGGAACATTGGATCATCGTAAACCATTGTTAACATTGAAACACAATACACAACTCTCGCCTGCTTGTCTGCTATATTCAAACTATATCCCATCTGTATTTTATAGACGAAACCCCCAATTTTCTTTAACATACTTCGGACAGACGTTTGACTAAAATGCACTTTATAGATGTTCGCCGAAGACTTCTCTTGTTTGAAGAGCCTTCCTTGATTCGCATTAGTTGTTACGGTAACTGGACGACCAGTGCAGCCTCTGCGTTGTGTTAGAACACTTCCTGTGCGTCGAAATTTTCCAACGACTCTTAACATAATCCTTGTTACTTGATGGTGGCTTCTAAAAATGTCCTCTAAATCGATTGGCAACCACTAACAAACTAGGTCCATTCGACCGCCCAGTTCCATATGAGCGAAAATAATGCTCAACAAATTTCAGTGTCTTTTGTTATGGCATATACCATACTTAAATAGCCGGTCCGAGGTGTATTATAATATATTAAGGTCCAGTTTTATAAAACGCTTCACTTCATTTTAAAGTTACCCCAAAGGTTATCATCGTAACTAAATGCCAAATCACTAAGTTAACTTAAGCCTATGATGTAAAGCGTTTTATAAAACTGGACCCTAAAACTATAAACCTTGATAGGTTTTGCATTTATTTTCATCTATTTCTCGTGTTACTTTTGTAATTTTATGAATCTTCCCAGTCTTTAAAAAACAAATGAATTCTATAAGCATAAATCGTAAATTAAAAATTATTAAGGTTGGGTCAATCTGCTACGAATTGCGTATTGTAGTTCGTTATAGTTACATTGTAAAAGAGAAATTCAATGACTTTTATGAAAAACTGGTTGTAAAATCGTTGCAAAAACTACAATATAACCATTTGCAGTGCATATAAGTGTTTTAGTTATTGCCTTTGTGGAATGAAGACAAAAGTTACTCAATGATTTTGATCGTAGTTGAAATTATTTCGTTCTACAATAACGTTTTACATATATGAACAAATTTTGTAATCCCTAAACTACTAATACTTATATCTTAATGCTTGATTTGAATCTTCTGTTGACGATAAATGTTAAATTTCTGTGAAATTCTTGGAAAGAATTTTCCCAATTATTAATGTCAGATGATTAATACTCAAACGGTTTTTTTAAAACTCGCTGTACACAAATAAATATTGTTTATGAATTGACATCTTATTATCACGTTTTTCAGCAAACATCAAATGTTTAAATAACTCGTTTTAACTGCACATATATTTTGTTTTGCAATTCGTTTGAAGTAACACATGGAAAGGTTAATAACAATGTACGAAGCTAATAAATTATTAATACTCATGTTTGAATGTAGCGTTTTGCAAATATCTACGCACTATTGAAGTTGGAATCAACTTTCTCCACAACGTTCAAAGCAGGATTAAATGTATTATTATTAAAAGGATCTTTAATAACGATTAAATAAGCAGAAAATGATGGATTACACCTACGCCAAGTATTTGATGTAGAAGGCTGCATTTAGTTTTTGTTCTGTAAATGATTAATTCATAAAATGATAGTTGTCGTGTATAGCTAATGAAAATTATGAGAGCATAGTCGCTAAATATGATCTCAGATGCTGCATTTATATTATTAATGTGAATGCAATTTGTTTACTTTGAATAATTAGCTAAGACATGAATATTATGGTATGTTATTATATAAATGTATGCAGATTTGATATATAAAACATATTTTTACTGCTCCTAAATGGCAAACAGCGTAATACAGTAGTTTTTAAGCACATAAACGTTATATTTAAACGTGCAATTAATCTATAAAGTACGATTTCGTTACTAATTTTGCTTAAAAGTCTTTCAAGGAGTGTGAACATTTGATTAAATTCTTAATTGTTTTAACAACTGCAGTTTTGAATAAAAAAATACTTATATTAAAATAGATGTTGGCAATAAAAATTGAAATTTATTAATACTTCTGTAACTTTTATACTATTGGCATTATATCATAACATTTTGAGACCATTTAAAGCGACCGTTTTTTATTGGCACCAAAAAAGAAATATGAAACATGCGGATAACGATAAATATCCCAGCATGACATTTTATTCGCCCTAAAATTGTTGTTGTCTAGATGATTATATATCAGTTTTGTGTAATAGATAAACAAATTTCACATTTTATGTAATCTTCGAAATTGTTTTACGTAGGACTCAAAATGACTTAATTTAAATTTATTACGACCATTATTGTGGGTAGCTACAGCATATCCTCTACCTTCTACCACATAACATGCTCAGTCAGCTGAGAATGAAATAATTGTGGCTAGAACAAAACAAGAGGCATTTCCAAATTGAAACGTTCTCCAGATATAAGGTTAGTGAAGTTTATAACGCGCCTAACTTTGCTTCTCTGACAATATTGCTCGATATTTATTTAGTGGATAAGAATACAGTGACACAGGTAATGCCCGTAGATTTGGGAATAAAACTGACGAGCTAGCAACATGTCACACGAAATAGAAAATCAAAGCATCAAAGCAAACCCAATATCAGGATGCATCAATAACACCATCTGGGGAAACAACAACACTAATATAAAAAAACCGTTGTTAAGACCAACAATGGCATACACTTGGAAAACAGCACAGCACACTCTATAAGAACAGAATTATGGAAGCAAATGAAATTAATAGTCTATCACATAATAAGAGGTGTAAGACGCATATTACGTACGAGTGGAAAAGTATTTCCACAAGTGCGTCATTGCTTTACAACTCGTGTTATGTAGCTTACCTTTTCTACGATCACATTACATACGATTTTAATGGCTTTTTGCATCATCACTATCTGGTAAAATTTTATACTCTGCTTCAAGCAATTCCAGTAAATATTGAGTCGGCTATATTGTATCAAACATTGCACGTTTAAAAATGTAAAACTTTGTTTCTTCTGTGGTAAGCAAAAGAAATGCGCTTGAAACATCAGATACCTAGATGGCAATTTTTGGCTGATAAGCAGCAAGCAATTTTTAATAAAGAAAAGCGTAAATTAACAGCTGACTTTTGTCTCTCTACGTTATCTTATGTGTTTCTATATAAAAAATATATTATGACAGTACGGCTTTAAGTTCATTTAGAAAATCTTAATTTCTCAAAAATATATTATTTACCATGTTTGATTAAGTTTATTTATTTATTTTATTAGTTCGTCTTGACGTTAACTTTGATTTTTATTAGAGACTTTAGCACGTCCACCCTTACATAATATTTATAAGCTCTTAACTTCTTAGAGACACTAAAAACTGAAAAATTTGACGCAATAAATATTTACAACCCTTATCTAACAAACCCTCAATAATATATAACAACATAAATAAGGATTACGGTACTTTGAAACTTGAGGAATACCGCAAACAGCTTGTAAACAGTGGCCCGCCGACCCTGGGGGCTGTCGACAGGTAGCGAGCGCCTTCAAAGGGAGGCACAATCTGTATTGAAAGATTCTTCAACCAAAAGTACAGTTAGGTGACCGGCCATATGGCCTTATATTACCAATCATAAACAAGATGAGTGGAGGATACGCATTTTTATCCAACTTTTGTCGTTCCGTAATAGTAGGGCGTCGTGGGAAGAAAAACCGTACGTTTGCCAAATGGAACTTTCGAGTTTAATTATATTCATGAACTGTAGTTCGTATTTTTATAAAAACAGAGTCTACATTGACAAAATTTAATCCTCTAATCACAAAAAGGACCTAGCTTTTAGGTCATATTTCTTGTGAACGTTGTTGTTGTTTGTTGTTTCTATTAATATTCGTTACCAAGTAGGTAACATCCCTTAAAATTTTTAAGAATAAAAAAGCTAATAAAAAATCTAGGAGAAAGTTGCCAAAATCGTATTATTTTACTGTTATTTAAAACTGGCGACTACAAGTGGCAAAGTTAGTATTTTGAAAGCGTGCATCTAAATATTCTCTTACGTTGTGAGGACCATCTACATCTTGCTGAAACCACAGATGATTTCGAATTGTTAATAATGGCAATTCGCCTAACATATCTTCTAAATTTGTTTTCAACAACCTCAATTTCGTTATCATTAGACCAATAAAATGTTCTGTCGTTTATTTATATCATAGTTTCAATTGTTTTTCAGAGCATTCTCGATTTTGTAAATTATTTATACAAATTTTCACATTTCAACAAGTTTTTTAAAATAAAAAGGTTATGTTAATTACCAATCTGAAAAGCTATTTTTTTTGTCTGTCTGATGGTGCACATATCCAATATGACGGCCATAAGAATAAAAAAGCTGACTATCGCAACTTGAAATCTGGAAGGCTTAGAAAATTTTGTTGACGTGATCAAACCCAGGATGGCCAAAAACATAAAGTTATCAAGTTTAAATTAAATAGCGTAAATGGTAGGGAAGATACCTAATAATATTTTTCTAAAATTACATTTTTCAGTTTTTGTTGTTGTAATAAATCAAGAAGGAATCAAAATGTTCTTTTCAGATTCGCAATGGCCATAAAAATGTGCAACTTTTCTCTAATTTAACCGACCTTGTATCTCTTACCGTTTCCAAGATAGCAATGGTGACCATCGAAAAATGCACCACCCTGTATAACATTTAGTTCTATTTGGTAAAGAAATAAGTTATAGAAAATTTTCAAAATTGATGAAATTTAAATTCCGTCTGTAGTGGCAAACTGGCAAATCATATATTAATCTGATAACACAGGTGTGTTTATTTTAAAAAAATAACCGAATGGAATAGACTAATATCAAATGTTTGCTAACTCTTATTGTAACCGATATATCTCGTAAAACATTCGAATTTGGTTCACCCTGTATATGCAAGTTAATTTAAAAATTACTTATCTTTTGACACGAAGAATCACTTGTTGAAAAAAATCTTCTTCAATAAGTATTTCTTCGTAGAATAAAAATATGCTGTTTAATTAAACTTTATAAATTTTTGTTTATATCTTGAACACACCCATACATTTTTTTAAACAACAAATATAGAAAAATTACTACTACCTATTTGTTTTTATGCAATTCTTTACTACATATTATTATTTGATTTATCGCGTTATTTTGTCTGTAATATTTATAGTGTGAATATACCAACAAGAAAAATATCTTTAATATTTTAAAACAATTTTACAAATATATTGTTTAAATAGATAAATTACCTTCATTCCTATATTTCATTAAAATTTTTATGAACCTGCAATTTGGGAGAATTTTTTAGTACAAAAAAATTAGAACAATATTCACTGAATACAAAACATTGTCAGAATAATATTTTCTACGAGTTCAATGTAATTTTTTTTAACTTCTTTCATAAAAAAAAAGATTTAGATAATAATGTTGTTTGAACCAATTTAAAAAAATATTTCCTGGTTCTTAAAACTAAAACTGTGTCGCACAGAACAGATAAACAGTAAATTTAACTTCTAGTTCTAAGAATAAGTCCATTTTTGGTATAAAGTTACTCAACAAATTTAGCTTTGAAACGTAAAGAAACTGAGTTATGTCTGTTTTCGATATATTTTAAATGGTTTACTTCTGTCGAACGTGAATTGTTGATTACGTCATGGTTTGTAACATAACGAAATAACGCCAGGAATGATGAAGAATATGTGTTAAGTTAGCAAAAAATTCGTAATTAAGCGATTATGAATAATTTCGACATTGTATACATCATTAAAACGTATTTTAACACTTGTTAAAGTGATGGAAGATATAGTTTTCAAAACCTATGCGCTTAGAGAAAGCTCGCCATTCCTTTAAAAAAAGTTTTTTGTAATATGCTGTTAAATATGCATCTACGAGTGAAATTAAGGTACGGTTTTCAGTGTTATTCTGTTGAGTCGAAGTATGGACGCCTACTGAAGAAGCTACAAAAATATTAAGAGCATTCGAACTATTGTGTTATTGTTGGATGTTAAGGGTTTTATGGATGCATATCGTTACAAACAAATCAATCTCAGATACACCAACCAAGGAAGTAGCTTTTTTTAAAATTTAGTCATGAGTCCTTCTACTGTTAGGTGTAGGACTGTTGAGGTGTGTTATGCTGACTTTTTTCCATGTTCACTTCTACTTGTTTTCCTTTTATGCTTCTGGTATTTCGAGTACCTATTCTTATTTCGTCGTTCTTATCTCTATTTTTATCATTTTTAATATCTCTAGCTTTGATTGCTATCTGTTTTTCCTTATTCATGTCCGTTTTTGTGTAGTGATCGTGCCATTTTTCCGTAACTTGTTTTCCGTCCTTAGTTTTTTGGGTCTGTTTTTTGCTGTAGATCCTCTTTCTCTTTATTCCATAGCTAGATGTTATTATCTACGATTAGGTTTTGGTAAGCTACTCTGACTTTTTTGCCCTTTTTTCTTTCTTTTTCTGCCTCTTCTCTGATTTTTCTATGTATTTCTCTTTCCTTTACTGTTAGGTCATTGTCTATGTAAACATTTTGACCTTTTAATCTGCTCTTATACTGCATTATCTTTATTTTTTCCTCCCATTTACTTACCGTTGCTATTGTCATGCTTTTTCCATATTTTTGACCAACCTCATACATCTGTTTGATATCTACTTTGACTCCTAAATTTTGATCTAGAAATTCTGCCTTCCCTACTTTTCCGTTACTTTTATCAAATTTTGCTCCCTTTATCACAATGTTATATTTCTTTTCTTTTTTTTCTGTTTCTTCTAGTCTGTTTTCTAATTTGAGCATCTTTTTTCTAAGCTCTTGGTTTTTGTTTTGTTGCAATAAATTCCTACCTAAATGCTTTTTGCTCTTCCTTTATCTTTTTAACTTCTTCCACCAACTGGTTAATTATTTTATTCTTGAGGCTTTCGCGGCCGTTATCCATAATACAATCTTGGTTTCCGGGTTTGGAACCTGAACAACCTACACAAGAACATAAAATTTACGATGGAGGAAGAGAAGAATGGCGCGTTACCCTTTCTGGACATACTGGTCAAAAGAGAAGCAAACGGAACACTTAGCCACAGCGTTTACCGTAAACCGACCCATACCAACCGATATCTAAATGCTGCATCACATCACCACCCGGCCCAAAAACAATCGGTGATCAACACATTAATACATAGGGCTAAAGAGATATGCACACCAGAAAACATCAAAGAAGAACTGAACATGGTCACGAGAGAGAAGAACACACGACACAGGACTACACCACGCGGGAATATATAGTATACCTTGCTCCTGTGGAAAAGTATACATAGGACAAACTGGCAGGAGTATACAAACGCGTCTCAAAGAACACGAATGACAAACAACAAGAAAACAAGTCGATAAATCAGCGGTAGCAGAACACGCCCAGGGTACAGGACACAACATCCTCTTCAGAGAAACAAAACTACTGGCCCACGCAAACCATTTCTGGCCAAGATTATATCGAGAATCATTGGAAATCATCAAGAACCCAAACAACTACAACAAAGACACAGGCATACAACTCCCAAACATCTGGAAACCAGTCATCACAAAATCACTGAGGCAGAACAAACCCATCAAGCGGAACGCCACGCCTCCACAAGCTGGATATATAAACCCAGCAACATCCCTCACAAATTAGTCGTTTTGAAAAAGACCAAGACACAATGGTCGAAACGTCAACTACTTCTAAATATAGAAGACGCGGTTCCAAACCCGGAAACCAAGATTGTATAACTGGTTAATTACTTTTACTAATTCAACCATTTGTTTTTCTTCCGTTGAACCTTTGGTTTTTGCTTGATTTGGTGATCTGATCACTAGTTTGTACGTTCTGCTCTTTTCCTTTTATCACTACTACCACTCGCTTGTAACGTAAAAAAAGAAAATTAATTACTTCGGCCTCTTTATAAATTCGTGCAAGTAATGATAATAAAAATTGAAACAAGTTGAGAACGAAAAAGGACCCAAAAGAATAATGTTTTGGATAAAAAAAACTTAAGGCAGTGTGATTAAGTCTATAAGGTGGTAAATAAAATAATATGAAACAGATTAATCCCCAACGTCAATTGAATACACAGCAAAAATAAGAAGAAAAGCACAAAGTTTTATGATAAAGATGATCTAAAAAATATCTAGCTTATAAAAAATGTTTTAATTTGTAAGAACTACTTATATTACGAAGTGAATTTGGGTTTCCTATTGTTTTTGGAGCGATTTATTACAAAACGATTTGTAAATTTTAGTTGAAACATGAAACTTTATTTACCTCTGAACGAAGTATCGCTTTCGGTTAAGTTTATTGACTTAAAATCCTACATAATACATTTTCACCAACCAATAGTGTGATATACATACGTATATCTACGAATCATTTTATAATCGTGATAAATGATTAAGGATCACCAAAAAACCACACAGTTAAATAAACTATGTTCACAATAAAAAGGCCCAAAACGAAGTAATCGATAATTGTGGGTGTTTGCAACTCGCCTCAGTGGTACCCAAAATAGATTATCCGTATTTTATCGATTTACATAATTTTTCGTAAAACTCGTTTCTTTAAATTTATTCATGATTTTATTTGTGTATTTTAAATTAGTTGAACACAGTAATAAATATTTTTAATTGATTAATTTCGTTGGGCAATCAAATATAAATTAAGTTGGAGTTATTAATTTAAATTGTTCTTTGTACAGGGTGGACCAAATTCGAATGTTTTACGGGGTATCTCGGTTACCGTAATAGTTGGCGAAAATCTGATATTGGTCTCTTGGGTTATTTTTTTGAGTTGAACACACCTCAGTTATCCGATTTTTTTCATCACTTTACCCCTAACTTAATTTTTTCTTATGAACCTTAAAGTTGGCTTTGGAATAGTCCGATGTGCTTTTTTTCCCTCTTTCATATTTTTGCTATAACATCTGAAGTACGAGGAATTTTGTACTTTAAAAAATTGATTGTGGCTCCTCTCATACTAAGGAATAATTCATCTAATTTAAGCAAACCTGTATCTCTTATAATAAGCGAGATCCCCACGCTGTAAATATACTCGGGGTCACGCTGTATAGTTCATTACAAAAATTAAAACGAAATATACGTTATTTTTAATTTTATGTTATGTAAAATTAAAAGTTTTTAGTAAGCGTATATTTTTTATCGTGGTAAATAGTATTTAGCACTTATTTTAAATAACAAACAATACGTTGCAAACTTGATTTATTTTTACATTTTTTATCACTCTTTCAGTATGCAACTTTCAAAATAATCTACTTGCAACGCAACTTCTGCATAATTTAGTACTTAACATTATATATAACGTGCCGTGTTGCAACTTGTAAAGTGGATAATTACTCTCCGATTGCAGTACAGTCAAACAAGTTAGCTCAAATGAGAAATGCCATATAGAGAGAAACATTGCGATTAGTTTTTAAATTCGCACTTTTGCGTAGCGCCATAATACGATCGCAGCTAAGAACTGGAACTGCCATTTAGTGTAATTGGTCTAATTAATTTTCATATATTTGCTTGCCGTTATACAATTACATTTTACAACTTTTATGCATTAACTGTTCACGATTTTGGGATATGTCTTAGTATACGAGTGTCTTAAGATTTGCTTTAAATTCATAATTTTAAGCAAATTTGTAGAGGGTTGTTTAATAAGAATTTTAATGAAGTCGTATTCAGAATTGATAAAAGGTCGCTGACTGCATTTGTTTCTGCCACTTTGCAATTGTTTCAATCGAGCGTGATATACTCCTTGGTTGCCAGCCTTGGTTGCTATTGTAGTTTTATTGTCGTTGGTTACAAATCGCATGAACGTACCTACAAAAGGCATTGCTAAGCATTTGTATTTTTATTTGCTTATTTATGCAGTCGATTAAATTCACTTAACAAAGGTTATCACTTATGCATTACAAATAATTGAAGTAACAACAAAAATAAAGGAAATATAGTATAATCAACGATTTTAATAGAAGTTAAGAAAATCAATGAATTATTCAAGTGATTTGTTTATGAAACTCAATTAAATGTTTTTTTTTTTTAAATAATCTATCGTGGAAATGCTGGACCAGTTTCAAGATTCCTAATCAGTAGCAATCTAATGAAGATATGTTGATGGTACTTCCGTTGTTTCGCTAAATGGTTTAAACAAACTAAATAAATTTATAAACTATACAAAAACGTTTATTCAGATATAAAATTAATAGTAAGGGTTAAAGAGAACAACCAATTACTCTTAGCTTACAAAAATTATAATGGTTTTTAGGGCATAGAATTTATAGGAAACTTAGACACCCCAACAAGTATACCGGGTGATTCAGTTTGACTGTCGCACCCCTATAACTTTTTAATTATTGAAAATAACCCCAAAAACCATGTATATTTGAAATCGGCCACAAATTCTCTATTAAGTGATGTGCATTTGTTATCTCTACGATGACGTATGTCAAGTCCGCGATAGGCAATTGTTTTTTTTTTTTAAATTACATAGTATACATTTTTTTGTTGATTCGGATAGAAAATTTACAATTTTGAATCCGACCATGTATTAAAAAAGTATGCATACATAAGAAATTTTTCGAGAAAAATCAGTTCAGTTTATTCAAATTGTAGCAAACAGTCTATTTAACATAACAAAAAACGATCAAATCTTAAACATTATACTAATTTGTCTTTTTTAAACTTGTTTGTAGCTCTTACCGTTTATGATATCCCAATAGTGGCCCTTCTATGTGGACCACCCTGTATACTAAAAGATGCTAGGTATTTACCTAACCTCGAAAGTGTAAAAAACGATAAAAGTCCTTAAATTAAATTAAAGCAAACAAATTTTACTTAAGGCTTAAGCAAGAAAATTTAGTGTAAAAAATTAAACCAAACAAGAAAATCAGCATTCTCGGAACAATCATGCCACACAAAACATTTAATAGACTGTTATAAGGTAAATTTTTAAATAAAAATCATGAAAGAACTATTGGAGAGTTTATAGAAATTTATAAACACAAAAGTTCTTGCATTAATAGAGATACAATAATATTAGAAAAAACTAAAAAACATTGTTTAATATATAACAATTCATTCAACTACATCAATATAGCTTAAGACAAACGTCGTTTACTTATAGTATAGTGATCGTTGTCATGACAGCTGCTTGTGTGTAAATAAATAAGACTGCAAGTGATAAAGAGACGAGAGTCTTGAAATTGGTCGAGCATTTTGTCAACAGATCCTTCAAATTCGAAAAACTAAGTGATTTTTTATTAATTATTGAAAAGTTGGAATACTTGGCTGCATTTCTACGTCAATTATAAACAAAAACGAACATAAACTAAAAATATATAATTTTACACCTAAACGTATTGCAATTGTTGCACGCATGCGCTGTTAATAACTAACGTGAGGTCTGGTAGCTATGCATCGCCCTCGCAATCCCATTTAGTACTGGATTCTTAAGGTGTTTACCATTGCGATGCGAATAAACCATCAGTTTATGCACTGATGCATGGATTGGTTTAAAATGGCTTGTTGGAACAAACCTTGTATTTCATGTTATAGTGCTATTACAAGTTGATGCCCTGGATTTAAATGAGGAAGGCAAAAATTTAAAGGCACAGGAAGACCCCTCATTACAGTAACCGAAAGATTTTGTGTCAGTAGTATCGTTCATGAACTCAAGGTTTTATTTTAAATTTATTTATAAGATTGTCAAAAATGCATAAAAAGAGCCACATAAAAAATAACAAGCGCACTTTTGTGGCGCAAATGTTTGTGAATTCCCTCTCAGTATCTCTCGCCTGTAATTTTTCGCCACTCTATAATTTTAATGTATCTGTGTTGAAGACATAAACGAATGTCAACAGTCACTTAGCCAAATTCAGGACTAAATTATTATGGCAGCGTATTATTTCGAATAACATCTGCTGTACTCGGTTCTTTGAACTGTGCAGTTAAAGAAACCAAGAATATTTTTATCTCTATTAAATCTGGGAAGGTGCTTCATTAAAACATAATACTCCAGTTAACAATTTTCGCAAACGATATTTATTATTGTTTGGTATTCGAAAGTGTACAAAGCTATAATTATTCTGCTACGAATAAAATGCACAATTTTAGAAGAAGTACAATTAAGTTTTCACAATTTAAATTTGTGAAATGTTTCACATTCATTTTTAATGCTAAAAATTGCAATCAACTAATTTATTTTAATAACTTAAATTATAAGATGTAGTTCCAAATACTGGAATATTTAAGGAGTAAATACTTTTTGCCTTGGGAGAGGGCTCGCAAACCCTTCTTCGGAATTTATTCTTTCCCAGATAAATCGGCACAGTAACAAACAATAAAACTATAAACGTTAAATTTCAAAAATACATACTTTTACATTACCAGTCATGTGAAATATAACATTTGTCGATAAAAGAAATAAAACAAAATTGCAGTAGATTTACTTTTAGGAATGAATCAAAGTCAATAATATTAGCCAACTGCAACTTGACAGCATTAATGATGAAATTTAGGCAGTGGTCATGCTTTTAGAACAAAATTTGTTGAATTATTTACCATATGCTTCATTCAAACAGTGCTTCCAACTGTATATGCAAAAGTTTACTGTTAAATCGGTGTAAATAATTGAGTTACGGTCTTTTTTTGTCCCAAATTACATTAACAACAATCTTTATGTGTGCTTTACGATTACTATTACAACATACAATCATGTGCAACGATGTATTAGCATCTAAAACGACAGATTTTGTAAATTTCTGTTTTTTTAAGTGCATTTTACTTGGCCAACATATGTAAGATGGGAAATATGTAATCAGTAATGTACAAAATAAAACTTGATGGCATAAATTTATTTGTTTATTGTGCTTAAGTGAGACGCGTCAACAACTGTTGTTGCAGATTTTCTTTTATTTATTTTACACTGAACTGTTACGTATTTTTTTAAACTCTTTGGAATAATTTTTGCTTGCATACACCTACCGTTTTATGGTACAACTTAAATATTGCATTCATATTTCTGAATTATTCGAATAACGGTACACATTACCTAATGTAATTACTGATATTATGTTGGTTTTTATTAACATAACTGCTACTTGTATTACACTTGCCTCTACAACAGTTACTTATTAATAACCATTAATAATCAATATTTATAGATAATTATGAACTAACTTTACTCATTTAAATCAAATGTAATTTTTTTTTGACACTAAAATGTGCAACTATTTAAGTTTGTGTTAGTTCCAGTTTTAATTATTAAGCATGCCACTTCATTTTCAGAAAAATCTTAAAGCCTGAAAAATCTACTTTTACTTCCAATACAAACATTTGAACTTGTTATCGTAACTCATTTTGCAAAGTGCCAAAATGGTTAATGTGTTGATCGATTAATTCGCTTATAAAATAACCAAATTTCATAACAGCTATGAACGAAAGTTCGTATAAAAAAGTAATTTGCATTTAGATAGTAAACATTCCTTGTATATAGAAACACAAACGGTTATATAACATATCCAAATGCACGGCGGTAATAGGAATGATCGAGTGATCATATATTGGTTGTCATTCGATCATTAAACCTGCAATGCCTTAATTAATATTCAAATTATAACTTTGATCGTCGTAAAACTACACCGTTACTGTAAAAGTCTAGGAAAGAGATCGCAGTCTTTTAAAATAATTACATTATTTATGATATAAAAGGCCAGTTTATGAAGAATTAAATATTTTCAACAAAAAAGTTTTGCAAAGCGGAGAAATACATTTTGGAATATTATTATGGTATTTGAAATTCGACTTTAAGCAGAGGAATTTCGCTTATTATAATAGCTAGAGTATAAGTTTAAGTTTGGCAAAGTGGCCTAATTCGGTGCTCACTAATAATCCGAAGAAAAATTGGAAATATCTCAAACGGCATCCGAGAAACTTGGGAAAAACCGAAAAATACGATTTTTGAAAATCGCGTGTAACTCCTTTGGATTATAAAATATTTCAAATGTGTAAAAACATTGTCGAAGCAACTTTTTAAGCCGAATCAGATGGTTATCACAAATTTTTACCAGGACGATTCGTTTTTGTTTTATGACAACCAACTTTAGTTTTTCTTATGGGCGCAATTTTTGCTGTTGACATAATCAAATTAAATTTTGTTTTCTGAATCCATTGATGTATCACACGTGGTATTTTACTTCTACATTTATTGTCAAATTTGAAAAAATGCGTTTTGGATAATAAGCACTATAAATCAGGTAGGCCGGACGTTGTAGTTTATGTCGTTACCATGATAACCAATCAACAAAGTAAAAAGTTTGAAAGCCTATTATTTGTCATCGTAATAAATTTGTGTAATTTTTATACGTTTTATTAGAACAATTACAGAATCAAGCTTACTTTTATTATTCAGTAACGGCATTCTAAAAGCAATTTAAACAAATTTTTCTTTATTTTTTTTGCACACAAACGCTATGAAACAAATGATTTACGAACAACTGCAGGTGGACAAATGCTTGCGCAATCAAGCGACGACTGGGTTATAGGAAACTTAAAAGAACATCCTCGCTGCATTGATCTGATTCTGTAAGGTTCTCGTTAGTGAGAATTAAAATTTACCTGAAAAATCTAAATGCACTTTGTTTTTTTTTGGACGAACTAAGCTCTTTTACTGGATAATTCTCTTTTGTTACTTTAGTGCATAAGCTTTAGATTATGGTCCAGTGGAAAACTTTACCACATCGCAATAAAGAAAGTTCTCCAAATCCATTCTAATTAATTTTTTTTTAAATGCACGAATCACGAAAAAGAAAATTAGTTCTTTGACATCGTAAATTGTTAAACTTCTTAATGACAATTAAAAAATATATAACTGTAAAGTTGCAATTTTATTTTGCTTTTCTGCTATTAATATTTGCCCCATATTGTACTGCAATTTGTAATATTGAAAAACTAATGTTCTCCAATTTTATGCGTTTTTACACATGGCCTAAAACAAGCTGCTAAATAAAATTCCACTAAAAATACATTCTGCGAACTTCTAAAAAACATTTCACGTTATATTTTTTAAGGTTTAAAGCCGCATTTCACGGCAGTTAAATATTAATTGCTGACTTTTTCAGCCGTAAATCATTTGTGTAACATAAATCAGGTATAGGTAAAATCTTCGTTATAAAATATTACGATTTAACCGTGGCGAAATTTAATATCATGTAAGTAAGAGCAATAAGGCGCGATTAAGAGAACCATGAAGAAACCTTTTGTTGGTAATATTCTTAGTTAAATCGACACTCTCAATTGTTTTTCGACTATCACTTTTTTATTTACTATAGTTAGTTGTGAGGATGTTTTTTACATATTTAAGTACGTGAAGTGTTGTTACAAAATATTCTTTGTTTTTTAATATGTGCATAAGGATCACCCAAACGTGAAGAAAATAGCTTGGTTAATGTGAAAAAATATATTAAAAGAGAATGAGAAAGTACGAGAAGAACTACAAAAAGTAAAATAACACATTGGATGTAATAGAAAAAGAACGAAGGAAAAATAATGTCATAATGTATGACCAAAAGATGAACACAAACAACCCATCAATGCTAAAAGAAGGGATTAAAGATTTTCTAAACGACCAACTGAGATTAGACATCATCCCAAGATTAGTGATCAAAACAGGAGAAAAAACATGTGTCACAGAATTGAATAAAGAAAAAAGAAGAAGCTAAATCATGATACACAAACCTAAACTGAAGAATAGGAAAGGGGATAGTACATTTATAAATGATGATACGGCACCAAAGGAAATGGAGAAACAAAAATAAGTGAGAAAATTTGCTAAAACGGAAAGGGAAAAAGGAAAGAAAGTTAAAATTGGGTATAGTAAAGCAATTGCAAATGGAAAAGAATTGCGAAGGAATAGTAGAACTTGGAAAATTGAAAAGCAAAAAGCAAAATACTAACAAAGTATAAACAGGACAGAAAATAGAAAAATTTTGGCAATCAAAGGGAAAGAGCATTGGAAAAGAATAACAAAAATGATGCTAAAAGAGACAAAGAAAAGGAGGAGGAGAGGAAAAATTATAGTAAAATAGGAACATGAAACGTAAAAAGTATTACTAGAAAGGAAGAGGAATTAATTACCGAAATAGACAAGATAAACATGGTGTAACAGAAACGAAAAAGAAAGGGGATGGTACTAGAAAGCCACTAAGAGGGACATAGACTAGAGTTGAAAAAGATGGGAATATTATATTTCAGTTTATTTATAAGATCATTTGTGTTATTTAAGAAAATAATAATTGATTTGGCCTTACACCCAAAAGGGTAAAAAAGGCTTTAGGATTATGTTTTGTTAATGTGGAAAAAAAAAACATTTGTCCAATAAACATGATGAAAAAGTCAGTATGTTTGGTAAAAAGTGGCATATCTTAAGGCACAATTTGTCAAATGCAAAAATTTAAAAAAATTTATAATTATTTCTAGAGGAGAAAATTCCACAATTTATTCGATATTTCTTCCACATTATGGAATATAAAATGTAGGCTTTAGCATGCATGTTCATAATCTCAGATATTAAATGCATGGGTGCTTTAAGTGTTTAAATCGTAAAAGATTAGGTAGTTTTGATTTAATTTTTGAAGCCCTATTGGATATTCACTGCATAACTAATATTTTTTTAACATTAAAAAATATAGCAATAAAACATCAATTACTATAATATATGGCCTTAGGTGTGTGATTCTCAAATCATTGTATCTTTTATGCATTTGCCAAATAAAATTAATTTTAGAGCAGACTTAAATGTCCTTTCTTAAAACAGTTAAAAACACGTTTTATTACCATAAAATTTGCTCAGCAGTGACAATTAATAAAGTTTACAAAGTTGTCAATTTGTCAATTCGATTATTCTTGATTGTGCAAAAAAACTTGGATATTTACCGTTAATCTAATAAAATGATTTAGCCCAAATAACTAACTGGACTAAAAATTATAAACGTCACATATTTCTCAGCACCCACCTAAAGCCGATATTAAATCCTTAATTTACGCGAAACTAAATGATCAAGAAATCGTCCAAGGATTGATATTTAAAACCTTCTTAGCTATTTTAAATATTTTAATATTTCTAGTCGGTTTTATAAACCCATAATAGTTTACGCAATGCTTCGTTATTAATCGCGAACTTTTGTGTTTAATTTGCTTGACATATTTTATTTGGCACAAAGATACATTAAGTCAAAAAATAATTATTAAAAAATACTCCTATGTCGTTAGCTATTACGCGCACGAGTTGTAAAAACGGCTTAATCACCTTAAATTAGCATATAATCGACAATGTTATTATTTGTTAATTTAGTTTATCGTATTATGTTATAGTTGCTACTAACCTGTTTTACTTTAATTGGCGGTTTGTATAATAAATATAATGATGGGTTCATTAATAGTTGATAAAAGTACCACAAAATAATAAAAAGTAGTTTTATTTTCCAAGAACTATCATTGATAGTTTTCCCGAAATATTGGCAAGTGTGCATTTTTAAATACAAAACATTATATCCCGGATTTTTTTTTCATTTTGTTCTTTATTTTCAGCTTTTCCGGAAAATCGTTTTGATTTTTCGAAAACTTTCAGTAGACCAAAATTTTAGTCCGTAAAATTTGCTATCCGGAATGGGCCATCCTTTTTTTGTACAACCAGGCATATACGTAATCGTAAAGCATACTTTCTTACGGATAAAAATATTTGGAAAGTTATTGAAACAAGCTTTCAAAATATTTAAGTTTTTTAATTCCGAAAAATATTTTTTTTACGTAAAAACAACTACACATTATTTGATTAAAGTGTAGTAATAAAAAAAAACTAATCTGCTTGTATAGATTATTCACTAGCTAAATCCTTAAAACAGCTAACAAAGGCTAATTAAAAAAAGTTATAGGTTACTGCAGAATATAAAAATAGCACTGGTTATTTTTGCGTTATGAGAATTTTTCTGCTCTTTAACAAAAATAACGGTTTTAAAAATATACAGCTTAAAACGTTACGTTAGCAAACACGTTTTATCTGCTGAATTATTTGGATGCAACAAACATCCAGTTTAATTAAAATGAAATTTATTATTTTAAATTTCTAGCTTTATTTTTTTTTATATTTAAAATGCTACAAAATTTCTTTCAGAAAATCTTGCAATTATTAATGTTGCAACATGTTTTATGTTAGCATTTTATTGTATCTGAAGAATATGCTCAACTCTACACGTGTTTACCAACTAGGAACCAAAAAAACTTTTAAAGCAAACTTGTATTTGTTGATAAATTGAAACTAATACAAAATACAAGTACAAAATTGCAACTTTTGGTACAAATATTCTTAATTTAAAAATAAATGGTTAGAGGATGCAATATTACATATTTTTAAAAATGTTGTATGTTTCTATGTTATTTATTTTTAGCATTTACAAAACATTTATTTTGTAAAAAAAAACAATGTTCAAGTGTTGTGTCTTTTGGTTATACTTGGTTGATTATCTAACGATTGTTTTTTTTTTTTGCAGGTGAGGAATTTATTTGGCCATTAACAAACATCAAGTATTCCACCGATAGTACTCTGTAAGTTACTTTCAAAAGCATTCTACTATTCTTTCTTTCATCCTATAGGAAATTCATCATACAATGAATAGATTCGTTGTTATTTATCTCTTGTTCAAATCAAAAAAATGAACAATTATAAAGTCTTGCATATTGTTGCCCAATTCTGAATGCGTAACACATTATGCAAGAAAACATTTTCATATATGACTTTCGTTTGATTCACAAATTTAATTAGTAATTTATAAATTCTGCTTTAATTTTATTCAACAAGCGGTGTATAATTAGGAGAACTCAAGTTTGCACGCAATGAAATTATCTGTTATTTCAACAAGTTTTTAATGGATTAATTAGTGACTGTAATCATTTATTGAAAATTATCGTTTTCAAGGCGTGCTATTCTTTATTACAAAAAGTACAAATTAGTAGTTTATTGCAACATTTAAGGTGTGCGGGTGAACGTTAGTATAAAATGGTAGTAATAGATATATTATTTAAACAAATATAGAATTTTCTTATCAGACAAAAACCTACCGCGTTACATGGGTAACTTTTATATTATAAGAGATAAAGGGGCGCCTAAACTAGCAAAGATAGGCAAAATTGCATTAGGCATATCATGTACAAAATTTAACCAATGTCGATGAAATTATAATAATATAATAAGTTTTCAACTCTGGTTAAAATATTTATGGAATTCTACCCAACGTTACTACTTCTAAACTCTTATATAAATAAAGTTACCTATAGATTGTTGTCGCCCTGTATACAGGGTGTTTAAGAAAACATTGTCATCTTACAAATAAGCGCAACAAACTATATTTTTGATTCGGCAAAAAGCTGCAAAGATTATATTTAAAATTTTGATTTATAACAAATAGGTGTGATTCAGTTTTTTTTTAGTGGCATTAACATAGTTTTAAATCAATATCAGATCATAATTGTTTTAATTTTTTTAGTCATGTTAATATTTTATAATTTTTTTAAGGATTTATTGGGTATGACTACGCCATGAATGAAGGTTTGTAGAAAAAATTTTTAGGTTCATAAAATCAAGTGAAGGTGTTTACTACAATCAACTTTTAATTTGAAAAGTCACTTACTTATTCTAACTAATACAAAGGTAGTCATTGTCATCAAAGCCTACTGATCCTTTACATAAAAATAATTGAACAAAAGTAGTAGGTAAACCTTTTTTCACTAAAAAGATGAAAATATTTACTCTTATTTTAACTTTAAAGCATATTAGTGCTATTTGGGGACCAAATTTAAATTGAATCAAGATTTTAAAGGTGTTTTATATAATTTTTTCTACCACCACTAATGTAACATAAATGACTCTTACCGTACAGCCTGCATGCATAGTAAGTGATTCCTTACGCACGGTGAGCAAAAAGCACAGTTTTTTAAAGAAATGATCATAGTAGACTCACGCCAAACACTTTCTGCATGCCTAGTAAGTGAGTTAGAACGCACGGTAAGCAAAACGCACACTTGTCTAGAAATGTCAAAGTAAGCTTGACAAGACAACGTAATTACATGTGTATATTAGCCAAAAATCCGTTAAAATTGTATGTATTATGTGATCGTAGAAAAAGTAAGCTACATAACACGAGTTGTAAAGCAATTACGCACTCGCCGCTATGCGGCTCCGTGCGCAACTTTTCCACTCGTACGTAATATGCTTCTTACTTTTATGCAACTATTTTGCGATAAATAATATACAAAACTAGCTAGAGTTATTTTCTTAGCAAACGAGATATTTAACATGGTTATGATCTGTGGTACACGCTGTATAGAATTTGTTTTTGTAACCTGTAACTTAATAAGTACATCATCAACTGAGGCGTATTCACTCATAACTTTTCATTTACACGCGCTGTCAAAAACAAAGGACTGCGTCACAGTAAACAGCGTTTGTCTAAAATACAAGGTTGTTATTTTCTTTCTTTCAGTCGTAATAATACCTAAAAGTAAATACATTTGTTTACGGATGCCAGAGCAATCCACGGTATAGCATAATAAATAGTTTAATTAGAAAATTTGGTTCCGTTTGTATGAGGAAATATTTTCAAGGGCTACTTAATCAGCTCCATATATTTACTTCCATCGTAAACAGTTACAAGAAATGAACATTTGCTGACTCATATAAAGGTAATATTATGTAAACAAATGTTTTAGGGATGTTTTCAGAACCCTAAAGAAGTTTTACGTTATCTTCGAATTTTTTAAAATTTGTATTTTAACAAGCTTTACTCATTTCTTATCAAGAGTGAGTTCATACGATGTATTTTATGTAAGACGTTATGCACTTTTAAAAGTTAGCAAAGTTGATGAACTCTTAGATATTAGAAGTTTATTAGAAAAGTTCAGTACACCATATACATTTACTTTTATTAAAGATATTTATCCCAGTTATAAAAATTGTTATGCATTTTAATACAGCAATACTGTGTTTAAATTAAAAAGGTTAATTGAGTCAGTATTGTTAAACATTTTAAATCAGTATTTTAAATAAATAATCGGTATTTATAATAAACTATTAGTATGTAAAAGTGATCAAATATTACACCGATTAATACAAAAACAGTCAGTAGTTTAATTAAAATATTTGTAAATATAATAATTTGTCAGTATTTTGAATAAATGTCCAGCATTTATTTAAAAAAAATAAAAACAAACATAGCTTCATCTTCATTATTTATTTAAAAACCAACCTGACCCCCTATTACTGACCAATTGAATAACGGTCAGGCTAAAGATTGCTTATAGTATATTACATAACAACAGTTGTAAGAAGCATATTACGTAACTGCTTTACAACTCGTGTTATGTAGCATACTTTTTCTACGATCACATAATACCTATGAGTTTAACGGCTTTTTGGCTAATATACACATGTAATTACGTTGTCTTTCCAATTTTGACGTAACCCTACTATGGAATTTCTAAACAAGTGAGCGTTTTGCTTGCCGTGCGTTATAGTTATAACTCACTTACTGCATGCAGGCAGTTTGACGTGAGTCTACTTTGATCATTTCTTTTAAAAAACTGTGCTTTTTGCTTACCGTGCGTAAGGACCAACTTACTATGCATGCAGGCTGTACGGTAAGAGTCATTTACAGAAGTGGTCGAAAAATAAATGCAATTGATTAATGTTAATGTCTAATAAGGCATTAATCAAAAAATCAAACCGATATATCTTCGTTAATAAGTGTACCATGGAAAAACTGGAACCAGCAATTTTCATGACATGTCAAGTTATCACAATGCCCAAAACTACAGATTTATTTTTAAAACAAAAGAAGGTATAATAAAAATAAAAAATTTAACTCTGCAAAATTTTATTTTTTACTTCTATCAAGTTACGTATGCATTTTTTTAAAACAACTAAATAACGCTATAAATTGTTTTTATTATATTTCTACCTAAACCGCATCTGTATTTCTAATGTACCACCAAAACATAATTTGTTTGTTAAGTCTTGTTAAAAGTAGTAATCACGGTATTAAGGAATTTTCGAAACTTTTATTAATCCATGATAAATTACTTTGCATTATCGATATTATCTGTATATTGCAACAAGTAGCTTAAATAAACAAACTACTTAAGTTATTCTCTATCTTTATTATTTTAGTAGCTACGACTGGTATCATTTGTTATGTAATATAGACCGAAAATATCTAGAAGAACTTTATAAAACAATATACAATAAACAAAATGTAATTTGTTAAACAATGAGGAATTTATAATTAATTAATTTTGCGGGTTGCTTAATTTATTCTAGTGTTACATTTCACATCTCTTAAATGAGTTGTAAAAATATAATTATATTTTGAAATCGCATAAACAGTTGTATCGTCAAGTTTAATTCAGAAGGTAACAGTTTTTTCGTACGAAATTCACAGTCTACTCAGGTAGTTGCGTTAATTAAATTGATGGGTCATTAAACTACAAGACTTGAAACAATTTAGTTATATGATAGTGTTTGCATTGTTCCAGCAAATGTGTACTTTATTATTAATATCACAAAGAAGTCTTTAATTAGATAAAACCGTTGGAGCAAGACTTTAATGTTTGCTTTTGCAATTTATTGCAATTTATTTTTATTATGTTTTTATATGACGTTATTTAAAAAGCATGGTAGATGCTGTACTATTAGTATCATGTGCAAAACGATAAAATTCCTCAAATTTTGGCTTCAGTTATAAATTTTAAAAGATGTAGGGCTGAATTTAACCCAAAATTTATTGGGGGCTATTACGGTTTTTCGTTTAGGAGTTGACCGCCGATATTTGCAAATTTTGTGTAAATATTTTAACTTGTTTGCCCATAATAAACAGCTGGATAATAAAATTTTAAAAGTTAAAGACCATAAAATGCGGTGTTTGCGTTGCATTTGTTACTGCAGATTTGAAATACTTTACGAGCCTCATGTAAAGTAAAACAGTTGAATTTGCTTAAAATAATACGGTTTTTCTTGATTTTCTGAATTATTTAAAAAAATAGATACAGCAAGTGATACATCATTAGAAACAGGGGTTTGGAGCGGAGCGCGGAGCTGGAGCGCGGAGCAGTGGAGCAATGGGTTTTTGCCTGGAGCGGGAGCGGAGCCCGGAGCAAAGAATTTTGATTGCTCCACTGCTCCACTTTACTATTATAAACTACAATTTTTTTTATTTTTATGAATTATTCTCATGGGTATAGTATTTAATAAAATTATAAATAAACTAAATTTGATTTTTTTGAAGTAAAATTATTATAATGTAACTTTTCTGAATATTAATTTTCATTATTTTGTATTTGAATTTTGAAAAATTTTAAAGAACTTTTTTAACTGAAGATCAATAATTTGTCATTTATTTAACTTCACTTGTTTCTTAGGGTCAAATATTGTAATTTTTGGTCCATTTCCACATATCTCATAAAATTTTAGCTTTGTTTTTAAAAACAAATTTTTAAATAAACTTATTTTATTAATATTTGGAGCGCGGAGCGGAGCGGGAGCGGAGCTGGAGCAGGCATCTTGATGCCGGAGCGGAGCTGGAGCGAAGCAACTAAAAAATTGGACTGCTCCAAACCCCTGATTAGAAAGAGGGAATAAAGCACATTTTACTATTCCAAAGCGTACTTGACCGTTTAACATGTTTCATGGCTAACTAATAATATTAACAAAATACAATTTTTCTTGATTTTCTATGATGTGCAGTTATATGTAGATATGACATGTGATATACAGGGTGTCCCAATTATACACCGCCAAAAGGTAGGTGCATATTCCTGAGTGAAAATGATGACCTTTTGTCAAATATTTTGGTTTCCGAAAATGCTTCCTTTCAAAGTTAGAGACCTCCAAATTTGCAAGAAAAAAAAATCGATTACGTCCTAGCCGTTTAAGCTAGAGCTATCAAACTTGGCCGAAATGTTTAGGTGTATCCCATTGACGTTGTGGGATCATTAGAAAGAAAACACGTAATTGGAAGTATGATTTATAGTCAGGTCATCCGCTTACCAGGCGAACAAGCCTTAAGTCAAGCATGACATTAGCCAACTAAGTTTAGTAAAAAAAATATTTGAGGTGTATAAACAGAGTTTGTCGATGCATCGTTAGCGCTAATTTTCTTGAAAACGGCTACGTTTACAGCAAAAAACAAAGAGGGACGAATTTATCCTCTTAAGTCGTACTTTCTTATGGACGAATGACATTTCCAATTTTATTCCAGAGAATAAAATTCTGAAGATGGTAAGCGGATGACCTGACTATAAATCATACTTCCAATTACGTGTTTTCTTTCTAATTATCCCACAAAGTCAATGCGAAACACCTAAACATTTTGGCCAAGTTTGATAGCGCTAGCTTAAACGGCTAGGACGTAATCGATTTTTTGATATTTTTTTTCTTGCAACTTTGGAGGTCTCTAACTTTGAAAGGAAGCATTTTTGGATAACAAAATATTTGACAAATGGTCATCATTTTCACTCTGGAATATGCACCTACTTTTTGGCGGTGTATAATTGGGACACCCTGTATAGTTAGAAAGAGAAAAAAAAAACACATTTAACTATTTCAAAGCCAACTTGACGGTCCATAAGAAAAATGAAGTTGGGGGTAATATCTCAAAAAATGAAAAGTCCTAAAAAAATAAATTCATTCTACATAAAAAAATATCTTCAGAAGGTACAAATAAAATTGATTTAATTATTAAGACAAAACAGTTATGAGAGAGAAAAGAAGTTCGACATTTTCATATTTTTTGCTATAATAACATCTGAAGCATGAGACATTTTGTACTAATAAAAATTGATTGTGGCTCCTTTCAAGGAATAATGAATCTAATTTAAAAAAACCTGTATCTCTTATAATAAGCGAAATCCCCATGCTGGAAATGTAATCTGGCACTCCAGTATATCAACTCTTTAAAAAAAAAATGTAAAGTTTATTTGGCATGTATTACAAGTCACAAAAATTCAGACTTAATATTTAAAACGAAAAAAACAAAAACCACAATAATTATATTCTACCAAGTAAACAATGCATTTTTAAAAACATTTGCACATCGCTATTTATTAACTCTTTATGTAAAGAATCTTTATATAGATTTTATTAAAGATTTGACATCAAATATAAAAACTTAATTATACGTTTCTATAAACATTCCATACCACTATACATTAATTTTTATTGTGTTTAACTTGTTGCCAATTTAACTAAATATTTATCTCCTACATTCAAAGAAATTCTTAGTGGCTCAAATTCAGTGGTGCAATCTATCAAAACACATGTACGATTTTTTATTCACAAATATTAATACACTGTTAAAAATTTGTTTTTTTGGTATTGAAAAATTTGCAAATTATCAATTATTTTAATATTTTGATTTTCTTTATAATAACGAGTAGTTTATGTATTCTATTATTTAAAAATGCTTCATCGAACATTAGATTAGCATATTAAATTCGTGAAAGCTTCGATGAAATTCAAAATATTTTCTTTGCATGTTTATCGTAGAAATTGTCATGTAAAAAAATTTATAATAAAATATATTATTTGTGATGACATACCTAATTTACTATACCTACATGACGTGCCTACGTACGTATCTCCAAATTTATTGTGTACTCGTGACTATACATTATTTCAAAACTAGTCAATGATTCTGTGATACAAACTTATTGATAAACACGCTTTTATTATGCTAGAATTGTTTAACGATTTGACGAACAATTTGCACGTTTATTAACCACTTGATAAGCGAATTTAGGATCACACACATCAACTTGTATAAACTAAAGCCGAACGTGACTGGCATAAACATGTATTAAAATCTAATACATCAATAACGGTTTAAGAATGTTATTGTAGCTCGCAAGATTAATTTCCCATGGTTATATGTAGATTATAAAGTAATAAGTGCGAAATACTATGGCATTGTATTTCACGCAGACGACCTTAAATCTTATATAATAGTAGTAATGATTAAATGGCCTTAAGAAACTTGTAAGTTCATCGTTTACCCGATAAAGAATAACTACATTATCTAGAATAACAAATGTCAAGCCCATCTTGTTGCCCTGACATTGCTTATGGTTATGACTTTGAAGCTATTACTAATTTAGTTTGTGTGTTTAAAGAGGGTATTTTATTAAATGTATATCTGCTTTTCTTCTAACATTTCAATTTTGACTTGCATAGCATGTTGCGACCCGCCTTCAATTTATATTTATAGAATCTTCGGTTGGAATGTGTATGAATTTTGGGAATTATGAGGGATTCCCGCGCGTATGTTATACATTCTTTTACTCTACAAAAAAAATCAGTGTTGTTTTCAATCATGAACATGACACTTATCCTGTAAGTGAATTTTTTTATGCTAATGACATCGTACGCAGTATGAAGAAGATTTTTTCGAGTCAGTTTTTAAAACACACGAATTAATTAAAGTAGTAAAATCCTAGGAACACCTGCATTCTAAAACCGTTCTAGTCTTCTCCAAAGTTGTGTTTTTTAACAACATTCTTAAAACCATAACAACAACACGAGTTTTTTTAAAATAACTCCAAGTTCAAATAGGTGTGGTGAATTAAAAGTATATTACAAAACAAGAGTTGTAAGTAGCATATTACGCACGAGTGGAAAAGTTGCGCACGGAGCCGCGTAGCGGCGAGTGCGTATTTCCACGAGTGCGTAATTGCTTTGCAACTCGTGTTATGTAGCTTACTTTTTCTACGATCACATGATACCTACGATTTTAAAGGCGTTTTGGCTAATATACGCATGTAATTCCGTTGTCTTGTCAATTTTGACGTAAGCCTACCTTGACATTTGTATACAAGTGTGCGTTTTGCTTACCGTGCGTTATAACTCACTTAGTAGGTATGCAGGAAGTGTTTGACGTGAGTCTACTTTGATCATTTCTTTAAAAGAAAACTGTGGTTTGTGCTTACCGTGCGTAAGCAACCACTTACTATGCATGCAGGCTGTGCGGTAAGTCATTTACATTAGTGGTCGTAGAAAAATATTATTTTGTGTGTAAAATAAAAAAAATTGCTTTCCGAGACGCCTAATACCCGGCAACAAAGTACATCGTGAACAAAATAATACGCATATGAGCAGATACTTATATTTGAATACCGAATATATTACGTTAACAACTCTAACTGCATGAGGTTGGTATTGTTAATGCTGTTTGTCAACAAACATAACAATTAAGTTTTATTCACAGAAACTCAGGAACAATTTGTTCTATGATGACTGCATGGGGGACTAGTTAGAAAGTCATGTTGATAGTTTATGTGTAGATTTTTAATTATTTATGCTATGATATAAATATTATTAGGTATATTGTTTTTACGTTGTGTGTATTTATACAATATTCCACTAATTTTGGTGTCTAAAAGTATAGCTTATGAATACAACAACTCACTTATCTTTTGTTGCTAAGGACATCTTCTCGAAATGTTAGGCTAGATACAAAACTGTCGTGTTTAAATCAGAAGCAATTAAAAAAAAATCAAGCATTTACAGCTTCTTAATTTCATTTTGCCATCTTAACAACCCTTTAATCAAAATTTTGTTTAGACCCCTGACTTCTTACAAGGAGGAGTCACGATATGTTGTTGCTAGAATCTGATCAAGGCTGTGTTTATTGCATCAAGACATCAAAACTAAATGTTTTGCAGAGTTACACGTGCCACTGGCCATTTCCTTCGGAAAAATAGGGAAAAAACTGAAGAGTTGAACATTAAAAGTAATTTTTGAGATCGCGTTGGCCATGAAACCGTCAAAGATAAAATCGAAATTCTTCTATTTACCAATGTAAGCCTGCTTTGCCAGTAAAATGGTGTAAAGTTTCTGAAAAAATCTTTAACAGTTCCGGAGAAAAACGCAAAAACGAGGCCCTTGTAAAAACGGTTTCCCATATGTTAAATAGGTTTAGTTACCTACACAACTTCTCAAATCATAGCGCTTTTGCAGGGGTATTGTTTTTGATGTTTTTCACCCGGAACAGCTTGAGATTTTTCCAAAAACTTTGCACCATTTTACTTGCCAAGGTTGCTCGCATTGGTAAACAGAAGAATTTCGATTTTAGCTTTGACGGTTTCATGGCCAACGCAATCGCAAAAATTACTTTTATTATTCAACTTTTCAGTTTTTCCCCTATTTTTTCGAAGGAAATGGCCAGTGGCACGTATAATTCTGCAAAACATTTAGTTTTGATTGATGCAATAAATACAGCCTTGGTCAGATTCTAGCGACAACATATCATGACCTTCCCTGGTTAACAACATCGACCAATGAATAAAATTTGATCACTTCCGTTGTGGCCCTTGAAGATCCAAATATATGAAGTGTGCTTCTTTTGTTTAAGAAGAGTTAGCCACGTTTGATAAAATGATTTTAAAAAAAGACTACACTAGAAAAATTTACTTCATTATTCAATCAATAACTTTTTGATCGTTCCAAGCGATAACATTTTCAATTCCGCAATGTTTGCTTTTAAAGTAGGATCACATATTATTATGTAATGTAATGATAATCAACTGTTTATCGTGATAATTGCGTAAATATGTCGTTTAGATTGCACGTGGTTGCATTAACTTTCAGAACGGCGCTTCTTAACCAGTATAAACAAAATCGGGACCCATTAAAAACACTTCATAAAAAACTTTAATAATGTCTGCTCATTTAAAAAGACAAAATATTTGGGGTTTTATTTATATGTTATGACTACAATATATTAGGAATAAGACGCCTTTATTTTCCTAAGAAAGTTTTACTTTTCAATTTCTACGATTAACAAAGACCAAGAATTTTGATATGCTATCTAAAAAATATAAAATAATCTCCGAATTATATGTTCATAATGTAAAAAATATTTCATTTTGGTTTTTAATTTTACCCCCTCCACGCCATTTCACCCCAACATTATTTTCTTAAGGTCAGCATCGGCACAATGTTGACAAAACTACATATTTAGCATTTAAAGTTACAAAGTTGTATTTGTTCCTTTAAATCCTAATGTTTCAACAACGGATCAAGGTATTTAGTTACTGCAAAACGTTTTCTGAATGATGATTAATGATTCTGGAGCCGCTAGCTAGAGGTACAACAAATATATTTGGCACGCTTACAAATCTTATCAAACACAACATTTCGTCCGAGGATAAAATTACATTTAAAAATAGCTGTCTCGTAGGACGACAGTATTGGCAGAAAAATTATAGATTTTAAGAAAAATTAAGTAACCACGTGTATCATGTCTATTAAAAATGTGACTTAATTAAAAAACAATTAGTTTATCTTTCCAGGTACAAATATGCAGGTCACACTTTGTTGTTGGTTAAAAGAAATAAGTACGCAAAATGTTTATATAAAAGAGCCATTTCTGATTTTTTAAACCAGTCGTACGGTGTGAATTGTAAACGATAGAATAACACTTTTAAATGTTATAGATTTGGCAAAAATGATACCGAAAACGAAAAATTTTAATCAGGTTGAATGTTTTGTAGTACCTACTTTCCTTCAAAGTGAGTGCAGAATTTAGGATATTTATAATTCATCGCTTTGTGCATTCGATTAAAATTGCTCCTTATCCTAAATACATTCCCACCAATCCATACAGGTTCTCATGGAGATAATAATTCAAAGAATTAGTTAATCTTGTTTGCCCTATTATAAAGTTTGTCGACGTATTGCTTTACAGTTATGGCAATTAATAGTATCAATTTGTTGCACAAAACGGTGCAAACGTTTCAAACAAAATGTCCTTTACATTAAAAAATAAATACCCACTTGAAAATTATTGGTTTGACGTTTTTTTTTGACATTATTTATCCTACTTTTATAAAAATGTTGAATAAAATTCGGTTAAGTTTTAAATTAAATGCTGAATTAAACCATTTGTTTTGTTTTTGTTGTCAGGTAATAAGATATCTTAGGTACATATAACAATAGGTAGAATGCCGATGATAATATTAATCCTCATAATACCATGGGGTCACTGGGCACCCGACAAGCTCTTTGGAGCTGTATATTTATGAAAAGCTCATTTATAAAATCCAAAAATATTTGACTTTACATAAAACAGTACATTTTGTGTTTTGGTACAGTGCGATTTTTGTAGCATGTATCGTTTTAAAAAAAATTAAATGAATTAACGTAATTCCTTTGGGGTCACAGGTGACCCCTGATACTAAGCGTGGTGCATTGAGTTTAGAAAGTGGTTTTACTTTATTGGTCTGCTGATCTCAGCAGGAGTTTAAAAATATCATTACAAATTTGTGGAATGTTGAAGATGGACGTCCTTTATTTAACAAAAGAAACAAATTCACTGCAATTTCTGAATGTCTCCGTCTTGACAATGCTGAAGCAAGAAGACCCAGATAAACTGGCTCCGTTAAAATCGTAGGTATTTGTGATCGTAGAAAAAGTATGCTACATAACACGAGTTGTAAAGCAATAACGCACTCGTGGCAATACGCACTCGCTGCTACGCGGCTCCGTGCGCAACTTTTCCACTCGTGCGTAATATGCCTCTTACAACTCTTATTATGTAATATATATACTATTGAGTATTTGATACTACCATAAGTTGTTTAAACAATGTATACCAAGGTTGGTATAAAGTTTATACTTGATAATCATGTTCTATTCAGTAAAGAAAACCATAAAAACAAAGGTAATATGAGGGTTTAAAAAAAGTGGTGCTAAATTTAGTCACCATTCATATGGTCATCTTCAAACACCGTTTTAAACTGTCCGCTTCAACCCGTTACGTTCCGTTTTGTGTGGGCACGGCTTCAGTCATTATTAACATTATCGTTTAAGTGTGAATGCATCGTGTTTGAAAAATAAGAATTTTAAAAATTTAATTACTTTTACTCAGCAGACAGGTGCGCGCATTTGCATGGCAAAAAGTTTTTCTTTTAATCGTTACTCGGTAATCGTTTTAAACTTTTAACATTTGGAACATGTGTTGGCAACGTTAATTTTTCGTTTTGTGCAAAAGTCGTACCTCCGTCCAAATATTATTTTCATAACCGGTTCCATTATGTTTTATCTTTTCTTTTATTAAACAAGATGTTTAAATGTTTAGTGCCCAACAATGCTGCGGACCGTGTGCAGGCTGGATGTTGCAAAACAGGGGAAGATATAATTGCATTTAGCTCATTTAGCGCTCATATTAAATACAAAAAAAAGGCAGCAATAGTTTTTCTTAAAGTATAGAAATTATATTTCCATGAAAAAAAATTCCAAATGTTCTATAAAAAATACCGAAATGCTATATAAAAAAGTATAAATGCTTTATGAACAAATTTGTGAACGTTATACAGAGTGTTGCATGACCAAACGACCAAACTTAAGGAGCATGTTCCTTGAGTCAATTTAAGCAAAAAATGTTATATAAACCATAGTCCAAAACTCGATGGTTATCGAGTTATAGACCTTCGTTTATAAAAAAAGGTCAATTTTAACATAAAAAAGTATGAAATACCGCTTTTATCTTTTAAAATATTGATTAAACAACAAAATGTTTTTTTATAAAAGATGCATCGCAACCTTTTCTGCGCTTTATGGTTTTTTTTTTTTTTACGGTTTATTTGCTATGGCAACCAACCTAGTTATTTTAAATAGAACACCACGAATATTATTACAGTTTTGAATTCCTCTTTAAACGTACTTTATAAAATGTGAAAGGTCATATAGGCCCAAAATTAACCGTTTTCGAGTTTTTCTCGAAAATTTTGAGCAATGTAGCACTTTCAAAACTATCAAGTAGGTATTTAAGAAATGTGTGGTGACAACTAAAATTCATTTGGAAGTTATACTTCTGGTAACTTTATACACGATTTGCATTACTTAAATTTTTTAAATTTTATACAGAGCGTTAAATACTTCTGAACCTAAAAACCTGAAAATACTCACGTAAAATTTAACAACTATTAACATTATTAACATTGATTTTGTACTGCTCCTATAAACAGGACATTTTAGTCCGATTAGTTCATTTAAATATACAATATACGATTTTTTGGTAGCTCATTTTACTCTAGTCCCATAAATAAATAATCATTATGACGTTTCATATAATAGAAAGGATTTTGTATGAAATGTACATTTTTTCTAAAATTAATTTTTAATCCAATGAAAATATAGCTTGAAGATGAAAATAGAATGGTATTTGACATTTTAAACATATTTTCGAGAGTTTTCCAAAGCCTTCTTGTTTCATTCTATTAAATATTTTGTATATGCCCGAAAATTATCATGAAAACCGCAATAACTCGAGAAATATTAGTTTTAGAGTGAATGCACAATAATTACTTTTTAAAGATAAATTAATAATTGATAAGAAAATGTAAAAATATACAGTGTTCCATTTAAAAAAAGTGACTCATCCGTATTTGAAGTTTATTATTTTATCAATCTAAGACACTACTGTCAACTAAAACAAGAAAAGCATGTGACATTGTTACTTGTGAAATATTAATATTTTTTAGGTGCTGTTCCTGTTAATGTTTTCATTAAAAATTTAAACAACTCAAAAAATATGGATTTTTAATACAAAACTGAATGTTTTTAAAAGAGAATAATTTAGTTTAGCAAGTAAAAGTTACAAAATATAAAGGGTGCTATATTTTAAAAAACAATGTTTTGTATCGGTTCGCAAAAACAAAACACTGTGTATAGTTGAAAATATTTTCAGGTTAGGTAGTAAATGACTACAAACAACTTTGAATCATCATTTTTTTAACAAATTTTTACTAATTAATAAGTAATAACAGAGCTATCGAATAATTTGTCTTGGCTGTACGCTGTATAGCAGTAACACACAACAATCTGGAATTTTCTAAAGAAGAAACTATCGATTCTTTTTCTTAAATGGTTATAAATATTGTCAAAAGTGGACATCTAAAATACATTTTATGTGCCTTATATGCACTTTTGTGTTGGAATAAAATCGATTTGCTTTCCTAGTTCGTCCTGAACTATAAAACTAATCGATTTTAATTATCTTTTGAAGTTTACTCGTAAGTTATGGAAACTTTGTTGAACTTTTATAACAAGATCATACTCAGACTGTTTCATTTGGAATTAAACAACAAAAAGAATGAACTATTCTATTCATATTTTTGCTTATTTTTATGTTATTTCATAGTCAATATTAACTGATTACACAAAATATTCGTTTTAAGTTGTATATCAGTTTATCAAAAATTAAATTGCATTTAATGAAGATAAATAAAGTGAATAACAACGAAAAAAAATTATTCGAACTGTTATCCTCTTAAGAGTTAAACTTTATATCGAAGTTTGCGATTTATAGGAAAAAATAAATAAAATTTTAAGGCCCTTTAATTGTTAGTAATTAAAATAACTTTTTTGGTTAGAACTAAAACCATTTAAATGTGATCATATCTAATTAAAACCCAAAATTGGTTAATGTCAATAAGGGCTTTAAAAACTGGTATTTAGAGTGGAAATTATACATAATTAATTAAACTTACCGGGCTTAAAAAATCCATTTTGAAAGGCATTCCATGGCAGCACCTGAAAAAGAGAAAAATGGAATTAAAAATTGGAAATAAAAGGTATTGAATTGTTTAAGTATTAAATGACATTGAAGGCCTAAATAACCACCGTTTAAGTTTAAAGTTTCTGTGCAAAATCGTGTTACGATATCAGTTTAAAACATTTTGTAGTATAATTTGTATTCAAAAAATGAATCAAGGAGACACTTACGGACAGTTTTTTAATGGCTAATAGTATAATTATTAAACAAAGTTTCAATTTGCGATAATTAAATTAAATAATTGATAATGATAAACGCTGTCTTGGTTTCGAAATCCTTTATTATTTAATGCTATTTTATACAAACTCCGCCAACCGTCACAGCGATAATAATTAAATGCACAAAGCCTTTTATTAATTTTTTTCAGCAACCACTCATTTATTATGATGTGTTTAATATAATATTATGCGATATATCATTATTAAGAAAGGTTACGTCACTAAAATCGATTGTATTAGGCAATCATTAGTTTTTCAATTAATGTTATAACATTTTTAATCTACATCTTATAAACATTGCTAAGGTATGTCAGTTAATTATTATCTTGACAGCCTATTACAAAAACATCATTTGCATATGAAGCCGACTTAATGTTAATAGAGATAATTATTTAATGTGAAACTCTCAAAATATATTAATAAATTTGCAACACTCCGCCAGACACTATTTGTCAAATGTGCGTTTGTGTATAGTACAGAAATGTCTTAACAAATTTACATAAGTTCTTTATCTGTAAGATTTATTATAAATCTTTCTCTGTTCATTGTTAAACATATGCTTATGAGGCAAATTACTACTATGGTTGATATACTTTTTAAGAAATTGAGCTGTCTGTATAATTAGGTACTGTATGTTAGAACATTCAAAAGAGGTCGTTTTGAAAATCTAAAATAAAACAATAACTAAACTAACTAAAATTATTAGAGATTTAGATCACAAGCAGATGTCAAATAACTGCAAAACGGTTTATTCTACAACAAAGATTCCAAGAATTCTGTCTTGAATTTCCATACAGAAATTTGGGCCAAAATCTAATCAGTTTTTACGATCGGCAAATATTAAATTTGTGCAAAATATTCTTTAAAACGAGATAACTCTAGAAGTGCTGTCAGATACATAGCTTAACGCACATTGTCGATTTTCCCTTTAAACACTTGTTTTTAAATGATAATTTAAAATAAAAAAGCTGTTTGTGATACATTACGTAATAAAATATTATCAAAAATGTCCTGTCAACCCAAAGAAATGTACTAATTGTAAGATAATTTGTTTCTTAATTAAATACACAAACGGATTGTCACGTTTAGAAGGTAATTTAAATCAATGAAAGTTATTAAATGTACAAACAATTCAAGAAACATTATAGAGATTTTTTTAAACATATGGTATTTTTATTTGGATCCGAAAGTGAAAGTTGTCATGAATATATCTAATTAAATAAAAAAATTAAACCAACACTAGTTCGTAGTAATATTTCGTTATCGTGGTATGGAAACACTATGGAGTATGTCAGATATTTTTTTCATATAAACTTTTGTAAATTATGATTTCCACGTATCAAGGTGTAAAATTGATGTGAAGTTGAGAAATAATTGTATCCAGCATAACGAAATACACAGTTCTTTTAAAATGTTCTTGTGTATTATCCCTATCCGCACTTTCTTGATCTTTTTGCCCTTGATTACTTCTCGTCATTCGGGGTCATTTGCAATAAGTTTAGCTTCAGAAAAAAATTTTGCCGCCTATTTCTAACTTGCTTAAGTTTTTTCAGAAGAGAGTCAACATTTGCTGCTGTAGTATCAATGCTAGTATGTACAAGGGTTCAAGGGTAGATTTAAATATTTCCGGGATGGCCACTAAGGGGTACCTTTTTTACAAATATTTTTAGGTCGTTATATTGGTAACTTTTTCCTATGAATTAACTGCAAACTTTAAATTGATCTGTCAAATAGCCTGGTTTTGACAATCATTTACGTGAGTTATTCTGTGCCTTCTTAATTATGGATACCTACAAAAGAAATTCGAGCGGTTATCAACTTTTTTCATTTGGAGGGAAAACCCGCTTAGGAAATCAAATACGGATTGGATGCTGTTCTAGGCGATTCATTACCTCCATTTTCCATGGCTGGTTTTTGGGTTTCGGAAGTCAAGCGTGGCCATACACTCACAAGTGATGAACCACGTTCAAGCGTTCAAAAACGGCCACAACACCGGAAATTGTGGTTAAAATTCATGAGTTGGTTTTAGTAGATCGCCGAATATAGGTGCCTGAAATTAAGCAAGCTGTGGGGATCTTTCATGAGTAGTCACATGATCAATTGGTTTTAAGAAAACTTTCTGCAAGATGGGTGCCGCATTTGCTTAATCCTGAACAGAAACGCATTCGAGCGTTAACCTCGGCCGATAATTTGGATGTGTTTAACAGGAATACAATGTATTTTAAAAGACAATTTGTGACTACGGACATAGATTCACCACTACATACCGGAAATCAAAATACAATCTTAAGTCTAAACAATGGATTGGACAGGGTGAATCGGTTCCAAAGAAAGCAAAGACCATTAAATCGGCCTGAAAGGTGATAGCGTTAGTATTTTGGGATACCAAAGGAATCTAGCTCATTGATTATCTCGAAAAAGGAAAAACCATTACTGGCCAATATTACGCAAAACTCTTGGACAAGCTAAAAGCCGCAATTCAGGAAAAACATCCGGGAATGGTCAATAATGAAGTGTTGTTTCACCAAGACAATGTACCCCTTCATTCAAGCGCAATCGTGAAGCAAAAATTTGCCGAACTGAGGTTCGATATCCTTCCGCATCCGCCGTATTCACCTGATTTGGCTCCTTCTGATTTCCACCTGTTTCCAAAACTCAAAAATTTCTGGCTGGAAAAGAAATTTCGGTTGAATGAAGAGTATTTTGGGAACCACGAAGAGAGTCACTTCCTTCCGAAAGGGAATCGAGAAACTGGAGAGACGTTGAACCAAGTGAGTTGAACTTCAAGGGAATTACGTTGAAAAGTCAATCTACTTGTGTGACAAAAGTCTCAAATGTTTTATCTTCTTGGCGGCCCTGGTCGTTCCCATATGAAACAATATTCGATCGTTTATGGGCCCGGGCAACTTGCTCAATAAATTTACAACACCAATTAAGCTGTTTTCAGTAGTTACGCTAACCGAAATCCGTAGCTGTCGGCTGCGATCTTTCAGATACCGGTTTTTTTATTTGCATTTCACTTTACATTTCCAACAACTAGAATAGGTCCTAGAATAATTCGTTCTTTCTTAATTCGGATATTGCGGTTTTGTTACTGCTCATAAAAAATACGTCATAAATTATGCAATAAAGAAAGCTTTATTCGAAAAAAACCGGTTGTGCAATTGATATAATATTCAAGTTTTTTTTTTATTTGTAAAAGGAGAGTGGTTTATAATTAAATATTACTAAAATAGCGTTTATTAGATAACACGATATAAAACGGACGTAACAATCGATATTGCTGTCAATGAATTTTTTTAACATGATATTTAATTAAATCGCACGATTAAACCAGGCGCTACAAGAATGTGCTACCTACTAGAAAATGAGCACCTTAGTATTACCGTTATACATTTTCAGTAAAATTTCAGAGTAATAAAAACAATAAGTATTACATTATTATTATCATTATGAATCGCTAACTTAAAGAGTTTTTTAGTAGTGTCAAAAACTTTAAATCAGCATACATTTTTGATAACTTTTATTAATGTATAACTGGTATATCGATAATCGTAGCCACTAATAATTTATTAATAGCTTATTTATTTTGTTTTTCAGCACTATAAAAAAACCGTCTGAACTTTGAAGCATTTGTAATAGTTATTAGTTCTGAAACCATTTGTGCTTTTCGCGTTTTATGAGTAAATCTGTATTTAAACTTTGTATCTTACAAGTTTTTCGTACCGTATTTTTTAAATCTTATTTCATATCCGATTTATTCTCTTGAATTTTACAGGAAATTCGAACTACGAGTATTTGCTTTTTTCTACCACTCATATTCTCGCATCTTTCTTTTCAATCAAGTCATTTAGAACAATTTGACATATGTTTGTAAGTGATAGAACTTTTGAAGTCGTATATCCACACAAGCACGAAGTGCCAAACCTAATTTAAAATTTTTGCTATTTCGTTCAAATCGATATTTTGAATGTTAAACAACAAATTGCGCTTCTTATAATTAAATATTATCGTAAAGCCATGTTTGGACATTAAATGTATTTCAAATAATCTTATACCAAATGCAAGTTATCTTCGCTCGTGATTGTTCTTTATTAAATTCGATTAAACTGTAATCATTTTACAAATATTTGGTAACAGTTAATACAAGAAACAAAACCGATAATGGGTGAATTAAAATTTTGTGTAAGTTGCTTAAAGGGTATTAAATATATGTGTAACACTACAGGATCCAAAATATCTATCATAGTAGGTAGTAGGTACTAAACGTTTGGCAATTTTTTGCCTTTAAAAGTATTTTACGTTAAAACGAACAAATGCTTATTTAAAATAGAATCGCAACTGAACATTGTTTTAATATTTGCTTGTTTTGTCATAGAGTATGAGCGTTTTAGCATTTTATGGCCTTCCAGTAGGATTATTTTGTTATTAGTCGACTATTTCATGAAGATTTTTGATCAAATCAGGTTTTACGATTTGTGAATTGGTTCTTTCTATTTTATCAGTTTGGAAGCAGAATAAGTAAATACGAAAATAAATAGTTAAAGTTTGTCTATCATGCGAGTATGGAAAAAAATTAACAATAAATTGGCCGATTATTTTATGGTTATAGAATTAAATTTTCGAGTGGTCATTAATTAAATAAACTGTTATAGCATTTATACCAGGATAATCTTCATAAGAAATAAGTGATTTTTAGCTAAACTCATTTGTTTAAAAAACAGCTATGATTTTTTTCGCTTGGTTTTATCCGACATGCAGATAGCAGTTTTTCGCAGGATTATGTAGATATGTAACGACCTTGCTGCTTTTTGGTCATTGTCGGAGTTTACTTATCTTCTGGAAAAGGACGATTTTGTTTTTCACCTTCTACTCGTTTTTTTCCCTTTCATTCTGAGAGGGTTACATACACTTAGGAGGGTCCTAAAAACCGATTTTTAAAAATATTTTTACCATTTAAATTAATTTAAAAAAAATTCAATAAGAAAATCCCAAAATTGGCAAAGTTACAGCTTGTCAAACGTTCTCTTGTGCGCAAGTATAATGTGGTATTTTGTAAAACTCACTTAAAAACGCCTAAACCCAAACTTATTTTAGCCCGCTAAATCAGGGGTGCATGTTACATTTGCGATCTCCAAAATACGCCATTTTCAATACTAAATAAGCGCATGTGAGCTGTAAGACATTATTGCAAGACGCATTCGCACTCTTGGCAACAGCGCTCCGTGACCGCGTCCCAGCATTTTTTTAAAATGGCCTTACTAAAAACGGTAATCATTATATCTCCATAACTAATAAACCGATTTACATAAAATTTGGTACAGTGAATCCTACTACAGTAATCTAGTTTTTACCGTACGATCATTGTTTTAAACATCGTAGTTATTTTTTTATGAATTAAAGAAGATCAAATTTTAGTCAAAAAACCGAAATTCACATTCAGATGTCTGCTCTTTGCGAAAAATTGGAAAAGTAAAAACCGGATTCGTCTAGTACTAGTAGTTTTTGTCTACTTTAAAAATATTTCTGAAAAATTGATTTTATAAATAAACCTAAAAAGATGTTTTGGTTACCGTAAAAGCCGTTTTCGAAAAACCGTCGTACGGAAGTGACTACCACACGTATCCTTGTTAAAAATTGTAACTAAATTTTCATGTTTTATCTAAAGTTTACGTAATGATTTTTCTGTGCAAAAATGTTTCATTAAAAAAATAATTATTAAAATAAACCCTATTTTCCCCATCCTGTAGCCCGCTAATAAATTCAGCTGAGCCCTCGTATTAATCAAGCCAGAAATTTTAACATTAACGTAATAGACGGTGAATAATAATAATACTATATCAAGCAGGGTTGAGCAGATTTAAATCAATTGATTTAAATCACGATTTAAATCATGATTTAAATCAAGTGATTTTAAAAAAAATATCATTGATTTAAATCAAATGATTTTTTAAAAAAATTATCAATTTAAATCACAGATTATATGAGTAAAATATAATATTAATTTATAATAAAACAAAATTGTATTACTATTAGTAATTAAATACACGAAATGGTGAATAAACCATTTATCAATTTGCTCTTGTAAAGTAATATTCATTGTGGAAATGCAATAATTCAAAATATAAATGACAAGTTTTTGACGTTAGCGTAGTGAACAACTGAACAGTCAGTTTTTTCAATTTCCACGGCACTCTATTGCTTCAATAACGATTTGAAAAAAAATGTCGAATATCTCGAAAAGTATGAGATTTGGTTATAGGACATACTTAACAAAATATGAAGCTCTTTTAAAGACGAATTCGATGACATAAAAAAAATACAGGGGTTTGCATTTGAAAAAATCGAGTTAGGAGCTTTTGAAAATCATGGAAGTTGCCACCTATTTATAAACACCCCTGTATATGTAATTCAAATTTTTTCATATCGAGCGAACAGAGACATTTTTTCTTCATGTCCATACCAAATTACAACTCTGATTTCAAAATATCTTCAGGAGAATTTTTTAAATAAAGACTTAAAACCTTGAATAATTTAGAAAATATTTTTTTTTTACAACGCCGTATAAAAACCTATAATATTTTATATTGACGCAAAGCTAAAATTAGGGCGGTCAAAAATATTGAATAAAAAATTGTGTGTTGTATATGAAATATAAAAGTTGCTATTAGTTCCAGAAAGGTGAAAATATTTGTATTGTGTTTAGAAAAAGCTGTATAAAATAGCATTAGAATCAACTTCATATCTCAAGCCGTTTAGCCACAATCGACCGATCCCGCACTAATGACTCACCCTGTATATAATTAATTAAACATCACCATTTAGCACTGATTTTTTCAAAATTCTTAATATTTATATTTAATTTTTCATTTTGACAAAAATTCACCAATGAATTAAATATATTGATTATTAAATATGTTAGCACAAAACAGAAATAGCATGTGAATATGTCACTAAATTCGATAATATGGTATATTTGATTTAAATTAAAAAAATTTGATTTAAATCAAAAAAATTTGATTTAAATCAAAAAAATCTGATTTAAATCAAATAAATCGATTTTTTTTATTTTTTTTTAAAAAATCATGATTTTTATCCACCCTGTAATCAAGCCACATGTAGCGTACACCGTACTCGTAATGCGTGAGTATGTACTTATATAAATATATATGTTTTAGCAGTAGAAATAAACAACTGAACTCGAAAATTTCACCTTACGTAACACTGCACATGCTGTATAATTTTCTTCGATATCTGTGTGGAAGGCTCCTCTATCTCGTCCCAATTAGATTTTTTCTTCGAGTGTTTGCTTTATCTTTCAAGACATATCTCGGGCCCTATTATTTACACAATCAAAACATAATAGAGGAACCGTACCATCATATGTTGTGTGTAAAAGTACAGTTAACTTTGCAGACGTAACGTAGCATGCGCCGCACAAAACTTTATGCCTACTTTCTACTGTACTTTGATGGTGGTTGGCTTTAGTGCCAGCTTGGAGATCGTACCGGGAACATGCCGAATTCGAAGACTTAGAAACCTTAGTCAGGCCCGATTATGTAGATACGGAACCCTTACAGCGCTTTTCACCGCGTGCAATCACAGTGCATTTATACTTGTAGTGTTTTTATTTAACCATTTACGTACGGACAGACTTAAGAATAATTTTTTTGCCGAAACCCTTTACGATCGTCTTAATAATAACAACAAAATCGACGCTCGGTTCCTTAAATTAAATTGTTTGTGACGTTTGTTTAACTAAAGTACGTTTAAATTGATGTATTTACTAACTGTCAGTGCGCACGTGTTTCCACCCCAGTTATTGGAAAATGGATTTTCACCGAAGGTTCATCATTAAATGCGTCATTTGTGACTGTGACGAAATTGTGTGATTGTTTATGTGATTGTTCGTATTGAGGATTGGATTTATTAAACATTTTTGGGTCGAAACGAGGTATTATATTGGTTTTTTTATTCGATACGTCCGACGTTATTACAACCTTATCAATCATTACGTCGATGTTAAACAATCACAGATTGTTTGTGTGCTATTTACATAGAGCAACAAATTGTGTTATTATTGTAAGTGTGACTACTCGGGTTCAACAACATTTTTTCTGCAAATGTTTGCTTTTATTAACGTGTACGTAGATAATAATTTAATTCAAACAATTTATTTGTACAAGACTGTTTTATTCGAGTACTTTTTTTAACTATCTTCTCGCATTAATACAGAAATATTTAAAATAATGATAATAACATCACAAACAATGTTATTTAGTAATAAAAAAAATTACTAATATTTTTTATTGTTAAACTGTAAAAAAAACTACGGCTATTGTAGTTATTTTTTTAGTACAATTAGAAGTTAAAATTTTTCAACATTTCGAAAAAAATTGCAAATCTTGTTATTCTAGTCAATCTTATCGTTTTTAATTTCGTATTTAGGACACCGATTGTTTTCATTTCCTTATCTCTTCAAAAAGCGAATAAACAATACCCAAGTACAATTTTTGGCTACTGTTGCCTTACAGTTACGACTCGCGACCATAAAAATTGTTTGGTGCAGTCGTTATCTAAAAACCTGCTGCAAGGTACCCCGATACCAATAACCAGGAGTTTCGGGCGTCGTTTTTTTCTCTCTCGTGCAGTTTTGCAGCTTATAAAGCGCAATTTTTCGCAAATCTCGCGTCAACTCACATGTCGTAGATGCACATAGAGAGTGGAGCAGAGAGAGAATCAATACTATGCAGTTTAAAGACGATAGGACAGAACTAAAGCGCGAGTCGGCTGCGTTATGTAATAGCGTTGCATTGTTGGTCTCGCAGTTATTTCCGCACTGGCTAAGTATAAACTATTAGTCTCGGCTGCCTTCTTAATATCTTAAATATTTTTGATGAGCGATGGTCGGAACTTGTTCACTTTCATTATTTCGTACGAATTTCACTGATATTTGTATACCACTCACGAACGTCGGCTTCAAAAATATTTCCGTCTAGTGATCGTGAATTTTGTTTTTTCGTTTTAATTTTTGTTTATTAAAAGACAACAACAGCAAGCGTTATTCTTTTTTCTCTCTCTTAAAAACAAAATATTTACCAAACTTTAAAATAAACATCCAATAAGAGTCGATAATACGAGATTCGCTTATCCGTAAGGCGGATTAACCGTGTTCTAAAGACATTAAACATTTAAAAAAATTGAAAATCAAGCTTCAAAATCATATATTTTTAATTGTTTTACATTTAACAAAAATTTAAATGTACAGAATGTTACTACTTCATTCGCGCCACTATGACGACCTCGTTGAGTAGGTATAAGAGACAAATTCGGTTAAATCAGCAAAAAGATGTATGTAATAGGAGCTTATTCTGTGGCGATAATCAAAATCTTTAAGAGATGCACTGATATCTTGATATAATTAAAAAAGAAAATTTTTGCAATTTTTTGTTTTATTTAAAATCGTTTTTAGTAGTAGTAAAAGAAAAAATGTGACATTTCTTGCTTTGTGATGAGCTTTCAGTGTCAGTTTTTTTTATTCCTACACTTAGTTAACCCTTTCAGGCACAATTTAATTTAATTCTTCAAAAAATAATGTTTATATTTTCATCTTAACATTGTATAATTGAATACAAAAGCAAATTTCAGATTGTCTCAAAATTTAACAATGCTACCACTTGTAAGAAAGTTTATTTTACCAAACTGCAACATTACTTGACACCTGTAAGGCGAAATTTAGTTCAAATCAGGGTTGGGCAAAATTTGATTTTTATTTAAAATAATCAAAAATCATTGATTTAAATAAAAAAATCACGAAATTTTCATTTTTTTTAAGAAACCTGACTATTAACCCTTTTTACAAATAATTTTTTCATTATTCACCCTACATTATATCTTCTATACAGCGTCATTCAAAAAGGATCAACAAATGAAAAAGTTTTTTACTAAAAATTTCTCCGAAACTTATATTCCTGATAAAAGTTGGCGGGTGACCTAAAACTATTTTAAAATGGAAAAAAATTCCCAAAAATGTATACGATCCCAGATTTTAGCGATTTCAGAAATATTCACAAGAGTAAAGTGCCTCTATTTTAAGACTTCAAAGGCCCTGACGTCTATAAAAAAAATTAAAAAAATTACTGCTATACCTTCGTCACTGTGTTTAAAAAAATTGATATCACCAGCTTGTTAGGCATGACAAATAATCACAATGTTCAAAACTTTGGATTTTTATTTTTAAAACTAAAGAAGAAATTATATTAAAAAAATCGCTAAATTTCTTTGTTTGCTTTTATCGAGGTAACTAAGCAATTTTTAAAGCAAATGAATATCGGTACAAATTAACCTCTATTGTATTTAACTTATTGCTACTTCAACAGAATTTGTTTCTCTGTTATTAAGTCAGATCTTCTTTATAGAAAGCCGAATTAAATGATGCACACAATGTAAGTTTTTTCATATCTAATGTAATATAAACTTTGGATTATTCATGTTTAACTCGGCTCAAGCTTTACCGACTATGCACGGAAAATCGGCCTTGCGCTACAAAGTTTTTCCCTAAAGTTAAATATTTTCCCCCTCTAATTTGCCAACGGTATAAAACAAATATCAACACGTTTGTAATTTAGTACTAAGAAAATGAAACCTCATGCAGCTATATTCTAATAAATGCATGCATGCACTTAACATTTAACAACCAAACTATCAAGTCAAAGTCCTTTTGTTTTTAGACGGGCAATTTCATTACAATAAATTAAGTTGTATTTCATTAAAACTAAGAAATAGGCTATCCAACGTGGACAGTTAAATGTAACAAACGATTTGATCGTTAAGGCTGGTCTTCACGAGTGCATCTACTTGAATTACATAAACGATTACATTGTAGTGGTTCCGTACGGCCTTTTATACAACTACTTTGTTTTGCAGTCACGTTTTAAACGAATGTCGTTTTATTTACATGTTTAATCTTACACATCCACTAAATTTTCCAGAAACTTAATTTGTTTCAGACGTACAACAAGCGCGCAAGTACTTTTAGAAATTGGAATTTTTTGTATGTCATTATCCGAAACGAAAAATTGCTGCATTGTGCTTTAAAACTTGTTTAATACAAACCAAATTTTTATCAACCACAGGCTATATTTTGATAATAAACACAACACATAAATACGGATATATTTATACATGTATGCTAATTTATTTATAAATAAACAATTTCGATGCGTGGGTTGTTTAAAATTGTTTAGCATAGTAGCCAAACGGTAAGTTCTTTACAAATTCATGGAAACGTATGTTGATGTTTGTTTACATTATTAAAAATTACCACATTTACGAATTAAAATCTGCAAAATACCATTTCAGTTGAATTTATATTTATGTTATACTCGTTTATAAATAAAAATTTGAGCCGGTCGATACGTCGCCTCCAAAAAAAGTGACGCGCCTGGCTTTAGTCGATATATCTCGGAAACGAGAACACTTAAAAAATGGGCCTTGCATTAAACAAAAAATAATGCCTTGTGCAAAAATAATTTAATGCTTAAAGACTATTCAACGCAAAATTGTATAAAGGACCCGTTGGGTACGAGCGCGCAGCGCGAGTAGTACGATTATCGATTTATTCGATTTTGAAAAGCAATAACGAGTGTTGTAAACACGCAAGGCGGGGTCTAGCGGTGAAGAAGCCCCAAAAGCGCTACGGAATCTTTAGTTTATAAATAGCGAAATTGTTAAAAACTAAAAGTCGTTTACATTTACGTGTTATACCAGTTTTTAATGAAATAATGACACAGTAATCCGTCAATGTAGTCACACTTACAATTATAGCACAATTTGCAATCAATTTTTAATCATCACCAATTTACAACACGCAACAGAATCTACTATTGACGTATAACGCAGTCAAAATGATCTATCAATATTTCTTAACATAAATTATTGATACTTTTACTTTCGATTGCCGTAATTATCCCTAAAGCTTTTGATATAGTTCTAATCACGCTGCTAAATATAATATTAATTAGTGTGAACAAGTTATGGAAAAATATTTAACCAAACTGGCTTGAAACTGGTGCACTTTGCCACAAATCATTGACACTGAATGTTTTAAATACCATTACACAATTATAAATTTGTTGTTTAATGTTTGAGTAATTAAAACGTCAAACTGCTTTACACTTGATGTAATTTCGATACTTAGTTCTTGGAATTTTTTAATTGTCTGTAATTTTGGTGTAATTACTTCATTATTGGTTATAAAATAATTGATTTATATACACCAAGTTGGCTAACTTGTTGAGAACTTTTCGAAATTGTAGCGTTTGTTGTCACATACAGCATATTATGGAGCTAAGGCTTACTGTATAAGAGCTAAAATAATCTATAAAATTGCATATTTCTTAAACATTGCAGGTTAAAGATCTTTTCTTATTTTGTTTTGTGATAAAGAGGCCATTTTTTAAGCGTATGATTTATTTTAAAATGTTTAAACAAGCCATGCATTTCCACTTTTGGTTTGTTTAAAAACAGCCTAAAACATTTTTTATCGCTTTTTTGAAAAAGTTCCAATTATAAACCTTGCTGTTGGCAAATGTTTAAAAATTATGCAACTTACTTTATATTTTTTTAAAATGTTAAAGACATCTTAAGTAATGAATTTTCACCTTTCGTTTGTTCAAAACTGGCCCAAAACAATTATTTGTATTTTTATTTATCCGTTCTTTTTCTACCATACAGTGTAGAGGAGACAATTATTTGTAGCTCTTCAAAATTTTGAAAAAGTTTTTAGTGTGTAAAGTTGCATTTTTTATTGGAAAAAATTAAAACGTTACGTTATGGTCTTTATATTTTCTAGAAATGTAACAGACATCCTTAGCAATGTATTTTCATCTTTGTTTTGTTCAAAAACGGCCTAAAACAATTTTTTATAGCTCTTGGAAATGTTGAAAAAGTTCCAAATGTATAATTTTGTATTTTTTATAAGCAGAAATTTAAAATTTATACAATAGTCTTTATATTTTCTAGAAATGTTAAACACACCCTAACCAAAGCATTTCCTCCTTTGGTTTGTTCAAAAATGGCTTAAAATAATTTTTCATAGCACTTCGAAATTTTTAAAAATGTTCCAAAAATGTTCCATTATTTATTGGCAAAAATTCAAAAGTTATGCAGGGGTTTTTATATTTTCTAGAAATGTTAAAGACGCCCTAAGAAATACATTTTCACCTTTAGTTAATTCAAAAACGGCCTAAAACCATTTTTACAGCGCTTCGAAATTTTGAAAAAAGTTCAAAAAGTATAATCTTGCATTGTTTATTGGCAAAAATTCAAAAGTTACCAATGGTTTTACATTTTCAAGAAATGTTAAAGACACCCTAGTAAGAAATATATTTTTACCTTTGGTTAGTTCAAAAACGACTTAAAATCATTTTTACAGCTTTTCGAAATTTAGAAAAAAGTTCCAAATGTATCATCTTGTATTATTTTTTGGCAAAAATTCAAAAGTTATGCAATGATTTTTATATTTTCTAGAAATGTTAAAGACACCCTATGTAATACATTTTCCCTTTTAGTTTGTTCAAAAACGGCCTAGAACATTTTATGTAGCCAACCTTGTGTTTTTTGTTGGAAATTTTTTAAAGGTTTGCAATGATCGTTTTATTTTCTAGAAATGTAACAGACGCCTTTAGCAACGCATTTTTGCGTTTATTTTATTTAAAAACGGCTTAAAACAATTTTTTATTGCGTTTACAGAATCAACTGAAGTCGTTAATTAAACATTTAGTGATTCAGAAAAAGATATTTAAAAAAACCAGTGTCGATAAGTCTAGCGAAACTTTACAGCAGACAAACTGTAGTGTTATATTTAGTAGTGTGTTCCAATTATACCAAAACATGTAAACACATTTTTAAGTAACCTCAGCTTGCTGACCTAAATGATCTTTTAGTCTTTATTTTTCTAAAATCCCGAGTTTTCTTGTTATATTTATAGCTCAATTTTACTTAGCGTACAAAATGAAACTCCCACACACTAATTAAATTTTTTAAACCGCAGAACCTTTATGTTATCAAAATTAACTTTATAAAATTGTTTTTTGGATAAATTAGTTTGCATCACAACTTGACTTTTCAAGAAAATGCTTTGTGAAAAATGAAAATTAGTCAGCCAGATTTCAGATACATTCATATAAGCTTTTGTTGGTATAATTTTTAGGCATTGAAACGTTTATTTTATTGAATAGCTTTTGCAGTCTTATAAAACTATAATAGGCGGTTGATTAATGTTGATGTCATTTTTGAGACTGGAGCTTATACGTCAAGTACTTATTACATTGTAGGCATCCATATGCAAATACAACAAAACGTAAAAGAAGACATGGCGAAAGCAAAGATAATAAAGAGCGTTTTAGCATGAAGAGATGGGGAATATACTACATGAAGCGTACAAAGAACAGGGATAGTATGGATATGCCACCCTTCACTCCTATAGGGCTTGGATAATTTCATTAAACAAAATTACTGAAAGCACTTATATCTTATAGTCAACGTTCTTCTTGCAACAAACTGCTTAACGTTTTATAAACTAGAACAAACCTATTTTTTTTATGTGATATGAAGAGTTAGTTACCATGGCGTGTACATTAAATTACAAGTGTTAAGTTTATTTTAACTGAACGGATTTAATTAGTGGCTGTCAAAATGTTTGACATGTGGAATAATGTGAGTTCCAAACTTGAACAAGTTCAGCAGTCACAAAATCAAACGCAGCAGCCTCACACATCCAGTGGATCAATCAAAGGTACAGATAATTTATTTTTAAGTAACTGTTGAATGTACGAGGGTGTTACAAAAAATTGAATATTATTTATACAGGGTGATTGATTGTGATTGTAACCATGCATTAGAAATATATGAAGAATGAAAAGGGTAATGATCTGAAATTTTGGTTATGACCATAATGGCATATGATCTGTTTAATGAAAATAGTTTCAAGATGGCGACACTTCCGGAAATACCGGAAGTTGACATGCACTTTCTTATTTCAAATACAATGGTTAATTTTTTATTGCCTTTTTGGATTTAACACGTTATTTTAGAAGGACTTTTCATAGCATTCCCTATACCTAAGTGCAGTCGTTTTATAGATTTTTGGACTTAAAAAAAAAAATTGATTTTTATCGTGATGCTTAATATTATCTACCGCCGCCATTTTTGAAGCGAAAACGCTCATATTGAGACTATGCATGGAAGAAACCTTGGAGTTCATGCTGGAATTTTTCTAATCGATGCATTACTTACAGGGTGTCCAAAATTTAATTTTCTTTTAATGCAACTTCAGACCACTAAAACTCGTTTTTATCAAATACCTACTATGCCCTAATTTTTGTTTCATTTTGTAATGCAAAATTAAATTCTGCATCAATCTGTTTTAGCGTTTCTTATTCCTCCTTCTTATTCTTTCTTATTCGTATCCTATCTGCAATAATTTTCGACTTATTACGAATTTTTGATAACAAATGCCAATATTAATAACTGTCGACCACTTTTATCGCGTTTGTCTGAAGTATCCATGAAAATAGAAAATCAAGAGTACTCAAACACGGATATTTTGAACTTATTTTACATTCATGGACAATATCGCAAGAAAGTGCGAACGAATACTTGTGCATTTTGTGCTTTTTTAATGCAGGTTGGCCAGCATAGTATGTTAAACCCAAGTCTTGCACTGCCGATCGAATTGAACGCCGAAGATGGGCATTAAAATATATGAGGATGATAACTTTATTAATTTCATCATTTGTAACACGCTTAGGTCGAATACCAGCAGCTTTTACTCTTCCAAATTGCAAAAAATTTGGTTCTATTCGTTGAAATTACAGTCAAATGAGGATATATCTTATTGAAGACACAGCAAGTTCTTTTTGTATCTGTAACTAAATTATTTGTCGCAAAAATATTTAATTTAATGTTGCTTTGTGAAACACCTTCGTAACAGTGAATTTAACGAATAATTCCAAACAATTTGGCAGTACAATAAGCTCCAATGTAATTTAAATAAAATTAGATTGTGTTCGATCCAGACGCATTGCAGAAAATTTTAGCACAATTTAAATTTTGTTGAGATAAAATTCAAGGTCTATTCTTCATTATCCCTTGCAATTATTTTTTGTTCGGCTGTCATTGGCAGACCGTTTCTTGTTTTTTTCACAATGGCGTTATGATAATTCAGGTCCCAATACTGTTTATGTAGTTTTAAAACAAAGTTTCTGTAACTACAATAATGTGTTAGCAGCTGTTTGTTTGTTTTTGGCAAGCCGCTCGATAACTGTTGTTTTCGTGTGAATGGACTGTGTATTTAACTCACGAATGTACTTAAAGTTTATCCCGTTCTTTGCATTACCGAAGCAACAAATATTTTATGTATTCTTGTATTTCTTTAACAGAGTTATTTAGTTAAAGTAGAAATACTATAGTTAATTTTACTAGCTGCCCAACATCCACAAGCACGAAGTTTCAAACTTTATTAGGCATTAACTGTACTAACATGTGACTGTAAAAATATTCATTCATTATTGGTGGAATATTATTGAATATCTTCATTGATTTAGTGAAGTTAAGTTGCATATTATTTTGCTAAATTAAGCTTAAGTAAATGAAAATTCCAATCCACCAATAGTTCACAATTTTTTTTAAGATACTTACTTATTCCAGGAACTAGTAGTAAAAAAAATACTTAATAAATTATGCCTTCATGGTACAAATAAGTGCCGGCTAAAAAGTTTAGTTACTTTAATAAATTGGCTTTTTATATAAGAAGTAAATTATAATCCAGCTTAACTGCTGAAGTGGCTAAATTATGCAGAAGTATTTAGATTTATTTAGACCTTTATATGTGCAAAAAATGCATTATATTTGGTGAACTATAGAGCTAATATCAAAATTGTTAGGTATTTCATATTTAATATTGCTGTTATGATTGTTAAAACTAATCCTTTCAATATTTTCCCACGTGGGACAATCACGTTTGAATTTTAGTAGCTTTGTGATTCGTTAATAAACGTATAGATTTTCATTTATATACGTTCTTCGCGAGCATGGTGTGAATAATTGGCATAATCTAATTCAAGCATGTCCTGTTGAAGTTAATTGCCCAATAAATAAGCAATTAAAACCGGACCATTGATCAAAATGTCGTGTTACGTTTCGACAATTTGTTTTTTTAATTGTTTTCAGATTCTTTTAAACATGCTCGCGTGTTAAATGCAAAAATAAAATCAAACGCAACAGTTGGTAGTTTTTCGTAAGGAAACTGTAATTAACACAGTATTTAAAACTGTATTTATTTCATAAACACTCGAGATTCTTTGCACTGTTACAGATAAAATTGTAAATGTAGGTTAAGTGATAAAAATAATTAAGAAAAGCATTCATTGTGTAATTGTATGGGATTGCATTATTTAATATTTACTGTTTTTAACTATCGCATTTACTTACAATGAGCAAAGTCCCTTTCGGCTTTATAGGTGTTCTATATTCAGTATCGTAAATTTATTTCACATTGTATCAATAAAAACTTAAAAAAAGGAAATTACCCATGAGTGTTTTAGCTGTCTCGTGGGTCATTTTCTAGTTTCGTTTTACAATCTCCTCGTAGATATATTTAAAAACATTGTTAGCGTCTAAACACTACCAATATTGGCCAATCAAGAATGGAAAATATCTTAGAATTGTTTTTTATCCCTCAAAAGACTCGTAAAACTCTCCTAATTATATTTAAAAAAAAAAACAAACAAAAGCTTCTTATTTTATAGCACTCTTATCAGACTTAATTGTAATTTATCATGTCCTAATGTTCATTTACCCTGAAATCCATCCTAATAGCAATTGCTTAGTGACGTGTGATTTGTCGACAGTTTTGTAGAGATAATATAAAATCGTCATTTATCGAAAGTGCACAGAAATAAGAGATTTCATGACATGTGGCTGGACATTCCTGTTCAAAGACTTCCGATCCAAGCTCTTTTCACAGTAGTTTTGCAAAAACTGTTAAATGTACTGGAATAATTAATCGATCTCATGTTAATACAAAGTTGATAAATTCGAATTGTTATAGTTTGCAGTTTCACCTAATTCGAATTTTTTGAACCTAATCTAACCTGGCCATAAAATGTTATTGCATGTAACTGTGTTGTGATAATTGAAGATTTTCTGTGGTTCTTAAATAAGCTTTTTAGATTCGAATTGTACACGTTCTGCGTAATTAAACGCAATTTTAATAAAGCCATCTTAAATTACGCACTGTCTTAGTGTAAGTAGGAAGTTTGGAATCACTTAATTTTTATTAATCCGATACCTATATGAAATATTCAATATCTTCCATTTCCTCATGTTTACGCAATGAAGAAAACAAGGATAAACATGATTAGGCCAAATTATTTTCCAAACAATTGATTGCTTTTGCATAAAAAATACAATATACGACGCAAATGTTAATAAAAATTAAAGAAACCAGAATTACTTTAAATAATGCGTTCCATACAATATTTTGGTTGAAATAAATTAGTAAAAATTATGCAAATTATATGGCATTGGCTTAAATAAACGTATATCTTATGTCTCTATCTCAATTTATTTTATGTTGGTAATACGCCAATTATTAGATTATAAATGATTTATTATAGGGGCTTATTAATATATTTCTTTTAATGTGACACGCCTTATATTGATTTTAAAAGTAAACATATTGTTAATACTGCGTAAAATGCGAAACATCAATCAAACCCTTTACCAAAGAAAAAATATCTTGTTCAAAAACTATGAATTAATAGTAATTATATTATATAACAAGAGTTGTAAGAAGCATATTACGCACGACTGGAAAAGTTGCGCACGGAGCCACGTAGCGGCGAGTGCGTATTTGCTTTACAACTCGTGTTATGTAGCTTACTTTTTCTACGATCACATAATACCTACGATTGCAACGGCCTTTTGGCTAATATACACATGTAATTACGTAGTCTTGACAATTTTGACGTAAGCTTACTTTGACATTTCTAGACATGTGTGCATTTTGCTTACCGTGCGTTAAAGCTTTCTTACTAGGCATTCAGGAAGCGTTTGACGTGAGTCTACTTCGATCTTTCTAGACAAGTGTGCGTTTTGCTTACCGTGCGTAAGGACCCACTTACTATGCATGCAGGCTGTACGGTAAGAGACACTTTTATATTAGTGGTCGTAGAAACAAATTATTTAAGTAATATACAATATCCATTGAAAAAATAATTACATGCTTCAGTGTATTTAATTTGATACCAGTTTTGATATGATGTAACTATTAAATATATGATAATTTTACTATCGCATTTTCTGAAACTATTCATAGCAAATAGAAAATGTGAAATACATTCAAGAAGAAATTTCATGTCACATGAAACTAGACGTTATCAAATCGTGAATAGCAACAATTATTGTGTTTTTAAATTTCTTTAGTAACTCTTATCTTTCCTAGTTTATTGAACTGGCAATATATGGGTCACATAGATAATCTTGTAGTAGAATTATCGCGACTACTTCATAAATACGAAAAACAATTGCTAATTTGCGCGAAACTTTATTGCGAGAAATTCAAGCCAAAGTTAAACGCTAACCTTGAGGCGGTTTTTATGTATATTTTGTAGATTACAACTTATTTATTCAAATGCATTACCTAACGCATGGATTGAGTACAAAAAGGATCCTTGGTACGCTGTAATATGAATTTCAGTTTTCACAATCGACGGAGAAATCGCGTAAAACCGTCACATAAACCTTTAAAAATATCAGTTTAACATTAATTTCTATTTGGTAATTTATCTGCAAAACTATTGTTGTTTCAAAACTTGATTTGCTTCATTCAGATTTTAGTTGGACACATTTAACCACAGACTATATTTAACGTAAACAAAAATATGAGTTTTCCATAAAAATGGTGACACATTATGACATTAAATTTGTTTTTTCAGGTACATTAAGAAATACTTGTGTTAAAATATGGCAATAATAATTATTATTGGTTAAGTTACAAAAAAGTAGACCATCCAAAATTTGCAGAATTCACTCAAAATAAATGTTAGTAATAAACAGATGAAAAATATTATTTGTTAAATGTTCATTTCTTGCGTTATTTAAATAAAGGATTACCCAAAGCGAGAACTATGAACCCTTTAGCTTCTCGAAGAAATTGTAATGGATATACTTCCATTTATATTATTGTTTAAAAATATTTTGTTTGAATATTTTTTAACAGGAAGTTTTCCCTTGTATAAAGTTTAGCCCATAAATTTATTTATTTATTTAGTCATAAGTCCCTCTTTAGGTGTAGGACCTAGCCCATAAATAATCAGTACATTTTAAGAACCCCTCTCTTGCATTTTTATTATTTTTTTTTACACAATATTCCTGTAAGGTTAATTACCTTCTTTACATGCTTTTCCGATAAAATATTATTTAAAGACTATTATAACGTGAACTGTATTAACCCTTCGTTTTTTTGCTAACGTTTTCCAAAATAAAACCATGAAAGTGTTGTAAGAATAATTTATTTATTTGATTAATGCTGGCATTATTTTAGTGCAATATTTAATAAAAATCACTTATCTTATTTTTAAAGGATATTTATGAGAAATCTCGGACAATTCTTTAAGACTCTTGTGTCTTCATCAGTAGCACTTTTATTTATTTGTCTATTTGCACACACAGCTAGCTAAGAGAGGTGAATCTTGAAGCTGGTCAAGCATTTTTACGAAAGAACTTGGGTAATTTTTTAAATTACAATTAACTATACAGGGTGCCCATTTTTCTAACTGTTGCATGGGTAACTCCTTTAATATTAAAAATACAGAAACGTTTAAATTAGCAAATTTGTGCAGAATTTAAAGGGAAATCTGATGCCATTTTCAAATTTGACCTTCGTCATCAACTTTTTAAAAAAACTGAAAAAGATCGATTTTTCAAACTTGAATAATTCCGTAAGCATATGAGCTAAAACAAAAATAAAAATTGGCATTTATAGATGTTTTTACGTAGATTTTAAATATGTTAACGAAATTTTCATAGCACTCTCGATTTCCGAGTTATAACACAAACTTGCATTTTTTTAAATGGAAGTCATAGTTGGCTGTGGCCTTATTAAAAAGGTAATTTTTTTCTCGTTTCAATGATATATCACTTGATACATCTATTTTGCAATTTGACCCAAAAATTAATTAAAAGTTTTAAAACAATCAAGTGAACTGCGAAAAAAATAAAAACAATTATGGTTTTTTTTTCTTTCCTCTTATACTTTTTATTTAAATTATTAAAAATCATTCCAGTGTCTCTGTTTAGTCATAAAGCAATACACAAGTACCTAGTCATAATTTTTTTTTATAAACAGATATTTACTGAACAAATCTGTTACAATTTTCTGTTGAAGTTAACAATCAATACAATTTTAATCAACAATTATTTCTTTCAATTAACAATCAATACAATTTTAATCAACAATTATTTCTTTCAATTAAGTTATTCGATTGTCTAAATCACTGTTCTCTGATCTTCGTTCCTAGCTTGTGTATAAAAAGTAAATCAAAAATTTAATTTCCTAATGTAATTTCGACTTTTTCTTGCGAATACTGGGTTCAAAATCCTCGGTCCGACCTACATTTTAAATAATTACAGTTTTGCGAACTGTAGTTTAAGTATTACGGATGTGGCATAACTTTTAATAGAAACGTGTACTGTGTTTAGGAACCCTGCCAAATCGAAACCTCACACAATCGAAATAAAAAGACTTGAAACATTTTGATCGTCGTTCAAAAACTTACTGTTGACCAACAGTTTATACATACACCGGATTAAAATGGTTCGTAAACATTAGGAATTTATCAAGTAATGTATGAGATAAATCATGTTAAGAAGAAAGTTGGCAACGTCATCTGTATTTCCCTCTTTACGCAACTTAAGTCATAGTTTAATGCAAGTTTATTGAACGCAGCCAGGCGCAGCTCATTAATTTGGCATCCGTCGGTTGTAGCTTTACGAAGGTGTTCGACTTTGAGACATACCTAAACACTTGATAATCGTATGGAATAGACAATACATTCAATCAAAATTCGCCTTAATTATCAGTTAGCGTTTCAAACAGACTAGCAATACCGGGTGTTTCAGTTTGACTGGCACAACCTTATAACTTTGTTATTTTAAGAGACCTTATATTTTTGTGAATCTTGGAAAATTCTCTATCGAATAACGTTCAATTTTTTTCTACAATAAAATATGTCAGACTAGTGAAAGTCAATTTTTTCCTTGAAATCACATGGTATATTTTTTTTATTGATTTTGAGAATTAAATTCTAAATCCAATGGTGCATTAAAACAATAATCATATATGGAAAAAATGAGTTAAAAAGTTATTTATTATTTTTCACAAAATTTGACTAAACAAAACACGATCACTGTAGCAATTGACGTTTAATGACTTGTTTAAATCATTATTTTGTGGGTATTAAATTGAATATGGACCTTTTGCCAATTTGCTTCTGTTAGTGAATACTTGAGGCGTTTCAATTTAATGCTCACAAAATAATGGTTTTTCGCCGAAAAGTAACAAAACACAATTAGACAAGTTATAAAATGTCAATTATTACAGCAATCGTGTTTTGTTTAGTGAAATACAACGATTTGGTAACAAATTGTAAATAACTTTTTAACTCATTTTTTTCAAAAATTTTCCTATGTATCCTTATTTTTTGAATGCAAAATCGGATTTTAAATTTAAATCTATTAGGATCCATAAAAGAAAGTATACCATGTGATTCCAAAAAAAAAAAAGTTGACTATCGCCAGTCTATTTCATCGTAGACAAAACATTTGCACGTCATTTGATAGAAAATTTTCCACGATTTACACAATTATAAGGTTTATAGGTTTTTTTCCCTTAAAATAACAAAGTTATAGGGGTGCGACAGTCAAACTTAATCACCCTGTATATTTAAAAAAAAACTACTTCAATTACTTTTATATTCAAATACTGTGGCCCATATAACAGGAAGTATAATTTTGTTTACAACCTATAAAAGTTACAGTTTGTTTTTATTGACTTCAAGTAGAATATTAATTGTCAAAATGACATTAAGTGGCCAACGTGTTTATGATTTGCGAGTGTTACACATGAAAATGTAACAACATAAGTCTGTACTAAAATTTGAAGGTAAACACTCTATTATGTCAAAACAGGTTTTAGATGTCTGGAAGAGTTTTCATAAAAACTGAAAAAAGATATGAAAATTCGAGTTGTTATTTTTACTGTAACTTTCTTATTTACAAAAATGTTAAAATTTTGGACAAACTTCGTTACAGCAATTTTTTATACTTCAATTAAAGGTCTTTGCAACTTTTTAGCTACCTCAAAATATTGTTGTTTTCAAAAATATATTATCAGCAGTAAAATAACAAGTGCATTAAAAATTATCGATAATTTTTGGTAAATATGACCGAATGCAAGTTGAGCTGAAAAAAACACGAGTGCACAAAGTGCACGAGTGGTTTTTTCTGATTCAACTTGCATGAATGAAGATTTGTCAAAAATTATAGATAATGTGCAATGGTCGAGTTATATTTTGTCAAAAAAATTTCTTCACCTAACCTACTTTTCAAATTAACGTATGTACTGTGAAAGTGGTGCGTCAGAGGTGTAATTTAATCTATATTAAAGTAACGCTATAAGTCGCCGAAATTCGTCAAAAAAATTATCAAGACCAAAATATTTAATTCCCCCTCCAAATTTATATTTTCGACCAATCACAAACTCAGATTTCTTAGAAACGACTAATAAACGCATGAAAATCTGTTAATTGCGAAAAGGATATTATCAGTGTATGATTATGTTTTTTGGCCGTTTATAGGAAATCTGAATTTGTTATTGGTCGAAAACGCAAATTTGACAGAAGGATCAACATCTGACAGGGGAATGTAAAATTATTACAGTGTAATAATGCTCCCATTGGTAGTCTCTCGAAGATTTAAGATTAGTGATTGGTTGAAAACGCAAATTTGACAGGTGAAGGAAATTTTCTAATTATTATATTTACATTGAGAAAGAAAATCTGTAAAAAAATTTCTTCGGAAAGCAATTAAAAGTATTTTTTTTCGGGGAAATAGTTGTCAAGTTTGAATTTTTTAAACTTATTGCTATAAAATAAAGCTTTTTTTGAAATGCAACATAATATGATTGAAATTTTTTGAATTTAAACGTTAAAAATTGAGGGAAAATTATTATTTAAAGTTCACGGTAAAACTATGTTTTTACGAAATGTTTTAAATAAAAGGGTGACAGCGAAAAAAAATTACTTGTTTTATTAATAATTTCAGTTTAACATTGTATTTAGAAAAATAATTTACAACTAACTACATTTTCATCCCCAACTAAATTCTACTTCCAATCGTATAACTTTTTCTGAATACTTTAAATGAATGAATATTTCTACTTTAAACTACTTGTATTGGAAGGACTTTGTGATCATTAATAATACACTGAAAGCACGTTTTGCGCAAAATTTCTTTTATTTACCTAGCGACAGATAGACGTAGAGATTAGGTAAACATACTATTTTAAACAAACACTCTAATACGGTTTATATGCACGACATGTTCTAAAAACTGTCGATGTTCAAGGAAACCAAATAAACCCCGTTAAACTGCATTGCTTAAATAAATAACCACTACATGTGACAATATTTCCATGCATAAAGATGCAACACACAAACGTTAATTTCACTCGATTAGTACACCATTTTCGTCTGAATCTCGTAGGGAAAAAATAAACTTACAAACTCAATAACAGGGGAATCATAAAAGTTTGCTAACCTCGCTACCTGCTCGGATTTGAAAGAGGTCCAGATTACCCCACCAGCATCACACGGTTTAATGGAAATGCCGTTGTTGCAACAGGTGGTAATAAGATGACAGAACAGCTGAAAAACACATTTCCGTTAGATTCATGTTGACCTAGGTTGTAAACTTTAAATTACATCATATTGCACAATTTTGTTATACAAACACACTCATTATTCATAATTATTGCTGTATTTTGATGAAAAACGCGACTATATTCGACAATAATTTTTTAATAGAATGTTGGAGCAGTACAAGGTTTAATTTTCACGAGTTATATCACAGACGTAAAAATTTCTGATTATTGTTGGCAGAGATGGGGAGTCGGCAGAAAAAAAAACCGACTCCCGTAGATTTGGTTGACTACAGAATTAACCCTGCCGTGTATCACACGAATCATATATATATATATTAACCTTATGCAGTCAAGTATTTCTTGCAGATAAAAATTAGACATTCACATACAAAACTAGTTTGTGTTACTTTAATGGTTCCCGATTCTGTTAAAAAAACTACCATCGACATCATTATTTTGTTTTTGTTTGAAAATGTTCAGTCTGTTCTCATCCTCGAAAAATACTAAATCAAAAAAGAGTCGGGAGTCGGTAGTTTTTCCGACTCCCGATTCCAACTCCCGACTCCTCAAAAAAGTTCTGACTCTTTGACTCTCGACTCCCCATCCCTGATTGCTTGTCGTTTCTTGGAAATCTTCAACAAAACTTCTTTAAAAATTTCAGGAGGAGAAATTAAGCAACATTTTCAGTGGCCTTCTGTGGGGTGATAGTGGCTAAAACTTTCAAGGAAAAGACAAGCAATTATCTGAAGAAATTTTCATCTTGAGTGGTATCCAGAAGTCTATTTTACTATGTGCACATACTCGATAAAAAGTGTAGGGATGGCAGTACTCAAATTCATTTTATGTTATTATATTACAGTTGCTTATAAGGAGGCGTCGAAAGACGTCGCCGGACCCGGGGGTAAAATTTACTTGGGCCCCAAGTAAATAAATTATTTGAAAATTTATTTAAAAAAAAAAGAACGAATTGTGAATGATGAATATTTAATACACCATAATTAAAAAAGTGTTTGGATTCCTGGGCCCGGGGCTCGGAGCCCCCCCTGCCCCTCCTCACTATCATCGGCCCTGGCTTATACTACACGTTTCTTGTAATCTGAACCCATCTGCTTACTGCGTATTGAATCCCCAATCGGTTAATATTTTATTTAACGTATTAATGTCTGTAAATTGATCGAATCGGTATTCCTTTTTCACCAAAATGTCGTAAACTGCTTCCAGACGTATTTTTGTGAGCAAACAGTATTAATAGACTTGATTTTTTTTTTATTATAATCAATTTATGATAAAGTTTTGCAGCCAAAATGAGATTTATGACTCAAAATTTGTCCACCAATCACACAGAAGCACTGAAATATGAATTATATGTTGTTAATCGGTTGTTAAAGCAGCAAACTTCACCATAGCAACGAATTGAAACACCCCCGCTTCATGCGTTTTCTCTATAATCTGATTGTAATAGGTCGAAAATTACCAAAGTGTGTCTGTATAACATAGGGTAGAATATTTAATATTAAGTTGCTTTTTCGTGAGCATTATAGGATATTTCTAGAGAAAATTTGAATCAAATGAACGCACTTAACTTAAAGGCTAACTTAAAAGATTGCTTTTACTAATTAATTTTCACTAGGCCATTAATTATTTGTTGCTTCAGTACCTACTCTTTATTAAAATATTACCTTAGGGTTATTAAAATCGGTAACGACCCTGAAAGCACACGAACATAAACAAACCTGACACGCCTTGTTGACATGTTCTTTACGTGTTAAAATGTAAAAATAAATAAGTAGGTATAGTATTTGTGCGTATGAATACGCTACTTCCACACCTAATTAATCTTGGCGTATGACTCATTAGCATTAAAAGGAAAAAACTTGCGATTTCCGGAGAGGCTTCCAACCTGCCTCCTAAATAAATTACCGAGATTTCTCTTGCTCGTGTATTCGCTACAGATTCTCGCGGTCGTAAAATTTTGTTGATACACTTTCAGCTGGATTCGGAGTGACTTATTCTTTCTGGGAATGCAAACATTTAAAAATATTGTTACGAATTCTCGTTAAGTGCTGCAGTCTTTAATAACCACGATCGAACAAGATCTGACTTAAGCTGGAAAAATCAGTCTATCGCATGATATTAAATCGAATAAATACGATTTAAATGTTAGTGTGTCAAATATGTCCGTTATCTACAAATTATTCCATATAAAGAAACATTGCATGGCCGTATCTCAGGGTATTTATAAAATGCGTGAAGAAATCCACAGTTGCCTGCAGTATTTTCTGTTGTTTATTGGCGAGCCTGAATTTCTTAAAGCAGTAGAGAGTTTTCAGATTTTAATTGGCATTAATCTTTTTTAAAAACCTTGTGAAATATTGTACCTAATAAATTTAAACATTTTTAAACTTTCTTCGGGCTAAGCGGTTTAAATAATTATAGGCTGCACACATGCAAACTATGTATTTTAGTAATGTAAGCAAGTTTAATTAAAAATCGTTGTGTTTTTCCAATGATCTCTTGTAGATTTGCTACAGAAGTTTCTAGACTCAGCAGCAATAAAATTTTTATCACAACTAAAATTGTTCCCGATGTAGATATAAGAGTTTTTCCTCCACTCCTGCCTATCGTTAGCTAATTGTGACACATCTCTCCAACTGACTCGTTTTTTCTTCTAGTCTCTGCCTCACTTTTTTTCCCCATTTTATTCTTGGTCTTCCTCTATTTCTTTTTCCCTCCATCTGCATTTTCCATCCTTTTTTCGCGTATCTACTTTCTGGCATGCGTAGTAAATGTCCAAGCCATCTTAATTGATTCGTCTCCATCTTTTTCTTAATATCTGCTACTCCTAGGTTATTTCGAACTTTTTCGTTACTGATTTTATCGACTAGTCTATATCCCTCTATTCTTCTCAGAAATCTCATTTTCTGTGCTTCTATTTTTTGTTTTTGTTTTTGATTTAGTGTCCAAGTGTCTGAACTGTACGTGAGAATAGGTACGTACACTGCATTAAAAACTCGCGTTTTTGTTTCTTTTGATATCTCCTTCTTACTTATCAAACATTTATTAGTGGCGTAGTAAAATTTCAGTCGCTGCCGCTATTCTGTTGTTCAGATCTTCCTCCAATTTACCATTTTCTGCAATTATTGTTCCTCAATATTTAATATTTGCTACCTGCTCTATCCTTTTTTGGTCTAGCATAATTGTAACTGGTTCATGATTTTTTGCTATAACCACAACCGTTGTCTTCGTTAATAAATTTATTCCTTGTATTATCTAAGCAATAAGGTATTTTTTAGTTTGGGATATAGAAGGTACGATTTTGTTATTAATTCTTAGCTACTGTTGGCCGCGAAACTTTACCTTAAACTAAACATTATTCAAACTGCTTGAAACCATATCATAATCTACAATGCTACTTATCTATCATGTAATAATGAATAATTATTTATTTTTCCGGACCTGTCGTATTATTACGATAAACATTGCTAGAATCTAAATCAATACTGTTATATGTATGTGTGGAATTATCGATAAACTCTTGTTTATCGTTATGCACGCAATAGATACCACCACGATGTCAATTTTACATCTGGATGGTGCAGATTCAATAGTTAATTGCAAAACGAAACTTTTTAGAAGTATTTTCCTGTATAAACAAAACAGGATAAATTGATCTTAAAATTCATATTGCATACATTTCTCTTCTTTGAAGTTGGCAGTGCTTCGCTCAGAATTGCTTAGCTCTATTTAATTTGCCACTTTTTTCATGTATTAACAACAAAATAATCTCAAACCAACTGTGTTTTGTTTAAATTTCAAATGATATTTTCTTGAATCAGGCAATTGTTTTTTGTTTGTCTATGTAATCAACCGCCTACTTCATCTCGTAAATTTCCTTTTTGATTCTCCCGAATTAAATTTTTTTTTTTGTGCAATAATTGTTATTTGTAGTGTAAGCTTAGTAATATAATAAACCAACACACTTTCATGTATTGTAACTCATGCTGTGCCGAGAATGGTTTTTTCAATTGTTTCTGATTCTGCTTCCATGCCACCATCTTTTTTTGTTCGGCAATCAAAATTATGCTTTGCTTTCCCAAGGAAAATCTATGCCTGCCAATTCACCAAATTTAAAATTTTATTAAGTTACGTCAAACCAAATTTGTTACAGATTTAGAATTTCAATTAAGATGTACATATTTTGATCCAAAATAATCGTCATTTACTACAAAAGCAGAAATGTTTTAAAACAATTTTAAAACTTTTAGCAGGAAAGTTCGGTTTAGAATTATAACGTGATACAAAAAGTTACCTTGACAGTTTCTTAATTTCTTAATCATTTACAAAACACATTAGCCAACTTCAACTGTTACAAATTACTCGCTGTGCATAAACATAAACTGTTCATACCAGTGATTCTTATTTGATTCATTTTTATTGAACTATAAAACTGTAACTAAAATATTTTTTTCACGACCACTAATGTAAATTACTTTTACCGTACAGCCTGCATGCATAGCAAGTGGATCCTTACGCATGGTAAGCAAAAAGCACAGTTTTCTAAAGAAATGATCAAAGTAGACTCAAGTCAAACACTTCCTGCCTGCCTAGTAAGTGAGTTATAACGCACGATAAGCAAAACTCACACTTGTCTAGAGATGTCAAAGTAGACTTACGTCAAAATTTACAAGACAACGTAATTACATGTGTATATTAGCCAAAAAGCCGTTAAAATTGTAGGCATTATGTGATCGTAGAAAAAGTAAGCTACATAACACGAGTTGTAAAGCAATTACGTGGAAATACTATTATATCATTCATTGAACATTTATGCTTCTACGTTTAATTCGTGACATTATTTCGTGCAACTTTAAGCCTTCAAAATTATTTTCAGTCCCTGCCAATATCCTACGTCCCGCGTGTAATTTATTTTGTGTTGTTTTTTATTGTAGGTTTGTTTGTGACGCATCCATTTTTATTTTGTTCGTATTTTCTGTAATATATTGTTCGGTTTCCAAAGTAAACTAAACTTTCTTGTATTTTACATTCGACCGGCGTTGGTGTAACATACAAGTCAGGTTTACATAATAGGTGATTGACTTATGCAAAAAAAAACAGGTAAATGCGTTAAGATATGCATAATTTATTATATCACACTGCAGACGATAAAAATGCACAAGTAAATATTGCTTAAATTTTAATTAACGTACATGCAGTCATATATTGCGACTGCAGTGCTAATAAACGACGCAAAAGCGTTATGATGTATTTATTTTTAGGTACTATGGTTGTTTACAGCCTTCAGAGTTGTTTATAACGCAAAATTCAGTAGGAAATAGTGTTACGCGCAATCGTTACACACTTTTAGGTTAGTACTTACGGCGCGGACACAGAATCTGCGAACAGTGAAGTGAATATACGCACCTACGAAGTGGACCACAAAATTTTGACAAACAAACTTGTGAGATATATTGTTTTGAAGTAACATTTGGCATAAATACAGTATTAATTGAGTTAGTTGCCGTTACAAAACAACTGTGCACGAGGTAGCAACCACATGAACATTATTTAAATAGGAAAGATTGGTTAAATTGCTTTTGCAATCTGTTCGCAAAGTAAACAATAACAATTGAAAATCACGTTATGAATTGTTTTTTTAATTAAGAAGCTTAATGTAGTGAATTTCGACGTCGCGAATGCTATACTGAACAAAATCGTATCTAATCAGTTTCTTTTTGCAGGGTGAAAATGTGTTATTATTTTAATATAAAAATATAGATTATTATATATTTAATATTGTACAGGAACAATCTGTAATCAAAATGTAATTAATATGCATGTCAGGGTACGAAACGTTGTTCAGTTGTTTTGTTCAGGATAATTTTGCTTACTTCATGTCGATATTTAAAAAAAAGCTATTTTCAAAAAGTTAATGAGGTCTTTTTTGGTGCCTCTAATTTTATATCCGTTTTGTTTCAATTGCATTAACTATTTTCATTTTACGTATGATTTAATAGTCACATGCACAACTAATAAAAGACAGTTGATAGCAGCGAGTAGACTATTAAGTGTTTTGTTTTGACAAAAAACAATCGTAACCTACATTTGTTTCATGTTGTGTGTACATGATGTTCTAGGAAATTGCTTCATTGTTCAAAGTTGGGGCAGTTTAATGTAACTAGAAACTGTTAAGTGTGTTGCTTTATTATATTGAGGAGCATTAATATATTTTTAGAAAAAAATAAATGAAAAGCGCCATTGAGGCTTTACACACACGTTAAGGACACTAAACTTTTCAGTACAAATTATAACGGTCTAAAGCTGTTCGGAGCTGTTCGCGAACAGTTCGAGAGCTATTCGTAACTGTTCAAGAGCAACTCACGAGCAAAACCAGCGGTTCCCAAACTTATTTTGTCGAGGAATACTTGAACGATTTTTCCAAAATTGCGGAATCTTTACCTTATTTAAATGTTATGGACCCCTTACCCAATTTTAATTCGAACCAAAACTATTTTTTGATGCATATTTTTTGTTGCTATTATTTTATTGATACCTCTTCAATGTAGCAAACTAAATATGAACAGAAAACAAACTATAATGATCAAAAAAACGAGCAAAGTATAATACTGAACAAAGTTATAAATATGTAACCAATACAAACGTTTATTCTTAAGGAACAAATTATTACCAAGAACTTACAAAAACTCAATTCTAGTCTGGCTTGTTTGTAAGAGAAATATGCAGGAGAACGAAATACTCGTATATAAATTTAAAAAAGGGTAAATGAGAAGAGCGTAGTTGCTTCTTCGATTCCAATATCCACTCATAATTTGGTGTAATGTTAAATTCGCATATCTGGCACACCGTTCAGCCTGTTGCAGTATTCAGTTTTTGTACCAGCATATTTAGATTGGCACAAATATGTACTTGCAAACGGTAATAGAATTCGAATAACCCAATTTGATAAACTCGGATATTCGTCAAATATATCGCACCAGAAAATTGTTACTGAATCCTTTTCCTGCCTTTAACTGAGCATCCGGAGAAATTTCAATTAAATTTTTATATTTCAATGCCACAAATTCTGTAGGCTTTTGTTTTACTCTGAATAAGTTTTGTACCCAATAATTAGGGATTCTAATAAGCTGCAGATATGATTTTCAATATGATTGCAGTTTTCTATCTCCAAATCTAGTTCTAGAAAGTCACTAAGGGTCGAGAAAATAAACAAGGCGATACCAATAATAACGCGGAATTCCTTAGTTTATCCGTGGAACCCCGGGGTTCCGCCGAACCCACTTTGGGAAACGCTGCTTTACACAAAAAATGAGTATGTTCGTCAACAACTACCAAGATTATCAGTGAGCAGTGTCTTGTCTAGACCAGATTCGAATATTGTTCGATCTGTTTTAACTGCGAGTATACTTTGCGGATTTGTTTATTATTTTTATGATATTAATCATAGCCTTATTTGATCGAAGGTGTTAAGGTACATTACAAAAATATCAACTAATTTCATGAACAAACATTGCCCATTCTCTTTTGTTCCTTGCCATCCTTATCTCCTCACTCCAAGACATTCGTCTATCCTTCAAACCTTCAACCACCACTTGATTCCATGATTCTTTCCTCGGTCTGCCTTTTTGTCTTTTCTGTGTAGATTTTAGCTAGCCATATTCTTTTCGTTTGTTTTCCATCCTCCATCCTTACTAGCCCAAGCCACTTTAGATTTTTGCTTTCCAAAACTGGTTTAACATTGAGTTCTGCTCTAATTGTCTCATTTCGTATTTTATCTCTTCGGGTAATACCTTTGACGCCTCTTAAATACTTCATTTGTAGCGCCTGTATTTTGCTTTTCATTTAGGCTGCTTAACACCCAGCTTTCGCATCCGTATGTCAGAATTGGTTGGTATATTTTGTTGTACACTGTCATTTTCCTTACGAAAGTGTTATTAAGTGTGTAGAAGAGTTTAGTTGAATTCTCTATTATGTTGTTGACTTCAGCCTCTTCCTCTCCATCCTTACCTATTTTACTCCCAAATACTTGAATGTTCCTATTTGCTCTATCTCTTTTCTATCTAGTTTTATTGTTATGCTTGATTCTCTCTTTCCAATTGTCACTACTTGGGTTTTAGCGACATTTGTTTTCATTTCTCTTTTCTAATGCTGTCTTCCAGATGTCTAAGTTCATTTGTAGTTCTTTTTCGTTCTTTGCGTAGATCAAATCGTCGGAAAAGCACATTTGTTTAAATTACATTCCATTTTTTTTTTTGTCAGTTCAGTATTGTTGTAATTTACTAATGGAATGAATAGTTAACTGCATTAGTCAACAAATTATGTACATATTTGATTTTGTATAGGTGTCCCGTGGTTGCGGTTATTTAAAAAAACTATTGCGCGTGCTGTAATTGCACAAAATCATTGGAAGAGAACTCTCTTGAACTTTGTAAACAAGTGTTTTTGTTTACCGCTGCTGAAAACAAACTTTCGACTGTAATGGGAGAAAAATCCTTCGCACGTACACAATTAGGCAAAAAAAATGACAAATTATTATGCGAAATACGATATGTGAAACTCGAATTTCTTCGAAATTTCCCCCTCAGGTCGAAACTGGTTAATGGCAAGTGCATAAATGTCCTATCAGTATGCACGAATGGTTGTGATAGTCAAGATATTATATAAATAAGGTAGTCCCACGTAGCAAGTGCGTGCACATTTACTTTTCGTTATATAAAACCATCGCCTCTTGCGCATAATCCATGTGTCTTGCATGGCATATGTGATCTTATGTCACAATAGCGGTGATTACTCTGATTGCGTTTATATGAAGCGGTTAAAAATAAACACGGTATTAAATATACCGCGCGCGTGCCGCTCTATACTTATCGTGGACGTGCACTAGCAGTGTGTAAGTAGGCCAGAAGTTGAAAGACTTGTACGAAGGACATCAGGGTCTGCAAATGTACGATTCACCGTGGTCTAAGAGATATGGTTTCGTATAATTATATACGATTTGATTGCAGGTATTCAACTGCTGTTAGCGGTAACTATAAACGGCTACTTTGCCATCCTATATTAAGTTTAATTGTGATTCGGTTGTCTAAGCAGTTATTTCAATAACGAAAAATAGAAATCTTTTATTGGGCAATAGATGAATGAATAACTTGACCTTACATTCCTGGTAGATTGTTTCTAAATTAAATCCGTTTAAGCATTAAAATATGCACTATGACTTACTATAGTAAAAGGATAATGAACTCCGGTAAATTTAGGATTACGTTTTGAATACGCGTGACAGCTGTAGTTTTGGCATTTGCGTTTGTTTTAGTGTACCTTTCAACGGCTAGTGTGTTTCGAGATTTATTTTGCATTAGACAAAGTAAAAGTATTGTAACTCGTTAATCAAAAGTTGTTTGCAGGTGTATGCCATTTTTTTAAACGCTCCTAATAGCACACGTAAATAAATAACCTGTTCAACATAAGCTGAATATTGAATGACGACAACTAACACACGCACACACGCACGTCTGCACCATCGAATATTCTATCTTAAAAAAAAAAAAAAACGCCATTCTTAAACATCTCACCAGCAACTGCTAACTATATTTATAGAAAGTGTGACAGCTCAAATCTGTAAAAAAACGATATCGGCTTATTTAAAAATTAGTCACATTTAACGCCCAGTCACTTTTATTTTTTGCACAGTTTTGAAGCAAAGTACGATTCACCGTCATCTTTTAAATAGAACCTCAGTGGCGTAGCTAGAGTTTGTGCCGCCGGGGGCGACCCTGAATTTGCCGCCCCTCTAAATAAGGGTTGCTAGCTCTTGATTTTTCCAAAAGCAAGCAGAGATCGACATAAAAAGTGGGGTGTTCAAACGTGTTTCAATGCAAAGTTATCTAATGTGGAATACTTTACCATCACCCAAAATGACAGTTTTTCGGCAGAACATTTTCTGATTTTTATTTATTTTAATCAGATCGCCCCCCAGTCCCACGAAATTATTTTTAATTACGGTAAAAAATTTCACTAATGTTTCTATATAGGTAAAGGAACACATACATAATATAGTTAGCAAAATTACAAAAAAAGTTATAATATAATATAATTCATATAAATTCTGAAAAAGTTATATTTCGGCCTAAAATTTAATTTAAAAAACTGGAAAAACGTCAGTTTATGCTAGAAATTTAGATTTTTGTTGCTTGTTCGAATAGCCCAAAAGTGCTCATGAAGAACAAGGGTACATTACTATGAATTTCTTTAAAGGAACCGCGCCTTGATTAGACACGACCCCAAATACAATATAAATGTTAAAAGATTTTATATCCCTGTCAAATTGCACTAATTATCACACACTTAGGCCAGTCGTATACGACCAAAATTTTTATCACGTACTTAAAAACCTCCCAACAATAATTGTATTCACCTACAAGTAATGAAAAATCGTCAGTCTGTTTCTGGTGCCCAATGATTTGAAAGTTCTCTTACCACTGTTCGAAACTTTTGTACATCTTCATTTACAAATTATTAGATGAATCTTATTGCTATGCGACGATTGAAAGGGACGATAGAAAAGGATTTATACCTCAAACCAAAAGTTTGAAATAGAACGGAAGTGAAAAATCCCTGTTACAATAGATTTTACAACTGTCTGGAATTTAATGCGTATAATAAATTAAATGTTTGATGATTTTATTGAATGGTTGGTACCCTATCATACATTATATTACTTGGAATTTCTGTCGTTACAAGGGGGCGGAGTTTCAGTGTAGCCAGGTCGACTAGCCCGTTTTATCCTCTAACTTCGATAAGAATTCTTTTTTTTTTTTTAAATAAATTTTTATGAATTCAATAGCGTCGGTTCTGATTATTATCTCTACTGATCCTTCATTACCCTCGAGATTTTCATTTTTACCACATTTGGGTAGACTAAAACTGCCGCCCCAAATAAAGTGCCGCCCGGGGCGGACCGCCTCTTCCGCCCCCCCTAGCTACGCCACTGTAGAACCTTTCGTGCTAATATTTTACGTGTTATTACTATAATTTCACGCAACTACCGATAAAAAATTTGTATTTCCGATTTACAGATATGATTATGAAAACCACAAAATGTAATAAAATATCCCAATATTAGAAACTATTTGAACAAAACCGCTAAACGAAAATTCATGACTGGACACCTCGGTGATTGCTTAATTTAATAAGTTCGTTACTTTAGAAATTATAATGTTTTAAGAACAGTAAAATGCACTCTTAAATATTGTGTTTTGTCAAAAATAAAGTCTTAAGTTCATATGACAAAAATTTCACAACTAATTTGCTAATTTGGTGTTAAATTTTTATGTAAATTACAAATCAGTTTCTTTACTATCTTCTCTGCAAATTTAATCTTTTCAGTGTTATAAAAAATTGTGAATGCTCTTTCCAGATAAATATTGTTTTCGTTTGCAACTATTGCCAAGCGCTATGTAATGTCGTGGTTTGAATTTGATTATTTTAGGTTTTGTGTTCACTGTACAACCTTGATGATCAAGGCAGTGGGTAATATGTTGTAACGTAATAATAAACAATAATTTTTCGCAAGTTTAATATTATCATAAATTTTAAGGTATATTTGTACCCAAGATGAATTGATGACGAATAATTTAACGATAAATTGAGCAAATTAAACTTTAATGGCTGCAACAATGTTTAGATGGCATTGAAAATATTCTAGATAAAAATTACGAGGTTTTTAATTTGGCAGGTAGGTATATAAAAGTGATTTGAAGTAGGTAAATTACAAGCTTAAAATATATTGTAACGGCACTCGACACATACAAATTTTTTTTTAAATAGTAAATTAACTTTTTTAATAATGTTTTTAATACACTTAGCTCTACAAGTTCCACAGTAGTAAATTTTACCGAATCAGAAGATTTAAAACTTTTGTCAGTTGCAAATAATTAAGAGAGGAGAGTTTTGAAACAAAATTGATTTTTAATTAAACTTATTAGCATTAATAAAGAAATCACTCAAAAACCCAACAGTTCATTGAACATGTAATAAGTTCATAACGTGTATCTTATGACTTACGAAGCGTTTTATATTTTATTTGAAATAATTTGTTACAAAGTTATCTGATATCTAAGTTTTATTATTAATTTATGTGATACTTTAATTTCTGGTCATACAAGCATAGTTTCGTCAAGTTTAGCCATGTTATTTTGCAAATATCAATAGAAAAAAATAATTACGAGCATATTAATTTATTAATTTCATAATGTACCTACTCTATGACTATGATTAAAAAAATGTGGCAATAAATAATTTCAAAATATTTGTCGTAGTACTACAAGTATAATAGATTTTTGTTGGCAAAGAGATGGTATAACAATAATTTATGTATCTATTAGTGGTATTTAATTTTTAATTTTCCAAGTTACTGATTTTTAGCTTTATCGTAAACATTCAACCAACTTTCCCCCGTTAGAGTAGCAATACTATATTTCGCAATCAAATGATGAAACCTGCCGTTTAAGTTCATGTCTATACATATATCTTACCTAGGTTGATAACCTTGTGTTTTTTTAATCAACATGACTTAAAATAAAACTCACTTTGCGTTAAGGTTTTCTTGGGATTTTAATTTGCATTACTAGATTGGAAAGATCACTAACTTGAAGGCGTAATAATAACAAAAACAGTAGTTTACCAATTTGAAAAAATTCATTATAAAGTGATTCAATGTGGTAAACATAATTATCCATCAACGATCTTAAGCGATTTTTTTGCCACATCAAACTTTGTTGAATGAAATATAAGCGCTGGAAGACGTTTTTTAAATAACTCATTTTCGTTTTTCTTCACAGTTTGTCCCAATTTGTTTTTATAATATTTGTTTTTATTGTAGCGATTATTTCGCAAAAAGCATTGGCAGAATGTTTCACAACTATTTCTGCAGGGCTTGGCATCTGTGAATATTTGCATATGTTAGTTTGACATGTACGTCTTCTATGAGTGTAAGTATATCGTGACTATAACAAACTGTAGGAAGATTACAGGAAGCTTCATTAATTTAAAATGTGCACAGTTAAGCTCGTCTTGAAAGCGGCAACACCATGTCAGTAATTAAGTTATTCACACATATAATAAATTAACGAACATAATATGCGCATATATTGTGGTAATTAGTTTAAAACATCGAGTGACAGAAACAGAAACGGCTTAGATTACAACTGTTATTATTTAGAATTAGATGTACGCCTCCATCGCGAAAACATCTAAATTATATCATCCAACCGCACCTTGCCATTGTGAGCTTGCAAAGATTAACATAATAAAATACACTTTCAAAGCATATTTTTGTGGCAGCACTTTGTGTTTTGATTCGATTTATTCACGGTTGGAACTGCCCGTAAAAAGTTTCCTAACGTAATTCTCAACAGTATTTTACGGTTTATTATCGTTATGTAATCTGGTTATAGATAACGAGCTTGAAGGAGAAGTCGGTGGCTACTTATAAATGAATGAGACAGTCGTTTCGATAATCGTGTAAGACATGTTGACAATTTTGCAATATATGGAGACTAATGTTTTACCATAAATAGCCGTATAAAAGTTGTTTTATGTATTTAGCAAAACCTATTACAGTTGTTGTGTTTATGCTAAAAAAAATCTAGCAAATGCACTCGTTAAATGATGAGTTCCAATCTTATTTATACGTTATAGGAATGGTGCTCTACTAATTTTTATATGTTAACGCACATATTTGAAGAAGTTATTTATTTACAAGCACAACTAAAAATATAATTTTTAGCAATAAATAAAAAATATCGTCTTCAACTTATTTATCATCATCGTCATCACGTTTTGGTTTTTTTTTTGGGCCCGTACGTCGCTCATTGTGTGTTCCATCTCTTAGTGGGCGTCCTTTTTTTGGCATCTTGAATTATATTTGTATCTTTTTTTTTGGAATTCTGGAACTGTCTATTTTGTTTAGCTGTTCTTTCCATGTAGTTCTATATTTTATTATTTTTTCGTTAATGTTGTATGTTTCAAGTTCTTTACGTATTTCGCTGTAACATATTTTTTTACCTGATAGCATTTTTCCCAATCGGAATTCATTTCATCCTTCCAATAATATTGAATTGGCAATATTTTTAACTACTTATGTTGTTTATGATTTTGGAGTATACCTTATAACCAACGTTCACATTATTATTTATTTAAATAAGCGTGTATCTACGGTTATTTTACACTGTATTTTATTTATTTTCACTGTTTGGTTATTAACTATTGCTTTTTTATCGACTGACACTAAAAATTGTTTATGTGAGCGTGCCTCGAGCATTCTGGAAGCCGCCTCCAGTCCTATCTCTTGTATAATGTTAAGCTAAGATTATCAGAATAGATACTTTAGTTTTTTCGCCTGCCTTTAGTTCCTTCTCTACTAAAATCTTCTAAAAAGGAACATCGTTACAGTATTTTATAAGTTAGTTTTTTTATTTTTCGGTTAAGTATGAAGAACATGATAGGTGATAATATATTAATGACTGATATGGAATTAAGGTTTATTTTGGTCTATTTTTTCCTTAATTTTATTCTAGAAAGGCTCTAAAATAGTAATGGAATGAATCTAACATCGAATATTAGTTAAAATATAAAATATTAAACTTCTTCACAGATAGCTTACTTGCTTTCGTTCAGAAAAGGCTCAAGCTCAAGACTACAATAAATTTGTGTAACTAAATTTAAATAAATCGCCCTTATTTTTTTCTCTTTACCACCAAGAAACCAAACAGAAGAAATGTGTGTAATATTCATAACGAGTTTTTTAAACACCCAATAATATTATGCAAAGTTCCGCTGTAAATTTCAGTGAAATTTATTTTTATGATTTATTGGTCGAAATCACGCCTCGTTGCTTTTGTAAACTTGGGAAATCGTGCGGGTAAATGGTATATTGCACTAATATTAATCACAAACGAGGTGCAATTTTCTAATCAGAAGGACACTGTGTTCGACAATAAAACATTGATCATCTTTAATGAATGTTTCGCCAATTTTTGTAAAAAAAATAATGTCAAAATTAGAACATCATTTATGATTTTCTTTATAGTTATCAGTTATCAGTCTCATTTAAATATAAAAATTATACGTTTAATGTAATTACATTAGCTCAACTCAAAAACTTATATCATAATTGTGTTTGACTGTAATTAATGTATTAGAAATAGAACGAGTGATTACATATTTTAATATGTTTACAGACCACACAAGTACAGTGTAATAATAAATAGTATATTACATAACAAGAGTTACTTACGCACGAGTGGAAAAGTTGCGCACAGAGCCGCGTAGCGGCGAGTGCTTTTTTCCACGAGTGCGTAATTGCTGAACAACTCGTGTTATGTAGCTTACTTTTTCTACGATCACATAATACATACGATTTTAACAGCTTTTTGACTAATTAACACATGTAATTACGTTGTCTTGTCAATTTTGACCTAAGTCTACTTTTACATTTCTAGACAAGTGTGCGTTTTGTTTACCGTGCGTTGTAACTCACTTACTAGGCATGCAGAAAGTGTTTGACGTGAGTCTACTTTGATCATTTCTTTAAAAAACTGTGCTTTTTGATTACCGTGCGTAGGGTCCCACTTACTGTGCATGCAGGTAAGAGTAATTTACATTAGTGGTCGTAGAAAAAAAAGTTGTTTATTTTATGTAAATTTTGCTTTAATTCAGTAAAATATACGTATGTACACAATTTGTAGGTAAGCATGTTGGTGTACAGCACATTGATAATATGAAATTAGTGCTAAATGAACCTTGGCAGACGGCTTTTAGCAACAAACAATAACCAAATTTCATCTGTTACCAAATCAAAATCGCACAAGCCACAACTTAGAAGCTTAATTGTCTAATTTCAAAATTGCAGTTATGCCCCCGGGGCAGGTATTTAGCCTCTGCGGTCCGGTTGATATAGATATAGACATAGACAATCAGTGTAGGTGTGTTTACAGTCGTATAATTATATAATTTCGCTACTAAAAGAACATGTTGCAATGCAAGTAATTAGCCATTCTCACGAGTATCTAAAAGCTACGAATTGGATGTTATATTGATTGATGTTATAAAATATCGTAGGGAACGTTTAAGTGCGCATATTTAATCGTTACAGCAAAATTTGTTTTAATATCGTGTGCAATTATTCTACTTTCACTTTCACTATAAATTTAATTAAGTATCAATAAGCCATTCGCTACTTCTTATATAACGCCGGTATATCAATCAGTATCAAAATATGACCACTGTGATCATTTTTCAAGTTAAAATTCAACTATGCTTTCTCCATGCAGATAATTATTTTAGCAGTAAATAGTGTAATTACAGGGCTATTAAGTAATTCGTCATGATATACACAATACAGTACATTACACTACATCCACACCATTAACGTATGTTCAAACTTATCACAAAATTTGAAATATTTGGTGTTTTTTTGGAACTAACATTGACTGCACCTTTTTAACACAGCGCAATTTTTAATTAAGCGTAACAAAATTATTTATTTGGCTGCTTTTTACAAGGTTTTTTTTACAGTAAAATATAGTTTGGTAGCCAAAACATTTAAACACTATTCAAATATAACAAAAATAATTTAAAAAAAGCTTCAAAACATATCTGACAAGGGAGGGTCACGATACGTTGTCGCTAGAATTTGATTAAGGCTGTGTTTATTGCATCAAGGACATAAAAACTAAGTGTTTTTCACTGGCCACTGGCCATTTCCTTCGGAAAAATAGGCAAAAAACTGAAAAATTGGTATAAAAAAGTCATCTTTGCGATTGCGTTGGCCATGAAACCGTCAGAGACGAAATCAAAATTTTTCTATTTACCAATTTGCGCATCCTTTGCAAGTAAAATGGTGCAAAGTTTTTGAAAAAATCTTAAACGGTTCCGGAGAAAAACGTCAAAAAGGAAACCCCTGCATAAGCGCTATGATTTAAGAAGTTGTGGTATATCTGTATAATTATATCTATGCGACTTGCATAGGCGTTTAACATAGGAAAAACCGTTTTTACAAAGGCCTTGTTGGTCATTTTAATTTTTGTATATGATCTAGCTTGCCATGAAACTTTTTTAAAACATTAAAGCATCACTGAATAGGTCTCAAAAAGGGGAACAATTTGTCTAATTCAAATTTCGTTGTCGCTCTTACCGTTTACGAGATCCCAATAGTGGCCCTTCCATGTGGAGACCATATGGAGTATTATTTGCATCATTTTTATTTTTATTAAGATTTTAAAAAATGTTTAAGTAAATACATTAATTTTTAAAACGAATTGAGCTTTAAGGTGGTCCATTTTTAAATAAGTTATTGATAAACACAAAGCCTAACACATGCAGTTAGATGGAATGATCTGTTAAAACGTAATTGTTTCATTTTTCACTTCAGTAATAATATTAAATTGAGCGCTAATCCTGCAAATATCTTTCAACAATTACACCTAAACAAGTGATCAAGTAAATCGCTGTATTATTCAAGCTTAACCAGCCTTTTACTATTAATCTTGATAATTATATATTTAATACTGATTTCCAGGTGCGCAGATGATGAACTAAACCTGAAGGTTTGAAATCGTGTGAATAATTTATTAACTGATTAGGTTCGATGATGTAATAACATAAAACCTTAAATGTTGCGCCCGGAGTCATTCCCGACAATTCTTTGATTTATTATACGTTTAATACAAATCGACAATTATCGAGTTTCAAAATGTTTCAAGCGTAGTTTTAAGAATGCTTTCAAGTACACCAGTACAGGATGATCAGTTAACAGTTTCTGTAAAACGCATGTTATTCGGTGTAAAGGTTTCACGCTATAGTTTTTTTAACGTTAATTAATTTAACGATCATATCGCGGTATGAGGTAATTAATATGCCACTTAAATCGGGCAACTTATCAGTTGAATATGATTATGGAATAACCCGGACGATGTATGAATTTTAAACTTTAAAAAAAGTGAAAGTATCTACAAATTGCGTTTTAGTACTGCTCTTATCTGACTGAATATTATTACATATTATACATGTATAAGTATGCCTATTACGCAATGCAAAGTGCAACATGTTGGTGCATAAAGTTTAATTTTCTAAACGCTTTTTTCTTCTGTATAACACTACGTTTACAGAAACTTGAAGCATATTATTAAATATATATTAAACTGTTTATAGTTTTAAAGCGTATTTTAAACTAGCAAGCGGTCGTAAAATTTGCAATGTACATACATTTTATAATTATCCTGATTATAAATGATTTATGCATTTTAAAGTGGTATTATTTTCAAAAATTAAGCAGTAAACACCTGTGCTTATAACTTAATACAAGTTTCCCCGTAAGTTACATAACGCAAAAAAACTTTACACACTTTACAAAGTGTTTAAAGAAAACGTTATTTTAAATAATGAAATTCGATAACTTGCAACTGTATATTTAAATAATATAAATGCGTAATCGTTTCCATTTTGGCGTTTAAGGTGCTAGCCTGGGGCGCCAATATCAATGGGGTGCCCAATTCGAAGAAAATATGCAAATTAAAAAATACAAATATAGTTTTGAAGAGGTTAGTGCGTTCGCCTACAGAAGGAATATTAATTGATAAATATTTTGAACGTTTTGTAAGGTTTATTTTTCATCTTAGAATTCTTTCACTGGTAGAAAATACAATTGGAAAAAATAAACGAGAAAAATGTTTGTAAATTCCACAAAAATAAAATGAGTTAGCGGGTGGAATTCTTTGATTCCATGTTCTTCTTTTAGCGCCAATAACCAGCAGTTAGAGGTCTTTCAAGATAAGCTTAACTGTGACGCAGAAGCCAAAACTCGTTTAAAGCGTTAAAACTGCGCCACCTAAAAACATACTCTATTTCAACGACGGGTTTATAAACCTACAATAATATTATGTTTTTAGAAAGGTGTACATTTCAACCACTATGCCCTCTCTTTGCGCATTTTGCGGATCAGTTTATCTTGAAAGACCTATACTAAGGCAAAACCGCCTTGGTATGGATGTGGTAAAGTATGTTAATAGGGGGAAATTATGCGTATATTTTCCGAATCGTGACTGATTCAATACAATCAGTTGTTACAGCTAAACTATTACATTTGTATTAGATCCGTGCTATTTCCCTATTTAAGCAGTTTATTTTTAAAGTGGCATAAGTCACTTTTATGTTCTTTTGGGATATTAAATGTTTTGCATTGTAATGTGCATTCAAATATTTATGCTAACTGTAGAGAAGCTTCACTTATATTTGTTATCTCGGTTACTTATATTTTTCTCAGTAAACATAATTTCGCAAAGACGTTAACGAATCGTCTATTATTATACCTAAATATTTGATTTCATTAACTCTATTTAATAGTACCCCATCCAATTCTATAATAATAAGTAAATTCATTAGTACATTTTGAAATATAAGTATAAGTAATTTATACAACGTATTTCACATAAAAGTTTATTCATCTATTAAATCATTTTTTAATAGAATGATGAAATCTTCAGACATTTCGTTTTGTTTGAAATTTTCAAAATAACTGTGGTCAGTTGGGGGTATAACTATAGCAAAGCAAATCCATCATTATGCCATTAACAAAATATATGTATTTGTTTAACAACATTTCCATTGACAAAAACAGTTATGATTTTAAAAGAAATTGCAAGTAAATGTTTAAAGATAAAAATATTATACATTTTTGTAATCGTAAACAGCTTTAACTCATTTCGCCAAAAGTTACTTGTGCCACTTTTAAAACAAACGGCTCATTTAATAGATTATATTTGTTATTATCAAGGAGTATGTTTTAACGTAAAGATAATGGAGATTTCGGAAATTTTTAGAGATAAAAGGATGGTTAATTTAGCAAAGAACAGTGTTTTTACAAAAAAAATTATATAAAGCTGATTATCGCGGCTAAAAAACTAAGCAGAATATGTGCAATTTACCGATTTGATGCAGAAGATACGAATACCAAATTTGTACTGTTGGTAAGAAGAAAATTGTAAATACAATTAGTTCGAATTTGCTCGAATAATTTGAGTAAATTTTATATATTCTTTATAATTAAAAGTCTGTTATCTTTTTTATAATAAATCTCGTGTAAAAATGCTAGTAGACAGCATCATGTCCTTCTTTTGTTAATAATATAAAAAAAATCTGAAACTGTTCAAGCATTTCTGCTAGAGATTCTTCATAAAATGAGTGGTTTTTAATTTAATTTTTATTTAAACTAAATAAACTTATTTTTATTAATAAAAGAAAATTAGACAGATTTTTTACCATATTTTAGCGATTGGGCATTAAATAATAATGCTTAAATTCTTACTAAGTACAGGGTGGTAAGTTTGTGTCATAACTGTTTAACGGCGACCGTTAAAATATTTTTTTAGTACTATCAAAATCTGCATTAAGATATCTAAAAATAATCGTTATTAACTTTTTCGGTATTTACAGCAATAAGAGGGATATGACACGATATAAATTAAAGAAAAAAACAGTTTTTCTCTAATAACTCAAAAACCGGCAATGATAGAATATTTTTGACAACTGTTCTGAGTTTATCCCAAAAAACTGCACATTTTTGGTAATTTAACCGTTTCTCTATCTTGACTATTAAGCGAGATACCCATGTAGTCCCATCGAATTTGGAACACCCTGTGCATGAAATTTAAGCATCCTTCTATTGGTCTCAGCTTCTAAGATGACCATGGTTTAGCATGATAAATAATACACCCTATGTAGTACCTTTACAATTTCTCATTTGCCACTTTGAAATTGTGCAAAACTTTATCTGATATGGTTATTAAAATTAGCAGCAAAAAAGAATAATTTATTGGATATACATGACGTAACCTTACATTTAGTTAGTCCAGGGGTGTGGTCGAAAGTTCGAAACCGTACGACTGTGTGGTTAAACATACAAAACTGTGGTTTGCAAAATCTAGATCGATATTTGTTACTGACAATTTAATTTTGTTTGTAGTAACGTACCATAATATTTATATATATTTAGATTTTCTCTCAAAACAAATCGAGCGGTACAGATACACCTGCTGCCTAAAAAGTGATGATATTATTTTCTTTGGCACGTTCAATGGCCTACTAATTTCCCAAGCCAAGTTTTATCTTGCCGGTTGATGTAATGTATTATCCTTTCATGTTTATATTGTTTTCCATAAATAGAGATAATTAATTGAAATATTTTTTTATATCTTTTGCAATGTGATATAACTTGTTCATAATATTATTGTACAAAGTTCAATAAAAAAACAAATCTTGCAAGTTGTGGGTATTAAATAAAGATGATATTTTTAAAAATTAAAAAACAAAAACTCATACATGTTAAGTTTCATTTACTTAGTATATATTTTTGTGGGTCGTAGGTTAGAGGTACGTTAGAGGTTATTGCCATCTCGAATATCTCGTTTTGAAAAATAAGCCTAGAAACTGTTAACTATTAGTTAGTTACGCAAAAACTTGCAAACAAAACTTTAAAATGTATTTAAAAAACGCGGTCAATTTTATTTCGAATACACGTAGTACTAGTATGATTTAAAGTCTAAATTAAATAAATCTTCCGATTTTTCCAGTCATGTAAATATGTAGGGACTTTTGTAACATTGTTAAGAAAAAAATATCGAGTATGCAGTACAGGATGGTCCAAATTCGATGGGACTACATGGGTATCTCGCTTAATAGTCAAGATAGAGAAACGGTTAAACTACCAAAAACGTGCAGTTTTTTGGGACAAACTAAGAACCGTTTTCAAAAATATTCTATCATTTCCGGTTATTGACTTATTAAAGAAAAACTGTTTTTTTGTTATATTTATAATGTGTCATATCTCCCTTATTGTTTTAAATATCGAAAAAGCTTAGGAAGATTGTTTTTAGATATTTTTATGTAGATTTTGATAGTACCAAAATATTTTTTTTTAAAGCTCGCTGTCAAAAAGTTATGACACAAACTCACCTTTTTTTAAATGGAAGCTATAGTTGGCTAAGACCTATTTCAATTCCTTATTTTTTTCCCTTTCCAAATGTATAATATTTATTTTGAATAATACGCAAGTTACAAAGGTTTTTTTTAAAGATGAGAAACAAAAAGTAGGCTGTGAAAATAAAGAAGAAAAACCGGAAATGATAAAATATATTTGAGAACTGTTCTGAGTTTGTCTCCAAAAACTGCACATTTTTGGTATTGTAACCGTTTTTTTATCTTGAATATTAAGCGAGATACCGATGTAATCCCATCGAATTTGGACCACCCTGTACAGTATACTGTACAGGGTGGTCCAAATAAGAGTTTGTATGAGATTATTTGGGTTTGTTTGGTAATGATAATAAACCACTTCATTCATCTTAAAAAACTATTTTAAACTGTAATTTTGGCACACAATTTTCAACGGAAACTAAAAGCTAGAATGTTGCCCGAGACGTAGTCGAGAACAGCAAGAACGCGAGGGCAGCGAATGACTTTACGTTTGAGTTAAATATATTTTGCTCTGGATCGATTTGAAACAACTGCCACCAATAAAGGCTTTTGTCAATACTTACAATTATGTAAAAATGTTTATCTGTGCAAAATTTTGGCATATATTTATTTAAATTTTGTATGCAAATGCAAACATTTGAACGTATATCATATTAATTAAAACCTTTTTAGTTTTATTTTGCAAATACTTTTGATTTTAAGTTATCTAAATAAGTGTTAGATACGTTACGTCAACAATTTAGTGTTTTTTCTTGTTATGTAACTTCGTTGAATATAATCAAAGCCGAATTTTACACATAATGGTTTGTAATTGTATTATCGTAAAACTCGTTTGTTTAAATTGAATTGTAAACTGTACTAGTGTAAAACGTTAGATTAAAACGCTTCCGTATTGCAAATGGATGTGTTAAAAACGTTGTGAAATTATGAAACAGGATGCCTCGTGTTGTTACACACATCAAAGTTTGTGCTACCGCTAACCATCTTGCATATTTGCGTTAGCACATAACAACAATTTCCACTTCAACAGATTTAATCCTTAAGCGACATGACGATGACCCCTCTAATCGTATTCCACATGTATATTTTCCCTAGCACGTATTACACCTGATATGAACCTATTTATTGCAAGTAAATATACGTATGGGAAAACTTATTTTTACCTACGGTTATCTCGTGACAAAGTTACGTTAAAATATCGCTTGACCGCCGAGGTAAAATACAAACATTTTAATATTGCCTCAACGATACAGGTTCGCAAAAAGAAAGTTGTTCGTTCGGTGCTGGCTGAAGTTGCGAAATTCGCAATTTAGTATAACTTTCGCATTATCAAAGCTCCTAAATGTCCTTTTACTATATTGAATTAAAAACATACCTAAAGGTTATGCAAGATACCCATACCATTAATTATCGTTTGTTACTTGTTTCCTGTACAAAACTTTGGTGTGTGTTTTTACTTAGCATAGAACGGTTTCTTTTTTTTCGATAGCATATAATTATTTGATATACAGGGTGGTCCACACATAAGGACCACTATTGGGATCTCGTAAACGGTAAGAGCTACAAAGAAGTTTAAATTAGACAAGTTGTTTCTGTTTCTGAGACCTATTTAGTGATGCTTTAATATTTTAAAAAAGTTTCATGGCAAGCTAGATCATATTCAAAAATCAAAATGACCATACGTACTGTAAAATAAAACATTCATTTCTTTAAATATTGTTTAAATTCTTTCTCAATGAATTTTATTTGTTTTACGCCTAAATATCAAATTAAATACATTAAACCTTATATTATTGAAAAGAGTAAGAAAAATGCTTTTCCATGAGGTCGTATAGCCAACTAAGGTTCCATTAAAAAAAAAAGCAAATTTGTAATTGATCTAAGAATTTGAACCATCTTGAAACACATGATTGGTTTCATTTAACAGTGTGTAAAAAAATCTATAACTTTTTCTCCAATAATATTTTGTACCATCAAGTATAACCGAGTTATTAACGATTTAAAAAGCAAACGATTTTGATTTTTGTCTATTAGCTTGCGTGCCATGGAACTTTTTAAAAACATTAAAGCATAACAGAATGGGTCTCAGAAAGGGACCCAATTTGTCTAATTTAAACTTCTTTGTACCACTTACGAGATCCCAATAGTGGCACTTCTATGTGGAGCACCCTGTATATTATATTTTTGGTAGGTTTATTTGAACAATTAATTACCTACTCCTGTTAAAATAAGCTCCAATAAATTAATTGGAAAACGGTTTTTATGTTTAATTTATGTTTAATTAAGCGCAATCCTTGAGACAGTGTTTTCAAAGTATAGTTTTACTGTTATATTAACGATTCAACAAATTAGTGTATATCGACTAGATAATTAAAGTGTTTGGTCATTATTATAGCAAATATTGACTAAAGTACTTCATGTTCACTTACATGTGGAAAAGTACATACATCTAGTGTGTCAGTTTTATACCGTATAATTTGTTAACAGTTATTTAAAGGCACGTTAGCTTAAGTAAATGTTTTGAAGAGCGTCGAATTTTCGTTAGTTTTAAGTTATACTAATATTCGTATGATTTCAATTTTTTTTTAAACACTTCTAAACGCTTAAAAAAGGATCCGCATCATAACTTGTGTTGTTTTTTTTTAAATAAATGTGTAAAACGAGGTTATTTTTAATTTTATTTACAATGTGCCAGTCTTAATTGTCCTGACAATTCAATTTTTGACGTAGTCCCATTAAGTGATATGTTTTTATCAGATAAACGTGTTGTTTAAACCTAAGCGACGTTTCATATCCCGTAATAAGGACCATCTTTACGGTTTCATTGCTTAACAATAATGAAATATTTATATAATTAGTAAAATTCCTGAAGAAGTTTCTGCATCGGCAAATGAAACATAGGCTGGCTTTTAAAGTGTGATTTCGAAAACTGTAAAGCGTGCATTAGTGTCTTTTTTTGATGTTAAACTAAGCTACAGCTTAAATCATTGTTTAATTATCCTGTTTTTTTGGTAAAGCCTACGAAATTTTGAATTCTTCTTTATCCGTTCGGATTTTTCATTCGCCCTCTTCTTATGCTTGCTAGATATTTATTTATAGGCAATAACACATTGGTTAATCCTTGTCTGAAAAACCAGTTTAACCAAAAATTATTTTTTATTTATTAATGTTTGTACTCGAATAAATGTAAATATCCAAGCAAATTTTGATTGATTCCCGAACAGTAATTCTGAAATGTTCAATCTAAATATTTCTGTATGGTGTTGCACATATTTTAGAGTCCTTTTCCACTTTTCCTTTTAGTTTCCCACGCAATATATCCCACAATCGAGTTAATAAAATGTAACTTCTATATAAAGTACACAATTACATCTACAAATAAGTCTTATCATTCGTGCAAATTTTGAAAGTACGTAGGGCACACCTTAAAGTAATAAAAACTTGTCTTATTGATCAGCACAAATTGGCTACAATAAATTTTTACAGTAACAGTGTTCTTGTGGAAAATCACCTGTGCGTAATAGCGTATTTGATTTTGCGAAAAAAACCGAAGTTTTACGAAGTTTTAGTAGGTCAAAATGCTGCTAGACAACAGCCAACGTAACCTGTCCTATAGAATATAACTTTGAGGTACACACCAAGGATTTTACGCACATTTCGAATCTGTTTTAATATCAGAGTTGTTTTCCTCTATCGTTTAATTGTAATTTTATGCACACTATCAATACATCAGTTGAAATCAACGACAGAACGCAAGATATAATCGTAAATCTGTAATGCAAAGTATGACATAATAAAGTTCTTTCATATACTAAAGCGGCTGTGTATCTGTTTTCAGTTTCAAATTACATTAAAACTTCATAGAAACATCGATATACTAACACTATTTACGTTATTTTTTATGTCACTCACTATGAGTGCAAAAGAAGAAAAATATTAAATGTTTTTAAAAATCAGGGTTAGCAATTCGTAAAGCGGACTTAACTTTTTTGGAGAAAATTTGCTGTCGAGAAGTGCCAATTTTTTTTAATGTTGCAATAAAAAATGTACCTACTAATTAAAAAGTAATGTGTTATCTTGCGAAGTATGTACGTTTTTAGTGTATGATTTAAAAGTACGTAAGACAAATAACAAGTTCTAAATAAATTCTGCTTTTGTATCTACCGAGTCTACGGAAGAAATTACTTTTAGTCATTTAAAAACTTGTAGCAAACATATCCACGCTATAAATTAATTTTTCTAAAGGCGTGTACTGTTATCACTATAGCAGAAGACTTAAAAATGTTCCAAATGCAAAGTTTAATAAAAGCTAAGAAGTTGTTCCATTTTGTTTCGTTTTTGCCAAGCTTTAGCGAACTATCGTAATTTTATGCACACCACCAATACATCAGTTGATATCAACGACAGAACGCAAGATATAATCGCAAATCTGTAATGCAAAGTATTAATATAGTTTACAACTTCTTTCCATTTACTAGAGCGGCGGTGTATCTGTTTTCAGTTTCAAATTACACTAAAACTTCATAGAAACAACGAAATTACCAACAATATTTACGTTATTTTCATTTCACTCACTATGAGTGCCAAAAAAGAAAAATATTAAATGTTTTTAAAAATCAGGGTTAGCAATTCGTAAAACCGACTTAACTTTTTTGAAGAAAATTTGCTGTCGAGAAGTGTCAAATTTTTTTAAATGTTGCAATAAAAAATGTACTAATTAAAGAGTAATGTATTATCTTGCTGTGAAGTATGTACGTTTTTAGTGTATGATTTAAAAGTATGTAAGACAAATAACAAGTTCTACATAAATTCTGCTTTTGTATCTACCGAGTCTACGAAAGAAATTGCTTTTGGTTATTTAAAAACTTCTAGCAAACATATCCACCCTATAAATTGATTTTTCTAAAGGCGTGTAGCAGAAGGCTAAAAAATATTTCAAATGCTGTTATATAACAAAGGTTTAATAAAAGCTAAGAAATTGTTCGATTTTGTTTCGTTTTTGCTAAGCCTTAGCGAATTATCGTTTATTTTTATACTGTTAGTACAAATACAAAAAAAATGCTTAACGTAAAAGGTTCTTCTGGTCTTTGCATGAATAACTTATTTGGTTTTAAACCATAATCAGTGTTTTTGGCGTACTAATATGTATATTCATTACTTTAAATAGAAAAACTCGAGTTTCGGGCTTTTATCGATTCCAAAATAAATTTTCTTTTAAAAATATGTGGTGTTTTGTTTCGAAAACCAATTGTTTTTGTGTAGTTTGCGTTTTTTTATTGTTTTTTTAAACTTATATAACTTTTATAAGGTTTTGGCAAATTTGCACCTCAGTACATCCCCATAAAGGTCCAAAAATCGTTTTAAACAAATATTGTTTGTAGTTATCAGCATAGCCCAAAATTGTTTTTAGATTCTACAGGGTGTTTATTCTCTGTGCCTATACGTAACTTTGTTATTTTAAATAGAATGCTTTGTATAGATACTTTGCAATTTTCGATTCAAAATTGATTCTAAAATTGTGTAATGTTTCAATACCTTTTCGATTAAGTTTCGTTTTTATTAACAGTGGGAGATTCAACTTTACAAAAATAATAATGTTTAAAATCTAATAACGCCAAGGTAAAATCGCTAGCATTTGTTTTTTGTAATGGTCCTATTGCCAACTTGTTTTTTAAACTTTTTGAATAATTCTCAGGGTGTTTTAATTCTCGAACTATTTTGCTTTACTTTAATCACGTATATGCCGTTTCTTCTAATGAAAAGCGTTTTTTTTACATTTTTTTGTAGATAATTTAATTTTGCGTTTAATGTCGATTTTATGCTAAAAGAAAAACATGAAGGGAAAAAAATTCGATCGTTCTTAAACAAAACTGTACATGCAACGTTATCGTAACACGACAGAGAATAAACAAACATCGGTTATGTTTATAAATCTGGCGAATCGATTGTTCCTGCGAGTTGGCAGCGAGAACCAGCCAGCAGGCATTCAAAGTCCGGCAAGGCAAACAGCAGGCAGCAAGCAACACAGAGCAACGACCGTACGCGAGTCGGTCTCAGTGACCTACATACAGAACATATGGGAGTTCGGTAACCCTCGACGTATTTCGCATTCACGAATCTGTGTATGCGCGCTTTTACGGTTGTTATTTCAAGCTTTATGCACGTGCGATTTGTTTCGATTATTTGATCGATTTTTCGACGCTTTGGCGCCGGAAATTAAGCCGCTAATAAAACTTTTATACGCAAGATTTGCCGCAATACCAGCAAATTAAAACTCGCTGGTTACGTATAGGTTATTTAATTAAAAAAATAACGTGCGTTGCCGTAATCTGCGAATACGTTTCGCCTTTTACGGCTTTAACGCAATGTAAACTGCAGTTTCATAAACGGAATCAGTTAATTGTTCCCAGCCACATATGATGTTTAATCAAAAGAATTTGTTTGTGATGCTATGGTGCCACAATCAAATTAAACTTTAAATGAACTCGTTTTATTTTAATTGTAACAAATGGTCGGGTGCTAAGCACGCACTAGACGCTCGAATAAACATTTTGGTAATTTTTATTTGCGAACGTTATCGATAATCGAATCACCAGAAAATATTATCCGAAAACAAACAATACGAAACCGTTTTTGAGGAAGTGATATCGGTTATTGTACCTAGTACGGAAACACAAAGTGTATTCTAAAAATATTTTTGTAAAGGGCATTGCTCTTTTTTGTGTTTCGTATTTACCTGTTAGTTTCGGTTTACTAATGATTTTATAATGCATTCTAGACTCGACGATGTCAGTTTTGATGGAAAATAATCTATTTAGTATGTACGCAACGTGCAGTAAATTACATGTATACCTTTCGCAACTGGAAAATACTGACTTGAACCGTACGCGTTATCAACATCACATGTTTTATACAACACCTGCTGCAGAGCTCGCCCTGCGAACTCTTATTAAAAACCCAGGGCTTGCATATCGAGAATAATTACATATTTAATAATTTTCGGCGGTTTTTCCTAATGTGCGTCCGCAATATTCGCAATTTTACAAATCGCGAATCACATCGATAAATTCCGATAAAAGCCGAAGGGTATAGAATCATAGTGTAGAGAGGGTCAATGAACTTTCTGTAAGTGGGGATACAACAACGTCAGTGCACCAGGTCTACGACGTACGTTCTTATTTACAACAACCCAGGAAATCGCGCGAGATAAAGACGGAACATACCGAGACTGTCTCACGCTCAAGTACATTCCCATATTACTACACAGATACATGGACAATTTGCTGGGACAGACTTTCTTAAAAAATGTCCAAAATATGTGCTGAATTTTCCGGGATAACATAAACATTTCGTTCTAGCAAATATCCCGTGTTATCTATTGAGTTTCTGGTTGAGGATTGTATGGTGATTGTAACACTTCGAGTACCTGTGAAATAAAATCTAGTGGTGATTCAACAAATTTTAGTGATTAGCAATTAAGTGGTTTGTGATAATGTTATAATTAAAATTAGTGAGTGTACAGAATTTATTAATCTCCCAGTGCCATTCTTTTTAATAATTCGCAGGTAACGTTTGCCTGATTACACGAAAAGCGAAATTATGTAAAGTTACCGGGTTGTTTTTTGGAAAATTATTTTTGAAAAAGTGTTATTAATCGAGCGCCTTTATTGCAATTAAAAAAGCGCGTATTTCGAAAAACCGTATCGCACGTGATATCATAATTGATATATCCATGGACGGACTCACGTGGTTCTTAACTGATAACAGACCGAAATGTTGAGCGAGAGAATAGGTGATGTATTTGTTGTTTGTGTTAATATTTGATCACGTTAAACGCTCCCAGCGTTGTATATTAATTGCTGGATGTCTAATTAGTCGTCTAAATTTTGAGAGATAAGCTGCTTGTTATTGTTTATGTATCAGCCATACATAATCGGTCATTCACATTTATCTAAAAATAGATTAACGCTTGTAATTAATGGACTGAATCAAATGTGGAAGTGAAGCTGCAGTTATCGCGAGCTTTTTTTTTTTAATCGCTTCCTGATGTGCAAATTGTTCGGTTGATTTGTTTCTGATTCGTGAATTTGATCAAAAAACAAAAGGCGATGGTGTCTTGTTTAAAACAAAACGCGACAAGTATTGTGCGCGTAAGTCTTTTTAAAAAGCCCGTTTATTTCCACTTGTTTTGAAGCCAATTACTTGGTTGTTTTGAAACCAATTATTCGGCACGGGTTGTAGCGTTCCAAGTACTCACGATAATTCGTACTTGGGCCAAAAAAAATCTGTGACGTACCTTCACGGTGGTGTTACCCAGCAATTTCCGGTGTTCCGGCCGAAATTTAAACGTTCGTGTTTGCAGTCGATAATAGTTCTAAATTTTGGTGTTTGTTTATTTGTAATTGTGTGTTCGAGTAAATACATATTCGCTCGCTCAACGGAGTTGTAACGATTGCATCTTTCGCTGAGCCATATTCGGCGGTGAACAACCTCGGGTTCAATGGCTGAGCCGCGCCTCCAAACGGCACCGCTACGGTCCTACGTTGCTCGCACTAAACGGTGCAATATGTGCCGCTCTTTCGCTTCATGGAAAGTCGTACGGCAAATGACACACGATATTTTTAAAATGCGGATTTTCTTCACGATGCCAAGACGTTTTTATTTGTTTTTTGATTGACGTGAACGGTTTCATATGTTATTGCTAAAATATAACGCACCGCGTCTTAATTATATTCGTTTTTTTTCCGTGGGGATACATTAAACTTTTTCGGGTTTCATGTCTTCTTCCTTTGAACATTTGTTTACTTTAAAAAAATTTAATTGGCTTTACGAGTTTACTCTGGAAGAAATTTTAATACCTCGATGACTAATAAAGTTTGAAAGAATCCAAAGATTGCTTTTATGATTATAATAATAAAGTTTCTTCCCTTTTATTTTACCATAATAACATACTAAACTCGGGCATTGCTTCCGTATAATTTCCTGGTTCAATAAATGGCCAAATCAATATTAATGGATCAAACAAATTTACTACCATTCGCGATTATCGAGTGCTTTTCGCAAATATAAAATAACATTTCGTTGATTTATGTTATTACGTTACTGTAAAAACAGCTGAATTTGGTCCATTTAGCGAGCGTATTAAGCATGGGGTGATTGACCCGCGGCGCAAAAAATATTCATTGTTAAATTTGTCGATGACCCGAAGTCTTATCAGGAGTGAAAAGTCGTGTACAAAGTATCCTAAATTGATTAACTCCCAACATGTTTCACAATCATGCATCCTTAGAACAACCTGGTTAGTCTTTGTCTTGTCCTTAAGGAGCGGCACATAAGAAATTACTCGCCAGCGGTAATAAAACAGGGCCCGCAATGGTCTTACTATATTTTAAATTGCTTTCAGGGTGAGATGGAATACGACGTTTACGAATTAAGACTCTTGTTTAAAAATTTGCGAAGATATAAAACTAACTTTACTTATCGCTGCGTTAAGTAAAAGTGATGTGATTTTTGACAAAGACTTGAACGTTTTCCATTTTGAAAAAAAATCCGTCCAAACAGTTTCGAGTGAATTGATTGTGTAAAAATTGTGAATTATTTAGTTTAAACCCAAAGTGTCTTGCGTTTACGGTTAGCATTACCGTAGGCCAATCAGGGTGCTTGGCCATGAGACGAGTTTCCACGCACAGAGGCAGGCGTAATCGAACGTCAGTAGTGTCGTACAATGGACTCTTTTCAAGAGTTGTTCAGTGGAGGGGATAATTGGTCAACTGGGGTGGGTAGGGAAGTTAGGGGTGACGGTGATATATCGTCGGCCGATTCAACTACCCCACCACCGCAGCAACACGAACAGGAACTACAAGAAGATAAGGCTAAAAATGCAAATTCAATTAGAGGTTGGTTAAACACCATTTTGCACTTAAACGTTATGCGTACTCTCAATTTCAATATTTAAACAACTGCATGTACATACGCGCGCCAGTTTTTTGTTTCAGAGATACAAAAAATTGATGATTAAAATTGTTTTTTTAATGAATTTTGCCCAGATTGATCTTTTGTTAATAGTTCAACAAAGAAAATTACACAGAGCGTCTATAAAAGACTAGTTACGAAGCAACATTTGAGCCGAACAGAACATCTTTGTTTGTAAGGTCGTGCTCAAGTGCGACACTTTACTTTTACAATCTGTGGTACCTCTGCATTATTTAAGTGATAAGTTTAGAATAAAAATACTTATGCATACACAAATTTAATGAAAACATGACATATTTTTTCTAAAAAGAATCGCATCCTGAACGAATTCCAAACCCGTTTCGTTTATTCTGCTGAAAAAGAAATGAAAATCTTGAACCTGATAAAGATTTTCTTTAAAAAAAAATTTTAAATAAAAAAAATACTTTTCAATTTAACTAATAAACAGTATCGTACTATTTATTCGAACCACTATAGGAAGCTTCCTTCATGAGAAAGATAGAGGTTTGTGAAAGGAGGCAACCAAGAAAGACATTATTTTCGTTTTTAGAAATCAATTTAAAAATATACGGGTCATTTACAAAACCCAAAGGTTTGAAAATTAAAATTAAGCAACAATTAACAATAATGAAAATGGGATTTTTTTTAAATCATTAATAACTCGTTTATACTTGATGGTACAAAAATATTTTGGGGAAAAAGTTGTAGATTTTTTTACGCACTGTAAAATAAAATTCATTTTTTTCTATATTGTTTATATTCTTAGATGAATAACAAACTTGCATTCTTTTTAATGGAACCCATAGTTGGCAATGACATTATGAAAAAGCATTTTTTTCCCTCTCTTTAATGATAGAAGGTTTAATGTATTTTATATAGGTAAATGTTTAAGCTGAAAACACTTAAAATTCATTAAAAAATCCCTATGGAGCTATAGAAAGCCATGCATTTAAACAATATTAAAACGTGCGTAAAAATTCTACAACTATTTTTTTACAAACATTTTTGTACGATCAAGTAGTGGAACTTTTTTAAAACATGAAAGCATCACTGAATAGGTCTCAGAAAGAGGAACAATTAGTCTAATTTAAACTTCTTTCTAGCTCTTAATGTTTACGAGATCCCAATAATGGCCCTTCTATGGGTGGTCCACCCTGTATATAAAAAATCTTTTGTCTAAGAAAACAGAATTTTGAAGTAAACTATACCAGTTTCGTCCTATCTACTCAGGATAATCTTGAAACGGGTATAGATTTTCTTCAAAAATAAATGAGATAAGTTATTTTTGTGGCATATATCAACATTTCCATCTGTATTTGTATTGTTTTCGTTCAGGACATTTTCAAAATGCCATTCTCCGTTCTTTGATTTTGTTGTTTTCTTTCAACTTTTTCAACTTCAAACTGTTATTGCAAAATATATGGAAAGAAATACGCACCACAATCAAATAAAGAAGATCGTTTAATTAGTATTTTACAGACACCCAACATAAAGTATTAAATATTTAAACAGCGTCTGTTTGATAATCAAATACTTTCGGTTGTATTAAACTTATTAGTCATATCAGTTAACACACGAAATCAACACGCGGTCGAAGTATTTGAAATTAAACATTGTCTAAAACAACGTTATTTACATAAATTATGTATATTTAGCACTTAAAGTTATATTTACGTATGTGACCTAGTTAGTCTCTAGTTTATATCTTACATACATTTAAAATTCATTTATATTACTCGCGGCTAGACCACCCTCTGTTAAATGCGGCAAAACCTATACCCAATTTAAGTGGACATTTGTTTTATGTATTTCAGTGTTGTAAGTTTACGAGTTTATCTGTTATGGTTCATTAATTCTAGAAATATAACGTTAGTAAACACATTTAATACTGTATAAGTTTTTCAAAGAAAACCTGTTTTTTTAAAACACCAAAACTACGTATATGCGTAAAACATAATCAAAATGGCACAGACTTTAAAACTTGAAAGATATGACTAGGAAGTGCAACAAAAATTATAGGACTTAAAAATAAAAAACTACACAGTAACTGTTGCTTGAAGAATTTATCTCTAAACTGTTCGAAGTATGAACATTCGTTGCTTTACTTCTGTTTCTCATATTTTTACATATCTATTTATGTTATTGTTTTAAGTATTAATATATGAAACACAACCAAAGAGGAGAACTTATTTCATATCACAGTCTAAAGCTTCTTAACTCATTAAATTCTCAGTAAAAGGTATTTACGCAGTAGCATTCAAGGCAAAAGTTTCTTAACATACGAACGCTTATAAAACTTGTAGTGGATGTTAAAAATCCAGAATTTTGTATAATTTAACTTCAAAGTATCATTTGATGTCTTAGAAAATTACATTCTGATTATTTATTACTAAGTATTTTAATAGGTATCAATTTTCAATGAACTTTATTTAGTTGCCATGGAATTATTACATTCTGTGTGTAGAAAATTTTTAAGAAAAACACTGATGGTTTAGACAGTACTAGCATATTTCACATACGCGAAAGATTTGGCGTACCAATTGTTTTATTTATTATTATTATTATTTCCGCGAAGGTGGTTCCCTTCGAGTTTCTATAGTACTGCGACCTATTGGTCTATTGTACCCTCTGGTAATAGCCTCTTACAGGAGTTCTGTGTTTTTGAAAAACTCCAGAATTTTCTTTGAAGGTGTTTGTCTTAACTCTTCTTGGTTGGCTTTTCCCATCCCTAGAAGTCAACGCCGATAGGTTGTGAATCCTTCACACGGCATAGTAGTTAGAGGAGTTTCTTCTTCTGCTTCTTCCTCTTCTTCACCAAATCATCTGCAAATATCTCTGAAAGCCCTGTTATGTAGAAGTGTTTGTTTAGCCAACAGTGCCCTGTGACGTCCTGTGGCTGCTCTAATGTCTTCTCTGCTCATCCTGAGCATTTCTTTTGTCTTTTCCTTAGAGACATTTGACATGAAATGATAGACGTACTAAGTTAATTGTGTTTTATTTTTTCCAGAGCATTTTAGTTAGTTAATGTTTATTTAGTCACGAGTCCTTCTACTGTTAGGTCTAGGACTGTTGAGTTGTGTTGTGATGACTTTTTTTTTCATGTTTTTCTGTCTTGTGCTAGCTTTTTTTTATGTATTTCCATTTGATGTTTCTATCCGTTGCTGTTTTTTTAACTTCGTCGTGCCAGGTTCTTCTCGGTCTACCTCTTTTGTTTTTTCCCAGTGATCTTGCTTCATAGGCTTTTCTGGTTAACCTTTCTTCTTTCATCCTATAAATGTGACCCAACCATCCCAGCTGCCTTTCTTGCATTTTTGTTTCAACTGATTTTATCTTTAATTGCTCTCTATTTGTTTAGTTTCTGATTCTATCTTTTTCTGTTTTTCCTTGGATTTTTCTTAGAAATCTCATTTCTGCTGCATTTACTCGGCTACTATTTTTATTTGTGAGTGTCCACGTTTCACTTCCGCATAAAAAAGCCGGAGTTACTACGTTTTTGACCACTTCTACTTTTGTTCGCTTTGGGTTTTCTCTATTTCAAAAAACTGTGTTCTGAAAGTGTTAAATATTCTTCCCACAATTCATGCCCTTTCGCTAGTTGGTTAATTACATACAATAATTCTTCATAATGTGGTACTTAATGTAACTTCGGTGTTAATTTTTTTGTGCATATTTATATATGAAAATGCAGACGAGGAACTTTAAAACACATACGCCGAGCGGACTTCCTAAACATACGTGATATAATAGCAATTTTCTTAATTAAAAACCAGTTCCTTAATTTACGGTTGAATTGAGATCGCATTAAAAAAAATAAGAGAAATGTTGCATCTGCGAATCATTACTTATTAAGGTTAGTATTGCTTTATTGGATTGTTTGTAAACTGTTGTAGTGTGGTCGATTTATAAGTGATAAAGATTAAGTAAAGGAAACTTGTGGCCTAGACTGGTCACTATAATCTTAATGCGGCAAAGTTATATCAGAAATAACACGAAAAAAAAGAGGATTTTTCATAGAGAGGTGTTTTGGAGTTGTGCAATATTACAAATAAATTACCAATGGATCACTTAAAAAAATAGTTTACAGATCATAGTCAAACAAAAGTTTGTGTAATTTTTAAAGTTTAAAGTTTAGCACATGAAACGAACTGCAATTAAAAATGTATCTTTTAATTGCTGTGGAGTGTTGGACGTAATCTTGTTTCCTTTAAACAAAAATTTTGTAATATGTAAAAAATATTTGTTATGTTCTGGCAACGATTGAGGTCACAAAAAGCACAAATTAACGGAAAGGAAAAAAATTGTCTGTTGGATTATAGAGACAAAGTAGTTTTTAAAACGCGGCTGTTATGTACTATGTCAACAGTAACATAAAAACTTTAACTGCCTATCGATTACAAATATCCGAATAGAATTTCTCCATGCAGAATTAATTAAGAACTACCATTGTGTACACCGAAGTGTGGTATTCATAGCAAAATAAACGAAATGCCGTCATTAAATGTGCTCTTATTGTCTTCGAACGCCTCATTAACGAACACGCAATAAAGGAAATAGCTATTTAGTCATTGCTGAACCTACCTAAACAGTTCAGATTTAATAAATAACACACGTGCACTGTGGGTTGCCTGTCACATGTACGCTTCGCGCTTTATCGATCGTTTAATGCTCCCATTTTAAACCGAAAAATCTTCGTAAATCTCATATAGTTTACATTTTATGTAGTAAATAATGTGATTAACTTCGTGTGCTTTTTTATATTAACCCAATTTTTTCTTCTACTGTAGTTTATAGATCGCTTAACTGATTACATTCCGTAATTTTGTATTGTTTTTGTGTAACCTGAACAAATTGATCATTATAATATGCTTTTTAAGTTCACACTAACGAAGCAAATATAATAACTGTTTGTGTCTACAGTTATCTTAATTTTGTAGATTGTTTCATTCTTAATATTATAACAGCGCAGAGAGATGGGTTTTTAGATAATGGAAGTAGATTTTTCTCATTAATAAAATTTTGTGTACATCCGGTTGGATTCGTAAAAACTGTAACTATATTCACTGTTTTGATTGAACACTAGATATATTTTTGTGCTACAAGCATATTTGCTATTTCGCCTTAATTAAATGTGTAATCATACAAAAGTAAGTTAATTAAAATCAAATAATAAATGGAAATTAAAAACAAAATTTTTACAAGTAACTGTTTTTTTCTGGGTCCGTCCAAAAAATCAGTTCTTTCCGATCAATTTTTAGGCAGGAAAATGCAACTTTACTGACCTAGGCCAGAAAGTAACTGGTTGCCATGGTAATAACAACTCTTTACCGGCCTAGGCCGGAAAGTAACTGGTTGCCATGGTGATGAGTTGTTTTGTTGATTTGCGCTGTCAAACTAGCGTCATTATACCACCAAGCGAGCTTTCACCTGTAGTTTGTTAAGTTATTCTTTGATTATGGATGACGACGATAGTGATTTTGGTGTCTGTGGCGGACGCAGAAAAAATATTGTACGTAACATAATCGAAAAGTGTCTTTGCTGGACTCGTATGCTTTCAGGATTCGCCTACGGCTCGCCCAAAAACTGCCTTCTCGTCCAGTAAAGTACCGCTTTCCGGTCTTGTTACGTAAATAACTATTAATTTGTTTCTTCTTGTCCCTTGTGCGAGAACGACAGTACTTGAATATATAGATATACTGGGTGTTTGCTTCACCATAAAGGACATGGGAATCTCGAAGACGGTTGGAAATGGATGATAGATGGTTGAATTAGCAAAGAACTGTGTTTTCACGTGCCTATTAAGAATATAAATTGAAAATATGCATATTGTGGCTCCTGACATATCGTTAAAACACTGAAATACTTCAACTTTAAATGTAAAACATTCCTCTCTTATTCTTAACGTTAGATATCTATCAGAAATTTGGTATTTGTAGATTGTTAAAACTAAAACAGGCTGGCTTAGTTTTTGAGATGTGACAGTCAACTTTTTTATTCTTATCGACGCGATTTTTCAGGAATTGAATCAATCTGCACATTTTCAGTTTTGAATTTTACTAAGCTCGTAAAAATACACTTCTTTGTTTTTTTAACCATTTAACTATTTTTCAATCTCTAACAGTTTCCAAGATACTCACCATCTTCATGTTAAAATAAACATTCTGTAAATCGATTTAATTTTTAAAAAATCGCTTATCTTATTTGTTAGAAGGATTTATCTTTCAAGAATTATTTTCGGGACTCGTCTCTTTGTGGGTTAATTTTGATGGGTAAATTATTAGAAATCTACTGAAGAAGAGTTATAATAACTTACTCTAGTAAATACACATTCGTAAAGTACTATTCGTTTACTGACGAAACTGTATTATTAACGCAAAACCGGAAACTTACTCAAGCGGTTATGCAGCTCCAAGAAGCGACTAATGCGATAATGAAATGGTTCACACCATGGAATATGCCATTAAATCGAGCGAAATGCATAACTAAAATCTTCTCTCTCAAAGATTCTAGCCTAACACCCGATTGGATTAGTAATTGATAGCTATACCGCTCAATAAGTACGTTAAGAACAGTTTATACTATGGAGTTCATATTACTATGAATTAATAGTAATATGGGTCTACTTTGTGTATGAAAAGTGCAGTTTATTGCTTATTTAATTTTTAAAAAAGCGGGCAGTTGCGGTGCGAGGTAAATACATTTTTTCTACGACCACTAATGTAAATGACTCATACCGTACAGCCTGCATGCATAGTAAGTGGGTCCTTACGCACGGTAAGCAAAACGCACACTTGTCTAGAAATGTCAAAGTAGACTTACGTCATAATTGACAACGTAATTACAGGTGTATATTAGCCAAAAAGCCGTTAAAATCGTATGTGTTATGTGATCGTAGAAAAAGTTGCTACATAACACGAGTTGTGAAGCAATTACTCACTCGTGAAAATACGCACTCGCCGCTGCGCCGCTCCGTGCGCAACTTTTCCACTCGCGCGTAATATGCTTCTTGCAACTCTTGTTTTGTATTATACTATAATTTGAGGTCCTCTAGAAAATCTTTTAATCGTGTATTTATTATTATACAGTGCTGCCCAAAAGTATTGACACATACAAATATCTAGAACACTATAAAAGTCATAACAATGAAATTTGGTATCGGAGCGTTTTCAGGTTGCAATTCGACTTCCGATTCAACCGGGACGGACTCAAACTTTTAAGTTTTAAACAAAACACCTTAAATACTTTCATAATTTGTAATTTCTCTTTAAATATACTTAAAAATTGTATGAGGTTATATAAGTGTAAAGTCAACCCTTTTCGTAAAATTAACTTTTTTATGAAAATTTTGAGCGATACAGCAGTTTAAGAAATGTCATCATTTAAATTATTTGCAAAGGCGGGAGAAATTGGTTTAAAAGTTAAATTGACAATAGGTTAGTTAACACCTTGCACTAGCTATATTTTAAAAGTCTCATACAGGTGTTTTTTACGCTTGGTCAAACTTGTGAAACTTTAAACTTCGATAACTCATTTTTCTTAAATACAACACCCTATATTCTTTTTACACGGCCTTATAGAAAATTTAATCAATTTTTAAAAACATAAGGCTTGTTTTATAACAAAAACTAATATATTCCCATTATTTTTTAATGCAGGCATAAACTAAGTCGTCCCAAATAGTTCAAAACTAAATTTGCTTTAAATTATGTTTAAAGTATTTAATGCCTAAAATTATTATTTTGAAACTTACTGCAAGTGTTACAAAAGACAAGAACATCTTGTGAGTTGACAGTGAAATAAGTTAGATAACTAAACGCAAATGTACAGTTAAATATTGATATTACTTTATGTTGTGTCAATCAAGGCTTAAAATAAACGAAGGATGTCAACCAGCAGGAGACTTTAGAATAAATAATGTTCCAGTACTATCGAAATGTCATTCAGGAGTATATCAGATTGAAATCGTTATTTTCGCATTTTTTTTCCAATCGCGTTTGTGTCCGTTTATATATTTTAAGGAGATGCTTGTATCTACAAACATTTCACGAACTCTGTGGATCATTCAACTTTTCAGGACACGAAATGTATTCATTTTCTTTGCCCCATATTTGTTTTACAATACGATGACGTTGTTTTAGTTTATTTAAACCAAAATCAACATGTTCATTGTTTATTTTAAACTTAATACAAGTTTCTATCAGTAATTAATTTGTTATCACTGTAATATTGTGACGCACTTTTTTAAATTATTGCCAAACGTACATTCTTTTATATCAGTTGCACACGTGTTCAATATCAGGTATGAATTATGTATAGTTAAATTAATAAAAAAATACGCCTATTACGAAACTATTTCGGTGTCTATGAACTACATTTATTTTAAAACTTTATACGGAGTTCATAATATATGTTGTTAATTAAAATTAAGTTTAGAAAATTTCCTTCACCTGTCAAATTTGCGTTTTCAACCAATCGCTAATCTTTAATATTCTAGAGACTACTAATAGGAGCATTATTACAAGGTAATAATTTTACATTCCCCTGTCAGATGTTGATCCTCCTGCCAAATTTGCGTTTTCGACCAATAACAAACTCAGATTTCTTAGAAACGACCAATAAACATAATCATACACTGATAATATCCTGTTCGCAATTAACACATTTTCATGCGTTTATTGGTCGTTTCTAAGAAATCTGAGTTTGTGATTCGTCGGAAATATAAGTTTGGAGAGGGAATTAAATATTTTGGTCTTGATAATTTTTTGACGAATTTCGACGACCAATAGCGTTACTTTAATATAGATTAAACCACACCCCTGACGCACCACTCTGACAGTACTCGTAAAATTTGACATAACATACATTATAACAGGTGAAGCAAATTTTCTGACAAAATATAACTCGTGCATTGCAAATAATCTATAACTTTTGACAAATCTTCACTCATGCAAGTTGAATCAGAAAAAAACACGAGTGCACTCGTGTTTTTTTCAACTCAACTTGCATTCGGGCATATTTACCAAAAATTATCAATAATTTTTAATGCACTTGTTATATTACTACTGAAAATACAACAGCGTTTAGAACAGTTTTCTAAAACGCCAATAAATAAGCAGGCAATGTTGAACTAGCAAAAGAAGTGTAGTTTTTGGTGTCCACTTTTTACTGGCTAACTAGCACAAGGTCGACTCAACAGTGCTGCAGAATTTGGATACGTTATATAACTAATGATATAAATTCATGTATAAAAACTGAAATATTTTTTTCGTTTTAAGATTTTTAGCTTGTCACGTACTCACAATAACTATACTGGAAATTAGATCCACAAGATAAGGTGACTTGCTATCGTTAAATTTAAACATTACGATATTGTACATACTAGAAATCGGTCTTCTTTCCAGGATTTTCCGGGACCCCGGGCCGTAACAAATTAAGTCAATATTTTGAAATAAATAACCAGAAACGGAAGGAGAGGTTTATTACTTAAAAACAACTCCATTATATATGTAATACTTTTGGCTCCATGATTATTGCAAGTAAATAATAAAATGATATTGGTGAGAGAAACATACATTTCAGAAATATTACCTTACCATTGCAATATCATTTGTCTGGACACAATAACATAATTTTTACAATGCATTTTTGTTATATGATTTAAAAACACAAAGTTGATCTATGCTTCGGTCACTTTGTCATATTGCTAGTTTACTAACAGAAAGTCTTCCTGCATAAAATGCTTTCTCAGTTTCTATTGATATAGGTAGAATTGTTTTAAAGCATTTAACAGAAAAGAGACATCGTTTTTATCAATAAAATTTCATTTATAAGCTACACGTATTTTGCTTCGCATTATCAGAGTACAAAAAAACAGAACGGTAAACGTATTTCGATTATATAAACTTTGTCATGGAGACCGGGCTTCTTGACGCATTCTTTGGGTGTACATAATTTGTTATTCCAAAGCAGAAAAACTATTTTTAAATAAGAATAAAGTTTTTTCGTAATTTAATGCTAGTTAAAATATTTATAATAATTTCTGATATTTATGATATTGATAAAATTATCATTAGTACTTATACCAATAACTTACTTTTGTTTAAATTACCTGTTGCATTATATTTATTATTAAAAAATCTGCCTTATATTGTTAGGATACCTCACTTTTTCTGTAAACACATTATATCCCAATCTATGCAAACATTAAAAATGCAAGTTGATAACTTTTCGCTAATTAAATAATAAAAACACGTCCTGGTTTAAATACATTAAGTGGCGATTATGTAATGTTGTTGTTTCTTGAAATGTAGTAATGATGTCAATTATTTTACCTCTTACCCTCCCCTAATGTAACTATGGCTAATAAAATTTGCTGATTATTAAAAGAGGGTCACATTAGACTTGATTTGAAAACTACATAAATAGGCTAAAAGGTTTTAGTTAATAGCGAATTATAAAACGTAAGCTTGATAGTAAAATATTAAATCACTTTATTTATGTTGATATTTTTGATGCCACATAATTAATTTCGTTTAATTGTGTCAATTTGACAAAAAGTTGTTTAAAGTTACAGTGCACAGTATTGAATAACATTAAAAATTAACAGCAAAGCGCAACTTTCATGTCAACCAATGTGTTTAAAACAACACAAAGCTGCTCTAATAAGCCAGCCGTAAAAGCAAAATTGAAGCTTTCAATTTTGGGAGCTTTACAAAGTTTTACTTCAGTTAACATTGAAATTGAGCGCTGTTCCATATGAACCGTTTAAGGTAAAGTATTAAATTAGTGCAAAAATTAAGTAGTTACATTAAGATTTAGTGACGTTTGTTATTCTTATGACTTATTGTAATGATTTACAAAGTGTTACAAGCAGGAAGAATGTCTTGAAAAAAGGAAAACTTCTCTGATGTATCAAACAACACGTTAAGATGTGATGAATTTTAAAAAGTTTGGTAATTTTATGTAATCTTACAAAACAAACAATAGAATTTGCTTTTGTTGCAAAAAAAAAAATTAAATGGGATACAATTGACAAGTATGCAAAATTATTTTATAGCGGAAATAATTACTTTGAATAATTTAGCATACACAAATTGTTTAGGCGAAAGATTTATAAGGGTTATGACTACGTTTTTGGTTTAAATATTTTACGTCATCATCAGCGCTTGAATATAATGTTTTGTGTTTTGTTCAGAGCCTTTTTTAAGCTAAGTTCTTTTCAGTTTTTATTCAGAGAGTTATATGAACATTCTTAGGCCGAATAGTCACTAATAAATATATGTAGGTACCTAAGCTCAATAAATAATTTTTTGTCTTTTTTTTTTTTTTAAAGGAGAATGTCTTTGTGACGAAAATCTACACTAGTTTCGGGTTTCTCGTTGCTTTGTCAGTAGATTATTTATTTATTGATCAATATTTCAAACTCTCATTAAATGTTTACTTCATCAAGAAAACTTTCGTTTATTCGGCTTTTTGTCTTTAAACCCGAATCTTACTCATCTCTAATGATTTTTTTGTTGTTTCCAGCACAAATCGAGATAATACCGTGCAAGGTATGCGGGGATAAAAGCAGTGGCGTCCACTATGGAGTAATAACGTGTGAAGGATGCAAAGGCTTCTTTAGAAGATCTCAAAGCTCGGTAGTAAATTACCAGTGTCCCCGAAATAAAAACTGTGTCGTTGACAGAGTGAACCGTAATCGCTGCCAATACTGCCGCCTTCAAAAATGTCTTCGGCTGGGTATGAGTCGAGATGGTAAGTAAATATGTAAACATCTCTTGTAACATTTAAATTTCGTTTATTTATCTGATTGGAAAAAAACGCGTTTAGATTTTTCGGTTAATACAAACATATGTCAGTGACAGGGCCGTCGAGATTAGGGGTTGATGGGTCGAAATTGCCGGTTCCCGGGACTCACAGGGGCTCGGACATCATCCCATAATTTGTTTTTTAGTAAATAAACTGTCAAATAATTTACTTGGAGCTCATGTAATATTTTCCCTGGACCGGCGACGTCTCTCGACGCCCCTTGTCAGTGTTTCTAAGTGTGGTACTCGTACCCCTGGTGCTATGCGAACGGGTTTTAACGGATGATAGTGGTATTTAAGCGTATTACTAATTACCACAATAGCTGTATTCGTACTGTGTTTTTTAAAACTTTAATAGCCAAATTGATTTAGCATGTTCAAAGATATTGAATGTTTGTTAAAAAAAATCAAAGTGAACTCAATATTTGTAATTTTATTTTAAAATTAAAATATGAGCATACGAAATTTTGTCAAAAGAACCCAGAGTAACTTACACAGTGCTGCGGATAAGTATCGACACAGACAAATATCTAGAATACTGTTGAAAATATTACAATCAAATTTGGTATCTGACCGTTATGGCATGCTTCAGTTTTGAGGAAAATATTAAAGCAGCAATACGATTTTCGGTTTAACCGGAAACAGACCAAAGCTTTGAAATTTTAAATGAAATACCCTGTATATTTTTGGATTTCTTTTTTAATTTAGGTACTTCAAAAAAATTGTTAAGGTATATGGGTCTTTCATAGGTTATTAAAAGCAAAAACCATGTAGTATTTTCAAATTCGAATACCGTTAGCAACTTTCCATTCTATGGTTGCCTGTGTAGCGTGTTAAGAAAGTATGGTGTGAAAAGGGCTTACTGTTTCATTTACAACTTGCAAAAATCAGTTTAACAATTGATACAAAAAATTATTTGTTAAGAATCAATTTTCGTCACAGTTTGGAAATACTGGATGTAAATTATTTTAACAGTGAAATTTACATTTTTATGAAAATTTTGAGCGACACAGCACTTTCAAAAATGTTCAACATTTAAAATTTTTGAAAAGGCAGGAGAAATTCGTTTTAAAGTTAGATTGGCAATCAATTAATGAACACTTTGCTCTAGTTACATTTTAAAAATATTGTACAGGGCGTTTTTTACGCTTGGTCAAACTTGTGGAACTTTAACCATCAATAACTAATTTTTCTTAAATAACCCTATATTTTTTTACAGTCTCATACAAAATTTAATTGTCCTTCAAAAATATGAAGCGTGTTTTATACCTAAAACTATTAATTTCCCACATATCGTGATTTTATTGTTGATTATTAGGGCAACGTAATATTTTCCAGTAGACTATGAAGGTAGACGGCGGTAATTTTGGAATAATTAAAAGAAAAAAGAAGAACATTATAATTAAAAACATTTACCCCATGTATCTTGTCATTTTTTATATACTATTTTATTACACTTTTGAGCAGTACTGTATTTTATTAAATATCTAAAGAAAACTGTATAAAATAGCATTCAAATAGGTATTAAAATTTTGATATTCAGCTTTTTTTTTCAATTGGTACTAGTTTGTTGAAATCTTGACTCGAAAGATAAGATTAATCTGGTTTTTACTTAAAGAAGTGGTTTAGTAAACGATGCTAATATACAAGAACATCAAAATTTAGGATTCTTTTACGCCATATCATGCAATTTTTGTCGATTTATTTTTCTATAACAAGCAAATTCAATGAGGTGATAATGATTTCTCGGATATTCTGTTAACATAACATGAGAAACTGTGTTATCATAAGATACAGACAAAAATACTGTTTTTTCCTTATGTAATTAGCAGTTTTAATCTTTAGCTTTCATTTTTTTTTGGTACGATTTATTCACATATTTGGTCAAAAACTACTTACTTACAACATATAACACCTTTTGTACCACTTAACTGAAAAACATAAATTCTTTTTCAATAGAAGTATAGCTTCCTAAGTATGTACACTACAGTATTAAAATATGTAAATTTGTTTTGCATCACGGTAACCACAAAAAATATTCCTGTCCAAATGACAATTCACATAAAATTATCTAAAAGTTTCATATTTACAAACATTTTTTTATCTGTTACAGAAAAAGATATTTAAGAACGAAAATTTTGCCTTTTTTGTTGCATATTTCCAAGAAAGTAGGAGACAACAATTGTTATTTTTCCTAACGTCAATTCAATTTATTTTGTAATTCTGCATAACTTCACGAATCCAACCCTCTCTTTAACTCCTATAATAACTAAGTTATCCATGCAACGAGGGAGAATATTGTCACCCTGTATGTGACTGAAAACCAACGTTACAAAATAGGTTAAAAGTAAAATCTAAAAAAATAATAACACACTCTTCCGAGACAAATATTTTCAAGAACTATAAAAAATACGAAACCGTCCACATATGAAAGTTAATAAACACTACCATTCCATTACTATAGAAAATTATACGCGTATAAAATACCTCAAATATTTTTGTAATATTTAAGTAAAAAAGTGTCGGTCTAGAAATCTCCAGGCGTGGAATTTCATTTGAAGTTGAAGCCCGTTAGGATAATTTTGCACTCCTAAAATATGTACTCTTACGTCTTAAGATATGGCGAAGGGAATTTTTTAAATTCTTTTAGCGACGTGAGCTATTTCAAAAAAACAAACTATATGTTCATTTAATTAAAAGCACTGAAACCTGAAACCGCTATTATGTAACTGTAAAACAAGATTTATTTCTGACAGCAATATCACATTCTCAGAAAAATCGTCGATTAAACTTCATTTTTAATGCCTTCCGTTTTCGGAATGTATTTTTTTTGACTCGCTGTTTTAGTTTTATGACATTTCTAACAAATTTCGCATTTCGCGACAGAGGTCGATATTCTGGAGGTTCCATAAAAAAATAACGGGGTCAATCTATGTTTATATCCGAGAACTACCGCTAGAGTTACCGAATAAAAATAAAAGTTTGCCAGTTCTTCCTAAATTTCAAGATAACAAGAGTGGATATTTTTATTGTTTTGTTAATTGGTCGCTACAACAAATTAATGTAATAATTAAACAGTGAACAGATTGGATAAGGCACACAGTAAAAGATTGCAATATAGTATCAATTGAAATTTTGTTTATAAACAACAATATTAAAGCAATATAGTGATGCTTGATTGTAAATATTTTTAAACATTGTTTTGCAAATACATAATATTTATTTCTGTTTATAATTACACTTGTTTAAAACAATATCAAAATATTTTAAAATAGTTTTTTTGCATAGTATTAATCTATTAATAATGCCCCGGCAAATGCAACATGAAATTGCTGAAATAATTATGATTGACAACAAAATCTTTGATTTTAGTGCATAAACAATGTAGGTAAATATTCTATTTTAACTCGTTTTAAACTAAATTCAGTAGTTAAGAAATTTATTTAAATATTTAAGCAAACTTAAAACGGCTTACTTTAATATAAAAATTATAGTAGTGAAAATTTCCTTCACCTGTCAAATTTGCGTTTTCAACCAATCACTAATCTTAAATCTTCTAGAGACTACCAATAGGAGCAATATTACACGGTAATAATTTTACATTCCTCTGCCAGGAGTTGATCCTCCTGCCAAATTTGCGTTTTCGACCAATAACAAACTCAGATTTCCTTTAAACGGCCAATAAACATAATCATACACTGATAATTTACTTTTCGCAATTAACAGATTTTCATGCGTTTATTGGTCGTTTCTAAGAAATCTGAGTTTTTGATTGGTGGAAAATATAAATTTGGAGAGGGAATAAGGTATTTTGGTCTTGATAATTTGTTGACAGATGTCGGCGACCAATAACGTTACTTTAATATAGATTAAACCACACCTCCGACACACCACTCTGACAGTACTTGTAAAATTTGACATAACAGATTATGTATCTACCTAAATACTATTTCGTTCATTAATTTTTATTAAAATACAATTCTTGAATTAAAAATTAGTTATAAATGATCTATTAATAATAACAATCGCAGTAAGTAGTAGGTATACTTTAATTTATCTAAATTAAACAACATTTTAATTAGGTTAGGTGAAGGAAATTTTCTGACAAAATATAACTCGTGCATTGCAAATAATCTATAATTTTTGACAAATCTTCACTCATGCAAGTTGAAGCTGAAAAAATCACGAGCATATTTACCAAAAATTATCGATAATTTTCAATGCACTTGTTATATTACTACTGATAATATTAATATTTTCATTACTTATACTACGTGAACATTCAATGATAAAAATTCTGCTTTTGATTACTATCAAACTAAAAAATTATTTTGTCAGAACTTTATTTTTGTTTTAAGTCATTAAAATAGGATAATATTTTATTGACCAAGAGACCAGAGTCTTAAACCTGGTGTAGATTTCTCCAAAACCAATTATTCTTAGATATAACGCAAGTAAGTTTTAGTAAAATTTGTATTTATTGCCAAAAAACTAATAATTTCGGTGAAAATAAAAAAAAATATAAAATCAAATGGAAGATTTTGCGTTAGACAGCAAATAAATATTGCTTAAAGAATCGAAACAGAACTATCTATTAAAGCACAGTTGATAAATTTTATGTATATTTATTGTATTAAGGTCATCCATAAAATTTTCATATACAGGTAGATGGGCTTCTACTGAAATTAAAATCAAGAAGAGTCCTAACCTTACCTAACCTTACCTAATCTAACCTGGCCTGAGTTGATGTGCAATTAAAAAAATCACGGCACTTTTTAGTAGGACAAGGCGAAATTATTGCTTAGACGCTTTTTAAAATTTATAAACCTACAATATTAAACTGCTGAGCAAAATTCAAGTATTGGTTATAATTTTTAGACTTAAGTCAATTTTGAAAAATGTATTATTCTTAAATTTATTTACTTTTTGTAAAATATTTGGAGTAAAAGCATTATTCTGTACACACAAAGTAAAATACAAAAATCCATTCCTATAGAATGAAAACCTGAAGACACTAGCGGCGAATGTACCGAAACGTCGTCTAGGACGTCACTTTGGGAGTTTAAGTAAGCCATGAGATAACTGGAAATTTATTTTCGACTTGATCCATGCAAAAATATTTAAGTATTATGCAAAACAATACCTTATAAGTGATTACGTGATAAAACACAACAAAATATAATCACATTTAAGCTTACATAAAAATAATGAGGAAATTGTAACTGCTTCTAGTTTTTGAACTTTTTTGTTATCAAAAACAAATTTAAATAATGTTTATCTACTCATTTTTTTATCGCTGTTTTTGCTTGGATGAAGATCACTCACCGTGTTACATAAACTAAGTAATTTAAAACTTAATTGTCCGTAAATACGACTTAATAAACAAGAAAAAGCAGATCGATTTTCCTCGATTCTGTGATCAGTAGAGTTGTTCTTTTTTAACGCCATTTTTGAGACGAAGTTTCAAGAAATAGAGTTGAAGTTAAGAATGTCATTGCAATAAACGACAGTCCGCCCATTCTTCGTTAATGCTAATGCATTGCCATGAATAAACGATTGGGCAGACCAGTATTGACAACATTTAAATCAATCCAAATCCGTGGCCAAGTCAAATAATTGCTAAAACCTAACATATTTTGCTTGGCTATGGCGCACTTCATTCATTTAAAAGAAACCCTAATTCGTTAGTAGTATCAACATCCTGAAAGAATCTTGTACTTTCAGATATGCATCAGCATTCGACGGTGCACCATTATCTTTTATACTCGTGAAACTTAAGTTTCCATTAAAAAAGTTCACTTTGACACTAAGATTTCTCGTTCCATTATTTAGACTGTTTTCTGTATTACTTTGACGCCTTGACTATTCCATTCGTACTTTGACGAAGATTGGCTATTTTTGTGGTTTATTATGGTTAATGCAGTATCTCGTGTAGTCTTGAAATATAGAAAAACTCTTTGCATTCGATTTGCTATATGTACCAGTAAAAATGAACAATAGAAACTGAAATAATGTAGCTGTATTCTGTATCACAAATTTACGATAGGAACTTAAACAAATAGATCCAATTAACATAAAAAATCACCACATTATCCAGCTAGTAGGTACTTCTATAACTTATCGGAGTAACCAAACAACCGCATTTATAATTTTTTTGACCAAAAATTACAATTACAGACAAAGGGTGGTCCTATCATCACTTTCATTTCAAATTATCAATATTTTCTTAATTGAGTCAGCATAATGAAATGCAAAAGATATTATGGGAAAAAATGAATTACACTTAATAAAAAATTGAGTTTCAAAAGTTGGTACTCTTCTTCATTCACGATCTTCTTTCGGAAAATCTTAGTCCCATCAACCGACTTTAGTATCACCAAGTTAGTGTCTAACAACACATGCATCTACTCTCAAAATAAAAACAGAGTGCTGTGTATTTTCAAGTGATTGTAGTAATATAATAGTATATTACATAACAAGAGTTGTAAGAAGAATATTTCGCACGAGTGGAGAAGTTGCGTAGCGGCGAGTGCGTAATTGCTTTACAACTCGTGTTTTATAGCTTACTTTTTCTACGATCACTTAATACCTACGATTTTAACGGCGTTTTCGCTAATATACACATGTAATTATGTTGTCTTGTCAATTTTGACGTAAGCCTACGTTGTCATTTCTAGACAAGTGTGCGTAACAGTTTATTAAAAGATGAGAATACTATAAAAAGACAAACTATAAAGAGAAGTTTGTATGAAACGATTTAAACAAACGTTTTGCTCAACAAATAGTATAAATAATAAAATCCTAGTTACGTTTATTCGAATCGAATAAAAATTGTAAAGACAACAATTTTGGTAAAGTTATTAATCGGTTTTTTTATTTCTTTGTCACATACCTATAGTTCCTGAAAATGAAACTTGGATTTATCAAGATTTAAGTGAAAAACTTATTGATTAAAGAATTAAATTGGTAAACGTTGGGTTAGAGCAGGGGTCTTCAACCCGTCGATCGCGACTTCCGGTTGATCGCGACATCCTCACTGGTCGATCTAGACGCAGCGTTTCTCAAACTATGGGTCGCGACCCAAAACTGGGTCGCGTTAATTTTTTATTGGGTCGCGAAACGGAACTGTGTTGATAAAAATACAAAGAAAAATTAAAACAAAACATAAAAATTTAAATTTCTGTTTTAAAACGACATTTCTAAAGGTATTTTTTCAAAAATTTCCTTGAAAATTATTTGGGTCGCGTGTTAAAAGTTTGAGAAACGCTGATCTAGAGGATTTTATATTTTTGATAATTAATTTTTCCCCATATTTACCTTTGTTATGCCGTGCAATACTTTAATAAACAACACAATTTTGCGGCAATAATTTTATAATTCTTCAAAAGTAGACGTCGGGTACGAATTTGACATAAAAAGTGATCCTAGACCACAGAAGGTTGGAGACCACTGGGTTAGAGTATTTGGGGAGAGTAGTCTACTAGATATGTACGGGGAAAACACATTAAAATAACTCATAAAATTTAGAACATTGTGCAACATGGAAATATTCTGCAGAAATGTATAATTATTGTGCATGACAATGCAAGAGTTCACTAAGCCAAATCCGTTAACCTTTGCTGCAAGAGAGGAATTTACTAAGAGATAATAATAATACCATTATCAGTTCGCATTTGATGTATCTTTTCATAAATCTTGAAAAGATATTGGTTACGTGAAGATCTGAAACGGGTCTTAGATATTTTTTCGGAAAATCAGATAAACGTTTCATGGTATTTTATTTAAAAGCACAAACAACGGTGTACTAAATTTAAATATTGTAATAGTCACAAGTATACGTATGCAGTCAATAAATTCATTTCCTACTTAATAGTTACATAAATGCATTGTTATTAAAAGAAAATGTTTATTGGAGTAATTGGAAATTACATTATCCTGAAAATACAGCAGTGTTCTCGCTTTACGAACTTTTTTTTCTTTTTTAATTACACTTCTGTGAAGTAGAAAACATAAAGAGAGCGTTATCCGTTTTACCTCGCAGTTACAAGAAAAGCATAATAAAGAAAACAATACATGCTGTCGGAAATTGCCGCCATAGCTACTGAAGTTATGTATGAAAACCGTAACTGCGCATCAGCTGTCTCTCTTCCGCGATATGTAATGGTTAAAATGACGTAACGATCGTCACGCAGTTGGGTTCCCGCTATGCCAGTAGACCAATTGCACGAAAACACTCAGAGTATCATATTTCCTGTGCAATATTTGTTTGGTTTGTTCGGTTTTCCGCTATAATGTGTTCCTGCAAATGTATATAGAAAATAGTCTTACAGTAGTTTCGTTAGTCGCTGCTTTTTTATTGTTATACTTGTGTTTGTAGGGCAACGGTACTTCCTTTTGACCTTACCGCACTCGGGTTTAGATATTAACTGCAAATCCGGGACCTCTTGACTTCTGCAATGGTCCAAGAACAGAGCATCTGTTTCAAAAGACCTAAAATATTGCTGAGCACGTCGCAATGTGTCTTGAGAAACATGAGATGGTGTGACACAATGGTTATTTTGTAGTACAGCAGTGTTTTGGAATGGAATTTACAATTAGCTTTGAATATGTGTATTTTATTTTCCACTTTTTAATAAAGCGGGGGCGTATTAAACTCTGGCTTTTTTTAAGTTCAAAAAGTTAGAAATTCTCTTGCCAGTATTTTGTACTTTTTAGTAATTAATAATAAGATTAACAATGTACATCGTATGTAACTACTGAGATGTATCTTAAGTAGTTCTTTTTCTTCTTCTTTTCCTGTTCTTCTTAATCTTCTTCTTCCTCTTCTACTTCTTCCCCTTCTCTTCCTCTTTCTATTCTTCCTCTTCTTCTTCTTGTTCTTCTTCTTAATCCAGCACTTTTGTACCTTTCCGTGTCGAGGTACGTTTCCCTAGTTCCTGATTATGCTTCTCCACTTGTTTTTATCATAAGCACCTGTCTCCAAATGATTTTCCTTTCTTCTAACCTCTGCCTCACATCGTTTTTCCATTTCGGTTTAGGTCTTTCTCTACTTCTTTTTCCCTCAATCTTCATTTTCCATCCTATGTTCGCGTGCTAACTTTTCTGGTTTGCGTCATAGATGTTCCAACCATCTTACAAGGGAAAGTCGTTACAATCTGATCAAGATTGTGTTTATTGCATCAAGAACATCAAAAATAGATAATTTGCAGAGTTATACGTGCCACTGGCCATTTCCTTCGGAAAAATAGGGGCAAAACTGAAAAGTTGAATAAGAGGTAATTTTTGCGATCGCGTTGACCATGAAACCTTCAGAGATAAAATTGAAATTTTTCTATTTACCATTTCGCGCATCCTTTGCAAGCAAATTGGTGCAAAGTTTTTGAAGGAATCTTAAACGGTTCCAGAGAAAAACGCGAAATACGAGGCCCTTGTAAAAACGGTTTTTCCTATGTTAAACGCCTATGCAAGTCACATAGATTTAGTTATAACAGATATACCACAACTTCTCAAACTATAGCGCTTTTGCAGGGGCTTCGTTTTTAACGTTTTTCTCCGGAACCGTTTAAGACTTTTTCAAAAACTTTGCACCATTTTACTTGCAAAGGATGCGCGAATTGGTAAATAGAAGAATTTAGATTTCATCTCTGACGGTTTCATGGCCAACGCGATCGCAAAAATTACCTTTATTATTTAACTTTTCAGTTTTTCTCCTATTTTTCCGAAGGAAATGGCCAGTGGCACGTATAACTCTGCATAACATTTAGTTTTGATGTTCTTAATCTAATAAACACAGCCTTGATCAGATTCTGGCGACAACATATTGTGACCTTCCCTGGTTAGTTTGTTAGTCCCAATATTTTTCTTTGTATCTTCCACCCCTTGGCTCATTTATCTAAATTTACCATGGCTGATTTTATTAGTGGATCTAAATCCCTCTATACTTCTCAAAAATCTCATTTCCTAATCTGTATCCTTTCTTTTTGCTTTTGTGTCAGTGCTCAAGCATCCGAAGAATTAGTACGTACACTGCATTAAATACTCGCGTATCTTTTAAGATCTTTTTTTAATTTATTAAACATTTATTATCAACACGTTAAAGTTTCGTCGCATTCTGCTATTCCACTATTTAGATCTTTTTCCAATTTGTCATCTTCTGCAATTATTGTTCCTAAATATTGCTTGCTACCACCAGGGCCCTGTTTCTCGAAACTTACAAGCCTTGTAATACAAGTCCATAGCTTAGCTACACGTGTAGTTTCCATGGAAACTAATGGAAAACTACACGTGTAGCTAAGCTACGGACTTGTATTACAAGGCTTGTAAGTTTCGAGAAACAGGGCCCTGCTCTATCATTTCTGGTTCTAACGTAATTGTAACAGTTAAATGGTTCTTTTCCACAATCATTTCCTTTGTATTTGTTATATTAATAATCATATTGTATCTTTTCAATGTATTTGTCTATGCATCTTCATTACACTGTGAGTATTTTTCGGTTTTAGCTAGAAGCATTACATCATCTGCAAAAACCAGTTTTGTTATAATCCCATTCTTTTTCATGTCCAGCAGGTTTCATTGTATTTTCCCAGCAATCCTCAACTAGGGATTATAAAAAACAGTGGGTAACTTAAAAACGATAATTCTATATGAATATTACTCGCTTTACTTTGTTTTATTTTTAAGAAATTATTAATGCTTCACACGATATTAAAGGTGACACCCTCGGTGAAGTTCTTGAATGGGTGTTTTTCAGACGTTTTAACTTCCATAACCAAAATTATGTTGTTTAGTTTTATTTTATTTATTTATTTAGTCATGAGTCCTTCTACTGTTAGGTGTAGGACTGTTGAGTTACTATCTTTTTGATCACTTCCACTTTTGTTCGTTTTGTGACTTCTCTATTTCCAAAAAAATTTGTTCTTAAACTGTTAAATAATTATGCTTCCCACATTTTCTGTCCTTTCGCTTATTTCCTTGTCCATTCCTCCATTTTTCTCCATGATCTTTCCTAAGTATTTAAAGCTTTCTACCTGTTCCAACCTAAGCCCATTTAAAGTGACGTTATGCCCTTTGTTCTCTGTTGCAACGATAATAGTTTTAGTTTTTTTGGTATTTATTTTCATATAAATTTTTTCCAATTCTAGATTATGTTGCAGATTCTTTTTTTGTTTCCGCGATTAAGACCATTTCGTCTGCGAAAATTAGCTCAGCATGTTTATTTTTTCCATTTTCCAGTTGCCTAGGTGAAAGGGTCTCATTTTTTGTTTTAGTTCTTTAATTGTCTAGTTACTGAGAGTTAACGATCCGTTAAATTTTGACGCAGCTTTGTCCAATTGAGCATAAAACTGATAGTAGTCCCATCTGTAATTCCTTACAGAATTAAGGAACAATCTTATAGAAGTGGGCATTCATTAAATATAAGTTGTTTCTGTCTCGGGCTTCAAAAGTTTAGTCAGAAGATTATAATTAATCTCCTTCATTTAATTTCAGTATTTTTTCCTTCGAAAATAAATCTCAAATTTGTACTGCGAATCTAATAAAAACCCAGTCAATTTAGATGAATTATAGAAATAACAGGGTCCAATAAAATCGCTAGTTCAATTTTTGTTATGTTGCAGTATACCTTTAGTTTAAATTGATTTGATAGCTTTTATTTTCTACCGGATGGCTTATATTCTCGTTTTATATACTCAATTCTATTAACCGACTTATTATTTGGTCAATACAAAAACTTACGTTGAACTACGGCGAACATTATCGTTTGAATTGCATAATTTCTTAAGTAAATTAAGCTTATATCACCTAATTCGTTACAGTTGAATGCTGATAGTTCTACTAAATAAATTGTGCTGTCGATGTTTATTTTTGTTTATTTATTTTTAGAGCTAGTAAGCTGTTCCGTGTCAAAGTAATTGGAAACCTTACTAAGAAATCGAAGTCGATTTAGCTTCAAAGCTCCTACTTCATAACGTTTATTGCTGTTAGCTTTTTAAGTTTACTGGCGTGATTGGTTTATTTAGTGAACGATATATGCTTGCTTTCAAGGAGAAAGTTGCGTTCATATGTTGTAGCGTTTCAATTTTCGATCCATGACAATGCTTGTGCATTCATAAAGAATAGCGGATCTTTACCGTTTAATTAGGTATTACGTGCTCACCAACCGGTATATTTTACAGCATTATCCCAAACTTTAATGAATCTTAAACGCCTTTCTAGTTTCGACAACTAAGTTTCTGCTTTAGTAAGTTCAAAGTTCATAATCTATATTTGCATCTACTCCATTCTGGAGTAACTACGCTCCTCTAATGCAGTTTACCATGGAAAGCTTTCGCTTCATTGCTAGTTTAATCGTAATTCTGGCCATATTATCTCTGAAGTACTGGCAAAATAGCTACTCTTATAAGAAATTTACGTTTGACCTTAACAAGTATAGTAAAAAGTAATTGGTTTAAGATGCATTAAGAATCTGCATCAGATTTCTGTTGTTTATAAGCGCAAATTTAATAGAGGTTTAATTTGAATATGTGTATTAGCGTAGTAAAAAACAATTATCTTATTTTTGATAAGGTGCTTTTATAAAAGACTAACAAAACTAGATCAAAACCCTCATCAGTTTGCTAGCAAATTTCTTATTTATTTATTAACTTATTTACCATTTAAAAAGGGTTAATTTGGTTCAGTTTAAGTGATCTCTATTTACATGGTGTAATTAAAGTAATGAGGCTGAACCATTAGTCACAATTAGTCTGCCAAAAGTGTTTTCTTAGCTTTTATTAAATTTGCTACGAGTCTGCAATCCCTAAAACAGTATCCGCAACATGGTGAAGTGGCTTAACCAATTCACTTGTATTTTATTTGTTATAGTAACTCCTCTATAATTCTTCTATTTCAAAATGAAAAAGTTGAAGACCTATGTTAGTACGAGTAGATTGCTATAATATAGAGGGAGGTCCATAGTAGCAGGACTTTAACAGTCGATACAAAAACTTATTTTACAGCGAATATTCCATATTAACATGGCTCCAAAAACGCTTTATTTTAAAGTTACAGCGTGTTAAAATTTTCAAAAAAATAACGATAATCTTTATACGTTTCTTAACCAGTTGATATATTTAAACCAAATTTGGTATACAGAACCACCTTACAGGTTACCACAATCGGTGGAAATTTCAAGTCCCACAAGCAACCAGTGGCGGAGTTGTGGGGGTTCACTTTCAATAAATTTTATAAAAAACTAGTACGGACCTGTTTAAAATCAAATTCAAACTTGTTTTTGGGTAGGGCATTTTATTCTAAACAAAAATTGTCTCTTGAGTTTTCTTCGTATCTGTCACCGTTTGGCTCGGAATTAGATTTATTTTACTATTTTTGCAAAAAATTTGCTCCTAAGTTCGATCTACTAAAATTTCAACACCCTGTATCTTTAAAATGAAGCGTGTTTGGACGCATGTTGATATTGAATATTCGCTTTAAAATTAGTTTTTCTATCGACTGTTAAAGTCCTGCTACTAACCACCCTGTATATGTAAAATCAGCAAAAATTATTATTACCAAAAATGTAGTTAATCATGATTTGGTTGTAAATCAATTTGAAATATTTTTTTGCGCTGTTATTTAAGTAGAGCTTTTAATTTTCACCTAAAGTTTACTAGTAAGTACAAGAACCTAAAACATTTCTCAAAAACACGTTTTAGAATTACGTCAACGAAATAATTACGGGTAGTAAAATGATTTATTACAGTAATGGTAACATTATACCACAGCACAGAATTTTAATTGCAGTTTGCGTAAAAATTATTGATCTTTAATTAATTTAAACACGTTTTAAGATATAACACCGTAATGTAGTCAAACAGTTTATCGCTTAAAACTTGTGCAATGTTAATATTAATCCTGTTATTGATACACCTTCAGAATGTTATTTAAATATTGCAAAGATCATGCTGCATGATTTTTTTTATTGAAAAAGAACCGCCTAGAAGGCATTTTATGGGTATAAAATTCAAAATTTAACCACTTAATAGTGTTTTTATAGTCATACTTTCAAAACAAAAGTGTTTAAAGTTTAAAAGAAGATTGTTATAATTTATCTGTTTTAAAACCTTATTGCAAATTGGTCTGTCCAATGATGTCTATGCTTCTGATAAACTAGAATCAACTGATTTGGTATTTTATTATTATTATTATCATCATTCGTACCCCCGTTCCACTAGCGGCGTCCAGACGTTGGCTCCTCTCCATTGTCCCCTGTTTGTCACTTTCTTTCCGACTTGGTTCCATGACAGCCTTTTTTTTCCTCTGTATGTTCACTATCTTATTTTTTGTTAATAACAAAGGCGGAAGGGAGTATTCCTTAATCTAAATTCGTCGTAAAATCTCCGAGATGAAAATATTTTGAGCGCTGTTTCAGTTATGCCTATTGCTTTTTTAGTTTTTTCGGAAGAGCATAGGTTTTTAGAGGCAATTATATGGAATATTATTGGTCAGCTTTAGTTAGTAAATTCGGCAATAATGACTATGTACTTAATTTATTATTGCATCGTCCTAAGCTTTTTCGATGTAATTTTTGAATAGTTCTGAAAACTGCTACATATGATTGCTACTTGGTGTGTGTATTTACGTAAGCTTACAGAAAGAAATAAGCTTTTCTCGACTGCATTAAGTTAAGAGCAGTAATGTACGCTCAATAACAACAATGTTATAGGGCACACCATTACATTCAGGGTTGCAATGGAATTTATTTTGCGTTGTTCTCGTTGCATTTCCTATTTCAAAAATGTTTCGCTTATCTCAATATAAATCTGTTATTTATGGCACATTCTTGTGCAAACGCCGAAGCTCGAAGAATTCTGAAGCAAATGCCAGAGTTGAAAATGCATATTGGAAGTGGGTGGTTTTGGAGCAGAGGACGTGCAAACGGGCAGCACTTTGGTATTTTGCATAATATTCGTACACCACACGTGCTATTTGAAGTTCTATCTTGCTAACGGCAACGGCGTTTGATAGTAAGAAATTGAAAAAATAAAACAAACCATGACCAATTTTAAGATAACGTTAAAATCGTCGGCGCGTTGTGTCTCTCCCTGAATTAGCAAAAATATATCGTGAAAAATGATTTTTAAATAGGTGTTTCCAGTTACGTTATATTCATGTGGTGCATTTTTTTCAGCCGTCAAATTCGGTCGTATGTCGAAAAAACAAAGGGAGAAGGTAGAAGATGAAGTAAGATTCCACAGGGCACAGTTAAGGGCCCAAAGCGATTCCGCCCCTGATAGTTCAGTTTTTGAACAACAAACACCCTCTAGTAGTGATCAGTTGCATCATAATTATAATGGCGCGTAAGTATAAAAAAAATTACAATAATAAACACTTTAGTAGGCAACCAGACATACTAAGTCGTAGCATGGGCGTACAACCTCAAAGGCAGAAACATTCATTTGTTTTAAAGCCAGGGTTGTATTAGGGAAATTGGGGGGCTTAAAGCAGGTCTCCTTTTCCTTTAGGACTGCACTCTATAATTTATAAAAGTTGTGTTTTTTATAGCAACAACAATATAATAACATGTTTAAATTGGGGGTAGACAATTGTAAACTCTCTTTCATTATCTACCAATTTAATTAAATATTTAAAGCGTTTGTTTTCAAAGTCAATAACATTTTTACTATCCAAATCTCAACAATTACATTTTGCAAACAAATATTTAAGTTTTCTAAATCCGTTCCATGTTGAAAAATCCATAAAGATTTTTTTTTTTTATACATTTTATGTTCACTGAATGTCTTTACTTTACAGATATACATTCAATAGTGAAGTTGGTACATACACCCCAACTTATTACACGAGCACGACTCAAGTAACTGCAAATTCCATGGGTTACGACATTTCCGCAGATTACGTTGATAGTACAACAGCATACGATCCTCGACCAGGACTAGATGCATTAAGTGACACAGGCAGCCTTATGGCAAATGTCGTAACAACAGGTAAACTTACTCTTCAAATTCATATTAATCATATGGTCATCATGGTTACCATTTACCATTGGTTGCATGCATGAAGGTAGTGATTGAAATAAGTTATCATTGGAACAGCTTTGTGTAACAATAAGATGAATTTTATTGATTCTTGATACACAAGAATGACATACACGATAGCTGCATGAATTTATGATAACATCCAGTGTATGAATTTATTGCACTTGAAAAAAAAAGATCTAGTTTTATCTTAAATAAACTTTGAGTAAAACGTGTTGTATAGTAGCATAAAATAAATACTACACAGTCGCTCTGCTATTATGCAATAGCTCGATAAGTATTATTTGCAATTTTGTCTTGACTGTTTGCACTACAAATTGAGACACTACTCATAGACATGTAATCTTATAAAACACTTCAGGCAGCTTGTTACATTTATTCAGCAAAGAATTTAATAGTTTGTATTTGTACTGAGTAATCTTGAACCTACATAAAACTCGAAATGAAAAATTCTTTAAAGCATATATTGTTCAAGAAAGACCAAGCAAATAATTAAAAAATGTACCTTAATCATAGTCATAATCATTTTGCGTTCTAATCTGATTTAAAAGTCTATTTGTGAGCAGCAATCTTTGTATTGTTCAAATTGTATTTTTAAAATAGGAGTCTTGCATTGTTCCCTTGTCTTCAAGATTTAATTTACTCTAGGAAATTTTATTTAGAAAAATTTATTTGTATTGTTTGTATACAAAGCAAAATCAAAATTATTTTTAATTAAAATTTAAGTGTATTGCACTTTAAGGATTACAGTGTTACTAAATATAATTTATACTCATTTTATGAATATAATATATACAGGGTTGGAACAAAGTCCGGGAACGGTCTTAGTTATTTTAAATTTTAAAACCTTTTTGTTTTTGCGAAATTTGGCCTGAATATCTGGTTTAAAAAAAAGAATATATTGATGATTATATATTTAAAACAATTGCATTAACGGTTTAGCAAGAAGTGACCCCAATAGTAAAAGTTTATTAATATTATTTTAAAATAAAACCCCTGATGATGTTTATGAATGTAGTTTTTGATACTGCATCCGAAAATGTGAAAATATACAGTGATTCATTTAAAAAAATTAACTTCGTGTCGTATCTTGCTAAACCAGAAATGCAAAAAATGGAAAATATCAAGTCTTTGTTTTTGACCATAAATTCAACCCAAATTTCACAAAAATAGATGTAAAAATAACTAAGATAATTGATCGTCCTAAGCCTGTATTATATAAATAAAATTGCTACATGCTATATTTACTGAAACTCAATAAATTCATCTTATTTATGCATGTGGTTGTATGAATGCTCTATTTTATAACATTTTTTAACGTATAGGGTGTTCCAATAACAACTCCTCAAACCTGTAACTTCTTCATTTTAAGATATAGAACTCTAAGGTTTATTAAAAAATATTAAGACATTTTCAACTGTTTTTAAGACATTTAATGTTAAAATTTTACTTTATTATTTTTTTTTAAAGCCCCCCATATATTTTGAAACCACATTTTTGAAAGCTACCTTTTGTGAGACATTTTTTTAAAGGACCAAACATTAAATTAATCAAAGTAGCCTGTAAAAATATATGAAATGTATTTAGACATGTAAGATCTCAAAAACAATTGAATAGACATATAAAATCTATTAAAATAGTTCAAAAATATTTCATAATAAACACCAAAGTTTTATCTTCTAAACTTTAGAATCTAAAGTAAAGAAGTTGCAAGGTTGGGGGGTTCTTACTTGAACACCCTGTATAATCATTATCTTAAATATTCATCGTATGGTCAATAGTTTAATTGACATAATGTAGATAATAGTTGTTGTAATTTTTTTCTAATGTGGGTTAATGGTGTAGGGAACACTAACACGAATAGTGGTGGTGGAGGCAAACAAACACTTTCGTTATCTGACACACGTACCTTCAAACGGGTGACGCAAACATCATCATCAAATGCATCGCTGTCTGGCGGTACTATGGTGTCCGTTAAACAAGAGGGTACTGTTCAGGATAATTTAGTACCGAGCTATGTAGATAGTACCACTTTTGTTAACTCACCTAACGTACAACAACAAACAAGCTTAAGGCAGCAGACTAATTCACAAAATGTACAGCATAGAAGTGGGGATGATTGTGAACCCGTTCCATTACCTAGTAAGTTAAATTTACCAATAGAATTGTACTAGTTTGTGAAATTGTAGCAAGATCTCTCACATCTTTATTCTAAATACACCAAATGTAATAAAATATAAAGTCACTTGCCGTGCAACATCTGAAGTTCATTTGTTTTAAATAAAGTTATTCACAGCACTTTCGATTGTTAAATGCACTGTCATTTTTTATAGTTAAAAAAACAGTTGCTTCATTTAAGTTAACGCATACTTAAAACAAAACTTTTAATTTCCTATTGATTCGTTAACTATTGTGACTATTTTATTGGTATGGTTTTTGAATATTTAAAATCCATTTTTATGGCAAAAAATATTTTTTTAATAATTGAAGATGAAATCATTTTGAACAACTTTTTTAACAAGTGTTAACTGCATGTCATTACCATACAACTTAATAGGTTTAAGTGCAAGAATATTTTACATATGCTTAAATGTGTATCTGGTACCATATCAGAAATTTAATAATCACAAAAATAATTTAAATTAGTGCATGTGACATTCACCTCTCAATAATTTGGCTTTGTTACTAAACTCTGCAATATAAATCATAATAACATGTACTTTAATACCAGCGCATCGTACTCAATACTAATTCATCATATAATAATGTCGACTAACCGTTATAATCAATCATTTTGTTAATTATTTAATTAATTTTATTTTTTTAATTTCTTAGATCCCAGTCAGATCTCTGAATTATTAGCTAAGACAATATCAGATGCACATGCGCGCACATGTTTATACTCATTGGAGCATATACATGAGATGTTCCGAAAGCCAAACGACTTATCGCGCCTATTATACTACAAAAACATGGCACACGAAGAACTTTGGCTTGAGTGTGCACAGAAGCTTACTACGGTCATTCAGCAAATCATCGAGTTTGCTAAAATGGTGCCAGGCTTCATGAAGTTGTCTCAGGATGACCAAATCGTACTATTAAAAGCAGGTAAGTCATCAATAATTTCATACCTGCTTAAATTTTTTTAAATATCTAATAATTGATTGAAATTCTTGAGTAAACAAATATTTAATATTAATTGTAATTAGCTACTGTAAATGTTTTTTTGGGTCGATACATTTTGTAAGGAACGAAACTCATTCTTGCTTCAAAATTATATATTTTGTGTTAATTAAATACCTTCATTATCTTTGTAAAGCAAAATTGCCTGTGAGCGATGAAAATAAGTTTGTAACTTCCGTGATGTTATTAATTGAAATATTAATAATAAAATATTAATAGTCCTCAAACTTAGGTTGGAACTTATTATAAAACAGATTGTACCATGTTGACATATTATTTTAATTATTCATGTAATTTAAGTCAGTTTTATTATACTTGTTAGTTAATTAATAATTAATGTTGACTTAGATTTGGTGTATCTTATAAATGTACCTATATTATATCAGCAAAATTAAAAAGGCAGCTATCAAAATGCCTGTAATTTTACACTTCAAATTATATTAATTATTTTGATATTATGGTTAATATACTTTTTTTATGTTGAATATTGGATAGTTATTTTTTTTTAGTGCAAGAAATTATGGTCTTCATTTTTAATTAGACTATGAGAAAATTCTTGAACTGAACTTAGTAACAACAATAAAAAACTGTTGTGTGGATTTTTTAATGTAATAACGTTAAACGAGCTTGAAATGTAAAAATATTTAAGTGATGTATGCAGCAGATATGCACCTACATGACTGTAGATAAAAATTTACCATAAAATAGGGCTAATTATTTATAAAATGACTTTTTGTGAAGTTTACACATGTGATAACATGTGATTTATTGATTACATTCACTTAAAACCAGGGTTGAGCAGATTTAAATCAATTGATTTAAATCACGATTTAAATCATGATTTAAATCAAGTGACTTTTTTAAAAAAATCATTGATTTAAATCAAGTGATTTTTTTAAACAAAATTATCAATTTAAATCACAGATTATATGAGTACGATATAATATTTATAATAAAACAAAATTGTATTACTATTAGTAATTAAATACACGAAATGGTGAATAAACCATATCAATTTGCTCTTGTAAAGTAATATTCATTGTGGAAATGCAATAATTCAAAAAATAAATGACAAGTTTTTGACGTCGGCGAAGTGAACAGTCAGTTTTTTCAATTTCCACGGCACTCTATTGCTTCAATATCGATTTGAAGAAAAATGTCGAATATCTCGAAAAGTATGAGTTTTGGGTATAGGACATACTTAACAAAATATGAATCTCTTTTAAAGACGAATTCGATGACATAAAAAAATACAGGGGTTTGCATTTGAAAAAATCGAGTTACGAGCTTTTGAAAATCAGGGAAGCTGACACCTATTTATAAACACCCCTGTATGTGTGATTCAAATTTTTTCATATCGAGCGAACAGAGAAATTTTTTCTGCATGTCCATACCAAATTACAACTCTGTACTTCAAAATAACTTCAGGAGAATTTTTTAAATAAACACTTAAAACCTTGAATAATTTAGAAAACTAATTCTTTTTTACAACACCGTATAAAAACCTGTAGTATTTTATATTGATGCAAAGCTAAAATTAAGGCGTCAAAAATATTAAATAAAAAATTGGGTGTTGTAATTGAAATATAAAAGTTGTTATTAGTTCCAGAAAGCTGACTCACCCTGTATATTTGAAAAGATTTTCATTGTTTAGAAAAAACTATATAAAATAGCATTTGAATCAACTTCATATCTCAAGCCGTTAAGCCACAATCGACCGATCCCGCACTAATGACTCACCCTGTATATAATTAATTAAACAACACCATTTAGCACTGATTTTTTAAAAATTCTTAATCATTATATTTAATTTTTCATTTGACAAAAATTCACCAATGAATTAAATATATTAGCACAAAACAGAAAAACATGTGAATATGTCACTAAATGCGATAATATGGTACATTTGAATTAAATCAAAAAAATCTGATTTAAATCAAATAAATCGTTTTTTTTTAAAATCGTGATTTTTATCCACCCTGCTTAAAACTAACGCTCATCATTATATCTTTAACTTACTGTATGAAGCAAAATTATTCAATCAATTCGATTTACCATTTTTATATTTTTAAGTTACTAAATTACGAATTATTGGTAAAAAATAGCTTATAATATTTATTTAACATCTACTATATTTTATATTTTCATTTATTAATATTCTTGTGTTTAATTTAACAGGTAGCTTTGAGCTGGCAATATTAAGAATGTCTCGCTACTTGGACTTGTCACAAAACTGTGTACTGTATGGCGACACGATGTTGCCCCAAGAAGCATTCTTTACATCAGACACAGCAGAAATGAAGCTCGTTTCATGTGTGTTTGAAATGGCAAAGAGTGTATCCGAACTTAAACTGACAGAGACTGAACTTGCCCTTTATTCAGCTTGTGTTCTTCTTTCTCCGGGTCAGTATTAATAAAATGTTTAAGTATATTTGTTATTTGGTTAATTTTCCTATTTTTTTTGAACATAGATCGACCAGGGTTAAAAGGAGTAGGTGAAATTAGTCGATTAAGTCAGGCAGTGGTTAGAGCACTGCGACTGGAGTTGGAAAGAAATCATTCGCTACCCATCAAGGGAGACGTAACTGTTTGTGATGCCTTGCTTACTAAGATACCTACTTTACGGTAAGTATGTTGGGAGTCAGTCTAGGACAAACTCATTTCATACATAATTAAGTGCAATTAGCTCGTGTGTGCTTGCCCTTTGGGACACACTCAACTTGTTTAGCTCAAGAAATAATTAACATCCTTCATAATTATGAAAGCTACCCAATTTATACGATATCCCAGTAAGAACTCCCCAATTATGCTTTATTCTAAGAGATAAAGCCTTGGTGAATAGCAAAACGTTTTGAAATTTGCAAGTCTGCAAATATGCTATTAGATTTTACCATATATGGATTTTACATACATTCAATTGTTTTTGAGATATTCGATTTTAAAATATAGTTTTCAAGTTCACAAAAAACAGAAATAAAATCAGAAAGTAATGGTTCTTAAAAACAATTTTTGAATGGTAAATATTTAAAGTAATTTCCCAGTGTTTAAATGTTTCATTTTTTACATTTTTGTTGTAATTCTTAGTGGTCTGGTCTGTGAGTATAGAAGTTTCTATATTACTCGGATTCGATCCCCACTGAGGGCAGGATTGGTGTGTTGACAGAATGCCAACCTGTTATTTATTGGGGTTGTACACCTGAGTAAATACACTTATTACAAGTACGGTATTTATATGTTTTAAAGACGAGTTAATAGGAACAATGAACCCACATACAGTTGGAAAATGTAATAATAATAAGCATTACCTTTTGTTTGGATGAGCCAGTGTATCTTTTGTTTTAAACTTGTTTTCTGGAACAAACATTGACAATATTTAGAAAAAAAATTTGGTAACTTGCGTTAAATTATTTAAAACTCAGAAATTTTGCAACAAAATTTCTGTAAATTATTGCCTTAATTTTAAATATTTCATCATATTCATCACCAATTAGTTTAACTTGATGGAGACAATACTAAAATGTCTTATTACGTTTATAGGGAGATAAGTATGCTGCATATGGATGCATTAGGAAAACTAAAAAGATCTGCGCCTCACTTGGAGTTTCCTGCGCTTCACAAAGAACTTTTTAGTGTGGATAGTTGAGAAATTCCTTCAGCATCTCCTGAACCATAGCCAGCAGCCTTGTGCAGCCGCAGTAAGTAAAATATTGGCAACTAATCCCTCAGAAACAATCTAAAGTTTATCTTGATAATACAGTAAAATCTCAATTAATGCATTTTAAAAGAAAAAACTTAAAATGTAATAACGAATTTCACCTAAACAAAGATTATCAATATCAAAGAAGCTGTGATAAACTTTATTTGTGTGTAACCTTATCTCAAAATTTATGTTTTTGCTGATGCGATTGAAATAAATTAATTTAGATCACAAGAAAATAAACAACTTATAATTTGTATTTTAAACTGATTTGCTAAGGATGTGGTCCTAATTTTACAGGGTGGAACCATTATGGTGATTTCGCCGTATATAAGAGATAGAGGGTTGATTATCTTAATTATTTTCAGGCTTTTTTTAAATTTGGGTAGAATATAGGGTCCAAAAGAGATACATTGATGATATTTCCATTCTTTTAGCATTTTCGGTTTAGCAGGAAATTACCTAACTTAATTTTTTTAAATGGAACACCCTGTATATTTTTACATTTTTGGATGGAGAATAAAAGCTACATTCAGACCATCATTATCAAGGGTTTAATTCTAAAATAAAGTTTATAAAATAAATAAAAAACTAAACTCAAAAACAAGATACATGTAACTACTTTCAGTTTGTTGTTAAATGTTATTATTTGTGAGAGCGTTGCCAGGCACCAAAATAAATAAAATTTGACAGCAAAGTGACAGTTACATTTACATGTTTCCTGATTTTATGTTAGTTTTTTAAATTTTTATATTAACTTCTTTTTAAATAAAATACTTGATGTTTCTGAATGTATTTTTTTGTTCTGCATCCAAAAATGTTAAAATATACCGGGTGTTTCATTTCAAAAAATTAAGTTGGGGTCATTTCCTGCTAAACCGGAAATGCAACAAAATTTAAAATATCAAAAAATTCTTTTGTTTTTAACCATACAGGGTGTCCCAGTTTGTGAACAGCATGGGGATCTTATAAACGGTAAGAGATACAGATATGGTTAAATGAGTCAAAATTATCTATGTTTTAAGAGCAACTATTCTAGAAAAAAACTTCAAAAAATCAATAGTTTTTGCGCTATTCATAAAAAACAAAAAAATTACGTTTTCGATTTTTGCCTATAACTTGTTTGAAATCGTACTCAAAATATTATTCAACATTATAGGGACACTTTTTTGAGTAGATCTAAAATTTGTTAATAAATTTTACAATTTGTTTTTGTTATTTCAACATCTGAAAAATCATAAATTATTATGAAATGTATAAAATATTAAATTATTTAGGTTTCTTTGTGTTGAATTAAGTACCAGCTAGTTTATTTATGTGATGTTTTGTTTTGTTTTCCAATGACCACTTGATTGAATTTAATAAATAAAATACTATTGTAATAACTTAGTCATTTTTAAAGATAAACCTATCAACCTATACATCAATGAAACGAGAGAAAAAATCGGTTTTTAATGGTGTCACAGCCAACTACAACCCGGATTTAAAAAAAGAAAGTTGATGTTGAAATAACAAAAACAAATGAACATACGTAAAATTTATTAACAACTTTCAGATCTACTCAAAAAAGTGTCCTAATAATGTTGAATAATATTTTGAGTATGGTTTCAAACAAGTAAGTTATCAGCAAAAATCGAAAACGTCAGTTTTTTGTTTTTTATGAATAGCACAAAAACTCTCAGCTTTTTTAGAGATTTTTTTCGTAGAATAGTTGCTTTTAAAATCATAGATCATTTTGACTCATTAAACCATTTCTGTATCTTACCGTTTAAGAGATGCTGTATATTCCAGCAAAATTAAAAAATATATGTATGAAAATTAAAAAAAGATAATCGGGACTTTCTCCTAACCCTGTGTAACAAAGCTCAATTTGTAGTGATTATCAAATGTTTTTTGAAAAACGCATAGTTAACTTGATGGAAGCAAAATTTAAAACGATTTTTGAAATTTTTACTGTACAAAAATGTGAAATTGAGAATTGACTGCAGTTAAATATAAGTAGAATTTATAAGTATTGTTTTGTTACAGATTCCTTCAACTGAATGTATCGGCCTTAATATATACATAATATAAGTAATTTAACTACGTTAAAATGAAATAAATTTTATTGTTGTGACATAGAATTTACTTTAAGATTTGCAGATCTCTAAACAAAATTGTTTAAAAAACTGCAGACACTCTGGAACCAGGCCCTGATTTCAAAGTACAACTATTTGTTTGTTGTTTGTTGTATATTCAGTGTATTGTTGTTGTGGTTCTCTGAGTTCTGAAACTTTGGTGCTGACTTGTATTGATGACGTGACGCTCTGCAGTTTTTCAAATGACCCTTTACGTATCGTAATCTGCCACTTAATATAAAAAGCTATACACGTAAGAGTTAAATCTATACACTATAAATACATTATATGAAACACTGTCATAAAAATTAGCGTAATCTTAAGCAATTAGGTTATATGAAAATAGCTTTAGACTGTGTCTATATACGTATGTATACCGAAATATATAACGTCACTTTAGGTTTAGATCTTTCTAGCTAACATATTATACAAGATAGAAGACTGTATGCTTATATAAAAAATTTTACGCTATTTTTTATAACAGTGCGTTTTAGTTAAGTTGTTCTTGGTGACACATGGTTTTATATATAAATATATAAAGAGATGTATATGTATAAAGTATATGAGAAATAGAGCATAGAATATTTATGAAATAGAAATATATACATTTATTATTTGCGATTTTCTGTTTTATTTTGAACTTCAATTCACTGCATAAAACATAGGTTGTTCGTATACATGTTTGGTTTAAAATAAAACAAAAAATTATATTCGTGATAAGATAAACAAGATGTAATTTAGTTCAGCTTGTAAACCAACAGATTTCGTTAGACGTTCAAAACATTTAACGCATAATAATTTACTGTCTGAAATTATATAAACAATTTCAACTTGTACATTAGCACAAAGAACTAACTATTCAACATTACTGCCAGATTCACGAATCAGTCATCAATATATAAATATTGTCACTTGTCATGAAGTAACAAATAAATAACTATGCCTTCTTATAAATAAATAATACGTATAAATGCGGTTAGAATAATTTTTAAAACTATCTGCAAATATTAAGCGGACGATTTAAATTATTTACATATTTAATTTTATGTAATTTTATACAAATATTTTGTCATTTTACGTGAACATTTCAAACTTTACATTTCAGAAAAGTAACTTCATTTGTTTACTGCTGTTTTTGTTTGTTAAGAATCTTGTAATCACGATTGTTTATATAATTTCTACATGCACCCGTAAAATGCCAGAATAAAAATAGATTTAAGTTAGTTTTTAGAGCTTGTGTATGTTGACCATTGTTAAATGTTTTTTAAAAAAATTTAATTGTAGTCGTAAGTGCAACCCAGTGTTATAAAACTATTTATTACATTAATTGTAAGTTCAAAAGATTATTTTTCAATCGTTTTTAACATCACATGTTATATTTTAATAATGTTGAAGACATTGTGTAAAAAGTTGTAATTGTGTGTAGCTGATTTTATTATTTAAAAATTCTGTTTTCTTTAGCAATGGTTAACATTTTTTTAATAATTTGAGGCTATCCGTTAGTTTGTATTTAACAATCCATGCATTTTTCATGAAGTCGATCGGAGCTAAAAACTGCATGGCTGTGTTATATACATAGTAACTATTTACGATTTGTAACCGACCTATTTATGTTAACTTTTTGCTAAATAAACCTTTATTTTAATGTCTGTTGTAAGTTGTAATGTACTGCCTAAAATATAATGATTTATATTGTGACATTATAATGTTTTTTATCGAATAAAATCATGAGTGGTACAGCATTATCGCATGATTAATTAACAAAAAGTTGACATGTTGGTGGGTTACGACTTGTAAAGTAGCCATATTTGTAAATGAGGGTAAGGTAAGAAGGGTATAGGTAACATACTGTTAATTATTAATCGATTAAAATGTTTAAAACATATTTCAAGTGTACCTTGGGCGACAAACTTGTACATTATATTAATTTATTAGACTTGGATCATTTTTTCATTACTGCTGGTGAATTTTTAATAGATGTTTCTAACAGTTTGTTTATATATTTTATTTCTGTTGGTTTTTAGCTTATTGTGTTTGAAGATATTTTTTCCGATCAAAATATACAGTGCTCTCAGATCCAGTACATAACATTACATGCCTATTACAACAGTTTTGTAATCGTTTTTCTGAAGAAATATCGACAAACACAATAAACTGGTCCATGGCACCAGTAAAAATTATATATATTTTTATACTTTATTTTTTTATTCCATTTCAGTGGATTATTTCTATGATTAACCTAGCAATAAAATTACACCTTCCTGTCTCCTTCAAAATTAAAATGAGAGCTGATATTTAACTATGATTTTAAAAATAAATTGAAAATATGTTCTACTGCTTAATACATTAATAAAATATGTGGTTTTTATAAATACATTAAATGTTTTTAATAACTATCATAGCAACCGGAAGTTTGATTGTAATAGAGCTTTTTCTAGCACAGTTGCACCTTAATTACCGATTTATTTCATCCGAAAAAAGTGATAAAAAAATATCTATGACATACCAAAAATTATTAAAATGTCCAAATGGAACAAAAATCTTTTTTTAATTCATTTATTTACTACTCTTTTCAATAATTTTTTTAAAATTTCATTTAATTATTTAATAACTTTTCATTTCATTAAAATTTTAATGTTGATAGGTGATTAAACTAAGGGAATAAATTCAATGTACTAACAGTTTTAAAATCTGGGTGCAGCTGATGCAAATACTATAAGGCCTAGGTCCCAACTAAAGGGTACTCTAACTTAAAAGTGCCCAGGTGATAGTGCCAAAATTATTCTTGGTGCCTCAGTACAGGTATGCCTACACAGAGGTTCAGTGCAGACACTGTTTCGGCAGTCAACTCCAAGGATCAGCAAAAAGTTTAGTTCAAACACAGTATACCAGGGGAAAAAAATGCATTTAAAATATTTGAAAACAAAGTAGTCATTTAGTAGCATAGGCAGGCTTTTTTTATTGGGGGGGGGGGTTAATAAAGCCTTTTAAATTGATTTTTCTTCACACAAACACAAATTGAGATGTATTTAAATATATTTAATAGAACTTTCTCATAAAATGGATTGGACACGTCCAGCGGAGCTTTATCTATGTCCTAAGTTATTAATATCTACGTTCTTGGGGTAGGAGGGGTTACGACCCCTTCCTGCATATGTCGCTGAAGCCATTAAAATTATTTTGGTAGAAAATTTATTTATAAACTATTAAATTTCATGAAAAAATGAATTTTGGTGTCTTATTTTTCTTATGGGTGCTCGTAGCTATACATAATATACTCAAAGGGCAGTATTATTTTTTTTTAAATATAAGGTTTAGCTAAATTTATACTATCCACTATTTTTATGTAAATAAAATATTTGTAGCTCTAAAAATTTTTAAAACTAAAATTTTACAGCGTGTTTCGTTATATTGTTTCACCTTTTTGAATCTGGTAAACTATTAAAGCTACAAAAGGAAAAAGTGTGTAACATTTTGAACTCGTTATAAATCTGTTTTCAAATTTCAGAGAACTAATATGCATGCAGAAAATTTGATTTGAATTTTCTTAAATATCTTGTTTTTTTAAGATAATTTATAAAAAATAGTATTTATATGTTATGGAATGCAATAAACAGAACAGCATTTGTTTTTAATATCTTTTTATTTTTTTTTTAGGCAATAGTATTATTTAAAAAGAAAATTAAACTCTTAAAGAACGATATAAAACAAAACCCAAATTAAGATTCTCTAGCATTGTTAAATTGCCGATTTAAATATGCTAAAATGTCCTTCCTTTTAAATTTATTAAAGAGTGAATTAATTTGTTTGTTCATATAAATTAAATGCCGGTGTTATGGTGTCATCAGCATTTCCTACTCCGACACCTTAATTTAATTATACCTTCGATGTAAATTATGATTCTTAAGCCATAACTTAATTAAAATTATTTTTAATAGTTAGTCTACAAGAATGATGTCAGTCAAATGTTCATTAACACTTGCGTTAACTGTCATTTTTTACGGTCCCCACACAATTGTTATAGTCGACCTTCATAGTGTACCTACTCTGTCTATAGGACCTCAACCGCAAAATAAGTAGTTTTTGAGAAATACTAATTATGTAATTATTATTTAGGAACAAAGCCGACGAGAGTGTTTTGTACACTTCACAAAATTTAATTGTACGGATTTAGATTTTTACTAATAAACAAAAATTGAAATATTTATTCCTGATATATACTGCTTTATTATTCAAAATAGAAAAAAAAAATACACACTCAATTTGATGGAGATCATAGGATACTTAATTGCATCAAGAACATCATAAATAAATGTTTTGCAGAGTTATATGTGCCATTAATGATTTGAAAAGGAAAAATAGGGAAAAACTGTAAAATAAAGGTCATTTTGCCCAACAGAGATAAAGTCGAAATTCCTCTATTTACCAATGCGCTCATCCGTTGCAAGTAAAAAGGTGCAAAGTTTAAAAAAAAAAAATTCTTAACCAGTGGTTTCCAACCTTTTTGTATCTCCTTTTTCATAAAACGTTTTTTGGGCCCCCTCACTTTTCGTGAAAATCTAATTTCATAAATACTGTCCTGATATAATAATTATTAAATAGGCTACAAAACAATATATGTACTATATTCTATATAAATAAATTGATTTTTTCTGTTTGTATTCAAAAATAATATTTTGGTAACAGCTACGCGCTCTTTGCAATAGTCTCGTGCCCCCTAGGGGGGCGCGCTCCACTGACTTAAACGGTTCCAAAGAAAAACGTGAAAAACGTCAGTTTTTCAAAAATATTTTTTTGATTTTTTTTTTCATTAAAAAGTTGGCTGATTGAAAATTAAATTGAATGAGATTTGATTAAGCGAAGAGGCCGATTATCGATTAATGGGCAAAAGAGCCGATTACTTTTCGACTTGTAGAACATCCTTAATTAAAAATCTCTTGTGTAGGTGTTTTTACAAATTATAATAAAGTTGCTTGTACTGCTACCTGAGAACAATGCTTTTAAAAAGGAAATATCAAAATTCATAAATCTGTTTGTTAAATTCACTGTTATTGTAATTAAAAGAGATAAACGATACGAAAATCAGCAGAGCATGGAACTCTTTATTTCGTTTTGGATTGTTCTGTACAAACATGGGAAGATGTTCTTCGGTATTATGTTTCAAAGTCAAACACCTTCGGGAGTAATCTTGATAAAAACACGCAATTTTACTAATAATCGCGCAATTTTTTAAATGTGACATGCACGCAAAGTACCACCACGAGTTATTGAACCTTCACATTGTTTTTCGTATGATAGAACAAGTACCATCAACAAAAAGACATGCTCTTATAAAATTGAATAAATACATTCTTAGAACAACCAAAATTAACTTTTGCTAACAATCCCAGCGCAATTTCAGTTAATAATATTATTGAACAAATTATTGTTAAGTGCATGTTTTTCCCATTGTTGTATTTTTAACAAAACCGCGTTTGTTTTCATGTTAATGGAGAGGTAAAAATATTTAAACACAAAATTATAGGTTTTAGAGTCAGAAAAACTAGAATGAGAAGCAAAATTTCCGTTATTAAACCTTTGTATGCATCCTGATCATTATTTTGAAATTTACCAAATATTTTTTAATAAAATTGTATGTACTTCCTTGTGTGCAAGAGTTCGATTACCTCCAAGTAGAAAAATATTCCTTTCGATGAGCATAACAGATTATTCTGGTTTACTTTATTATTAAAAAATGTTCTTAAGTTAATAAATGAGCCTACAAATTTTCATGCATCCTAATTATATTCTCCCAAAAGAAGAAATTTATTAATTTACTTTACTGCACTCAAAAACACCGAAGAAGCGACTGGAATATCGAAACTAGTACAGGTATATTCATCAAGAGACTCGACTAAACAAGCTAATTGACTATAGCTGTAGATATTTGTATGTAGTTACTAATTTATTTCCCTAACAACTCAATTTTATTTATGATTTTTAACACAAAAAGGTTAAAATACAATTGCTTTTAACTACAAATAAATAAATAGTTTAGTCTTAAATTTCAGTTTTCAGTTTAAATTAATTTTTAATATCATTTACTGGTTAATACATTTGTGATACGTTAAGTAAATTTGTCATGGAAACGTTAAAAATACACGTACTATATTTTCCACAGGTACGTTAAAAAGATATTTTAGTATTTTTTAAATAACATTAAAAATGAAGCTGCATGTACACTTAAACATTAAAAAATTGATCAATTCTATACAAAATGCAATGCGATATACTCGGTGGTCCACATAGAAGGGCCACTATGACTATTGAGATCTCGTAAACGGTAAGAACTACAAAGAAGTTTAAATTAGAAAAATTGTTCCTTTTTCAGATCCAATCCAACTTCGACCTGTAACTCCAAGGGGATACATTTGCGACCATTGGTTTATAGGAAAAAAATATCACAATTACCTCCTCTATTTACCCTTAAACGTTGAAACATAGTCACGGAAATAGTCTGTATTTATTGACAAAAATCATAAGCATTTTTAGTCGAAGTCCCATCTTATTAACTATAAAGAACCTCTTTGCAAAAAAACAAAATAATTTTTAAACCACCCGACTCTTCCTCAAGGGTTTTTACATTTACATTACATTAAAAATAAGTTACTTAAATAATTTAAAGACATTATTAATGGTAAAGTTCTTTAAATAAAACAATCCAGAATCGAGAGTATAAAGATCAAATAGAATTGTTGTCTAAATTGCTCTCCTTCCGAAAAAAAACCTGTGTAAAATGAAGAATCTAATTAAAAAATCATAAAACCAAAGAGTTTTTTTTTGTATAAATATACGATCAACTTAAGTTGAAATAAATTATAATCTGATTTAACGCAATAATAATTTTTGGCGTTGTACATGAATCTTAAACTTGCATAAAGATGTTTTTTTATACAGTTTTCACGACTATATTACGTTGATAAAAGATTAACTTTTTTTAAATACAGCCTTATATGTTTTAATCTTCATATTTTGGACCACTCATATAGATTTTTACCGAAGCAACAATTAAAATCGTTGTAAAAAAAGCATGACTAGTGAGTAATCCGCAATTAAAACCGTCTCTGTTGATACTTATCGCAAAGGAAGAGCAGTTCAAAAACCGTTTTTTACCATCAGTTCTGATGTAATCCCACACTCATTATGCAGATTACTCAGGCAGCTCTAGATTTTCTGCGAATTTTCATTGTTCGCGAATTATTTAAATACACCAGTAACGGAATGTAAAATAAAAATAAATTTTTAACTCCACCAGAACGTGTACGGTAATTAACATGTATCTAGATACGGGTAGATGACTTTATATTACCACTTTTAAATTCGCAAGTTTATTGTTTCTCTTTTAAATAAGAACAATCCTTTAGAGACATCAAAATTACAGGCATTTTCAAGTAATTGTAGTTTTAGTGACAGGAAACTTGGCTATGGTGTGGTTTACAGGCTAAAATTATTATATTCATGAGTCAGAACCGAAATATTAAATTAGTTATTAATGAAGTTGTTCAATTGGATGACTATGGCTTTGTACAGCCCTGGATTTACGTATAATTTGAACAAGCTACAGTTTATGACCTCATATTAATTAAGGCCTCACGCTAAGAAAAACTGACAGTGCGAAAATAAATTCATATCATACCAGATTATACCGATTACAACCATTTTTGTTTCAACTGTTTTTTAAATCACAGGATACTTTGATCTAAAAATGTTTCTTGCAAGAGAAAATCAATGACTTTTCAGCTCCTTGAAAAGGTAGGAGACGATAAAAATATTACTATGGGAAATCTTTTAATAAGTTAAAAATATTTACTAAATGTCATTCTTCTACATTTCACCAAAGAGAAATAAAATGAAAACTTACTTTTACCGTTTCCTTTAGGGCGTGTAACACTCCTAGGCAATTGCCTAGACTCGCCTTGTGGTAAATCCGGACCTGCTCAAACCAATCGTTTTTGAGTTATTTACGTGTTTTTGGAAAGTTTGACAGGTACCGATCTTAAACTAAATTTAGCAATGTAACAAGAACAATGTTATTTTCGAAGTTTCATTAACAAAACTCTCATTTTGGCTTTTAGAACAGTTTTAGTAAAATACACGGTATTTGTTTCGTTCGGCCATTTAGCCAAATTTTAAACATGAAAAAGTCAATATTTTTATATGAAATATCCTTTACTTTTATATCATAGTTTACCATAGTTTTTTCCAATTTTTTTTTAACGTAATATTTATATTTCAGCCTATATCCTGCCTGAACAAGGTTAAATACAACGCTGGCTTCATCTCAACCTGCGTTCTCCAGTTAATAACAGCGCACGACTATTACAGTTTTTACAGAATGCGAGCATTGTTTGAGCTAATGATGTCATTTTAATATATTAAAATGCTTGCGATACCTATAGTTCTTTTTATGTAATATGTGTAATATTTTTCTTACTTCGACCTTATTTAATTCATAACACAATATATAGTCTAATGAAAACAAAGATAACAACGGTAACAATTAAAGTAAAGCTATTACTGAAATATTTAAACCAATTTACAGCAAATTTTATTAAGGTTATTTTACAACACACCATTATAATCTCATTCATAGTAAAATTAATTGTGGTCCTGTAATATCCACACTTTATGTTAATTGTTTTTATAACTAATTCTTAGTAACTTATATACAGTACAGGGTGTTTCAAAATTATATCATTTACAAGGTGATTGAAATGCGTATTTCAATAAGAAAATAACAGCTAGAGCATAGGTCTAAGGTTGTTTAATGTTATGCGAAATAATTATATCAAAACAGACTTCATACATTTGCTAGCACATTCATAAAAACTAAAAAAATCTGAAAAGCTTACTATGGTGTTAATGGATATCTTAATGACTCTTACTTTAAAAACTCTTTTAAGTACGGTTAAAAAAAATTTGTAAGGAAAATTATTCATTTCATATTTGTTTTTTATAAGTTTTCGTCTTCTACAAGTTCGTAATATCCTGAAGTAAGTCAATGAAACTGTAATACATTATTTTCTTTACAATTGTATTATTTTACAGGCTCCAGCCAATACAGTTTTAGGTAAAATCTATAGTAACCAAATTTTACCACGCAAATATAGGTAACTATTCTAATTAGCCCACATTGCATTTTTTTTAGGTAAAAAAAGATGTATACGTTATATTGGTTACCAAATAGTGCAAGTAGAGAAACTACAAACTCAAAATTTTGTGCATTAACCATCAAGAACCAAAAGTTATTTTTGCAGTTGTCAATTTTACATTGCCGTGATACACAAAATACCATAAAAAGCTTTCTTTACTATTAATTTGCATTAAAATTATTACACAAGATTTCAAGAATAAAGAAAAAAATTTACTGATATTCATGATCGCATTGTATTTCGCCCCTGGTGTATCAGATAATAGACGAGATGATTAAATAAATGCACAAATACGCACAACAAATATTATTATTTGTATATGACCATTCACCAACATAAGACTTACGAAAAGTTCGAACTTTACTCAGCCTGCACTATATTAATGTTTGGAAGAGTAACAATTTTTACCACATTTTTACTAATAAGAAGTCAAATCATAAACATATTTTAATGCCTAAGCTCTTGAGAATGTTACTGTTGTTTTTGAGTGGCACTTTTTGTGCGAAAAATCAGTTAAAGCTGTTTACAATATTACAAAAGTGCATGGCATTTTTATCTTCGAACATTTTACTTGCAATTTATTTCAAAATCATTACTATTTTTGTCAATAGAAATTTGTAGTTTTAACAGAAGTGCAAATACATTTATTTTGAAAATATGGAATACGTTATATGAATTCTCATACTTATAATTCAAAATGTATTGGTGATTTTAATTATTACTTAAGTATTTTATAAATATAAATTATTATTATTATTTTTAAATCTACGCTTGTAGCGTTTTTAAATATTAAAATTTTAATGAAAAAAATGATATTAATAAACTTATAATGAAACACAATATACAGGGTGGTCCACATAGAAGGGCCACTATTGGGATCTCGTAAACGGTAAGAGCTACAAAGAAGTTTAAATTAGACAAATTGTTCCCCTTTTTAAGACCTACTCAGCGATGCCTTAATCCCTTAATGTTTCAAAGAAGTTCCATGGCACGCTATATAATCAACAAAAATCAAAATGGGATTTTATTAAAATCGTTAATAACTCGGATATGCTCGATGGTAAAAATATATTTTTGGTAAAATGAAAACATTTATTTGTTTCAATATTGTTTAAATTTTTAAATAAATTACAAACTTCCATTTTTTTAAATGGAAACCGTAGTTGGCTATGGCTTCCTGAAAAGGCAATTGTTTTCCTATTTTGAAGAATATATGGTTTAATGTGTTTCTTTTAAAAATTAGGCCCAAAATTAATAAAATTAATCAAAAAGTCCCTATGAAGCTATAGAGTACGATGAATTTAAACAATATTGAAACTAATGAATGTTTTTATTTTACAGTGCGTAAAAATATGTACAACTTTTTTCCCAACAATATTTTTGTAACATCAAATATAACCGAGTTATTAACGATTTAAAAAAAGATCATTTTGATGTTTGTTTATTATCTAGCGCGCCATGGAACTTTTTTAAAACATTAAAGCATCACTGAATAGGTCCCAGAAAGGAGAACAATTGGTCTAATTTAAACTTCTTTGTAGCTCTTACCGTTTACGAGATCCCAGTAGTGGCCCTTTTATGTGGACCACCCTGTATAAATAACCTATATTATGTAATTTACTCATCAATTTTGTTAAATTACTGTCTTATCAAACATCACTCCAGTAAAACACATCAGACAAAATTAACAAAGTCCGCAGTTTTCCTAAACTATTATTTTGAAAATGGCTTAAGTCACATACCAGTAATGAAAAATGGCGATTCGTTAACGTCTGTGCGAAATTATGTATACCGAGAAAAATATAAGCAACAGATAACAAATATAAGTGAAATTTCTCTACAGTTAGTATAATATTTGTATGCACACTAAAATTCAAAACATTTATTATCTCAAAATAAATAAAAGTGACTTATGCCACTTTCAAAATAAACGGCTCAAATTATTTTTATGAATTATATTTAATGCAAAACATTTTTTAGCTGTCGTTGGATATAAAATACATGCATTCGACCTGGCTGTATCCGAAATATTATAAATCATGATAGCATCTTTTTTAATTAGCAACGAGCGTTGTCTCCCCAAAAAAACAGCAACTTTTATGGACGAAAAACCTCCCATTAAAGATCGGTAATTGCCTACGAAAAACAAAGAAAATAACCGCGTTTCTTGCATCGAAATTACGACCCAAAATAAAACATTTTCAAAGAACGCTCCGCCTGATATTTAACATCCTTTGTCCCATGATAACTAAGTAGCCGTTCAAATTCTTGCAGATCTGAAACATGTTTTTGCCTACCTCACTATATAAACACTGGCAATCGTACCGGCACCTCTTAGTTCTTCGTCGCGAATCCTTCAGACCAAAAGCTTTGCGCTCAACAATGAAAGGTGTCTGTAAAACCGAAGTGTTTTCTATACTCTCGTGTACAGTTAAAATGTAATCGGCGAATAAACGAAAACGAAATGAATCTAACAATGTGCTTATCTAGGTAAAGATCAGGAAAGTGAATTAATTACAACCGATTAAAGGAATCAGTTGAGTGTTAAACAATTGTAACCAATTGTTGTATGTTTTAAATTTAAAAAAAGTTACGCCACAAGGTGGCACGTACACTTACACTTACAAAAAGTGATTGTTTATGTTGCTGTTGTATGCAAAAACTAATGTTACGGTAGTTTATTAGTGAAAATGAAGACGCTTTTCAAGATGATTAAAAAAATGACGGTGACTCTGGCACTTTTAGGTGTAGCAAGGGCACTGACAATAGACAATCAACTAATGGTTATTAAAAATGGTAAGATTATTTTTGCATTTTGAAATATTATGTCCTAACACCTAAAACAAAATTATAAATTCAATTTTTTTCTTGTTAAAGTGACGATTCAAACGTAAGTTGAATTTAAGTAGGTTTTATATTAAGTCTATCGCTTAAACGATGAGACAATGTCAACTTAAGATAGTTTATAAAGCAATTCTAACCAAAATTAACACTAAATTTGCAAAATATTAGAAAACAAATTATTATGTCTTAAAAAGGAAATGTGCACATTACTCTGTTCCAACAAAACGTCAATGTAAATTATGCTATTATTTATCAAGAATATTAATTTAAGTATAATTAATTACTTTCCAAAGTAACAAACCATTTTTTTACAAGCATTTATTTCTGGCACTGAACCCAATGGAGTAGTAAATGTAAAATGTTACCAACATTTATTGATAAACTTACAAGGGAGGGTCACGATATATTGTTGCTATCTGATCAAGGCTGTGTTTATTGCATCAAGAAGATCAAAAATAAATGTTTCGCGGAGTTGTACGAGCCTTTGATGATTTATAAGATAAAATACTGAAAAATTGATAATAAAGGTCATATTTGGGTTCGCGTTGGCCATGAAACAGTCAGGGATAAAATCGAAATTCTTCTATTTACCAATATGCGCATCCTTTGCAAGTAAAATGGTGCAAAGTTTTTGAATTTTTTTTTAACGGTTTCGGAGAAAAACGCGGGTTTCCCTATGTTAAACGCCTATGCAAGTAGCATAGATTTAGTTATAACTTATAACAGTGATATACCACAAATTCTCAAATTATAGCGCTTTTGCAAGGGTTTCGTTTTCACGCTTCTCTTGGGCACGTTTAAGATATTTTCAAAAACTTTGCATCATTTCACTTGTAAAGGATTCGCGCAATGGTCAACAGAAGAATTTCGTTTTATCTCCGACGGTTTCATGGCCAACGCGATCGCAAACATGACCTTTATTTTTCAATTTTTCACTTTTTTCCCTATTTTTCCTTTGTAGATCATCAATGGCACGTTTAACTCAACAAAACATATATTTTTAATATTCTTGATGCAATAACAGCCTAGATAAGATTCTAACAACAACATATTGTGACCCCTCCCTTGTCAGAAACTATAGCTACTGTGTAAAATTTTGAGTTGGTTTCTATTGTGTTATAATTTTCAAAAATACGAAATGTTCTGGAACAACAAAAAAATCCGATTAAATTTTTCCCTTAATCTTTTTGTTTTAAGATGTACGTTTACGAAAACAAGTGATATTAAGGTTATGGAAAGGAGGAATCGATGTTTATTGATGTCGGCACATGTTTTTAAATTTGTTCTTGTATTTTTTTTTTAAATTTTCAGTTAATTAAAACAGCAGTGTGATAATGTTTATCTTCCTAATTTTTGTTGTCTATCACCTTCCTAAAAAATTATAGGGAAATATCAAAACACAAATATTACTATACAATACCTTACATTCGATAACATAATAATATTAAGTTTCGTACAGTTATCTCTTAATACACATGAGATACTACAGAAAAGATAAATATGATTTTTTCGGTTAAATCGTTTATTTTCAAAACGGTTTAGGATATTGGAATTTAAAAACATTTAAAATCAGCTTAAAATGCTACACACTTCTGTCTTTACAACCATCTTTGTAGCCCTTATAGTTTTCAAGATTTCAATAGAGAGAACATATAGTTTAACAGTATGTATTTATTTTGATCACGCAAAACAGTATTATGCAAATAATGCCAAGAGTAAAGTGGATGATTGATTAAACTTGTGTAATAGGTAGTTACCTAGATTTAAGTATCTGTAAGATAAAGTTCATACTTAATCACATACTGTTACTAGTAATGAAATTTTGATACAATTTAACTCTTTTTTCTTTCTATTTGCCATGTTATATGCAAATTTAAAAAATGGTGTGTTGCATGCTAGCAAGATCGTATTAAGGGTAGGGGCATATGGGTGTAAACCTTACCCTTTGTGAATTGTAAACAAAACACAAAAATTATCTACGAGATACGGTACTTTATACTGTAGGTACTGGTTACTATATTTGCAATTATGGAATTAAAAAAATAATGTTTAGCTTCTTCAACTCAAACCTCGTAGGTTATTTATAGCTAATATTAGAGTACAAAAAACTGATCGCCATTCTTTGTCATTAAAACTGACGACTTCTAAAAATAATTTATTAATTAAATTAATAGACCAACTAATGAACTAAAATGTATATATTAAGTTATCATTATTGCCTACTTCAGATTTTATATCGGCAATAAATAAATTACAGCTTTATAATGTAGTAGTAGCTTATTTAACGTGTAATAAATTAATTTTAAAAGAATTTTGTACATAGTGGACTACTAGGTCGGTACGTCGTTATAACCAATTTCTGATCGCAATTTTCATCAATACTTTTACAATCAAAAATTGATTTTTGTGTATGTTTTGATTATCAATAAATACCAATTGTAATTGTTTCTTTAAAACTACAATATAGGTATTAAAGTATTTGTGAAATTTCCGGTGATTGCTATACTTCATTGATATTGTTAAAGGTTTATCGGATTAAAACATTAAAGGTTGAAAAGTTAAAGCTAATAATGATGTAAATTACTATAAACAAACACTGGGACGTAATTAACACTACATTAAATCGCATCTTGGAATGTGTGTGAATTTCCCATAAACTACAGAAGTGAAATATTCTATAAGATACTTATTCTTCGCAGTTGAAAGTTTTGTAACTATAATAATTCTGTAACAATCTATTGAGTCGTTCGAATGGTAGGGATTTAAATTTAAATACAAAAATAAACAAAGTGTACTCTTTAGAAAAATCTATATCGTGAAACAAAGCCAATTCAAATTTAAGTTCAATTTGGAAAAGAGTTATTTTGTTAAAACTTTGGTTCATAGTGGTGCAATACTTTACCATAATTATTAAATTAAGCAGAAATGTTAGAATATGCTTTCGCAAAAACAATAATTTCATTCACGTAAGGCCTATTTAGACTTCCTTGAGAGTCTGTATAAGCCAATTAATTTTATTGCTAACATTTTTGCAAAGTTATTTTGCGATCGAGCTCTTGATTTGGAGCAAATCTTGCTGATTTGTTGAAAATAAACTGCAAACAAAAAATGCCAAGAGTAGATGTCGAGCATAGATAAGGAAATGTATAATGGGTCAAAGTGCCACCAAAAATTCCTAATTTGTTTTCTTATTGATTTATTATTATTATACTAAGACATAATTAATTTGTCCTACAACGAAAGTCTATAAGACATGTATGTACTCATCTACTATTTAAAAATAGTCTTAGTTTCATTACATACAGATTTACATATGTATATTACTTGAATTATCATGGTTTTAATAATAAAGGAAAACTTGCTTTTACTTTTGCTCACATTGCAACACAAAAGACACTAAAACTTTTCTTGTCACGTGTATTTCATTATTTTATTTTTTTTACCATTTTCCTACAGCCCAAATTTGTTAATAATCATAGTTTTGGCGTAACAGCACTCAATTAAATGCTATCGATATACAGGGTGTGTCTTAAATATTGCAGATGATTCCTTATCGAAAATTAAGGGGGGTCTTTCATATAAATTTTTTTCCTTAGACGTCTCTTTTCGGAGATACACCCCCCTAAAGGGAGCGGTAAAATTAGGTTTTTATTTTATTTCTCAAATTTGGATAAATGTAGGACAACGATATTTGGTGGATGTTTTATACTTATCGAAAGGTTTCCCATAGTAATATTTTCATTCATCTCCCACCTCCAAAGGGGGGCTGAAAAGTGCGACCCCTGTTGGTTTTTTCATCAGAACTTTTTGGTGGGTTAAAATTTTGCAATTGAAAGCTTGCTTCATTTAGGAACTTTCTATTCTTTAGTTTTTCTCGTAAAAGCTACCGTTTTGGAGTAAAAAATAAAATAAGTCAACATGAAGCATCAAATATTCCCATATAGAATGATTCATTTTTGTGGTTGCCGTGGTTTGTTTATGTTCATGTATTTTAAATACTTGGATAAATTTAAAACTTGCGTTTTTCAATGGACACCATATTGGCTATGACCTCGAGAAAAAGCATTTTTATTCCTCTTTTGAATAATATAAGATTAAATGTATTTATTTTTATGTTTAACCTCAAAACAAATAGAATTCATCAAAAAGTCCCTATGAAGCTATAAAGAGCCATGAATTTAAACAGTATTAAAACAAATAAATGGTTTCATTTTGCAGTGCGTAATAAAATCTACAACTTTTCTCCCAAAAATATTTTTGTACATAAAAAATATAAACGAGTTATTAACGATTTAAAAAAAAACATTTTTGTTTTTGTTTATTATCTAGCGTGCCATAGGTCTTTTTTAAAACATAAAAGCACTACTGATTAGGTGTTAGAAAAAAAAATTATACTTCTTTGTAGTTCATACCGTTTACGAGATCCCAATAGTGGCCCTTTTATGTGGACCACCCTGTAGATGTGTGTAGTGTGATAACAGCAAATGTACTTAGAACATGCAAATTATGTTTGTGAAGTTTGTAATTCTAAAAAAGGCCAAATTGTTTTATTAAAATGTTCCTACTTGCAGCATTTATCTTTTATTGTTAATTTGACTTTTGTATTTGTTTTTTTGCAGTTTTGTAAAATTATCATGTTTAGAAGTTAATAAAAATATACAATAATAATTTTATGTAAATTAATTACAACCGCTATATTTATTGGAGTCTTCTAGACGTCACGCGAGTAGCGATGTTAGTAAAAGACGCGTGAGTAACGGAGGCTTAAAGACACGATTATAATAATTTATCAACGCACGAGGGTATTGGTCTAATAATAAGGGTCTTCGCTAAAACGATAGATTGCTCTGTAATTACCAGAAAAGATTTAAAAATTTCGCATGTGCTACAAATGGATGTGTGTACATGAAAGTTTCAATAATTATAAGGGAAACCGACCACTAAAATAACTGTATTATATCATTGTTGACCATTTGCATGCATGAATTTTCCTGTCCAACTACGTAACTTTACAACATGCGTATTTAACACACGATAGAATCGTTGGAATGATAATAATATATCAAGAGGAAGCTTGTGTGAATTTCGTGAAAAAATAAGAGAAGTGCATAACTGTATACGAACAGTTGAAGGTTTTTTATTTTAATAAACTTGCAAATTTAATACACTTTTAATTGTACTAACCTTGGTCATGCTCTGCTCAATAGTTTAAGAAAACAATGAAGCATCATTTACTACACACTTAACACAGGGTGTCTATAATATGAGGTAAAGTTTCTTTTTAAACCTTGTTAAAAATGTATTTCCGGTTATAATTGGTGTTAGAACACGGACTTTCAGTAAACATTATGTTTTTGAAATTGAAATAGTGAAAAACATTACAGTTGCAAAAATTAATATTGGGTGACATTTTGTTATATTACTTATTTTTGTTTATACTTTAAGTATAAATATATTCTTATTTGTTTGTTTAATAATAAGAACCGAGCAACTTAGTCCTGAATTTAGTAGGAAGAGGAAAAACCCTATTTAAATGCTCTTTGCGATCTATAATCTATTCCATTCGTTTATCATTTTCCACAGCTTTATGGATGCGTCATTTAAGGAAAATAAACCATAGCCTGTGGAAATAGTCTCATACAATTAAGGTAAATTGAAGTCGATATTGATTTTCCATTAAATTCATGAGCAAGATTAACTTTTTTAGACAACAAAATAGTAAATACATTTTACCCTTATAGTTATGTTTCTGATGATCTTCAATATGTGTGTTATTTGCTTGTAGAGAATTTGAAGCAGATTATTGTATACAATGATAAAATATTCATAAATATGAAGACACTAGCCGAATGTATGAATTTATGTTTTGTAACTAAAACAAAAATGAGTCACAAGGGCGTGTTCAACAACAAAGAGATTGTGTCATTGGGCTATATCTCGAAAAGGATTAGATATTTGATTTTCGTTTTCACTGTTAGATTTCCTCCATAAATGTTAGTCAATATTGCTCAGTTAATAACCGAAATATCTCCCAAATGAGGGGATCTAAATTAGAAAAATCCTTTACAACAATATATTTTCCTTAAATAATTGTATCCACCGCTACATTTACCAACTAGTGGCATTAAAAATGGAAAATGATGCCCATTAAAAATTAAATAATTTGGCTATTGCAGCTCAAAAACTTCGTCTGTGTCTAAACCAGGGTTAAGCAGATTTAAATCAATTGATTTAAATCACGATTTAAATCATGATTTAAATCAAGTGATTTTTTAAAAAAAATCATTGATTTAAATCAAGTGATTTAAAAAAAAAAAAATTATCAATTTAAATCACAGATTATATGAGTAGATACAATATAATATTTATAATAAAACAAAATTGTATTACTATTAGTAATTAAATACACGAAATGGTGAATAAACCATATCAATTTGCTCTTGTAAAGCAATATTCATTGCGGAAATGCAATGATTCAAAAAATAAATGCAAGTTTTTGACGTTAGCGAAGTGAACAGTCAGTTTTTCCAATTTCCACGGCACTCTATTGCTTCTATAACGATTTGAAGAAAAATGTCGAATATCTCGAAAAGTATGAGTTTTGGGTATAGGACATACTTAACAAAATACGAAGCTCTTTTAAAGACGAATTCGATGACATAAAAAAATACAGGGGTTCGCATTTGAAAAAATCGAGTTACGAGCTTTTGAAAATCATGAAAGTTGCCACCTATTTATAAACACTCCTGTATGTGTGATTCAAATTTTTTCATATCGAGCGAACAGAGAAATTTTTTCTGCATGTCCTTACCAAATTAAAACTCTGTACTTCAAAATAACTTCAGGAGAATTTTTTAAATAAAGACTTAAAACCTTGAATAATTTAGAAAATCATTTTTTTTTACAACGCCGTATAAAAACCTGTAGTATTTTATATTGATGCAAAGCTAAAATTAAGGCGGTCAAAAATAATAAATAAAAAATTGGGTGTTGTATTTGAAATATAAAAGTTGCTGTTAGTTCCAGAAAGGTGACTCACCCTGTATATTTGAAAATATTTTTATTGTGTTGTTTAGAAAAAACTGTATAAAATAGCATTTGAATCAACTTCATATCTCAAGCCGTTTAGCCACAATCGACCGATCCCGCACTAATGACTCACCCTGTATATAATTAATTAAACATCACCATTTAGCACTGATTTTTTCAAAATTCTTAATCAATGAATATATTGGTTATTAAATATATTAGCACAAAACATAAATAGCATGTGAATATGTCACTAAATTCGATAATATGGTACATTTGATTTAAATTAAAAAAATCTGATTTAAATCAAAAAAATCTGATTTAAATCAAATAAATCGATTATTTTGATTTTTTTTTAAAAAATCATGATTTTTATCCACCCTGGTCTAAACTATGGATGGTATATTTTAAGTGATTACTGTTGATATTAAGAAAGTTATAACTAAAACTACAAGTCAAAGCTTTTTTAGAGTCTTCAGGATATTTCAGGATTGAACGCAATCTGAATATTTTTGGTTTACATTCTTACGAATTATTATAAATATTATTAGGCCTGTGAAAACACGCTCTTTTCTTAAAGTAGTTATCTCTGTAGGTGTAGGTATGTTTGACTGTTTTCGAGATTTCCTTATCCTTATTTCCTTCATGATAAATTATACATAATATACAAGTGAAATTTAAAGCTTTCTAAATAAAAAATTCTATTTGCAGCGGTCGATGTGTTTATGTTAACTATACCGTGACATATAATAAAATATGCTCAATTTCAAAGAAACACACAAATAACGTGTCTCGAAATATCACCTCATTGCATGACTCCTTTACCACTGCAAAGAGGAAGAAATTTTGAATACAAATGCATAATTTTGTATACTGTTTATAACCTCAAGTAATTTTTGGACGAAAAGATATTTTTTTTATTGAGTGTGAGTCGTTTTTTCTAAACGGAATGGTAGTGGTACATTAACCAAAAGAGTACAGTTGTATCCAAAATCGTTTCCTCTTTCCAAAAATGTAAAAATATACAGGGCGTTTCATTTAAAATATTTTTACACATATACGTCTCAAATTTCATTTAATTAAATACAAAACTAAAGAAAAAAGGGGGTGTCCAGAACTTAGTTGCATGCGAATAGGATTTTAAATATTGTTATGATTTAGGTCCAATAGATCACAAACTATACCTACGGATAATCAAAAAAAATTTCAAGTAAAAAGTGTTTATCGAATATTTTTCTAATTATGCAATAAAAACGGGATGGTTCCAATTAAGTTTTTAAAGTTATGTCTGTCCGGGGTTGGCCACTTCCGGTTTTATCACGAAAACTGCTATAGCGTCAGTCAATTCTGCATTTGCACTTTTGTTATGAATTTTTTCCCCCCATCTTTGTCAGACTTCGCATTTTCGAATAAAAGTGCTGGTACGGGTTGTCTGAAACACCCTGTATGTGGTCTACACCCAATTTAGTAAGATTATTTAGTAATGGACAGAAAATATAATATCGTCCTTAATAATTAATTAGAAACGATTTTTATTCACTTTACTCAAAAAGTCACTAAATAGTTTACTTGCGCAAGTACTAAACGAAACTGTTCACACGTTACAAGTAGCTAAATTCCCTTACTTAATTTAGTTACTTGCTTTAGCTAATATACCAACGTAAATTCGGCATTATAGTCAATTTTAAAGGAGAAAAATACGTAAATTAATAGACACTTTGTTGCTACTGAGTACTGACGGTCTAACTGGAAAAGGTAATAAAACTGAATATTACCTTTTTTTGTATTTTTCACTCATGTTTTCCAAGAAACTCATTTAATAATATAATATTACAATGCAAACAGTTATAAAAGCCCGAAACAAATAAAGCCAACATAACTGAAACAAAAATAAACGTATCCCAAAAAAATAAAAAACTATCAACTTCGGTCAGCAAAAAAATTACTGATCTTTTTTTTTAAAATTTAATGAGCAGATTGTATGTTTGATGTCTGGTGACGCCTGCGGTAACATTTAGCAACGTGTGTGACTGCTCTTGATAGACATCGACGTTATGAAATTCTAGGCCACGTTCTGTGGTCATTAAATGCAAAAAAAGAGAAAAATCCAAATGTAATTACTAAATCATTTCGCATAACTGTATAATTTGATATTCGGGTCCTTGACCGTCAAATATTACGATGTATAATCATATTGCAAATTATACGATGTTACTTATACACTTGTAGTATGAGATATGTTAAATAATATATATATAATAATATAATACTTAATAAAAAATTACTGTATAATGTCGGGCAATTTAGTGGAGTCATTTTAAACTACTGGATATTCCTTGTTTTTGTAACGGCAAGTTTCAAAATTAAACTGTTAGTATTGTGATACTTTGTCCTGGTAATTTTATTAAACAGTACCCAGTCTACAGAAAGAAGGCAGAAGGAAATAGTAACGTACGTTTTTAATTCTAATTCTTGTATCTGGTTTCTTCCGCGTGTAAGCATTAGGGATTCTATGTCGAGACAACCCGGGAATTTATTTCCGGGAATTCCCGGACTTTTTGGTGTCTCGATTCCCGGGAATTGCAAAAAAAAAAAATCCCGGGACTCGAGACTTTTCGATTCAAATTTTATATAATATAGCAAAATGTATTGTTTTAAAATAAAACCTGTAGTCGAAAACAACCCATGCCCAGCGTGTATACGAGCAGATAACAAGTGAACTGTTGAAGGGTCGGCATTCGGCAAAATGATTACGTTAATTATCTCGTTGATAATAACATTTTTGGCTATATTTCGAAAATTAAAAAAATCTGTTTACGGTAATGAATTTCTCTCGAAAAAACAAATCGAGACTACGTACTTAGTTTTTTTTTATCTCTGATAACAACCGATATACCCTCCCTGTATGGGCATCGAAAATAGACCACCCTGTACACTAAAATATTAGTAATTAAATAAGTAAAAATTACAATCTTAACAAAATGTGTACATGATGTAGTATTTGTAGAATGCATCACATGATTGGAGGAATGTTACAAGATAATTATCTGTTGTTGCCTTAAAAATATGAAATATCATATTTTTATGAAATATATTTTTGATTGAACAGCAGTTGGCGAACAACCGATAAATACCTTATGTAGAAACTTATAATGTAACGTATTAAGCGTATTGTAATAAACCATACTATTTTGTTTATAATCATTGTTTAATATGTAAAACAGCATCAAAAAGATTATAAATAAAAATAAGTTTTTAGTTACAAACCTGCAAGCTTTTACATATAGCGTTTTTTGAACACTTTACCCTTTTAAACAACTATAACTTTTTTTTTTTTTAGATTGCTATGAACGAATGGCCATTGGACAACGATTGGCGCCTAAAGATGTGTATAAAACAGAGGAATTAAATACAGTTCAAAGTTGTCAGCTTGCATGTACACAAGAACAAGAAAAATGTCGTAGTTTTAGTTTTGGGTAAGTTACATCACATTTCATTCCTAATAATAGTTACTACCGAACGTTCAATAGTGACTTATTTCAGTTAGTTTTGGCGCAACAAAAGAATACACGCCAATTTGGTTTTACTTTTCGCAGCATTAAACAGAAAAAATTAAGAATATACTTACTTTGTGATCCGTATGCGTTACATCAATTATTTCCTGCAACATCTTCTTAATCGGTTCCTCTTGTACCTTTCGGTGTCGGTCCTGCAACATAAAGTTCTTAATTAGTTTTTATTATCATTCTTTTGCAGTCTTTAACAAAGTTAAGTTAATAATTACAGAGGAATTCTTAGTAAATATTAAATATTTTCGCAAACATTAAGGTTTCATTTACCGATTTTTATTTAGTAAAGTATAAAAATCTATAAAAATATTAATACTGTAATAATAATAATAATATCTAATGTTGGAATTATTGTTATACATTTTTATACAATTTTTCACAAACAGTTTTTACTTTTTTAAAATTATTTTGGTAAACATTTCATGATTTTGGAAAACATTTAATCGTGTTTTAAACTATTTTTCCAGTTTGGCATACCTATTCGCTTTATTATTCTTTCTGTCTGTTTACATATTATAACGGTCTTTAAAATTTGAGCGTATAGCAAAAATAAAACGAAAAAGTTAATATAGGTTACTGATGTAGATATTGAAATGGTAACATTTTCTAACGAACTATAGTTGCATCGGTAACTTCAAAAACAACTTAATTTATATAATATGTGCACATGTAACCTATGCTGTTTTTGATATAACAGATTTGGTTACAAAAAAAAAGTCTGTTATATAAAAACTTTAATTATGTGAAACAAGGTTACACTAATTAAACAATATTCGAATTAGGACGATTAAAGTCGATGAATTGCAAATTATTAGAATATAAAAAAGGGTAACGGATTTATACAATTTTCTACACAAAACGTAATTAAAGATTTATCATAGTATACAGGCAACCAAACATACAACTTTGTTAATATGTAATCTACTTACAGCGATTTAAATAAAAATTGCATCTATGATATTTCAAGCTGATCAAATATTGTTACCCTCAGTTATCTTGAGCAAATTTCATGAAAGTTGTTAAAAAGGCACTGCAAACTGAGTATTTTTAAACTATTTTATATTGTGTCATTTATAACCATTTACAAAAACGGGTTTCAAGAATTTTTAACTGTTAAATTAGAGCATCAAAATGACCTGAACCAATCAATCATTGTCAAAACTGGATAGATATTTCAAAAGTTCTATTATTTTAGAATATATCTGTAACATTATTTCTAGTGGAGAGTAGCATTCAGAATTTTTTAAATCTCTTAAGTTATTTTAAAAATATGTTGAGTTTTAAACGTTTAAACTGAAACTTCCAAGCAGTCTGAGATCGATCAAAACATTGGTACATTAAATATTCTAGTACATTAGGTTTGTCTTTTTATTGTAAAATAAGTAAATAGTTTCATAAAACACACAGACGTAGATCCCAATGCCTTATTATTTTAGATAGAATTGGATGTTCAAATGATCCCCTTTTAACCCCTAAACCAGGGGTGTTAACCTTTTTTGTTCCATGGACCTCTTTGTCAGTCAGGTGAAAGCCGTAAACTCTTTCTCAGTTTTTTTTTTTTTAATGTTTAACAAGTGTATTGTTACATGAAAATATTATTTCTATTCAGGATTACAGCTATTACTACTGTAATGCATATATGTATAAGTAAAGAAGATCCAGATTTCACTTAGAAGATAGTAAAAATAAAGAAAATAAATTAATTTTTCCCATCAAAGTTCGTGGAACCCCTGAAATCTTTCCACGGGTCTTTTGGGGATCCGTGAACCCCTGCCCTAAACAATACTTCATGCGGTTGTTTCAAAGTATTCAAATCTCAGGTCACATGGTAATTTTCAATTTAAAATTTTAAAAAAAAACTTACCTTTTTTACCTATTTTTTAAATAAAAATTGCTTAAATTACTCTACGAGATTATTAAACTCATTAAGAGAGTTTTTAAAATGTCTCTTTATACATAATAAAAACCAATTTTTAAAATATTTTTTGATTTTGAAAATGACCAATGAAAACCGTTTTCTTCCTTAGCATTTAACACATTTTTTTAAATACTTCTAAAATGGACCAATTCAACATTCTGAAATTGCTGCGTTGGGCATAAGTTGTTTTTAAAAGCAATCTCATTCACTTTAATTAATGATCCCCTTAAAAAATTCAAGCATTTATCAAAAGAAGCATTATTGCTTATATTTATATTAATGTTTTTTAAAATAATTATATATTTTTCTGTATTTTAATATCGGTCTTTTAATTTTAGTATTGGTTTAAAAGGCAACGCTTCATGCGAGTTAAGTACACATGTAGTTAAGGAAACACCTGATCTCAAACCAATTGGAACAATAAGTGATACAGATTTTGATCTCTACATTAAAAAACTTGGTTGCAAATTAGTAATACAACAATTTCCCTCACAACTACCAGGACAAGGAGCCCAAGCAGCAGACACCCCAGTATCTTCAGGAGGTTATCAATACGACAAACCATCCAATAATAAACCAAGTGCCTATTCTAAACCGAACAAACCACTGCCTAGTGCAGACGATTATGGTTCAAATAATAAACCAGCAGTTTTTTCGGATACTGGTGTAAATAAACCGTCACCATCAAACTCCTATGGATCTAACAAACCATCATTAAGTTACTCTGTATATGAATCGAACAAACCCTCATCACCAAGCCAATCAGATTATGGATCGAATAGACCATCATCACCAAGCCAATCAGATTATGGATCGAATAGACCATCATCACCAAGCCAATCAGATTATGGATCGAATAGACCATCATCACCAAACCAATCAGATTATGGTTCAAATAGACCATCATCACCAAGCCAATCAGATTATGGATCGAATAGACCGCCATCACCAAGCCTATCAGACTATGGCTCGAATAGACCATCATCACCAATCCAATCAGACTATGGATCGAACAGACCTAACTATTATCGCCCGTCTTACTGGAGACCTCCACAATCAGATTATGGATTAATTTACAGACCACACACGCCTGATTACATAAAGCCCATGACAGGATCAACTTACGCGTCAAACCGACCCTACCAGGTACAAACGTCTTTAATTAGTATAAGCCCATCTCTTCCTCGTCCCTCTCTAATGCATGATACTCAGCATTTTAGACCGTATGAGCAAGGATATTGGTATGGACCAGGGAGACCTAACGATGATTCGGATCGATATGGTGACTATCACAAACCGAATCGTCCACCACTCAATGATGACTTTGGTGGGGCCGGAGGGAATTACGGAAGACCCGATGATCGTCCTCCTTATAGACCTCCTCATCTTCATCATCCTTATGGGAACGATAGACCCGACCGTCCTAACGATTTTCCATCAGATCCAAATCGGTATGGCTTGAGACCAACTCGACCTTCTAATATACCACCACGCCCTCCACCGTACGACACAGATGATCGTCCACCATATCTGATGGACGACGAAAGACCAATTCACCGACCTACTCGACCAGGACACGACGATTATAACTTTAATCCTTTAAACAGACCCGATATCATTCCTGATTCACCCGTTGGGTATGATGACGAAATACCTACACGACGGCCTTTTAGGCCCGTCTCAGATTCATACGATTTCGGGCCAGTGCCATATAGACCAGATTCGATACCTGATCGGCCATCGGATTACAATTCCGACCGACCATACAAAAGACCATTTGTTAGACCAAATTCTGATGGTTATGACAATGGACCTAATGCGAATAGACCTGAAGTTATACCTAACAGGCCTTTTACACCGCTAAATGATGAACAAAATGATTATAATTCTAGACCTAACCCTAACAGACCTGGAATTATACCAAATAGGCCTTTTACTCCACTAAATGATGAACAAAATGATTATAATTCTAGACCTAACCCTAATAGACCTGGAACTATACCAAATAGACCTTTTACTCCGCTAAATGATGAACAAAATGATTATAATTCCAGACCTAACCCTAATAGACCTGGAGTTATACCAAATAGACCTTTTACTCCGTTAAATGATGAACAAAATGATTACAATTCTGGACCTAAACCTAGACCACCAAACGACATTCCACAAAAACCGTCAGGCTACGACTCTGGCCCGAATGATTCGTACGGCTCTAAACCACCGAACAGACCAAATTATGACAACCCTAACGGTGGCTACAACACACCACAAAGCATTAAACCAGTGCATGAAGATACTTCATCTTACAAAAACGAACCACGCCCAGCTAACCAAAATAATTACAACCCTAACCCTCCCAGTGAGTCAGGAACACACAGACCTAGCGATGATGGATACGGAAGTTCAAAACCTTCAAACACCAACCGACCTTCGGATTATTATGGACCAGAATCTAACACAATCTCGGGGTCACACGGAAACAGCTCTCCTGGAAAGCCTGTTGTTAGTCAAACGATAGGACCCAATGGAGAAACAATTACATCAATTATAACAGAACTCTTTCACAGTAAGTAAATAATTTTATCTTTTGAATTAATCGGATGCACGAACGGAACCTTTAAATGTTTATTTTTCTAAAACAACCCATGTGTTATGAACTTGCATCACTCGATAACAATCTTTGCGTAGCTCTGTTAACAACAGCTACGAATAAATGAAGGCTGTTAGAGGTTACAACAATGATCAGTGAGTGTGGTGTTTATAAGCATAACTAATTAACAAATCTCCTCGCCTTCCGATTTGAAAATAGACCATGTACTGTACAAAAGTTGCTGGTGTTTACAATTTAAATTAGGTCAATATTTATTTCGGTAACACAGCAATAGTAGTAATAAAAATGCATTTATGGTTATTTATTGCCCTATAGTATACTACTCACAGATGAAAAATGCATTAAACTTGGAAGTAATATATTTCCTGATAATTTAAAGCATTATCTGAAATCGCACGTGCGTAATCGCCAAAAATTAAAAGCAAACAAGTTGAATTTTGTTACCTTAAGTTTGCGTAAATTTGTTCTTCAGGATGACATTACTTTATGATTGAAAAAAACGTTGCACAATTCTTAATAATTTTTTTCATATACCTTAATTATCTTCACGGTTTTAGCAACACAAACTACAAATTTAGTTAGTAATTATGGCCGGTTTTACCATAAGGTGACTCTAGGCAATTGCCTAGGGGCGCCAAGACACGGGGGGTGCTAGCCTTACCCTTAACAAAAATACGAAATGACGATGAGTTTGAAAAAATATTAACAGATGCGGATAATATTGAGGTGTAGGTGTAACACCTAATTTTGAACATAAAGAGTTCGACAACAATTTGTGTATAAAGTAGAGAATGAATGAAAATAACGGCTTTTAAAGAAAAATTAAAAGTAGACTTCTGTTTTTAAATTGTTGATAATGCAATTGCATCTGTTAATGAAAAAATCAAGCATTTCCACCATCAATAAAAAGTTTGGGTTCCTTTTCAATACCTACATATAAAATTACAAAAAAGCAGCAAAACTGCTACAAAAACGTTTGACATTGGAAAATTACTTAAAACCAGGGATGGAAAACGTAACGTAACGATACCCGATAACGTTATAATAACGATTCAACTATAATTTTTTATACAATAACGTAACGATATTTTTATAACGTTATATAACGTTATAATAACCGATAACGTTTCGTTAAAAGTTATTTTGTATCGTTATTCTATATAAATTAAATTTTTATATGGCGATCTTTTTATTTTCTGAAGATATAATATTTTGTTTGTATTTTAGAAATTAAAATGAAAATAAAATATCTCAACCTCAACGTAATTTTGTAGGTACTATTTTTTAAATTTACATTTACAGATCCCAAAAATAATTTCACAGTTACAAATAAAAATTGTTTTTATACAGCATGTTTCTTAAATATTGTGAAAAAATTCGGGAGGTGATACTTAATCGAAAATTAAGAGGGATCTTTCACATTTTTTTTTCTTTAGGGTCTCCTTTCGGAGTTACACCCCCCTAAAGGACATCGGTAAAATTAGGTTTTTATTTTATTTTCCAAATTTGGATAAATGTGGGAGATTTATACTTATAAAAAGGTTTCCCATAGTAATATTTTTAATCATCTCCCACCTTCACAGGGGGCTGAAAAGTGCGACCTCTGTTGTTTTTTTTTATCAGGACTTTTTGGTGGGTTGAAATCTAGCAATTTTAAATTTTCTTTAAAAACTTGATTTATTTAGAAGTTTTTTTGATTCTTTAACTGTTCTCGTTAAACCTACAGTTTTTGAGTAAAAAATTATATGAATGAACATGAACCATCAAATATTCCAATATAAAACGATATTGGATAGAAGTGACGGGTGTAACTCATTTTGACGCTTACGCGGCGACAACGCTAAAACGCCCGTCAATTCTACCCAATATGAACATAAACATCATATTCACTCATTTAATTTTTAACAAAAAACTGTAAGATTTACGAGAAAAACTAAAGAACAAAAAAAGGTTCTAAATAAACCACACTAACAAAACATTTTTTTTGCAAAATTTCAACTCACCAAAAAGTTCTGATTAAAAAACAACAGGGGTCGCACTTTTCAGCCCTCTATGAAGGTGGAAGATGATTAAAAATAATACTATGGGAAACCTTTTAATAAAGTATAAAACATCTACCAAATGTCATTCTCCTACATTTATCTAAATTTGAGAAATAAAATAAAAACCTAATTTTATCGCTCCCCTTTAGGGGGGTGTAACTCCGAAAGGAGACGTCTAAGAAAAAATTGTTATATAAAAGACCCCACTTTATTTTCAATAAGGAATCACCTTCCGATTTTTTTCGCATTATTTAAGAAACACCCTGTATATCATAATTTATGTAACGTTATATAACGTTATATAACATAACAATTCATTTTTTTAACGTTATTTATAACGTTATGTAACGAAAACAAATAATAAATAACGTTATACAATAACGTAACGATTTAAAACGTTATTCCATCCCTGCTTAAAACATGATATTTCTAGAGATTGACGAAACATATTTATGACGTGAATTACAAATAATATATTTTATTAAATGTCTTATTATACATATGCACACTTGCAAAAATAATTTAGAAAATAGTGTCGCAAAATGTGTTTATTGTTCTAAAAATTGTTAGTATCGGTAACAAGCTCAGAAAGAAGTTTTACAAAATAAAAACTTCTGGGCCTAGAATTGATAATATATTTATAGAGCATAAAACTCTATAATCTATAATGATATATAGATCAGTGTTTCTCAAAGTGTGGTCCGCAAACTCCTGGGGGGTCTCTGAATCCTTTTAAAGGTGGGAAGCACCCTTTTATAATTTATTTGCCAGGGTAAATTGAATACAAAAATATTGTCTATAAAACAATAAATTGGGATCTTCTGTGAGCTTTTAATTTTGAAAGGGGTTCTTTGAGTAAAAGGTTTGAGAAACACTGATTAACTAATTCAAAACTTCGCCAAGGCAAAAGCCCGAAAAATTTATATTTTTTCATTCTAGTATTTCAGATGAAAAAAAAATTTTCCTAAACAAATATTAGGGTACTAATGCCTTAACGTTTGTTAATAAAAACATATTTAAAAGTTCATAATGACATTATTTTTATAGATATAAATATATCTTATTGGGGCTTTACCCGCGTTAAAATTTTTTCATTTGCTGCTCGACGTTTCGGTAAATCCCCAAAAACATATTACACGATAATGTACAGGGGCGCCTAAATTTTCTTTGCCCAGGGGCGTCAGATACTTTTGCGTCGGCCCTGTCTGTAATAATTCATTACAAATATGTGATACAGAAAAATATAAATGTACAAAACTAAAGCATAAGATGATAACTGATGTAGTTATAAAAATAAACTGTGAAAATGTTGTTTGTTATGCGAATGAAAAACGTATATAATATAAAAGATTTTGATTAAAAAAATTGGGCAATCAATAACATTTCATAGTAGAAGTGGTCAACAAATGGACTGACATTTTATAATTTAGTTTTAGTATCCTAGCCATAAATTAAGTTTTTTTTTTTTAAATGTCTTTGTTAATCACAAATTTTGAATCCATAACAGTATAAAATATTATAAATATTTATTTAAAAAAAAAAAAAGCAGACGGTACAAATAATTTTTCTGTACATTAGTTATTATCATATTCCACGAAATTTTAGTTACTTTAACGAAAGTCAGCTAAGATTTATTTTTACACGAGTTTTTGACGAAGAAAATTCATTTACGTACTCAGTGCTCAGTAAATGTTGTACTAGTTACAATTTATGGAGAAATATTGCAATTTAAAGCTTAATTCAAAGTGTGGACCAACATACTCAACTTGTGTAAGTAATTTTGACCACCTAAATAATCTTCATTATTTTACACAAACATTGATAAAATGACATAAAACTTTCCATATTTTTGCCGATTTTCATTTGAAGACGTCCCAAAACTTACAGTTTATTTGAATGAGGTTATAAACATACTAATTTGAAGGTCCTACATGTTTAAATTTTTATATATAGCTAGATTTAGGACGAAGTTCCAGTTTAATTGTTTATCTGGGATTTTTAGAGGACAAAGTATATGTGTACTTGCTGTAAATTAAGCATTCACGCACATAATCAATGCTTACACAATAATTGTTAAACACGCACAATGATGATATTTCGTAACGCATTAGTTGTTATTGTAAACGAATTACACTATATTCTAGTACATTTGCTCCTTTGTGATAATATTGTTTTTGTACCTGTTTTTGCTAACATTGGCTATAACACAAATGTATTTATTTAAATCGTGAATTTTAATTGAAATGTACATACTCAGTGTTTGAATTTGTTTTGCAGAACGTTAAACACTGTGTAAAAACACCCAATACATCCACTGCAGTGTTTCTCAAACCGTGGATCCTTGTACCATGGAGGATCCATCAGTTCCATCCATGGTCTATCCGCGTGTTAGGTAAATTTTACTTAAGAGAACTTGTTTTGGTTTATTTATTATGAGTAATGATAGGTAATTTATTATTTTTTAATACAGTTTTTCATATTTTATTAATAAACTTTTTAAAATCAATGTCTTTTTATTTGTTAATGTTTAAGTCAAAATTTTATTTGAAAACTGGATAACTATCTAGTAATATAAAAAAATGTTATTTTTACAAGCAAGAATGAATATTTATTACCTAAGAACACTTTATTTGTATCGTGTATATTATGCATTCCTTAGAAAATATTTTTCGTTTAAACAACGGAATTGCATTGAATTTTAAAGATGTTCTTAGTAAGTGAAACATGTAACTGGTTATGGGAATAAATCTCTTAAGAAAATAACGATACAAAATAACTTTTAATGAAACGTTATCGGTTATTATAACGTTATAAAAATATCGTTACGTTATTGTATAAAAAACTATAGTTGAATCGTTATTATAACGTTATCGGGTATCGTTACGTTACGTTTTCCATCCCTGATTACATTACAACCAACCCATATCAATGTTTTCACTTGCAAATGTTCAATCTTAGCACATAATTGGTGGTTTTCTTCATAGACGAGAGTATAATTCATTTTCCAATTTATTGAATCTTTTTGTTTCACATTTTTGAATATTTTCTATTGCACCAAAGAATTTTTTTATTTTTCATTTTGCTAATGTGTATTTTGGAATCAAATATTAATTTTGTTGATGAATCCTAATCTATTTACCCACGACTTATGAGCTGTGTAAATTATTTCGCCGTTACAACTTACCCCAATCATTGTTACTCTTAGCCCCAACGTTGAGGTAACAGCTGTCTTACTACAGAAAAATTATTTGTTTCTCATATATGCTTTACGAAACATAAAATAAATATCTTGGAAGGAAGACAAATGTCCAATCTATAATTAAATCATTTGGATGTAAAAAACTTGTTATACTCTATGAAAAATTAAATAAAAACAAAAAAAAATGTTACTTTCATTCCCAGTCTCCCCTACTATAATTCGTTTATACTAGATTTTTTTTCGCAAAAATGATTGTCAAAAGTAAAAGATGTTACATGACTGGTTAGATAATAAATAAAATTGAATATTTGATTTTAAGTTAAAAATATACCAGTACAGTTTAGAGGACAATAAATGACACATTTTATGAATACATAGTAATTTGTTAAACTATTGTATAAAGATTATGTTGGGGTTATTTCTAAAAATGAACAAGTTAATTGAGATGCTTGTGGCCCTGTGTAGTCGATTATAACTTATTATCTTCTCTAAACATTAACAAGAGATGGTATACGGATAATACACACGCAGCTTCGAAAAGGGATTTTAAGGTTGAGAAACACTGCTTCAAGATATTGAATGTATAATTTTAACCGGTAATGTTTACCTCTAACGTCCTGACGAAATATTTTTAAACGGAAATTAAATAAGGACAAACAACTTAACGTACGCAAAACTAGGGTGATTAATTGAAACACACATTTTCCATAATTAAGCCAATGCAATACGTAAGTTCTTGAAAATAAATAACACATTACGTAATTTACGATTTCAAAACACACACATACGAAACGAAACAATGCAAATAATTAGTAAAATTATTACTATTATTACACTTAAATTCAATTGCTTTTAACCTTCCATCGCACTGGAAACAGTAAAATCAGATTACAGTCTCAAGGTAAAGAAGCTCATCATAGAGCAAATTGGCCGATTATTCAGACAGGAGTTCTTTCTTTGCAAATGATTCACACACCGGTTTTTTGTTACCGTTTCTTTCCGTATCCTGTTGGTAATAGTTCTTAAATTTATTGTTTTGGTTTTTGATACTTGTTTGTTTCCAAATATTTGCTATTATAATTTACTTAAATCAAAATGCACAACGCTTAATCACGCCATAATAGAAAAAACCTCAAAATTTTACATTTTAATTCAGAAATTATTAGGTAAAGTGGTTCTAGATTCTAGATAAATAAAAACTTAAAAAATTCTTTACTTAAAGAATAGTAGTAGAAACCAAGCTTTGTTACAACAGCTTGGTTTATTTTATAGTAAAAAGTATACAGGGTGCCCATTTTTCTAACCTGTTGTATGGGTAACTCCGTTAATATTAGAGATACAGAAACGTTTAAATTCGCAAATTTGTGCAGAATTTAAAGGGAAATCTGATGCCATTTTCAAATTTGACCTACGTCATCAACTTTTTGAAATATTTTGAAAAAACTGAAAAATGTCGATTTTTTCAAACTTGAATAATTCCGTAACCATATGAGTTAGAACCAAAATAAAAATTGGCTTTTATAGATGTTTTTACGTAGATTTTAAATATGTTAACAGAATTTTCATAGCACTCTCGATTTCCGAGTTATAGCACAAACTTGCATTTTTTTAAATGGAAGTCATAGTTGGCTATGGTCTTATTAAAAAGGTTATTTTTTTCTCGTTTCAATGATATAAGGGTTGTTATGCTTTACTTTTGTAGTTTTTCTTTAAATAAGCAAAAATCATTTTACATGTTCACTGCCTACTAATAGATGGGAGTTATCCCGTGTTGATGTTCTTTTTTTTTTCGATGTGACATTTAAGAGTTGTCTCTTATCGTTAGTGTAGCAATTATTAGCCAGTTACGGCCTTTTCAGTTGACACCACATTCAAGGGACAACACCCGGGTAGGGTAGATGATGTTGGTTTATAATTTACGTATTCTAGGACTCTCTCTTCATCTTCTTGCTTAAATTTAATTTTCAAACCTTTGGATTTTGTAAATGACCTGTATTTTTTTAAATTGGTTTCTAATAACGAAAAAAAATTCTTTCTTGGTTGCCTCCTTTCCATAAATCTTTGCAAATACATTTCACTTAAATTTCTACTATTTCTATTACAAGCCTAGTAATAAAAAAGCATGTCGTTTCTTTTTTCATTAGAAAACATTGTTTTTGAAATTTACAATAAAGTCAATCAAAAATTTTGATCAACACGAGAGAGAGATGTATACGTATAACAAACAATAAATTTTATTTGACAAACTCTGAGGTTTTGTTTTTAAAATTTGTAACTGGCTAATAACTGCTACACTAACGATAAGAGACAACTCTTAAATGTCACCTCGAAAAAAAATAACATCAACACGGGATAACTCCCATCTATTAGTAGGCAGTGAACACGTAAAATGATTTTTGCTTATTTAAAGAAAAACTACAAAAGTAAAGCATAACAACCCTTATATCATTGAAACGAGAAAAAAATAACCTTTTTAATAAGACTATAGCCAACTATGACTTCCATTTAAAAAAATGCAAGTTTGTGCTATAACTCGAAATTTGAGAGTGCTATGAAAATTTCGTTAACATATTTAAAATCTACGTAAAAACATCTATAAGCCAATTTTTATTTTGGTTCTAACTCATATGGTTACGGAATTATTCAAGTTTGAAAAAATCGACATATTTCAGTTTTTTCAAAATATTTCAAAAAGTTGATGACGTAGGTCAAATTTGAAAATGGCATCAGATTTCCCTTTAAATTTTGCACAAATTTGCTAATTTAAACGTTTCTGTATCTCTAATATTAACGGAGTTACCCATACAACAGGTTAGAAAAATGGGCACCTTGTATACTGCTGTACCAACAATAAAAGTTTATTGTTAGAAAACAGACGAGGAGCGCCATCTCACATTTCATAAACAAGAGAAATTCTTAGGCAGCTTAAGTAATAATTATGCGTTTACATATACACACGTTCATTCATTGTTTTCAATCTCTTGTAACAATTAATTGGTTTACACACAGCTTTCACGGTGTACTTAACAAATCAAACTTTGTATCTTGTTCTTATATTAACACCTGTTTCAATATGGAACGTTAAATTATAATAAAATTATTCAAGTTTCGTGTCATATTATTGTTAAAATAAACATATTTTGCGTTAAAAGTAGTCATACTTAATACTAAATCTTTTTATTGAATATTCACACTTTTTTCCAAACTCCCTTTATTTTTCGAGACATACGAAAAAGTTATTGGTGGATTATTTAATGTTTGTCAATTATTATGCAAAATTCGACACTTCTGAAATAATTTTGTACTCTATTAAAAGTTCAATTAAATAAATAGTTTTCCAGTTTTATGATGTAAAACTTAATTTGAAAGAAAAAACAAGAATTGTGCTCGAATATGATTACAAAAAGTAATTTTACGTCTATGCAATAAATTAAAATCACTTAATTAATAAAAATGTAGAGGAAGCTTCTTTACAAAACTAGCTCAAAATATCTTGCAACAGATTGCTCTAGTTACAATCCATTTTAAGTTAATAATATAATCTGTAACTACTAAGAAATTGAGCCACAATTAACTACAACAAATTCTTAACTGTTGTGAAATACTATGCAACGTAGTTCAAAAATACTTTGCTAAGAAATTTATATTTTTTACCTAAATTTGTATGTAAAAATACTTATGGCACTAGATTTTAGCGATAGAAATATTCGCAATTGAAAAGTGCCCTCATTTTAAAGTTACAAAAAAGTTCATAGGAAACAGTTGTTCAATTCAAAAATAAGACTTAATGAAATATATTGTTTTCCTATGAAGTCTTTTATAACTCTTTAAATAAACGCACTTTTTGTTAATTTTTATTCTAAAGTCGGTTAAAACTAGGGTCATATGTATTTTTATTGACTGATTTTTATCTAATTAGTTAAAGGGCATTTGCTAACTTTCATCAAGAATAAATTATCTAAAAATGGATGATACAAATCTTTTCCATTTCTTGCAGACTTTTTTAATGTCAAAATTACTGTAAAACTAAAAATTTGGAAATTTTAACGTCAGTATGTACATTTAGTCATATTTTTGAATTCTATAGAACATTTTTCTAAGAACTTTTAAAAATTAAAGTTCTAAATGAAGTCAGCTTTAAAAAAAAAATTAAATTGCAAAATTTCTACCCTCCAAAAAGTTCTGATAAAAAAAAAACAACAGGGGTCGCAGTTTACAGCCCTTTGTGAGGGTGGAAGATCATTGAAAATATTACTGTGGAAAACCTTTTAATAATAGGGAAAAAAACATCAAGCAAAAGTATTGTTTCTACATTTCTCCAAATTTAAGAAATAAATAAAAACCCACTTTCACTGTTGATGGGGGTGTAACTCCAAAAGAAGATATTTTGGGGGAAAAAAATATATGAAAGAGCCCCCTTAATTTTTGATAAGAAATTACCTCCCGAAGTTTTTCGCATTATTTATTAATTACCTTGCATATACCTAGACACATACGCGCATTTGGATAATATATGGGGGTGCCTAAATTTTCTTTCTCCTTGGGGTTTCCTGTCGGCCCCGCATAAGAAATAAACAGCTTAATTTAAATTTAAAAAACTTTAATTAAATTTTTTTTTGTAAAAAAATTAAAAGCTTGAATTAAAAATTTAATAAATACAACACCTAAGTACACTTTGTAGCAGGGACTAAAAACGAAAAAAATTCCGTTCATTTCTGTTCGGAACGAAAACGAAATATATCGTTTTCGTTCTTTTCGTTCTAACCGAAAAAATTCTTTTTTCGTTTTCGTGAACCGAAATAATAACGGTTAAAACCGGTTTTACAATATTTTTTTGTCATCAAAAAATCAATTTTTTTTTCTAGTCACCACAACCCTCTATAAATACGATAACAATATTTGCGTCTCAACTAAAATATAAACGATGACGATGGGGTTTGACGCTCACGGACAGCATATTTTAGACAGGCGAACCATCGCCATATTAAATTTATCAAATCGTTAAACACATTAACATTTAATCATTTTATTAAGTTTAACACCCGTAAGGTGCAAAAACACAACGTGATTAGGTTAAATTAGACACACGATCTTTATCTAAAAATATGAAAATATAGCAAGTGCTGTTTTAAATTTGTTTTAGTACTAAAAATCTATGCATTTGAATTAAATAAGATCCTGCTGTAATTATTTAAAAAGACAAAGGAATAAATTCAAGTGGATAATTTACTAAATGTTAGAAATAAAAAAGATATAAAAAAAAACTTATATTAACTTGAAATATACTTTAACTTTATAGTTTGTACATACCATACAATATACATTTTCACATTCCGTTAAATCTTACTAGCAACACATCTTCCAATAAATGTGCTTTTGCATTAGTCCTTTTCGAAGTAAGAATAAATTTTACTATTATTATGTCTAAACGCAAATAAAACATACACATTGATAATATATATCCAATCAAGTGTATATTCTATATTGATGATCTAAAAAACAAATTAGAAATAGAGAATATCTGTACTGTTAATTGTGTTACATGAAATTGCAGGTATAAACAATAAAGTTGTTAATACATATTCACGTAAATATATGGAGAAAAGTGAAGCTCACTTATTTCAAGTGAGATTTTTTACTGCCTCGTGGAGTCTCCCCAGCACAGAAGGTAAATTCGCGTTTGTGTTTAACAAATAAAATTGAAATAGCGACAAAACCGGTTAAAACCGGTTTTGGAAAATATTTATTTCGTTTTCGTTCTTGAACGAAAAATAATAATTTCGTTTTCGGTTTCGTTTTCGTTCTTAAAAAAATTTCGGTTAATTTCGTTTAACGTTTTCGTTTTCGTTCCGTTCTCAGTCCCTGCTTTGTAGCTCTTAATACGTATTAACAATCTTCCAAAGCAAATCAACCAAACATTAAAAAGTGCACATATCGCCTTGTATGTTTGTTCCCATTATATTATGAAATGAGTTTTTAATAAATGTTTTTATTGTTATTATGGTCGTTTAAATTAGATTTTTAATTTTAATTAGCATTAAGTGCACTAATAACGACCTTTGTTACTGTTTTATCAGCGTTTAGTTGAAGGGCGGCTTAATTACTAAACAGGTGCCCGTTATAACACATGTTTCTTAAGTACAATGGCTTATATGCAAATTACGAAATATATGTAAACTTAATTAAATGTTCAAATGCATATGTTGTGGTAATTACTTCAATTTAAGCTTTGCACAATGATTAAATTAAAAATTGTGGGAGAACTGATACAAGATCATTAACAGTTAGGTCCGATGCTTATTGCAGCAACAGCTAGTGTATTGTTTATTTCATAATATTTAACATTGTATAATTATGCAAAGGATTTGTGATATTTTGTATACGCTTATAAAAATATTGCACAACCAAATTATATAAAAATTCTCATATGTAATTCGTTATTACTCTTCTAGGTTAAGCTTTAATAAAAGTTATAAATGGGATATTCTCTTAGCTTTAAGATAATATATCAGTGGATAGCAGAACATAACAAAATAATATCTCAAAATTCGAGAAATATTAATTAATGTAATGTTAATAAAGATTTATGACGACATTAAAACTAGACTGTTATAAACGGTTAACAGTTACCTACTATAACGCATAGTAATAAAATGTTAGTTATATAATTCCGTTGTTTTCATAAAACAATGAATTGATCAGGAAATACTGTGAATGTCAGATGATGGAATTTAACCATAATGAAATTTAATGCAATATAAATTATATACAATCTCAAGGTCAAAGTTCAATTCAATTTTAATAAAGTATAATCTCACAAACAAACAAAAATTGACTTGCTAACTAGGATTTATTTCAAAATAAATCGAGCTATTTTTAAGTTTGTTATACAGGATGTATCTTAATTCTTAAATATAGCGAAAAAATTTGAAAGGTAATTTCTTATCAAAAATTAAGGGGGGCTTGAACACAACAAAAATATTATGCATATTGACAAAGTTATTATTTTGTTGATATTTGTGTTAGATATGCTTTATAACATCCAGGGAGCATAAAAATCACGCAAACGATTTAATTAATAATTATGCCAAATTAATATGCAAATTATCTTTTGATGGACAAGATCATCATGACTATTATTTAATTTGCAACAAAACCGAATATCTTTGTTTTAATTACGTAATATGTCTTACATATGTTTGCTTATTACAGTTTATGACAGTATAAAAATGTAATGGTCGTATCGTATCATACTTATTTTTTTACACATTGGAAATGTTAATGGTCTCTCAGTTGTGTGTTCGGCCTATAAAAAAAATTCATGAAAAATTTTGAGTAATTTGAACAATGTTTAAAGGTCGCTAAAATTGTTTAAAATTCAGCATGATTTATACAGGGTGAGTCATGTGCGGAATCGATCGATTGTGGCTAAACGGTTTGAGATAGAAATGTCGGTAGGTACCTAATAAGGTGCATTAATACTTTTAAAATTTCATAATAGCTACTGTTATTAAAAAAGACAACAATATTTAAAAAATGATCATTTTACAATTACATTATCATTTACATCACTGCGCAATGCTCGAAATAACAAGCGGCAGTCATTTTTAAATATTACATGACTATCATTCTCGAACAATTTATTTCTGGGACCAAAAAATAATCGTATAAAATTACTTTGTGGCCAAGATTACGATTATCTCATACCTGTGATTGTAACCGTGTAAATAATGAGTTTGTTTAATATTACTTAGGTGTCGAAGCATCTAATTGATATAATGAAGAATTACATAATTTACTTCAAGAGGCAGTTTATTATGTTAATATATCATTCTTCTTACATGATGTAATGGTTCATTACTATTGTCATTGGCTTTAAAAATACAAAATATATACCGCAAGAATACATTAAATGTGTTTTGTAGAAATAAATATACATTCAACTCTAATACGATGGGAACACAACACAGAATTCATTATAAACTGAATTGAATTCCACACAAACAAGTAAGCATCACCTAAAGTTGTGCTGCTAAATTTTAAAAAAAAAACATTAAAAACAATTATTGTTGTTTTTAATTTAGCTTGATTTATCTAATTTTTAAATAAACATACTTGCATACCGTGCTTTTTTAAAATTTATGTTCAGACTTAAGTTACTTGGCCATTACTACCACTTACACAAAAAAAAACTTGAGAATTTTGTTGTCACTAATCTTAAATCTTCTAGAGACTACCAATAGGAGCATTATTATTACACGGTAATAATTTTACATTACCCTGTCAGACGTTGATCCTCCTGTCAAATTTGCGTTTTCGATCAATAACAAACTCAGATTTCGTAGAAAAGACCAATAAACATAATCATACACTGATAATATCCTTTTCGCAATTAACAGATTTTCATGCGTTTATTGGTCGTTTCTAAGAAATCTGAGTTTGTGATTGGTCGAAAATATAAATTTGAAGAGGAAATTAAATATTTCGGTCTTCATAATTTTTGACGAATTTCGGCGACCAGTAGCGTTACTTTAATATAGATTAAACCACACCCTTTACGGCTTACGCACTCTGACAGTACTTGTAGAATTTGACGTAACGTACATTTAATTTGACAGGTAGGTTAGGTGAAGGAAATTTGCTGACAAAATATAACTCGTGCATTGCAAATAATCTATAATTTTTGACAAATCTCCACTCATGAAAGTTGCATTCGGGCATATTTACTAGAAATTATCGATAAGTTTCAATGCACTTGTTATATTAGTACTGACAATGGTTGCACATCTTTACTGCAAGGATATTAATTATGCAAAATTTGCTTTGTAGAGTAAACACATTCACTTACTCAAACTTATGAAAAGAGATAAGCAGACCAGAACATTTAACAGCAGTGCATTTAAAACTAAATATTAAAAAGCTTGATATATGTGTGGAAGTGGAAGGTAATTCAAACTATTACAAGCTTTCTTATTCTTGTAATAGAAGAAAAACAGACCTTTTGAAAATCGCGTTCCAAGTTGCAAAAAATCACTAAGTACACATATTTAAAGAAATTCAAATTAACAAAAAGAATAAAAATTTATCGTTTACTTATATTGGAAATTTGTAAATTGCCATAAAATAAACTAAAAATATTATTCACAAATCTAAAATAAAATATTTAAAGTAATTTTCCCAAAATAATGATGTGAATCTAATCAGTTCGTAAATGTTTTAGTTGTTATAATTTTTAACTTGTATTTGTATCAATATCTCAGATTTGCAGCTTTAATTTAGAGTTTAATGAGCTACATCTTTCGAATTACTTTAAAACAATTATCATAAATCATTAGTTCCACAATCACAGATACTTTAAAACTATTTTGCGAGATTTCATAATAATAATAATCGTAAATATTACTGACAACTTGCATAACAATAGCGCAATCCGTTACTTGATAAATATAAACTTATAGAATCTTACCATCTTAATTGTCTAATTAATTTTTAGAAATCATTCAACAGGCTCTAAATAGGTATTACTAAATGGCGTAAAAAGCTATAACATAAAATACACATGTAACTTTTGAAGAATATTAAAAAGACATTATTCTTCTTCTATAAAAATTTACTCTAATATTGTTTTAAGTCATAATTAATTAGTAAAATTTATTAACTTTGCAGTAAAGCAAACTTTAAATACGTTCAATGGCGATTTTGCGAAAAATATGCTAATGTCCAAGACAGTGATTAAAAAAGGGTTTTAAGAAGCACACAGGCGAATTTTTTATTTTACTCAACACTTTTTTAAAAAACAATTCATTGAAATTTAATATACAGGGCGGTCCACATAAACGGGCCACTATTGGGATCTCGTAAACGGTAAGAGCTACAAAGAAGTTTAAATTAGAGAAATTGTCTCCGTTCTTTCTTAAATCTATTCAGCTATGCTTTAATGTTTTAAAAATTCCCATGGCACGCTAGATAATAAACGAAAATCACAAAAAGTTTTTATTTTAAAATCGTTAATAACTCGGTTATACTTGATGGTACACAAATATTTTTGGGGAAAAAGTTGTTTGCGCACTGTAATATGAAAACATTCATTTGTTTCTATATTGTTTCAATTCTTAGATAAATTAAAAACTTGCATTCTTTTTAATGGAAACCATAGTTGGGTATGACCTCATGAAAAAGCAAGGTTTAATGTATTTATTTATGTATTCAGCAAAAAGTTTCTATCAAGCTATACAGGGTGTCCCAAATTCAAGTAAATGCATGGAAATCTCGCTTATCTTAAGAGGTACGAGGTCGGTTAAATAAGCGCAAAGTTGCGAAATTAGATGCTCATCAAAAATCTGCAGACAATTTTCACAGCTGTCCTAGATCAAAAGTTATTCAAGAAAAACTGAAAAAGTTGATTTTCGTATTTTTTTGCCCTATTTCTTAAATTTTTTAAGATATCGACAATCTGGAAGCACTTCTCCATGGCAACTTCTTAAGCTTTATATTTTAAGATAACACATACAATTTCCAATAACGTTTCGTCTTTTCAGAAACATCAACTTCATTTTTTTTAAATACAGCGAAAAAAATTTAATCTCATAGTCGGATAGCATTTCGTCTTCTGATTTTAATGATAGACACTTAATATCTAAAATGATATTTTACCACAAAAATTTGAGAAAAATTCATGTTGTCCAATTTTTTAAGCAAATTATCTTATAAGCACAAAAAAAAAGCTTTTTTTGTTGTTGTTCTGTTAAAACTCACTTTGACAATAAGATGATCGTGATTAGTTGTATAATTTGCAACCAGCTAGAACTTCTTTGATATTTGTGCTTTTGTTCGCAATTTTTATTTTCACTTCTGATTTTAATGATAGACACTTAATATCTAAAATGATATTTTACCACAAAAATTTGAGAAAAATTCATGTTGTCCAATTTTTTAATCAAATTATCTTATAAGCACAAAAAAAAAGCTTTTTTTGCTGTTGTTCTGTTAAAACTCACTTTGACAATAAGATGATCGTGATTAGTTGTATAATTTGCAACCAGCTAGAACTTCTTTGATATTTGTGCTTTTGTTCGCAATTTTTATTTTCACTATGTTCTGGTAGTACATTTTTAATTTTTTCGCCGTATTTAAAAAAATTAAGTTGATGATGTTTCTGAAGAAAAGAAACGTTGTTGGAAGTTTAATGTTATCTTAAATTATAAAGCGTAAGAAGTTGCCATGGAGAAGTGCTTCCAGATTGTCGATATCTTAAAAAGTGTCTGAAATAGGGCCAAAAAACGAAAATAAATTTTTTCAATTTTTCTTGAATAACTTTTGAACTAAGACAGCTATGAAAATTTTCTTTGCAGATATTTGATGAGCATCCAATTTCGCAACTTTGCCCTAATTTAGCCGACCTCGTAGCTCTTAAGATAAGCTTAAGAGTGCCATGAATTTAGACACTATTGAAACAAATGAATGTTGTCATTTAAAAGTGCGTAAAAAATCTACAAGTTTTTCCCCAAAAACATTTTTGTACTATCAAGTGGGTACAACCGAGTTATTAATGATTTAAAAACAATGCCCATTTTGATTTTTGTTTATTATCTAGCGTACCTAGGAACTCTTTTAAAACATTTAAGCATCGCTGAATAGGTCTTGCCTAATTTAAACTTCTTTGTAGCTGTTACCTTTTCGAGATCCCAAAAGTGGCCCTTCTATGTGGACCACCCTGTATAAGCTGTTTGGGGTTATTACCAAAAACAAACGAGATACCTAATCCTAATATGGTAAATATAGCTGTACAATAATTTATTAAAATATTGAATATTTTATAATATCGAAGTCTACATATACTATAGGTTTCGGTTTTATGTTTTTAAACGTAAATGAAAGCCTTTCTCGTGAGTGCATAGAATGTGTGCATTTTTAGGAATACAATGGCGCTATTATCAACAATACAAATCAATTAAACGATGGACCATTTCCTATAGTACTTTTCCCATACATACACGTTCATTGATAACATTCATCTGACACAATTCTACGTTACTATATATTATTACGTAACAAACGCACATTAAACTCGATGTTCCGTGAAATTATTCCGTTTTGAAAACCCATACAATCGGCAAAGTGTTTTAAACGCAACATCCGGAAGTGTAGCTATCTAAAATTTGATAGCATATGATTCCCACAACATTAATTAGATGAACTCGACGGTGAAGCTGCACACCAAAAATCGTGAACAATTATGCACACATACATGCGTTTTAGCAGCGCTCCCCCACCAAAAAGGGGGGAAAAACGTGAAAAAAACGTCATTCACAGATGGCAAAACGTATCCTTGGCAAGAATGCATATATTGTGTGAAAACTAGTAGCAGACTTCCAGTTAGTGTTAGGAAATGTTTTTATTCATGAACGTTCGGCTTGCATCTTACCGCTACTGATACCTTACACGCGTTTCAAACTAAACTCACCTCATGTAAAAATTAATCGGAAATTTGTTCATTAACTTCTCACATCGAAACGAACACTGCCTATGATATTATACAAAAATTTCGCAAGACTTTTGAATTGCGGTTGGTTTTGTATGTTAATTTGTTTCTTAAGAACAATGCAGTAAGTTTTGCTAACGGCATGGTCACGTCTAATTGTTCGCATAGTCTCTGAAATGATTTTTGTGTTCATGTGCGTTTGAATTTTGTGTACAAGCTAATTGACTAAACTTTTGTTCCTCGTGTTTTTAATCATGTGTGTGTGATGTTATACGAACTAATAAAATAATGAATAACTTTAAAATTTCTGTGATAATATTGTTATTAAGTGCTTGTGTTCCATCAGCTTACTTCAGTACCGTTATAATAGTTGAAGATGCAAAAGGTACTCTATTTAAGTATTTTTAATTGCCCATTAGTCAATTACCTTAAAGTTAACGTGATTTATTACCTTACTGTAAGTTTATTGTTACAAACAATTTAAAAGAAGTTGCTCTAACTGTTTCATTATAATTTATACGAGATAAAAGCATGAGAGGAAGAAAAACGTTAAATCCACTTATAGAATTTGATTGTAATTTTATTATAAATACAGGTATTTAGTAAAATTCAGTAAAATATCCAAATTTCAAAATGTTTCGATAGTTGGTTATATTTGCAAGATATTCTCCTTAAATCTGTTGCCTTATACAGGGTGGTCCACTTTTTTGAAGCAGGACTTTAACAGTTGATACAAAAACTCATATTAAAGCGAATATTCCATATAAACATGAGTGGTGGTAGTGCTGCATACCAAATTTGGTTTAAATATATCTACTGGTTGGGAAACGGTTAAAAATTATCGATATTTTTTCGAACATTTCAACACCCTGTATCTTTAAAATGAAGCGTTTATGAATTATGGTTGATGTGAAATATTCACTTTAAAATGAGTTTTTGTATCGACTGTTAAAGTCCTCCTACAAAAAAGTGGACCACCCTGTATATTAAAGAATAAGGAAAAATATAAAGGTTTTCTATTCGTTAAGTATAAATAATTAGGTACGTATGAGCGATTTTGAATAATTTTATGACTCTTTCCAATAAATTGTAACTTAAGCCAGACTTTATATCATAAATTAATTCAAACTTAGGACTGCAATAAGTTTTAAGGTGCGGAGTATTAAAAAACATCGAACTTTTTTTTCAAAACGTGGTCGTTTTTGAAAAATAATACATAATATACTACTTAAAATAATAAATTGTTGTTATGTAACTGATTGCCAGTCTAATTTATGATAAAATTAACGTTATTAAACTGATTTACGGAAAAATGGTACATTAAATTTACATAATTTATTCAGTAATGTCCTTTTAATTACTGGCTATTTTATGCTTTGTTTAAAATGAACCAATCTCGTTATAAAATCTGAATCAAACCATTGCACAAATTGACAATAATCTGCGATTTTTCGATTCACTTTTAACTTGGTTTTAACAGCATGTATTCATGGTTTAGTCGTTGACTTATAGTTCGGGTTTATGTAATACTCAATTATTTGATTTTAATGAGTCAACTTAGTTTTTAATGATTGTCAAGATGTCTTAAATATGTGATACTTTCTTAGAATATCAAAGTTAGTGTAGTATTTTGTAATGTCAAGGAACAATTATTTCAAGCAGTTATAATTTCATGGTAATGCAATCAATAAAGTGATTCAGTGCGCATAAAACCACAGTGTTATGTCAAAAAAAGTCTAATGTGCAGTTCTCGATTCTGTATTGTTTTCCAACAACCAATTATTTTTTTCTTATGGGCGTAATTTTTGCTATTCACATAATCGAATGGAATATTTTTTTCTGAATTCACTGATGTATCACACATGGTATATTATTTCTACCTTCAATGTTAAATTTGTAAAATTGCGTTATGGACAACAACAATCAGGCAGCTTGGTCGTTTTAGTTTATGTCGTTACCATGACAACCAATCAATAAATTAAAACATGATTATTAATGAGCACCGAATTTAGCAGCTTTGCCAAATTTAAACCTATACTCTAGCTATTATAATACGAGTCCGGAACATTCCTCACCCACAATTCTTCGCCCATAAATCTTCGCCTCCACAATTCTTCGCCCACAATTCATCGCCTACACAATTATTCGCCGCCACAATTCTTCGCCGCCACACATAGGTACGTTATAAATAAAAACAATCACATTTACAAATAAAATTTGTGATATGCTTGTATGTGGCGAAAAATTGTGGCGACGAAGAATTGTGGCGGCGAAGAATTGTGTAGACCAAGAATTGTGGGCGAAGAATTGTGGAGGCGAAGAATTGTGGGCAAAGAATTGTGGGCGAAGAATTGTGGGCGAAGAATGTTCCTAGACCCATTATAATAAGCGAGATTTCCATGTAAAAACTCGAATTTCAAAGACCCTGTAAACTAACTAAAATAGTAAAGAACGTTTATATGAAAGAATTTTCCCAAAAAGAATACTTCTGGAGTTGTGTTTAAGTTACATAGTCTCATAGGCCATGAAAAAATTTGGGAGATTATTGTGGTTACGTAAAGCTTTGCATCACCACAAAAGATGTTCTATGTGAGTATGTGACGACCTTCCAATTGGATTTGGACACAGATTACACTCTTTCAAAGGTGCCTGGTGTAAATCACACAAACTGTTTCTTGTCTACTTGTATATAAGATAAAAGAGCAAGTGTATGATAGAAATACTCTGTTTAAATTTATTAATATTTATTTGGTTATATAATAACCTTTTTTTTAATTTTGGGATAAAATGTATGCTCTTATAATTCTTTATAGGCTCCTTTAAACAAACTTGCAAGCAATTTTTGGCAAACAAATAAATTAAATAAGATCAAAATATACAATAGTAATTGATTCAACAAAAACATTATTTGCTCGTAAGAAGACCATAAAAATTCTGAGGAAGTTATAAAAATGTATTGCTTTTGAGAAAAAAACTTTATTCGTTCAACATTTTTGACTCTTTTTTTGTCATCCTGCATAGTAGTGAACATAATTTATATTTATTGTTCAATTATTGCCTAAATATTATTTTATAGACTTCAATAAAAATGGTACACAGTTGTACAATTTCACTGATCAAAAAGCGTTTTTTAAAAAGTGTGCCATTGGTTATTCCATAAACAATACTTAACTTTATCAAGATTGATTGTTCGGTTTTACCACAATTTCGCATAGGTCCAACTAGTACACACGCATTGCGAAACTATATTTTGTTTGTTTATATGGTTCCCTTTGTAGTGAACCACTTAATTATCTAGTATCTTACATACTTTTATTGTAGCAAGATAAACATCGGTCATAAATCAGTTCTAAAGATCATACACCAAACATTTCGTAAATTAAGCAATTGCAATTTAAAATGAATATTTGTATAAGTACTAAGATTAATGTAAAAATCACAAATTAAAATGGAATACAACATTAGTTTAAAAGTTTTAGAATATAATATTTACTATAGATACCTAATATTTAATAATCTACAATTAAATGAATTGTAAAAATACTATAGGTACAGTAAAACAAAATCTGTACTTAAATTAAGCAGCATCGGGTTTCGCTCTTAATCGGACGTTGAAGTCTCCTCATCTCTGTTATTTGACGCTTTTAAGATTTCACGAAAGCGCGCACACAACATCCCTTATGCTTACACTAGCTTGTGCACACCCAATACACAGATATACAGGGTGAATATTAGCTAAATCCCATAAGTTAGACTGTGAATACATAACCAGATAGAACATAATGTGTTTTCTAAATTTTCTGCAGTCTACACGATGGTATTTTGTTTTGTCGTTATTTTGAGAAATATATTTTAATACATTTATTAGTTCTGGGATCTAAATATACTGCTAAATTAATCGTTTATTTATTTAATCCAAAAATACACAGCAAAAAGTACGGTTTTAACTTTCACACTGAAATGACATGGGATTTAAACTATACAGGGTGGTCCACTTTGAAGGGTCACTATTAGGATCTCGTAAACGGTCAGAGCTGCAAAGAATTTAAATTAGACAGATTGTTACCCTTTCTGAGACCTATTCAGTGAAGCTTTAATATTTTAAATTTTAAAAAAGCTCCATGGCATGTTGATAATTAAAAAAAATCAAATTGGGCATTTTTTTTTAAATAGTTAATAACTTCGTTATACTTAATGGTAAAACATATTTTTGGGGAAGAATTTGTATATTTTTTTTATGCACTGTAAAATGAAAAAATTAATTTGTTTCAATATTGTTTGAACTCATAGCACTCTTTAGCTTCATATGAACTTTTTGGTGGATTTTATTTGTTTTGAACCTAAATATCAAAATAAATATATTAAACCTTATATGCTATTAAAAAGAAGAAAAAAAATGTTTTTTCATGAGGTCACAGCCACCTATGGTTTAATAAAAAAAATACAAGTTTGTAATGTATCTAAGAGTTTTAATAATATTGAAACAAATGAATGTTTTTATTTTACAGTGCGTAAAAAAAATCTACATTTTCACCAAAAATATTTTTGTTCCATCAAGTATCTCTAGTTTTTACAAAGTTTTAAAAATGTTCATTTAGATTTTCGTTTATTATTTAGCGTGCCATGGAAGTTTTTAAAAACATTAAAACATTACTGAATAGGTCTTGAAAGGGATGCAGTTTGTCTAATTTAAACTTCTTTGTAGCTCTTACCGTTTACGAGATACCAATAGTGGTGCTTCTATGTGGACCACTCTGTATATAAAAATAAATAAAAAATCAGAAATGCTTTTCTTTTTAAAACAGAAAATGAAAACACTTTAAGAACAAAATGTTTACATTTTGATCAATTTTCCATATATAGGTAGGTAGGTACTTGAAAAAAGCATTAGTAGATACCTACCTATCTACTGTAGATTCGTATGTATTTTTATCTTAGACCTGGAAACACAACTGAATGAATGTAATTTTCTCTTGACCATATAGGTCACCATTTAGAACAGTTTTTTGTATTTATTTTTACCAATGAACTAAGGTGAAAATTTAATTTACTTAATAAATGCAAACATTAATTTTTTAAAGGATAGGTACCATGTTTTTTTTAAAGATTTATACATTTATGTCTCTACCACTAGACATAATAATCCATACTTCAATAAATACAGATAATAATTATCTTTTAAAAACGTTAAATATAAAAATTGATTGGTATCCTAAACACAATCCACGTAAAATCATTTTAAAATTACCAATTTAACTGTCTATAATCTATCATAATTCAAAATATATTTGTGTTTCAACAAATTGGTTCTTTTTTTATTTTTTTTTTGCATATTTCTATTGCATGTTTCTATGCAATTGGGTAACACTGGTCAATTTTGTAAACACCATTTGATTGCTTGTGTGATCCTGTCCAGCTCTGCTAATTTAAACAATTTACTAAACTCTTATTAAAAATAATGTTACTTGTATCACGCATGTAGAAATTTATCATTCTGTATATCTACAAATAATTGCAGCAGAAGTGCTGTTTATAACATTTAATATAGAGTAAAATACACTTTTTTTGTTTGATACAAACTGTTGATAAAGAAGAAAAAAATGTTAAAAGTTTCTTTAAGTAAAAGTGTATTTGCAGTGAAAGAAAGCTTATTAATAACAAAAATTAATAGATTAATAATAGAAAATTGCTAGTTATTACTTCTATCATACGTATTTTTTCTAAGTAGAAAGCAAATACTTAAACGGCGCTTTTTAAAATTAAAGGTTTAGTATTGTGTAATGAATAATAATTACACAAATTACGCATTATAATACTCTGCACGCAATCGTAATTAAATAAAGCGATGAAATATTAACTTTGTGGTAACAAACTAAATGACTACAATTATGAGTAAAATGTGGTAGTCTGGAAATATAGGTACTTAAGTTGATAGCGAGCTGATGATATTTGAGATACCTATGCAAATTAGTGTGTACATCAAGAACAAAGAAGTAGGTACACTTGAAATTGCAGCAAATATACAAAATTTATTGCGAGTGTTTTTAAGATATACACGAGACTTTGAAGGACGGATGTTGTACGAAACCGGAAATTTAATACAAATTTAGAATTTATTAAGAATGGGATAAGAACCCACGCTAATTTTTACTTGGTATAAAGCGATATTTCGTTTGTTTATGGCCATGTTTCAACTTCGCTTACCTATTTGTATGATGACATATATTTGTGATTTTTTCAAAACTCTATTGAATCTATTGTAAATCAGATATTTTGTTTCTTGATACACGAGGTTTGCTCGGCATTTTTTAGAACACTGCTTTATTCAAACATTAACAGCATTTTAAATTTTGCTTTTTTCATATGGAACCCACAATATGACATGTACGCTAGTAAAATCGAGAAAATCCAAAAAATCATATCATTTTTGCAAAATAGTCCAAATTTCCAGAGAAACTGTATGAACAACATTGTAAAGGTCTAAATGCTCTCCTTAAAATAACCCTTAGCGATATAATATATTTCTCCACAAAATAGATTGTTGGTATAACATCGCTTAACAATTTTAAGGTACTAAGATTAGGCCTATGACACCATTTTCTCTTTTATTTAACCACCCTGTAGTACAAATTCTTTTTTTAACTCGCCAATCAATAGAACTCTTCATTCGCATAACCAAATATTTAAAAACATTGATGTTTATCACCTATTACTTAATTAATTTAAAGATTGCTATAAACAAATTGTATTATTCTAATTAATTCATTCGGTTAGTTAGTTTTTTTTTGCAGTATTCTTGAAGAGTTGGAAACTTATACTGCGTATACGATCCTGTGTTTGAGTCTTAATTAATATCTGAAATAACTAAAATTTAATTTCTTTATAAAGTTAAACGTTTGAATTATTATAATGATTAATTTTAAATGCAATATAAATAGGTTAAGTTTAGTCTTAATTCATTTGTTAAGAATCTATTTTGCAGATAAACTGAACCAGTATCAAGGCTCGTCTTCTAAGGAAGCAAGTGTAGTCTAGATACTGGTTAAGTCTTTCTACAAAATATTCTTCATAAAAAGCAACACTGGTCTTGAAATAAAAGAATCTGTAAAACAAGGAAATATCGGCGCTAATGGCCAATTATGCTGCGATTTTGCTCTAGGGTTAAGGTTGTTTAATCCAGGGGTTAATCCCAAGTTTAGCTTTTATGCAACCGGGTCTTGGTGTTTTTTAAATTATTCATTCAATTATTTTTAAAGCTTTTTAATAACGTAAATTTTTTATTACGGAATGCGAATTTATTGATAACTACAATGCATCTTTTTTTTGTATTTTCAGCATGCTTTAGAAGAGTGTTGGCTGGGAAACGGGTAATACAACGTTTTGTAAGAAAATCGATGCCTTGCGAACGGTCAGAAGACTGCCAACGGGAATGTGCAGAGGAAAAACGATTCATTTGTGAAGCATTCAACTACAGGTAAAGTTTTTAATCTTCCAGTTGCTCTTTAATTCGTAGTTAGTACCGTACACTTTTTATTTATATGAGAGCGCCCCCTTCACCCCCCTCCAGAACTTCTAATTAACTAGTAGCAAAAATCTCTTGAAAATAAACAGTAAAAAAACAGGTTTAATAGATGTTTACAAGACACGCTTCTTTCTGTAAGCGAGTCTGTCATATTACTATTACGTCACGTATACGGGGGCCAAGATGAATTTATTAAGAATGAAATAGAAGTAGAAAAAAGTTCCGGAACGGTCAATTATCTTAGTTATTTTCAAACTAAAAAATAAAAAATGGGAGTTGAATATATGGTCGAAAATAAAGAATTCATTGATATTTTTAATTTTTCGCGTTTTAGGTTCAGCAGGAAATTACCCCAACTTAATTTTTTTATTTTTTTTAAGCACCTTGTATGTTATAGAGCAGTGTTTTTCAAGTTTTTTGCTCCCAGGACCACTTCCAAAATTAAAAGTTTACAGAGGACCCCAATAAATTGCTTAGTAGCCAGTATTTGGGTTTTCATTACCCTGGCAAAAAAATTTAACTGATTTTTTAACATCATTAAAGGCTCTGGGGACCCCTTCAGGAGGATTCAGGGATTCTCAGGGGTGAGAAACACTGTTATAGAGTAACATTTTTGGATGCAGAATAAAAAACTACGTTTAGAAACATCACCACCAAGGGTAATTTTAAAATTAAGTTAAAATAATAACTAAAAAAACTATCACAAAATCGCGATAGATGTCACTTCTGTCATTTTGTTGTCATATTTTATTGTTGTTTATCATGAAAATATTGATAATGGCAGTGAAAGTTACAGAATAATCAAAATTTTGATTCGCACCAAAGTTATTCCTGTAATAGTTTAATGTTTTCTGAAAATATGGCCCAATTCTAAGAAGGTTTGGAGTTTTCGCGATTTACATTTATGTGATAACTATCCAGCCTGCACAGCTACCCTAGCCTTGTAAACCTAAATAAAATAAATAATTTAAGATACTTCTTGCTTTTTACGTCTGCTATTTGAACTTTTTGCGCCAATTTTTAACTAACGCCCTCTATTAACTATAATATGATCCATTACCAACAGACGGCCATATTGGATGAAAAATTGTTCAACAAACGTCAAAGGTGCCGACTGCCGACAGAAGCTGTTCCTACTGTGCTCGTACTTTTAGTATTAACACTAGTACCATTAGATGCGCAATAATTTTATCTTTCTATTGGTAACATTACCTTTCGTATAAGTTGAATTGGCGAGCAGGAGTTCACGAAAACGTTCAAAACAATATTAAACTATGTTCGAGCTTGCAAGTAAACACCCGCATATAAAGCTTTAATACACTACAAAGTTAATTTCCCACCATAATTCATTAACAAATCTTTAAAGTGTATTATCGATTTATAATTTAAACAATTCTTTAGCAAAATTGTCGATTTAAACAGCGGCTATATCAAGTAAATCCGTTTCAAAATACAGGTTTAAACTATACAAACACTCTTTAATTCAAAATTGACCTACCTTTCATCAAAATGTACAGGATACTTCATCATAGGCAACAGCGTTTTCAAAAAGTACACACGTTAATGTTACCAAAGTTAAACAATACGTGTTCAAAAGTATCATAAACACTTTAAAATTGTTATTGCATCAAAATTTCCGCAACCACTCGAATATTTATTATAAATTCAAGGTCACTACATTGCATTTAGTGGTCAGGTTCGTTTAGCCAACGATCTGGATGCTATCGCTAGCTCCTGCAAGCACGCTATGAATCAGCTAGCGTCAGCTGATTCAACAAACCCATGTAACATGAGCTATTCCGATTTTCGGGATAACACGAAATTTGCCAACACTTCCTACCGATAACTAAACACTCTGCGAATAATTTTCACTATCACAATATAGTTTTTTCACAAAAATTACACTAATTACGAGTTAATCAAACTGATGTCACTATCACTATAAGGACGCGTGCACTATTTTCCAATCGAGAAGCAATGCGCACGCCTGCTGCACTGAGTACGTGACGAAACATTCCAAAAAGGTGTTCCATTGGCCAGTTTTTGGCTGTAGCGCAACATTTATCTCAACAAAACAGATGTTAAATTTCAGCAAAAAATTAAGTTTCCAGGCTTACAGGCGAATGCAGTTACCTCTAGTTTATTCTTCTTCATAATGTGCCTAGTTTTATTATTATCGTGTTAGCCAATTTTAGATACATTTCATACTCCTTATATTTATTTGTACAGGGTGGTCTATTTTCGATGCCCATACAGGGTATCTCGGTTATTATCAGAGATAGAAAAAAACTAAATACATAAACTCGATTTATTATTTCGAGAGAAATTTATTGCCGTAAATAGATTTTTGATATCTTTTTTAATTTTCGAAATATAGCCAAAAACCGATTTTTGGCACTTTTCAAAAATGTTAAATATCTCGTTTAAACGAGAAGATAGAAAAAAACTTTAAAGACATTTTTCGCATGATTTTTTGTGCTTAATAAGATAGCGATGTTCAATTGTTTTTTACTTATATCAATGCCGATATATTGCACCTAACTTTCTTATTTTAAATGGCAACCATAGGAAAATTATATATTTTTGAAAAACGCAAAAAATAAGCTTTCGATTCATGTCAAAGCCAACTATGGTTGTCATTTAAAATAAGAAAGTTAGGTGTAATATATCAATATTTGTATGAGTAAAAAAAAATTGAACATCGCCATCTTATTAAGGACAAAAAACCATGCAAAAAATGTCTTTAAAGTTTTTCTCTATCTTCTCATTTAAGCGAGATATTTAACATTTTTGATGTCTTTTTTGATACTCGAAATTAAGCCAACACCATTTTTGGCTCTTTTCAAAAATGTTAAATATCTCGTTTAAACGAGAAGATAGAAAAAAACTTTAAAGACATTTTTTGCATGGTTTTTTGTCCTTAATAAGATGGCGATGTTCAATTTTTTTTTACTCATACAAATATTGATATATTACACCTAACTTTCTTATTTTAAATGACAACTATAGTTGGCTTTGACATGAATCGAAAGCTTATTTTTTGCGCTTTTCAAAAATATTTAATTTGCCTATGGTTGCCATTTAAAATAAGAAAGTTAGGTGTAATATATCGGCATTAATATGAGTAAAAAACAATTGAACATCGCTATCTTATTAAGCACAAAAAATCATGCGAAATATGTCTTTAAAGTTTTTTTCTATCTTCTCGTTTAAACGAGATATTTAACATTTTTGAAAAGTGCCAAAAATCGGTTTTTGGCTATATTTCGAAAATTAAAAAAGATATTAAAAATCTGTTTACGGCAATAAATTTCTCTCGAAAAAATAAATCGAGTTTATGTATTTAGTTTTTTTCTATCTCTGATAATAACCGAGATACCCTGTATGGGCATCGAAAATAGACCACACTGTACATAATCTCTTTTACTATTATATCTTAATATTATTTTTCACATATTCTATGCATAACTTTTTTAAATTAATTTGATCTTGACGTTTGTTTGATTTCCACAGTTAATTTATTAAACATCTTGACCCCTTTGTAATACAGGGCGTTCTGTGTATTTGTTTTCACTAATTTCGGTAGTCTAAAGTCGTCTTTGTTCCCAGTCTGGTATTTGTAAATGTCGTAAATAGTACAAGTTGTTAAAACTGGAGCTAACCCGAAAACATTTTTGACTTATGGTTTATTACGATTTTAAAGAGGTCTAAGGGATTACATACACGAAAGAAAACTATATGGCTGCTGTTAAAAATACAATTGATGAGAACAACTTAAGAACCGTAATCCACAATCTCCTGCATTTAAAAAAAGTAATTTACACATATTTTGAAAGCATTAATTGGCAGCTACTTTAAACCAGGGTAGGCCTGATTTAAATCAAATGATTTACTTATATCAAGCTTTAAATCACAATTTAAATCAAGCTTTAAATCACGATTTAAATAAATCACAATTTAAATCATGATTTAAATCAGCTGATTTTTTAAATTAAAATTATGATTGAAATCAAACTTTATTTTTTATCACAGTTTAAAGTCACACGTCACCTAAATTAAATGCACGTTTTATTTCGACCCCTTTAAACAACCGCTAGTAAAATACGTCGGAAATATTTCCTTTGGGCTTCTTATAGATCGGGTAGAAATAAATTTTCTACAGGAATTTTGTTGCTTTGTAAATTTTCACAATAATTTTTAATTTTCTGATCAAAAGATCTACAGCCTTAATCAGATAGTCTGCAACAATTGGAAAAGATTTTTATTATCGATTTCTCACAAAATTTTATTCCTGGTAAAAGTTGATGCATGACCTAAAGCTACTTTTAAAGATGAAAAAAAAATGTTATACGACACTAGATTTTTATAGTAGTGTCAACATCCAAAAGTTTGCAACTAATGGAAAAGTTGTTTTTATCCATTTCTTGGAAAATTTTATTCTTGAAAAAAGTTGGAGCATGTGATAAAAGATAAAACTAATTTTATTATTATTGTTTTAAAAAAAGCTTGATAAAAATTCATACGACACTAGCTTTTAGCGATTTTAGAAATATTTGCAAGATTAAAGTGCCCTTATTTTAAAAGTTTAAGAAAAAATTAACAGAAAACGATTTTTTTTAAATAGAGTAAAAGGTTTAAATTCAAAACATTTTTTTAACTTTTTAAAATTCTAAAAATAAGGGCACTTTTTGGATGTTAAAACTACTTCAAAAATAAAAATTGAAATTTTAACGTCATATTTTACCCTTGGTCGTATTTTTGAATTCTAAACAATCTTTCTCTATGAAGTTTTTTTTGTAACTCTTAAAATAAGGCTCTTGGAATATTTCTGAAATCGTTAAAATCTGGTATCGTATAAAGTTTTGTGAGATTTTTTTATCTTTTAATTAGTTTATCCACCAACTTTTATCAGGAATAAAAGTTTCTGAGAAATTTTTAGTAAAAAACTTTGTTATTTGTTAATACTTTTTGAATGACGCTGTATAGAAGAAGTGTAATGAATAAATTAGTTGCAAAAAGTAAAAATGGTAAAAAAAAATTAAATTTTTTAAATTTATTTCAATGATTTTTGATTTTTTTAATAAAAATCAAATTTGCCCATCCCTGCTTTAAACACAATTAAAATAACATCTTAAAAAATATTAAACGGTGTTTTTTATTCTCAATAAATTCGACTTGACCCTCGTATAAACTTGCTAAACATGAATTTCGAATTAAAACCATGTATTTTATTATCAAGTCATCGTATTTGCATTTAATATGTAGGCAATTCGTCAACCATGTTGTCCGCACTTTGTATCCTATTTAGTTAACGTTTTTAACTAATTAAGAATTCATCAATTGCACATAAAAAGCGTGAAGGTCTTGGATTAAACAATCAATTAACAATCTCTTCTGTTCATCCTAATTCGAAAAAAATCGTTCTTTGCTAAAAAAATTATTTGAAATTACCTACAACGCACTACGTTACTAAAATTAGTTGCTTACGTAACTACTTTTTTTTAAAGATAATTTTAATTTCTTAATCGTTGCTGTGAGTTAACGATGGTAAAGTATTTTTAATTGCTTTAATCCCATTCTTGTTTAAACTACATACGAAGCATAATATAATTGTGACCACATATTGTTTGTTTTTAAGATTTTAATAAAAGTTTAATAATCATATTGATTTACTTTTTTCAAGAATTTTTATTTTTTTATTATCATTGGCTTTGTCTCAGTACAGTTGAAATTTTATTTCTTGATATACTCTTCGTTCCCGGGTTTGGAACAGCGTCTTCTGTAGTTAAAAGCTGACGTTTCGACCATTATATCGTGGTCTTTTTCAAAACGAATAATTTGTGTGGGATGTTGCTGGGTTTATATATCCAGCTCGAGGAGACGTGGCGTTTCGCTTGATGAGTTTGTTCTGCCTCAGCGATTTTGTGATGACCGGTTCCAGATGTTTGGGAGTTGTACGCTTGTGTCTCTGTTGTAGTTGTTTGGGTTCTTGATGATTTCCAAATTCCAGGTATAACCTCGGCCAAAAATTGTTTGCGCGGGTCAGTAATTTTGTTTTTTTGAAGAGGATGGTGTGTCCCGTACTCTGGGCGTGTTCTGCTACCGCTGATATTTCGACTTGTTTCCTTGTTGTTTGTCCTTCGTGTTCTTTAAAACGCGTTTGCATACTCCTGCCGATCTGTGCTTTGTATACTTTTCCGAAGGAGCAAGATATGTTGTATATCCCCGTGTGGTGTAGTCCCCTCTGCTGTCGTGTGTTCTTCTTAGTTTATTCGAAAGCTTCTAAGGAGCGTTGAACACGGTTTTGATATTGTGTTTTTGTAGAAGTTTTAATATTTTACTGGTCATTCCGCCGATGTAGGGTAACTTCGATAAAAATTCTTTTTTTTATGTGAATTTTTCCTTGGGACTAGCGCTAGTGCCAGCACTGATTACTATATCTACTGTTCCTTCATTACCCCGAGATTTTAATTTTTACCCCATTTGGGTATTTGGGTAGACTAAAACTGCCGCCCCAAAAAAGAGCCGCTCGGAGCGGACCGCTAATCCTCCGCCCCCCAGCTACGCCTCTGATCCGAACCCTAGTTATAACGCAAACTTAGCTTTAACATTTTTGAATTTCTCATATATTTTTTTAATACAATGGTTAGCCCTGTTACTATAAAAAATACAGAACTCAAAATAAACCTTAATGACAAAGAGTATATTTTCAACAATAGTGCAAGACACAAAAATTGCAAAATCAAAATCAGAGTTAGTCTTTAAACATTTCGCATTTTTTGTAATTTAACCATTCCTCTATCGTTTATAATAAGCTCATCAAAGCAGAACCACTCCCTACAGCGAACTAACACAATATGATTTATTACAACGTTGTTTTAAAAGATGAAATGGGATTTCTTAAGTTTGACATGCACATAACACAGATTTGTTGATAGTTTTGTTTAAAATGCGCATCTGAAGTTACTTAATAATTTTGTTCTGTGCACACGCTAGCGTTAAACTTTTATAACGTTCTTGACTATTTCGCTCCCACAATAAAGATTGCCATCGTATTTGTTTTATTACGGACCATGCAACAGTAACTGACAAGGTAATAATTTCCAGGGTTTATTGTTTAATGCAACTTAATAATTTTCTCCTTCATATTTTTTACTAAAAGAAAAACATATGGGCTAGTTATTAGTAAATATAATAATTGAAATACTTAGCTACAGTTTTTGTCAGTAATTTTTTGTAAAATAAATGACGAGTTAAATTCAGGAAGCAGATAAATGATCAAACTTTTAACAAAACACGAACCGCATCTTAATCTTAATTTCATTGGTGGCTGCAATCTCCGACAAATATTATGCATGCGGTAAATTATTCATATATATAACAATACAACATATTTAGCATACTTCGTATTCCAGTTTATTTCGCTTTTGTAAAACATAAAAACAAAACAATAATATGTTAATGTGGGCACTCAAAAAAGTACATCGGTGTTTTAACAATTCTTAGCCATTTAAATCAACTTTTTATAAAAAAGTAGTTTTATATTCAAGAAATTAAACATGTTCAATATAAATTTTTAAATATATTCCCAAACTTAAAAATTATTATTAGATATTATTTATTTATTATTTTGTCATGAGTCCTTCTACTGTTAGGTGTAGGACTGTTGAGTTGGGTTGTGCTGACTTTTTTCCATGTTTTCTGTCTTGTGCTAGATTTTTTATGTCTTTCCATTTAAAGTTTTTGTCCGTTGCTGCTTTTTTAACTTCGTCTAGCCAGGTTTTTCTCGGTTCACCTCTTTTGTTTCTTCTCCGTGACCTTGTTCCATAGGCTCTTCTGGTTAACCTTTTTTCTTTCATCCTATAAATGGAACCCAACTAGGGTTGCCAACTGTTGAGTACAAAAAAAGAGAACATTTTTTTCAATAAACTTATTCGTACCTATACACGTTTTTTACAATTATAATTTAAGATTGGTAACTTAAAAAAAAGTGTGAAAAGCCAAAGTTCCTTCAACTGCTGATACTTTGAGATCGAGAGATGAATTTTTGTGTGTAAAAAAATCACATACCTACGGACATGGAACTAGTTCCTGCACGAAGAATTTTTGAGTGTTTTTTTGATAATACGTGTTGATCCAAATCATATTTGCCTTTGTTTGCAACTGAAACTATTGTATTACAAATCGTACAAGTCGCCTCCGATTTAGAATTTGATGTTGGTTTAAAACATTTGTATTTGGTTTGCAATTCTTCTTGAAAACAGATAATACGATTGGTTGTTTCAGGCCATGTGATTTGATTTGTAACGTGTGATATTTGCAAACCCCACCACACCTCACCTGTGGACCTGTGTTGACAACACTAGATTGACTAGATCAAAACTTCACATGCTTTTTACCTTTAAAGCTGTATTACACTACACAATTTCTTGTACAATTTGCTGTCAAAAAATTTTATACTAGATTGTACAGCTGTTGCCAAGTTACAATGTCGTAAATTGACATACGCGAAGTGTCAGTTTACGACCTAAGACGTGTTGTAACTTGGCAACAGCTGTACAATCTAGTATAAATTTTTTTGACAGCAAATTGTACAAGAAATTGTATAGTGTAATACAGCCATTACACACAATAAAATAGTGTTGTTAATTTACATTTCAAATTTAGAGAGGAACTTTTTCTTTTGTGCATTATTAAATAATTATTAATTAGCAAAATTTAAAAAAGAGGACATTTATATAAATAATAAAAAAAGAAAGAGAACAAAAATATTCTCTTATAAAAGAGAACATGTTCTCTTTAAAAGAGACCTGTTGGCAACCCTAAACCCAACCATCTCAGCTGCCTTTCTTGTATTTTTGTTTCAACTGATTTTATCTTTAATTGTTCTCTATATGTTTCGTTTCTGATTCTATCTTTTTCTGTTTTTCCTTGGATTTTCCTTAGAAATCTCATTTCTGCTGCATTTATTCGGCTACTATTTTTATTTGTGAGTTTCCACGTTTCACTTCCGTATAAAAGTGCCGGAGTTCCTGTCTAATTCTTCCATTGTAATCTTCGATAGCTCCTGATTTCCTCTGTCGCTTCTTACATTTTTTACTCCATATCTTTCGTTTATTTCATCTGTCTCCGCTAGCTCTTTAAAATATTGTCTTCATCTTTTCATTATTTTTTCCTCATCCGTAATTTTGTTCCCATTTTCATCTTGTATGTTTTTCATTCCGTATTCTTTTTTCTTTCTTTAAGGTGCCATTGATTCTCATTAAAATTCTCTTTCATGTTCTGCCCAAACTTTATCCATGATTTTTCCTTTGCTTCCCTTACTACAAACTTGGCTTCTTTCTTTTTTCCTTTGTATTTATTGTAATTTTCTACTTTCTTTGTATTTAGATAGATTTTCCATTTGTCTTTTTTTCCTTGATGATATTTTGTAGCTATCTAGTCCACCATTCTTTTTTTGTTTGTTCGCTATTGTTGATTTTCCGCAACTTAAAAATTAATAATATAAAGTGTAGTACATGTTAGGTACCTAGTAATAAAGAAGAATATTTAAAGGGTATTTATTATTGGTTTATACGAAGAATGGGCCTGTTTTATTAAAATCAATTTGGATATATCGGCCTTTATCTTGGTTAGTTTTAAATGCATGTCAGGTTCGACTTGCAACCGTGTCCTATATTTATCTTTAATTAATAGCATAGCTAAAAACCCAGTTTCGCAAAGACAAGAGGTGTTGAAAGGAAAAAAAAATGTCATCGTATTGTTGGAAATATACTTACGACTGTATCCGTCAATAAAATTTAATTTGCTTGGATATCAAATTCGGATATGTACAGTAAATTATTCGAACGAAGGGGGATTTATTATTATTGGCCTATTTTCAGCCTTACAGTTTATGTTACTCGATTATTACATCATACCTAATGACGATTTTGACAATTATTAAGATTTTTAATTTCATAAAATAAAACAAAACATTTACTATTGTTGAATTCGTTAGAATATGTATACTAAAATGTTTAAAAAGAAAATTCTTAGGTACCTACATCATTGATTATTTTTATACTAGACGCTAGCATAATATCCTTGGAAGAAAAATTCTGCCATGATATTTTCACAACTACAGCTCTTCGATTTCAATATAAGAATTCTGGCTAATAAAAAGTTGTATAATTGATATCAAAAATAAATTATTGTGTATCTTTTGAAAAGTGTTTCTATAATTTAATAAAAATATTTACGACCAAACGGAGATAATGTAACACAAGACTGACGGGATAATGGTCAAGGAGTCTCTAAAGAATACTCTTTTAATTAGCTAAATATTTCGAGCTGTTTATTTTACTCTTCTTCAGTAGCCAAAAAGCGAGGATGATAGAAAGCAATCGCAGATTAACATCATTTTAAATAAATAATAGGTCATCATAGTAAAATTCGTATAAATTCATAACTTGGTTGTTGATAAACCAAGTTTAAGTGAAGTCAATAATTAAAGTTAAAGTTTAAAAAATATAGAATATCATAATATACTTATATGTATCAGTAATATAAAAGTAGATGTAACTTAGTATTAATCAGAAATATCCAAATACATGATTAATTGACACAGATGATTGTAGAACACTTTAAAAATTTTTTTTGGACATCACAATTTAACAAATTTTGTATAAGACAAGAGTAAAATAAACAGCTCGAAATATTTAGCTAATTAAAAGAGTATTCTTTAGAGACTCCTTGACCATTATCCCGTCAGTCTTGTGTTACATGTTTCTATAATGATTGTAAGTGTCCAAGAAATCTTTACAACCTAATTTTTTCCTTAGTTTTTAGAAATAACATGTTTATAAATAGCGCAAAAAGCTCGTTAAATGTTACAAAAAAAAAAAAAACATTTCTGAGGTATTTAAAAACAACGTTATTTAAATTTTTTGTGAACTGCACTGGTTTAAAGAAAAAATCAGATAGTAAAAACATTTTTACTTACAACAATAAGCCAAATCAGAATAATATATCAAAACGATTTACCTATTAGCCAAACAGCAAGCTAAAACGCTTAATTTATTCAGATATAACAGATATTTTATCCAAAGTGAAACTCTCAGAGTGCGAATATAATCTGCGGTTCCTTTGTAGATTTATCAAATAATAACACAGGATTTTGTGAATTTCTTTTTTAGTTCTCTTTGTCTTTTTGTGTTGTGCACATATTATGTAGCCACAATAAAACTTATAGGTCTTTAATTAACAAGTCTCGTTTATCTTTACAAAAAAAAAACTGATTTCATAGCTTGGAGACTTATTTGTTTGTTAATAAAAACATTCATATCAAAACAAATATAAATACCTAAACTGATGTACTCTGATTTGCATCTGTGTCTAGCAAGAGTCATCAAGCACAGATCTATTAAAATATACAGAGCATAATGGTATTTAAAAATCAAAAGTTGTCTTGTTAAGACCGGAAACAATATAAAAATATGCAGATTATATTGCTTTGTTGAATATGTTTTTAATTTTGTCAGTATAATCAAGTGCACACATAATTTAAACCATCTAAAACATTTACAAAGAATTATTTAAAGGCAATGTACTCAAGATTGGTCCTTTAAGTTATAAAAAAATAAGCGAAAAGGTTTATCCAACTCTATTTTGGTTATTCCGTTATATTTAAAGTGTATGTACGAATAATGAGAGCAATCGCATTTAACCTTGCGTGTTTCGACAATTATAAATTGCAGTATCCGTGAAAATCGTGATTATAAACTACACGACTGACTAATTGAGGTCTTTTTCCAGTGCAGAATCCAAAAGCAAACTACCTGTACAAAATAACTCGCAAATTTCTAATTTTTAAATTCGTTTCCGTCGCCGACGTAATATTGTGGTCAATGCCATTCGAGCAATCAACGACCAAGAAACGTTTTCGGGAATTTTTTTGAAGGATATAAGTTTTATTATTTGATATGTTGCGACAAATTGCAGGAGATTGCCGGAAGAGCAGTCACGACAAAGGAGAAACTAAAATTCCGGTTATTATCTGCGTAAATCAGAAAATTACGTCATCTCTGTGACTGCTGCTCAAATAGCAGAAAACGGCCTCACTGCATCGAAGTGATGTCACTTTTTCCTCCCGAATATGTTATGCGTGCAACTGTTTTAGTTTCGAATATTTACAGCAAGTTCTGTTCAGGGCCGTTTCTAGTATTTAGAAGTTTTTGAGCTATATTGGGAAACCTTTCGTTATTAATATGCAAATCGAATACATCCCAAAGATCCTGTTCGCATGTTTAAAAGCCACTTTAAAATATTGATAAACATTTTCTTTTATTTTTCTTTTTGTTCTTCTTCTTTTGTTTCTCCTTATGAGTGTGGATTATGCTTCCAGAAGCGTGGAGAGGCGTCGCCTGGTCCGGGGGAAAAATTTACTTTGGCCCTAAGTAAATAAATTATTAGAAAATAGCGCATTAAAAAACAAGTTGTGGGATTGTATCTGGGTCCCTGTGAATACCGGGCCCGTAAAATTTACACCCCATAATCCCACCCTCTCGTCGGCCTTGCTTTCTTCCTCCATCTACTTTATCTTTGCCCTACTTTTTTTGTCGCCAAATTTGGGGTTTTTCCTAGTTTTCCTTTTGAATTCGATCTCTAACTCATGCTTCTTGGACTTTTCCCTTCTTTCTTCTTCTATACGATGTGCATATCCTAACCATCAAAGCTGTGCTGACGTTCGCTTTTACTAAAGTGTTCCATGAATGTTGCTCTTATTCTTTTAAAAACTTTAAATCCATGATTCTAATTCAGCTTTCTTAATTTTTTTGTTATACTTCTTGATTTGCAACCCTAGGTTAGAACAGAATTAAACGCTGCATGGTAGATTTTCACCTCGGTTTGTTTCGTTATTTATCATTTTTGGGATAACCCTCCTGTGGTTGCGAGAAGATCCTCCTGGGGTTGCGAGATGGAGTTCTGATATCATTCATTCATTTAAAATTCAAATAATTATTAAGTAGGTACATAATAAGTAACGTTCTAATTTATCCCTCGTTTCCATGAAAACAATGTTGCAAATATTTTTGAGAATTTGAGGGGCATCGGCAGCTAAAAGGACCACCGTCCTATATGGACGTACTTAATCTAAGGAAGTTTTGGTTAAGGGGTTCTTTAATTATTGAATTATAATTCAAATCGATTATGTAAAAGTTGAAAATTTTGAAATTAATTAAATTTCTTTAAAATAATTGTAATCAAAATTTCATAACGAAGCAATTTCAAAGTGCAATACGCAAATATATCTTCATTTTTCCCCTAGCATTTTATACCTACATTATAACCCTTACAAAACTAAGATTATATTTGAACGATGCCTCATCATTAAAAAAAAAATCATCTTCTATTACTAAAAACTGTCGAATTTTCCACATTTTTTTAAAATTTACGTGAAACAATCGCAAAACCAAAATTGGTAATCTTTTTTTCCTTGCAAGTGAAGTTTAAGGGAAGCTAAATGAAAAATGAATCCACAATTTTAGAGCACCTTTTTTTAAATAATTGAAATCCTTTGGCAAATATTTTTATTCGCTTTTTAAGTTTTGAAACATTTGCACCAGCTTTGTTTTCCAAACACATGTCATAAGCGACCATGACATCATTCGAAAGCGCTTTTTTTCCTCATTCAGTTGTTATTTTTATGGATTAAATTTAATTTAACAAAGTTTATATAAAATACGTGGTTTTGATACCAGGTGCGTTGAAGAAAAAAAAAAACTAGTGCAAGACAATATCACTTGAAAAACGATTAGGTACTATATTGTATCTATATCAAATTTTGAAGCATATTTGTGCTTAATTTATTTAAAATAAAAATATTATTTTATTATACCTACATAATACTTACACTTTAAACAATTCAGTAATTTATTTTGTGAATTTGATAAATGTTGTAGTTCATTCTAAATTCATTGCAAAAGTATGTATACATTTTACTGGAATAATAAATTTTTATTATCCCTTTAGCCTGTATAAAAATTCCTACATACTAAACTGAATTATTTATTTTATTTGGTTCGAGGATATTACTAAATAACAATAAAATAGTTTTAAATTGTTTCGTTGTGCAATTTATTACATGACCTCTGTGTTCACCTACTTGTCATGCCGTCCAGATCTGATAAGATAAACGAGTCGCTAGGTCTAACAGTACGCGATGATTTATAGCTGCTGCATAATTTTTAAACTAAAACTTAAAATCACACCCCTTACTTAAAAATTGCGTTAATTATTATTGAAATATTTACGAAATGCAAATGCAGGCACAGAATTTATCTAAATGTGTGTCATCAATACGGAAATGCAAAATATGACACCAAAAGTATTCAAAACTATTCCCTAAACTAAGTCAAGGCCGTTTCAGCTAGTAGCAGTCGATTCATTTTTTATTAGATATTAAAAACAGCACTAAAATGTGAACAAAAAGTTACTCCATTTTAATAAATGCTTGAGCTATTTTAAAAGTGACTTTTTTAATAATATAAAAAGGTTTGAGTAAAAACATGTATTTTTTTTGTAAAGCATATTAGCTGATTGTAAGTAAATAAATAAGTTTAGCATTAAAAAAAAGGAAAAACAATCTTTACTAGACTTATTTATACTAACTTAATTTTATTTAATTACAATAAAATACTAGCGTAAGTTAAGCAAGGTTGACCAGACGTCCCGATTTTTCGGGATTTGTCCCTATTTTTGGTTTAATGTCCCGATATCCCCAAGATGTATTTCGGGATATTGTGTCCCGATTTTCAAATACTTAAATTTTTAGTTATCGTTTACAGACAATTCACAATATAATGTAGATATTTCTTAAAAGTCCTTTGAAAAATCTATTTTGTTGTCTATGTACCAGTATGTCTGCTTAGAAGAAATCTTCCAAATGATCAAAGTACCTATGTGAGATAAAATAATATGAGAAGAATGTTTCTGAAGATAAGATATATTTTTGATGACATTGTGATGGGTGTCCCAAAAGTGATTATCTATTTTGGTGAATAAGAGTGTCTTTAAAAAAATTTTCTGCCTCAATGGTTTATGCATTATACAAATGCATGCATATAAAAAGGTTAAATTTTCTTACACGATTTCTCAAATACAAAAATTTGTATAATAATGAACATATTATTGTACAAAAAATAATAAAAAGTAGATAGTCACTTTTTGAAACACTCTGTATTTTGGAAACTTCTGAAAATCGGTGTAACCGAAAAAAATCGTATTTATTTTTTTGGTTGTCATGTCCCGATTTAAAGGTGTATCGATCTGATCACCCCAGTTAAGCTACTTACTTATTTTGGAAGATAAACCTAACAACCTATACATTAATGAAACGAAAAAAAAAAAACTGGAAGAGGCAGATATACAAAAAAATATTACACTAACATCCTGATTTACTCAGGTTACAGATCTAAATCATTCATTCAATACTTTACAAAGAAAGAAATACAAAAGCCCTCTTTTTAAAATAAATAGTAAGTATATTGTCTGATCTTTAAAGATTTAAAGGGGGGTACTCGAAAGTGTTTCAAACAATTATATTAGCATCGTTGCTGTAGAAATGTAGCTAGATAATATAGCTTTATTTAAAACTACCCCAAACTAGTCCTATCTTTGGCCGACAAGGGTGCGCCGGTTAGATTAAAGTTTAGTCTACATAGTATATGATTATACCTTATAAAATCTAAAATCATATAGACTGCGACCTCTATTAGTGACATTTTCTACTTATATTTTGTATCAGGAGCACATAAAGGAGGTGACAAGAACGCTACGACATATGCGACTGCTACAACCAACGTCCTAAAAAGAGACAAACGATGCCTTCCATTTCTGAACTAGATATAAGTGTCGACGTCCGATGCAAAATCTGTTTCCTTCTAACTCATCAATAATGTAGCGTTCATTTGAGGTCCGTATTTTAAGCATATTTACATTCATTCAACCACAACAGCTGATCTTAAACGATTTTAAAAAGTTTAATTTTAGCCTTAATAACGTCATTTAGGGTAAAGTAAAATATATTTGCCTCATAAACTTACATAATCTTTCAATAAATGCAAAATTCAAAACATAAATTGAGAAAAGTTAAGCATTACAAAACGCGCGGTAATTTCAAAAATTAAAAACTACTTATAACTGTTCTCATACCCTCGACTATTACTTTAATAACAATTATTTACCTTCAGTTGGTTGAAATAATGATTTAAAAGTTTTTAATAAAACGTGTGAATGAAATTTTGTAGCATTATCTTAAATTTACAATATTTTGGCTACGGTCTTTGGGCAAAATTTTACATTTGTCTCCATATTATGTACAAGTTTTAAAGACACACTAAATAATACATTTCCAGCTAAAATTTGCTCCAAAAGACCTAAAACAGCTCTTCAAAGTTTTCAAAAACGTTACAAGTGTATAATAAATAACCTTGTATTATTGTTGACACAAATTTTAAATTTTCAATGTCTCCATATTTTTTAAAAATCCTAAGAATACCATAAGAAATGAATGTCAACCTTAAGCTTGTTCAAAACGGCCTGACACAATTTTTCACAGCTCTTCAAATTTTTTAAAAATATCTCAAGAGTATAGGTACACTTGCATTTTCATTTGACAAAAATTCAAAAGTTTTGCAATGGTCGTCATATTTTCAGAAAATGTTCAAGATACTACAAACAATGAAAATTTTCTTTAGTTTGTTTAAAAACTACCAAAAATATTTTTTTACGGCTCTTCAAATTTTTGACTGTTATCCAAGTGTATAGACTCACAATTTTATTTTGTTAAATTTTGATTTATTTGGTCTTGTTTTATGTTTAAGAATACTAAGTACTGACAAGGACATAGCTTCGTTTTTGTGTGGTGGATCATATACCCATATTTTACAAAGGCAACAATCAGTTTTTTTTTAAATTTAAAGTTTAAATCTAAATCAGCAGAACGTCTATGGCTTCGGACCCCTATGGGATGGCATATCTTCCAACCCTCTATTTATGCCAATGCTTCTCACTAAATGTTTGTGGTTTTGAAAAGGATAGTTATTTTACATTAAATTATGTAATTTATGAAAACATTATTCGGTTTTTTATATTTATTTATAAATAAATTTACAATAGTTGTAAATTTGTTAATTTTAAAATGGTGACATCGATGAATAGGACATAAACAAAAGTGCTTTGGTGTTGTTTATGATTATTAATCTTTTTTCTGCGTCCGCCACTGACACCAAAATCACTAAAGATTTTATTATATATTTACAGATTGGATCCAACTGGAAGAGGCCAAGGAGATTGTGAACTCTTAGACATACCCATCTCCAATTTGGACATTCCCCGAGACGTAGTTACCGATCCCGATTATGATTATTTCGAAAGAGACAGAAACAGCGCATCCGACTGCAGAGGATACCAACGTCCTGGTGGAGACTACCATGGAGGAAGTGGCTACAACTCGTATGATACTTCAGTAGGCCATCATGGCCACGGCTTCTCACACAGAAACGATTATTACTATTACGACAGAGATAGATATGATTATGACGGATACCGGGACAGTTATTACGGAAGCAGACGACCAAGACCATACGGAAACCGTCGTGGAGGTAGGAGTGAGTGCTTATTAATTTATTTGTTGCGAATATCAACTCACTGTTTTCAAAATTTTCAGATTATGGTCATTACGATAACCGGAATTCCCAAAATGATTATGATGGATACGATTACAAACACGGTTTCGCGGATAGGAAAGGCTATGGTGATGATGACTCTTTCGGATACCATTACCCAGACCCGGGTACATTTGCGCCAGATCGCCATGAATACAAGCCCCACGATCGTGATAGGCCACCATCGTATGATCTCAAACCTTATCTACCATATGTACCACCATATGGAACCACCACCCAAAACGGTTTGAATAAATACTATCACGAAAGGGAAAGAGATCGGTATCACTGGGGCTTTAATAAACAAGACAGTGGATGGGGAACGTACGGAGGTGCCTATGGCAATTTTGGTTCGCCGTATTCTTTCTACGGCCACGACTTCTACAACCAAAATCGAAATCAAAATCGTTTCGATTTTGACGAGAAATATAGAAATCAATACTATGTCCCATATGATAATGGAGGGGTAAAAAATTGGGGTTTGTATGGTGGAACCTACGGTAACGGAGGAAAACATTACGGGTATGGTAAATTTAAGGATACTTACGACTTCTGGGGTCTCAATCGTTTGGACCAACATGGCTATGACTATGGCCATGATCAAGGGCAAGGCTATGGCCACGATCAAGGGCAAGGCTATGGCCACGATCAAGGGCAAGGATATGGCCAGGATCAATCTGGATTACTACCACCTTACGCTGATAAGCCACACGTACCTGGTGGACAATATTTACCACCAAAACCAGGCCATCATGTCGGTTCTCATGGGGACAGTGGCTATAATCAAATTGGTCATGGAACTTATTTTGACCGACTTCCCCATGATCCATCACCAGGTTATAAACCTAGTGGTCACGACTTGTTGAAAGATGGTAAATAACATATCTTATAGTTTTATAGTATAACCGACAGTGAAAAATTATATATACCAATAGCATTAAATCAAAGTTTGAAAAGATTGCATTGCTAATTAAAAATGTTGTCTCTTAAGAATCTTCAACAACAACAAATTAACGAAGATTTATTTAGAAAACTTTACAGTTGAAACCAACACGTTTCCAAAATGTGACAAAATTGTTATAAAGGTCTTTGATAGTTATTTAAAAGTAGAATTTAATGAAGCATTTTAATATTGAGATAATATTGAGATACAAAGCAGCTTATAACTAACGAATTATTTAATAAAATTTAGACGTTCCCACATATGTTCTCAAAAGTATTATTTTCCAAAAAATAAATGAAGGCGTATATAATTTTAATCAGAAGCAACTTTTGCGTTCTTTGCCTTATCAATACAAATTTCAAACATGTCATATATCCTAACATTCTCAAATTTTATAATATTTTAAAAATAGAATAATGTAATCCTAAATTGAATACACAAAATACTCAAAATAATTTAAAAAATAGGATCAAATGCATTTCTTAAATATTGCAAAAAAAATCAGGAGGTGATTCCTTATCGAAAATTAAGGGTGGTTTTTCATATAAAATGTTTTCCTTAGACGTCTCCTTTCGGAGTTACAACCCCCTAAAGCGGAGCGGTAAAATTAGGTTTTTATATAATTTCTCCAATTTGGATAAATGTAGGAGAATGATATTTGTTAAATGTTTTATACTTATTAAAATATAGATTTGCTAAATATCTCAGAAAATAAGATCGTCACAAAATCGGAATAATTTATCAAATTTTGCTTTTATTAATAAAATAATTATCTTTTGTAATCTGTTTAATTGTTTAAAATAAAAAAGTTATGGACAATTATCAATTTCGTGAAAATTTCAAAATTTTGTGTACGTTAGAAATAAAAACTGCTACAACAAAAATATGATAGCACAGATCTCTGAAACGTAACCCTAGAAATCTAACTCAGATTTTCGTGAATTATTGCATAATAAATATATCTATTAATATATCCTACAAATATTTTGATTTGGTATTAACTTGTACTTTTTTGCTTTAAGCATTTTCTTATCATTAAAGAGGATTATTAAATCTTTGCAAAGCATATGAGGATCTACGATAGTTTGGAAGTGACTTTGCGCTCCACGACAAATAAATGGCTTAGGGAAATACTAGCATACCTAAATTCTTTGTTCGTTAACAGCACACCTCAAAAACGATTAAAAATCTTGTTTTAAATACCAACATTATTGGTAATTGGTCAAATTTTGTCGTAAACTTAAGTATATATTAGTATTTTGTCTGAATTTTGTTTGTAAAATGTACAAACTAGTAAAAAAAACAAACCCATAGAGATATATGTATTTTAGACTTATAATTGGTCAGCAAATAATGTTTTGGTATTATTTGTTATTTAAACGTAATTCTGAAAATAATCTGAATATTGGAAATTTTTAAAAAATTTGTTTTTAGAATGTTCGTTAAGATCTTCGACTGGTTTTCGATTACACAAGGCTATCGTAAAGAAATTCTTCGTAGTTCCCAACATATACGAATGCGAACTGCTGTGTTTTAGGGAAAAAGATTTTCAGTGTGCCTCCTACTCATTCAGGTAAAACTTTAAAAAAATAATTAAATAGTTTTATTCATTTGTTTTCATTTTTGCAGATACGCAGTTAATCCTTCTTCGCCCACTGAAAACTGTTATCTTAGTGATAGAAACTACAAGGAATTAAACTACTACACAGATTTAGAACCCGATCGTGACTTCGATGTGTATACCATGAATAATCCAACACGATGCGCGCAGCCATTACTAGGAAAAAAACACAGCGGTATGTTAAATAAAATATGTCGACTTCTCTTACATAAATAGTGAGATGCTGTCAACCTTTATTATATAGATTTAAAGAAAAACTGTTGTGAAAACGAATTAAACAACTTCTTATTTTGGAATCAATATTGTTCCACAAAAACTTAACATCTTGCTGAAATGTTTTTTTTTTAGAAATGTTTTCTATTTGGTTTTGAAGGGTAGAAGTTTGCGATTTCAAGCACCCTACTTTTCATTTTTGAACAAGATGTAGTCAATTAATTAATTTATTTTAATATCATTCATTCATTCACATATTTCTTATTTCATAACCTGATCACTTTATTAGGCGGGTTTAATATTTCCAAAGTGTGGTCCCCTTTTAAGGGATTTATACGATCATTCTTCTCTCTTCTCACCAGAAGCGTAGCTATAACTCTTGTGTCCCTATGCGAAAAATTTCGGGACCCCCTGGTTTACTACGCTCCAAGAAAAATGCGATAACCAAAATAAATTCAAGGATCTCAAAAACTAACTATTTAAATAATGATGACTTTTGGTGCGCAGGGTTACTTAATTATTAAGCATTATAGATACGTACTTAGGGTACCAAGGCGAAAAATTGCGAAGTAGCCTTTTTTTAGGTTGATATAAGGTTTAAGGGGTGAAATTTGGGGTTTCGGTCTGACCCTGTACTTACGACATCAGGTAGCCTTTATCTTTCTCTGCTTTTTAATATCAATTGTTTATGAGATTTTTGTTTCTCGATATGTATTGGTGGACAAATAAATAATTATCTGAATAACTTACAGACTGGAAGACGACAGAACCCATAGGCAGACATACAAAAAGATAATAAATACACTAATATCCTGATTTACTCAGCTTACAGATCTAAATTATTCAATACTTTGCAAAGAAATAATTACGGACCCTCTTTTTAATGTAAATAATATATTGTCTGATCTTTAAAGATACAATTACATCGGAAACTTCATAAAAAAGTTAAAACAGTGTTTACCAAAGTGTGGTACGCTTACCCCAGGGAGACTCGAAAGTTTTTTAAGCATTTTTGCTGTAGAAATGTAGCTAGATAAAACAGCTTTATTTGAAACTACCCCAAACTAGTCGTATCTTCGGCCAACAAGGGTACGCCGGTTAGGCTAAAGTTTAGTCTACTTAATATATGACTAGACATTATATATTTTAAAATCGTGTAGACGGCGACCTCTATTAGTGAATTTTTTTACTTTAATTTTGTATCAGGAGCACATAAAGGAGGTGGCAAGAACTCTACGACATATGCGACCGTCACAACCAACGTGTTAAAAAGAGACAAATAGCGCCTTGCTTTTCTGAACTAGATATAAGTATCAACGTCCGATAGAAAATCTATCTCCTTCTAACTCATCAATAATGTAGCGTTAATTTGATGTACGTATATAAGCATGTTTACATTCATTTAACCATAACAGCTGATCGTAAATGACTTTAAAAAGGTCAATTTTAGCCTTAATAACGTCATTCAGGGCAAAGTAAGAAATATTTGCCTCATAAACTTACATAATCTTTCAGTAAATGCAAAATTTAAAACATAAATTGAGAAAAGTTCGGCATTACAAAACGCGCGGTAATTTCAAAAATTAAAAGCTATTAATAACTTTTCTCATACCTTCGACTATTTTTAAATAACAATTATTCACTCTCAGTTGGTTGAAATAATGGTCAAAAAGTTTTTAATAAAACGTGTGAATGGAATTTTATAACATATTCTTACATTAACAATAATTTGGCTACAGTCTTTGGGGAAAACTTTGCGATTGTCTCTATATTATCTAGAAATTTTTAAGACACCCTAAATAATGCATTTCCAGCTAAAGTTTGCTCAAAAAAGCCTAAAACAGCTCTTCAAAGTTTTCAAAAACGTTACAAGTGTATAATAACCTTGCATTTTTGTTGACAACAATTTAAAGTTTTGCAATGGTATCCACATTTTTTTTAAATCTTAAGAATTATTGTTAAATGTTTTCTATTTACTTTTAAAGGGTTTGTGAGTTCAAGCACCCTAATTTCCATTTTTAAACAAGATGTAGTTAATTCCTTAATTTATTCCTTTACCTGATGACTTTATTAGGCTGGTATAACGTTTCCAAAGTGTGGTCAAAGAACCCCCTATACTCTTTTGGGGGATTCATGAGATAATTCTACTCTCTTCTCACCAGTGGCGTAACTAAAACTCTTAGGCTCCTATGCGAAAAATGATCGGAGCCCTCTGATTTACTACATTACAAGAACAAAGCGAAAAAAAAAAATTAGGATCCCAGGAACTAAGTTTTTGAATAACGATGAAGTTTGGTAGCGCAAGGTTACCTAACTATTAAGCAATATAAATACGTACTTAGGGTACCAAGGCGGAACGGGATACAACAGAACTTTTTTGCTCGAAAAATTGTGAAGCAGCCTTTTTAGGTTGATATAAGGTTTAAGGGGTGAAATTTGGAGCTTCGGTCTGACCCTGTACTTATGACATCAGGTAGCCTTTATCTTTCTCTGCTTTTTAATATCAATTGTTTATGAGATTTTTGTTTCTGGATATGTATTAGTGGACAAATAAATAATTATCTAAATAACTTACAGAATGGAAGACAGACAGAACCCATAGGTAGACATACAGAAAGATAATACGCTAATATCCTGATTTACTCAGCTTACAGATCTAAATTATTCAATACTTTGCAAAGAAATAAATACGGGCCGTCTTTATATTATAAATAATATATTGTCTGATCTTCAAAGATACAATTACATCAAAAACTTCATAAAAAAGTTAGTTAGAACAGTGTTTACGAGTGTGGTACGCGTACCCCAAGGGTAACTCGAAAGTGTTTCAAGCATTTACTTAAGCATTTTTTGCTGTAGAAATGTAGCTAGATAAAATAGCTTTACTTGAAACTACCCCAAACTAGTCCTATCTTTGGCCGACAAGGGTACGCAGGTTGGACTAAAGTTTAGTCTACATCTCTACATAGTATATGACTATACCTTATAAAATTTAAAATCGTGTAGGCTGCGACCTCTATTAGTGAAATATTCTACTTATATTTTGTACCAGGAGCACATAAAGGAGGTGGCAAGATAGCTACGACATATGCGACTGATCAACCAACGTGTTAAAAAGAGACAAACAGCGCCTTGCTTTTCTGAACTAGATATAAGTATCAACGTCCGATAGAAAATCTATCTCCTTCTAACTCGTCAATAATGTAGCGTTCATTTGATGTACGTATATAAGCTTGTTTACAGTCATTCAACCATAACAGCTGATCTTAAATGATTTTAAAAAGTTCAATTTTAGCGTTAATAAGGTCATTCAGGTTAAAGTATTAAATATTTGCCTCATAAACTCACATAATCTTTTAATAAATGCAAAATTCAAAACATAAATTGAGTTAATTTAAGCATTGTAAAACGCGCGGTAATTTCAAAAATTAAAAACTACTCATAACTGTTCTCATACCTTTGACTATTACTTAAATAACAATTATTCACTCTCAGTTGGTTGAAACAATGACTTAAAAGTTTTTGATAAAACGTGTGAATGAAATTTTATGCTATTTTCTTAAATTTACAATTTTTTGGCTACAGTCTCGAGGAAAATTTTGCAGTTTTCTCCATATTATCTAATAGTTTTAAATATACTCTAAATAATGCATTTTCAGCCAGTAAAGATGTATTTTCTAGCCTAAAAATTTATCGGAAACTACTGATTTTCTGGACGGACGCAGAAAAATAATTTTACACGTGTCATCTAACTGCAATTAATTCGTCTTTTTATTTCAGATTGTTTCTGGAGAGTACGCAATGGTTACAGATTAGACCATAGTGTTGTTAGAGACTCTTTGAATGTTAAGTCAGTTGTGGAGTGTCAAATTGAATGTCTTCGGTCATTTGGATTCACATGCAGAGCTTACAGTTTTCGGTAATTATGGCCTTTTATTGATAATTATTTATCAACACTTAGGCGCGATTGTACAAACGAACACTGGTGTTAAAATACGAGTTAATCCTAGAAACTAAGCAACATCAGCGCCAACTATGCTGCGATTTTGCCCAGTTCTAGTGTTAACGTGGTTTAACCTCGGGGTTAATCCCAGGTGCAACTTTTATGCAATCGGGTCTTAACGTAAGTTTATAAGTACAATTAAAAATCTCTTGTCTTATTCTGTTATTCTATATTCATTCACGATTCTTTAGGTATGGATCACCGGTAATCGGGGGAGCAATTGATAACTGCCAGTTAACAGATTGGCCATCCTTTGAACTGGATCCGCGAACTCAGTTATTACCAGAATACGGATTTGAGTTATATGACAGAGGCAGCTACGGACATGGATGCGAGCCTAATCATTTTAGTATTGGAGGAAGACCACCAAAAGAGGACGAAAATAAAATAGAAAAATGTAAGTAATTAAAATTTTTATTTGTATGTACAGGGTTGCGCAAAAGTATGGAAACAAACAAATATCTAGAACACTATTGCAGATATAACAATGGAATTTTGTATCTGAGCGTTATGGTATTTTTCGGATTCGATGAAAATGTTAAGGTTGCAATACGACTTCCGGTTTAACGGACTCAAACTTTGAAATTTAAAATGAAACACTCTGTATATTTTTACATTTTTGGATTCGTCTTAAAATTTACTTTAAAAACTTTATTCGGTAAGATGGGATTAAAGTCAACCGTTTTCGCAAAATATACATTTTTATGAAAATTTTGAGCGATACAGCACTTTCAATTTTTTTAAACATTTAAGTTATCTAAAATTAAAATTGAATTAGAATTTCGTTTGAAAATTGGATTAACAAAATATTAATTAATAATTTGCGCTTGCTACATTTTTAAAATATTACACAGGGTGTTTTTACTTTTTTATGGCCAGGTAAGGTAACTTTATAATTTGTCATAGTAAATAATAAAATTTGGCAAAAAATCGTGTTAAATGAGCAAACCTATTAAATCGTGTATCAGTAAAAAAAATTAATTAGCATGTTCATATATTTGTAAAACTAACGTAGTTATACATAGTACAAAAGTTATTGGTAGAAGACTCGTTTGAGTAAACTATAAACATATATTAAATCATCAAAAAGTTTTTGGAATAATCATTCATAGTAGTTTCTTATTCAACTAATTTAGGATTAAGTACATTTATTTTTACAACTACACGTAATATAAAAAACGAGGTATTTGTAGCAGATTGATTAAAAGGAACAATAAATCCATAATATCAAAAAAAGTTATTTAAAATAACCATTATAAATATCTTTTTTCCATTCAGTCGTTGTAGGGAGGGGTTAGTTATTAAATGAACGGAGTTACACATAATATAAGTAGTATTAGAACAGTAGTTAATGTTAAATGAACACAAAATTCTTATGTCGTACATTAAATGAAAGAAAAACAAAACTCTTTTGAATATTTATTCTAAACAACTTCTTTTGAAATTGTAATGACTTGATAGGTTTATTTTTAAAAGTAATGAAGTGACACTTTACGAGCACCCTAACATGATACTAAAACTTTTATGATAAGACTGATTTTGTACAACAAATCTACGAATTATTTATTTGAGATTAAGAAACAAAACAAGTCTTTAGCAATTTTCAAATTGAACAGTTTCTATAATTTAAACTAAGTCAGGGCTAGACTTAATTTAGGGTTACTTTGGAATCAGGCATTTTAACAAAAGTGGATCATAAAATTGTAGTTTTCATTTTTGGCAATAATTGTAATATGTAATAAATAATTTAATGTTACAGTATGCTATGTGGGATATGGTGCACCGGCTCGTCTATTACCCCAGGCCACAAAAACATCTGTAAGGGTAGAAACAGAAGTGGATTGTCAAGCAGAATGTACGAGAAACAGAGACAAGACATTGTTTCAGTGCATGTCTTTTAGTTTTCGGTAATTTCGTTTTTTTTTTATAAGTTACTGTTGTAAAACTGAAATATGCATTTTGATCTAGGACAAAAGCTTTAAAGGGAAGTCCAAACTGCGATCTTTCGGATATAATGCAGAGAGATTTGCTATTAAACGTGGATTACGTCTCTGATCCTGATTCTTGGTTGTTTGCTTGGGATAATTACAACCCGAAATGCGTGGCTATTGCTGATGGATATGGTGGCAGTACTGGTGTTGGCCATAATCATGGCCAGGGTCATGGCCAAGGTATTGGATCAGGGTATGGCCATGTTCATGGTACTGGGTCAGACTATGGACATGGTCATGGTATTGGGTCAGATTATGGTCATGGTCATGGCCATGGTATTGGATCAGATAATAGTCATGGTCATGGTCATGGCCATGATGGTATTGGATCAGATAATAGTCATGGTCATGGTCATGGTGTTGGGTATGATTATGGACATGCACATGGTCATAGACCTTCCCAAGATGGAGAATACCATTCCAATCATAGACAAGGTAAACGCCTTTAAATTTTGTGCAGATTTTATTTATTTATAATAGTTATTCCATTTGCTAAATTGATTTATTTTATAATTTACTGGTGTTTAAGATTACATTTTTATTAATTTACAATTTTTAGATTTCGGCTATCCCTTAGACACATGGAAAGTGTATAGTGTTAATGGTTTTCCATGTAAGCGAGGATCATTTTGTCGAGAAAACACAGTAGCGGGCTTTTGGTACTGCGAGTTGGAAGGAGGCGAAGAACACTCTTGGGATTATTGTTGCAGACCTGACCATCAATGTGGTCATTCCGAAGGTTTTCGCTATCAGTGGTAATTATTAATGAGATTACTTGATACACCAAAGCATTTCATCCTGTAATAAATAGAATTGCAACAATACGTCTATTCAAATTTTAAAAGCGTGTGTGGTGCCCAAATTTTGGAATAACTTTACATGGATATGTGTCGGAATATTCTTTAACAATAATCATTATACTTATGCTGAATTGCCAGATATTCATTGAACGGTATCCGGAAGATTCACCGAAAACCAATTCACCGAAAGCAATTCACCGAAAGCAATTCACCGAATATCAATTCACCGAATAAGCAATTCACCGAATAAGCAATTCAACGAATCATCGAAAAATAAATGGATATAAATTACGTGAAATATGTTAATCAAAGATCAGTAAGTAATATATTTTGACTGGCCATCCTATTTTGTACATTGGTTGCACTTTTTGGGGTTAAGTACTTATTACTCATATTTTTAGTGTTTTTAATTATGGCTTTATAAGGTGGTTGGACCCTCAAACGTTGTTTTGCGTATTTATATCCACAGGTCTAGAGCAATTATTACACAGTAAGAAACAATTAAAACAATGAGAATAATAATTGCTCTAGACCTGTGGATGTGCAATATTCTTGAATTTGGGCTCAAAATGTAGCTAAAAGATGGGCGCATCTGATGACTTGTAGAAAGTGCATTTTAAAGTGTGTTTAGTATTCTTTACGGACGTCCGAAAATGGTGCTTAGAAATGGTCATTTTTGCGATCGCGTAAGCCATGACACCGTGTTAGAAAAAAATCAAAATTTCTTATTTTTTGATGCGCGCATCCTTTGCGAATAAAACAATACAAAGTTTTCAAAATCATCTCAAACGGTTCCCGAGAAAAACGCCAAAAACTAGACCCCTGCAAAAGCCGAAATTTGTTTGGAAAAATAAGCACCTCGGTTCACAAACAAATTCATAACTTCGTTATGACGTGTGCAATATTCTTGAATTTGGGCTCAAAATGTAGCTAAAAAATTGGTGCATCTGATGACTTGTTAAAAGTGCATTTTAAAGTGTGTTTAGTATTCTTTACGGACGCGCGAAAATGGTGCTTAGAAATGGTCATTTTTGCGGTCGCGTAAGCCATGACACCGTGTTAGAAAAAATTCAAAATTTCTTATTTTCCGATGCGCGCATCCTTTGCGAGTAAAACAATGCAAAGTTTTCAAAATCATCTCAAACGGTTCCCGAGAAAAACGCCAAAAACTAGACCCCTGCAAAAGCCGAAATTTGTTTGGAAAAATAAGCACCTCGGTTCACAAAAAAATTCATAACTTCGTTATGACGTGTGCATGTGGATATAAATACGTAAAACAACGTTTGAGAGTCCAACCACCTTATAAAGCCATAATTAAAAAAAATATATATGAGTAATAAGTACTTAACCCCAAAAAGTTCAACCAATGTACAAAATAGGATGGTCAGTCACAATATATTACCTACTTTTTGATCTTTGATTAACATATTTCAGGTAATTTATATCCATTTATTTTTCGATGATTCGGTGAATTGCTTATTCGGTGAATTGCTTATTAGGCGAATGGATGAACGAACGGAAACACTTATGAACAGGGCCGGTTCTAAATATTTGGCCGTCTGTGTGCAATTATTATTTGGCCGCCCCTTTCCAGTAAACAAAATTAAAAAAAAAAAATCGTAAATACATATAATACGAAAATAAAATTTTGGGAAAACATACATAGAAAAAAATTATAATATTTTACAAGAAGTAAGTTTGGCGAGCTTTATTGTGCGCAAATTCAACTAACAGATCATGCATATCAATCTCATCTAGTAATTTGTACTCAGTTGATATAATTGCCAAATTTTTAAACGTTCTTGTAACATTTTCGATCGTAAGTAGTTTTTTATTATTTTTAATTTCGAAAATGAACGTTCACGTGATGCTACAGAAACTGGTAGATGATCCCTGAAGATTATTTTTAAAGATATATTGGACCACGCTTGTAAATTAACGTTTTCTGCTTTTATATGTGCCCTTATTGACAAAATTTCTTGATATAAATCATGCCCATCAATAACAGATTCTTTTCTTTGTTCATCTATTAATTTTAGATGAAGATCTTTGCATAATTTTATTAACATTTCATCTGAAATGTCGGTATCTAATACAATACCAAATATTTGATGGTATTCGTTTAATGAGTGAAATCTGGTCTCAATAAAAAATATAATTTAAGTATTCAGTAATGCAGTAAAAAAGTATTACATAGTGCAAGGCTGTCCAACTGGCGACCCGCGGGTCTCATACGGACCGCGAAAAAACTTTTGTGGCCCCTAAATACCTTACAAATAATCATTCAACTTAACCCTTAAGACGATGTATACATAAAATTTCGTTTCTCCTGTTAGAATTATACTCAATAGTGGCCCGGTATAACGTTGGAGAACAAAAAATGGCCCGCACTCGTATAGACATAGTCGATAGAATAAAAACAGTGAATAGATTTTTTTTGCCCCCCTATTTCGGCCGCCCGTGTGCGGTGCACACCTTGCACATACCTATGGCAGAACCGGCCCTGCTTATGAAGCTCAGCGACGTTTTTACCACGAAACTTATCTCCAGCGATGTATGTGTATTTGTGTATGTATAGCCAGAGCACCTTTTCAGACTTTAGAAAATTGGGTGCTTTGATTTGATGTGCTAAGTTAAAAATACTTTCATTGTTTTGCAACAAAATAACAGCTACATAAATTTATATCTTTAGAGTAAAATGGAACAGTAGCCTTTTCAAACACATGCCCATTAAAACTGTTTTCATTATTTTAACCAATCTACAACATTTTTAAAGTTTGGCTTGACATATGCCTGAGCACCCTGTAATATTAGGTAATCGGTGAATTTCTCGAATGCAATTGCTCGGAATCTGTTGCTTGAAATCAATTGCTTGAAAATTTATTGCTCGAAACTTAAGTTGCTCGAAAAGCAATTGCTCGAATATCAATTGCTCGAATTTGGTTGTTTGAGATTATGTTAATCCGGTTCTTTACCGTATTATCACACAGGTTGTGAGACTTCTAACTGTACCCTAACCCTTTTCTTATGTCCCGCTATTTTTATTTCTCAAATTACTCTTAAGTTCTTCGAAAAGTAATCGAGTCTTAGGGGTCTATTATGACATGTCCACCACCTTTGTTATGAAATTATATTAACACGTTAGACTCAAAAGATATTTATTTATTTTGAAAAATAATTTGTTAAGTGAAAAATTCTTTGTTTTTTATGAATAGTGCAAAAACTATAAATTTTTGTCGAGTTTTTTTTTTATAAAATAGTTGCTCTTAAATCATAAATCATTTTGACTCATTTAACCAACTCTGTATCTCTTACCGTTTCCGAGATACCCATGCTATTCACGATAACTGGAACACCCCGTATAGCAGGAATTATAAACATAGATTTTTTGTAATAAATAGACTATTTTATAACTTTGATTTTTTTTTCGAGCAATTTACATTCGAGCTATTGGTTTTTCGAGGAATTTGCTTCGGGCAATTCATTTTCGATCAATTGATCTCGAGCAATATACCTAGAATCGTAATATTAAATATATGTGATAAAATTATTATCATTACTATTTTTGTCTTTTCAGGTGTTATGTTGGACCTCAAAGAACACAGTGGAGAAAATGTAGCAGTCAGTATTATCCTTACACTCAAAACCATATCGATCGATTTGATAATGCTCATCACACTAAACCTTATTTACCACCTCCACACACCAACGACAGAGAACCATGGCACAGCGCCAGCCGACCTCCTTCTTTTACAAGCAGTTCGCCGCCACCTTCTAACGCAGGTTACAGACCTGAAAGACCACCAGCAAAACCCAGTGAAATACCACTACGACCAAGTCTGGATGATTACGAACAACAGTTTAATAACGAATTTTTGGATCCACCAAAACCCGGAGGTTTCGGTCAACCAAGACATTGGCCTGTTTCATATTTACACAAGGAAATGCCTCCCAACAACACACCAATCACTACAGAATCAATGAAAATGCATAGAGCAATTGAATCAAAATCCGCTGCCATAGAGAATTTAATCAACGTTATTAAATTAAACGACCTTAAAAACGTACAATATCAAATTTCCAATAATTCTGATAAATCGGACGATATTTTATTCGTCAAAATACCACTGCCCACTAACTTCAGTAAAGAAGTTAAATCAAAAGACAGACCTAAAGATATAAAACTCAATATCGGTGTTAATAATTTAGACAATTTTGGTGGAAAATCAGCAATTAGACAAAACAGGAGCATAGGTTATGATGAAAATCTAAAAACAAATGCCCCAACGCTTCACTTATCTGCTACTCTAAATAAAATTAATGATAATGTTAATACCACGACTGCACGTACTTACACGAGAGGTTTTGTGATTAAAACCAACAGAACTGGACATGGCAGACGAACAAACACACCAGCCACGATAGAATTAGTTCCAAAAATATAGCATAGTATGTGTCTTAGAATTAAGAAAACTATTGCTAATTAATTATATGGTTTTTTATACTAAGTATGCTTTATGATATGTGTGCTTTTAAAATAAACATAAAGTTTATTTATAGAAAATATTCTTGATTTGTTTAATTTTACATGTCTTTAACTCTTTAGCCAGAGCTACGGCAAAGTTGTCAGCCAGAACTTACGACAGTTACCGACAATTTATTAGCCATTGTTGGCCATTAATTTAAAATTGGCAGCAAATATTGACAACAATTATCAGCCAACATTGACTACAGCTCCCGTTAAATTGTCAGGCAACACTAATATGACTTGATTAGTAAGCACTGACACGAATTATCTAAAAAGTGCCGACTGATACCTACTGATGCCATGATGACTATTTCCCACATGTCAGGTCACGTGTTTTTTCCGCTCGCGCGGAGACTGCTATAGGGGGGGTTGACCCCCTCTTCAGTCGTTAGAGGTACAAGGATAATGTGTAGGGATGTGGATAGTCAAGGATAGGTGGAAGTACTGCCACAGCATTTGCCTTAACCATAGAGGAAACTACCTGAAACCTCTACAATGACAGTCGGCCCTGGGAATCGAACCCAGGACCTCCCGATTACAAGTTAGGTTGTTTTACCAACCAGCCACCAAGCTCCCCCATGTCACATAAACCAATCACTTTATAGTCAAATTATAGTCACGCCTTCATGTTATGACCAATCACGTTCATTTTTAAGTGGCAAAAACAACAAATCATCTCTTGGGGTTATTATTCACATGCAAAAATGCCAAATCCATAGCAACCTGGTTGTTTGTTTACAGTTGTTTGACGTTAGTAAAGTTTATTGAAAATGAGTCGTTTTGGAACAATTTGCATCACAAAAATACAAAAAACTCTTGCAAAGATAATTGTTTGGTATCTTGTTTGGAAAATAGTCTAATCAAATAAATCTCGGAACATAATTGTGCAGGAAAAATCCCATGGCACGTTAGATAATAAACGATAATCAAAATGGGCATTTAAAAAAATCTTTAATAACTCGGTTATACTTGATGGTACAAAAATATTTTTGGGAAACAAGTTGTACATTTTCTTATGAACTATGAAAACCTTCATTGGTTTCAATATTGTTTAAATTCATGGCAATCTATAGCTTCATAGGGATTTTTGATGTTTTTTTTTTGTTTTGAGCCTAAATATCAAAATAAATACAACCTTATATCATTGAAAAGAGGAAAAAAAATCTTGTTTATGAAGTCATAGCCAACTATGGTTTTCATTTAAAAAAATGCAATTTGTAATTTATCTAAAAATTTAAACAATATTGAAATAAATGAATGTTTTCATTTTACAGTACGTAGAAAAATCTTCAAGTTTTTCCCCAAAAATATTTTTGTACCATCAAATATAACCGAGTTATTAACAATTTTAAAACAATGCCTATTTTGATTTTGGTTAATTATCTAGGGTGCCATGGAACTTTTTTAAATTATTGCTTAATTAAGCATTACTGGATAGGACTCATTAGGGAAGGTCACGATATGTTGTCGCTGGAATCTGATCAAGCCTGTTTATTACATCAAGAACATCAAAACTAAATGTTTTGCATAGTTATACGTGCCACTGGCCGTTCCCATCGGAAAAATAGGAAAAAAACTGAAAAGTTGAATAATAAAATTAATTTTTGCGATCGCGTTGGCTATGAAACCATCAGAGATATAATATAAATTTTTCTGTTTACCAATGCGCTCATCATTTGCAAGTAAAATGGTGCAAAGTTTTAAGAAAAATCTTATTTGGTTCCGCAGTAAGTCGTCAAAAACAAAACCCCTGTAGAAGCGCTATGATTTGAGAAGTTGCATAACTAAATCTATGCGACTTGCATAGGCGTTTAACATAGGGAAAACAGTTTTTACAAGGGCCTCGTTTTTCGCGTTTTTCTTCGAAACCGTTTAAAATTATTTTCAAAAACTTTGCACCTTGCACCATTTTACTTGCAAAGGATGCGCGCATTGGTAAATAGTAGAATTTTGATTTTGTCTCTGACGGTTTCATGTCCAACGCGATCCCAAAAATTACCTTTAATATTCAACTTTTCAGTTTTTCCCCTATTGTTGGGAAGGAAATGGCCAGTGGTACGTATAACTGTGTAAAACAATTAGTTTTGATGTTCTTGATGCAATAAAAACAGCCTTGATCAGATTCAAGCAACAATATACTGTGACCCTCCTTTCCTAGAAAGGGGAACAATTGGTCTAATTTAAACTTCTTTGTAGCTCTTACCGTTAACAAGATCCCAATAGCGACCCTTCTATGTGGACCACCCTATATATGCGACAAAGAGTAAGCAAGTATTAAAATCAAAAAACTGATTTTGATTGAACCGTGAACTTGAGTTCCCCTAAATTACGGGCCCCCAGCATTTCCCTAGTTTGCCGAGGCGAAATAAACTCTTCTTCTATGAAATAAACGGCCCTGGTTGCTTTGTTCGATCGGTCATTAGTTTCCATTCGTCTTGCATTTGGTCTCGCTTACACTACACCGCTAAAACACCGAAGTCTTATGTGTTGCCTATGTGCTGGTGCTAGAAATATGGCACAGGTTTCTTCAAAGGTCACTGCTCTTACTTGCTAACTCAAAATTCTAACATTCATGTTACCAGTAGTGCATACAATTCACTTTTTGTATTATCAATCAGAGATTGATACATAAGCTATCATTAATATACTCGTACACTGTTCCGTGACATCAAAAATTATCTTGGTCAATCAAAGGTGCTCATGGATTTTAAAATAATTGTCGAAGCTAGTACCGTGCATTCATGTCAATCATTTTTTGATTGTCAAAATTTGTAAAGCAATTGAAGTTAAAGTTTTCTTGCTATCGCAATCTTGAACAGTTTTTAAATCATTTTCATTATGGTTTTACACCATAGACCACAAAATGAACATGATTGAAGCCTATTTTCAAACTGGTGTGCTAGTTATTGGAATTTGGTAATGCAATCATCATCATCGTTTACGTTTGGAATATTCTCGGGAGCAGTAAAACCAAAGAATTTTTATGCATGGCTTACAAATTGTGTTGGTTGGCTCTGTGACTCATAAAAAAGGTGCTGGTAGGCCAACTCTTTGTACTGAAGAAGTTGTTAATGACGTTCGTCAACGTATGGAACAAGAGCCTACAAAATCTTTGAAGCGTCTCTCTCAAGAAATTGGACTGTCTAATAAGTGTAATGCTAATGGAACATGCCAAACGATTGTAAAGAAGGATTTGGACATGCATCCATATGTTGCAGTCAGCAGACCACCCTAGACGTCTCGCGTACCGCCAGTGGTTTATTAATAATTTAGTAAATGACGACTTGCTGGTGGTTTATTATCTCACTTGTCAGTTTATTAAAATAGTAATAACAAAATTCAATGGTATTTTGCAGTTTATACAAATTTTTTATTTTTTGATTAAAAGACGACGCATATCTAGCATTTTCGAGGTCGCTGATTCCAAAAAAGTGATTTATATCGCCCGGAAAGTATTTTTTACTTGTATTTTCTTGTATGGAACTTACTTTTGACGATATAGCACTATTGTGGGCAATCATGAAGATTAGTTCATCATTGTGAATTCACAAGTGCCGCAAACGTAAGCATCAAAGAAATACCGTTTGTTTTCTTGAAAATATTAAAATCAGAGTGTATATGTCCTTTCTCGCGGCCGTCATTCATTTTGCCGGTAAAAGAGGGTCAGGTTAGAGGTCTGGAAAAGCTTTTTTTTTTAAGCAATAAACATTTAACTTTACATTATGTTGTCTGCTTACGTTTGCGGCACTTGTGAATTCACCATGATGAACTAATCTTCGTGATTGCCCTATTGTGTGCCAATAAGGAGAAACTTCACGAGCAATTAGTTATTTGGGGATTGGTTCCTGCATTGAACCTGTTGATGAAGATTTTGATGTTGAAATTGATTTTGAATAAAAGATTTTGTTGAAAGATAGAGATTTGTACGAACTTTTATGGTTAACTTCTACCTATATTTTTGTAAAAAATTCTATGATAGGTTGGTTTCCGGGCCATTAAAGTAAGTTTTTTGGAATCAGCGACCTCGAAAATGGTAGAAATATGTCATTTCATCGAAAAAGTAAAAATTTGTATAAACTGCAAAAATTCCAAATTCAACTTAAATTGAAAAAGCACGAAGTCTTCCAACTTTATAAAATTATTATAGGAATACCAGCTAACAATTATTATTATTCATCCTTAATTCAATCAAATAAGGTGAAAAAATGTTCATTAATAACTGAATGAATGAATGCAAAGAAAAATTAACGCAAAATAAATGAGAACAAACTTGGATCAAAGTAATCGAAGCCCTTCTGAGAAAATAACATTTTATTTTCCTGTATATATTGCAGCCGTTTATTGTACAATTTTAATGATTGTGTTTAAGCAAATAACATGTTATTTATTTATTTTATTGGCGTTATTCATTCCCTGAGAAAAAAAGGGCGGTAATACTTTATAGGTATTACAATTGCATTGCAGTCATTTGCGAATTTTACAGTTACTAGAAAAATGGCGAAGCATCTTAATACTTTCCAAGTAAATTCGCTTTCATATGTTTTAGTCATCCAGTTGTTTAGGCGCGTTTGAAGGTTGGTAAAGTAGTCTACTTGGTTGCCATCAACATGATTAACTTCATTATAGGTTGTTGGTCCTTCAGTCGTAGTTTCATCACCTTCAAAGTCTGTTAATTCCACCACTGTTTCTACTTCGCCGTCCATATTTTCGGTTGACATTTTCAACAGTAAGTTATGTTCGGCAAGTACAAAATCAAGTTGTCATGACCTCTTAAATCTAAAACTTTATCATTAAGTTAAAATTATTTTTGTTTTTACTTATTAAAGGTATAATAAGAGAGATGAGCCAGATGGTGATAAATTAAGAACCCAAACCCATCAATTAATTAACCCCTTAACGCGCAAGACTATTTTTTGTTAATAATTAATGTAAATTATATTCGGTTGTATACATAGAAGCTCCGTAAACATGGAAAAAATAATTAAAAAAATTTTGGAAATCAATTAAAAGGGGGGAGGTGGGGTAAACATAGCTACCAGAGAACATTCCCGCTATTATACCTGGAGGTACATTGGGGCAGTTGTAAGAATATTTACTGCCATTAATTTTATTGAGAAAAAATTAAACTTTATAAAAACAAATTATAAATTAATATAAATTTATTATTAAAAAAAACACAAATATGGAAAACAAAATAAATTGTTTTTTTTATACATAAAACACAAAATTAAACTTTTTTTCTACAAAACAGGTTATACATTAAAATAAATAAATAATTATTAACAAAAACAAATAAAATAGGAAAAAACAATACAAAAATAACTCATTTTTTGGTATGATACGGCGCAAAACATTGTTTGCACAAAGCTACCTGACAAATTTTACATATGAGATTGCTTCTTTTTTGTATTTTTTTGCTGCTGCACAAATTGCATCGCCGATAAGTACCTATTATCGGCAGATGATTTTCTGTACTACTAAAGCTAGTTCTTTTTGGACCCTTCTTTTTCCTCTGGGTGAAATCGGATATTAATCCATCCATACTTTCGTCTACTGCTAGCTGTCTGTATGGTATAAAAGCTTCTTGAAAACAGTTTGAAAAATGTGTAAGTAGAGGTCTTATCTTATAGAGTTTATCAAATTCTGGAGTTTTTGGTTTTGGCATTTTCGAGTTGTCACTGACATGCAAGTATCTAAGAACTTTTAGAAACCTCTTTAGGGTAAAAACTTCGCTGACGCGCAGGACAAAAAAATTTGGATTTGTAGACCAATATGAACGCAGTGTGGGCAACGAATGAAATCCCATTATTATAATAACGCCTAAAATAGCATCAAATTCCTCGTTGGTCAAATCCAAAACTGTGTTACTTTGAATTGCATATAAATTTGATTCTTCAATTATTTTTTTACATATATCTTCATCCAAATTTTTTTTGAAATAGTCTACAGGTCGCTGTGAATCAATTGAAAAATTTACAGTCGAAGTTTCTGTGAAATTGTACAACTCAAAATTTTCTTTACTATTTGTACTATCAGATTTTGACCATTGATATGTAAAATTAGGATAAGGGTCTTCTACTTCCATCTCTTCTGAGAGATGATTCTGTTCTTCCGACGGAATGTTAAAATCTTCTGCGGAACTGTTCCGATTTTCCGATATGGGGATTGTTTGTTCTTTATCAGATAAATTTGTCAGTGTTCGGAAGTAGTTTTTAAGTTTTCCACAATCCGATTCATAGGGCTGATAATCCGGATCACTGTCAGAATTATCAAAAATGTCCTCGTCATCTGAAGTCGATCGGTTTCTACTAGACAGAGTTGACAATCCTGATGTGCTTGGTCTCAGAAAAACAGTATCTTTATCAATCTGCAACGTTGTAGTTGATCTTGTTGCTTTTGAAGATGATAAAGTATCCACGACGAAACCATCATCTGCATCTGAATCACCTCCATAATTCGAATCACAATATTCTTCATCACTAATATTTATGTTATTAACAATATCTTCCAATTCGGCCTGCTAAGTGGTTTTCGAGACTTTCTAGACATCGCCAAGTTTGCATATATTAGAAAATATTATCTTAGCGGAAAACTAATACATAAAAGTTATGATAGAAAGTCAAAAACTAATGTATTAATTCAATGAACAACAATAAACATTTTTACTAAAGTATACAAAAAACTAAAATTTGTTGATAAAATAAAACTATATTTTTTTATGTTAGATAAATCTGATGGACAAAAACTAAATATATCGTTTATTATTAACTTTTTAATCTATATTATGCTCAAAATACAATCACTAATTAGTAACGCAAGACACCTACCTGTAATTTTTGCACTTTTTGCACACCGTGATGAATTATAACGTGTAAAAGCTGCGAATGCACAAAAGACGTTATCCGGAATGGACACTGGTAGCTATATATACCAGTTTCAAAATTCCGAAGCGCTGAGCAGCCATAGTCGTGTAAGTGGTATATCTTTTTACCAGTGAACATTCTATTAGCCAATTGCAACCACTAGAGGTCAGATTTGAATAACAGTTATGGAAATATCGACATTATTGGTAAGTGGTAAATATAGCTACCAGAGAGCGTTAAGGGGTTAAAAGTATTTTGTTTGCCTAAGAACATCGATCATAATAACTTTGTTTTTAAACAATTATTTTGCGATATAACTATAGTTATAGCGTCAAAATTATTCTAAATACTTTCGCCAAAAACTACAAATCTATTCAAAACATGTTTTTCAAATTCTTCAATTTTAATTCTTTATTTTGCACTTTTAAAGTACAGTTTCATTAAAAGTATTATTCGACTACAAAATTTTATAAAATCCATTACTAACCTTTTACGAAAATCTGATGAAATTTACTTGTATAATAAATATAACTAAAATGAACTAACTCAAAATTTAAAATTACTTTTGACTGATTATCTGAAGTATGACAGTGAGTTTACTGACACAAACAAACTTGTTTTATGATGTGTTGCTAATATCGTTTCTATAGAGTGTATCAATATTCTGTGGAGTGTATCAAATTCGAGATTCAACATCAAAATCTTACCAATGTCAAATTTAGATTGGTATAGTAGCTAACAAAGAAAAAAGATAAACAGTTAACTTTGCAGTAAGGGAAGCAAAGGAAAAATCACGGAAAAAGTTTGGGCAGAACATGAAAGAGAATTTTAATGAGAATCGAAAGTTGTTCTATGGCACTTTAAAGCAGCTAAGTAAGAAAAAAGAATATGGAATGAGAAATACAAAGAAGTAAATATTTAGCAGTGATCATAGAGAAAAATGGAGGAATGGACAAGGAAATAAGCAAAAGGGCAGGAAATGTGGGAAGAACATTTAACAGAACAACATTTCTTGGAAATAGAGAAGTCCCAAAACGAACAAAAGTGGAAGTGGTAAAAAAGGTAGTAAGTCCAGCACTTTTATGCGGAAGTGAAACGTGGACACTCACAAATAAAAATAGCAGCCGAGTAAATGCAGCAGAAATGAGATTTCTAAGAAAAACCCAAGGGAAAACCAAAAAAGATAGAATCAGAAACAAAACATAGGGGAAGGCGGGGCGGAACGGAATCTTTAATATAAAAGAGTTGTAATTTATTAATTTAAGGTAGGAAAAATCTAAAAATTTGTATTTGTATTCTCTGTTTATTCCTTTTTTTAAATTTAATTACAAATTTAAAAATAATCGTGAACTACTAGGTTTAAATTAAAAAGAAAAAAAAATGGCAAACGGTCCGTTCTGCCCCAGGGGTGGGGCAGAACGGAACCTTCTTTGCAAAATTGTTTAATTTCTTAAAAAGAGTCAAAGTAGTCATAGTAGACGTAATTAAGCTTATTCGAACAACGTAATAATAATAAAGTAGATTTTTTTAACGATATATGCTTAACAAACTTAAAATTAATTAAATGAAACATCAAAAGTTAAAAAAATTATTTTCATTATTCAGTGTCTGTTAAATCGTAGATAGTGTCAACAGAAGGTTACAGTACAAGAAACATATTTAAAAAAGAAAAAAGAAAGAAAAATCGGACATGGGGCGGAATGGAACCTCGGTCCGTTGTGCCCCGGTCCGTTCTGCCCCATCCGTTGAAGTTAGGTACAGTTCAAATTCCTCTAGAATGGTCGATGAAATATACAACAGTAAATACACAGGAACGTAGTCCAAGACTCGTAGTTTAAGGATATATCAAGAAAAAATGTAATAAAATTAAAGTTTTTGCTTACTTTGCATATTATGATGACAACCAATTACAACAAAGAACGATAACACAAGCAAATACGGGACACGAGTGAATACGCTTATCTAGAATTGTCCAGAATGACAAAAATATTGTCAGTCTGTTTGTTATGTCTTACTTAATAGTTCCTAAAAGTTTTCTTAGATAGTGCCACGGTACAATTAAAAAAATAAGCAGTGGTCCGTTCTGCCCCGTGGTTCCGTTCTGCCCCGCCTTCCCCTATAGAGAACAATTAAAGAAAATCAGTTGAAACAAAAATACAAGAGAGACAGCTGGCATGGTTGGGTCACATTTATAGGATTAACTTAAAATATCTTAAAATTGGCATTAATTGTATAACTTCGAATTTAAAAACAAATCCATAAATAATTTATCACCTGATTATAATTTATTTATAAATTTAATTACCAGCCATTATAATCCACTAACTGTGTAAAATTTAATAGTTTCTTGCAATTTACCATTGTTTGATAAGGCAACTTACACCATGCAAAACAATTAAATGATATTTTATTATTCAGACCTGTTTTATTTCTAATTATTGCGCACCCTTACTTTAATGTCGCAGGACTAGCGCGCATCCCAAAATAAAAAATCGCAATAGTTTCATCACAATTTGCTAAATTATGGTGTGGAAATAGAAATAGAAATATTAATTTATTAAGAATTATCCGGCGCACCCTAGAAATTATCTCGCGTACCTCCTGGGGTGCGCGCACCCCACTTTGGAGACCACTGCTATAAGACATAGGGTAGCAATAGTGGTTTTAAAGGGTGGCCACTTGCTATCTTGTAATAAATTATTTGAAAGGTGGTTTCTTGGTGAAACATTTAGTTTTGATGTTCTTGATGCAATAAACACAGCCTTGATCAGATTCTAGCTAAAACATATCGTGGTGACCTTCCCTGGTTAGATAAGCTTGTGGCTGTCAGAGAAATATGTTAAAATGGGTGGAAGTTCTCTCAAATTGTATTACCCTAATGAAAATGTAACCCTAGACGAGCATTTGCCGATATCTTGTGATGTGGTGCTTTAACTAACTCAAAATGTTAAGACTTGTTAATATAAACCAACTCTTTCGAAGAAACCCTTAAAAAATAGTCCAGTGAGTAAACTAGGACTATCTCGCAGGCCACAGTGTATCCCAGATCTGGAAATAAACCGATTTGGAAAAAGACTATCATGGTTTTACAATATGTGTGAGCCGCAGCATCATATTGTTGAAACCATATTTCGCTCATGATTAACTCTTTTAGCTACAAGTGACATTTGAAAGTAACGCATTAGGATAGGATGGATGTAAATAAAAACTAGACGAATTCTGGAAAGGGTCCAGTCTTACAACAAAATAAATTCTTTTTTGATTATAAGATAAGAGAACTAAACTTATTTAAGTTACATTTAAAATAAATCGTTTACAGTATTCAAATATAATTTAAGTGTTTCTCCTACGCAAAGGTAATAAAAATTAATTTGTTGATTTTATGCCTTATTGTTCGAATTATATTACGCTGTTAAGCAATTGTATTAAAATATGTACAGTTTTCTGTTTACAGCGAGTGCATGATCATGGGGGCAAATTTAATAATTTTACTTCATATTGCAGCTTTCTATTGTTTCGGATGTATTGGACAAAGTAAGTAAATTTAATTTTACAAAAAAAACCTTAAATTTTATCCAATTATAAGAAAGAATAAAAATGTAATAATAATTTTGGTGACGTAGATAAATCGCCAAGCAGTCTTAGGTTTCAGAACTAGCAATATTGACCACTTTATTGTTTTTAATTATGTTTTTATTTAACACAGTCTACCACCATTAAATAGTGTTCCGTGTATGTAACTCTGTCAGTAATAAAAAAAACCTTAACAATGAACTTGAAAATTTTGCAATTAATTTGGGTAATTTTGCATCGCTCAAGTTACTTTTTAATCACTTGTTTCTTGCAAAATTTGTTATTTAATTTAATTAATAATAATTCACAGTTTATATTATGCTTAGCAAAAATCGGTAAAGTTTTATGTAATTTTGTAAGATTATTTTTGAAAATTCCCTCGTTCATATGTTACTCGACGTTTTGGCAAGCTCTCTGCTGCCATTGCTTAAACGCCTAGATTTTTTAAGTCTTTAATTATTAAAGTTTTACAATAATTGCATCAGTATGCAACAGCCGGTTGTTACACTATTACCTTATAAACAGTTTTTTCACTCGCATAACCAATTAAATTTTGTACTGTTGCTATTGTTACCTATAAGGTACCTTAAATTGGTGTGAATATTTTGCAAATCATGTTTTTTTTTAAATTTCAAATTTTAACTGTTTTGTACACTTATTTTATGTGTTTAGGCTAAATCACGAATTAACTATGCAAAATTAAAATTAAATTAATAATATCGATACCGGGTGATTCAGTTTGACTGTGGCACCCCTATAACTTTTTAATTATTGAAAATAACCGCAACAATCTTTATATTTTTGGAAACGGTGACAAATCCTCTATTAGGTGATGTGCATTTGTTATCTCTACGATGACGTATGTCAAATCCGTGATAGGCAACTGTTTTTTTTTTAAATTACATAGTATACATTTTGTTGTTAATTCGGATAGAGAATTTAATTCTGAATCCGACCATGTATTAAAAAAGTGTGCACACAAGAAAATTTTCGAGAAAAATCTGTTCAAAGTTTATTCAAATTATAGCAAACAGTCTATTTAACATAACAAAAAACGATCAAATCTTAAAAATTATACCATAGCTATCAATGGAAATGTATTAAAAATTAATTTTTAATAAAAATAAAAACAAATAATAAACGTCGACATAAAAAATTAGACTTTAATGTATTCAAAGTGACCGCCCCCCGCTCCCACTATTTGTAACAGCTCACCAGTCTTATCTTTAAATTCAAAAAAACGGTTAGGGTTGAAACCGTTTCTGGTTCAACCGATAATCATAAGGTAGAAACACAAAAAATTAGTTTATCGGTTTACTTCTTGTCTTATTACACTGGTCCAATCAATAATTGCATAATTTTAAGAAACCTCGATTTAACCCAAAATAAGTTTCCTTAATAAAAAGAAAAAATTATATTCCTAATTAACTTAAAATATCATAAAATGAACAATAAAAAAATCTGTTTGTAATTATATTTCCTTAAATAGAGAAAAAAAGGGGGTGGTTTTACTAGTTAACCACTGGGACAAAAAAAAACTTTCACTTTTCGTGGTGTTTAATAATTTAATAACAAATAAATTTACTTTCAGCCCAAACTACATTTTTTCAATAAAAAAAGCTATCATTAACTTAAAATATCTTAAAATTAACATTGATTTTATAACTTCGAATTTAAAAACAAATCCATAAATAATTTATCACCTAATTATAAATAATTTATAAATTTAATAACCAGCCATTATAATTCACTAATTGAGTAAAATTTAATAGTTTCTTGCAATTTACCATTGTTTGATAAGGCAACTTACACCATGCAAAACAATTAAATGATATTTTATTATTCAGACCTATTTTATTACCAATTATTGCTCAAAACCTTTTGGTTGCGCACCCTTACTTTAATGTCCCAGGATTAGCGCGAATCCCAAAATCAAAAATCGCAATAGTTTCATCACAAAATTTGCTAAATTATGCTAGAAATATTATATATATATTATTAAGAATTATCCGGCGCACCCCAGAAAATAACTCGCTCACCTTCGGGGGTGCGCGCACCCCACTTTGGAGACCACTGCTATAAGACATAGGGTAGCAATGGTGGTTTTAAAGCTCTTATAACTTTCTTTTGTTTTTATCTCTCAATTGTTTAAAAATTACCGCTGTGTACCTTCAAAGCCTACTTGAAAATATTACGTTGCCGTAATAATCTACAATAAAATCGCGATATCTCAAAAAATATTACTTTTATGTATGAAACATGGTTTTTGAACGAAAATCAAAACAAATAGGATGTTGTATTTAAAAAATTTTCATAACAATGTAACTTTAGAGCCATATAAGCTTCTACATTTTTTAAAGTAAATTTTAAGACGAATCCAAAAATTTAATAATATACAGGATGTTCTATTTAAAATTTCAAAGTTTGAGTTCGTTTTCGGTTGAACCTGATGTAGTATTTTCTTCGAATCCGAAAAGTACCATAACGCTCAGATACAAAATTTCATTGTTATATCTGAATACAAGAAAAGTAACCAGAATACAAGAAAAGTCACTAAAAAGTAACCAGAACACAAGAAAAGTAACCAGAACACAAGAAAAGTAACCAGACTACAAGAAAAGTCACTAAAAAGTAACCAGAATACAAGAAAAGTAACCAGAATACAAGAAAAGTCAAGAATAGCATTCTAGATATTTGTCTGTTTCCATACTTTTGCGCAACCCTGTATGTGTTGCAAAAAAAAACAATACTACAGAATTTGCTTGGAAAGACATTTAGTTGTTTTTTAATTGCAAACGCCACTTTTTTACAAAATCATGGCAAACTTTGATAGTAAAATTTTCATAAAATTAACCACATCGCGGTTATTTTTTGCATCGCATATATTACACTAAAGTATAAAGTGAATGGCTTAAAAAACGCTCTTTTATATAAAGTCATAGCCAACTACGGTTTCCATTTAAAAAAAAAGTTTACTTTATAACTCGATCATCGCTAAAAAAAACTAATTTTGTTATTAAGGTAGGTATCTAAGGGTGAAAATCTGTGTAAAAAACCTTCATAACATTTTGTTCTATTTTAATTAACAAAAGAGGTTATAGACAATATTCAAAAATGATGAAATTTAACGCCAAAATGGAAAGCGATACAAGAAATCTGATTTCATGGGCGTTCTTTTCTCAAAAAATCGCCAAAGAGAACGATATCAGATTTTCGCTAGCTTCGGTAACCGAGATACCCCGTAAAACATTCGAATTTGGTCCACCCTGTATGCGAAAGTATAATGCTAAAGCCGAATAATCTAAATTCGGTCATCAGCCAATTTACTTTCCGCTACATCCGCAATTATGTGAAGAAATTTGGTTTTAAAACGTCAAAATTGTAAAAATGCCTGTATATAATATGCTATTAAAAATTAAAACTTGATAATGTCGATTGGAGTAAATGAAAATGTTCGCAGGTGATATAAAAAATGTGTCATTAATAAATTTAATATTATCCCAGAATTTAAAAAATCGATTCCTAAATCGATTTGTGAATTAAACGGGATTTATCATCGCTTAAATTGATTTTTTTTTGTGTTCTCGTTGATTTTATTAACGGTTTGAATGATCTATTTTTTTTTACAGGGGTGCGCAAACTAGGGGGCGCGCCCCCAAATGGGGGCGCGAAGAACGATGCAGGGGGCGCAATGACAGCCATGATATAATTTTAAAAGAAAAAATTTAGTTTTTTCACATTTCATATATGTTTTCTGTTTGCAATGTTGTATTTCTGTAATATTTCGTTCGGTTGATCAAAAATTATTGTTGCCTGCTAACTTTAAAGCGAAAAAAAATTGAAGGGTGCGCAAGTTGACATGCTGAAAAAAATGGAGGCGTGATCTAAATTAATTCGTAAACTTTTGTAAGTATCTGGTTGCTTTATGAAAACTTAAAATTAACAATTTTTAGTGGCAGATTTTCGTCAGCATCCTAACTGGCATCTTATAGACCACGAAGCGTGTGGGGAGAGCATGGCCGATAGAATAATAGGTGGTCGCAATGCTTCGCTTGGACAATTTCCATGGATTGCTCGAATAGGATATTCTATTGCATTTAGATACCACGATTCCCAATTTAGATGTGCGGGAACAGTAATAAACAAAATGTATGTGCTAACTGCAGCTCACTGCGTCTCACAGTTACCCCAAGATTTTATTGTGTAAGTGTAATCTTGTCTTAGCTTTATTTTGCAACGAAATTTCTCCACATTTAATTGCAAGATCCGCTTCTTAAATGTTTCTCTATACTCTATGCTATGAAATATTAAAACTGGCGTTGTTCTAGTTATCTTGAGCGGCGATTGTTAACCTGGGGGAGCGGAAAGTTTTTAGAGAGGCCGCGTGTTTTAAAAATCCTGAATATTTGTATCATAATAATGTTAGGTGGCCAAATTGGTCAAATCAAATCATTCACTTTCAAATTCTAATACATAAAATTTCCAATAGGGTTATCCAACATGTAATAAAACTACTGTTTTCAGATTTTTTGTATTTATAATCAATAAATAAAACAATTGTTTTAAACAGATCGTTATGATTGTGTGACTGCAAACTAGGGGGCCACGAAAATACTTTAGGATATCAAGGGGACTTCTATTACTGAAAGGTTGAGAACCACTGATCTAGAGTTTCACAAATATCTTATTTGTACAAAGAACACAGTGGTACGAAAGGGAAGGAATTCTTTATTTTGCTTTTTTTTTGTAATCCTTTTGTAATCACCCTGTATAATATACAAAAATGTAGTGAACCAATAAAAAACAATTGTTTTTACTAACTCATAAAAAACAACAACATTTATTTATAGGGCAGTCGTACGCTTGGGAGAAAATCATGCCTTGACGTCCATAGACTGTTTCGATTCCATTTGTGCTGAACCTGTACAAGATTTTTCCCCAGCAAAAATAATTGTGCATGACCGTTACGGAAAACCAGCATTCAAAAACGATATAGCTCTTATAAGATTGGATCGCCCCGCTACGTTCAATGGTAAATAAATAAGTCATAGATTCGCTGTACAGACGCTAACAAATGATCATTCGCACTATCCTAATTGAAATATCAATGAAAAAAATCAATCAAAAACCTGAAAAGTTTAGAAACTACGTAAGTAGTCATCTATTTTCAGGCAAGAATGGAAAAAAATTATAGCAAACATTTCTTAAGCTTACTATACAGACCCTAAATAAAAATTGTTCACCCTCAGATTGCAAATTTCCATCTAAAACTGAAAATGTTCAACGTGTATCTTGAACTAATTAACTCCATACTTCACAGATTCATTATACAGGGTGTTACAATCTTCGTTCCCGGGTTTGGAACCGCGTCTTCTTGATTCACACAAATCAAGAAGACGCGGTTCCAAACCCGGGAACGAAGATTGTAACATGGACGATAGCCGCGAAAGTCATTATACAGGGTGTTTCTTAAATATTGCGAAAAAGATCGGAATGTGATTCCTTATCGTAAATTAAGGGACTCTTTTATATAAAATTATTCCTTAATTGTCTCCTTATGGACGTTTAAGCGTTGTCGCCGCGTAAACGTAAAAATGAATTGCACCCGTCATCTCTACTCAATATGAACATAAACAAACCATGGCAACCACCAAAATGAAACGTTTTCTATTGAAATATTTAATGGTGCATGTTTACTTTTATTATTTTTTACTCAAAAACTGTAGGTTTTACGAGAGAAGTTAAGGAATAAAGAAAGTTTTTAAACAAATCAAGTTTTGAAAAATGTTTTTTTCATTGGAAAATTTCAACGCACCAAAAAGTTATGTTAAAACAACCAACAGGGGTCGCACTTCACAGGCCCCTGTGAAGATGGGAGATGATTGAAAATGTTACTATGGGAAACCTTTCAATAAGCATTAAACATCTATCAAATATCATTCTCGTACGTTTATCCAAATTTGAGAAATAAAATAAAAACCGAATTTTACTGCTTTCCTTTAGGGGGGTGTAACTTCGAAAGGAAACGTCTAAGGAAATAATGTTATATAAAACACTTCCTTAATTTTTGATAAGGAATCACATCCCGAATTTTTTCGCAATATTCAAGAAACACCCTCTTCACATGTTGTTTCCGTAACTATATGTCAACGATTCAATGTAAATAGAGAAGGTCATTTGTGATATTTTTTGCCAATAAACCAATGGTCGGAAATGTATCCCCTCGGAGTTATAGGTCGAAGAAGCGAAAAAAGGGAGGTCAATTTGCATGGCCTGCTCGGTCACCAGATTTGTTTCCATACGATTTTTCCCGTGGTAGCACATGAGGAGCTTTATTTACGAGACTACAGTAGAGTTCGAGAAAGATCTGGTGGCCGGGATTGCTCCTGCATCCGAACAGGTCCAGACTATGCAAGGCGTCTTTGAAAGAATCAACATAAACTTACTGCGTCGTTGCACTACTTGTATCAAATGTGAGGTCGCAAATTCTGTAGTATTTGTTGTTGTTTTTGTTTTCAATGGATTTGTTGTTAGAAGTACAAGTTTTTTATGTTTGTCGCATTCAATAACAAAATTTAAAGTTAAATAGGTGTAATTTTCTTTTCGCTTCTTCGGACTTAAACACCGAGGGGATGCATTTCCGACCATTGGTTTATGGGCAAAAAATATCACAAATGACCTCCTCTATTTACATTTAATCGTTGAAATATAGTTACGGAAACACCTTGTATATTTAAACTAACAATAAGTTACTCTTAGTTCGACCAAATCACCTTAAATATTTTCTTAAAAATACAAAAGTTGAAAATGGTTTTTGCCATACGTTTCATGTGTGATTTATGGTATCGTTTTGAGATGTAAATTAAAAATATCATCGATTGTTTATTTTAGGATGGGTTGAACCCATATGTCTGCCAGTCGGCATTCTAACTAGGAAAGACTACACTAGCGAATCTGCGGACGTAGCCGGATGGGGCGTTTATGACATAGAGCTACAAAAGAGCAGCCCCTCTTTGCTGTACGTTAAATTGCCCATAGTACAATTACCACATTGTGTAAGATCATTTAAAAAATTCGCACAAGTTGGCCCTGAACAGCTTTGTGTTGGAGGAGTTGAGGGTGAAGATTCTTGTGCAGGCGATTCTGGTGGACCATTAATGAAGCCAGAAGCCATCGATGGTCCACCAAAGTACTACATCGTGGGACTTGTATCTTTTGGAGCTAAAAAATGTGGCAGTCCAGGGACACCGGCCGTTTACACAAAAATTGCATATTACCTAGATTGGATCCTTGACCAAATAAGACCTTAGTTAATAAAAAATACATATAGGGTATTCCAAATTCGAAGCTCTATATGAGATACAAAAATTCTTTAAAATTATCCCTTAGTTGAATAGTTTATTGCTAAATAAAAATCTGAAATTACAATATCCATGGCCTTTTTAGTTATTAAAAAAAAAAACTAATATTTCTCTAATATTTCCATTCTTATAATAGTTTGACGAGGTGATTATAATAATACAATCTTGGTTTCCGGGTTTGGAACCGCGTCTTCTATATTTAGAAGTAGTTGACGTTTCGACCATTGTGTCTTGGTCTTTTTCAAAACGACTAATTTGTGAGGGATGTTGCTGGGTTTATATATCCAGCTTGTGGAGGCGTGGCGTTCCGCTTGATGGATTTGTTCTGCCTCAGTGATTTTGTGAAGACTGGTTTCCAGATGTTTGGGAGTTGTATGCCTGTGTCTCTGTTGTAGTTGTTTGGGTTCTTGATGATTTCCAATGATTCTCGATATAATCTTGGCCAGAAATGGTTTGCGCGGGCCAGTAGTTTTGTTTCTCTGAAGAGGATGTTGTGTCCAAACCCGGAAACCAAGATTGTATTATGGATAACGGCCGCGAAAGCCTCAAGAATAAAATAGGTGATTATAATGTCGTAAACTTTTATCTAATATAATGGCTTTTGTATTTTCAATACACACGTTTTATAATTTAGCCACGATTTTCAATATCAGTTTTAATCTGTAATAATCGTTAAATTTTGTAGGTTTAAAATTTTGTTGCATTTCAGATTTTTTAATTTTTATAATGGTTTCAGAAATAATAAAGTTGAGGTAAAAAATATGCGAAATATCTGATACAAAAACTAATTACATTAAAATAAAGAGAATAAATAGTTTCTTTAAGAGTTTGTAGTTTTTATGTGTCTGTAATAACAACTAAAGAAGTAACACAAAAATCGTTTTGAATAACTTTTAAACTTTTAAAGTAAGATTTCGTAGCTCTAAAGATAAGCGAGATCCCCATGTCGTGCCTCGAATTTGGAGTATGATAATTATAATGACTTAAATCTTAACAGGCAGTTCTAATTTGTTTATTAATATCGATTGTACAATTTAATGTACCCCCACAGATTTTATAATACAATACAATGATGTTCGCATTTGTGACATAACAATGCAGCTCTTTTTGATTTTATTTTAACGTATGGGTTGAAGAAATTAAAGAAGGTTGAGTTTTTAAATCAATATTAAATCAACACCTCCGTTGATGAAGATTCGTTTTATTGTTATAAATTAAAAATATGTTAGTTATATAAAAATATTGTTATAACCAGGGACTGAGAACGAAAGAAAACGAAAACGTTAAACGAAATTAACCGTTTTTTTTTTTTAAGAACGAAAACGAAATTATTGTTTTTCGTTCAAGAACGAAAAAGAAATAAATATTTTCCAAAACCGGTTTTAGCACTATTTAAATTTTATTTGTTAAACACAAACGTGAATTTACCTTCTGTGATGGGGGGATTCCCACGACAGTACGAGACAGTAAACATCTCCATTGAAATAAGTGAGCTTCACTTTTCTCCATAGGTATACATTGTAATATTTTAACAACTTTATTGTTTATACTCGCAATTTCGTGTAACACAAGTAACGGTACAGATATTCTCTGTTTCTAATTTGTTGATTGGATTATCAATATAGAAAATACACTTCATTGGATATATATTATTAATGTGTATGTTTTATTTGCGTTTAGAGATAATAGAAGTAACTTTTATTGTTACTTCGTAAAGGACTAATGTAAATTATTGAAAGATTTGTTGCTAGTAAGATTGCATGGATTGTGAAAATGTATATTGTATAGTATGTACAAACTATTAAGTTAGAGTATATTTCAAGTTTATTTTTTATACATTATTAATGTGTATGTTTAATTTGCGTTTAGAGTTAATATAAGTTTTTTTCTAATATCTTTTTTTATTTATAACATTCATATGAACATTAAGTGAATTATCCACTTGAATTAATTCCTTAGTATTTTTAAATAATTACAGCAGGATCTAATTTAATTCAAATGCATAGATTTCTAGTACTAAAACCAATTTAAAACAGCACATGCTATATTTTTATATTCTTAGATAAAGATCGTGTGTACAATTTAAACTAATCAAGTTGTGTTTTTGCACCTTTCGGGTGTTATACTAAATAAAATGGTTAAATGTTTAAGTGTTTAACGATTTCGTAAATTTAATATGGCGGCAGTTCGCCAGTCTGAATATGATGTCCGTGAGCATCAAAACCCATCGTCATCGTTTATAATTTAGTGGAGACGCAAATATTGTTTTTGTATTAATAGAGGGTTGTAAAGACTTGAAAAAAAAAATTAGTCTTTTTGTACCCCTTTTTACTGAATATTTATTCACCATCTTATCCATGGTATCTATTAGGGTTTCTCATATTTGACCATTTTGCTTGTCCCGGGATTCCGGGAAGAAATCGGGATCCCGGGATGTAATAATTTATGTCAATATTTTTAAATAAATAACACAAAAAATTAAAGAAGCGGTTTATTACTTTAAAACACCCCTAAGTCATATTTGTAATACATTTTGGTCCATGATTATTATAAATAATTAAATAATATTGGTGAGAGAAACATATATTTGGATAATATAACCTTTCTATTGCAATTTCATATTTATGAACACAATAATATAATTTTTACAATGAATATTTCTAATGTGATTTAAGAAAACAATAGTGATTTATGCTGCGGTCAATTATTCTTTTTCTTAATTTAATAACAAAAAGTCCTGCTGCATAAAATGCTCTCTTAGTCTCTAATGATGTGGGTGAAATTGTCTTAAGAGCATCTAGTAGCAAAGAGACATCGTTATTATCAATAAAATTTCATTTATAAGCTATTTTGCTTCGAATTACCAGGGCACACAAAAATAAAATTGTAAAAGTGTTTTGAAGATATCAACTTTGTCCTGGAGACCGGGCTTCTTTACGCCATACTAAAAGAGAAAATATAAAAGAGAAAAATTATTTTGAAGTAAAAATTTAGTTTTTCCATAATTTACTGGTAATAAAGATATTTATTAAAAAATTTAATAAATTATGATAGTATTAAAAATATCTTAGCACAAAATAAACGAAAATAACACTTTTTTTAAATCCTGGGAATTCCCGGGACAAAAAGTATTTCCCGGGAAATAAAAAAACAGCTTAAAATGGACCGGGATCCCGGCATCCCGGGATCTAGTACCTACAGAACCTTTGGCATTGTTGTAATGTTCTAATAATGAGAAATAACATTATAAAACAATAATTAAATAAAGTAATATGAAACTAAAAAAATGTAGCTCACTTCTTCAGAGCTGCTGGAGTCATTTTCTTCTTGTAAGTAATTATCTAATTCAGAAGTATCCGAAAAAACCTCGTTTGCTATGAATTCTTCATCTGATTCTTCAATCCATTGCAAAGCTGTTAGGTGGTCGCTTTCTTTGCTAAGATCAAGTCTTCGTTTTTTGAAAATTGCTGTTGCTCGATATTACACTTTATTACTATATCTTACAGAATCTAACGCACTGTCGCACAGAATAGAAACATATGTACTGAAATATTTCCGTTAAACGAGTTTGTTTACTGACTGAAACACCAAAAGTCACGTTATAAGGTGGTAAAATATGAATCACACATAAGACGATATGGGATACAATGTATCCCAAGCATTTAGTTATTTTTTATCGCGTTAATAAGCAAAGTCGAAAATCAATTTGTCAGCTTACTTCAATCAGTATAAGTGACAATTAAAAAAATTGGCGGTATAGGATACATTTGTATCCCACGCAGGCCGGTAAAGTTTAAAATTAATCGTTTACAGTATTCGAATACAATTTGAGTGTTTCTCCTACGCAAAGATAATAAAAATTAATTTGTTGATTTTACGCCTTATTGTTCGAATTATATTACGCTGTCAAGAAATTGTGTTAAAATATGCACAGTTTTCTGATTACAGCGAGTGGATGATCATGGCAGCAAATTTAATAATTTTACTTCATATTGCAGCTTTCTATTGTTTCGGATGTATTGGACAAAGTAAGTAAATTTAATATACTTTTTATAAAAAAAAACCTTAAATTTTATCTAATTATAAGGAAGAATAAAAATGTATAATAATTTTGGTGACGTAGACCAATCACCAAGCAGTCTTAGGTTTCAGAACTGGCAATATTGACCAGTTTATTGTTTTTAATTATGTTTTTATTTAACACAGTCTACCACCATAAAATAGTGTTTCGTGTATGTAACTCTGTCAGTAATAAAAAAATACCTTAACAATGAACTTGAAAATTTTGCAATTAATTTGGGTAATTTTGCATCGTTCAAGTTACTTTTTAACCACTTTTTTCATGTAAAGTTTATTGTTTTATTTTATTATTATTAATTCACAGTTTATGTTATGCTTAGCAAAAATCGGTAAAGTTTTATGTAATTTTGTAAGATTATTTTTGAAAATTCCCCCGTTCATTTGGCACTCGACGTTTTGTCAACCTCTGTGCTGCCATTGCCTAAACCCCTAGATTTTCAATTCAATCTTCTACATTAGTTTGTAAACTTTTGTACATATTTGATTGTTTTATGAAAACCTAAAAGGAAATTAACAATTTTTAGTGCCAGATATTCGTCAGCATCCTAACTGGCGTCTTATAGACCACGAAGCGTGTGGGGAGAGCATGGCCGATAGAATAATAGGTGGTCGCAATGCTTCGCTTGGACAATTTCCATGGATTGCTCGAATAGGATATTCTACTGCATTTAGATTCCACGAATCCAAATTTAGATGTGCGGGATCAGTAATAAACAAAATGTATGTGCTAACTGCAGCTCACTGCGTCACACAGTTACCCCCAGGTTATATTGTGTAAGTGAAATCTTGTCTTAGCTTTATTTTAAATGATAGTTTGTCAGAAACAATCACGTTTAATTGTTGATTGTTTGTATTTTTGTACCTTAAAAACACGAAATGGCTTACGAATATTACGAAAAGTATGATATGTAAGAATGTTTTATTCAAAGTAATAATAATTCTGAAGCTGCAAGTGAAACAAATTTTAATCGTTATGTCACAACTCGAATTTCGATGTTTTTTTTGAAACTTTTTCTACGCCACTGCATTCTTATCAAATAAGTGCCTGCAGAACGTCAAAATTATTTTTGTTTATTTTCATAAACAAGAGAGATATAGTCAAAAAACAAAAAGTCGAAACATCGAGTTATCGGCGACACCTCGAAAACACAAGACGATAACCAATTTTATAAGAAACTAGTACGTCCCTGTTCAAAATCAAACTCAAACTTGTTTTTGGGTTGAGCATTTTATTCTAAACAAAAAGTGTCTTGACTTTTTTCGTATCTGCCACCATTTGCCTCGAAATTTTATTTATTTTACTATTCTCGGGAAAAATTTGCTCATAAATTCGTTCTAAAAATATCGCTAATATGCTAAATAAAAAAGTAATTACCGATTTTTGCAGTTTTTAATAGCAGAACATGCTAATAATAAGCGAAGAAGTTCCACTAAATTAACGATTAATGATCCACATTATTCGCATTTACTCTGCAATTTGCAATTTTCTGCTTTTCGCGATATTTTTAGATCGAACTTAAGAGTAAATTTTTCGCGAAAATAAGGTTATGTAATAAATGACCACAAACAAGTTTTAATCAACACTTTATTTGTAAAGTTATCACAAGACGAGATATTGATCCGTTACGTTACTTTTTGTACACACTGTATAATATACAAAAATATAGTGAAATAATGAAAAAAAAAATGTTTTTACTAATCTGTAAAAAACTACAAAATGTTATTTATAGGGCGGTCATACGCTTGGGAGAAAATCATGCCTTGACGTCCATAGACTGTTCCGAATCCGTCTGTGCTGCACCTGTACAAGATTTTTCCCCAGCAAAAATAATTATGCATAACCGTTACGGAAAACCAGCATTCAAAAACGATATAGCTCTTATAAGATTGAATCGCCCCGCTACGTTCAATGGTAAATAAATAAGTCATAGCTTCGCTGTACAGACGCTAACAAATGATCATTTGCACTCAGTCCTTTGAAATGACAATAAAAAATTCAATCAAAAACCTGAATTGTGTAACTCCGAAAGAAGACGTCTAAGAAAAATTTTATATAAAAGACTCCCTTAATTTTCGATAAGGAATCACATTCCGAATTTTTTCGCAATGTTTAAGAAACACCCTGTATACAGGGTGTTTCCGTGACTATGTTCCAACGTTTTGGGTGGATAGAGGAGGTCATCTGTGATATTTTTTGCCAATAAACCAATGGTCGGAAATGTATCCCCTCGGAGTTGCAGGCCGAAGAAGCGAAAAAAGGGAGGTCCATTTGCATGGCCTACTTGGGCTCCAGATTTGTTTCCATACGATTTTTCCAGTGAGAGCACATGAGGAGCTTTATTTACGAGACTACAGTAGCGTTCGAGAAAGATCTGGTGGCCGGGATTGCCGCCGCATCCGAACAGGTCCAGACAATGCAAGGGGTCTTTGAAAGAATCAACATAAACCTTTGCGTCGTTACACTACTTGTATCGAATGTGAGGGTCGCAAATTCTGTAGTGTTTGTTGTTGTTTTTGTTTTCAATGGATTTATTGTTAGAAGTACAAGTTTTTCATGTTTGGCGCATTCAATAACCAAATTTAAAGTTAAATAGGTGTAATTTTCTTTTCGCTTCTTCGGACTTTAACACCGAAGGGATGCATTTCCGACCATTGGTTTATGGGCAAAAAATATCACAAATGACCTCCTCTATTTACATGTAAGCGTTGAAATATAGTCACGGAAACACCCTGTATATTTAAACTAACAATAAATTACTCTTAGTTCGACCAAATCACCTTAAATATTTTCATAAAAATACAACAGTTAAAAATGATTTTTGCCATACATTTCATGTGTGATTTTTGGTATCGTTTTGAGATGTAAATTGAAAATATCATCGATTGTTTATTTTAGGATGGGTTGAGCCCATATGTCTACCATTCGGCATTCAAAATAGGAAAGATTATACTGGCGAATCCGCGGAAGTAGCAGGATGGGGCGTTTACGACACAGAGGAACATAAGAGCAGCCACTTTTTGCTGTACGTTAAACTCCCCATAGTACAGTTATCACATTGTGTAATAGCATTTAAAAGAGTGGCACAACTTGGCCCTGAACAGCTTTGTGTTGGAGGCGTTGATGGCGAAGATTCTTGTGCAGGCGATTCTGGTGGACCATTAATGAAGCCAGAAGCCACCGATGGTCCACCAAAGTACTACGTCATGGGAATTGTATCTTTTGGAGCTCAGAAATGTGGCACTTCAGAGATTCCGGCCATTTACACAAAAATTGCATATTACATTGATTGGATCCTTCACCATATAAGACCTTAGTTAATAAAAAATACATATAAGGTATTCCAAATTCGAGGCTCTGTATGGGATTTAAAAAATTCTTTGAAATTATCCCTAAGTTGAATAGTTTATTGCTGAATAAAAATCTGATATTACAGTATCCATGGCCTGTTTAGTTGTTCAGGAAAACTAAACAATGTATAATATTTCCATTCTTATCATTGTTTGAGGAAGTGATTATAATGTCGTAAACTTTTATCTAATACAATGCCTTTTGCATTTTCATTACACGCGTTTTATAAATTAGCCACGATTTGCAATATCAATGTAAATCTGTAATTAATTAAATTTGGTAGGTTTAAAATTTTGTTGCGTTTCGGATCATTTTAGTTTTTATATTGGTTTAAGAAATAATAAATTTGAGGTAAAAAATATGCGAAATATCTGATACAAAAACTGATTAGATTAAAACAAAGAGAATAAAAGTTTCTTCAAGTGTTTGTAGTTTTATGAGTCTGTAATAACAACAAAAGAAGTAACACAAAAATCGTTTTGAATAACTTTTGAAGTAAGATTTCGTAGCTCTAAAGATAAGCGAGATCCCCATGTCGTGCCTCGAATTTGGCGTATGATCATTATAATGACTTAAATCTTAACAGGCAGTTCTAATTTGTTTATTAATATCGATTGAACAATTTAATGTACCTCCACAGATTTTATAATACCATACAATGATGTTCGCATTTGTGACATAACAGTGCATCTCTTCTTGATTTATTTTAACGGATGGGTTGAAGAAATTAAAGCAGGTAGCGTTTTTAATGCAATATAAAATCAACACCTCCGTTGATGAAGATTCGTTCTATTGTTACAAATTAAAAATATGTTAGTTATATAAAAATTTTGTTATAACTACGGGTATGTACATTTTGTAAATAAACTATTTTTGTAAATCTTGAGGAATTAAATATAGCAACCACCGGTCTGATCATCTGAGTTTAGAGAGTATGATTAAAAATACCGACACCTAATCCATTAAAATTGTAAGTAACCGTTATACTGGGCGCTGACATGCAATTAATCAGTTCTGCAACAGTTTGATCCGCGAATGGCTAAACCGCGCTCTTATACGCTATTAAAATCAGAAGTCACAGATACAAGCACACAAACAAATAAATAAGTACTTTGGTTTCTGGTCAAATTTATGTGTTCCTCAAAATGAGTACCTCTCTTTTCAATTTTATTTTAAACTAATGTGATACCAATTACATCATCGAGCAAAAATGTTTAAAAAACATGGACTTGTACAAGAAGTGGATGCCATCCACAGTAAAATAGAAAAGCAACTGCGTTTATAATTTATAACCCAAATTCATTAATTAGAATAATTCTTACTACTTGCTAGAATCTGATCAAATCAGAGTTTATGGCATCAAGAACATCAAAACTAAATGTTTTACAGAGTTATGCGTGCCACTGGCCATTTCCTTCAAAAAATAGGGGAAAAACTGAAAAGTTGCTTAATAAAAGTAATTTTTGCGATCGCGTAGGCCATGAAACCGTCAGAGATAAAATCGAATTTTTTTTATTTACCAATTCACGCATCCTTTGCAAGTAAACTGGTGAAAAGTTTTTGAAAAAATCCTAAATGGTTCAGGAGAAAAACGGCTTAGATTTAGTTATAACAGATATACCACAACTTCTCAAATTTTGCAGGGGTTTCGTTTTTGACGTTTTTCTCCGGGACCGTGTAAGATTTTTTCAAAAACTTTGCACCATTTTACTTGCAAAGGATGCGCGCATTGGTAAATAGAAGAATTTTGATTTTATCTCTAACGGTTTCATCGCAAAAATTACTTTTAATATACAAGTTTTAAGTTTTTCCCCTATTTTTCCGAAAGAAATGGCCAGTGGCACGTATAACCCTGCAAAACATTTATTTTTTATGTTCTTGATGTTGATGCAATAAACACAGATTTGATCACAACATATCCCTGGTTAGTAAAGTTCAAACTCATTTTTCTTTTTATTAAACCAGGACGAAAAATTATATTAAAAATACCTTAACGTATTATAAAAAATAAAAATCGTAAAAACCATTTTGAGTAAGGCATCATATAGCTTAAGCCGATCCTGCTTGCTTATGTTTTTATTAACGGTCAAGCAATATCATAAGAGTATTTATTATAGCATTATCCATATCCAGCTCATTAGTGTAATTGGTTTCTAATTGTTTGTTGCAAATACCATTGTTATTTTTTACACCGAAAATAAATATGAAATTATTGATTATATGCGTACATGTGTTATTTTTATTATAATCATAAATCAATTTTGAAATTGTATTGTTCTGTTTTAACTAACCAACACATTAAATTAATGATGAAATTGCGCAACCAATAGATTAAAGAAAATATTCTAGGACCCGTAATTTAGAAGGGCCCGATTCGACACCAGAAAAAATGATTTTTGTATTTAATTAATAATAAAAAGTTCTAAATATATTTATATTTCAACTCTAGAAAAAAAAAACTCATGGGCCTAAAACTAAAAATAATTTCCATTTCAATAAACTCAGTTTTAATCTATATTACCGAACCACTGACTTAATTGTCTTTACTAACACATTCAGCCCAATACACTATGGATATTGCTTAGAGATAAGCAAGAACAATGCTTGTTAGTGAAAACATTTCTTGCTAAGAAACAACATAATTTCTAGTTTGATATTCCATAACTATCTTGTTCAGGTAATTGAAAAAGTTTATGGTTACTAAAAAAGATCTTCAATATTTTGCATTTGGGAACTGTATTTGTAACTATGCTAAATGTCACATAAGCAATAACTACTAACAATTGAAGGGTTTGCTGCAAAAAGGGATTAGCTCCAATTTTATAAATGTGTGGAAAACAGTTCGAATCTCAAGTTACAAGAAAATATTTTTTTAAACTTATTGTACATAGGTATTCCTGTGAATAAGCCCTATTAGCATGAAAAAAATATGTCTTCTGGAGTAATGGGCCATGTTTTGAATGTTGGAGCTACCTCCTTCTTGCCCCAAAGTATGTGATCAACTACTTTTTAAGGTAGGGGTCGCAAACTCAAATGGTACTACGGGCCAGTAAATTAGATGTGTGAGTAACGTATTGAATAAGTGGGACCATTTTTTCTTTTTTTTTCAGGTCACAGCCTCTCTCTTTTTACCTTAAAAAAAAGTATTAAAAAACGACGTCCAAGTACAAACAGCACAAAACTTCTGTCAAAATAACGTACTACCACTCGTGTAACAACAAAATCTGTTAACTATAACCTTTCTATCAACAAACCACCTCAGCCATTTGTCGCAATAAGGAGACAGCTCCAGGAGCTGCATCTTTCTTGCCCCAAACGAGCAAGATAGTCAAATCCAAATGTGAAATAACTCAGAAATTAACGCTAGGAGCTACCTCGTTCTTGCACCAATCGAAAGAGTTTTTTTTTTTGCACAAGATAGGATGTCTAACTCAAAACGCACAAAATTTGTAGCTAACCCCTTTTTGCAGCAAACCCTTCAATTACACATGTCGACATTTCAGAATATTGTGAACGTTGTTTTAATTTTGATAATTGTGCTTATATAAATTACATGCTTTGAATTCAATGGACCACGCAGTTTTTCGCTATCACATTAAGTTTTTTTTGCATAATGGAAAAACAGATTATTGACTTCAAAGAAAAACGATACATAATTAAATTTCAAAAATATCTAAACAAAAAACTCTTTGTATAATTTATATTAGAATAGCTGTCCTTATACATATAAATCACATGCTCTGAATTCAATGGCACACACAGATTTTTGCTATCTCATCAAGTTTTTCGGCAAAATAAAAAAACAGATTGATGAATGTCTAAAAAATTAAATTTATTTCAAAACTATCTAAGCAAAAAACTATTTGCACAATTTAAATTATAATTGCTGCTTTTATTTAAATCACATGCTCTGAATTCAATGGCGCACACAGATTTTTGCTATCTCATCAAGTTTTTCGGCAAAATAAAAAAACAGATTGATGAATGTCTAAAAAATTAAATTTATTTCAAAACTTTCTAAACAAAAAACTATTTGCACAATTTAAATTATAATTGCTGCTTTTATTTAAATCACATGCTCTGAATTCAATGGCGCACACAGATTTTTGCTATCAAATCAAGTTTTCCAACAAAGTGGAAAAAACCATTTAATAATTCTTAAGAAAAACATTAAATTACAAAACTATTAAACCAAAAAATATTCGTATAATTTATATTAGAATTTCTGTTCTTATACAGGGTGTGTATAAACTTGGCGGATGCGCTACACGTGGCGATGTTCTTCGTAAGATTCCAAGTCGAAAATCTTAATACAAAAATGTTGTACCATGCAAGAGGTCCTCAAAGATTTGACATTCAGTCTTTTAAAAAGCGTTATTATTTAATATTTTTTAATGAAAAAGCTGATTTGGAATAAAAATAAATTTCGAATAATATTTTCTCCTAGATATTATGTTTTTCCTTCCAAAAATTGGTGTTGAAAATATATTAATCACTAATGGGAATGAAAATTATGCACATGGCAACATTGTCATTAGCTCCCATTTCTGTTTTTTTCGTAATAATTTCTAGTTTGTGTTAGACGATACCTAAAAGTTTGGAGCTATGTTTACGAACTGAAGGCTTTCAGTTCGAACAAATATTATAAATACCTAAGTAAAAATTGCTGATAAAAAAATGTCGAAACGCAAATCAATGTATGCAATGTTGCTAAATTTTTGTTTCTTTAAATGGTTCTTGGGGCCATAGGAAGCATGGTACAACATTTTTGTATGAAGATTTTCGACTTGAAATTTTACGAAAAACATCGTCACATGTAGCGCTTCCGCTAATTTATAGATACCCTGTATTTGCAAAACTAACTATTTCAAGTAAAATAAGTCAATGTTTAGTTAGTTTAATCTTGTAACTCATGTAGTTTAGACGTTAATTCTTTACAAAAATTTTTAAAAACAAAGTTTGTTTTCACGAATTTCAGTACATACCACATAGTAGTTGGGTTTAAGCGGGTGGCTGCATCAGTTAGGACCTATCCTTAATATATTTTAAAATCGTGTAGGCTGTGACCTCTATTAGTGACATTTTCTACTTATATTTTGTATCAGGAGCACATAAAGGAGGTGACAAGAACGCTACGACATATGCGACTGTTACAACCAACGTGTTAAAAAGAGACAAACAACGCCTTGCATGTCTAGACTAGATATAAGTATCAACGTTCGATAGAAAATCTATCTCCTTCTAACTCATCAACAATATAGCGTACTTTTCATGTCCGTATTTTAACATGTTTACATTCATTCAACAGTAACAGCTGATCTTAAATGATTTTAAATAGTTAAATTTAGCCTTAATAACGTCACTTAAGGCAAAATAAGAAATAATTGCCTCATAAACTTGAGTAATCTTCCAATAAATGCAAAATTCAAAACATAAATTGAGAAAAGTTTAGCATCAAGAAACACGCGGTAATTTCAAAAATTAAATACTGCTTATAACTTTTGTCATACCTTCGAATATTTTTTAAATAATAATTATATATCCTCAGTTGGTTGAAACAATGATTAAAAAGCTTTTAATAAAACGTGTGAATGAAATTTTATGCCATTTTCTTAAATTTACAATATTTTGGCTTTAGTCTTTGGGACAAATTTTGCATGCGTCTTCATATCATCTATCCATATCACCCTAAATAATACACTTCCAGTTTACTCTTGCTTAAAAAAGGCCTTAAACAGCTCTTCAAAGTTTTCAAAAACGTTACAAGTGTGCAATAACCTTGCATGTTTGTAGACAAAAATTAAAAGCTTTTCAATACGTAGAATTACATTACCTGCCATACGCAAATAAAGGATTTTAATTTTACCTGTTGTATAAAACAAAAGGGTTACATTCATATTTAATGGGATAATAAAAGTACTGTTATTGTAATTTGACTGATTTCTAACTGTTGCAAATCCGGGAAACCGGGACAACAGGTAATAAGTAGCTAGCCTTCGGACCAATATGCACGGGTCTACAAGACGTCGCGTCGTACCTGCTCAGCTGGCGTAGCCGAACCAATTTATTAAAAAATTCTTTTGTGTTAAAACGTGATGTAATATCAAAAAACTAAAACAGATTCATGATCAGCGCCACCGAATTAATAGATAACACCAATCAAATTCAAAACAACAAAAATCATGTCGGCCTGTATTATCAGAACGTGCAAATGGCACGATTAAAGTAAACTAATACATTATTATAAACTGTATTCATTTTATTACTGGACTTCACCAGTGTCAAGGTTAATTGTAGTTACAGTTTAATATTGTGGATAGATTTTTTTGTGCGATCGCCATGACTTGTCGATAGCTCAACTCTATTATAATACTGGGTTCATGTATCATAATTAAAGTTCTTGGCGTGCAGAAAAACCCACCATTTATTTGAATCAACCAATAATAGTTATACAAACATTGTTTAAAGTAAATAAGATTGCTTGCCCATTTGTCAAAATTTGAAGTAACTGTATGGAATCTTAGCAGCTATAACACGAGAGACGTTTAAATGAAAACAGCAAATAAATCTGTGTGTGTTTACAGTTCGAACTAATCATTGGCGAGGTAGATCTGCTCGCCCCAATATTATTCATATAAAATATTAATATATAATAGGGTACCAACAAAGAACAAAAGTATGAAAAAATCTTAGTTAAGATGAAAAAAATATTCCTTAAAATTATTAAATGTAGAGTAACTGCTATAGTTATTGGCCCCCCTAAGCAACATTTCATATTGCAACTAAGATAATTAATTACTAATTTATCGATATTAAATATAAAAATTTAAATGTAGTGTAGACCAATCAACTTATTTTCATATTTAAAATTCGAATTGGATGTAACATAAGTTTTTAATGGTAAAAATAAATTATTTTTTAAAAGACTACGCAGTTTGTAGTTATTAGCATGTCTTTCGCAGTTATTGGCCCTGCATGTACCAATAATTATTGTCATTCACAATAGTTGTTAATTCTTTTGAAAATTTCTCACAAAATAATAACAATATTTATTGTTTTAGTAACTGTGCATTTAAGATACCAGAGAAAATAATTCCTAATAAATAAATAGGGTTTAGGTAAACAACATTTTATTTTAACTAAAAGTAAATTCTGTTATAAACATATAGTTTACGTGTGGACAAATGAGATAACTAAATATGTCATAGTTGATCACTGTAAAAAATAAATTATATTTTCTATTTGAAAAAGTTTCAGTCTTACGCGTTCCTTCTTTCTTCTTTACACAGTCTTTGATTGACATGTTTCACATGTATTTACTCTATTCGAATTTGTTTTGTATTTTAATGTAGGTACATCTCAGGTGATATTTTCTGCAACATGTGTTACATTTAATTCCAAAATTGTTGTTATTAATATTGTAGCAACAAGTAAAAGATAAACCAAATATAACTTTGTTATTTAAAAATTTGTTTTGAATATTGTCTTCATTAGGTTGTTCCTCAATTTCTTGATCAATATCAACATTTTCAAATAAATCTTTGACGTAAGCTTCTGTTTTCTTTTCTTTGTTTACTTCAATATTTTTATTTTTATTACTTAATTTAGTTATTGGCAATTTTAAATTACGTTAAAGCACGTTTGATTCTATTTGAACTTTGTTTAATTTTTGTTTGAGTAATTTTAGTTTTTTATTCTTTTCTTATCTTAATGCTATGGACGGATGCCGCGACAAGAATGACTCAGGCGTCGGCAACCCGCGGGCCGCATACGGCCCTCCATGTGTCTTGATCTGGCCCGCCAAGTGAAACCTAAATATACAGGATGTTTCTTAAATATTGCAAAAAAATTCAGGAGGTAATTCCTTATCGAAAATTAAGAAAGGACTTTTATATAAAAAAAATTCCTTGAACGCCTCCCTTCGGAGTTACACCCCCCTAAAGGGGACCGGTAAATTTAGGTTTTCATTTTATTTCTCAAATTTGAATAAATGTAGGAGAATGATACTTGTTACCTAGATATTTTGTACTTATTGAAAGGTTTCCCAAAGTAATATTTTCGATCATCTCCCACCTTCACAGGGGGCTGAAAAGTGCGACCCCTGTTGATTTTTGAATCAGTACTTTTTGGTGGGTTGATTTTTTGCAATAAAATAAACAAACCAAGGTAACCACCAAAATGAATCGTTTTATATTGGAATATGTAATGGTGCATGTTTACTTATTTTATTTTTTACTCAAAAACTGTAGGTTTTTCAGGAAAAACTAAAAAAAAAAGTTTCTTAATGAATCAAGCTATCAAAAAAATTATTTAAAATTGCAAAATTTCAACTCACCAAAAAGTTCTGATTCAAAAACCAACAGGGGTCGCACTTTTCAGCCCCCTGTGGAGGTGGTAGATGATTGAAAATATTACTCTGGGAAACCATTCAATAAGTACAAACCATTTACCAAATATCATTCTTGTACGTTTATCCAAATTTGAGAAATAAAATAGAATCCTAATTTTACCGCTCCCCATTAGGGGGTGTAACTCAGAAAGGAGACGTCTAAAGAAAAAAATTTAATATAAAAGTCCCCCCTTAATTTTTGATAAGGAATCACGTTCCAAATTTTTTTCGCAATATTTAAGAAACTGTACTATATTTAATACAATATTTAATAGTTAAAACATCAAATGCATAATAAAATTTCGTTTTCAATTTTGTTATATATTTTTATTTTAACGCTGTAGTCCAGCGTTATTTTATGTTTCATTTAGTGTTGGTGAATATTTGGTGATCGAAAATGATTGATGCCCGCATACTTCAGACCGAAAATAAAATAATCAAGTTTATGTTGGTATCCCGGTAAAAAAAACACCTTACGAACGCCATTTGTCAGAGTCGGTTGGTATGTGCGGCCCGCCTGAAAATATTATTATTTAATTTGGCCCGCTATTCAAAAAAGGTTGCCGACCCCTGAGCAATGGTTTTTTTAAAAAACCATTGCTCTTCCAGGTGTATTGTTTTTGAACAAGGTTTCTCTTTTAGAATCCTCTAAAAACTGTTTAACGGATAGCTTAATATCGTCAAATCGTTTGGGAAAACCTTTTTTTTTTGGCTTTCTTCTAGCCAGGCCACAATTATAGCTTCTTCGGAATGAGTCAGTACTGAAGAAGGACCATGGCGTTCTTTGACAAATTTTTCGGATAGGCGGAACTGCAATGTGGCCCTAGGAACATTATGCTTCTTCGAAGATTCTCATTTAGATTTTCCATTTTTCACAGCCTCTGATGCTATTTCTATATTGTTCTTATTGTATTTTTTTTAATAAACACAAGCTCCTTTTACTTTTAGCATTTTCAGGAAATTTATAATTTACCGGTAAAATGTATAATTATTGGCATCAGTGGCGCGCCGTTGGTATTAATCGCCGGGGTGCGAACACATTTCTGGCGCCCTAAATTCATATTGTTAATGCCACGAATAAAAAATGTACAATTGGCAACATTCGATAGAGAGTAGAGAGAAGTTAGTGTTATTCGCTTCGCAAGCGTAATATAAATAAAAATTAACATTGTCATTTTGCTTTTACACCATGTACTAGTAAACATAGGTTCGGAGTTCAGAAGCCCGTCGAAATATCGGGAACTTTTCGACATAAATTTCCGTTAGATGGCGATAAGTCTACGCATTAAATTTAGATTGGCAATAAATTAACTAACACTTTTCCACATGTTTAAAATATTATACAGGACGCTTTTTACGCTTGGTCAAAATAGTGAAACTTTAAACATATAGAAACTCATTTTTCTTTATACAACACCCTATATTTTCTTAGTCTCATAGAACATTTAACTCTTGTAGGATAATCAGAAAGAAAACCCGTAATTGGAAGTATGATTTATAGTCAGGTCATCCGCTTACCATCTTCAGATTTTTTTTCAAGCATGACATTAGCCAACTAAGTTTAGTAAAAAAAATATTTGAGGTGTATAAACAGAGTTTGTCGATGCATCTTTAGCGGTAATTTTCTCGAAAACGGCTACGTTTACAGCAAAAAACAAAAAGGGACGAATTTTTTCCTCTTAAGTCGTACTTTCTTATGGACGAATGACATTTTCAATTTTATTCCAGAGTAAAAAATTCTGAAGATGGTAAGCGGATGACCTGACTATAAATCATACTTCCAATTACGTGTTTTCTTTCTAATTATCCCACAAAGTCAATGGGAAACACCTACACATTTCGGCCGTTTGATAGCTCTAGCTTAAACGGCTAGGACGTAATCGATTTTTTGATTTTTTTTCTTGCATCTTTGGAGGTCTCTAACTTTGAAAGGAAGCATTTTCGGATAACAAAATATTTGACAAATGGTCATCATTTTCACTCAGGAATATGCACCTACTTTTTGGCGGTGTATAATTGGGACACCCTGTATAAAGGCACAATTTTATCACGTTGCAGGCGCCCCCTGATTGACCGCGCCCGGGTGCGAAGCACCCCTTGCACCCCCGGCACGGCGCGCCCCTGATTGGCATACAATACTTTAGTCATTGGCCACGGTTATATCTAGGCAGAATTCAGGTGTACTAGTTATTGGCCGCCTATGCCAATAACTATAGTTTTTCAAATTTTTATGATGCAATTGTTAGCCACCCTTCAAATAAATCAATTATTGAAATTGTAGTCAAACAGTAGTTATGTATTTTTGTCACTGTATAGTGTAATAAGGTGATAGAGTTTGTAATATTATTGCGCCAACCAATAATTAATAATAAAATAAGCTATTCAAAATTTACACTTTTCGTAAGGTATTCACATGCACTGCCTCATTTCTCACTTGCGACTGCAACTTGCTTCAAGTAAGTATGGTTTGTTATTTTTGTTATCAACATTATTACAAAAAAAAACTTAGTAGTTTTAAACAGAATTGATAACATTTTACAAACTAATAAACAAAATTCCCTAAATTTATTTAGAATTTTTATTATTATGCGATTAAAATCAGACTATGCCAATAACTACATAAAGGCCAATAACTGTGGCAGTTACCCTACATAAAATAAGCAAAAAATAGTTTCTTGGACAGTTTAAATGTTTCATTTATTCATATGAATAAGTTTAAATAAAAATCTTTAATTTTTTTTACATAGGATCTTATGTAGACCCGTTTTAAGACTCCGGTTGCTACTGTATTAAATTTGGTAATGAAGACTAATTTATTGTTTAGTAAGTAAAATGTAAATAACAAAGCTAACGATTTACGATAAGCACTAATGATTTACTTAATAGGCAGCATCATGGAAATTGTGTTGTATATCTGGTATTACAACTATTTAACGACTCCTTCGGTATCAACAACAAATCTCGAGTCGATGACAGTATTTTGTAAAATATTCGTTCATCAACCACTGACACATATTAGTTACTAAAAATGTTACTACTGAGTATTGTATGTTGCCTGTGGTTAATAACAACATCTGTGATTGCACGTAAGTACCAAATGGGTCAACATTATATTGATCTTCAAGCTTTTGCAACATTTATCCATTTTTCGTTGTTCTTAAGTTTTGATAATATTTCTATACATTTCCTACACCAACAATGTGTTCTGTTTTCGATTGCGTACACATTGCGTTATTGTTCAAGAACCTCCAGATAACTAAATTTTGTGGTACTAACGGAACTTTGCAAGAACCTATTTTCAATTTTAAACATTTAGAGCATTTTTTTTTTACATTTTGAAGCAAGTACTTTGACATTTCTATCGTTATGCTTGTTTTAAAATCCCGCAGAAGCTTATGATTACTGAAAGTTTAAAATACATGCATTTAAAAACCAAATTGGGCCCAGAAAATTGAATGGAAATTTACTTTAAAGTGTGAAGATAGTTTTCTTCATTTCTATTTTGATAAAACAAAGGTCGTAATACTTATTTATGAAGTCTGACAATATGTTTATGTATTGTTGTCTAAAATTCTATGAAGAGATTATTATGCTCATCAGAATCTGAATAATTAAGATAAGTTAATTGTTATTTAATATATTTGTTTTTATTACAAGTGAAAGGGGAATTTGTTAAATGCAGTTCAGACGAACCACACAGAATGACATGTAATGTAATATTAAAAGGGTAAAAATTAAATACTTTGTAAAAATAACTGAAACCAAACCTATACAGCACAAGTTTTATAAATAGCAGTTCCATATAACAATCAGGATTTTCTATAACGTAAATAATTTGTTCTCACATTTAAACTGCTTAATTTTAGCCAATTTGATTCAAAAATTAAGTTTTGATCATAACGTCAAATTAACATGTAAAGGTTTGACATATTCTTTAAAAATATGATTGTGACTTTACGTTGTTGCACGAAGATTGTAGTAATTATTTAATAAATGTTTGAATTACTCATTTAAAAAAATATTAGTTATGAATCACTTTCCTTATTAAATGAATATTTTAAAAATGTAGCTAGGGCAAATTGTTAATTAATCAATGGTTCATCTAATTTTTAAACGAAATGTTACTTCCTTTTTAAATAACTTAAATGTTTAAAAAAAATTGAGAGTGCTGTATCGCTCAAAATTCTCATAAAAATGTAAATTTTACGAAAACGGTTGACTTTTAGACCCATATAACCTTTCAAAATTCTTAAAGTAAATTTTAGGAGGAATCCAAAAATGTAAAAATATACAGGGTGTTCTATTTACAATTTAAAAGTTTTAGCCGGTTTCCGGTTAAACCGGAAGTCGTATTACATACAACCCTTATAATTTCATCGAATCCGAAAAATACCATAACGCTCAGATACAAAATTTAATTTTTAGGTTCTAAACTTTTGCGCATCCCTGTGTATTCAACTATTACATTACTTTATTTTATAAAGCAATATTTTATACAGGGTGATTGATTGAGACCAGTACTTAAAAATATATGAAGAATGAAAAAGGGTATAGATCTGAAATTTTGTTTACGACCACAATGGCACAGGATCTGTTTAATGAAAATATTTTCAAGATGGCAACACTTCCGGAGATACGAAAAATCTAAAAAACAACTGCACCTAGATATAGAAAATGCTATCAAAAGTCTCTCTAAAATAACATGTTAAATCCAAAAATGCAATAAAAAATGGACCATTGTATTTGAAATAAGATAGTAGACGTCAACTTCCGGTATTTCCGGAAGTGTCGCGACCTTGGAAATATATTTATTAAACAGATCATGTGCCATTATGGTCATAATCAAAATTTCATATCTACCCTTTTTCTTTCTTCATATATTTTTAATGCCCGCTCCCAATCAATCACCGTGTACATTTGGCTTAATTGTGTTCATAAATTATTTTAGAAAGTGGAGATGAATGCTTTAATGCCAGACAACAGTCCGGTGTGTGTATTGTGATTCGTGATTGCCGTCCGTATATCGAAATTCTTCAAAGGCCTCCTGTATCAAAAACAGATGCCGATTTTCTAAGGAATTCACAATGTGGCACTGAAGGATCTTATCCAAAAGTTTGTTGTCCTACTGGTGTACCCAGTCGCCGTCCAAGTCCACCAACCGTCACAAATCCTGGAGGTACTTAAATCCAATAATTAAAAAAGCGTATCAATTGAAAACCATGTTTACAGTCAAAGGTCCAATTACCAGTAAACTACTTCCTGGCACAGATATTTGCGGAATTGGTTCTCAGGATCGCATTGTTGGAGGAGAAAAAACAGAGTTGGACGAATTTGTTTGGATGGCTCTCATTGAATACCAAAAACGTAAGTTCCAAAATTAAATGTTTTCAAGTCTTCAATCTGTCTTAAAATTTTAATCGTATACATATGAAAATGATATTTTTTTCAGCTGTTGGTCGTGGCTTTTATTGTGGTGGGGTTCTCATCAGTTCAAGATACGTTCTTACCGCTGCGCATTGCTTATCAGGCGATGTCCCAAAATCATGGAAAGTGTACGTACTCATATTTAATTATGTTAAGTGGTTTCATCAAATAATCCCGGATTAGCGTCATATAACTCTATAAAAAAATATTTTAAATCGAAGTGACCATCTTCAAAATAGTCACCTGCAGCAGTTATGGACTGCTTTTTACTTCTGGAAGCAGTCCTTGTAAGCACTTTTATTAAGCACTCTTAGGACAGCTTGCGACTATTTTGTTCCCGTCAATCGTTTGAACACGACATCATTTTAACATGCTCTTTAGTTTTGGAAACAAAGGGCCAAGTGACATGAATATAGAGGTAAAGGAACAAAGATGACTCCCTTTTCGCCAAATACTGCCTAACCAAAAGGTAAGAGTCAAGAATCTTATCGGTGTTCTGTTAAAAGGCGAGGAACAAACTTTGACCCATACCTAGAAAATTGTTCAAAATGTATTGGCAAGACCCGTATGATATTTCTAGTTCTTCGCTATCTCTCTATCGCCGGTAGACCCAAATCAGTTAAAGAACTTTGACAACTTTTTCGTCTGCAGTAGAAGTTCTTCACTTTGGGTTTTTCTTCTTTAAAGCGTTTAGATAAACCATTTAAAACATGTTCATTTGTTCATATGACAATCAAGAAAATAATAAAACAAAGGCACTCTTACAAAATTGAATTATTTACCATCTTTTGGTAATTAATAATATGGTCATCTTTCGCTTCCATTACGTGTTCTACCTTCGTAGGCATTGATGCCACAAGTTTTTCACATCTTCTCCATTTTGGGATCACTATGCCTCACTTTCTAGCATTATAAATTGTTTTGGGCACTCCAGTTTTGCTATGCGATCCTTTACAATGGTCCACAGGTTTTCGATAAAGTTAAACTCTGACAAATTTCCTGGTCGTTCCAAAACATTCAACTTTTGTTGTACAAAGATGTTCTTAGTAAACTTGGAATTTTGACAAGGTTCCAGATGTTGTTCCAACGCTATATAATCACCAGGAATTCCCCACATTTCTCTCTGTCCATCTATCTGATCCGGAATCGGAGAAGATGATCTTCGGCGGGTGTTCAGGAGCTTGTATGTGGTCGGTTTGAAGGGGTATTCCGGGCGATATTCGAACAAAAACTGAACCGTATTAATGAACCTCATAGAGGGTTTCGAGAATATCACTTTCTCTGCCCATAACAACTGCTTTTTGTAGTCGGTGTCAAGCTTCTTTACAATTGCACTATCACGCTCGTCTTAGTCCCAACTAATATGCACAGCACTGTTGAAGGTATAACTTATTATTATTTTCACAGCGCAAGTGTCCGTCTAGGTGAATACAACACGGAAACAGCAATCGACTGCATTGCCGATGGTTACGGTGGCAAGGATTGTGCTCCACCACCAGTAGACGTTCCAGTCGAAGAAACAATAATTCACGAGCTTTACAAACCAAAAGATACTAACCAATACCACGATATTGCATTACTAAGACTTGCTAGAGATGTTAAATTCACAGGTTTGTTTGTTGTAAGGTACAGAATGCTAAACAATTTTATAACAAAAATTCGTTCACTAGACTTTATAAAGCCAATATGCTTGCCAACTACTAAGAAACATTTGGAAAACCGTTATGTTGGTATGCAGATGTTTGTAGCTGGCTGGGGAAAAACAGAAAATTCTTCAGGAAGTCCTATTAAACTAAAATTGGGGGTAATTTGATATTAAAATAAATTTTACCAACGGTGCACGTTAAGGTGTAAAAGGACCTTTATATCTTATTTTGGCGATGCTTGTTTGTCTTTCATCTGTAGGTCAGGCTGTGTATTGGTTGATTTAAGGCTTTTTAAAATCAGCTTAGTTGTCGTTTATGTGATATACAATAATCTCCGTACTAATTTTTTTTGCCTGTACCTCATTTGTATTTTTTATACAGTGTGTCCAAAAGGTATGCTAAATATTTCAGTAAATATCCACTTTAGGGAATAAAAGTTGTTTGGTACTTAGTTTTCCACCATAAGACAAAATTTATATATATTTTTTCGAATAACAAAAGCGCAATGAAAAACAATTGAATTTTTTAAATTGCAAGGTACCCCTATATTCTACTCATTTGATAGAGAATTTTGCTGTTTAAAAAAAAATCAATTGTTTTTCATTGCGCTTTTGTTATTCGAAAAAAAATCGTCTTATGGTGGAAAACTAAGTACCAAACAACTTTTATTCAAAACAATTTTCCCTAAAGTGGATATTTACTGAGATATATATACCTTTTGGACACATTGTAGATCCTAGGTAGGTACTAGGAGATGGTACTAGGGCTCCAATATTTTTGTGAATATTCGTCATAGTATGTCAGGAATTTATAAAATCTATCTTTTCCTTTTTAATCGGTTTTTCTTGTACCTTTCGGTGTCGAGGTATGCTTATTTATTTCTGTATTAAGTTTCTTCACTCCTGCTTATCGTTAGCTAATTGTGGCACATATCTCCAGCTCTCCTTTTTCTTCTAGTCTCTGCCTCACTTCTTTTTCCCATTTTATTCTTGGTCTTCCGCTATTTCTTTTTCCCTTCACCTTCATTTTCCATCCTATTTTCGCGTATCTACTTTCTGGCATGCGTAGTTGATGTCCAAGCCATCTGATGATTAAAAGTCGTTAGATCATCCTGTTGTATGAATGTGATTGTCAGATAATAAGAATTTCTGTTTGTGCTGGGTTTTTTCCATTCCTTTAAAACATTGTCTATGCAGATCATTACAGTGGTGGGTGATAGCTTCCCCCTTGTCTGATTTTAGTTTGTTTTTCATAAAATGGCCTTGCTTTATTTTGAAATACATTTTTGATAAAGCAAAACTTTGAAACCTAAAACTACACTTTTATTGATTTGTCTGTAGGTTACTGGAAAAACCAATGCTGAATGTGCAAAAGTATACACTCGAGCCAGAGTGGTGTTTGGAAGCGGGCAATTATGCGCTGGAGGAGAATTGGGTAAAGATTCCTGCAAAGGCGATAGCGGTGGTCCGTTGATGACAGTACATACCGACAATAACGGTGAATCAAATTGGTACAGCACCGGCATCGTTTCATTTGGACCAACACCGTGCGGCCAGCCAGGCTGGCCTGGTGTGTACACCAGAGTAACAGATTATGTTGCATGGATTGTCAGCAAACTCAGACCATGAGCACACAAGACTGAGTTTATTATTTCATAGCACGTAATTTTTTTGTTGTATCTCTTATTTGTGCAATAAATTTTGTATAAACATTGTTAAACTTTTATTAATTGTACTCGGACAAAAATTCAATGAAATATTTTGAAAGGTACACTAGTTGTAATGGATGCTGTTTCTACACGCAGATGAGGACTTAAAATATTTCTGGCAAGTTCCATAGTACACTCAAAAACGAATAAAAATACAAAACCATTTTTTCTTTTTCAGTTTGAGGTTCGTTATATCTATATCCTAACTCACCTGGCGATTTTTGAACAAATTTTCCTTTTTAGAAATGTATATTCACTTTTAATCGTTGCTTTCAAAAATCTACAATATCACTTTGACAAAATACAATCCTGGCTGAAAAGATGGCGAGTGAAGGCTAACGAAACAAAATCGGTACACGTTGCATTTATACTCAGAAGAGAGACTTGTCCGACACTCCGACAGTAACATTAAATGATTGTCATTTTCTACAGGCCAATGAAGCTACATACCTGGAAATGCATCCTAACAGAAGGTCGACTTGGCGTTAACACATCTGGACCAAGAGAAAGCAACTTGGTGCTAAACTTTATCAATTCAACTTGATGATAGGACAAAAGTAAACTGCCCATAGAAAGTAAAGTTCTTATACACAAGGCCATGCTGAAACCGATCTGGACCCTGGACCTATAGCAGGGGTTCCCAAAGTGCGGCCCGCGGGCCAAATGCGGCCCGCGAACCCTAAAAATACGGCCCGCGCTATGTCAGACCATCCGCCATCTTGATATCATACCAGGTAATTTTCTTTTTACAAACGTACATATTTTGACATTTCGAGATTTTGTCGGTTCTCCACGAATTAATGTCTCAAAAACACTTTTTTTTTTTGGCCCGCCAAATATTCGGAGTCTACAATTTGTCCCGCCTGGTGAAAACTTTGGCAACCCCTGACCTATAGCATCCAGCAGGATCGTGGCTAAAGCACCAGGTGCAAACTTAAATATGGCGCCTCTTGGATAAGCCTTTCAATAGCCTATTACAAATTTAAGGATAATAAAAAAAGTTTTTTATGAATATAATGATTATCGTATTTCCATAAAAAAAAATAGTTTAAAGATATAATAAAAAATCACAGCAACATTTGATTAGCTTCAGTCTCATTAAGAATATAAAAAAATAACGTATTATTTGCCAATTCAAATAATATTATAAAAATTACTTAAAAATATATACTTTAAAATAATAGAACGAATAATTTTAAGTTTGATTTTTCTAGCTTTTGTTATTGCAAATTGGTGAATTATCTCATCACAATTAACACTTTTGGCTATATCCCTCTCAATTGATAATAAACCTAGCCCAATTAATCGTTTTTAGCTCATGGAAGATCTGAGATAATTTTTTATTTATTTAAGTTTGCTAACAATTGCTCTCGTGATGCCACGGTTACAGGTGAAAAAAAATATTTTGTAGGTTGTACGTATATTTGCATATAATTCGTAGATACATATTCCATTTGTGCATGACCTTTAGATAAGAATATCAAGGATTGAAGAATCTGTTATATTCGGAATAACTTGATTGGTTTGATATTTAAATTTTTGCGGTTACTTTAAGTTCAATAAGTTTAATATTATCAACACAGAGTCTTAATTAAGAATTTTATGTGATCTTTATAATAAAATACTGCTCCAATAGACAATTCTTCATTTCTTTGTTCATAATAGTTTCTATAAATTGAATTACTTTAGAGTTGGTACAAACATATTTTTTACCACCAGTGCAGTCCAATTCATACATTTTAAATTAGGGTTCTTCCAACTAAGCCTCACCAATTGCGGTTAAGAAATATTATGGAAATCTTGTGGTTTTCACACCATAGATGACACTGTGTTTAAATCAAGCAATGAAACGTTGTGTTATGTGCGATTGTACTAATAACAGTACAAAAAGTAAAGGCTAAAGTATAATATACCACGCTATTATAACAGAAAAACATATCCAAGAATCAGGTGTAGTACAAAAACTATGATTATTTTGCCTGGCCACGTGGCAAATTTTTCATTCATTTTATTTCTGATTATTATAAAGAACCACTATATTTCAAATTGCACGTATATTTGGAGACAATTAGGGTTTTTCGGATCCGGGTACCCGGATTCGGATTCGCCGAATCCTACAGCAAATATTCGGATTCGATATTCGGTCTAAGATTCGACGAATCTCGGATTAGGTCTCATTAATGCTTACACAACTTCAGAGAAAATACTTAATTTTGCAACAAATATTACGAAACGATTGTTTGACGGAGAAGACAAAAATGAAGAAACCGAGCATTCAACAGAGGGTGATTGCGGAATATTGCAGATGACGTTCAGTTGTTAACGATGGAAGAAGAGCTTAATCATATATTGGAAACGGTAAAATGCCTTATATTACCAAAGTCTCAAGATAAATTTACCTACTTAAAAAAAATGCACTATTTTCAAATGCCAAAATTAGAACGAACTATTTAGAAAAAGTATATCGAGCAATCATAACAATTAAACCAAGGTCAACCAATTCAGAGAGAACTTCTCTGAAGATGAAGCAAAAAAATAACCCTGATTTTTATCTTAAGATTTTGCATTTTTTTAGGTTATGCTTATTTTTGAAAATAGACATACAAAATATTATATCATTGTAAAAAGAAAAAAATTATCTTTAAATCAGTCATCACCTACTACGATTGCCATTAAAAAAAAAGTTGTTTTGTCAAATATCTCGCACGGTAATTCATAAAAAAAAATCTGACTGTTGCCATCTTATAGCAAACCAAATCTACAAAACTTTTTTCCTTTGGCTTTTATGTGTATTCGCAACAATAGCCGAGATATTTAAGTTTAAAAATTTTGATCGATTTCGGTTTTTTCGTTATATCACGCAAGCCATGGATTTTTTAAACAAAACAAGATCTGGTTATACACCCCTAAATAGCTAACTTTTGTCCCATTTGATCAACCTTGTATTTTCATTATTTACGGAGATAGTAATAGTGTCCCATGGAAAAGTGAAACACCCTGTATACTAATATACTTGTTATTTTACTTCATACTTTAAGACTTTAACAATGAAATACAGTGCCATTTTAACTAATTGAAGGCCGTGTTAGTAAAACCCATTGATGCGCTACTGACAAAACTGACAACCGCTGACAAATATTGTAAATATTGTAGAATAATTTTTATGGCACTACAATTCATTTAATTTTAGAACTGGATTCGGATCCGGATTCGGATTCGTAAAATAATCGTGGATTCGATTCGGATTCGTCGAATCCAAAAAGACCGAATCTTCCCAAACCCTAGAGACAATTAACCATCATATTTCATAATCCATAATTTTACTACATACTGATGCATTTAAACTTTTAAGAGGCCATTTAGTAAAAGAAGTAAACGTTTAGACTGCGTTTAACATGAAATTAATTGCATGGCTCACCGAAAAACACGTTTTTACTTATTCCATTGACAACTAAAATAACTTTTTTTTGTAAGTAAATGTTGACTGTTAATTTTTTGGTGAAATATGACGCCTTTATCACCTGATAAATGATATTTGTAAGACGTCATCACCTATGCGACTAATGTCAATGATTTCGCAATCAATATGTTTACGAATTTCGTCGGGTCATCCTGTTTACTTCATAATACTTGTATTTAAATGAATTGTTATACGAGTGTACATATTTAAAAAAAATATTTTAAACGGTATCAAACGCAGCAATTTATTATCCATTATTTGATACTTTGCTGAAGAACTGGATATGATTCAAGCTTAATATTGGTGAAGAAAATCACTGCAGAAATGAAATTGAACCTTTATTTCCTAAAAATGCACCTCAAAAGTAAGAAGACAATTTGAATGTAAAGGTCACGATGACTGCATATCTGACGAAGATTAATATCGTGTAGAATTTATTTCTCTTTTAATGGTAGATTCTACAACTAAATCCTTTTACCAAATATTTAAATTATTTGAAAACCATATGTAATTGCTTGGATTTCTATATAATTTTAAAAGTGTTTGCTTAATTTTGAATAAAGTTTTATTAAAAAAACGTGTGGACCTTTGTACAGTACCTACTAAAAGATTAAATTAATTGTGATATACTGCCGAGCTCCTTAAAGAGCTGAAATCTTTAATTAATCTAGACAGTGATAAATATAGTTCTTTGGTGGATATTCTTAGGTATCTGGTTAATTATTATTACTCAAATACAAACATTGCTCTAGGAATTCTATTTACCCATCCAGTAACCATTTCTTCCGAAGACCGTGACTTTGAAATTAAAGTTTATAAAAGTTATTTACTCTTAGGTATACAGTGTGACCCATTTTAAAGCGGATCACCCCTATAAAAGTATATTTATTGTTCGATTTTCATGATTTTTTTAAACGACAAAGCATCAAAAACTGTAATTTGACACCCTATTTTAAAATTCCGTTTACGATTACAAAGCCTATTATGATTTTTTTTTTCGATATTAAAATTGACAAAATTTGTTTACCGATTTTTTTAAAACTAAAATCTGACTACACCACTGTATTCGTGATGCCCTCAAATGGTTTTGTACCAAATTTCATGAAAACATATGTATTTGTTATTGTTTCTTTGAATTTTTCTATTTTTTTTTCCTTGTAAATTTAGTTGTTCACCCATCGAAAATTTAATCAAAGTTGCGATTTTAATACTGATACTAACAAATTTTTGCTTATTTAAAATAGCACTTAGCTGAAGCACGGAGCAGTGGAGCAATGGGTTTTTGCGCGGAGCTGGAGCGAAGTCCGTAGCAAATAATTTTGAATGCTCCGCTGTTCCAGTGTTTTATGTAATATTTTAAAAAACACTTTTCGTTTTTTTAACATTTGAAGATCAATAATTTGTTCTTACAAACATTTATTTAACTTAACTTGTTTGTCAGAATCAAATATTGTAATTTTTAACTCATCTACACATATCCGATAAAATCAAAGCTTTTAATTAAACAACTTATTTTAAAAATTTTATTAATATTTGGAGCATAGAGCGGTGCAGGCAGATTATTGTCGGAGCGGAGCAATTAAAAAATTTTACTGCTCCAATCCTCTGATTTCAACATTTGAAATTTTTCATTAGTTGTAAATACGCCCATAATTATTGTAACAAATTTGCTACAAAGACTCTCGAAATACACAACAGTAGGTACTATAAAATTCTAACTGTGTTACCGCAGACAAATGGTAACTGCCATTTGACTTTTAATTAGTTGTCTTTTGTTTCTTTTTTCATAGATAGCTTGACAAGTGATTGGTAAAATATGTATATTTTTTTATTTTTCGAGTTGCTTATAAATATAGATAAAGTAAGTAGTATCTCATTAGAAAGAGAAAAAAAAGCACATTTAACTATTCCATAGCCAACTTCGCGGCCCATAAGAAAAAATGAAACTAGGGGTAATATCTCGAAAATGGTAAATGATAAAAAAAATCTAAAATAATGGTTACATTATACATTAAAAAATATCCTGAGAAAGTACTAATAAAATTGATTTAATCTATAAAACAAAAATTATAAGAGAAAAAAGAAATTCAACATTTCTTATTTTTTGCTATAGGTAACATCTGAAGCACGAGAAATGTACTTTAAAAATTTATTGTAGCTTCTCCGCATGCTGGAAATGTTATCTGGGACACCCTGTATACTAATACTGTCTCTCTGTTTTGCTATAAAAGTTTCTGTGATTTTATTTCAATAATTGTATATTTAAGGAGTAAATCAAAGTTATTTTTTTTGGCCCCGAATTTAGTTTCACACACAACTCTGCAAAGCCTATTATCGGCCCTGCCTGTGCAAGCTATTGCCCCATGTGCCCCCTCTTTGCTGCACCGGTATGAAATTTGTTGTGAAGATTTATTTACTTATTCCTTGAAGTATCAGCGTCTAATGTAAGTAATAAAACCAACGAGATGGGGCAAACACTGTTAGTTCGCTTGATAAGCATCATCATCATGGCTAATTCTTGCATTATAAATCTAGTAGCACTAGTAAACGATTCCTACGGTATCGGCAACAAACCGCGGGCGATCAAATACGAACTGGATTTTCCCAAGGCAGTCGAGGTAACAATAAATAGTCAAGAAGAGTCTCTACATTATTCGGTTAGTGCTCAACAAGCATATATTAAGTCGATGACAGCATTTTGTAAAATATTCGTTAATCAACTCTTTAAGCGTGCTAGTTAATTAAAATGTTGCGAATCAGTATTATATGTGGCCTGTGGTTTATTACAACATGTGTGTTTGCACGTAAGTACCAAGCAGGTCAATATTTTTTTAAGTACATAACTGTATTAACTCTCAAGGATTATTATTAGCGTTTGTTCAAACTCAGGTAAATCCATGGAAGGTAAAAGGTATTTCACGTTAACATTCATGAACAATTTGTTTTGCTTATATAAACAAACCTATATAACTTAAAAACGATGGCACTGCATGTATTTGTTTAAGTTTTTCGTTGTTAGGTAACACAAAACGAAATAAAACAACTGCTTGCGTCAGAGTTTTGTTTATTATTCAAATTGTTTTGGCAAATAACTAATTATTACTTCCAATTCATATTTCTCGAAGTATCTGCTCCGTCAATTTAATAAAACTAATACCACAGTGTTTTTCCGGGTGCATAATTTATGCACATTAAAATAACAAGTGGTTTTATTTTGAATATCGTCGTGTTACGATAACAAGAAGTAATCATCTAATTCCGCGAGATGTTTGACAAGATATCCTTGAAAACAAAATTGAAACATTAGAGCAGCATCAAAGCAATTTGTTTATAATACTATTTGCTTGTTTTCAAAACATTTAGTCGAGCAAGCCTTTGTTAGGTTTAGCGAAAATTTTGAAGAGAATAATTAATTAACTGGTCGATCTTATGTATGTATCTATATTCTTTATACATATATGAAGATGTTCCCCTATTTTAACATTTTGTCGCTAAAATTATAGTTACGTTTGTGTATAAGATTCCAATTTATTTTCTCCATCAACAATGACGGTACATCCTGTTTTCGGTTGTGTACACATTGCGGTATATTTCGGCAACACCTGGATAATTAAATTGTTTGTTACCATTGTTTTGCTAATAAAACTTTGTGACTTTTTATCTCGAATTTTAATTATTTAGAGCACTTTTTGTACACATAAAAGCAGGGACTAAAACGAAAAAAATGCCTTCGTGTCTGTTCAGAACGAAAGCAAAATATATCGTTTTCGTTCTTTTCGTTGCCACCCATAAAACTTCTTTTTCGTTTCGTGAACCGAAATTTGTAAAGGTGCATTTAAATCAGAGCGAACAGAACCGAACGAACGAACGAAGGGGTTTTTAGGTATTCGTTCGTTCGGTCGTCAATGCGCAATGCAATGTGAACGAACATTCGCATTCGTCGATGATCCGCGCTAGTGTGAAAAATAAACCATGTCGGATAGAGTATAGAGAATTCGCTAGCTACAAAATGCACCATGCAAATCGAGCACGAACTTCCTTTGATGATTCGCTTGTTTACCGACACGCGACGGAACCTATGCGAACGCGAACGAATTCGTTCGCTCGCCTTCGCTTCTCCATGCAAATTGCGCGAGCTTGACCGAACGAATTCGTTCGTTCGCTTCTGTTCGCTTTGATTTAAATGCACCTTTACGGTTACAACCGATTTCACAGGTTTTTTTTCGTCAAAAACTTGAGGACTTTAATTTTTTTTTTAAGTCACTTCAACCCTTTATTAATACGGTAACAATCTTTGCGTCTCCGCTAAATTATAAACGATAGGTTTTATAATACTCACGAACAGCATATTTTAGACTGGTGAACCGTCGCCATATTAAATTTACCAAATCGTTAAACACATTAACATTTAACCATTTTATTTAGTATAACACCCAAAAGGTGCAAAAACACAACTCGATTAGTTTAAATTGTACACACTAGCTTTATCTAAAAATATAGTTGTTTTAAATTTGTTTTAGTAGGTACTAAAAATCTATGCATTTAAATTAAATTAGATCCTGCTGTAATTATTTAAAAAGACAAAAGAATTAATTTAAGTCGATAATTCACTAAATGTATCCATGAATGTTATACATTAAAAAAGATATAAATATAAACTTATAATAACTCAAATTGCTTTAGTCCGTGCTGCTGCTGCGAAGTAAGAACAAATTTTACTATTATTATGTCTAAACGCAAATAAAACATACACATTAATAATATATATCCAATCAAGTGTATATTCTATATTGATGACCCAATCGACAAATTAGAAGAAAGAAAAAAAAATTGTACCGTTACTTGTGATACACAAAATCGCAAGTATAAACAATAAATTGTTAATACATATACCTATGCACTTTGTACTTATATGGAGAAAAGTGAAGCTTACTTATTTAAAGCGAGTTTTTTTTCTGCCGGTTTTTACTACCGGTTTTGGAAAATATTTATTTCATTTTCGTCGAGGCGGATCTACATAGGGACTAATAGGCCTTAATCCCTGAACCCCCAAGGGACAAGGGCCCAAAAAAATTGAATTATTATCATAAATTTTTAATACTTTTTCATAAACCATCGTATAGTAAAATTAGTTAATATTAATAATATAATAATAATCATATATAAGACATAATGTTTGTCATTCAACACCATTTCATAAATAAATATATTTTAACTCTGATTTTGATGTTATTAAAAATGAATTTTAAACCCCAATTTAAAGATTCTTAATCTAACAAAAAAATGGGGCCCCATTGGGCTTCAATAAGCCCTAGTCCCCGAAAAACCTAGATCCGCCCCTGGTTTTCGTTCTTGAACGAAAAATAATTATTTCGTTTTCGTTCTTAAAAAAAATCGATTAATTTCGTTTAACGTTTTTGTTCCGTTCTCAGTCCCTGCTTAAAAGCAAGCAATATTCATTCAAATAGCCATATTCGTAAAAACGCCCAAAGTAGCTTATGATTTGTATTTATCCTTCATATTAAAATTTATAAGTTTTGAAATATCTCAACTCTTAAATTAACTTAGGCCCATAATTAAATAAAGATGTACGCTCAAGTGTGTCAATAATTTTCTTGAATTCAGTTTTGGTAGTAGCACAGTCAATTCTGAAAATATTTCCTTGTGTTTTGGTGCCTATTTATGGAGTCTTATTTATTGTGGTATAAAATTCTATAAGCAGTCAGTCATGAGAAGAAGAAATAATGCTTCTGTAACGAAACTCCGATTACACTAAAACTAAACTAAGTGTGAATTCATTTTCCGTAAATAAATTGCCAATGTGAGTTACTTATTATTTTAAATGCCCGTTTGTTTGTCAAAAGCAGGGTTGAGCAGATTTAAATCAATTGATTTAAATCACGATTTAAATCATGATTTAAATCAAGTGATTTTTTAAAAAAAATCATTGATTTAAATCAAGTGATTTTAAAAAAAAATCTATTTAAATCACAGATTATATGAGTAGATACAATATAATATTTATAATAAAACAAAATTGTATTACTATTAGTAATTAAATACACGAAATGGTGAATAAACCATATCAATTTGCTCTTGTAAAGTAATTTTCATTGTGGAAATGCAATAATTCAAAAAATAAATGACAAGTTTTTGACGTTAGCGAAGTGAACAGTCAGTTTTTTCAATTTCCACGGCACTCTATTGCTTCAATAACGATTTGAAGAAAAATGTCCAATATCTCGAAAAGTATGAGTTTTGGGTATAGGACATACTTAACAAAATATGAAGCTCTTTTAAAGACGAATTCGATGACATAAAAAATACAGGAGTTCGCATTTAAAAAAATCGAGTTACGAGCTTTTGAAAATCATGAAAGTTTATTATTTATAAACACTCCTGTATGTGTGATTCAAATTTTTTCATATCGAGCGAACAGAGAAATTTTTTCTGCATGTCTATACCAAATTAAAACTCTGTACTTCAAAATAACTTCAAGAGAATTGTTTAAATAAAGACTTAAAACCTTGAATAATTTAGAAAATTAATTTTTTTTTATAACGCCGTATAAAAACCTTTAGTATTTTATATTGATGCAAAGCTAAAATTAAGGCGGTCAAAAATATTAAATAAAAAATTGGTTGTTGTATTTGAAATATAAAAGTTACTATTAGTTCCAGAAAGGTGACTCACCCTGTATATTTGAAAATATTTTTATTGTGTTGTTTAGAAAATACTGTTTAAAATGGCGTTTAAAAACTTCATATCTCAAGCCGTTTAGCCACAATCGACCGATCCCGCACTAATGACACCCTGTATATAATTAATTAAACCACCATTTAGCACTGATTTTTTCAAAATTCTTAATTATTATATTTAATTTTTCATTTTGACAAAAATTCACCAATGAATTAAATATATTGGTTATTAAATAAATATATTACCACAAACAGAAATAGCATGTGAATATGTCACTAAATTCGATAATGTGGTACATTTGATTTAAACCAAAAAAATCTGATTTAAATCAAATAAATCGATTTTTTTGATTTTTTTTTTAAAATCATGATTTTTATCCACCCTGATCAAAAGTAAGATGGTCTATTAAGCGTAAATATAAGGTTTGTTCCTGCAGCTAATTTGGAACTAATTCATGTACTGATACATGAACTGGTTTTTGCATATGCTTTTTTTCCGTATAAAATGGCCATTGGCACGTATAACTCTGCAAAACATTTAGTTTTGATGTTCTTGATGCAGTAAATACAGCCTTGATCAGATTCTAGCGACAACATATCCATTATTAGTAACTAAATTAGGTACTTCATTTTAAGTAGATATTCCTAGTGGCTAAACAATATACTTGACTTTTTTAGAAAGTGGAGAAGAACAATGCTATAATGCTCGACAACAGCCTGGTGTGTGTATTGACATTCGTCAGTGCCGTCCGTATATTGAAATTCTTCAAAAACGTCCCATATCATCAACAGATGCCGATTTCCTAAAAAGGTCACAATGTGGCTTTATAGGAGCTTATCCAAAAGTTTGTTGCCCCACCGGCACATCGGGAGGTACATCGGGAGGTACAACAGGACCTTCAACCCCCGTGATAGGTCCTGGAGGTATGTGGTACCAAATAAGACAAAAATGTCTTGAGTATTAATAAATATTGTTACAGTCACGAGCCCGATTACAAGTAATTTGCTTCCTGGCAAAAATATTTGCGGAGTTGGTTCTCAGGATCGTATTGTGGGAGGAGAAAAAACAGAATTGGACGAATTCATTTGGATGGCTCTTATAGAGTATCAAAAACGTGAGTTTCAAAAATAAATCATTTCGAAGCGTTTAAGCGCTTTTGACAGATTTCCTGTATAAAACTTTTTAATCGCGTACGTATTTTGAAAATTATATTTTTTGCAGCTAATGGTCGAGGCTTCTATTGCGGCGGCGTTCTTATCAATTCAAGATACGTCCTTACCGCTGCGCATTGCATTAAAGGCAAAGATCTTCCAAGAACATGGAAAGTGTAAGTACATATTGTGACGAACCGAACTATACAAAGGGCGCACTGTTGGGGAAGAGTACTTATTACTCTAATTTTTATTATTGTTAATTTTTGCTCGTGATCATCTTTATAACGTGGTAGGACCCTTAAACGCTGTTGTAACAGTTCTAGAGCAACTATTACATAGTAAGAAACAAATAAAACACAACAATTTTAACAACAAACTCCTTTATTTTTCGACCGTCTGTACATTTCTCGGTGGTTGGTTCTTAACTACCCAAGCGCGACTGTCCCAAGATTTTGTGTTCCTGTTGTCAACCTTTTTTATTGTAGCTGTATCTTTTTCATTCTTTCCAACACTTTTGCATACGATTTGTGTTCTACTTATAATGAATTTATTAATAAATCGTTTGTTGACAGACAGACTGCTCTCTACTCTCCAAGTTGTGGCCGTAATATTTTAACGTTAATTTGTTTTACTAAACCTAAAATCCTCACAAATTGGCCCTTTTGAAGTTTCATATGTTTTAGTAACTGATTCATCACAGTTTTTGTTCCAAGTTATTTATTTACAAAACACTGAAGTATAATAAAAATAAATGATGCCAGGCAGGGTCTTACAATATACACAAGTTTTGTTTATTATGTACCAACACGAAATTATATGTTGTATTTACAATGCTATTGTTGTTTTTTTCAGCGTAAGTGTCCGTTTAGGTGAATACAACACGGAAACAGATATCGATTGCATTTCCGATGGTTTTGGCAATGAAGATTGCGCTCCGCCACCAGTCAACGTGCCAGTCGAGGCACAAATACCCCATGAACAATACAACCCACAAGACACTAACCAGTATAATGACATTGCACTGCTGCGACTAGCGAGAGATGTTGAATTCACAGGTTTGTTGAAAAGCCTTTTAGAGAATTCTGAAAAATTTTACAACAAAATTTTGTTTTTTAGATTTTATAAGACCGATTTGCTTGCCAACAACTCAACAACAATTAGAAAACCGTTATATTGGATCGCAGATGTTCGTAGCTGGCTGGGGAAAAACAGAAAGCCGTTCTGAAAGTCCTGTTAAACTGAAATTGCAGGTAATTTAACATTTTTTTAAATTCTTTAAGTTACAAACTCGGAAGCGAAAGAGCGTTTAACAGCTAAAAAACGGTATTTCGGCGGTGCCCCTTTGTGTTTCATATGTATGTAGGCCATGCTGTGTAGTCGTTGATCCAGGGCATATATGGAGCAGCTGAATTATCTTTAATATCATGATTTGAAATTTGAGATGCTCTTGCTACCAAAGTTAATATGCCACAAAACTTTTTCCAGTTTTACAGTTTATCTTATAATTATTTTAGTCTCTGGTGCATCTACATCTGATGTGCATCCAATGCCCTGTGGGATTTTTTTTTACAGGGTTAGGAGAAAGTCACGAAACGATTGATTTTCAAACATTTATTTTATTGCTGCATTTCCGGTTTAACCTAAAACATCGTTATACTTTCCGATTCCAGATCTGTTTTAAACATTATTCAAAGTAAGTTATTAACAAGAAAAAGTCCACTTGTAATACCGAAAATTAAAAAACATCTGTATCTAACAAAAATACTGTGCTTAGTAGACTTCGTCTAGCCAGTGATGGCGAATCTTTTCAACCCAGCGTGTCAAAAATGAAAAATTCAGATGATGCTACTCAAGTGGCGTGTTACCCATATACAGGGTGTTTCTTAAATATTGCGAAAAATTCGGGAGGTAAGTCCTTATCAAAAATTAAGGGGGGATTTCCTATAATTTTTTTCTCTTAGACGTCTCATTTTACAGTTTCACCCCCCTAAAGAGGAATGGTAAAATTAGGTTTTTATTTTATTTCTCAAATTTGGATATGTGTAGGAGAATAATATTTGGCAGAAGTTTTATACTTATTGAGAGGTTTTCCATAGTTAAATCTTTATTAATCTCCCACCTTTACAATTTGAGAAATAAAATAAAAACCTAATTTTACCGTTCCTCTTTAAGGAGGTGTAACTCCAAAAGGAGACGTCTAAGAGAAAAAATGTATATAAAAGTTCCCTCTCGTTTTTTCCGCAATATTTAAGAAACACCCTGTATAAGTTACTTAAAAATAGTGTTATTTTGTCTAAAGAAATATTAGATATAATTTACTCTACATCGTGTGTTTCTATAGACGAAAATGCATTTCTTAAATTATTACCTCCTGAATTTTCTCGCAATATTTAAGAAACATCCTGTATAAATTCTTAACAATACAGTTATCAAAAAAATATCATAACAATAAAAATAGTTTTCGAACTATGATCTCTTGGTCGAAATAATCAGACTTGAGAATATATATAATTACAAAGTTTCCAATCAGTAGTTATACGACACATAATAAATACCCCCTAAATGTTAAAAATCGAAATCTCAGTTGCGTGTCACAAAAAAAAAGCAGTGGAGTGTCACTATTGACACGCGTGTCATAGGTTCGCCATCACTAAACAAAGGGCCATTTAGGAATTGTTGGTAAAAAGGTTGTAGAAGGCCTAGATAGAGAAGCTACCTTTCTGTCTGTTACCAATTATATTGCCTTACTGAACGATTTTAGTAATCATCTTAAATTTCACGTCAGTACTCTGTGGAATCGAAGTTGGGTTGAGTGTTCGCACAGCCTTCACCTACTCAGTACACGCGAATACATCCTACTTTACCAAATATCATGCATCACATCTTTCAACGTCAGTAGGTCATATTTAGCAACCATCACCTGATTGGAATAACCAACAGCCCAGCATACCCATGTGATGGACAATCCTATTGAGATCTGAACCACCAATTTTTTGCTTGTGGTCTCAACGCAACTTGTACAGCCAAACTTTACATAGGCCCGTTATCGTTGGGGTTGCACATCTCTGCTAACTTAGCATCGCTCCTGTGTGTAGAATCAAAGTACATTACGATATAATTGTCAACTTCACACGAAACTGTAATTTAAATATTTAAAGTTATTTGGAATTTAAAAAAATCTGTGGCCGATGCCAATACCAAACAAATAAAAATCTGGCAGAAGAATAATACCATTTTGTGCAATATTTCAAACTAAAAAAGATGTCATTAATTTTCAAAATAAAAAAAAACTACTAAAAATCTGATGGATTCCATTTTTTTTTAATCGCGGTAGAGACCTAAATCTAAACTATTGTAGCAATCGAAAAACCCTACAAATACTTAAATTGTGGACCAGACTGTACATGCCTTTTAAAAGTAATTATTTCATCCTGTACTATGAACCTGATTGCTATTAGGAATTCCCGTTAGTGCGGGGTTTTTCCCTTTCGTCCGAAGTACGTTTTTACAGATTATTATGGTGGCGCGTGATACCATGCCTTACTTTTTGTTTATTTTTATGTTGTAATAGACTTAATTAACATTTTAAATGACTTTAAGCAATAACTTCAAACTCGCAACTATGGTTCTATTATTTGTCTGTAGATTCCTGTGAAAAGCAATGCCGAATGTGCAAATGTGTACAGTAGAGCACGAGTAACTATAGCAAACGGACAGTTATGTGCTGGAGGAGAATCAGGCAAAGATTCCTGCAGAGGCGATAGCGGTGGTCCGTTGATGACAGTACATACCGACAAACAAGGCGACTCGAATTGGTACTGCACCGGTATTGTTTCGTTTGGACCTTCACCTTGCGGCATGGCCGGTTGGCCTGGTGTATACACCAGAGTCACGGACTACGCTGCATGGATTGTCAGCAAACTCAGGCCATGAGTAACATAAGACTGAGTTAAAATTTTCATATCACGTAATTCTTTTTTTGTAATATCTCTGATTTGTGCAATAAATTTTATACAAAGACCATTTATCGTTGCAATTTTATTTTATGTAAACAACACAATTACATATTTTGAAACGTATTGACGTAATCGAATTAAAGTGTGGGTAGGGGTGGACTTGAAATATTTCCAACAAGTTACAGGCAATCGGGGTCTTGTATATAAGTCTAGGAACATTCTTCGCCCACAATTCTTCGCCGCCACAATTTTTCGCCGAATACAAGCATATCACAAATTTTATTTGTAAATGTGATTGTTTTTATTTATAACGTGATTTTTATAGATTATTTTACATTGGCCTAAATTTTTTTCTTGTATATCAATAGTTCTTCATTTATTATTATATTTAAAAATTGCTACATAAATAGCGTATGTTGTGATTTTTAAGATTAAACAAGATTGTTTATGTTATTAGTTGTTAGTATGAATGAAAATTAAATTAACCTAACCTAACCTTATGCATAATAATCAGTAAAAATTACGTTATAAATAAAAACAATCACATTTACAAACAAAATTTGTGATATGCTTGTATTCGGCGAAAAATTGTGGCGGCGAAGAATTGTGGCGGCGAAGAATTGTGTAGGCGAAGAATTGTGGAGGCAAAGAATTGTGTAGGCGAAGAATTGTGGGCGAAGAATTGTGGGCGAAGAATGTTCCGGACACGCTTGTACATCATACAGTCAAATATAATCGTTGTACCTAATCTTTTGTGACTTGGTTAGCTTTCGTAATTCAAATTTTTTTCTCACACCAATAATTATCAAAAGTGCTTAAAAATTTGTAAGTAAATGGATTTTGTACAAGAACTGTATTACAAGATTTACATTTAGAAAAATTAAAACAGTTAATTAAGAAAGAAAAAAAAGATATATATTTATTTTGCTGAAGAACAAGTTGGTGTTTTTAAAATAATGTTTATTGATTAAGTGAAAATCAAGACTTTTTACAACTGGAAAACAAATTGAACAAAAAAATTATAACTTTATTTTTACATGCTTAGTTTTTCTGCGAAAGCTTTCTCTCTTATTCTTCTTAGAAATAATACGTCCTTTAATAACAAACAAGCCTCTGCCCAGTCAACTGCAACATCCAAACTCTTGATTACATTACCCATGTTGGTAATGTATCATATCAATTTCTTCTTTGTTATCTTGATCGTTCAACTCGTCAACAAATCAGTCGTAGAGAACTGCTTCAGTTTCAGCCTTCTTCACTTTCTTTAAAGGAATTAGAGTTTCTTTAGCGAACAGGTGAATGTTTTCTTTGTGTTTAATAATACGATGTATGGTACTCTTGTTGCCTCCATAAATTAAGCACATATTTTTGGACTTCTTTCCTTTTTCGATTGCTTGACTTTAGAAAGAGTTCGTTAAAATCAGTACCAACTAACTGTATTATTGCAATAACATCATTACCTTTATGACCTTCCTTTAATCCTCCTAATTGCATATAACTATTAACTGGGTTCTATGGCATTAAACTCATTTAATTTTCTAGTAGATAAATTACAGTTTGAAAATTTTTCTACCGCGCTAAAGTGTATTCGCGTAAATGGATTTTTATTGTTGTTAAGTAAAGTGAACTTTTTTTTGTATAAATATTGTATTGCTTCTTGACTATGTATAGTATTCTAAATTCAAATTTTAACCAATTATCAGCCATTGTCCTATATTTGGGACGCTTGATTTTTCCTCAATATTTCAAAATAATTTCTAATATCGCGACTTCTGTTAGTTAACATGTGTTTTTAACTAATATATTACATTTGACATATACTAATTAAAAACTTTGGGGTTATAAAGCTATTGTATATATGTATAGCGGGAAAATATGGAGGGGATAATTATTTTTGTTATATTTGGTTTGTGTGCTAGAAAGAAATGTAAATATGACATTAAAGTGAATTGTTACTTCGGCAAGAATTATTAGCAATTCGACTAAGCTTTTATCTGGTTCGCTCTAAATGAAATTCTTAGTTAGTCAACTGTTAAGCTCTGAGTAGTAAATCAGATTTTTTTTAAAAGATTATTTAGCCTAGTGACCAATTTAAGCGTTTGTTAGCAATTCCACACAATTTTATGAGCGAACCTTAACGACATCAATAAGTTTCAATATCTAATAGAGTATAAACGAATATTTCTCCGGGTACAACATTACTTAATAAATAATAAATTTCAATCAAATTTTAGACAGTATATTTACAAATTAAATTACATAATTATTGCTTCTTATCCAATAGTAATGCCGGTATTGGTAGAGATCCAGTCAAGATAAGCAGTGACGCGGGTGAATGCAGCGGGCCAGTTAACTTCACAACCAAGGGAGATACCGAAGGAAGTAACTCCGTTCTGAAACGTAAATTTTTAATCCAGTTTCCCTATATATTTGACATATCAATAACTTACCACAATGATTCTACCATCGGTGGTGGTCATTTTAAGAGGACCGCCAGAGTCTCCGTTGCAGGTGGATTTTCCATTATCACCAGACATGCAGATGTGTCCGTCGTGGATGCTGCCGAAGTATGCTGAATTGCATTCTCCGTTATCAATAACTGGGTTGGAAACTGTTCTCAAAACTGGGGAAATGGCGGTGGCACTGTCAGCATCTTTACCCCAGCCAGTAGCGGTAGCCATAACATCAACGAATCTATCAGTGGCGTCGGCACTAGTTGGAAGAGCAATGGTTTTGACGAAATCTAGAAAAATTTGGAATATTTTAACAAAAACAGTACAGATGGTGACACAATTAGGGTTACCGTTAAAGCGTGTAATCCGTTATTCAATGAAATAACTAGTTATTTCATGAAATAGGTACCTATCACAAATAATAGTTAAAGTATGAAGTAGTTCTCTATTCCTTACTTTATCTAGTTATTCTATAAAATACCGGCTACAATTTGAGTAAAGTATGGAATGAAATATTTTTCGCATAAAAAAATATTGTTACATTAACAAATACCTAATATAATTCTGTTTACATCAGTAATAGATCGTTAGTTTGAAAGTTGAGAAAAGCTTTTATTTAAGAAATAATGATAATGAACTTTATACGTTTGTTTTCATTTAAAAAAAGCTTTAACCAACTTTTAATCTCACCCTCGTTCATTTGGTCAGTAATAGAGGGCCAGGTTAAAGTTGGTTAAAACTTTCTTTAGAAAAATAATGAAAATGAAGTTAATAGGTTTGTTTTCAATTAAAAAAAAGCTTTTAGCAACCTTTAATCTGACCCTCATTTGGTATTTTGTGAGCCACTACACATCAATGTATTCAACTTTAAAGTCTGCTGAAACCTATTCAGTTCCTTGAGTTATTGCCTTCGGCCTGTATCTATTTATTTCATTCTTTACTTTGTATAATTACATTATTTCATGTACTAACTAGGTATTGTATACAAGGTGTCCCAAGTCCCAGTTATTGAGAACAGCAAACGGCAAGAGATACAGAGTTGGTTAAATGAGTCAAAATGATCTATTATTTAAGAGTATTATATGAAAACAAAATCTTGAAAAAGGTTAATAGTTTTTTTCGCTAAATATAAAAAACAAAAATATTATGTTTTCGATTTTTGCTTCTAACTTGCTTATTTCAAATCATATTCAAAAATTTTTCGACGTTATTAGGACAATTTTTGTGTAGATTTGAAATTTATTTATAAATTTAATCCATCTTCATTGGTTTTTGTTATTTTAATATCAACCTTCTTATTTTAAATACGGGTTGTAGTTCGCTGTGACACCATTAAACAGAGGTTTATCTTTTAAAATAGGTAAGTTATTACATTATTATTGTATTTATTAAGTTTAAACACAAAAGACTTAAGTAATTTAAGCTTTTTTTTACATTTCATAATAATTATGATTTTTCAGTTACAATTACCTACTATTAAATTTAAATTATAACATTCGTTCAAAGTGTAGTCTACTCTCCATGGGCAATACAAATTTAAGATCTGCACTTTGTAGATAATAATGTTTTCCTAAGCATATTTCTTTCTAATAAATGAACTGTACTTAAAATAGCTATCTTTAATTCATTAATTGTAATTAACTGTCTTTTTGACATTGGCTGTTTCAGAACATTTCAACAAACAAAAAGTAATATGCTTAGGAAAACATTATTATCTACAAAGTGCAGATCTCAAATTTGTATTGTCCATGGAGAGTGGGCTACACTTAGAACGCATGTTATTATTTAGTTCAATGGTAATAGTAATTAACAAATTAAAATTATTATGAAATGTTAAAAATATCTTAAATTAATTAAGGTTTTAAGGGTTTAATTAAGCAACGCTGCTTTATTTATGTGGTTTCATTAAATCTGATAAATACAATAATAATGCTATAACTTGCTTATTTTTAAAGAAAAACCTAACAACTCATACATCAATGAAACGAGCAAAAAAGTTTCTTGAATGGTTTCACAACTCACAACCAACTACAACCCGTGTTTAAAATAAGAATGTTGATGTTAAAATAACAAAAACAAGTAGATTGATAAAATGTATTAACAAATTTAAAATCTACTCAAAAAGTGTCCTAATAGTGTCGAAAAATAATTTGAGTGTGATTTGAAATACGCAAGTTATAAGGAATAATCAAAAAAGTAATTTTTTTGTTTTTTATGAATAGCGCAAAAACTTTTTTAAAGATTTTGTTTTGTAGAACAGTTACTCTTAAATAATTTTGACTCATTTAACCAAGGTGTGTCCCACCCTGTACAGTAACTGGTTAAAGTATCAAATAATGTAAATATTCTCCACTTTAATTACTGAGACCCGGTATTTCATGAAGTACCTAAGTATTACATAAAAAAACGACATTACACGCTTTAAAAGTGACATATACACCATTGAAAAACACGCTTTAATCAATTAAATTGATTTTCAATACCTTATTACAGGAAGCACTTAAGTTTGACAAGACAATAAGATAATATTAAATTAGTATGATAACGAAAAGTGCTTATTCACACACATTCAAAATCTTACATTGTTTGACAAGTGTTTCAAAAATATCTTTACATTTTAAGTTGAAGATTTTTACCTATCTTTTATTTAGTATTACAACCTCTTTATATGTATATTTCCACAAATAGTTTCGCGAAAGTTTTGTTAGTTTGTTAAACAATTTTCCTGATCGATTTGCTCGGCCTTGCAAAACTTAAACTCGAGTGTAAAAGGCATAAGTAAAGCAAATTTTCATCATTTTGGATCGAATGAGTGCAACGATTTTACGTGTTTAAGGAAAATACTTGCTCATTGCGATATGACAACGATATTCCTTTTTAGTTTTGATTTTTTGCTAAACTGATGTCTCACTAAATTGTGAATATTTAAAAAACAATGTTGCTTAAAATAAACGTAGTTTTCTTTAGGAATGACTTGACGAAATAAAAATTGCATACCGTTCAATACGGCTTCAGTAGGCAACTCGATGAGAGCGATGTCGTTTTCCAAAGTAAAGGAATTCCACTCTTCGTGAACTTTCATGGTAGTACTAACAATCCGTTGTTGATTTGGTTCCGTTTCGCGGATGTTATGGGCTCCAAGAATGACTTCAACACTGGCAGCACTGAAATCATATTCAAATTAAGTTTCTATAGAGTACTTGTCATTCCGATTTAAACCTTGCAGATAGCTGCATGCTTTTTTTTGTGTATATGAACTTACTAATTGTAGAAGTTAAACAATCTTTTACCTCATTGGAGAGGTTTCTAAATAAAAATTGGTTTTCTTGGTAGATAGCTTAAGCAGCAAACTTCTAATCCTTACTAAAATTTTAATATACAAAAGTATCATAGCACCCCATTTCGAATACTGCTCTAGTAAATTATTTCTGGCGAATACTAATGACTTAGACCGGCTTCAAAAATTGCAGAATAGGGCTATGAGAATTATTTTATACTGTTCCAGATACACTAAAATTACTCTTATGCTAGATACTCTACAGTGGCTTAGTATTAAACAATGGATAATTTTTAATACGATTATTATTATTTACAAGATTGTAAATAACCTACTTCCAAATTCTTTGTTAAAATATATAACCCAAAACTTTGATATTCATAATTATCCGACTAGAAACTGTAAAGACTTTAAATTGCCATTCAGGACACGAAATTACATTCAAAATTCTCTATTTTATAAAGGACTGAAATTTTATAACGATCTAACAAGTAAACTTAAAAATGAAACCAATATTGTAAGGTTTAGCCGTAAGCTTAGTAGTTTTATTAAGGAAAAGTTTTAATTGTTAAATATTCAAATACGTAAGTCGTAAAATTGTAAACATAATTAGTAAAATGCTAAATAAATTACATTATTATTATTGATTTAGACTTCATTAACATATCTTTGAATAAAGTTAAAATAACCTAGGAGAGGATGAATTTGTTCGGGGCATTATGATTAAAATAATATAATGTTTAAGCACTAAAATTATATTAAAATTTAGTTTCTATTTCAAATGTTATACAAATGGCATAATTAATTATTGTTGAAATTAACAAACAAATAAAAATTATCGAGCCTTATCGATAACACTCTAATACTATACCCCTGAATAGAATGAACATCACTTGAGATAAATTTTTTTTTTTTAGCCTTACAGTAAAACAATTATTATTGTGTTTAATAATAGTTTAACGTATAAATAAGGCCCCATGAGATATTATAAAAACTCAAAATAGTCAAATAATAAGTGTGCCAATGAAGTTTTTAAAAAATATTAGATAAAAAAACACACACAAGACAAAATTAATAATGAAATACAAAGAAAATCAAACAGCAAATGCGATTGAGCAAAACTTCTGAAAGGCACAACTACAGTTAAAAGGTATATCCAACGGATTAGGACAGGAAACGTAGAAAAGCGAATCAAACGTAAGGATGAGGAAAGAAACTAAAGGAAAGACCAAGGAAATCTAAAATGATGAAGTAGAAAAATTACTTTTATGAACAGAGAGATACATTGGAATGGAATGAAAATGTTGGTAGAAGACATGAAGAAATGGAAAAGCTTGCAATACCCACAAGCAGGGATAAAGTTCTTAGTCCTAAGAGCAGCAGGATTCAAAATAACAAAAACGGACGAGATGTTTAATTATTTATTTAGAAGAGTTGACTTACCCATCGGCGCAGTGAGCAGCGGTCATTACATATTTGGTGGAAATCAGAGATCCGCCACAGAAATAGGTTTGTCCATCAACTTCAAGGAACAGACCAGCCTATAAAATTTATCGCACAATTAAATGATATACAAATTTTTTCATCTCATTAATTATTTTTTAAACGTGTTTCTTTACCTGATGGGGTTCTGAGTTTGGTGTAACTTCTTCACCACCAACTATTTTTGGATCAACTGGCATACGTGGGAACCTAAAACGTGGGTTGACATGTCTTGGCTTTACTTTGGACCAATCTCTTTCGGCCTAAATAAATAATAACAATGAAACCTGTGTGCTTAGGCTTAATTGGCAAATCGCATATCTTATGTGTAGGAAAAACATCTTCTTGATGGTAATTTATTTTAGTTATAAGCAGGGCATGAAACCGGTTTTTTAAACCGGTTAACCGTTATTTTTTGTCAGAAAAAGTGATTTTTAACCGAAACCGAAACCGTTATTTTTAAAGGCAAAAAAACAGTAACCTTTAACCAAAATAATAAAAAACCGGTTTTTTTAACATCTTTTTTTAATAAAAATTACGATTAAAAATACTAAATCTGTAGTAAATGCGATTAGTTTTCCAAAACTCATTACTGAACTCTTGATTGCACATTTATTATAAAATTATAAATAAATAATATCTTTTCATACTTTGCATTCCTGATCTAAGTAATTTTAAAAATCGGTTAATTTAACCGGTTTATAATTTAAATCGGTTTTTTACACTAAACCGTTTTTTTACGAATAAAACCGAGTTTTTAACAAAAACCGTTATAAAAATAAAGTTCTTGATTTCGGTTAACCGTTAACCAAAATTTTTTTCGGTTTCGAGGCCTGGTTATAAGACTATCGGCTCTGTCAGTGGATTTATTCAAAAATTAGTTATTCTTACAATGCGATTCGTGATGTTTTAATTCAATTCTCATTAAAATTTTAAATAAAAACAATTATTAAATGGAAAAAAAGACAGAATATTACCTGGGCCAAAGCGAAGACGACGAAAAGGCACACGAACAGTTTCATTTTGATAACGAAAGTGAAGTTTCAAGATTCGGCACTGCCTTATGTAGCCCGTCTAATCAGAAATTTAAAAAAAAATTACGTTTATCGAGGTGTCTTGATCATAACACTTTAGAAACCTATTAATTATATGATAACGTCAAAATCGAAGGTTTTGATTGAAATTTTTTATAATAATCCCATTCAAAAGATACAAAAATTTCAAAATGTTGTCCACACGCTTTTGGAATGACGTTAGAATAGACGTAGATAGTACTTAAAGTTATTCAAGTCCTAAAACTTCATTCAATCAGTTTTGTTTTGTTCACTCATGGGCTGATTCCAAACTAATATCAAATCCAATGCTTATTTTTTTCGTTTGCAAGAAGATACTATTTGTTGGCTAAAAAATTTGAATTATTTCATTTAAAAAAAATACTACAAATAAATACAGGGTCTGCCAAAAGTCACTATACAATTTAAAAATTATATCACTTTTTGTTTAAATTTTTTTATTCTTAAAATACACATCGTCATTCAAAAAGTTTACAACAAATGGAAAAAAATATATTGTCTTCTCAGAAAATTTCATTCCTAATAAAAGTTTATGTATGGTTTAAAGCTAGTTTTAAGATGAAAAAAAAATTATGAAAAGTCATAGGACACTACATTTTAGGGATTTTTGAAATATTCGCAAGTGTAAAGTGCCCTTATTTTAATAGACACAAAAACTGTTTATGAGAAAAAAGTGATTAAGAATCCAAAAATAAGGCTAGATTTAAATTTTAACAGTCAGATTGTTATTTTTATTTTTTAAGAAATTTCAACATACAACTTCAACCTTTTATAAATACGATAACAATATTTACGTTTCACGGACAGTATATTTTAGACTGGCGAACCGGCGCCATATTTACCAAATCGTTAAACACATTAATATTCAACCATTTTATTTAGTATTACACCCGCAAGGTGCAAAAATACAACTTGATTAGTTTAAATTGTACACACAATTTTTATTTAAAAATATAAAAATATAGCAGTGCTGTTAAGTTTGTTTTAGTACTAAAAATCTATGAATTTGAATTAAAATAGATCCTGCTGTAATTATTTAAAAAGACAAAAGAATTAATTTAAGTGGATAGTTCACTAAATGTTCCCATGTATGTTATAAATAAAAAAGATATTAGAAGAATACTTATATTAACTCTAAATGCAAATAAACCATACACATTAATAATATAAAAAAAATTAACTTGAAATATACTCCAACTTAAAAGTTTGTACATACCATACAATATACATTTTCACAATCCATTCAATCTTACTAGCAACACATCAGACAATAAATCTTCTTTTACATTAGTCCTTTTCGAAGTAAGAGTAAATTTTACTTTTATTAACTCTAAACACAAATAAAATATACACATTAATAATATATATCCCATCTAGTGTACAGAGAATATCTGTACCGTTTCTTGTGTTACACGAAACTGCAAGTATAAACAATAAATTGTTAATACATATGTTAGAGAAAAGTGAAGCTCACTTATTTCAAGTGAGATTTTTTACTGCCTCGTGGAGTCTCACCAGCATAGAAGGTGAATTCGCGTTTATGTTTAATAAATAAAGTTTAAATAGTGATAAAACCGGTTAAAACCGGTTTTGGAAAATATTTATTTCGTTTTCGTTCTTAAACGAAAAATAATAATTTCGTTTTCGGTTTCGTTTTCGTTCTTAAATAAATTTCGGTTAATTTCGTTTAACGTTTTCAGTCCCTGGTTACGATTACCGGCGAAAGATATCGCCAAATGTTAATAAATTTTGTACTTTCCTCTGTTGAGAACACGCCTGGAATGTGGTGGCAGCAAGATAAAGCAACTGCTCACTCAGTCCATGCAGCTAGTAAGGCAAATTTTCAGAGAAAAAATAATTTCTACTAATGCGGAGTTTCGTTGTTTGCCATGTTCCCCTTATCTGACGGCTTTAGATTTCTTTTTATGTGGATATTTGAAACAGCACGTGTTTGTAAGCACCTAACTCTTGCTGAGCTGAAGAACAAAATTTTTCAGGAAATTCGAATGGTAAACAGAGTCACTTTACAAGCAGTTATGGAGAGTGCTATAGAAAGAGCTCGCCTTTGTGAAGAGGAAAACGGGAGTCATTTAAGAGTTATCTTTCATGTCTAGACCGAAAAAGCTCCAAGATGTGTACAATATAATGTAAAAAAGAAAATTATAAAATAATTAAAAGTAACAAAGTTATTTAATTTTTAACTGGTAAAGTGACTTTTGGCCCACTATGTATATACTATAACAGGACGAGTTACGGATACAATGGACAAAGAATTAATCTGACAGAAAAATAAGCTTAAAAATACCAACAACTAATAGTTTAAGCACCGAATGGACTGTCAAAAGTTTTTATATGTCTTTATAATACTCTGGTGTAGATTTTTTAATTAAATACACTAAACGGTTTCAAATTCACAGTAACTTCTGTTTAATTTGCAACATTTAGGGAAATTAATCTTTCGTACTTAAAACTAAAAACCAATAAATCAATTTTGTATAGTTTATTTATAGAGCGTTAACAAAGTTATTGTAATTTAGTGAATTAATTAATTAAAAGTTATTCCTGTATTTTCTTGAATCCAATCGAGATATTTAGCAGTCCTTGTAAAACCTGCAGGCCACCACTTTTCACAACCCAGGGATACACCAAAAGATGTAATACCAGCCTGTAAAATAAACACATTACCAGAAAGGTTACAAAATAATTACAATCAATTGGATTAAACTGGATATTATGCAACTAATATTATTGTTTAGAACGTAACTAACCAGAACTCCGTTGTTGATAAGTGGACCTCCAGAATCTCCATCACAAGTAGATTTACCATCAGCGCCAGAGGTGCAGATGTTGGTTTCCTGAATGAGGCCATACGCGGCTTGACAATCTTCGTTGGAGATGATATCCGTGTCTATAAATCTTAAGACATCGCTGCTCATACCAATAAGATCATCAGTTTTGCCCCAACCACTAGCTGAAGCTGGTTCTCCTGCGTGAGAATTGCCATCATCAGATCTTGATGGTAAGGGAATGGGTTGAATCGAAGCTAAAAAATATTTCATTACCAATTATTATTAAAATCGACTATGATTTTCATTCCAATGTCTTACAGGTAAGTTCAACATTCGTTTCTAAATCAATGAGACCAATATCGTTAGCCAGTCCTAACGAATCATATCCACTGTGTTTTATGAAAGTGTTAGAAATGACAGACAACTGCGATGGCTCATCTTCGCGGATATTGTGTGCTCCCAAAACAACCTCAACTGATTCGATTCTGGAATGGCAAAAGTCTATATGGTAAACAATTTTTTACTTTAGTGCGTTTTGATCTTTCATTTTCATTAAATTATGTAACTAACCCATCAAGACAGTGAGCAGCTGTGAGTACCCATCGATTGGAAATCAGAGAACCACCACAGAAGTACGTAAATCCCTGAACATTTAAAAACAGAGCAGCCTGCGAAAGATAATTATGCAACAAAGCTGTGGTGTAAGGATGTTTAACAAATTTCTACAAATAAACTACGAGCCGTCTGACTATTTAAATATTCCGAGAATTTGTTTTAGATTCGCCAGACCTTAAAACTAATTTTCTAGATAGTTTCGAACTAAGTAGACATTTATCATAACAGGGCACCAGCTTCTGGATACCCTTTTTATAGAACAGGGCTACCTGTGAAGATAGCCACTCCTACACTGCTCCTTTGACTTCATCATCGTATTCCTCACATTCCTGCAAATTTAAGCAGGGGTTTGGAGCGGAGCAGGGAGCAGTGGAGCAATGGGTTTTGCTCGGAGCTGGAGCGGAGTCCGGAGTAAATAATTTTGATTGCTCCACTGCTCCCGATTGTTATATAAATTTTTTGAAAAAACTGCTTTGTTTTCTTTTTTCCAACCTTTGAAGATCAATAATTTGTTCTTACAAACATTTATTTAACTTCACTTGTTTGTTAGGGTCAGATATTGTAATTTTTGACCAACATATCCGATAAATTTAAGACTCTGTTTTCAAAAACAATTTTTTTAATTAAAAGACTTGTTTTAAAAATTTTAACAATATTTGGAGCATGGAGCGGAGCTGGGGCGGAGCTGGAGCGAAGCTGGAGTGGAGCTGGGGCGGAGCTGGGGCGGAGCTGGAGCGAAGCTGGAGCGGAGCTGGAGCGGAACTGAAGCGGAGCTGTAGCGGAGCTGGAGCAGGCATTTGGAGCGGAGCTGGAGTGGAGCAATTAAAAAATTGGACCGCTTCACACCCCTGATTATAAGAACTATTCTTTACAAAATTGTTTAAACTTTTGAAAATTGTGCTTCCACAGAGCATACATTGCTGCTTACGTCATTTGGCTGAGAAAAAATGGATCACTCCCTTTAGACCAGACTTAGCGCCAACTGTCTCATGTGTTCCTTCATCTGAAGAAGTTGTTCACTGGCCTATGTCTCTATAACGATGATGACGTTTAAAGAGCAACGCAGGAGGTTGTCATTACATGAGGCTCTGCTTTGTGAACAAAGTAATCAGAAGCAGGTGCCCAGTTACGATAAATGTCTTAATAAAGGCGTAAATTATGTGCAGAAGTCATTAAAAAAATATTAAAAACTCAAGATATATATTTTTTTTTCAACGACCAAATGAAACTTACTCGCTGAATATGTCTCAAGTTGTGTAACATATTCACGGACAAATCAAACTATGTATATTACCAGTGAAAAAGCAAAATATAATTTATCAGATTTGTACTATACTGAACGGAAATTACAAAAAATGGAAGATGAAAAAATCGATTTTCTTAAATTACCTCTTTCTAAAGTTTGAGTTAAAAAATTACGTTTTAAGAAAATGTATAGGTACAGTTTTTTTTTGCGAATTTTACACCATTAAGCTACATATTATTTTACAACCAATATTTTGATGTATTGTACCTGCCAAGGATAAGCGTGAGGTGTTGCTTCTTGACCTCCAGTGATTCGAGGAGTCTGTTTCACAAATGGAAGTGTCTTATATGTTGGAGTTGCATGCCTTGGAACGATTTTTGACCAATCTCTTAGGGCCTATCAAGAAATTATAGCATATGAAAATTGTACGGTGTAACCACATTTTTGCATTTCAAAACAACAGTGATTTTCTTTTCCGAAGAAAAATTTATATATTCACTGCATTTAGAATGCATTTAATAAAAACCAAAATTGTAGTTGATATTTCAGTAAAGTACCGGAGACGTATCGAGAGGCGTATCGATAGGCGTGTCGAGAGACGTATCGAGAGACGTATCAAGAGACGCATCGAGAGACGCATCGAGAGGCGTCGCCGAGCCCGGGGAAAAAATGTACATGGGCACCAAGCCAAGTAAATAAATTATTTGAAAAATTATTTTAAAAATAAACGAATTGTGAATCGTGAATATTTAATACACCATAATTTAAAAAGTATGTGGACTCCTGGGCCCTTAAATTACTACCGGGCCCGGGGCTCGGTGCCCCCTGCAATCCCCCCGCCCATCAGCCCTGTAAAGTATTACAAATTTTTTTCGTGTTTTAGGCCTGTTTTAAATGTTGATGTCTTCAGTTATTTATTCCAATGATTTTTTTAAAATAAAAGATCTAAAAATTTCTGCGCTATGGCCTATTTGCAGAAATAAATATTTAATTTGTATCTACATCATCTATCAATTATACTTTAGTTCAAACACAAAATTTATACATACACTTTCATGCCAAAGTAAAAAAAATATTACCTGGGATACTGCTAACACAGCAAATAAACAAATTATGACCTTCATTGCGTAAACACCATAGCAAATACAATAAAAATATCTCTTAAACACCACTTCGTATAGAACTGTACTTTACATGAAGTTAAAAGTTTAATCTGATAAACAAATAATCTCAAGTACCTTAACAAATAAATAAATACTCGATGATTTGATTGCATTGCAAAAAAACAAATCTATTATCAAAAGAAATAATTTCAGCATCGTACCTAAGTACATTGTATTTCATAATAATTAATGTTTACTATAAGTTTTATAGCGCGTACCTATATAAATGTATTTCAATATACACTAAAAATTCACATAAAGTTAGTTAATTAGAATAAAAAGTAATTCTACATTAAATTTTGTAACAAAAAACAATGACCAAGGAAAACTTGGAATGAGATGAAAGAAGCTGCCACAAACAAAGTAAGGTTAGAAAACTAACAAGAGATAAAGAAAAAATGAAGAAAGTCATACAGAGTATATAAGACAAAGACACAAGCTTTACATTTACACCTAACGGTAAAGAGGCGTAAGAGTAAGAAAAAGAAGAAGATTAGTAGAAACTTTAAAAACATTGGCATAAAATATTTTGTCTTAACTTTATTTTTTCAACTTTACGTGAACTAATACGTTCGTAAAACTTACACAGAATAATTATTTATTTATTTTTTAAGTTTGTCTTTTAGTGTAATTGCATAATAATTATTATCTCCATACAAACATCATAATAAAATGTATTTAATTATTTACTATACTGTATTAACTTCATTTAACATTATTTTCTACAATATGTTATATATTTTTTTTATTGTGTGTGTAAAAGGATTGTTGTATCAGTAAAGGATAAACATCACCAATTAGAACATTTATGAATAATTCCTTTTAACTATATTACAATATACTTTATACCTATAATCTTACATACTAAGGTAATACCAAAGTATTTAATAATAGTTGCAAACAGCAAAGTATGCATATTTGCGCTAACGAAATTATAGCAACATTACAACCGCTACATGTGGGAATTCCAGTATTTGTTTGGATCCAATCAAGGAATTTCACAACTCTGGAGAAACCAGCGGGGAAACCAACTTCGCAACCCAAAGTAGAACCGAAAGATGTGACACCAGTCTATAAAAAAAAATAACGTAAATTAGCAACATTTGTTAAATTTTACATATTGCTGAAACAACAAGTGTTTAGAAGGAAGCCTTGATTTAATTTAAAATAGGAAATCGAAATTGGACTATATTTAAAACATGATTTAATTAGGTACTTTTCGTAATACTGATACATTGTTTTATATACTTCTGTAAATAAAAATTCTGGATAACTATGTAAGTACATCTAAATAGGACCAGTATTAACTTTTTATTTGTATATACTTCAACAAAAAGGGGTGGGAAATTTTGGATTGGCGAAATATAGACGAAATAATAGTTATTTATGTATCAAGGCCAAAAAGTGTAACTTCTTCGGCCGCGTCTGGTTTGCTGGCCGAGACGTAGTCGAGGCCAGCAAACAGGCAAGGCCGAAAAAGTACGTTTTGGCCGAGGTGCATATTACATTTTTTGTGCGATAGAATTAAAAACAATTTAAATTTTTAGTATTTTTCAAAAATATAGGTTAGAAACTACGTGACATGCTGTCACTGACAGATGACGGCGTATGCTGTTAGCTTTAATGCAAATTTACGCTGTAGCGGCCGAAAAAGTTACTTTTCAGGCCGTTGCTAAGGATAACGCCGGTAATGCAGTACTTTATGGTTGCTAACGCGTCCGTCAAACAGCTGTTTCTAGTACGATCGCACAAAAAATAGATTATGGTATTATGGTGAGCGGTATAGCGATCAACAACGTCCAGTAGCGAACTAATGAGAAGGCGTTCAATAACTCTAGTCGAAAGAGTAAATTACAAAGCGAAGAATACGGACTGAATCTCAATTTGATATCATTTTGGGCATCTCGCAAGTTACGTTTGCATATTTTTTAATTTTGCGTTTATTCAAAATATGTGTTAGATGAGCCATCATTCTGAAAGAATGTAAAATACCAATATACTGTCATGCGAATAATATACATTTTTTTACTTGTTAAATGAATACAATATAGTATTACGGATTTAAAAATGTAACGAAATTAGTAGCAATTTGTAAAATAAAAGATTCACTGTAGGTACTTTTCAAAGCGCTATTTCGTCACTTCGTTCCTAAATTTACTAATATACAATACACTTAATTATTGTTAAGAATAGTTTCTTTTTTAATTTAACACAAAAAATTTACTTAAAATATAAAATTTCACCCCATTGAGCAATCATGTCGAAATATCAGGGTTTTAGCCTTAAACGCGCCTGTCGATCCGGTATTCACTTGAATTACATCTAGCATTAACAGTTACAGTTCAATCTTGGTACTCAGTAGAAACGGAATATCAACTACGCGAATTTGAGACTAGCTAGCAACGTGTAGTGCTTACACTGGTGTTTAAAAGTTACGGAATAAGGGTGCTGGTGTCAGTAGTCCAGTAGGATGGTTTACGTCCAGAAAGGAAGCTGCAAGATTTGGCATTCGTCGCTTGAAGTAACCTTCTACCGTCAATTCTGGTTAAGCGCGAACCCCATGCTTCGTGTTTAGAGTTGAGTTCACCTCCGATAATGAATCGAAGTACAAGTTTATCAAAGATATCTTCAAATTAAAAAAATATGTGGTTTTAGTGTAATTGCATAATAATTATTGTTTCCATACAAACATCGTAATAAAATGTAATTCATTATTTAGTATACTTTATTAACTTCATTTAACATAATTTAGTACAATATACTATTTGATTTCTTTATTGTGTGGGAATTCCAGTATTTGTTTGGATCCAATCAAGGAATTTCACAACTCTGGAGAAACCAGCGGGGAAACCAACTTCGCAACCCAAAGAAGAACCGAAAGATGTGACACCAGTCTATAAACAAAACAACGTAAATTAGCAACATTTGTTGAATTTTACATATTGCTGAAACAACAAGCGTTTAGCTCTTCGTTGACTGGATACTCACCAAAACGTTGTTGTTGACTAGAGGACCGCCAGAGTCTCCATTGCAAGTAGATTTACCATTGTCTCCAGAAATGCAGATGTTGGTTTCTGTAATGATGCCATAAACGGCGTCGCAATCGGAGTTACTGATGATGTCGGTGTCTACGAATCTCAAAACGTCGCTGATGCCACTTGCAGAGTCGGAGGGTTTGCCCCATCCGCTAGCTCTAGCAGCTTCACCGGCGTGGTCGCTTCCATCAGAACTGGAAGGTAGAGGAATGACTTGGATTTCGTCTGGAAAATATTTAAAGCACTTACAACCGAACGTTTTATCTTTTTCCAATGTAGAATATTACATCCATCAAATTAATTATAAACAAATATTTATGTACATTGAGCGATTTAATCACTTTTTTATTCTACTTACCGGTAAGCTCTACGTCGCGTCCCAAATCTACAAGAGCAACATCGTTGATCAAAATGTTTGAGTCGTATCCTTCATGAACTGTCAATTTGTTTGACGTAATACGGACCTGAGTTGGTTCGTCATTGCGAATGTTGTGTGCACCCAAAATTACTTCTGCGCTTCTAGCACTGCAAACACATAATAATTTTAATGATTGTTCAATAAACGCAATTTTAAAACCATTCAAACTAAACTTTAGTCATCTCTTCAACTTAATGGTGCATAAAAAAAGTATTATACACAGTAAAAGCGGAAGAACAAGAAGGAAAGTAAATAGCATACCCATCGAGACAGTGAGCTGCTGTAAGAACCCAACGGGTGGAAATGAGGGAACCACCGCAGAAGAAGGCGTCATCGATGATCAAAGCTACCTAAATAACGAATGGAATAATTAAACAAAAGTAAAATGTTAAAGAAAACAATTCTTACCTGCCATGGGAATTGGTTGGGAGTGGCTTCTTGACCACCAACAATTTTAGGTCCTGGAGCTGGGCGAGAATGTCCTCTAGGTGTTAGATTTACATTTCTAGGGACGATTTTCGACCAGTCCCTTTCAGCCTAACAAAATCAAATCACCAGATTAACAAAACAAATGAACTCAAAATTTAATTTGATTTTTACCTGGACAAGAGCGAAGATAGCTAGGAAACAAATGACGGCCTTCATCTTTGCAATGATGCCGAATTCAATTTAAAAAAGCGCTTATATACTTTTTTCACCTCAAAAAAAACACCACACATTTTGTGATTAGGTCGATTGTTTTATTTTGCTGATAAAATTGAATGGTCCACTCCATTTAATACAGATACTTAGCGATAAAGGTAAAACAAACAACAATGTGCATATTTTAGCAGGAAGCCTTGATTTAATTTAAAACATGAAATCGAAATTGGACCATATTTAAAACACGATTTGAATACTATTCGTAATACTGATACATTGTTTTATACAGGGTGTTGCATAACCGTACGGCCAAACTTAAGGAGCATGTTTCTTGAGTCAATTTAAGCAAACAAAATTATATAAACCATAGTCCAAAACTCGAAGGTTATCGATTTATAAACCTTTAAAGTTTATTAAAAAAAAGTAAAAGCGTAAAAACAAAACAAAATCGAGTATACCTCAAAGCTCAAAAAAGATAGCGATGCACCTTTTATAAAAATTATTTTGTTGTTAAATTAATATTTTAGAAGATAGAGCGGTAATCCATACTTTTTTATGTTAAAATTTATGTTTTTTTAAACTTTAAAGGTCTATAACTCGATAACCATCGAATTTTGGACTATGGTTTATTTAACATTTTTTGCTTAAATTGACTCAAGGAACATGCTCCTTAAGTTTGGCCGTTTGGTTATGCGACACCCCGTATATAATCTTGTAAATAAAAATTCTGGATAACTATGTATAGGTACATGTAAATAAAAATAAACTTTAGTAGGGTAACTGCTATAGTTATTGGCCCCCTTAAGCAAAATTTCATATTGCAAGTGAGATAATTAATTAATTTTTCGATATTAAAATATAAAAACTGAACTGTGATGTAGACCAATAAACTTATTTTCATATTTAAAATTCGAATTTGATGTATCATAAGTTTTTAATAGTAAAAATTAATTATTTTTAAAACACTACGCAGTTTGTAGTTATTGGCATGTCTTTCGTAGTTATTAGCCCTGCATGTACCAGTTATTGGCATTCACAATAATTGTTACTTCTTTTCAAAATTTCTCACAGAATAATAACAATATTTATTGTTTTCTTGTAACTGTGCATTTAAAGATACCAGAGAAAATGATTCCTAATAAATAAATAGGGTTTGGGTACACAAAATTTTATTTTTACTAAAAGTAAATTCTATTATAAACATGTCTTTTACATAAAGGCTAATAGAGTAACTAAAAATATCATATTTGAACAATGTAAAAATAAATTCTTTTTTCTATTTCAAAGTTTCAGTCTTACACTTTTCTTCTTTTTACTTATTTACACAGTCTATGATTGACATGTTTTACATGTGAATACTTTATCCGAAATTGTTTTGTATTTTAATATACATCTCAGGTGATAATTTCTGCAACATGTGTTACATGTTATTCCAAAAATGTTGCTATTAATATTATAGCAACAAGTAAAACATATACCAAAGACAACTTTGTTATTTAAAAATTCGTTTTGAATATTGTTTTCATTAGGTTGTTCCTCAATCTCTTGGTCAATATCAAAATTTTTAAATAAATCTTTAACATGAACTTCTCTCTTCTTTTCTTTGATTACTTTAATATTTTTACTATTATCACTCAATTTAGTTATTGGCAATTTTAAATTATCACTTATTAGCACATTTGATACTATTTGAACTTTGTTTGATTTTTGTTTAAGTAATTTTAGTTTTTTATTCTTTTCTTATCTTATTGCTATGGGCGAATGCCGCGACAAGAATGACTTAAACCATCCTTTTCCAGGTGTATTGGTTTTGAACAACGTTTCTCTCTTAGAATCCTCTAGAAACTTTTTAACGGATAGCTTAATATCGTCAAATCGTTTGGAAAAACCTTTTTTTTTTTGCTTTTTTCTAGCCAGGTTACAATTATAGCTTCTTTGGAATGAGTCAGTACTGAAGAAGGATCATGGCGTTCTTTAACAAATTTTTCGCAAAGGCGGAACTGCGATGTGGCCCTAGGAACATTATACATCTTCGAAGCTTCTCGTTTAGATATTCCATTTTTACAGCCTCTAATGGTCTAATGCTTATTCAATATCGTTCTTATTGTATTTTTTTTATAAACACAACTTCGTTTTACTTTTGGCATTTTCAGGAAATTTACAATTTAAATTTGCCGGTAAATTTTACACTGTGTATAGTTATTGGCATACAATACTTTAGTTATTGGCCACGGTTAATAACTGAATCTAGGCAGAATTCAGGTGTACTAGTTATTGGTCGCCTATGCCAATAACTATAGTTTTTCAGATTTTTATGATCCAATTGTTAGCCGCCCTTTAAATAAATCGATTATTGCAACTGTAGCAACAGAATTATGTATTTTTGTCACTTTATAGTGTAATAAGGTTATAGAGTTTGTAATATTATTTTGCCAACCAATAATTGATAATAAAATAAGCTATTCAAAATTGACACTCACCTTAAGGTGTTCACGTCCACCGCGCCCTTTCTTACTTGTGACTGCAACGTGCTCTAGATAAATATTATTTTTTATTTTTGTTACCAACACTATTACAAAATAAGTTACTAGTTTTAAACAAAAATGATTAAAGTTTGCAAACCAATAAACAGAATCCCCTAAATTTATTTAGAATTCTTATTATATGCGATTAAATGTAGACTATGCCAATAACTACAGCAGTTACCCTATCTATTAACTTTTTATTTGATTATACTTCAACAAAAAGGGGTGAGAAATTTTGGATTGGCGGAACATAGACGATATAAAATAGATCATGAACGGTATTGCGATCAACAACGTCCAGTAGCTAACTCATCAGAAGGCCTTCAACAACTAGTCGAAAGAGTAAACTAAAAAGCGAAGAATAGGGACTGAATCTCAATACTGCAAAATTCAAATACATGGTCTTAAGAAGAAGACTACAAGCAAATAACACCCAGGCTGAGAAAGCCCAAAGATACATGTACTTAGGAAGCATTATAATCAACAAGTGGGACCTATCAGTAGAAACTTCTTGTAGAATAGCTAGAGCCCCTGATGCATAAAAAAAAAACAAGGAGACGCGGATTACCAGTCATGATATACGCCTAAATCTGATAGTACGAATGGTTAGATGCTACGTCTTCTCGGTATTACTATACGTTATAAAAGCGAATATGGCACCTAAAGAAGAAGAAATACTAAATGATCTTCTTCATACAAGTGTGTATAATTCTGTGTAAAACCAAACATTCTAAGAACATAGGTGTAGCCAGTCGAAAAGTTTTGCAATCAATATTGTTTTTCCTTAACTTTCAAGTATCTTTGTTACTTTTCAGATTTCCTTAGAACATTATCGTTAACACGATGAAACTTCTTAAATGGAAAAATTATTTTTAACAGCATAGTAGGTTTAGCATTTTATACGTTTACAAATTTATTTTAAATCTAATCTATGTATAAAGGTAAATATAAGATTAATTTGAGGTATAGTTAATATTCAAATACCATTTCGCCATTCTTTCAAGGTGACGGATTTGTCCTCAAGGTGTATATTAATTTCATTACAAATTTAGCAAAATATTTTAAGTACAACTATTGTTCGTTTAATATTAAACCTTGTGTAATTCTCAAGTACATACAAGATAAAGTTAATCTAGTCTACAAATTATCTAGACCAATTCATTCAATAAATCTTAAATACTATTCAATGTTATGAAGTACCACTTTTTCACGACCTTCGATCAGCATTATGCAACATCCCAGCAAAATTAAGTCATATTAATCTTTTTGAAATAGCAAAATAAGTTGTTATTTTGTAAACTGAGTATTATGGTAGCAAAACGATTGTTGTTCAATAAGTTATAAACTGGAAAGAAATATTTTTCAAGAATTTCATTATAATGTTTAATGTACATCTTAGGGCTTCATATTCGACATTTTTGCTTATCCCGGGATTCCGGTAAGAAATCGGACTTCTTCCCGGGATTTTCCGGGATACCGGGATTTAATAAATTATGTTAGTATTTAGAAATAACTAACCCGAAAAAGAAAGGTAGCGGTTTATCAAAAACAACTCCAAGTACAATTGGACCTTCATATATTTTGTATGAAAATTCTTAGTAGTTAACATTTTTATGCGATAAACTGATAATATTTAATATTTACACATTGTTTAAGTCATTTTTTGTAATATTTTGCTTATTTCAACACTACTTAGATATTTTGTTTTGATTCTAAAACAGGCCAGATGCTGAATATTTGCGTTATTATCACAACATAAGTAGACCTTTACACATTCAGTATTTAAAGAATCTGATTCTGAATATGAGGAAGAATCATATGTTGCATCTGATGACGAAAACTATGTACCACCAGCGGATGTTTCAGCTGAAGAAAAGTCAGACATCGAGCAGGAAAAAGAATACGACTCATAGAATAGTTGAGGATGAGTCTGTATTTCAAAGTGTGGATGACATTTGGACTGCTAAGGATGGAACTCAATGGCATAGTGATCCACTGCCAAGTACACAAGCAAGATCTTGTAACATCATACGACAAAGAGGTGGATACAGTGAGAAAAAACAAGAGATTTATGTCAAGTAACATGCAGCCTGCCAAAGAAAGGACTGTTAATTCGACCAATTTTGCCTACAATCGTGATACAACAATCTGTTCATATGTGACAAAGAAAAATAAATCAGTCGTGCTTTTGTCATCCATGCACATGACGGGAGAAGTCGATGGGACACAAGCACCTAAGCTAGAGATAATAAACCATTACAACAAAACCAAAGGCGGAGTTGATGTTATGGACAAAATGTTGGGCGAGTACGCTGTGAAACGAAGAACATTGCGTTGGCTTCAAGCATTTTTCTACAACATGATTGACGTCACTAGGTTAGCATCCTACGTCATCTACAGAGAACACAACCCACGGTTCAGGGCCAACGATCAACGAAGAAAGTTCCTGAAAGATTTGGCCAATCAGTTATATATGCCTGCAATCGAAGCTCGTGGTACAAACCGGATGTCGATGAGAAACCTTTTCTTTCGATGTGCAGTAGAAATGGTACTTGGACGACGGATTGTGGTAGCACCAGAGGCAGCAGGTCCTCAAGTACCTCATGGTAGTCGCGGAGCCTCACCTGTCGTTGGCAGTTATTATGTCTGCTGAGACCTGAATCGGAAGCAACGAAAGATTAGGAAGTCCTGTGTAGTTTGCGTAAAACCTGTTTGCTATGAACACTCAGTAACAAAGACTAGATACGTGCAGTACTTGTGAAGAAAATCAATAAAATAAATTCTTACTATTTTTGAAAATAAAATACAATAAAAAAAAAAGTTTTACTTCCATTATTTTATACAAAATATATGAAGGTACAATTGTACCTATGCCGACTGTTATGGATGGAAAAACAACTTGACCTCCTATCTCGGAAGAGGGGAAATATTTTTCTGAATTTAGCTCATCTTATAATCTAGATCAAAAATGTAGAGATGTCACAAATTTTAGCCATCTACGGTTTCCAGAAAAAAAGTTTTTGCAATTTAAAAACTAAAACGTTACAATTGTACCTAAGCCGCCTGACAAGGGTTTTAATTTGAATTCCAATCACCCTGTTATTGCTTATCTAATTCGTTTACGAAAGGCAGTATGGGTTTAAAAAATACACAAATAAGTTTCGTATTATTTATTTTAAATTCAATATTATATTCTAATAAAATTCAATAATATCTAATGGCAATATTAATCAACAATCACTCATTGATAGATGTTATATACAAACAAAAAAATGTGAACGATTTTGTACAGTACATGTGAATACAAACAAAATTAAAACTAAGTTCTGCAAAATAGTGTGTGAAATTTACAAGTTTACGTATTAATAGTCCACACTATTGGAAATATTTTATACAATAACCAAATAAATTACTTTCGTGACTATTTTATTTATTGATTTAATAAAACTTTATGCAATATTATACATACGTCATATAGTAAATTTAAAGTTTCTAAAATCCTAATTAAATGTTACTACATATTTTGTAACATGTTTTCATTATTTGTGAAAATTTTATTAATAACATTTAAAATGTAATTAGTATTTCAAGGCTATGTTCTTTGCAAAATAAGTGCAGATTTAAATACAAAGTCAATATAATATCTATGTAGTAACTACAATATACATACAATAGTATCACATTGTCAGAAATGCAGTTTTGCAAAAGCAGAAGTTCTACTTTAAAATGTGTCATCGCAATGGATCTAAACTAAGTTTTGTGCTGTTTCTAGTATGTTTAGAAATCTATTGAAATTTATTGCTAATTGAAGACACAGTTTATTGTTTTATTTAAAGTTTAAAGTAAATTTTACTAAAATTGGTAATGGAACCCTTTTAAAGGTAAAGTTAGATCAATATCAGCGCTATATTATGTGTTAAAACGTTATTTTTTGGGACAAAAAGTCATTGGTCGATTAGAAGACACGCTAAAAATGTATGCTATTAAAATGAAGCTAATTGTATAATGTAGGCCAAATAAATTGGTACATTGAAAATGATGTTGATGTTTGTTATTTATTTGGCGATAAGGTACAGAGTGGTCCAAATTCGATGGGTTTACATGGGTATCTCGCTTAATATTCTAGATAGCAAAACGGTGAAATTACCAAAAATGTGCAGTTTTTTGAGACAAACTCAGAACCGTTTTCAAAAATTTTCTATGATTACCGGTTTGTGTGTTTTTGTCATATTAATAATGTGCCATATCTCCGTTATTGTTATAAATATCGAAAATATTTCTGAAGATTATTATTATATACAGGGTGTCATTCAAAAAACCGCCGTGTTTGTGAACCGATTTTGGTGAACAAAAAAGTAAATGAAATGGCTCCTCAAATACTATAAACAGAATTGGATTTCAATTTTTTTCAAGTTAAACTTAAATGTCAAACGTCAGTGTGGTATTTAAATGACATTTGTTGATTACGATTTTTTTGTTTTCCACGGCACTCTTGAAAATTTTGTGACACCTAACCTATTTCAGTTAAACTTTTATTTTTTATTTCTTATTAGTTTAGCACTAAAATTAACTTATGATTACATCATTGAATTTAGAAAAAAAAAGTCTACCAGATTTAGTAAAAAAAAATAGATGGTGCCATTTGGACAAAAAAATTGACTATCGTTTGACATTAAAGTTAAACTTGAAGAAAATTAAAATCGAATTCAGTTTATAGTATTTGAGAAGCCATTTCATCTACTTTTTTGCTCACCAAAATCGGACACAAACATTTCAAAAAGTTTATGACGTAGGTCCAATTTAGAAATTGCATCAGATTTTCCTTTAAAGTATGCACAAATTTGCTAATTTAAACGTTTCTGTATCTTTAATATCAACGGAGTTACCCATACTACAGGTTAGAAAAATGGGCACCCTGTATACATATAGATAATAATAATTTTCATACTTTTTTTCGATATTTACAACAACAACGGAGATATGACACATTATTAATACAACAAAAACACATTTTTTTCCAATAACTCAAAAACCGGAAATTATTAAAAAAATCTTTGTCTTTCTCTGTCTGTCTGTCTCAAAAAACTGCACATTTTTGGTAATTTAACCATTTCTCTATCTATAATATTAAGAGAAGTACCCATGTAATCTCATCGACTTTGGACCACCCCTATACAATCAAAAGTTTAACACTAGTGTCTACATAAAAAAAATTAACCATTTATAAAGGGTACCTTTTTTTTAAATTTAAATGTCAAAACCAGTCAATTTTGAAAAATTTTGTTTTTAAGAGTATCAAACCTTGTTTTTAATTAAAATTTTATTACATATAGACAAATCGCCTCAAAAAAAGGTGAAAGTCATCAAACGTACCATTTTTTGGCCCCCATGTACTAATTATTCATAATCGCTAAAGTGATTTGTGTTTTTTATTGTCTAAAAGTGTTCCATTGATGATTTTAAAACGTTTTTACATTGCATTTCGTATGAGTAACATCAAGATTATACACAATGTTATGTTCGTTTAGAATTAATATCAATTTAAAATCTTTTTTAAATGTGCTATCACGCACTTAATTTAAGGCTGCCGTTTATCGAAAAACAGCAAAAATAATGTACAACATTCAATACGTGGTGTAGCAAGACAGTTTTCACTTTACGTTTTTATTTTGCACTTTGTATATTAATCGAGTTGTTTTATATATTAAATAAAGGTTATTCAACACTTTGAACAGATAACAATGTTTAATTAACATACTGGATGTCACCGATAAGGTTGCAATCTTAAATAATTCTCTTTTTGAAGTGTCGATATATTCAACAACACTTTTGAGCTATATCATGTTGATTCATTTATGACGCACTATTACAGTTATTAGTATTTTTATATTGTGACTTGAAAGTGATAAGGCGAGAATTTTTAACCAAATTTATTTATTTTTGTAGTTCATATGCGTCTCTTAAATCTTTGTACGAATAATTAAATCAAGATGTGCTTCATGTACGTGTTATTTAAGGTTGCAATTTTAAAAGTGACACAGTATAAATAAAAATGGATATATGAGCCGTTTATTTAGAAAGTGATATGTCACTTCCTGCGAAAAATGAGTTAAAGCTGTTTACGATAGCAAAAATGTGTTGTATTTTTTTCCTTAAACATTTTAGAATCATTACTATTTCCGTCAAGAGAAATTTTATTGTTACTTAAACAGAAGTGCAAATACATTTATTGTAAAAATGGCATAAAGATGGATTTGCTTCCTTATATACCTCCAATTTAAGACAAAATTACTGTAAAAATTAGAAACAAAGTGAAATGTTCGAAGACTTCATCATTCCTATTAATGGCAATGAATTAATACATGAATAAACTTTTGTATTAAATACGGTATACAGAGTTTTTTAAGAGGAGTACTAAATATTTTAAGAGAAGGTAGTATGGACCATTTTGAGTTAAAAAGTTCAGATAAACGTGTCCAATTCTTAATAAGGTAGATACAGCTGTTTAAATGTTAACCTTAAAAGGCCTTACAAAAGGTTGATTATTGCATTTATTGATTATTTACATTATAAATTACACGAATAACTAGCAATAATTCAAAGTTGATGTTCAAAAATCCCTCCACCAACTTCTGTTATCTCGAACTTTATTGACAATATTACCTGTAGCTGCACATTCTAGCCGTCAGGTGACACATTATCTAATTCTGAAATTCCCAGAAAGATGGATCGGTCGATATGATCACGTTTAATGGCCACCAAGGTCCCCAGACTTTACCCCATTAGATTTTTGTCTGTGGGGATTAGGGATGTATGAAAAGCGACGTCTACCAAGAAAAAGTAAACAGCTGTATTTTCCTAACCATTGAGAGTTGGACAAATGTTTATACAAACTTTTTAACTCAACATGGTCCATACTACCAGCTCCTAAAATATTTACTATTCCTTATTTTACACCCTGTATAAATTACTTATACTTATACATATTTATGTTTTGATGAATTTACTTCATATTTATGTATTTTATAAATATTAATAATAATGAAAGAAATGCTTGAATTAAGTTGTAGTGAAATACATTATATAAATTACTCATATTATATAATTTACTCATCAATTTTCTTAAATTTTTGTCATATTAAACATCACTTTAGTGAAACACATCGGACAAAGTCAACATAAGTCCGAAGTTTTTATAAAATATTAATTTTAAAATTGGTATAAGTCACTTTACAGTAATGAAAAATGGCAATTCGTTGACGTATGTGCAAAATTATGTAAACTGAGATAAATATAAGTAACTAAGAGAACAAATTAATATAAGTGCAATTTCTTTAAACTTGGGTTACATTGTTTTATGCACACATTAAAATGCAAAACATTTAACATATCAAAATAACATAAAAGTACTTATGCCACTTTCAAAATAAAAGGCTCATATGTCCCTGTTAAGTCTGTTTTAGACTACACTAATTTGTAACTATTTTTTCGTTCAAGAAAATCGTATACGATTTTTGTACAAAAATTTCGTTCAAGAATTTAGCATGGAAAATATGAACCTCTTACACTATACTATTTTTTGGTACGAAAATGTTCAATTTGATCACAACAGAAAGCGAATCATTTTCAAATTTAACGTATATTTAACGCTTGTTCATATATATATTTATTCCTACAAAATAAATTGTGAGGGATTATAACGGTAATAAGTAGTATTTAACATCGTTTGATTGTTTCAGTTAACCTAACCCACAAATGACATGCGGTCAGATACAGTTGCAGTAGAATACGCATGCGCCCATGCCAAAGAACACGCCCATTCTAAAATAGGACGCATATAGGACAGGTTCTAATTTCATACGAATTTTTCGTTCAAGATTTGTAATTTCTGATTGACACCGTACTAGAAAATCGTATACGATTTTCTTAAACGAAAAAATAGTGTAGTCTAAAACAGACTTTAGACATAATTTATTGCATCGACATTATTTTTTATCTCCGCTTGTTTTCCAATCTTTTAAATAAAGAAAACTGTTGATAATACATTGAAAATTAAAGTCACAACTAACTGACACAGAAAAAAACAATCGCACATATCAGTGTCTGTAATATACATGAACAATAATTTCTAAACTCAATTCAATTTTACACACAAAGGATTATCACATTATTTCTTTAAGCACGTGTTAGAAAAGGAAACATGTTATTGGACCCCTACGGCTTTCCACCAAAGTATGCATGAAATTGTTAAATTTTTAAAGATTATAACAACAATGTTAGAATGCAGTGGTGCAGCTAGTAATATTATGTACATAATAATTATTGTATTATTACTAATAATCACAAAAGGATCTTTAAAAAGACGAAAAGACACTAGATTTTATCGATTTTTGTAATATTCGCAAGAGTAAAGTGTCCTTATTTTAAGAGATACAAAAACTTTTTTTAAGAAAGAGTTATTTAGGATCTAAACATAATGCCAGATTTTAATTTTTACAGTCAAATTTTTATTTTATAAGAAGTTTTAATATTCAAAAAAAAACTAGATATTGATTTTTAAGAAAAATTCATTCTTGATAAAAGTTGGTTCATGTTCTCAAACTAGTTTTTAGATGAAAAATTATCAATAAAAAGTCATAGGATACTAGATTTTAGCGATTTTTGTAATACACATTTGCAAGAGTAAAGTGCCCTTATTTTAAGAGATACAAAAAAATATTGGGAAAGCGTTATTTAGATTCTAAAAATAAGGCTAAATTTTAATTTTGACGGTCAAATTACAATTTTTATTTTTTAAGAAATTTAAAGCACTTCTATATTTCAAAAATCGCTAAAATCTAGTGTCCTATGACTTTTTATTAAACTTTTTTTCATCTTAATATTAATTTTAGACCATGCACCATGTTTTATCAAGAATTAAATTTTCTGAAAAATCGATAATAAAAAACTTTTCCATTTGTTGTAGATTTTTTGTTGTATTTCTTAAAAAATAAAAATTGAAATTTGACCGTTAAAATTTAAATTTAACCTTATTTTTAGATTCTAAATAACTCTTTCTCATAAGTCGTTTTTGTATCTCTTAAAATACGGGCACTTTGCTCTTGCAAATATTTCAAAAATCGCCAAAATCTAGTGTCCTATGACTTTTTATTAAACTTTTTTTTATCCTAATGCTAGTTTTAGATCATGCACTACTTTTTATCAAGAATAAAATTTGCTGAGAAAAAAATAGTAAAACACTTTTCCATTTGTTGCAGACTGTTTGAAAGACGCTGTACAAGAAACCTTTTATTTTCCAGTGAACATTGTGTGAGATATTTACTTTTATCTATCTTTTTCAATGATATATCTCTTTTTAAAGAAACAATAAAACTTTTGTATACCTACTCTAACATTAATATTATTTAGCAAACAACAACTTTTTTGTTTTAATTTAAATAAATAAAGTACATTAACGTTGAGAAATAAGCTATGTTCTGTTTATAAAAATAACATAATCGTTCATGGCCAACTTGCCAAGAAAGTTATTTTCATTGGTTTAGGTAAATTTATTAAATTTTTTACAACAAGTAATACAGGGTGTCCCCATTATACACGGCAAAAAAGTAGGTGCATATTCCTGAGTGAAAATGATGACCATTTGTCAAATATTTTGTTATCCGAAAATGCTTCCTTTCAAAGTTAGAGACCTCCAAAGTTGCAAGAAAAAAAATTCAAAAAATCGATTACGTCCTAGCCGTTTAAGCTAGAGCTATCAAACTTGCCCGAAATGTTTAGGTGTTTCCCATTGACTTTGTGGGATAATTAGAAAAAAAACACGTAATTGGAAGTATGATTTATAGTCAGGTCATCCGCTTACCATCTTCAGAATTTTTTTCTCTGGAATAAAATTAAAAATGTCATTCGTCCATAAGAAAGTACGACTTAAGAGGAAAAAATTCGTCCCTCTTTGTTTTTTGCTGTAAACGTAGCCGTTTTCGAGAAAATTAGCGCTAAAGATGCATCGACAAACTCTGTTTATACACCTCAAATATTTTTTTTAACGAAACTTAGTTGGCTAATGTCATGCTTGACTTAAGGCTTGTTCATAATAAACTAAGTGAACGTCGGCTTTCGTTTAGAGTATACAAGTTTGTGTATGACATTTTTAGAAAAAGGTTAGGTTATGAACAAGCCTTAAGTCAAGCATGACATTAGCCAAGTAAATTTAGTAAAAAAAATATTTGAGCTGTATAAACAGAGTTTGTCGATGCATCTTTAGCGCTAATTTTCTCGAAAACGGCTACGTTTACAGCAAAAAACAAAGAGGGACGAATTTTTTCCTCTTAAGTCGTACTTTCTTATAGACGAATGACATTTTCATTTTTATTCCGGAGAAAAAAATTCTGAAGATGGTAAGCGGATGACCTGACTATAAATCATACTTCCAATTACGTGTTTTCTTTCTAATTATCACACAAAGTCAATGGGAAACACCCAAACATTTCGGCCAAGTTTGATAGCTCTAGCTTAAACGGCTAGGACGTAATCGATTTTTTGAATTTTTTTTCTTGCAACTTTGGAGGTCTCTAACTTTGAAAGGAAGCGTTTTCGGATAACAAAATATTTGACAAATGGTCATCATTTTCACTCAGGAATATGCACATACTTTTTTGCCGTGTATAATGGGGACACCCTGTATATCATTAAAAAAGAAAAAAAATAGCATCAGTTTCAGTAAATATTTAATACATCGTCCAATAACCAATCAAAAGTTCTATGTCTGTAACTTTAATGTTACTAGTTTATTTAGCATGTAAACATATTAAAACTCACTAAAATCGTTTGTTCAGAAGCTAAAAAAGTTTGCCCCTGTAAAAAATTGCCGATAAGTTCCTTTAAATGTTAAAATCATTGCATTTAAAAACAACAACTTTTTAACCTGAATGTTTTTGCTATATTTTACTTTAATTTCGGTCAACAGTTTTAATCATTATTACGTGTTTTAACGTAAACGGATGTCAACCGTTTGGCTTAAATGACCATATTTAGGATTAAAGCATCTATGATAACTAATTACTTTTAAAAACTATGAATGGTGTACTATGTGATGCGCCCAGGAATGCTATGACATTATTATACAATATGTATTTACAATAAATTTTGCTTAATAATTATAGTAATAATTAACATTTTTGGTCTCTTATTTTACCTATATAGTATTAAATATTATCTAAAGCTAAAAAGCTACTTAAAAATATCATTGACTAGTCATTTGTTGATCAAACTCTAGAGAAATATTTTCGTAGAAACATTGTTTTAAAATGTAAATTAAAATTACAAGAAAGATGTTTTTTAACATCGGATATGTAGTGCGTACGCATGAAATCTATTTATAATGACATAATACTGGTTGTTTTTAATAATCTACATTATTTGTTTCAATTTTATTATAAGTTATTTTACATTCAACCGAAATCACGCAGCAAAAGTTATATAAAGAAAGTTGTACAAGTTAAATTCCGTCTTTTCAAGAGCATGGTTGTGATAATACGTGGTTGTTTTCCTCAACTACTTTATGGGAAAATATTATTAGAAGTATTGTCGAAGTTGGTGCGATATTTCTTGGAGAAAGAAATCCTTCAATAAATCATTGCGATGCTTTTTGCATAATTGACTCACAATTTTGACTTTCTAGATATCGAAACTTCTTTTAATCAGCATGGAAAGAATGTACAACATAAGTTTCTGCAAATATTGCATTAAAGAGCTGTGTAAATCGTAATGAACGCTTATGATGAGCCAAAAATAACTACTACATTCAATAATGCATCGTAACTTTTTTTATTTATTTGAGTTTTTTTAAGTTTAAATGTTTTTCAAAAATGCCTTCTAACTTTCTTATTCTGGTATTATATAACAAATAAGACTCTGTCTTGCAATACAAAAACATTTAATGATCATATACAGGATCTCCCAAATTCGAGTAAATGCATGGGGATCTCGCTTATCTTAAGAGCTACGAGGTTGGTTAAATTAGGGCAAAGTTGCGAAATTAGATGCTCATCAAATATCTGCAAAGAAAATTGTCATAGCTGTCTTAGTTCAAAAGTTGTTCAAAAAAAACTGAAAAAATAGATTTTCGTTTTTTTGCCCTATTTCTACATTTTTTAAGATATCGACAATCTGGAAGCACAACAACTTCTTACGCTTTATATTTTGAGATAACATAAAATTTCAACGTTTCGTCTCTTCAGAAACATCATCAACTTAATTTTTCGTAGCTCTTAAGATAAGCGAGATCCCCATGCATTTACTCGGATTTGGGACACCCTGTATATTAAACAAGCATTCTCAGTTGTACCTTCTTTAAGTTTTGATTTAAGTAATATGCTTTTAAAAAAGTTTTAAAATAAACAATCCAAAAATTGCATTTTTTACGTAGTATCTTTTTGTTGCTCACTGAAAATTGAAAATTGTTGTTAAGCACTCGCATTGATTTCAACTTTGTCATCGTTAACTTTTATTGCTACTAACGAAATCAATTCATACTCAGTCATGAGAAACTTTCCCCAACGTTTATTGCAGGTTTCGTATTATTTCGTTTCTTCAAACTAACTCAATATAATAAATCAAATTAAACACACGTAAAACAACTAATTTTTATTCAAGTTTGATAGCTATACGCATATTATTTAAAGAAATACCAACAACCAATGCTCTAGAAAAGTAGGTTATTGCCGGTGAACTGCAAAGATTTCACAAACAGCCAAAATCTTGCTTTTATTGTAGGTACGATTTGTCTGTTTACACATCTGTAGCAGCAATGCAACAGTTTCGTTTTTCATAAGATGTAGTTAACGCGAAAGAATATCATACCTCGTAGGAATGGCAGGTATATCGCTGGATAAAGGCAATAATATTTTAGAATAAGTCGAAAATCTGACGAAGAGAAACTCTTTTATATACACCATGTTTCAGAACTAATCACTAACGAAATTTAGTAATCATTTTATAAACGTGTTTTTCGTTTGTCTTCCGACGTTGCGACAATAGCCCACTTGTCATCTTCAGAAAATTGAGCAGTCAGTTATCTGAAGATAGCAAATGGGGCATCCTGGCGAAAGATCAGAGCAGTGTCGGTTTATGTAAGAATCAGTAAACGAAGAAACCTGTATTCATTGGTCTGAAGATGGTAAATTATATACCACCGAAACGTTAGGATACTTTAACGAAAACGTAAAGAGACGGGTTGTCAGTGAAATATTTTTTATTCGTTTGAAGTTCTATTTTAAAATACAACGGCAAGTAATTTGGCAATCCACCTAGCAATAAGAAAAAAAGTGACACTTCTATTTCGTGCTGTCAGATTCGCTTGTGTATGTTCTGTAGCTGTAACATTTACAAACTTAATTGCCAAATTAAGTTTTAATTGAGCTACTCATAAAATTTTGATTGTGGTTGATGCGTTGCGAAATTAAGTGAAATCAACCTTAAGTACCAAAGTATTATAATTTTGGCCTTAGCTTATACACATAACGATGGAAGCTCGAAGAAAACTGACATATTTTCGTTCAATCTGGTAAACTGCTCTAACCAAATAAATTCGATTACCAATTTAATAGAATTTGAAAATCAATAAAGACTCTTGTAAATAAACATTTGAGTTGATCGATACGTCGCCTCCCGAAAAAGTGACGCGCCTGGCTTTTATCGAAATGTCTCGGAAACGAGACCACAGAAGTCTGGGACTTGTACCAAACCAAAAACATTCCTTGTGCAAAAATATTTTTACACCTAAAGACTATTCTACGCACAATGGTATAAAGAACTTGTTGGGTACGAGCGCGTAGCGCGAGTAGTACGAATATCGGTTTATTCTTGTTTGAAAAGCAATAACGAGTGTTGTAAATAAAAATTTGAGCCAATCGATTGTTCACCTCCAAAGAATATGACCGGCTTAGTTATAATCGATATATCTCAGGAAAGAAGCCACTTAGGGACATGGGACTTGCACCAAATGAAAGATAATTTTACGCGCAAAGCGGGTACTAGCGGCGAAGGAGCCCCGAAGGGGCTATTGAATCGCTAGTAAACTGCTTTAACCAAATAGGTACAGTTTTCTGGGTTGCAGAATCGTATTTCTTGAATATATGCAGAGTTCTATATTTAATACAGGAGACAGTTATGGAAAAATTATTTAAATTTAAAAATTGCTGTACAAGTGAGAAGACCAAATCTTATAAACGAAAAAAGTCGCTGCTTCGCAACTGTAGAGTTCATAAGGCTTATAAACTTCAAGCAAATTATACAGGATTTTATATTACTTGAGTCCTGATTTAGCATCCTACGATTTTTATTTGACCCCTTATAACAAAAAGACTCAAGACGTTCGCGAACTGTTCGAGATCTATTCGCGAGCAAAACGTCTGCACCAAAATATTACTGTAGCTCTCGGGACAAACAGAACAGTTCTCATAGGGTTCACGTTTTGTAAATAAAAATTTCATCAAGCGACGAAGACACTGCGGTGACTGCTTGTGCTGTTATGTTTGTGAAAATGTTTCCACTTGCCTTTACACGAGCTTTTCGATATTGCGCCATAACGCACCCAATTTTCTTTCCATTTCGTTAGGTTCCTTCGGTATAACCTCAAAAATTGGCTAAATTGCATTTTTTTTAAGTTCCTTTTTTATGGTTCAAATTTTTTCAGGCCCACAAGTATGAAAGAAAACGATATTGTTCTATTTAATTTAAATTGTGTTTTATGACCACTGCATTTTCAACAACTACACAAATGATGTTAGGCACCTGTTCGCAAACAAACACTTTGATGTATCGACCCAAGAGCGAGCATTCTTTGAACTAGCGAGCTGCTCGCGAACTTTTGTCTACACCAGGTTCGCAAATTGTTCGCTAACTGTTCTAAAACAGCTCGCGATCTTTGTCTATACGCGGCTTTAGAAAACGGAGATTTGAATTCGATGAAGACGGTAAAGTGGAGGATAATTTTACAGGTTTGTCAAAAGATTTTTGCTAGGGGTATAAGATTGTTATAAAAGCTCCGGAAAAGCATGTAATTGTCGAAGAAAATTGTATTAAAAAGTAAACTATTAATTTAATCTTATATCGTTTTTCTTGGCTAGGTAGATTTCTTCATAACTTGCCATCGTATGTACGAATGAATGAATCGTAGAAATATTTGCTAATGTAATTGTTTTACGCTTTTAGAAACGAGCTGTATCAATTGATTCGTTCGAAGAATTGGTAGCGTCCGATTTGAACATCACCGGTAATTCAGATGTAATTAAAATGAAATAAGCAATTAGAATCGAGGGACCACTCGGCGATGTAGATGGTTACAAATTTAATTTTGTCCTACAAGATAATGACTAAGTAATTGTCGTCAGATGTTCGACTGTTTGAATTTAGCCCACTGCGTTATTCCAACAGACTGAGCGAATGGTCTATTATAATGAAGGCATACCCAAGTTACAGCGTTTAGAAAAATCGACAATCTCGATTGACGCGCGCTACAACGATGTTTGTTCACAAAATTGTCAAAATTTGGCACTTACATCACTAAACATCCCGTAAAATGTCGGATGTTTTACACACTCATAGTAAAATGCACATTAAAAACAAATGAAACAATTAATGTCCTAGCTTAATGGGCTATCAGCGATCTTAAATCATTATTGATCGCTTAAATATAATCGAAAGTGACATATACGACACCAAAATTCTTTAACGCGAGCATACTATTGAAGTACTTGCGAACTAAGGTATTTTTGCTGTAACTGACTTAAAATGAGATTAGTTTAAAAGTCCTAATTAATAAAAAATGTGCTACTCCACGTCGTTTCTTAAACCCGCTTTAAATTCAGGTGGCACTAGCTTTCTGAAACAGTCGTCTAAAAATTGGCCCATGCTTCTGTACAAATGCTTCTTTACCCCGTTGAGACCATGACTTTCGTCAGGATAAACCTAAATGGGACAAAAATATTTTTAAATACTTCCAAATTTATAAATACTACTAGAAGGACGCGGTTAGAAAAAAATGTTTTTCACTACCGCAAAATACAAACTTTACACAAAAAAATATTTTTTGGAATTCTCCTATAGAAATGCTACGAGCATGGATTGAAACATTCCCGGAATGACGATGAAAACAAAAGAAGATTGATTTAAGTTATATTTTATTTTTCAACATGATCCCTTCGAAGTTCAACACACTTGGTCCAAAGTCTCTCCAGTTTCTCGATTCCCTCCCAGAAGTAATTTTCTTCGAGATTCCCAAAATAGTCGTTTGAAGCCTCGAGCACCTCTTCATTCGACCAAAATTCTTTCCAGCCAGGAATGTTTGATTTTCGGGAACAGATGAAAACCCGGAGCAAAATCAGGTGAATACGCTGTATGCGGAAGGATATCGAACCTCAATTCTGCAAATGTTTGCTTCACAATCGCGTTCGAATGAAACAATACTTTTTTATTGACCATTCCCGGATGTTTTTCCTGAATTGCGGCTTTTCAGCTTATCCAAGAGTGTTACGTAATATTAGCCAGTGATGGTTGTTTTTTTCAAGATAATCAATGAGCAAGATTCCTTTGGAATTCCAAAATACTGACGCCTTCACCTTTTCGGCTGATTGAATGGTCTTTGCTTTTTTGGAAACGATTCACCATGTCCCAACTACTGTTTATAGGTTGTGTTTTGGTTTACGGTATCTAGTAAAGAATCCATGTCTCATCTATAGTCACAAATCGTCTTTTAAAATACATTGGATTCCTTCTAAACACGTCCAAATTATCGGCCGAGGTTAATGCTCGAAAGCGCTTTTGTTCTGGACTGAGCAAATGTGGAACCCATCATGTAAAATATGAACTACTCGTTCACGAGAGATGCCCACAGCTTTATTCGGCGATCTGCTAAAACCATTTCATGAATTTTATCCACAATTGCTGGTGTTATGGCGTTTCGTACGTCCTGAAGGTGGTTCATCACTTGTGAGTGTAAGGCCACGCTTCAATTCCGAAACCCAAAAGCTCACTGTAGAAAATTAAGGTGATGAAATACCAAGAACTACATCCAACCTGAATTTTATTTTCTTAGCAAGTTTTGCCCCCAAATGAAAACAATATATAACCGCTTGAATTTATTTTCTATCCATAATTAAGAAGACACAGAATCACACACGTAAACGCTTGTCAAAACTTGACCACAGAACATACAACTTGACTAATTGAGAGATCGATTTAAAGTTTGCAGTTAATTCATTTGAAATATTTCAATTCACCCTCGTATAACCCTGAAAACGAATTTTGCTTGGACAACTGCACACCTTTTCCAAGAACTGATAAGGTATTTGTAGCATTCAAGAAACCAATTCTACAAAAGCTCCGTCAGCTATTGTCGCATTTTGAATGACTTCCCCACGTCCTCTAATCGTTGTCCTTTTAGCTTATATTTTAATCGAAAATCATCCTGTTCAAAAAATGGTTATCTCAACGACGATAAGATCTCTTGCTGGTGTATTTCGCGTTCCTTTATGTTCAGCTGTTAACATTTTTGGAAACGTGTGTTGACAACACGACATATTGTATGTGCAGATTCCAACTGGTTTTCAACCTCTGTAGTAATTTTTCTACAGTATTTTTTCTGTGATTTTAAACAGCTTTCTGGACTCACAATTTTTTATCATCTATTGAGGTAGATCTAACCACAACGGACGAGCAGGATAACGATTTTCCAGCCAAATCTTCGCTTTTAGTCTGTACTGAGAATGCAACGATTTAACAACGCTGAGGACAACTGGAATGCGAGAATGAAGCTAAAAAAGTTGCAAAGAGCGGGTTTCAGGAATGCTTATAAGAACTTTACGAACGTTGGCAAAAGTTGTCTAAAGGATGCATTTTGAAACACATATACCGTACTGGTTTACGTAAAGTTATAGAATCCTAAGAATTTTTTGAAGCTACCACGTACTTTAAAAAAAAAACGAAAAGGTTTAATGAAAGTCGATTAATTCTCCACAAACTGCTTTAAAAAAATTATAAAATTATTCTTACCTGTTGTCTAAACAATGTACCCGCTTCAGAAAGAGCTTTAACTAGTACCATAGATTGTTGTAAGTGAACGTTATCATCTGCAGAGCCATGGACTAGGTAGAACATTTTATCTTTTAACAAATGAGCTTTTTTGCTAACATCAGCTTCATCGTAACCTTTATAATTGTCAGTTACGTTTGGAAGACCCATATATCTCTCCGTGTAAGCAGAATCTGCAAAAAAGCACCAATATCGAATAAAAAGCTATTATCTACATTCAACGTTTTTCCGGTTCCCGAAGCGATGCATTATTTTTACAAGCGTGTATTAAGATGAAAAGAAATTGAGAAACGGTTAAATTGGTAAAAATGTGCAGTTTTTTTAGGACAAACGCAGAACAATTTTCAAAAATATTCTATCATTTCCGGTTTTTGAGTTATTAAAGAAAAACAATTTTTGTGTCATATTTATAATGTGTCATATCTTCCTTATTGTTTTAAATATCGAAAAAGTTTAAGAAGCTTTTTTTTTCAGATATTTTTATATAGATTTTTATAGTAGGTACTAAGAAACATTTTTTAAGCTCGCCGCTAAAAAGTTTTGACACAAACTCCTCTTTGAAATAGAATCTATAGTTGGCTATAATCTATTTCAATTCCTTATTTTTTTCTCTTTTCTAATATATGAGGGTTGATGTATTTATCTTCAATAATACGCAAGTTACAAAGGTTTTTTAATTTTTTTAAAGATGAGAAACAAAAAGTAGACTGTGAAAACAAAAAAAAAACAAGAAAAACCGGAAATCATAGAATAGGTATATTTGAGAACTGTTCTGATTTTGTCTCAAAAACTGCAAATTTTTGGCAATTTAACCGTTTCTCTATCTTGACTATTAAGCGAGATACTCATGTAATCCCATCGAATTTGGACCACCCTGTACTTAGTTGAAAATTGTTTGCTAAAGTAATGTATTTCTTAATGATAAGCGCAAACCTCACCGTATAGTTTCCAGCTTATTACAGGAGCCACAGCAACTGCGCATTGAAAAATATTTTTCGGACTAGCAAGCGCCAGCGCTGCCACAAAACCACCATAACTCCAGCCCCAAACTGCAACCCTTCTCTTGTCAATAAAATGAAGCGTGTCACTTAAGTACCTAAAAAAATATCCTCCATTATAAGCCGATCAAAGTTGTCCCCATATTACTTACTCGGTAACTTCAAGTTGGTCGGAGACTTCGATAGTTCCCAATTTGTAATAAACTTTGTGGAGCAATTGTTGGCCTTGCCCTCCTGAACCCCTTCCATCGATCTGCGCTATTATAAAGTCCTTACTTCCGGACAAGAACGTGTTCCAATCTATTCTCCACCGTTCAGTTACCAGCTGACTTCCGGGTCCTCCATAAACCTGCACAACTAAAGGATATCTTGTAATTTCTTCCTCGCGCAAACCTGGAGGTAAATAAAGTCGAACGTGCGCTTGATAACCACCAGAGATTTGAACTGGAAACGTTTTGATCTGTGGAAGCGCCACTTTTGAAATTTTATCCCTCAAGAGCGTGTTATTTTGAAGAACCGTAAGCAACTTGGGGTTTGGTAGATTAGCTTTGTACAAACTTATAGTGGGGATTCCCGGGCCTAAGCATTCTAAAACGAAGTACGCAGAATTTTGACTGAATATTGCGTTGTGATACAAACAAGGTTCGTCGAGATGATTGTATTTCGATTTTTTATTTCGTCGTCTACGCGGAGGTGGTGTTGTTATAGTGGATTCCTCTTCGTTCCATTCTTCTTCCCATTGCCGATTTCGAGAGTAAACCGGATCTCTTTCGAATTCTAAGTAAGACATTGTTGTTGGGGATGGCTCTTTAACGCATGTTATGCAATGAGGAGGCTGCAAAGCCGCTCCAGTACGTGGAGGCAAAGAAGTAACTCTGTACAAGTGTAGTTGGGCAGGCTTCCCTTCTGGAATACCCAAAAAATATCTGCAAAAGAATCAAGAGATGAGGAAAAAGACTAGAAGAATGAAATTTATGGAATCTGATTGGGAGCAACAAGCAATACAAAGTGTAAAGAGGGATAGAGAGAAAGAAACAGGTTTTGACTCATTGATACACTTAAATGAAGTAATTATTCATGATAAAATCAATGTATTTAAATACTTACATGATGTCATTGGAATGATCCCAAGCTACAACGCGTGTTACTTCGTATTTCCCATGGGTCAATGGTAATATTCTACTCTTTGGTATATTCACCGACACAGCATGTTTAAAACATCCTGCTGGACCATCCCTAACAGGAGCTACTGTTATATAGTTCGTACTATCTCTACCAAATAATGGACTGTCTCCCATATCAACCCAACCGTGTCCATCTGAAGTTATTCTCTGCGTCTAAGAAAATAAATGACGCAAAATAATGATTTTATAAACGTATGCAGTCAAATTATATTATGTTAGAATAAGCAAAGCGATCTCCTAACATAACGTTTTGGCTTTTAAATGAGATGTCGAATCCATTTTTCATTTTGATTGATGCCTACCTCTATGCAATTCCACATCGGAGTTTTACAAACTGATACCACGGACATATTCTGGGGTCGGTTCAACCACACTACGCAGATTTCTGTCAGGCTGATCCATGAAACAGCCGTGAAATAGAATTCGCTGCAAAAATTACATGTAGCTTTAGATAAATAACGTCGAAAATGAATGGCGAAATTAATTGCTACTCTTTTTACTGACTGCAGAGATTATTTAGGTTTTTAGAATCATAAATTAAACGAGACTTTGTGCAACTTTTTACAAATCGATTAGCATGATGTGAAAAACGTTTCAAAAACAATTGTTTTCAAATGCAACTTACTGGAACATAATCCGATTAAAAGTAAACAAAACGTCCGACAAAATTATTTAAACACTTATTGAAATAATAATCAATTTATTAGGTTACGCAAATATAATAAAAAATCAATTATACCCAAAAAATTATTTAAGGTCTTAAGGTAATAGTATTAAGCATTGTTTTTTCTTTTTAAAATTGTAAAACATACTGAGTGTTCCCTTAAAATAAGATAGCTACGGCCATTTCTGGCGAAACCGGAAATGATGTTAAATTGTGCACTTATTTCATATCTACAACTGTTTTTTCGTTTTTATTAAAAACTAAGGCATATGTTTCCAACCGGTGGGGCGCGCGACTATTGCAAGGGGGTCGCGCAGCTGTTACCAAAATATAATTTTTGAATACAAACAAACAAAAGGTACTTTATTTATACAGAATATGGTATATTGTTTTGTAGCCCATTAAACAATTATTACATATATCAGAACAGTCTTTATGAAATTAGATTGTTGCGCAAATTTTTTTTTATGAAAAAGGGGGACGGTGGTACAAAAAGGTTGGAAACCACTGAACTAAGGAAAAGAAGGGTAAGCATGATGTCATTTACAACCAGTATACTATGGCAAAATAATGTCTAGTTTTCTTATATATTTTTAACTTACTCAGAACTTCAAAATGTAACAACACCGTGATCACTTTCAAAAGAGTTCATATTTACAAAGCAGTAATCATTTGCATAAAGATTTCACGCTATGGTGACACATTGTGAAGAAGACAAAGCGCAGCATTTGCTGTCGGCTTTAATTTTATCACGTAAAAAGCTTAAAATAATTACAAAAAGATGTGATTAAGCGACTGCTGCTTGCATACAATGTGTTAAAAAAAATGTGGTTTTAACATTAAAGGCATATACTACCCAACAAAATGTACAAAAAATATTTGAAATGTAATACATTGGTATATTCGTAACAGGACTCCTGGGCAATAACCCCCCTGTCAATAATCCCTCGGAGGATAAGACATTTATTGGTAACACTTTTAGCAAACCTTATAATCTCAACAAACAATTGTATTACTTAAGAGTTTACAAGTATTGAAAAACACGATGTTTTTGAAAATGACCGACGTTCTGCATAATCAATATACAGGGTTCTCGTTTTTCAAGGGCCACTATGGGAATCTCGTAAACGGTAAGAGTTACGACTTCGGTTAATTTAGGGCAAAGTTTTATATTCGGGTACTTAATAATTTGACATAAACAGAACTTATCTAGCTTTTTTAGTTTTTGAGATATAGGGGGAAAAGTTAAAAAGTTGATTTTTGTTTTTTGCCTGTAACTTTTTCATTTGATGTTAAATTTCATTTCTGTACAAACTTATTCATGGCCACTTTTTGCAAGGAATCAGAATCCCCAATTATATTATCCATGCGACGTTTCGCTTTTTTAAATCATCATCAGGTCATTTTTTTCTTAAGGACGCTATAACCTATTTTCGTTTTGTGTTAAACCTTTAATTAAATTTAAATCCCTTTAATAGTAATTTCATACGGTTTACTTACCTGCTTCCAAGAAAAAAGGGGACAAAAACAATTATTTACCATGCCAATTAGGAATTTTTCAAAATAAAATATTTGTTTTTGACATTTTTAACAATTGTTTCAAAAAATGCTAAGTATTTCACATTGTCAAATTCAGAATAAAATGCTCTACAAATTGGCGTTAAAATCAAATATGGCATACATAAGAAACAATTTGGCTGATGATGGCTTAGAAAAAGCTAAACGTCGCATGGAAAACCTAATTGGGTATTTTAATTCCTTGCAAAAAGTGGTCATAAAAAAGTTTTTACAGAAATGAAATTCGACATCAAATGAAAAAGTTACGGACAAAAAACAAAAATCCACTTTTTTACTTTTTTCTCTTTATTTCAAAAACTAAAAAGCCAGAAAAGTTCTGTGCTTCAAATTATTAAGCACCGTTTACTAGATCCCCGTAGTGGCCCTCGAAAAACGAGAACCCTGTAGAGATATTTTTATATTCTAAGCAGTAATTTAAGTTTTAACTTACATTTAAGCCAAATTTAAAAAAATCTATCGGTAAATGATAAAGTTATAGGCAAAACAAAAATTCACGACATTAATTTCAAATTAATTTTAACGGCAAACACGTAAAATGAAACGATTTAAGGCACAATCGAAAATTAATGTATCTATACCTCATTAATAATATGGAACTTACTGATGATTTAGTACGGCAGGTGGTTTGACTTCTCTCAACCGAATATTAGAGGGATCGGCTAGGTCAGCAACAGTTAGAGTAACTTGGGGATTGCGTGTTCCTGGTTTTGGATACCTCAAAGATCGGATGTCCGGATAAAGTCTACTTTCAGTAGCCGACCCATACCAAGGGAATTTTAATTCTTCCACGAGACTGTCGTTAAATGAAGCGAAAACTAACATATGCCCGTCGCTTGACATCCATAGCGCAGCGTTGTTGCCCAAAATTTCCTCTAAAAACAATAAATAACATGCGCAATTTATTTACGTTTGTTAACCAATAAAATGCAAGGCGTTTTTTGCGTCCTTATCAACGAAATTACCTTCGTATAACCAGTCCGGCACGCCATGACTAACGACTCCGGGAACAGCGTTTTTAGTTAGACGGTAAGCAGCATGAGATGTTGGTGTTAATTTATAGTATATGTCGTAATTGTGAACCATCACTAAGCCAGTGCTTCGAGGAGCCCAATCTGCTAGCAATAAAAAAGGATGTTCTTCCACTTCCGGCATTGGTCTTACGGGAATTTCGTTTCTGCGAAAGCGCAAACCGTAAAATTGCTAAATCTAAAGACCTCAACACGTGACTTTAATACAAAAAGGGGAAATGAACACTTGATATCAGTAAGCAAATAAATTTTGTTGCTGTAAAAGTTTAGGCAATTGAAATTCTTTGTCGTCGAGTTGTTAAATGTAAATTAAATGAAGCTGAAAATTGATTGTCTCGTTTAGGGGGTTGTGAAATGCTTCGCGATTCATTGTAAAAGCCGTAATTTAACGTTAGGATTATGTAAATATTTTTTAAAGCAAATCTTTCTACAGGGTTAGGAAAATGTTTCGGAAGACTTAGCTATACGGAAAAGCTGCGTTTTTTTAAAGTTGTTTAGCTAATTTAAAACTAACTCACCAAATATATCACATTCGTCTAATGAATGCAACTAGCTATCAACTAGGAAGTCGTCAACTCTTTCTTTTAAATAGAATGCCCTGAAGGTTTATTTTATATACTTTGGAAGACACGGGCTAAAGTTTCGAAAGGTGTTTGAATAAATTTCAAATTTTATTAGCTTGTTGCTGCTATGGACTTTGGAGAACTTAAAATTACTTTTCTGGCATCAGTTTATATCAATATTTGTAAATATGTTTAAATCAATATTCTGACAGTGTAGCCCATTTAAATACGGGGTTCTAAATCTTCGACCCGCGGGCCGCATCCTACTAGCAAAAGATTATTAGCCGTCCCTCAAACGATTTGTGAGAAATATGATATTTTAATAACATTGTCGGATAGGGTAATTTCGCCCCTAGCTAAGAATCAACAGGACATTGAAAAACTGTTCAAATCAAATTACGAGGATTTTATTGAAAATATTGAGCAACAATGTTTTACAAATTGGAATTTATTAATGTAGGGAAAGCAAGTACATCATCTTAATCTACAGGCGTCTCTTCACTTTTCAACGTAGTCTCCATTTCTCTGCACCCATATTTCCCATTGTTCTGCAAGCTTGAAAGTTCCCTTGCGGTAGAACTCCGTTCCAGATGCCCGAAGACATGGTCGAACTGCTTTCTGGACATCCTCCACCGTCTCGTAGTGTTGGCCTCGCATCTATTCCTTCACAAAAAGATGAAAAGATGATAATGAGAAGGTGCCAGCTGGGACTGTAGACAGGGTGCGGAAGAACTTCCCAGCCCAATTTCTCAAATTCATCCGTGGTCAGACGAACAGAGTGAGCCCAGCCCGCGCGTTATCGTGTTGCAATATGATATTCTAGGTCATTTTTATCGCGTTATCCACGACGAAGCTTTTTATATGTCTTCCCATAACGAGCAGCGTTTATGGGTTCCTTAGAATCATAAAACTACCAGAATGCAACCCTTTGCATCCCAGAAAACGGTGCCTATAACTTTCCCAGCAGATTACACTGTCTCTGCTTTCTTCTTGGTTGAAAAATTCAAGTGGTGATATTCCATACTCTGCCGTTTTGTTTTAGGTTCATAATTATGGAACCAACTTTTATCGCCCTTCACAATAATTACCAAAAAATTTATCTCTCTCATTTCGATATCTCTGAAGAAGGCGAGTGTTGGTTTTTCTTCGAACTTTGTGGTCTTCTGTCAACAAACGGGGAACCTAGTGCGCACAGACTTTTCGAAAGCCTAAGCTTTCGATCATTTCCTGCACTACACTGTATCCTATTCCAAGTTTTGCTCCAACTTCATCCACAGTGACACGTCTGTCTTCTTTAATGATGTCATCAACCTATTCCTTGTTGCGTTCAGTGGAACGCTACGAGGCTGGCCTTGGCTGCTAGTATTACCATCGTTGAAATATTTCACCCATCTACTAACACCGTTAGCTTCCATGCACACATTTTCATATGCACGCTAAAGTCTTTGGTAAACTTCTGCAGCAGGAATATCTTCTTTAACAAAAATTCATTTTGCATCTACTGACTATGGTCAAGTGATAGAAGCTAATAACACACACGCTTAGCGTAAAGAGTGTAGATTAAGATGATGCACTTGTTTTTCATACATTAATAAATTTTGATTTGTAAAATATTGTTGCTCATTAATTTCCGTATGACCCTCATATATCAGCCGTTAACGCGTGTTGTGAAAACAGTTACGGAAGAAGGTAGACCCGTCACTTACTGCGCATACGTTAAAAAAAATATTCCAGCAATGATTGAATGCGTATATCCTAACATAGTAAAAACACTTCGTGATATATGCTCATCTTTAGAAAATGTTACAGGCGAATTGAGAGTTCGGGATGAGATATGCATACTCAAATAAAAGAAAGTGAAGATGTGAGCCACATTGCCGAGTTTATTATTTTTATTCGAGCAATAAATCCGACTTCTGAAGTAACCGAAATAGAAGTACCGTTGAAAAGCATGGAAAAAACTGCCACCGGGGAAAATAAATATTTGGCTGTAAGTGAAACACTTTAGGATTTAAATTTTAATTTGGAGAAGCGTACCTATGCACAGTGGCGTGCGGTTGTGCGAAAAATATGGGTTGGGATAATTGAGAAAATTATTTAATCTAAAAACATTCAAGATCCAATCTAACCTACATTTTGTAATTTATTAATAGTTCTATGTTAAAATGTCTTCAATTTAAATTTGTTAACGTCTGTTGTTATTCGTAAAGTATATTACGTAAAAGAAGTTGCTTAAAATAAAGTAAGTTAAATACTTTTTTTAAAGTACCTATTAAAAATTTGCGTATATATATTTTTTTAAACTTGTTTTTTTTCTCTTTAGTTTGATGTAATATAAGGGCATTCTACTTTTAAAAAATGTCGTTAGCGTTACCAGTCGACGCTTACTCACGTCAGACGAATGTTATGTAATTAGTAACGTAGCAAAAAAATTGCTGTGAAGCTTTGAACACCTTTGATTTTGGTTATAACTTAACCAATCCCGAACATTTTGCTTAATCCTGTATAACCACTTGAAGCCACTTACCCAGTTTCTATATCGTATACTGTATACTGAGCGAGGTAGGAGTGTCGAAACAATTTTTGTACATTTTGAGCTAGAAGAAGATACTTCTGATTAGGTGACAAAAGAAATCGTGCAGGATTTAATCGCAACTGCAAAAAATAATCATAGTTATAGTTTCCTAAAAAAAATGCATATTCTACAGAGCACTTAATGTTTGTTGCTACTTATTGTTATGGTAGTCAATTAACAAAACACTTTCCCATAAATATACTACAACGTTTCCACATATTCACATTTTTGGCAAATTTTGAAATGTATTTAGTCAGTTAGGAAAATATTGATGAATAGTGGGTCTGTTAAAAGTGTTTCGTAAATGTAGTTATACATTTAGAAATAAAAATTAATCGGAACAGTTTTATAAAAGTGTGGACTCCAACATCTCTCTACAAACATACCCAACATTTAAACCATATGAAACAGCCAAATGATGAGTAAAAGACATAGCAATACAGGGGCATGATGCTTATTAGAAAAATGTAGCAAAATAAGTTCATTCGAAACTATCCTGTTAAATGTCTCTACGAAAAAGACAAAAGAAATGCTCAGAATGAACAGAGTAAACATCTTATCAGCCACAGGACTCATCACAGGACACTTCTACATAATAGAACTCTCAAAGACCGATATGAAGAGGATGTGGTGAAGAAGAAGAAACTGCTCTTCACGTACTATGCCAGTGTGAAGGATTCACAGCTTATCGGCGTAGACTTCTTGGGATGAAACAACCAACCAAGAAGAGTTAAGAAGAACACCCTTACAGAAAATCCTAGAGTTATCAAAAACACGGGACTTCTGCAAGGCACCAGTGAATCCAATAGACCAATAGGTCGCAGTACAAGTCGAAAGGGGACCACCTCCGCGGCAATAACAATTTAAAAAAATAAAACAACGTTTTGCAATTTCTGATTGTACTGCATTTACATCTTTCGTTAAGTGGGAATCTATTATTCTAATTATTATATTTAAAAAAAAATAATTAATATTATTTATGACATTACTTTATCGGAAAATGATATTTTCAGAGTAGTGATATATTTGTGCCATTAGCTTTAAGTTATTTAAGTTTAAACAATAATGTTGACTCTAATAAAGACACAAACTGTAATATTAATAAAGTTACGTTTATAAAAAAAAAAAAAGTTGCTGTAAAAACCAATAAATAGCGTTTAAAGGTCAAAAATAGAAGCCTCAACTAACGACCAATGGAGCTGTTTATGCAGTGCAACCAGTAATTACAAAATATTACTGATCTTTATCAAGTAACGTCGTACACTACACGTTTATAAAACTTTTCTTTTTAATTTTAATTTTTTATGAAAACAAACTAAAAATATTAATGAAAGCTGGGCGCTGACATGCAATTATCAAGTTGTGCAACAGTTTGATTGGTTTACATGACAATGTGCTCACATGCAACTGATTAACAACTGTAAATTCGGCAACTAAACAGTTTGTGTCTTGACACAAACGAACGATTGCGCGACTTCGTACAATTGTTTTGTGTCGTATAAGTTTGGATTTCGTCCTCCTTATCATCTCAAGAGCATACAACGTAGCTAACTCGTAGCAATCCATGTTGAAACCAAACAATTTAGTTGCTTGTTTGCTTGCATCTATGTGATTCCTAATTTAGTTTTCCGTATGTGAGCGCGATCTAGCTATTCGCGGATCTTACACAACTTGCACAACTTATTGATTGCATGTCAGCGCCTAGTGTTTGTATTAAAAATAATTGTAAGTGAATGACATTTGTACTTTTATTCAACATTTATTTATGTTTTAATTCTACTTAACTGTACCTGTGCAACTTTTTTTATTTAAACAAGCATAACCACTTTTCATAAATAATAAATTTTAAACTTTTTGTATATCAAATTATGTAAAATATCCCTCTCTCGTTTCCAAATTATTGAAACTGCGAAGTGTTTTGTAAATACTTTAAACTTCTGTCAACGATTTTAATCAAATAATGAGAATTTCAGGTTCAATTATCATCCGTTTGCAACAGCAAATGTCAAAGTACAACCAAATGACGTTACCGTAATATTGCAGATCGCAAACTTCTGTAATTAGTGGTGGCTTTTACATTTCGAGCATAAAATATTTGCTCCAGTGACCTTTGGTAAGAGTGCACCAGCTAACAATGTCAAGTAACAAGCTAAAACCATGTCAAGCTTACTTTGACTGTTACAAAACGAGGGTCATTTGTTATGGCAAATTTCAAATTAAAAGCTTCCGAAGAAGACTGATGTAAAGAAATTTATTTATTCATTAATTGTAAAGCAAGCGTGCCATTGTCTAATGCGTTATTAATAGAGCTCTATTCATGATGAATTATACTTACAAAAGTTTGGTTTGACATTAGCGTCCTTATCGATAAGTTTGAAGCGTGCATAAGACTTATTCCACCCCATTGGTCTCTGAATAATAGCTCCTCAGCTGAAGTGGAATGAAAGAGTTAGTAAAAATGTCTATATTGTTTCGTACGATAGCATTAATTAACCTAGATTTTAAATATCTGGGTTGCTTTTTTCAAATTGAAAAACTTATTTACATTGAAATTCACAACCTCATCTGCCATTTTTGGCATCCTTCATGCATTACAAACAGCGATTTTAAAATGTAATCTGGTTGGACCACTGTAGGGATCTCAAACACATTACAAATTATAGTAAACAGTACATAATGTTCACATATCAACATTATTTTTTATAAACTTAATTCATGTCAATCTATGCTGTAGGCTTCCGCGGCCGATGTCCAATGTATGTAATTTGTTTCCGGGTTATTGGGTACATCTTCAGGGTTGTTGGTAAAACAGCAACTGACGAGTTATTCGTGTCTGACACGAATGGCTCGTCAGTTGCTGTTTAATTAACAACCCTAAAGATGTCCCCGATATAGGAGGACGAAACGTCGGTTATGAAGAACTTATATTCAATTCATGTCACTTTAGTTACTAGCGAAAAACTAAAATAAGCAAATTTTCATAGTCTCAAAAGCTCTGTTGTGGTCTGTTATAGAAAAATAACTTTTAAAAAGAAATTTTACAAGAAGATATCGAAAAATAACAAGAATAAAAGCTACAGATCAAAAGTAAAAAAAATTTTAAAACATTTCACAATCGTCTTTTAGTCTCTTCATATTTGATCGACAGCCTGATCAGCTTTTCATTGACATAAAAGAAATCATTTTTTAGAGTCTGTTATGTCCATCATGGTAGTGCTAAGTTCAACATCTAACTTAAATCGTTCACTTTAGATTTCTTTTTTCACTTAACTTTTTGGTACCCTTTACAGCTGCCCAAAAATGGTGCTCTGTAATGGTCATTCTGGCGGTCGCGTTGACCATGAAATCGTGTGGGAAAAAAACGAAAATCCTTTAGTTTCTGATGCGCGCATCCTTTGCGAGTAAAATGATGCACAGATTTTAAAAATAAGTCTAATGGTTTCGCGGAAAAGCGCGAAAAACGAGACAGCTGTAAAAGCGATTTTTTTCTGAGAGTTCGTCCGAAAACGAAATCCATATCCGGTCACAAAAAAAATTCAATAACTTTTTGGTTTTTTATTTGAAAAATCTCTGTTAGGTCTCAAAATTTAGCAAAAAGATGGCCGCCTCTGGTGATGTGTTAATAGTACTTTTTTTGGTTATACTATCGTTTACGACCGCCCAAAAATGATGCTTAGAAATGGTCATTTTTGCGATCGCGTTGGCTATGGAACCATGCGGGAAAAATCGTAACTTCTTTGGTTTTTGATGCGCGCATTCTTTGCCAGTATAATGGAACTAAGTTTTTAAAAATAGTTTTAACAGTTCTACCAAAAAATGAAACCCCTGTAAAAGAGGTTTCCTCGGAGTTGGAAAATTCGAGAATTTGGTAGGTAGCTCGCGACTAAGTTTTTATGCAAAAAGTCGATCGCGCCGCCCTTGAAATATAACATTAATGCCACAAGAAATGTGCTTTCCGCCAATTAAGTTATCATTTTGATAGACATCTAGCAGTTTTAATTATTCCAAACTTTTTGATAGCTGTTTTACTCAACCAAACGCAAAATTGAATCGCTTATCTTTATTCACTTTATATTTTATGGTACTCTTAATTTAATAGCTTCAATAATTAATTTTTGACGAATGTCGAAAGATGAGGCAAAGCTTACAGAGAAACACATGAATCAAGATTAAACGTTGCTCAGCGTATTTAAAATTTATTACACTTAAAAACAAAATACCACTATTGACCTCTAATTTTCCGATATCTCCTTGCAAATGTACAAGGTGTTTCTTAAATATTGCAAAAAAAAATCGGGGGTGATTCCTTATCGAAAATTAAGGAGGGGCTTTTATGTAAAAAAATTTCCTTAGCCGTGTCCTTTCGGAGTTACACTATTTCTCAAATTTGGATAAATGTAGGAGAATTATATTTGGTAGATGTTTTATACTTATTAAAAGGTGCCCCATAGTAATATTTTCAATCATCTCCCGCCTTCACAGGGGGCTGAAAAGTGGTTTTTGAATCACAACTTTTTGGTGGGTTAAAAAACCTAATTTTACCGCTCCCTTCAGGGAGATGTAACTCAGAAAAGAGACGTCTAAGGCAAAAATTTTATATAAAAGACCCCCTTAATTTTCGATGAGGAATCACCTCCGATTTTTTTTTTGCAATATTTAAGAAACACCTTGTTTATTCCTGTAGAACAAAAACAATTGTTTATTTTGCATGATGAACTTCCATTTTATAATATAATTAAAATGCTTGAAAAAATATAATTTCTTTAAATAAAACTTATGATTGTCTAATTGTCTTTGTCGTTATCAAATATTTTTTTTAATATTGTTGGAGTACAATTTAGCTTTTTTCTTTATATTTGAGTTCTCTGATTAAAAAATAACTCAAAAGTTAAAAATCTTGCCTCTAAGCAATAAATAAATAAATGCATCTAGCCAAATATCTACTTTTTTAACAATTTTTGATGATACAACAGCTGCAACCAAGTTATTTAAGATTTAGAAAACTTTCAAACCACTTAAGTGCAATTCTAAAGGGTTTTATGCATAAAATTATCGATAAAGAAATGTTGTCTATTGATGCCGCCATGCTCTGTCTTTAAAAACATGATAATTAATCACTCGAGATCGTTAATTACACTCTTAAAAGAAAAATTATTGGATAAATACCTGAAACCCAAGTGCCATTATATCGAAGTGGTTGAAATTCATGACTAAGGATATCTTGTAGCCGAAATCTAACTCCTTTAACTCGTGGACCCTCATCAGGTGGCGTCAAAAGCACCACTGAAGTGACAATTAAGGCAAGTACACCCACGATAACCAGAAATGCGATGAGAATACCTCGCCAATTTCTTTGAGTCGTGTTGCTGGACACCAGCTTCTGGAACAAGTATAGCTCAAAATATCACATACAAGTATTTTAAAAAAAAATTATTTCTGTGTGTGCAGTTAAAAAAATTATAATTTGCTTAATCCGGGGATCGGGAAGCACTCGAAGGAAATATAATACAAATACAGGAACTCGGACCGCTAAAATTTACGGTTCTGTTTCGGTTACCAGCTCAATAAATTTTTACTATTCGGTTTTCGTTCTGATTCTCGGTTTTTAACATTCTAATGAGTAATAAATCGGTAATCGGTTCAGCAGAAACGGTTTTGTTCCGTTTCGACTTCTATAGAGATTTTAAAACCTCCAATAAAAAGTAAAATTAAGGTAATTCTGGGAGATATGCCCCACTAGGAGAGATGCCTCGGTTGTTCTATTTTCGCATGCTAATGACAGATGCCAAATTTGTACTACTGTATTATTGTTCCGTAACAGTTGCTATCTGGAAGGCATACTACCGTTGGCAAAAATTTCGGGTGGTGTGCAGTTTTCAACAAAATAAAGATGGGTTCAACGATTTTAACATGGCGCTCTAATGTAGTAATAACTTAAAGATACCGGCAATTCGAAATTTATTATTTTTCATGGAATACTTTTAGCCAGCTTCTCAAATACATTGTTAAGATTATTATTGCAATAGAATACACCGGTATCTTTCAAGTTCCATTTTTTTTTTCCCTGGGGCATCTAACCCGTACTAAAAGGAGAGTTGCCCCATTTTATCGAGGTACAGATGCCCCGGTGGAACATCTATTCCTTATACACAATACAGCAACACCTAATCATATTATTAATTAATACTGTAACACAAGCATCCTAGAAAGACTATATTGACATTATTTTCGAAAAATAAACGACGTTCAGAGATGTCTACGACGTATAAGAGGAAAACATCTGGTAAAACCAGAAGGCAATGGTCTTCAGAACAATTCAGAGAATAATGAAGAAAAACAACATCTTTTTAACATGTGTTCAGGGACAAATCCCTTAGCTAGGATGACCAACGGTAGCAAAGGGATAACATTTTTGTAATAGTTAGGTAGTAAGTCAAGTTGCAAAATACATTCTAATTCAAGTTCTCATTCGAATACATGCATTAATTCGATACAAGTTCTCATTCAATACCAGTCAAGTTGTAATCTTAAACAAACTTCTTAGTTCTGAAAATAAATTACATTAAAAAAATTTAAAGCCGACGTCGGGCTCAATATTCTAAGAAGACGAACAAGCAGACTAAGCGTCGAAACGTTCGTCCTTTTTCACCGTCGTTATCGTCGTCGTACATAACGACGTCGTAAGTGTGTAAAGTTGATATGATCAATCGAGTGTACGATTTGTAACATATCAATAAAAATACATTTTGGATTAAATATTTTTGGTTTCATTGATCGTTTAAGGCTGGGGCATCACTCCTATTTATTTGGGGCATCTCACCCGCACTGTCGGGAGAGATGGCCAAAAACATGGTTTTGCTTAAGTTTTTTTTTGTAATATTCAAATTTTGAATGTCGTGCGTTATTCTCAATTAAATTGGCTATGCATTTCCATTTTTTCGGAGACTACAAAGTCAAAAATTATTAAAAGGTGATTTTTTAGCCTTAGGTGGGGCAACTGTCCCGGAATTACCTTAACTGGTGTAGCCAATTTCGCCTTTATGAATTTTCGTATGTGTGTTTGTGTATTTGTGGGTATAAAAAGTTTTATGTGTCGCTCTAGGCCAGGAACGGCGAATCTATGGCACGCGTGCCACAACTGGAACGTAAAAAAATTTCATTGCCAAGCGGGAGAAATAGTTGCTTTTCTAAAATTTTTGTAAAATTAATACTTTTTTTTAAATAATGAATTAATAATACCAACTATATTTATTCAAATCAAATACATGCATTTTGTGTCGAATTTTAAAAAGATTTACAAGTATTTAAACGAGATATTGCTTTTCACGCCTTCAAATATTTTCCAAACTTAAATTTTTTCATAGAAAATCCGACAATTCAATTTGAAATAAATCAAATTCAATTGACTGAAGATTTAACCACAGCTGTGGAATTAATACTAGATTAATCTTCTTCGCGATTTTCAAAGTTGATGAACTTGATTTGGAAATTTTTGAATAGTTAAAATTAGGAAATTTTGAAATGCAAATAATTGATTTTCAATCAAGTGCAATGTGGGGGCAAAAGTTTATTAACTTAAGGGAAAATTTAGAGATTATTGAAAGGGAACGTTTGGTGGAAAAAACAAATAATAATGCGAAAGCAAAATTATTAATGCCTGGCAAACGATTCCAGAAGAGTTCAAATCTTTATGGAAATTAGCGTCGGCTATTTTAACTATATTTTCTTTCACATATGCATGTGTAACTGTTTTCACAAATGAATTTGATAAAAAATAAATCAGAAATACTTTAAAGGTTGAATCTAGTTCAGCAAGCATTTTATTAAAAGTAACGAAATACCAACCTGATATAAAAAAACTTAACAAAAAGCATTCAACAACAAAAGTCGCATTAAAATTCATATTACATTAATATTAATTCTTATTGTAGGTACCTACTTAATTCATGTTGTTTGAAAAGTAAACCCATGTAATGTGCAATTTGTTATATTTATTAGTATTTCTTTTTAAATTTGGTTATGTATCTTTAGTTGTTGTTTAATTACAAATTTCTATTAGTAGTCAATAAAAAATATTCATTTAATACAAATATTGTAATATTTACTCTTCATCTCCTCACAATCAGTAATGTTTTTTTTTTATTCATTGCACAAATTACCTGGAACGCCAACATTTTAAAATGTGAAATTTTTTTAAAATTGGCACAGGGCGCATAAAATGGTTCGCCACCCCTGCTCTAGGCGTTCTAATTTTTCCCGTTTTTGTAAATGACGTCAAAATAATGTTTCATGGAAGTGTTTATGACATATGATCCACCACAGCGTTCTTAAAACAATAGTTAAAACTTATTAAAAATCATAAATTATTTACAGACATTCAAGAGGATTGCGACAAACAGCATTTTACTAAAAAAAATAGACCCCATAACGTACCAACATTTCAAACAAAACTGTTCGAGCCGTTTTCGAAAAAAAAATTGACTGCACAGTAAAAATGAGAAAATTTTATTGATTTATTGAAGTGAGTAAATGAATGAATTATTTAAAAAGCTGCGACAATAGTTTTCAAACTAGTTTAGTACTTCTGCACGAGAATCTTTGCAATCTACAAGACATCGACGTCAAACGTCTTGCAAAACAATCAAACATTCTGATTGCATTAAACTACTTATAATTTCTCGAGCAATAGATTATAATTTAGAATGTCATGTTTGAAACTTATGTCTCCGACATGGCAGTTTAATTACAAATAAATTATTGTCAATTAAATTTGCTGTCATTTTTTACTTACATATGTATGTACCCAATACCAATAACATTAAAAAATTTACACCCTTAAAATATTACTATTTTAAACAGGTCTAGCCTGCCAAAATTTACTTAAAATAAACTGTTGCAATAAATATTTTTTGAAATGAACATAAAAACGCTAATTTTCAGAATTGTTCAACAATGTATGAAAAGCCATTGTATTTATTATGTTTCTGTACATCCTTCGCAACGCTAGCATATCACTCGAAATTATCATGCGAATTGCGATGCATGTTTTTTCAAGAACACTCGACCCAATTCAGGTTTTTCATTTATGTGACATGCCTACATCGTCATAATTCAAGTAACAAAATTACAAAAACACGACAATTCGACGTTTTTTGTGTAGATCATAAAAAATGGAAATGTTGACATTCACCAAAACATTTTTTGCCTCGGGGATTTTTACCATCTTAGTTACGTCGTCAGTAGAAATAACCTTAACAAAACTTGTTTATTACTAAAAGGCCTTATTCAACTTTTGAACCTTTTAAATGGTACATAATTATGGTTGCATATTTTTCTACAGCATCCACCGTTTTTCGCAGCCTAATTTCCATTTCTTGCGGTACATCTAGTCGTCTTTTGGGACACATTTACTTTCCATTGTTTTTTTCACCTTTTTCTTCTTGGTCTTACTACCTTTCTGCGATTTGGTGGATGTCACTTTAATATTTTACGTATCCACAGTGTTTCATCTATTCTCTGGACTTGTTCGTACCACTTTAATCTTCTGGCCTCTTTGATCTCCATTACATCTAATTTCCATTTGTTCTTTAACAGTACTGCTTACCCTATCGTTCCTAATGAGTCGACAACATCTTCTCTAGTAGTTCATTTCCATCGCCTGTACTTTAGAAGCGTCCTTTTTATTAATTATCTGTAGCTCGGATCCCTAAATAGCAATACTTTCTACAACACTTTTATACATTCTTATTTCTGTGTTCCTGCTTATGTTCTTGTTCCAAAGTATACCATGCAGCTGCTGTATAACCACGTTATATTATATTATATATTATCTTGTAACCTCTTCTACCAGTAGTGTCGAGGTGATGAATTTTTTCCAATCATTCCTGTCTGCAGCTTTTTTCCTCGCTTGGCCCCATGTTATGTATTTTCTTTGAAGAATGTTCGCTATCACCTTGTTCCATGTCTTCCTTGGGCGTCCGCGTCTTTTACTTTTTCCAGTTACCATGTCCCACATCACGTTACCTTGTGCAATTTTGCCACATATTTCTTGTTCATTGTGGCCGTAATCTGATTTCACACCAAAGTACCTGTGTTTTTAATTTTTGTGTCCATCAGCTGCAAATTTTGCCTCGTTTCTCCATTTACCAAATATTAAGTTTTAGATTTATTAACTGTTAGCCCCAACTAATTATTTTCTTCATTAAGCTTACGTAGCATCTATTGTATATCTATCTCATCTTCCGCCAAGGTAATTTGGTCATCAGCAAAATCCAAGCTATATATCTTCTCTTCTCCGATGGATGCACCCATAGTTTTGTACTTTTTTTTCCAACTTTTTAGGACTCCTGAATAGATTTTAAAATATGTAGGTGCGATACAGCAGCCCTGTCTCAATCCTTTCTTGACTTTTATCATATGCGATGCGTTTTGTCCTGTTTTTAGTGAACCGGTCATGTCTTCATACATATTCTGTACAGCTTTCATATATATTGGTTATGGTTCGTAGCCAAAATTAAAGGGTAAATTATTTTATCTTTTAAATCAGGACAAATATTTCCATAGATTTGATGAAGACTTATTCAAGAAATATATAATCACTGTTCTATGAACACATTGTGTGCTTGTAGTGAAAATTTTTAACTGAATTAAGTGGTTTATTCCAATAAACTGTTGAATTGAAAACAAATTTAGTACATTTTAATTACCCAGAAGCTACTTTCATAGCTTTCTTAAGTTTTGGATGTTGTTGTCAAACAACATACTGTTATAAGTATTAAAATATTTTACATTACTGGAAAGACAAGAACATTTTCTGATTTTGACTTTAAATTATACCTACTAATGTAATTTCAAAGCAAACGAAATAATGCGTTTTTGATATGCATTGAATTTTTAAAAACATTTGTTTCCATTTACGCTCTTTTATCCCACTCTTTAAAATACAATTAGGTTTATTTTTAAAAACAATTAAATCCTGAATAATTGAGTTTCGTTTAACCGATTTTTTTTAATTTCAAGATAATGTTTGCAAAAAGCTCTAAATACTTAATTCCCATATCTCTATATAATTTTTTTTAAAAAACTTATAAATAGAATGCTTTATTGTGTTATTTAAATCATTCTGTTCAGTATATAAGTGTAACTTGTAAATAAGGTACCTACACATAATCACGTTAATGTATTCACATTCACGTTATTTCATGTGTTTCCAAACTTTACGATTTATCTGCGTTTTTGTTTATCCGAGTTTCCCTCAGACAACGTTACCATAAATAATCGTGACTCTATTGTACCGAAAATCAACTAAAAGTTGCACAAACGTTGAATCAAATGCGATACAGCTTTTAGGGACCCCGCAGTAATTAAAGCTATAACATACAAGTTAGGTTAAATACAGAATATCTCAAATTTAAAGCTCAATATTTAAACTCTGTATACTACCTATATTCTTGCATTACATACGAGTTTAAGACGACTTGTTAACCGGATAAAGTAACGATGAGAATCAAAATAAATTTGATATTTTCTATACCTATAATTTAAATCAGTGTTATTTTTACCCTGAAAATTAAACGCACAGTAACAAATTAAAACACAGTTTTAAAATTGAGTTGTATGATAAGTATTAATAGTTAATAATTACATTCATTATAAAAAATCTATTCGCATAGTAAAATATAGGCATTTAAAAAAATTATCCTCTCATTCAATAAAGTATGTACCTACATTCACAGTAAAAAATTATGTACGAAATAAAAAAATAAATACAGAAAGTAACACGGTTCCTTTCACAGTAAACACATTAAAATTATTACGAAGGTGCTGCAAAATATGCACCAAGTACCAATAATGTACTGGAAGCATGAAATCGTGTAATTAAAGATAAACATACTATGCGAGAAAATTTTGGCCTTGGAAATGGTCATTAGCTTACGCAAATAAATTAAAAATAATATCGAAGTGTCCAATAATAACATTAGATACATAGATCGCTGCTTATAATTCGGTAAAAGAAAATAAAAAAGGGATAATGGAAATGAAGAAGACGAAATGGTTACCTATTTCGATATTCCCAGAGGAAAATTATTGTATTAGGTATCTGAAAATATGAAACCTGAAGAGTGGACAACTTTTGAAGATTTTGTAATAAATTCTTTTACGACGTGGACCATAGAATTATCAAAGAATAATGTTGAAGAAATCTGGATTTATGGTAATTGCAATTGTCCTGCATTCATGAAAAAATGCAGTGTTAAAATTTGGTGGGCATGGCATTACATTTGAAATATGTAAAACTTCCAATTGAAGCTAAAATAGCCACAACTGGAGCAAAAAAGACGCGTGGTTGACAAAAAAAATATTGCAAAAGCCCTTGCAATTGATTGAATGTCCATTATGTCAACGTCAAGATTATTCTTTTTTATTACTTTTTTGTTTGTGATTAGGCCGTTCTTTTTTTGAGTTGTTTGAAAATATAGTATTCATTTTGAACTAAATAAGGAAATTTACTGTGTATATTTATTAGGTATATTGCTAAAAATATTTTCTACTGTACACACTTCACACAGCAAAATTTTTATTTTACTGTGAAACAAAAATTTTTACTTTGTGTTTTGTTTTTTTTTTGCTTTGCATCCTTCTTGTTCAACTTAGTATTTTCATATTTTTTACTACCTCCATAAATCCTAGTCTTATTTTTAACTACATGACCAAAATTATTAGATAATATTATTACTTAAAAACAATATTTTAAAAAAAAAACGCGTGAATTATGTATTTTTAATGCTTTAATTAAATACTGATTAATACTTCCCTTAGTTTTGACTTGATTATAATAAATCATATTAATTAGTATAAATCTAGTAAAATATAATAATTACGATACTGAACAATTTTGATACATTTTAGGTAGGTTCTGTTTTTTCAAGGCAATGTTTATTTGATATAAAATAGCTATTTTGGAATTTTTGCCTTAAGTTTACAAATGTTACCTATTAAATGTTATATAATTATTTTTAGAATAGTCAATTTTATCTCTCAGTGCAAAAATTCAATATAGCACCTGCAAGAAATAGCGAAGTTGATAATGTAACTAGAACAAAGTATAGAGATGAAAAAATTGCTTTGATTACGTGCTTATTTTGTCTATATCTCTTATAATAAAAAAATAAAGCAAAAACCAAAAATCTATCTTTTTCTAAACATTTTCCGAACGAAGAGGGCCTTGGTACTTCTCTCTTGAAATTTGAATGTAGCACCAAATTACTCAACCTTACCACAATTAAATCGATTTCATAGCTCTTGAGATAAGCAAGAATTTGATATTAAGCCTGCATATTAAAACATTTTTAGACAAGTTGTAAATAATTATAGGAAAAGAGACAGATTTTTTTAACTATTGCAAAGATCTTAAACCGATTAAATTAGGTTGCTGTTTTTCATGAATTACAACGAGAGTAGTCAAGCAAACTTGTAATATCTTTAACCATCCACCCCTGAGTCCTGAGGCAATAAGTTCAGCTCATAAAACAGCAGCAAAAATATATTTTTAATTCAGCCTAATCGATTACCCTTCTGTAAAAATTTCAAAGAAACGAGCAATTTTTAACACAAATAGCTCAACATTTTCATGAATAATAAATCTTTATAACGTACCGAATATATAAAAATGACATAATTTACTACGTTAAGCCGGATGACACTTTATCGTTGGATATAAATGATGAAAATGACTCTTCTTACGTGAGACCGGCAACGTACCGTAAATGACGAATGGGAGCCGGGGCCAACGCAATGTCGTTATTGGATAATATATTTACGGATATAACGTTACGCTGTATCTATATTGAACCACCTGCTATATTTGTTTAGACTACGCACCTGTAGGAGCATTCGAAGGTTCATTTCTGAAAGTTAGCTTGATATATTGAACATTACCGCATATTCTAACAGCTGCTACGAATTGTGTCTAGCTGGTAAGATGCATATTGCAGTAATATTACAAGTTTGGGGTAGCAACATGAAAGTTAGTTCACTGCCTGCTTTTGGTTACATTTTCTTAATGTTAAGGATACGTTTGTTTGTGTGGGGTGATCCACATTCGGAGCGTTTGTAGGATAACTCGGCAACTATGCTAGTTCGAGAAAATCTAATTTAGCTCTCTAGGGTTGCCTTTTCGAGGGATATACATCTGTGTTATCAGATTTGTAGAAGCGGTTTTCGTTTTTCAACTACGGACGAAAATTGAAATGTTGATTGTTTTGAGAATTGACCGTAACTACTTTCAAATGGAAAATAGAAGACTTTAAGATATTTGCAACCGGGATATTTTCCCACTATTCTATTGTTTCTTTGCAATTGAAGACGTTGAGAAATTATATTAATTGAAATTTGCACCAAACGTTTAAAGGACCTATTCAGTGATGCTTTAATATTTTAAAAAAGTTCCATGGTGAGAATTTAAACAATATTGAAACAAATGAATGTTTTCAATTTACAGTGCGTAAAAAATCCCCAAAAATATTTTTGTACCATCAAGTATAACCGAGTTATTAACGATTTAAAAAAAAATGCTCATTTTGATTTTTGTTTATTATCTAGCGTGCCATGGAACGTTTTTAAAACATTAACACTAGAACCGCCAGAAAATGTTACTACCTTCAACCGCCGTTACCGGTCATTTTGACCGCTGTGTTTAAATTAAGCCTTCTTACTATTTGTAAAATTTTATAACGTTTAATAACACAAATAAAGCATAATTAGATAATATAATAATATTAGGCTAAGTGTAAGTACTTAAAAATAAATATTTTAACAAAAAATATTTTAGCATAAATATTAATTAGCACAATTTAAACAAGTTAGTTGTTTGTACACTTCCAGCACATTTTCCGCAGACATATTTTTTTTAGACAAATCATAAACATTTGCAGTTTTGTTTGAGTTATATTGTTTAATTTGGGACTGGTGTCTTTTGAAAGCTTTGGGTTGGCCTTTACTGGCATCTTGGAGTAGCACTTTTTTGCAAATCTCTATATTCTCTTCCAGGTTCTTCAGCTATATGTAATATAATATCTCTTCTTGTCGTATTTTGACCTGTCACTTTCTTATAAATAACCCAAGCATTAATTAATGCTAGGTCTAGGATATTGTGGAAATTGTGAACAGGCCATCTTCGTGAATCTGCATTTATGGGATATTTTTTTGCCATTTGATCTAAAATATCAACGCCACAGTTTGTCTCATTGTAAAATTTATTTGTTTTAGGTTTTTTCTTCTTTTCTTGATTTACTGTTATAGTTGTATGAAGGGTACTCAAAATCGTTTGCTTGATATATTTTCAGTGTGCTATGTTCCAGTTTCATTATTATAGTTGAATATAATAATTGCATTTTATTGTTTTTGCAAAGATATTGGAATTTTTTTCGTGTCCGTTTGATGGTGCCAACTATGATCATTTTCAGCCAACTTATTTGCATAAAGAGTTGGTCCAGGGATATCACGAATTATATTTATCGTAAGTGCATGTCCAGAAGAAGGGCTGTTCGGTGCTATAACCTCCCAAACGTCCAGCTTTTGAAGTTTGGTTACTTCCGACTAGTAGAGTGACAAAGTTTTTTCGCATACGATGTTGGGTAACGTTGCCTTCCGGTACATTTGATGTACTTGGTACATTTGTTGTATTTGGATCAGGGCATGAAACCGGTTTTTTAAACCGGTTTAAAAAACCGGTTAACCGTTATTTTTTGTCAGAAAAAGTGATTTTTAACCGAAACCGAAACCGTTATTTTTAAAGGCAAAAAAAACGGAACCTTTAACCAAAATAATAAAAAACCGGTTTTTTTAACGTCTTTTTTTTAATAAAAATTAGGTACGATGAAAAATACAAAATCTGTAGTAGGTACATGCGATTAGTTTACCAAAAGTCATTACTGAACTCTTGATTGTACATTTATTATAAAATTATAAATAAATAATATCCTTTCATACTTTGCATTCCTGATCTAAATAATTTTAAAAACCGGTTAATTTAACCGGTTTTTTCTAAACCGGTTTTTTTCGAATAAAACCGGTTTTTCAACAAAAACCGTTATAAAAATAAAGTTCTCGATTTCGGTTAACCGTTAACCAAAATTTTTTTCGGTTTCGAGCCCTGATTTGGATTAGTAATTACATTAATTTTACTGCTGCTAGATTCCCTACTAAGATTTTTAGTAATTGATTCATCGTTTTTACCATCTACAAGTGTATCATCATCTTCTTCACTTTCTCCTCCAGATTCATTTTCTGGTAACTTTTCTAATTCTTCTAAATATTTTAGCGCTGCCTCCTGTGAGGCCATGAGATGAACACATTTTGTCAATGCACTAGCACTAGCACAACAAAAATTGTGGGTCTGTATACTATATACAATACACATAGCAGATCAATATATGCATTATGTATAACAATATTCCGCTAAAAAAATCAAACTTGCAGATATATAACTTGCAAAATCATGAAATATAAAACAAGTTACTATTGATAACCATAACAAAATTTGCTAAAACACTAAAACAACGAAAGATAGTGTGTAATGTAAACATTTTTAACAACGGTCAAATTGACCGTATTTGACGGTTTAAGGTATAGAATTTGAATTTTCATAGAAATAATTTTTTTTAATTTTGAAACTTGGTGTATTATAAGATAAAAAGAAGTTAGGAAAATTCATGAAAGCGCATAGTTGTACTTAAAAGAATAACCGAATCAGCTCAATTTAAAGAACGCGAACGGTCAAATTGACCGCTGCGGCGGTTCTAGTGTTAAAGCATCTCTGATAAGATCTCAGAAAGGGGAACAATTTGTCTAATTTAAACTTCTTTGTAGCTTTTACCGTTTACGAGATCCCAATAGTGGCGCTTCTGTGTGGACCACCCTGTATAGCTTAGTCTCAATCTTATTGTTAGTAATTAGACCTTTTATTTTGCCCTCTGTTGGATATATTTTGAGACATGGACGTTTACTGCTAAGCTTGTCTTTTTCATGTATCAAAATATGCTAATCAACTGATCTCATCTTTGCTTGATTGTTTCTTGAATTTCTTGATTACTAATCTGATCCAAATAAGTCCAATCTTCTCCTTTTCTGTGTTCCCAATGTAAGAGTTCCTAATTCCTAATACATAGATGCAACGCTCCACACATACGTTTTAAGATGTTCTTTTTTACTTACAAATTTATTCTTAGTTGCTAAACGATTTGTCGTTTTATAAAATGCTTGTTTAGTCAACTGCATTCTTGTTTTAACTTCTATTTTGGAGCGTCCGTCTTGTGTGAATATACTGCCTAAATAGCAGAATTGTTGTACTGCTAGTCTTGTTACATCTAATTGTTCATTTACATTTGTTTACACACAATCATGTCTTTCAAAAATTTTCTTTCCGAACTTTTTAGTATGTAATTCATTCTATTTAGGTTCTTTTAAAAATCTTTTTCACTGTGGCTAACTAGCTTTATATCGTATCATGTATAGTTTATCTCCTGGTATCTTGGCACCCTGTTACACGTTTTCCTATGTTTCTTCGATCACTCTTTGGATTAAATAATGCAAGAAATGTTGTACAAACCCGTATCACTTCTTTTCTTATTCTAGCCGTTCGTTGTTCATTATTTATATGAGCCGTTTATTTTGAAAGTGGCATAAGTCACTTTGATATTGTTTGTTTTGTATTTTAATGTGCATTAAAATATTTATGCTGAGTATAGAGATATTTCACTGATATTGTTGTATCGGTTACTTTAATTTTTCTCAGTGTAGGTAGCTACATAATTTCGCACAGACCTCAACGAATCGCCATTTTTCATTGCTGTAAAGTGACTTAAGTCACTTTAAAAATTAATAGTTTATAAAAACTACGAACTTATGTTAATTTTGTCTAAAGTGTTTTACTAAAGTGATATTTGTAAAAACAGTAATTTAAAAAAAATAATTAATAAGTAAATTACATAATATAAGTAATTAACATAATAAAAATTTCATAATAAGTTTATTTAAATATTTTTTATTATCATGAATGTACATTAAATACATAAGTATGAAGTAAATTTATTAGTACATCTTGAAATACAAGTATAAGTAATTTTATATAACGTATTTAATATAACAGATTATTCATTTACTAAATTATTGTCATTAATAGGAGTAGGTAATAAATAGTCTTCAGACATTTCACTTTGGTTTCAATTTTTAAAATAAATGTGGTACATTGTGGGTATATAGAAAAGCAATCCATTATTATACCATTTCCAAAATAAATGCAATTTGCACTTCTTCAACATTTTGTTTTGTGGTTAATCAGTTAACTTCTTTTTTTCACCCCTATCTGGCATAAATCTGTCCTTATACGAACAATGAGACAATGAAAAATGCAAAGTATGCTCTATTTAAAGTAACAAGATTACGTATTGTTGCGCAGAAAAAATATTTAGTATAGCTGACTATAATTTAAGCTTACAAAGCTCGACCTCTAAATTTATATTTTTGTTCCTATCCTGATTTAAACACCATATATGAAGGAAATACGCACTAGGTGGACACCCTGTATAAGGAAACTCTTAGCATAATCGGCTTCGAATTCCTACAGAAATTCAGCCGCAACATATTTTTTTATCGCTTAAAGTGCGAAAATGAGAATTTTTGATAACTGCATTCATTCTGCTCAGCTCAGCATAATGTCGGTTTCCTTATCTCTCTAATATACATAGTTACACTCAGAGCGTTATGTTGCTTATTTCTTTATCTGTATCTTTAATCAGCAAGTCGTAACGAACCCTAAAACCCACAGCGTTTTGAGCTTTTAAGTATTTTAGAATTTTAAAAAAACATGGGAAAATTATGCACGGAGCTTTAGTAAATTACAACACCCCTCGTGGCCTTTATAACATTTTCAACGGTTTAAACAGTAAATTGATTGCACCTGTTTAAATTTGTATGGGCAATTGATTGTTTGGTAATAGAATCACAGTCACCTCGCATTAAAAATTTTGTTGTGGTACGTTCGTTGATGATAGCGAAGAAAAATATTACCAGAGTTATTTCAACTTTTATTTGGGCAGATTACATCGCGAGTTTCAATGCACATATTTTTAACATTTACATACGTCAAAATCAATGAAACTTCGTGAGTGCTTTAACCTGTTGGAACGCACACTTACATTTTATCAACTGTTATATCTCAAGGCTTTATATTTTTCTGGGTAAAATTAAATTTTTGTGACAGCTTTCTAACTTAGCAAGTGCAAAAAAAAGGTGTAGTAAAAAAGAACAGGCCAACGATAAGGTTTAGTTTTTTAATACAGTTCATTTAACCGTTGTTAATTAAAAATCAACGAAATTTGAGCACAGCGAATAAGTTATCTATAAAAAGCTATTTTTAGTTAAATGAATTGCAAACTGGCTGGAGTTCCACAGGAAAGTGTGTTAAGTCCTACATTATATCTGCTATACAGGGTGCCCATTTTTCTAACCTGTTGTATGGGTAACTCCGTTAATATTAGAGATACAGAAACGTTTAAAATAGCAAATTTGTGCAGAATTTAAAGGGAAATCTGATGCCATTTTCAAATTTGACCTACGTCATCAACTTTTTGAAATATTTTGAAAAAACTGAAAAAGGTCGATTTTTTCAAACTTGAATAATTCCGTAACCATATGAGTTAGAACCAAAATTAAAATTGACTTTTATAGATATTTTTACGTAGATTTTAAATATGTTAACGAAATTTTCATGGCACTCTCGATTTCCGAGTTATAGCACAAACTTGCATTTTTTTAAATGGAAGTCATAGTTGGCTGTGGTCTTATTAAAAAGGTTATTTTTTTCTCGTTTCAATGATATAAGGTTTGTTATGCTTTACTTTTGTAGTTTTTCTTTAAATAAGCAAAAATCATTTTACATGTTCACTGCCTACTAATAGATGGGAGTTATCCCGTGTTGATGTTCTTTTTTTTTTTCGATGTGACATTTAAGAGTTGTCTCTTATTGTTAGTGTAGCAGTTATTAGCCAGTTACAAATTTTAAAAACAAAACCTCATAGTTTTTCAAATAAAATTTATTGTTTGTTATACGTATGTCTCTCTCTCGTGTTAATCAAAATTTTTGTTTATTATAATTTTCAAAAACAATGTTTTTTAATGAAGAAATATTATCAGGCTTTTTGGTATACCCGTATTTTTTTAAATTGGTTTCTAATAACGAAAATAATTTCTTTCTTGGTTGGCTCCTTTCCATAAATCTTTGCAAATACATTTCACTTGAATTTCTACTATTTCTATTACAAGCGTAGTAATAGAAAAGCATGTGGTTTTTTTGTTCATTAGAACACATTGTTTTTGAAATTTACAATAAACTCAATAAAAAAATTTGGTCAACACGAGAGAGAGATTTATACGTAAAACAAACAATAAATTATATTTGACAAACTCTGAGGTTTTTTTGTTTATATTTGTAACTGGCTAATAACTGCTACACTTTACACTAACAATAAGAGACAACTCTTAAATGTCACATCGAAAAAAAAAATCAACACGGGATACCTCCCATCTATTAGTAGGCTGTGAACATGTAAAATGATTTTTGCTTATTTAAAGAAAAACTACAAGAGTAAAGCATAATAAACCTTATATCATTGAAACGAGAAAAAAATAACCTATTTAATAAGACCACAGCCAACTATGACTTCCATTTAAAAAAATGCAAGTTTGTGCTATAACTCGGAAATCGAGAGTGCTATAAAAATTTCGTTAACATATTTAAAATCTACGTAAAAATATCTATAAAGGCCAATTTTAATTTTTGTTCTAACTCATATGGTTACGGAATTATTCAAGTTTGAAAAAATCGACCTTTTTCAGTTTTGTCAAAATATTTCAAAAAGTTGATGACGTAGGTCAAATTTGAAAATGGCATCAGATTTCCCTTTAAATTCTGCACAAATTTGCTAATTTAAACGTTTCTGTATCTCTAATATTAACGGAGTTACCCATACAACAGGTTAGAAAAATGGGCACCCTGTATACAGCTGACATGCCTATTACGTAATTGACTCTAACTGCAACTCATGCACATGACCGCTGTGTTTTCGTCACATACTGATCCAACAAGAGCTTCTCCAGATCCACAGATTGCACTGAATAACAAACAAAACAGGCGAAAAATATGGAGGATGAAAGTAGGTGAGAAGAAAAACAATCATATAACTTTTACCAATAGAAGAGGAAGCTGCCATGCTGTAACATTTAATGATCGACAATTGCATCGTATAGAAACAGTAAAAAAAATTTAGTGAAAAGTCCGGTGATTTATTGATTTTTTATTTTGTTGAATATATTGATAAGAAGAAAATTCGCACTTGATGGACACACTGTGCCTATACACATGTCCACGTTAATGGATTGGTATTGAAACATGTTGCGTGCCGAACTCGGCTTACAAATCATGATAACCTGGAATTATCACTTTTAAAGTTTTCTTTCTATGCTTAAGTAGGCAAAAATATCCCTCGCAAATTATTTACCAACTGTGGCGGATCTAGATAGTCGTTCGTGTAACACAAGTCACGAAATGGCGATTATAACTGGAACTATGGTTATTGTTCTTTAACAAAGTTAACTCGAAATTAAGGTAAATGATGGAATGATTTATTTTTCGCAGTTAATGTAACATTTTCGTGAATTTATCGGTAGTTTTTTTTTTGACAAAGTATGATTGCTTAATAACAAACGCTACATTCGAGTTGGTTGCCCAGTTTCACTTGTTGGAAACCCTTAAAACAAAAGTTTTTTTAACCAATGTGACAGATACAAAATACTCTCGAAGTTTTAAAAGCGTTCAGTTGTAGGTTTTAAGCACAGTTAAAAAATAATAGGCGATTTTTTAAGCTCCATTTTCGCGTTTTCTTGGGAACTAGCTTTTCCAATTTAAACTTTTCTTAAATTCCAAATAATAAATAAAATATTGGGGAGACCGGGGATGAAAGTAACATTTTTTTGTTTTTATTTAATTTCTCAGAGGGTATAACAAGCGTTTTACATCCAAATTAATTTAATGATCCATTGGACATTTGTCTTCCTTCCAAGATATTTATTTCATGTTTCGTAAAGCATATGTGAGAAAAATAAATTTTGTAGTTAGACAACTGTTACTTCCAACGTCAATGTTGGGGCAAAAAGTAACAATGATCGGAGTAAGTTGTAACGGCAAAATAATTTACACAGCTCATAAGTAGTGAGTAAATATATTGGTATTTATCAACAAAATTAATATTTGATTCCAAAATACACATTAGCAGAATGTAAAAATAAAAATAAAATCTTTGGTACAACACAAAATGATAAGTGAACATTATCAATATTCAAAAATGTGAAACAAAAAAATACAACAAATTGGAAAATTAATTCAAGTTTTGTATGTTCATATCTACGAAGAAAACCACCAATTATGTGCTAAAAGTGAACATTTGCAAGTGAAAACATTGATTGGGGTTGGTTGTAGCACTGTTACTTTTGACTCCAAGTGTACACAAAACAGATTGGAGGGAATCCACAATTAACCACGATTCAACGTAAAATTGTATTGCATCCACCAATAGCCAACAAATTTTAGAACAAAATAATGTAGGTACATTTTTGTTCCTCCTTTAGAGATCGCCTAAAAGTCACTCGACCAGTGACACAAACCATTATTAACTTTTAGGCGGAACATAGTGACTCTGGCTGGCAAAAACTTAACCTCTATGACATGAAAACTGGCAATATAGGTAGGGAGTTGGATGTAAATGAACGTTGCACAAGCGCTTAGGGCAAAATATAACAAAAATTGAATAAACTATAGGCACTGTTACCACTTACCACCTACCCGTGTTACTTCCATCCCCGGTCTCCCCTACTATCCAATAGTAGCCAATCATACAAATGCATTAATAAAAAAAGTATCCAAATTCGCTTAGATTTTTTGGTACCAACTTTTCAAATAAGAATCAGGATTTCTACTGTATAAAAACAATCCAATAACAGTTTTTCGTTTAAATATGATCAAATTAATTTATATTCATTTAAAAATAAAACAGTTTTTTAAACATATTTATATATTCAAAAACAAATTTTAAGCCAATCTTCTCCCATCAATTATTTTAATGTTATTAAAAGTATAAAAAAGATTAAAATATTTGTAACAAAAATTATTAGTTCAAAATACTTCTTATTGCACTTATGTAAAAGTAAGAAAAATATTGTTATGTATATTTTATATAGAAGCTCGTATTCTGTCAGTATTCATTGTGAATTCTAAAATCTTTACAAATATTGACTCCAAATATTGTGCGAGGCCAAAATCATACGAGCTCAGCCTTCTCAAACATAGGCTATATGGGCGCAGTTTCTTTAAACTTAGTTTTGTAGCAAAAAGAACCATATTTTTATAAATACTTTTTGTACGGTAGAACTAGATAAATTTTAATTTTACTGTTATGATAAACTGACAATAAAGTTTTAAAAATTTTCAAACACTTCTTAATCTCCTGCATTTTTGAACAAACAATCATATCTTTAATAATTCAGATTTAAAATATAATTGCAGTATCTAGCAGTTAAAAATTAAAATCAAAATAATTCCATTTACATAAAAAAAACAAGCTGTGAATATTATTTTCCTAATTTTCAATTTTGCAAGCTTTTCCTTCTAATATATTTAAACAACTAAACACATCTTACAAAACATTGTAGTTTGTAGAATAAATCACATGAGTTTTATATTAAAATACTAAATTAAACGATTTTATTTGACATTTGAAAACAGTAATGGAAAATGAAAAAGGGGGGACTGGCACGATTTTAGGAATGTATTATACATGTACATTTAATAATAAATGTATTAATATACTATTCTACGAGAAAGTATATTATGTAGTAGGCTTATAAAAGCTAAATTATTTTTATTGTTACTCATGAATACCTAATAATGAAGTTAATCTTTAAAAAAATGCTGTACTAAAAATATATTCTTTATATTTTCAAATGATTATAGACAGAAGTATTTATCATCATTAACATTGAAAAATATTGTTTCGTACCCGAACAATTCGCTAATACCTTACTTCTTGGATTTCAATGTCTTTTTAATACACAATCTTCAACCTACCCTTTTTCATTTCGAAGCTTTTAGTTGCCGAAGCTATTATAATTGCTAAACATGCCTGTTTGAAATGACCTTTAGAATGAATTGACTAAACAAAACATACCGACAACAAATATTGATCGTGAAATGACGCTAACCAATAATTATACAAAATGAAAACACATTACTACAATTTACATCATCCTTGTAATATTTAAAAAAAAGCTAATTGAAGACCGGTTGCTATAGCTCTGTTATAGATAGCGTCTTTCTAAATTTTTCCTTTGAAATTCTTTTATAACTCTGCCACACTTAAAAGCAACGCCTCTATAATTTCAGATTTTTACTAGCGCAAGCCTTGAATATCGGTAATATAATAGGCACCTTCCAGTCTACGGGATTTTTTTTCTTGTCATGCTTCATTAATTCTTCTTGGCAGCAATGTCCTTCCATCTTCGCCCATGAACTTAGTTATTGCAGGTAAAAAAACATCATGTTCTGCTGCTTTTCCAATTTTCGTTTTATGTATTAGCTCTTGGCTCGTCGGAAGTAAACTCAGGACTTGTTCTGAACTGCATACGGGCACTCAACGTGCTAGGAAGCAAGAATAATGTTCAACTCGTATGGTGCCCAGGGCTCACTAATATACCAGGGAACGAGAAGGCAGATCGCCTAGCCAAAATTGCCTGAGAGACACCTTTCTTCGGACCAGAATCCGCAGTTGGTACATCCTACGGAACAGCCAAGCGGTGTCTTAATGACATATTAATACAGGGCAGAATGCTCATTGGAAAAAAATTGCAGGACAAGCCCATTCTAAGGCTATCCTGTCAATGGTCTCTAAAGAAAAGACAGAAGAAATGCTCAGGATGAGCAGAGTAGACATCAGAGCAGCCACAGGACTCGTCACAGGGCACTGTGGGCTAAACAAACACTTCTACATATTAGGGCTCTCAGAGACTGATATATACAGAGGATGTGGCGAAGAAGAAGAAACTCCTCTTCACGTAGAATGCCAGTGTGAAGGATTCACACCCTAGACTTCTAGGGATGGAAAAAGCCAATCAAGAAGAGTTAAGAAAAACACCCTTAAAGAAAATCCTGGATGTTTTCAAAAACACAGGACTTCTTGAAGGGGCTATCACCAGAGGGTACGATAGACCAATAGGTCGTAGTTCAGGAATCCGAAAGGGAAGCACCTCCGCGGATATAATAAAATCACTCTATCAAACTCTGCTAATGTTAATTATATTCCTTATATTGCTTATATTCTTGTACGTTTGCTTCGTATATCTCCTACATTTGCCCTTCTTCCTCATGATTTATTATATTTTCATTTTCTAATAACTCCTTAAAACAATTTCCCCATCTTTCTATGATTTATTTCTCTGTTGTCAGTATTTTTCCTTCTTTATTCATTATTTGTTTACACGTGAAATATCAACAACTTTTATTTATTATTTTGTTGGTAATTTATCTCAAAGTAACTTTTCTCTTGATGACAGATTTTGTAAATATTTAATTTAACCCAAAGTAAAATACAAGACTCCCACGTATTCAAGGAATCCACCTTATTAAAATACAGAACCCTCGGATTTCCTCGTCCAATTTAGCACTTCACAGGACAAATTTGCATACCTTGTTTATTACCTACCATTGCATTGCCGTAAATGTAGCAACGCTCCGCTCAAATATGAAATTTTATCGTTTTACTACTAACACGTTGTAAAATTCCAAGTACGCTAAGTAATAATTAATGAAAAGGAGATCGTTAATAGAAATCGCAGTAAAATTTTGAACAATGTGCTTTCGCGAACTACGTAAAAAACAAAAGACGTCATTCGCTTTTGTTAAGCCGAAGTAAACCAAACTTTGCTTTATGGCAATCTTTAATAAATCATGCAAAGTTTTAATCAAACTTGAACGCAAGTCAGTGCAGAAATAGGAAGAAGAATTGGTTTTTTGAATGCTTTATTCTTCAGCTCATCATTATGTAGTTAGACGGACGAGATTATCACAAATAGTTATCTATACAAATAATTTATGAAATATGGTAGCAAAAAAACATCTGTTGGCTACGGTAATGAAACAGTTAAGACCATTGGCGAAAACATAATCTAATCGCGGTTATACAGTGTGTCCCAAATTCAAGGCTTAACATGAAGATCTAGCTACGAGTTAAATTAATTTGGAGCAAAGTTGTGAAATGTATGTCGTTCCCTCTTAGTTAGAAGCAGGGTTTGCCTTATTTAAATTAATTGATTTAAATCATGATTTAAGTAAGCCAATTTTTTTGATTAAAATCATGATTGAAATCAAACATTATTTATTTTCACGATTCAACGTCACAATCGTTTGGCATTTGCCGAGTACAGACGTGTCGCGTGCTCCACATAAGTGTACAAGTGATTACGATTGCGAAATGAGTGCCGGTCAGTGACTACATTATGCTGACAACAGCTCAAACGCAAGGTGATGAATCATCACAACAAAATGCAATTCCAACTGGGACAATAAACTCACAGTCAGGTGAAGAAATCAAAACAATTAACCTTCATACTCAAAATGAACATTTGTTGTATAATGAGTGGCAAAAAGTCCATAATGAAAAAACACAAATGACCAATACGATTGTACAATTACAGTCACAATTAATTAGGCTTGAAAATAGACTCAAGCAACTAGAAGGGAATGAGACTACCCCTGTCCTTGATAAAAGTCCATCCAGAACAGAATACTGGACCGACGAAGAAGAATTGGCGAAGGAAACGGAATGGATACGATCGAAGAATAAAAACAAGAAAAGAAAAATTAATACTTCTTTAACTCCACCTACAGCCCAGAGCAAAAGTGAGAGCACTAACGAAGCTCCACTAAAAACTAAAAAAATCCCACCTCCACCACCGATAATTGTGGATGGAGTAACAAACTACGATGAATTTCTTAAAATCGTCAGTGAAAGTTTATCACAAGAGAATTTCAGCACAAAAATAATGAGCCGAGAAAATATTAAAATCAATGCAATTGATGGTGAAACATACCGCCATATACTTAACAAGTTAAAGAATACAAAATTAACATGGCATTCGTATGAGGATAAGCAGAAAAGACCAATCAGAGTACTTGTTAAAAATCTGCATCATACATGTCACCCTGACCAAATTGTCCACGATCTAAAAAATCAAGGATTCAAAGCCCTGGAGGCCATAAATAAACTCAAATGGAGAACCAAAGAACCCCTTGACATGTTTATTTTAACCTTTGAATCAAGCGAAGATATAAATAAAGTTCACACAATTACTCATGTATTAAGAAGTAAAGTGGAAATACACCCCTTAAGAGTGTCTAATCTAATACCTCAGTGTAAATGGTGCCAAGCGTATGGACACGCTCAGAGATACTGCAGAAGAGAATCAAGATGTGTAAAGTGCGTGGGAAGACATCCTACCAAGGAGTGCACTAAGCCTAAAAGTAGTAAACCAAAATGCGTACACTGTGGAGGAGAACATCCAGCTAACTATAGAGGATGCAAAGTTGCCATAGAACTACAGAAAATTAAAAATAAAGCTATGAACAAGAACAAGTCTAACCTGCCTAGACAACAGGAAGCAGACGATAAGCAATCAAAGAAAAACAATAAAAAGGAAACGCATGTAAATGTGTCAAAAACAAACAATGAGAATAAATCATATGCACAGGCAGTAGCAAATGTTAACAACAATGAACAAAAGAATGAGAAGCAGAGCACCATCGAAAAAACTCTGCAACTTATCTTAGCCAAACTTGAAAAACAAGAAACCTTCACCTCCACACTAGATGAACGTCTCAAAAGATTAGAATATAGCGCAAACGGTGCTATACCTAAAACTAAACGTAATGTATAATACCCTTAAGATAATTGCATGGAATCCCAATGGACTACTCAATCATCAACAAGAGCTACAGGTAGTCCTAGATAAAGAAAACATTGATGTGTGCCTCATCTCTGAGACTCACTTTACTAGTCAATCATTCATTAAATTCCGTGGATATAAAACTTACCACACTATTCATCCCGACAACGATGCGAAAGGTGGAAGTGCGGTAATAATCAAGGAAAACATTCAACATTATGAAGAACCCAACTACGCGACAGAAAAAATGCAAGTTACAAGTGTAAATATAAAAACGAAAAGAAATTCCTTAATTGTGTCCGGAATATACTGTCCACCCAGACACTCGATAAAAAAAGATGAATACTTGGATTTGTTTAAACATCTAGATAACAGATTCATATTAGGAGGCGATTTTAACGCAAAGAACACCCACTGGGGATCTCGACTAACCACAACAAAAGGTAGGGAACTTCTCAGTGCAATAAACGAACATGGTTGCGAAGCTATATCTACAGGTAAGCCAACATATTGGCCAACAGACCCTAACAAGGTACCAGATCTGATTGACTTCTTTGCTGTCAAAAACATCTCTGTAAGCTACCTCCATATAGAAGAATGTCAAGATCTGTCTTCTGACCACTCAGCGATACTGTTAACTTTGAGTGAGAAAATTATTCAAAAAGAAAATAACCCAATGCTGGTAAATAGGTGCACTAATTGGGAAAGTTTCAAACAATCTCTCGAAGGAAAAATTAAATTAAATGTACCGCTTAAAAGAGAAGCACAACTGGATTCAGAAGTGGAGAAATTCATCAATGATATTCAACAAACAGCCTGGGAGAATACACCAGAAATAAAAAAGCGTCTAAAAGGTAATAACTATCCAAAAGAGATAAGGAACCTACTAGCAGAAAAACGAAAAGCGAGAAGGAAATGGTTTCAAACCAGAGCCCCACAGGACAAGACCAATTTAAATAATCTCACACAACTTCTGAGAAGAGAGATTAAAGATCTAAAAGATGAATCGATAAGCACCTACCTGAGAGAAATGACTAATGACAACAGCACAGATTATTCTCTCTGGAAGGCAACTAAAAGAATAAAAAGACCGATCATGCAAATACCGCCAATTAAGAACGAGGATGGAAGCTGGGCCAGGAGTAATGAACAAAAAGCTCAACGATTTTCCGAACACCTACAAAACATCTTTCAACCACATAGCGTACAAGAAGAGCAAATATTTAATGATGACGCCATACAAGAAAATGAAAAAATTACACATGTCTCTCCTAAGGAGGTTATGAATGAAATCAAAAATATTAACCCAAAAAAAGCTCCTGGCTTTGAACTGATAACAGGAGAAGTGTTAAAGCAGCTCCCAAGAAAAGCACTAGTCAAGCTTACCAACCTTATTAATGCTGCATTTAGACTAAAATACGTGCCTAAACTGTGGAAAGTGGCGGAGATAGTCATGATACCAAAACCAGGTAAATCCCCACACGAAGCCACATCCTATAGACCAATTTCACTGTCTAAACTTCATGTCTAAACTTTTCGAGAAACTGCTTCTCAAGAGAATGCAACCCATCATTGAAAGAAAAAGTTTGATCCCAAATCACCAATTTGGATTCAGACATAAACACTCCACAGTTGACCAAGTCCATAGGATAACTAATATTATTGAAAGAGCATTAGAAGAGAAAACTATTTGTTCCGCAGTATTTCTGGATGTGGCGCAAGCATTTGATAAGGTCTGGCATGAAGGACTGCATTATAAATTAAAACATATCCTTCCCAAACAATACACAGAAATTCTGATGTCTTATTTATCAGAGAGATATTTTAGGATCAAGCAGGAAGATGCCTACTCTAATCTCAAAGAAATTAAAGCCGGAGTGCCACAGGGTAGTGTCTTGGGTCCAGTCCTTTACCTACTGTTTACCTGTGATCTTCCAGTACCAGAAAACAACACAATAGCTACTTTTGCTGACGATACTGCCATCCTAGCTGTCGGCAAAAGCAACGAAGAAACAGCAAACAAGCTGCAAACAGCCATCAATCAATTTCAAAGCTGGACAAAAAGGTGGAGGATAAAACTCAACGAAACCAAGTCAGTCCATATTGATTTCACCAACAAACGAATAGAACACGCTTCGGTAACCATAAATGGTCAGATAATACCATATGCCAACACAGCCAAATATCTCGGCTTAACACTTGACACTAAACTTCGGTGGAAAGTTCATGTCAGAAAAAAAAGAGAGGAGTTGGGTATTAGATATCGAAAAATGTACTGGCTCTTAGGAAGAAACTCCGCTCTGTCAGTACATAACAAGCTTCTACTATACAAGCCGATACTAAAACCAGTGTGGACATACGGTATACAGCTCTGGGGTTGTACCAAAAAAAGCAACATTAAAGTAATACAAACTTTTCAAAATAAAGTACTAAGGAACATCGTAGATGCACCCTGGTACATTAGAAACGATGATCTTCATAGAGACCTTGGAGTAGAGTTTGTGGACAGTGAAATTCAGAAGTTTTCGAGAAGCCACGAAGAAAGACTACTGCAGCACGTGAATATCGAGGCTATCCAGCTTCTCGATAACACAAATATAGTCAGGAGACTCAAAAGGAAAAAACCCTTTGAGCTGTTATAATGTGACAATATTAGTGCTTTAAAAAAAGTGTTAAAAAGTGTTTTAAAATAAGCAGAGTCAGTGCTTGTGTTAGTGCACAAGATAAGAGTGCCAAATGCTAGAATAGATAAGAGACGCCAATGGGTGACTTACATCTTAACTTTTTATAGTATATTAGGAATAGAACTAAGTTACTTATTAGTCTAAGACTAGATCGTAACATTATTTAAACCTAAAAAAAAAAAAAAAAAAATTCAACGTCGCATATAAATTAAATGCACATTTTACTTCCACCCACTTAAATAATCGCCGGAAATAATGCCCATTGGCTTTTTATAGGTCAGAGAGAAATAATGTCTCAACAGGAATTTTCTTGTTAGAGACGCGTTCCGGTAGATTTGCTTTGTAAATTTTTACTATAATAATTAATTTTAGTGTCAAAGGATCTACAGTCTCATTCAAAAAGTCTGCAACAATTGGAAAAGTGTTTTATTATCGATTTCTCAGAAAATTTTATTCCTGATAAAAGTTGATGCATGACCTAAAACTAATTTTAAGAAGAAAAACAATTCATATGACACTAGATTTTAATTATTTTAAAAATATTCGCAAAAGTAAAGTGCCCTTATTTTAAAACATACAAAAAAAAACATGGGAAGAAATTGTTTAGAAATCAAAAATATGACAATACCAAATTTGACGTTATAATTTCATATTCGAATTTTATAGTAATGTCAACATTTTAAAACCGTTTGCAACTAATAGATAAGTTTTTTATTATCGATTAATCGGAAAATGTTCTTCTCGAGAAAAGTTGCTCATGGTCTAAAATTTATTTTAAGTTTAAAAAAGCTCGATAAAAGTTCATACAACACTAGCTTTTAGCGATTTTAGAACAATTCGCAAGATTAAAGTGCTCTTATTAAAGAAGTAAAAATAAATCAAGGGAAAACGATAATTTATTTAACATTATTTTTAAATTATGTACAACTTTTTTTAAATTTTAAAATAAGGGCACTTTACTATTTTCGAATATTTCTAAAATCGTTAAAATCTAGTGTTATATGAATTTATATTGAACTTTACTTAACTTAAAATTAGTTTTAGATCAAGCACCAACTTTTCTCAAGAATAAAATTATTTGAAAAACCAATCATAAAAAGTTTTATTCATTTTTGCAGACTATTTAATGTTAAAATTAATATAAAAATATAAACTGAAATTTTAACAACAAATTTCACCGTTGGTGGTATTTTTGAAATCTGATTAATCTTTCTCTCTAAATTTTTTTTTGTAACTTTTAAAATAAGGCTCTTGGAATATTTTTGAAATTGCTAAAATTTAGCCTCGCATGAATTTTTACTTTAAAAAATCCCAACAACTTCTGAACTAGGAAAGCTATTGTAATTTTCATTCCAGACTTCAGTACCTTGGTTGTAGTTAAACCAATTTTATAGCTCATAAGATAAACAAGATCTACATGTTGAGCCTAGAATATGAGACATCCTTTATCTACAGGTTTAGACGTTCTAAGTCTTAAAGAAGACGATGTTACCTGACCAAACGGTCGTTTTTAAAATAGGCTGAATCAATAAATAGTGATGCATTATTATTTTAACCATTTCGCTTTGAAGTGTTGATCTTAGTTACTTCATTGACGACAAACCAAAACAAATAAAAAATATCGTATGGCTTGCTTCATTTCACTGACAAGTTATTTTAGCATTTTTAAGCAACCGAATCGATTCTTAAAATAACATGACACGTCGTAATATAAATAAATCTAAGGGAATACCTGTACAAAAGCGATAACGTGTATTTTTAAAAGCTGCCTTCCTCGGGGACATGACGCTTGCGCGAAAATAAAACCTCGTGAAAAGCATCATATGCCTGCGGAGTGAAAGCTGTGGACATGTGATATTTTACACAGAGCTTTTGTTGAGGCATTTCACGTCAGTTAAAAGCGATTGCGGACGAAATGTAGGGCAAAAATCTTTCAGTTAAATTCAACACGAATTCGCTTTCTGTTATTTCAAAATTGAACAGTGCAACAATAATATTGGCTTAACTTTATATTGCTGATTGATTAAACAAACAAAAACCGCAATTAAATTTGCTAATTGGAATTATTATGTTGGGCAAAGAATAACAAATTATCGTACTTTAATTTCGTTACAGCTAATTTTTTTATCCCATTTCAATGTCATTTAATTTAACAACTTCGTTTATTTATACAAATAATTGCATTTTATGTTATAAACCAAAATATTTTTAATTGGAAATTAATATTTTTTAATTTCTTAATTAAGTAATTAATATAAATTTTCTTTATTTTCCACTAATTCTTAAGGTAATAATGTTTAGACGGTTTATTTGAGACAACATTTCCGGGTGTTTTTAAATTGTTGAATCATAAACGTATTAAAACACGTATCAACTTTTAATCCGATAAAATTGTACTGCAGTTTCAGCAAATTAAGAACCGACGCAGAATCTAGTTTTTAAGTATCCATTTCATTTATTCCCGCCATTTATTTTTTGCTAATTAACGCCCGTACAAAACTCTGTCAATGGCAGGCGAGCTAAATATATATTAAATCAAGCCTTCCATGGCAGAACCCGGAAATTAAATTAACAGTAAATGAAATGGATAAGGATGAATAGACGAAATTAGGCAGTCGACTGTAATCTGCTAGGAACAAAACTGATGTATCACGTCCAGGTAATTTGTTTTCGCCCTGTTCCCTTTTCAACCGCTGCGCTGGTATAACGTGGCGAAATTCTGTGGAAATGCAGCAGAGCTGAGTTTCGCTACATTCGTTTTTCATTTTCTTTTTTTAATTTCGTTCGGTTCAAGAATTTCAATAAACAGCAAACAAAAAATATCTTTATACAAGGTGTCCAACTTATCATGAACATGGGAATCTCGTAAACAGTAAGAGATACAGAGTTAGTTAAATGATTGAAAATTAACTGATTTAAGAGCAACTATTGTATGAAAAAAATCTTGAAAAAAAAAATTGCGTTATTCTTAAGAAATTACATTTTCAATTTTTGCTAATAACTTGCTTATTTAAAATCGTACTCAAAATATTATTGGTACACTTTTTTTGCATAAATTTGAAAGGTGTTAATAAATTTTATCAATCTTCATCTGTTTTTGTTATTTTTTATTCATAGCATAGTTTCTGTTAAATCATAGATCATTTAGATCGATTTAACCAAGTCTGTTGAGATCTCCATGCTGTTGACGATAACTGAGACCCTGTATATATAAATTTTCACCTCTCTTGTTTATCAAGTATTTATATTTAGTTTTTCAAATGGACCGAGGACCATTAAAATCTGGCTTATTATTAGAGATGAGCATTGATTTATTTAATTTAACGATACTGAAAGGTTTTATTCTGATTGGGATTATCAAAATAGATTTCATATATCTGTAACCGTCGTCCTGAATAATTAAATTTTTCATTTTTGTCTGCAACTTTTATGCTTATTTTTTTATTTTTATAAAACTTCTTAGCAAATACGTTTATCTGTGTTACTTAATAACTAAAGCAATTTTTTCTAGGTTTCTCATGAAAATGTGTTAATTATTAGATACATTGAGTTTAAACAAAATTCAACACAAATATTTTAGCATATTTAATAAATTCAGAGGTGATTTGTTTGTAAATAATTAAAATATCTGATAAAATTTTAGAAACAGCAAATAATATATAGAATATATAGACAAAATATCACGATTTTTAATAAGACCTACGTAGTCTAATTTCAGTGTCATTTTGTTGTTACAACTGACGCTGTACTTTTTAGTCCTAAAAATAAAATGGTGTATTTTTATTAGGTTTTGACACTTAAGCGATTTTTTAAGTTGCTTATTAGTCCTGGATAAAACGGTTTCGCAATTAAGAAGCTAAGTACTGTGTAATACAGGTGTTTTGTTTTATTTTACGTGTGTAATACATTTTTTTTGCGAGTCGTTAACACTCCGCTTTGTTTTGTGTTAGTTTTTTGTTGTTGAAGCAGGACAATATACGTACTCGTAAGTATATGCTTACATAAGGAAGCAAATTGTGCAAACTCGTTGGAATTTGCCACAAAAAAAGGGATGTAAGTGACATAGGGAACTATAGGCCCATAGCCATACTCACTGACATTAACAAGATATAAAAAATAATCCACAACAGAATTGAAAATTACGTAAAACACTTTGACATAACAACGTTCAAAATGAATACAGAAAAGGTAAAACAACTACCCGCGCTATTTTTTTGACAATCCAAAATGTACTTTAACCTCCCAATAAAGACGCACTAAAAAACCTAAAAAAAAATTGGTCAATACAAACGCGGTCAAAACTGCATATCATGCATATGTTGAATCTAGGTTACGCTATGCTGTAATTTTTTGAGGTAACGCTAGTGGCTCAGAACGCCTTATACAAAAGCCATGTAGTTATAATAAATATTTTTGGTTCAAACCGACATCACTGTAAAGACACTTTTCGTGACAAATAAATATTAACCTTTTACGGCCTATTCATTCTCAAAGCCTTGCTTTTTGTAAGACATAATGTTGATCTGTTCGAAGAGAATATAAGAAACCATGCAGCCAATACCCGACATTAAAAAAATCTAAAGTCCGATTGCTTCAAATATACCTTTCTTCAGAAAAATGTTGCCTCCACAAAATTATTGCTTTATATAACAAATTTAACACATCACCTGAGAGTATAAAAAATCTTCCCACCCACGACTTGAAGAAGAAATTAAGAAATGTTCTAATTTCTAAAGCTTACTATGGAGTTAGTGAATACCTAAATGATGATTCCTTTAAAAACTATTTTATGTAAATATAATTTCAGTGTTTTTTGTAAACTTTGTGTATTATTATTATTGTGACATGTTCCACGTCTTTTTGGATATTTAGAACAAATAAAGATTATTATTATTATTATTATTATTATTACCTAAACTTGGAAATGTTGTTATAAACATGCAGTGTTTTCTCTATTTACTTATTTTTTTAGTCCCTGATGACCAACGACCAAATACGTATATTACAATTTTCTTTAATAATTCGAAATTTTGGGAGCTCATCAATAAAACTATCTTGTTAAAATATGCAATGGAATTTTTCTCAAAGCCATTTTAACAAATCGAAGAATACATAATATTAAGTTGAATTCTAGATGATTTTGATATTCTCTTCTTGGTCTGCCGACTACAATTTTTCTGTCAGTTTATGCCCTGAACTTATCTAATAAAGATTTCAACAAAAAACATTGCTATCACAGAAAACATATCGCCACCAAGATATGTTTCGTATTCATAAAAATTTTAGTATCCAGTCGAGTGCTATCATCTCACAAACCAAATTTTACAAATTACCCCTTAGGCCGTTTCATCTTATTCTGATATTTCCTAATCTAATTCGACGTTCGCCACTGATCAGTCCATCAATCTAAGTGATCTTTTCTTCTACTCGCGATGAAACGGGTCGACAGCTGCTTTCGTCTCAGGCTCCTCATAGCGCTCAAAGTTTTTTTGCCGTTTAAAAACACGAGCCCTAAAAGCGCCAACTCAAACCGAATCGTAATATTCGTAAATCTCTTCAGCGTTTTTTTTTTACAAACGTCGGTTACAATCAAGTTTTCTTTTTAACGTGAACAGACTGCGCAAGTGTATGATAAATATTAATGCGTTTCTGGCTTTAAAGTTTAGAAAAGTAATCACAATACGTGTAATCAGGCATACGGCGAACAGATAACCGTATAGACTTGAATTATGTTAAGTCAAGCAAGAAGTTTAGAGATTAGAAAGCAGATATCGATCGAATTTCGGCCTGCCAGTTACACCAGTATCAGCAACTTTGCTACCGCATTATGTCAAAGATTTAAATGTGGATATCTTCATGGTAAGAGGAATATCCACGTGTGTCAGTTGTTGGCGCCAAATGACGTCATGTGGCACCAAGCCTTTATTTGCATATAGCTGCACTATTATTGCACATACAGGGGTGAGGTGAATAGTTTTTGGGCAGCTTATACAGGGTGGTCCACATAGAAGGACCAGTATCGGGATCTCGTTAACGGTAAGAGCTACAAAGAAGTTAAATTTAGACAAATTGGTCCCCTTTCTGAGACCTATTTAGTGATTCCTTAACGTTTTAAAATGTTCCATGGCACGCTAGATAATAAACAAAAATTTAAAAAAGTTTTTTTAAATCGTTAACAACTTGGTTACACTTGAAACTTGATGGTGAAAAAATATTTTTGGGAAAAAAGTTATAGATTTTATTACGCACTGTAGAATAGAAACATTCATATGTTTCAATACTGTTTAAATTTTTACGTAAATTACAAACTTGCATTTTTTTAATGGAAACCGTAGTTGGCTACGTCCTAATGAAAAAGCTTTTTTCTTTCTCTTTTCAATAACATAAGTTTAAATGTATTTATTTTAATATTTAGGCTCAAAACAATTAAAATCCATCACATATTCCCTATGAAGCTTAAGAGGGCCATGAATTAAAACAATGTTAAAACCAATTAATGTTTTTATTTTACAGTGCGTAAAAAAAAATCTAAAACTTCATTCCCAAAAATATTTTTGTACTGACAAGCAAAACAAGCAAAACCAAAATTTCAGATCAATACCTTTTTTCATTCTTCATATATTTTTAATGCCCGGTCTCAATCAACCACCCTGTATACCTGTCTTGTACAATACTTTGTATTACAAATTTATGAATAAAAGAATATTTGAATTTGAATCAACAATTGCTTATGTATTGAACGTATCAAAACAATTGTGTTTATTGATCTTGATGAATCAAAAATCGGTTCTGCAATTCGAATCGACTATTTTACTTTATCGCATGACGTTAAATCGACAGCAATGTTTAAAATTATTTCCAAAATACTACTTTAGTATATAAGTCAAAATAAAGGTTTGTGACACATTTTATTGCCACGGTATTGGTATTCGCTGTTTAAATATTCATAACGTTGCCTCAATTTTTTTTCCGGTATTTGTTCCGAACGTGACTGGAAATATTCAAATGGAATTTATATAAACAGCGAATTACATAAGATAAATAGACCACCTAATGAAACACAAATGTAATTGTTGTATTTACAAAAGAACGGCGGTAGACAATATAATTTTATAACCTAATTAATAAAGCTGTCAACGGTTTACTGGAGTATTACGTAAACAAATAAATTTTGATCATAAAATTTGTAATATTTTTTATTACACGCAAATAACAGATATAATGCTTTATTAAAAATGATTAAGAACTTTTTATAATGTAATTCCAAAAAGTCATAACATTCGTTTCTATAAGTTGAATATTAGATTAACACAGCGATTCTCAACCCCGCGGGACGCGCCCTTGGGAGGGTCACGAAATGGGGAGGCGCGAAGAAAAGTGGAAATTAAAGAAAAACGTATTTTTTAAAACAACGAAAACACAAATTATAAGATACATTCTGAAAATGAATCAGTCGCACGTATGATAGGTTCTTAGTGAGTCTTCTAAATAGGGCCCGACTTTATATTTATTTTTAAGTTTACATCAATAAAAACACACATTTTAATAATATTATGCTGTCACAGAACGGTCAAGAAATAAAAACAAATAGTGTTTTAGCAGGACGAAGCGATTGAAAAAACATATGAAAATAGAAGGTGCAGTAAAATTTGATTGAAAAAAAGGGAGCACAGATACAAAAAAGTTAAGAAACACCGTGTTGGAAAAATATTTCAAGAAAAATTTTTAACTTAAAAGTACATGTAGGTACCGTTGTATAACAATAAAGTTTTTATTTTACGTAATCTGCCAACACATTTTTTTTTAAATGAGCGTCCTATTTTTATAATATAACTATTTCAAAAAGAAAACTAAACACAATATAAACCGAATTTTAAACCCCCAAAACTTAAAAGTTGTGCTAAAAAATGTAAAAGTGGATAACAATTTTTCAAAGTTGATGACAAATATGTTGAGTACTCTGTAATATACATTTTCAAGTCGTGTTTTCAATTGAATATTTTAATTTTTTTCTTTGGTTCTCTGAAAAGTTCTAAGACACTACTTTTATTATAAAAATTTAATAAATCGCACAGTCCATTAAAAACAGCATAAAAAACCGATCCAGAAAAATTATATTTAACAGCATCAAATCCAGAAAAGGGCTGTTCCAAAAAACTAGGAAAAACGATTTTTAAAGTTAATACGTTCGTTTGTTAATTATTCCAAAGTCAATTCAAACAAAAAGGCGGTTTCCCCAAGCACCCAATTTTGCAATGGTTCCTTTGGCTTGTTTTTTTTGTATATTAACAGATTTTCAAATACTGGTGAATTCAAACAATTCGCCTTGAAAGTCTAGCCTGAGGTGATATTGAGAGTTTTTAAAACTGTTTAAATCTCAATTCGTATACAGCAGATGCTATCAAGTACCCAGCGTTGCCCAATCTACAAAAATTGTAATGATATTGTTGATGATGTGTACATTTAATAATAAAATTAAACTTTTCCAATAAAATGTCTAAATACTTTTCTAGTTTTGAAAATTAAAATGTAAAGTTTAGAGAACATTACCTATAATAATAACTTAACATGCCATATAAACTAAGGCGTCAGTTTTTTCATGGCAAACTTAGTTACGAATTCACAATAGTAAACTTTTATATCTGATATTTACATAAATCGATAGCATTTACTTTTCTCTTTCCAATGATATTATTTGTTGAATAAAAATAAAATTAAATTATTGACTAATAGGTACATAAACTTTTAAGCATATTACAATTGTCATAATTTTATTTAAATAAATAAATTATATTACTGTCGAAAAATAACTGTTTTTTTTTTAAATTAAATATTAAAAGACTCATAACCAACTTGTCGGTTAATATTCGTGAGGAAAAGATAAAATTATAACTGTCTTGTTTTTGTTTTTCAGTTTTTCCAAAATTATCGCTGTCCACCTTCATAGCCTATTCAAAAATATTACGTTGCCCTAATTATTTATAATATAATCGCGCTATCTTGAAAATATCAGTTTTAGGTATAAAACATGGTTAATGTTTTTGAGTGACTATAAAACTTTCTGCTAGACTAGACTATGTAAACACATATTGGGTGTTGTATTTAGGAAAATTGAATTATCGACGTTTAAAGTTGTACAAGTTTGACCAATGTAGTTGTTGCAAAGTGTTAATTAGCTTATTGTCAACCTACATTTAAAAAAAAATTTACTTGCCTTTGCAAAGTTCTTAAATGTTGAAAACTGCGAGTTTAACAAAAACGGTTGACTTTAGACCCATATAACTCTTAACATTTTTAAATGTAAATTTAAAGAGGAATCCAAAAATATAAAAATATACAAGAGATTCTATTTAAAACTTTAAAGTTTAGGTTCGTTTTCGGTTGAAACGGAAGTCGTATTGCAAACTCTATCGAATCCGGAATATACTATAACGGTCAGATGCCAAACTTCATTGGAATATTTTAAATAGATATTTGTTTGTTTCCATACTTTTGCGCATCCCTGTACATTAGGCGAATCTCTATAGTGGTTCAAATTGAGTTTTTCTTATCTAAAAATTTACCGGTCTAATATGTTCGTTAATACAGTAAGATAGTTTTATACTCATTTTATCTATAAAAAGTAAAATTTTTGTAAGCTTAATTAGTTTGTATATCACTGAATTTAAAACTTTGAAATCATCGCGGCGCTTTGGCGTTCGACTCTCTTACATCAAATTAATAATGTTCAAATTTTGAGCATGCACATAAACAATAAAAAATTTGAAAAAGTGTCACAACGATAATTAAACCATGATTAATCACCTCATCATCAAAATTGTCGTGATCCATCTTCGATACCATTCTTCATACGTTCAGCTTTTGTCCTTAGTCATGTCCTTGGTAATTTATTTGCAACACGTCATCTTGCACATTTCTATACGACATTAAATATTAATCATGTTTATAACTGCCGGTAAAACCATACCAGAACCTTATTAATCTTAGTTTATCGCCATATTTTCCTTACAGGTTGATCGTCGTCACGTGAAGACGCAAATCTGTGATGGTATGCAATTTACATCTCTTGGTATGCGGAAAAATGTTGAACTTCCTGCTGATGACGATAATAATCCTGCAAAAATAAATACATCTGTTTAAAAACTTTAATCGCTAACCCATTAAGGCCGAAATTTTTTTAAATTTAGGATTTTTTGATGTAGAGCATATACTTAATAATAAGCTTTTTTTTAAGAAAAAACAAGTAACTTTTGCAATAACGACTGTAACATAAATGTAACGCTAGGACATTTAACTGCTTTTGTTTAAGTCTTTAAAGAACACTTGGAATTTATGCTTTTATTAAATATTTATTGTTTGCACATTGTATTTGTATGAAAAATTACACATTTTATTTCCAACTCGAATGGGCTCTTCCCTAATTAACAGGGGCGGATCTAGGTTTTTCGGGGCCTAGGGATTATAGAAGTCCAATGGGGCCCCATTTTTTGTTAGATTAAGAATCTTTAAATTGGGGTTTAAAATTCATTTTTAATAACACCAAAGTCAGAGTTGAAATATATTTATTTATGAAATGGTTTTGAATTATGTTACATTGATTAAAATAAAACAAATAGATAATACTGTAAATGATCTTATCATTATATTATTATTATTTTTTTTTTTTACTACACGATAAGTGCTCATTGTTAATGAAAAAGTATTAAAAATGTATGATAATAATTCAATTTTTATGGGCCCTTGACACTTGGGGGCCCAGGGCTTAAGCCCTATTAGTCCTTATGTAGATCCGCCCCTGCTAATAAACTGTTTACATCAGGGGTCTCTAACTTAAATGTTTCCAGGGGCCAGTAAGTTAGATTTGTGAGTAATACGGGCAGTATTGAAGTGCGAATCTTTTTTTTAAGGTCACTATCCTTTATCTTTAAGTTTTATAATTAGTGACGCGAGCCGTATTTAAGTGAGGATCCTTTATTTAGGTCATCAGCCTTTTTTAAAAGTTTTTTAGCAGTAGCGGCCAAATTTATTCAATAGTTGAGGTCGCCAGTTTGCGGCCCCTGGTTTACATCCATGCTTTCCATAATATTTGATCATGGATTCATCATAGTCCAATTTTTCAGAGGGCACAAAATTATGTAAAAAACGCGCTTTTGGCAGCTCCATAAATGGACGAATTTTGTATATTTTATCAGAGAAATCAATTTTGTTATTATCTGCACAGTATCTCATTGTCTGAATAAATCTATGCCTTCTCCATTGCATTGCTAACTAAAATATTTTTTATATAGGTACCCGGGTCCCAATAGAATCGCTTTTCTGTTTTTTGATCGTATCCAATTACAATCAAGATTGCTATAAAACAACGAAATTCATCCCTTGATGTATTGGGATCCTGAGAGTTTTTAAAAGCAGCATGATTTCTCGTTTCACGGAAGAGCAGCTCTATTACTTCGTCATCGATAAATTTTTGAAAAATCTCAACATAAGAAATATCACGATACTGTTCGTACGTATTATTAGGAAAAGATAGACCTTTGGGTTCTATGAAATCGGCGTTTTTTATCCAGTTGATTTGATCTGTAAGATTGATTTTCTGGAAAATAAAGCTAACAGTAGATACTTGCATTATTTTCTTGTGTACTGTGAGTGTGACCTTGCTTTTTTAACTAATATTTCTTCCTTATTTTCTGTCGTTTTTATATACAAAAATTACATCAATGGTATAAACGTCAGAAACACTGCATGGATAAAGCTTTGGGTTACATACATTGTGTCCAAAAGGTATGGAATATGCTATATGTATATCTCGGTAAATATTCACTTTAGGGAAAAACTTTTTGAATAAAAGTTGTTTGGTACTTAGTTTTCCACAATTGGACAATATTTTTTTTAATAACAAAAGCGCTATGAAAAACAATTAAGTTTTTTTAAATGGCAAGGTACCCCAATATTATACTCATTTGATAGAGATTTTTTTCTCTTTTCAATAATGGGGTCACTTTAAAAATTAAGTTTATGCAAGAGGGCGGAGAATATCGAAAATTTAAAGGATCGTATTAGAGAAATTACACCTGAAATGGTTGGGAATGTTATAAACGGGTTTAAAAACCGAGTTTATCATTGCCAAGCTGTAAATGATTCACAGTTTAAACACTTATTGTAGATTTCGTCAAACAATTTTAGTTCTTATGATGTTTTTGTTAAAAATAAATATCTACTAATCAATTAAAATAATTTTTGCGCTTTTCTCAAAAACTTAAGTAAGGGTACTAAAGTTTTGCATCATAAAAAGAGAAAAAAATTCTCTATCAAAAGAGTATAGGTAATATAGGGGTTTCTTGTCATTTAAAAAACTTCAATTGTTTTTCATTGCGCTTTTGTTATTCGAAAAAAATTGTCTTATGGTGGAAAACTAAGTACCAAACAACTTTTATTCAAAACATTTTTCCCTAAAGTGGATATTTACTAAGATATATAGCATATTTCATGCCTTTTGGACACACTGTATATGTAACGCAAAAAATAAGAGATAAGAAAAAATATGTAAAATTTCAATTTCGAAAATAAAGTGATTTTATGTCGTAGTATAAATAGTTTGCTTTCATATGAGACCTCACACATGTAATTTTGAAAAACAATAAAGCGTCTACAATATTTACTCAAAGCGAATGGCAATCTATTGTCCGTTTTATAATTCTTCGGTTTTGAAAAATAAACAAACTGTAATGCGGTAAAAAAAAACAATAGGCTCTGTATATCTTGAAATGTATCTATTTGTGACTGCATAAGTAGCAATACTTATTAGTAGAAATGCCAATTTGTCCCGATATGATAAAATACACAGTTTTCTGCATGCTTTACTTATGTATATGTAACGCCAGGCTATAATGGGTTTTAATAAACAAAAGTGGAACTAGCTTAGAAAACACGAAACATGTAGAGAAAGACGTGGTTGAGAATGGGGCAATTATAGATTATAACGTACAGCCTAGTCCTAATTGCAACAATTATTAAGTTGGGCTAATTCTGACGCAATGGATAATTAAATTTGCCCCCATTTCATCGATTTTATGTTAGCTTTCAAATAATACCAAGATAAATGACCGAAAGCTGGACGGATTATGTGTAATGTCAATGTGTAGGGCACAATAAAACCGGGCTTGCCATGTTTAATGGATTTTTTTTTGAAACCTAATACCCTCCGAACGTATCTAATTTTTTATTCTGAATTATCTTTTTATCTGAATTCCCAAGCGGGATTACCTGAACGTCTTTTCAATCATGGAATGAAACTGGGATACACGTTAAATAAAAGTTTACAAAATTGGTAGGAGAACACAAAACTTTACGAAAACGCAAGGGTAGAAAATGTATAACATTAGTCGCTGTGAGTGTGAATACATCAACATTAGACGAACGTGACGATAAAAATTTTGCTGTATCGTAGCTTTAATTAGGCAAAATAATCGGATAGGATGCTTTAGGAAATTAAACAAACATTCCATAAAAAATACCAAAATGCTGTATAAAAATAAACAGGGTGTCCCAATTATACACCGCCAAAAAGTAGGTGCATATTCCTGAGTAAAAATGATGACCATTTGTCAAATATTTTGTTATCCGAAAATGCTTCCTTTCAAAGGTAGAGACCTCCAAAGTTGCAAGAAAAAAAAATTAAAAAATCGATTACGTTCTAGCCGTTTAAGCTAGGGCTATCAAACTTGGCCGAAATGTTTAGGTGTTTCCCATTGACTTTGTGGGATAATTAGAAAGAAAACAAGTAATTGGAAGTATGATTTATACTCAGGTCATCCGCTTACCATCTTCAGAATTTTTTTCTCTGAAATAAAATTGAAAATGTCATTCGTCCATAAAAAAGTACGACTAAGGAGGAAAAATTTGTCCCTCTTTGTTTTTTGCTGTAAACGCAGCCGTTTTCGAGAAAATTAGCACTAAAGATGCATCGACAAACGCTATTTATACACCTCAAATATTTTTTTTACTAAACTTAGTTGGCTAATGTCATGCTTGAAAAAAATTCTGAAGATGGTAAGCGGATGACCTGACTGAATTCTACCCAATATGAACATAAACGAACCAAGGTAACCACCAAAATGAATCATTTTATATTGGCATATTTTTAATGGTGCATGTTTACTTATTTTATTTTTTACTCAAAAACGGTAGGTTTTACGAGAATAACTAAACAATAATAAAAGTTTCTAAATAAATCAAGCTTTCAAAGTAAAATTTTTAACTTCCAAAATTTCACTCCACCAATAAGTTCTGATTTTAAAAAAAAAACAACAGGGGTCGCACTTTTGAGCCCCATGTGAAGGTGGGAGATGATTGAAAATATTACAGTGGGAAACCTTTTTAATAATTATAAAACATATACCAAATATCATTCTCCTAGGTTTATTAAAATTTGAGATACAAAATCAAAACCTAATTTTACCGCTCCCCTTTAGGGGGGTGTAACTCTGAAAGGAGACGTCTAAGGAAACATTTTTATATTATATGAAAGAACACCCTTAATTTTCGATAAGGAATCATCTCCCCTGTGTGTAGCAACCGGATTTTGCTGTAAAACAAATATTTTTTCCTCAAACAAAATCTATATTAGCTTTAATGAACAAAAAAACAAATCTTTAAACTGTTTAGTATCTTAATAAACAACCAAAATTTTGTGGAAATATTTAGAAATATCCTTCATGCACATCCATTTGACGTTTTTTTCCAAATTAAATTAAACCGCTAGCCTACTGCGACAACCTTCTTTCGAAAAAGAGAAGAAAAAAACTCCAAAGTTTCAATTTAGTTCAAGGTTCTGTAAGAAAAGTTTCGTTTGATTTTGTTTCGTGTAGAAAAATTGACCAAACAAAGTATAATAGGACATCTCCTATTAATTTAAAATTGTTTTTTATGCAATTTTACCAACTAATGAATTATTTACAAGTCGTTCATGCAAGTCCATCGATTCATACTTTTATTCTACTCTCCTTAATAATTAATCCAAACTAGATTATTTTAACATAGATCTAAGAAATATTTTTAATGCATTTAAGTTTCATAAAATAATTTTGATTTTAAAATTTTCATATTTTTCAACAAAATGTGCTTTGATCAGTTCAAATAAAAACTTAGAACAGGCTTTTCGTCCACGTTTTTATTCTTAATTACGTAATAAAACAATCAAATTTGTGTTTAGATCGCAACATGCCCAAAGTTTTTAACTTAAGTACCATTTTTGTAGTAAACAATAGCAAGTATTTCATTGTTTTAGTCTATAAAGTTTAAGAAAAAAAATTGAAGTGCGGTTTTAACCAAACAAGAATAAGTGTGTGTGTAGTTTCAGAGTAAACTTTGTCATAATTCCATGTATTAAAGCAACAACTTTCATACAAAATTTGTATGTAAGAACATGCTCGTGGTATCTTAAGATAAGTTTTAATTACTCAGCGTAGCACGCGCCTAATTTACTTACATTAACGGGTTGCACTGGAGAATTCTACAGTACACGCGTTGCTCGCTAAGGTTGTACAACTTTGTACCGTATTGCAGTGACAGTTAACAATTTAGCAGGAGTAGCTGGCGTCGCGACGCGTCCTGCTGGATCAACAGCGCTGGCAGGACTGGCTAGATCCCGGGTACAGTAGACGCATGCGTCCTGCTGCATTGTTTATAATTTAACAGCGAGTAAAACGTTCTCATTTTTTTTTACATTTCCCTCACATTCTTTTATTATTATAATAGGTGAGGTGACAACCAGGGTCTTAGGTTTTTTTTTGTAACAGTCAAAGTTGTTTTTTGCAACTCTGTCAAAAGCACAATAAAATTAGTGAATAAACTGCAGAATTTACTTTTAAAGACTGAACATTTTTAGGTTATGAAAACTTTAATTAAATGCATCATAAGTTGCAAGGATAGAACGTAGATAACGGTTTTTTTTTTTGTTGAATTAATTCATACTTTTTTTGTTTATAACCACGACACTGACAACTAATCGTTGCGTCTTTATTTAAAACTGTAAGCCAAAAAAAAAATCTAAATGAACAACGAAAATAACTAACTAAAATTAAATGGGAATATGATTCACGATACTGTAATTATAAATAGCATTAAAACAAGAGCATGCTCTCACAAATTGCTTCGCCAACTTGTGCAATAAATCGTGCAGTATCATAAAGCAGGTTAATCAAAATAATTTTCTTGACACTGGCACAAAACGCTGTAAAATGTGGTTTGAGAAAATCATTAAAAATACTCCACGAAAACAAAATTGCTGCAGTATTTCAGTCACAATATTTACAAGTAAATGCCACGAAGATGGCTAAGAGCTTATTGTAATCGAAGCTTTGCGTGACGTTAAAATTAACAACGATGAAGTTTTCATGGTTTTTTAATTTTTCTAACCTAATGCTCTCTTTATTCGATCAATGTGCTGCTAGCAGTAGCCCTTACTGCGGTCAAGCTTATGCTCCGTACCAGTTCACAATAACATGCTCTGATTATTGATTATAACACTAAAGTGAGCAGCACTTCTTAAACGGCTTATGAAAAGCGCAATAATTCTGCTATAAATAGGATCGGGATAGAAATGAAGTCGCATTAGTGCAATACGATGTTCTAGTAGTAACTACATCCGTATTTAATCTTGTTGAATTAATTGTCTTTGCACCTGGAGGCCTGAAAAAAATTTATAAGTGGTTTTTCATTAGTTGCGTATAGCGAAACTCATGGAATTATACTATAAAAGTGGATTTTATTAGTTTTGTTTGTTGTACAATATAAAAAAAATTTTTCGTTCCTTGATTTTTAGTTGTGAACATGTTATAAAAGCATGTTTAGGAGTAAATATTACTAGTAAATATTACGTTCTATAAGCAATCAATAACTTTAATAGTAAATGTCTGTGTTAAAAATCAATTTAAATTCTTTTAAACTAAAGTTTAGATCAGTGGTTCTCAACCACCGTGCCGCGGCACTTTAGTGTTCCGCATGGGGTTGGTTAGTGTGTCGCGAGATTTTCCAGACTCACAAGGGAGGGTCATGATACGTTGTCACTAGCATTTGATTAAAGCTGTGTTTATTGGAAAAATAGGGCAAAAACTGAAAAGTTTGTACAAAAAAGTCATTTTTGAGATCGCGTTGGCCATGAAACCGTCAGAGACAAAATCTACATTTTTCTATTTACCAATGTGCGCATCCTCTGTAAGTAAAATGGTGCAAAGTTTAAAAAAAAATCTTAAACGGTTCCGGAGAAAAACGTCAAAAACGAAATCCCTGCAGAGGCGCTATGATTTGAGAAGTTGTATAACTAAATCTATACGACTTGCATTTACAAAGATCTCGTTTTTCGCGTTTTCCTCCGGAACCGTTTAAGATTTTTTCAAAAATTTTGCACCATTTTACTTGCAAAGGATGCGCGCATTCGTAAATAGAATAATTTAGATTTGGTCTCTGACTGTTTCATGGCCAACGCGATCTCGAAAATTACTTTTATTATTCAACTTTTCAGTTTTTCCCCTATTCTACGAAGAAAATGGCCAATGGCACATATAACTCTGCAAAACATTTAATTTTGATGTTCTTCATGCAATAAACACAGCCTTAATCAAATTTTAGCGACAACGTATCGTGACCTTCCCTGGTCAGTAACGTGGACAAGAAATGAGACTGGCCTCTTCATTTTTACGGCAGAATAAAATTGCTCCAAATCACCAAGCACAAGTTTCTCACTGAATAACATCATGAAGTAGTTTTTATAGTTTTTTTTTTTTTCGTTTGTTGTTTTATAAGATTTTTATTAATATAAATTATATTTTAAAACTTATTGTACCGTTAAAGTCTTGAATGTCAAAAAGTGTTCCGCAAGAAAAAAAAAACGTTGAGAACCACTGGTTTAGATCTTGAAAAGTTAAACGTAGTCCATGAGCCTCCAACAATTTTTTGAAATTTGAAAATTTATTTAAATTTCGTTGTTTATTAAGTGTTGCATTAAAGTGAATTTAAAGTATTTACAAACTTAACTACAATTATTATATAGATTGAATATAAATTGTCTGTACATGACAGTTTTATTAATTTTAGTCTGTTATGTTTTTGATATACCTTAATTCGACTTTTTTTAATGTTCTAAGGATATCGTTTTGTAATTTATTGAGTTATATTTCTTGAAAAATACTACTTAAATTATAATTTAAATATGTATAAGGTTTGTCGAAAAATATCGAAAGCATTAACAAATAAAATATTATAAAATACTCGCGCCTCCACCAAATTTAAATTAATTATACAGGGTGGTGCTTTTTTCGATGCTCACCATTGCTATCTTGGAAACGGTAAGAGATACAAGGTCGGTTAAATTAGAGAAAAGTTGCACATTTTTATGGCGATTAAGAATCTAAAAAGAAATCCTGGATATTTTGATTCGTTTTTGATTTATTACAAAAAAACTGAAAAATGTGATTTTAGAAAAATATTATTATCTTCCCTACCATTGACGCCATTTCATTTAAACTTGGTAACTTTATGTTTTTGACCGTCCTGGGTTTGATGACGTAAACAGAAATTTTCTAAGCCTTCTAGATTTCAAGTTGCGATAGTCAACTTTTTTATTTCTTATGGTCGCCATATTGAATTTTTACACCATCAGACAGACAAATAAATTAGCTTTTCAGATTGGTAACCAACATACCTTTTTTCTTTCAAAAAACTTGTTGAAATTTTAAAATTTGTGTAAATAATTCATAAAATCGAGAATGCTCTGAAAAACAGCTGAAACTATGATATAAATAAAAGCTACAGAACATTTTATTGGTCTAATAATAACGAAATTAAGGTTGTTGGAAACATATTTAGAAGATATGATAGGCGAATTGCCTTTATTAACAATTCAAAATCATCAGTAGTTTCAGCAAAAAGGAGCTGGTCCTCACAACGCCCGCATTGTAAAAGGATATTAATTTAGATATACCCGCTTTCAAAATTCATGACTTGGTACGGTTTGTCCTGTTCATTGGCCTCCGCGATCGCCATGTTTAACGCCTATGGATTACTTTTACATTGATCTTGTTTATGCAACCCTAACGGAAAATATTGAACATCTTCGCCGTAAAATCAAAAATGCTTTTGACTTTATTCCGAGACAAACTATCCTAAAGGCAGTGGACGAAATGAATTTGAGGACTAACCACTACATCATACATAACGGCGCGCACTTTAAACAATTTAAATAATTATTTATCTGGTGTTTTAAATTTATTGTCATTTCGTTATTTTATTAGACGTATAAAATGTTGTGTACTTTTAGTTATATTATAATTTCAATTGTTTTTCAAGGCATTCTCGATTTTATGAATTATTTACACAAATTTTCAAATTTTAACAAGTTTTTTGAAAGAAAAAAGGTATGTTGGTTACCAATCTGAAAAGCTAATTTTTTTGTCTGTCTGATGGTGTAAAAATTCAATATGGCGACCATAAGAAATAAAAAAGTTGACTATCGCAACTTGAAATCTAGAAGGCTTAGAAAATTTCTGTTGACGTCATCAAACCCAGGACGGTCAAAAACATAAAGTTACCAAGTTTAAATGAAATGGCGTCAATGGTAGGGAAGATAATAATATTTTTCAAAAATGTGCAACTTTTCTCTAATTTAACCGACCTTGTATCTCTTACCGTTTCCAAGATAGCAATGGTGAGCATCGAAAAAAGCACCACCCTGTATATTATAGATACATATTTGAATGCAGATAACTCATATTTTATAGTTAAAGTTTTACTTACTTTGCACTCACTGAATCGACTTCATTTTATAAAAAACAATTGGGTAAAGGATGTATTTCGTACTCATTTACCATTAATTTAATATTCCAGTTAAGCTGATTTATCAAACAAACAGAAACAAATAACTAAATTAGATTGGTACTGATAAAAATACCAAAGTCTTAAAGCTAGACTAGCATTTGAACAAGAAAATGTTCACCAAAAAAATATTTATTATACTTACCTATATTAATTAGATATTAAATTAAATAAATAATTTAGGAATGTTTCGAACTAGATTATTTAAATTATAAACTTGATTTCCGTTTAATTTCTTTTCGAAAAGCAATCATTTAATGATTTAAAATCCTTCTTACGTATGTTCACAACTGGTTTTCTCCCCGGTTTCAAATTTATGTAGGCAACTTGCACGACACAAGCATGTAATACTGGTAGCCTAAGCTTTCACGTACACTTTCCATCGATCTATATTATGATGTTAGGAGATAATTGAAACAGAAAACTTAACAACAATATGAATTTATTAATAAGTTCAGTATATTTATTCAAAAAACTATGTCAATATAATTAAAAGACAATTAATCCCAAACAGAACCGCACATTAGATACTAAAAGGTAATTTTATTCGAAATTTTCATTGTAGTGTCTTTCCATTACAGCAAAATTTTTTCATTGGTGTTTTCATGTTTAGCGTTTCACTTTCTTTTGATCCTATCGTTTTGGCTGTTGGACTGACTATTTTAGTTTCGCTTTCCTAAAAAATTAAACTTCAGGTGAGACCAGATAATTTTGAATTATTTTAGTGATTTAACTGTTAATATAAATAACTTGAATTGAAAATAACTTATTTTATTTTTATAAGCCATCTCTTGTAAAAAAGATTGATTAATTCCAAGACTTCCGTCTTTTACTCTATAAATTGATGAAGAGGAGAAAGTCATGAAACTGGTCTGAAATTTCTACAAGTAGTGATCCTTCATAAAAAGTAATAATAACAAATTTATTTTAGTCTAAAAACAAATAATATACAACGAACTTGAGATGCATTGTAAAATGCGATATGATGTTGAACAGCCAACCAAATTTTGCCATCAACCAACAATTTTTTTACAGCTTCTATATCCGGTGACATGAATCTGTCCTTATCCAGTGGCCTAAAAAAAGAAATTTGTTGTAACAAATTTAACTTCAAAATAATAACAAGGCATATTCTAAAACAAGTACCTATAGTTACGCTTTAAAACAAAAATGAAAATTAACTATAACTTTTTTGTCAGATTTTCTATACCTACATACCTTAAAGTATTTCTCTACACAGTTTTTACCATCACTGAGACATTTATCATAACCAACTTCTGCACTGCATATCGTATATTAAGTATTAAAACACAAGAAAAGGCGTCTTAAGTCCTCAAAACATTTCTAAATTACCTTCTACGTACCTAACAACTTTTCTTACTGCGAGATAAACTTCTTCCAGAGGCGCAGTCGTCTTCAATGGTCTTAAGAACTCGATAGCCTGACAAGCAGCGAGCAATTCAATAGCAATTACGTGCTCAACGTTTTCAACAATCTGTAGAGCTTTTCTAGCTGCGTAGCCACCCATGGATACGTGATCTTCTTGACCAGCGCTAGTACTCAAGCTGTCCACCGATGACGGATGGCACAGCACTTTATTTTCTGATACTGTTGAACCAGAATAATAAATAAATTGTATGGCATTAAGAAAGTGAAATTTAATACCCAGTGAGGCTGCTGTGCAATGGGTCACCATAAATCCTGAATTAATCCCACCATCTTGAACCAGAAAGGCTGGCAAACCGCTTAATGCTAAAAGACAGTAAATAATGCAACATTTTATTCAAAAAATTTAGTGAAACATAAATATAACACTTACATTGATAGTTCACTTAAGTTTATAATCTACTTTCATAATCTTTAACTCGTTTTTTAAATTGAGAATAATTCGATTTTTAAAAATTAGGTGTACATGTGTGAAATTCTTTGTCACTAACCGGGATTCACCAGTCTCTCTGTTCTTCTCTCGCTAATAGAAGCCAGTTCATGGACTGCTATTCCTAAGTAATCGAGAACTTTAGCGGGATATTCCCCATGGAAATTACCCCCAGAAATTATTTCCTCCCTTTCGGCAAACACAATCTATTCAAGTCAAGAAAAATAAGGTTACAAACAACATTATCTCGGTCTGTATTTAAAGGATACCGGATTATCTGTTCCACTGTTTAATTCTGTTGTGATGACGTTTTGTACAAAGTCGATCGTGTCGTGAACTATTCCATGAACTTGAGGACAACATCGCAAAGTATACGCATCCTGGACTCTGTTGCAAAATCTGTGACTCTCTGTGTTTGGAAAAGGAATGAGTATCATGTTGGGATGGATTTAATTAAAAATTTACCTGCTATTTGCGATGGGTAAGTGTCAGAATGGAGCAACGCTCTTAGTCTTTTAGCGACGGCAATTTGCCCTTTGTGGGGTCTGATTAGTTGTACATCAGAATCAAAAGCTCTAGATGTCCCTTTTAATACCTCCAAAGTCAATGCAGCGACTACATCAGCCTGTCTTGCTATAATTAAAGCTCTCTCTACTGCTTCGGCACCAATACTGGTGATAAGTTGGGTGCCATTGATAAGCGCAACGCCTTCCTTTGCCGATAAGTGAATGGGCTTTAAACCATGTTTCTCCAAAACCTAAACACAACATACATCAAATTATTTGCCCCTTGGATTTTTAATAGGGTAAGCAGATGTTTTTTTTTATGCAAGCTATATTACATTTGCAGCAGGTCCCCAACCAGTTTCCGGACTCCACATTTGTCCTTCTCCCATTAAGCCTAAAGCTAAATGCGCCAAAGGAGCTAAGTCACCACTGGCACCAACAGATCCTTGTTCAGGAACCCAAGACAAACACGAAGCTAAAACATTCATAATTACACAATTATTGTAATTGTTGGATTTTGTTTGTTAAGACCATTGAAAGCAGCGATTAGACTCTGAAGCGTTTTCAAGGATATTCCACTGTATCCTTTGGCGAGAACGTTTATTCTTAGTGCGAGTAACATCCTCGTTTTTGCTGGGCTTAAGGGATTGCCCACTCCAGCCGCATGAGATGTAATCACATTAACTTGCAGTTCTCTAACGATAAGAAACACATTGACAATGATTAGTAATTTGTATTAACTACTACATACTCCAATTTTTCACGAGCTATAGTTACTCTTGCGAAATCGCCAATGCCTGTGTTTATACCATAAACCACTTTATTTTCTTGCAAAATTTTTTCGACTAGGTTTCGGGATTTAGTAACATTTTCTTCGGCTGCTTTGGAAAGCTACAAAGTTACATTTCAAATTAAATGTTACTGCTTTTTGTTCTAGACTAATTTCGTAGCGCCGCACTATTACTTAGAAGGATAGATACATTTTAAAATTAATTAATTGAATGTACTCAAATACCATAAAATTAGCCTGGTGCCAAGTAATAATTTAATTAAAAATTATGTCTCACATTAAATTTAATTAGTTCTTATGAGTAACAAACTTTATTGTATACAGGGTGGTATCAGATTCAATAAAACAAAATATCATATACTTCAAAAAAAAAAGTAGACTATCGCCAGTCTAAAATATTTCATCGTAAAAAAAAATTATTTAAACATCGTTCGATGGAGAATTTTTCACGGTTTACAAAAATATGAGGTTAATGGGGATTTTCTCTTAAAATAAAAAACTTATAGGGGTGCGACAGTCAAACTGAATATTACTTAGTCCAAATTAAACCCGAGTTTGACGAAATTATGCTGTAAATTAATCTTCTTACCTGTATTATGTATTGTCCATTGCCCAATCTAACCAAAGTATCCGTTGTTAAGGTGTTTCCGTCAATTATACAAATCTGTAAACACAATCTTACTGCCCATCAAAATGTAATTAGTAAAAATACTGACCTCTTCTGGGGGTAGAAAGTTTTGCGGGCTATAAGGTGGTTAAGAATATTTTTTTAAAGAACAAAAGAAGACTATCATCGAATCTACTTATTGTATATAAAAAAAACTCTTAGCGGTACACTTCGGTGCATTATTTTTTATTAGATAATTAATTTTACTTGCAAAAAATAAATTGTTAAAACAAACCAGAACTTGATCCTAAAAATTTAATTTAATGGTACCGTAAACTTAAATCAAGTCTTACTTTTCAATATTATAAAGGATACAGTGGGTCTAACACATGTTTCAGTTCATCAGGAATAATACCACTTGCAGAATGGTCATCTGTTGTTAACACTGAAAAGTGGCTTAAGACAATTTAAAAAAGTTATTTTTATTGGTTAACTACATAGAAAGTAGTTGGTTTTGCATAAGACAACTCATTAAAAATAATATCAACGGCCCAAGATGTCTATAAAAATCGGTTTGAAAAAACAAATATGAACACAACAGTAATTAACCAATTGAAGTATTTATGCTGACTACCACTCTAAGGTAAAAGTAGAAAACAAATCAAAAAATACATTGAAAGGAACGAAATGACTTAACCAAGGATTCTGTATCTTCCCTAGATTATTCAAGATATCTAGAAAGGGCACTGAAAAGGTAAAAAAATTGAATTGCTACATCAAAATAAACATCTGTATGCATTGCGATTTGCAGACGATATGGTAATCATGGAGGAACTCATAAAAATGCCAGTCTATTTTGGTATCGTTTATCAGTAGTTGGATCTCTGTATACTGTGACACCCCGCTGCGATTAATTATTTTATGTTACTTCAATGTTATTTCATTTACTTTTAAATGAATAACATTGCAACAAATGCGGATGCAATGTAACACTTTAAAAGGGCCAGGTTATGAGGATTTCAACTTTAATAAAACACATTAACGTTAAAATATTAAGGTTATAACTTGGGTCCTACAACGCCAGCATTTGGGTTTCATCAATCAACAAACGATTTGTTGATAAATTTGTAAGTAGAACACACCACTCGTACAAATATGTGTTTATAGGTGAATGGCAAAGATGCAACTACAACAAAAAAGGGATAGCAACAGGAACCAAAATCTTGGGACAGTCGCACTTAGGTAGTTAAGAATCAACCACCGAGAAATGTATAGCCGGTCGAAAAATAAAGGAGTTTGTTGTTGTGTTTTATTTGTTTCTTACTGGGTAATTATTGCTCTAGACCTGTGTATAACGGAAAAGAACGTTTGAGGGTACAACCACCTTAAAAAGACGATCACGACCCATGATAAACAATAAACGTAAAACTAATAAGTACTCTTCCACAACAGTGCGGCCTATGTACAGTGCGGCCCGTCACAATACATTTCGGTATCGAATTTGATTATTAATTGATTATCAATTACTAAGTTGACTTGGAAATTAATCTTTCTTGTCTGTAAGAACTAATTTATTTCGGTTTAATTTTTTGTGTTGCTTAATGTTTTAAACAAAGTTTGAATTTGTTTAATAAACGTTTAGGGCTAGTTATCCTTTTTTCTATGATTCCGCATTTTTCTTCCTTTTTATTTTAATAGTAGCTATGCTATTTCTTCAGCTACAAGTTTCTCTTTTTCGTCCGAGTGTTTGGACGATATTATATTAGACTAATGATGCAATTATCTCTCTTTATTCTTTAATCTCTTTGTATGCTGCACTGAGCTGAGATTTTAGAGTTTCTAAATTCACCGATTCTTTATTTTCAATTGAAAAAGATACATCCTCCATTTTTGTTGTTATACATCAATCGAATATCCTTTCGTTGGAATACTGACGTTAATCCAGCATTTTGTTGTTCCATTGTCTCATCGTTGTATAAAACTGACTTCTCGCACTCATAGGAAATCTCACAACTTTGCTGCTCCCTTGAAAGGAATATTAAGTTGTCTTTAGTGCTTCAGTCCAGTCCAAAAGCACTATCCAGCACCATAGTCTGGGACTCTACCATAAATGCTTGCTGACGTATGGACAGTATACTTAATTCGTTTAATATTACTTATGAAATTACTCAGGTTATTTACACTAACACTATCTCGCTTTACTTGATAAGAACACGAGTGCCAAATTAGCACGCCCTTACGATTTAAAAGTCAAATGAATGCTTATTAAAGACAATAAACATAAAATGCGACTGTAAATAAACTTCACGAAGTATGGATCAGAGATCTGGCATTTCGGAGAAAAACTAATTAAAAATCTCCTTTCCACAGAAATAATTTTGATAGGTTAGCAGGAAGATAAAGGTTAGAAAGAATAGCAAACCAAAAAAAAACGAGAAATTATAACGATAAAACATAATATTTTTGACATTAAATGCTGGGAGGATATATGTCGAATTCTAGAAGAATGAATGCCTAAGGAAGTGTAGCAGTAGCACCCATAGGGAAGGCAGAAAGAGGAAGGCCCAGAATTTATTGTAGAAAAGAAATCGACTCGGAAATCGGAATTGAGATCAGTGGGGATTAGGAATTTGAAGACGACAAAGAACATTTCACACCAATAATATACGTTTAACAAATGAAACTATTTCAAATGTTTAATAGGATCGTTTTAAATACTTGCCAATTTGTACAAAATCATCATTATCAAGCACTTCGATTATGGCGTCGTCTGGATCCAATATCGCACCTCCTCGAGTTTTTCTGACTTCCTGCACACTTCCTTTAACTTCATCTGTACTCTTATTTCCCTGTACGATTTTTTCGTACCTTTTGTAAGCTTCTTCGCCCAACCATCTTATTGTATTTTTTCCTAAATTAATTACAAGCAGATGTTAACGAAAGTGTCGCCTTTATTCCTTCGATTTTAATAAAATCATGATCGAAAAATTGCAATGCGTTTTGTTTATGCCAAATTCTACTTTACTATAATGTTTTGATAGCAGATCAAGAAATTTAATTATTATTTTTATACTAATATAAAATATATACTTTTACCATCTTTGCAAGGGATTTGCAACCACTTGCCCTTCACTCTAGCCGACACTTTCATTGTTATAGAAGAGTATCCACTGGTCTTTCGAAGCGCTAGGAAGTGTGTTATCTTTTTATGATAGTGCGAAGGGTAATCTAAAAAAAACGAGGCTAGTTTTTACTAATCGCGCGATGATAATACAATGTATTGTAACCAGGGCTGAAAAACTTAACCTAACAATACCTGATAACGGTATAATAACAATTTACTTTAATTTTTGGCACAATAACGTAGCGATATTTTAATAACGTTATATGTATCGTTATAATAACCAATAAGAGTTGATAAATATTTTGTATCGTTATTCTCTCTGAATTATTCTACAATATTTTGTTATTTTTATTGTGAGAGAATATTTTTGCTTGTGTTTCAAATATAAAAATGAAAATAGAATATCTAAACGTAATTTTGTATTATTTTTTAAAGTTACATTTTACAGATCCCAAATATAATTTGAGAGTTACAAATAAATGTTATTTTTGTAACGTTATGCAGGGTGTCCTAGCCAAGACGAAATATTCGTTAGCTCTGTTATAAGTGAAAATTTGTAAAAAGTTTTGAATCAAAATTGTTTGTAGTCACTTATTTTATAACCTAAAATTATTTTTAACTAATCACAGTGTTTTGTTTTTACACACCGATAGTAATTTTTTTGCTAAGGGTAACGGCCTGAAAAGTTACTTTTTAGGCCGTTGCTAAGGATAACGCCGGTAATGCAGCACTTTATGGCTGCTAACGCGTCCGTCAAACAGCTGTTTCTAGTACGATCGCACAAAAAAGATATTACTAAAATTATTATTCAAATATAAGATTTGTGAAAAATGTCGAAAACATATGTATAACATAAATGACCAAGCACCAAAATAAAAACCTTAAAAAATTATTTTATATGCAAGAAATGCATAAACTTTATTTTATGGAAAAAAATAGATAAAGGATGAGTTTCGCGCTTATTATTCATTAATCATTTCAGTTCATTTGAGATACCTATAGGTCAATAATAAATATGAATTTTTTTGCACAAATTAATGTTTTGCAAATAATTGAATAATTTAAAGTGACCAATAAAATTGTGTTGCATTAAATTCCATAATATTCTATACGTCAATTAATACAAATAAGTTTAATTACATTCTTATTTATATTAAATAAACAAAATAGAGCTTCTGTTGAAGAGACGATGACCTTAAAAGTGATAAAATATTTCAGTAAAAGAATTATTTTACTTGCGTTTATTATGTAAAAATCTTTTTATTTTGATTTATAGAAAATGTTTAGTGATTTAACTATAAATTAATTACCTAAATAATTTAAGAATCGTTTAAATTACTTTACGTATATAACAAAAGTGATTTGCATTTTGTTTTTGTTCCAAAAAAAATTGAATCGTTTATGTATGTCCCTGTTGCGAACTTAGCATCTATTTTTCGTTCTAGCTTCGATTGTGTGTAGGCAACATGCACGACACAAGTTTGTAATACAGGTAGCCTAAGCTATCAGTTAACCCGCTCCATAATTTAAAAAAAGAAGCTAACACAAAACAACAAACTTAACAACAATATTCATTTATTATTCCGTTCAGTATATTAATCATCTCCATCAATAGATATAAGAGGTAGTTTAATTAATAAAAATCGTTGCAACTTCTTCCATTACTGCAATTTCCTTTTCACTGGTGTTCTTATTTTTGGCCTTTCTCTTTGCTTAGATCCTATCATTATGGCAGTTGGACTGAAAACTCTTGTCTCGCGTTCCTAAAATTGAAAGTTCGGTTGAAATCTGATGAACACTAGATCATTTGTGTAATTTTTAATATAAAAAACTTTAATTAGATCACTCATCTTACATTAATGAACTAACTATCTCTTGTAAAATGCTAGATTAGTGACATGACTCGTCTGTTCTATAGTTGATTGCCACCCACGAACAGAGAGAATCATGAAACTAGTCTAGCATTTCTGAAGATATTAAATTAAAATTGTTTAATTTCAGACGAAATCAACTCATTTTATTGTACAATAAATGTTTTAAACAATAAAAACGTACTTGAGGTGCATGATAAAATGCGATATGATGTTGAACTGCCAACCAAATTTTGTTATCAACCAACAAATTTTTTACAGCTTCTATATCCGGTGACATGAATCTGTCCTTATCCCATGGCCTAAAAAATTATTTATGATAAAGAACAATTCAAAATAAGTCCGAGACGTATTCGGAAAGATACCCCTGCGAATATTCCTCGTATAGTGTGCATTAAACAAAGAAGAGAGCATCAAAAGGCCTCTAAACATTTCCAAATTCAGCCTTCTACATACCTAACAACTTTTCTTACTGCGAGATAAACTTCTTCCAGCGGTGCAGTCGTCTTCAATGGTCTTAAGAACTCGATAGCCTGACAAGCAGCTAGTAATTCAATAGCAATTACGTGCTCAACATTTTCAACAATCTGTAGAGCTTTTCTAGCTGCGTAGCCACCCATGGATACGTGATCTTCTTGACCAGCGCTAGTACTCAAGCTGTCCACCGACGATGGATGGCACATCACTTTATTTTCTGATACTGTAGAACCAGAATAATAAACTGTATGGCATTAAGAAAATAAAATGTAGTACCTAGCGAGGCTGCTGTGCAATGGGCCACCATAAATCCTGAATTAACCCCGCCATCCTGGACCAAAAATGCCGGAAGACCACTTAAAGCTTAAAGACAAAAAATAAAAAAATTGGTTTTTCTCAGGCACTGCGAATAATACGGCACGAGAATGACACATAGGTCAAAAGCTTACCAAAGTAATTCTGCTAAATATAAAATGAATTCCATAGGGCAAACTAAACAATTTTACTATTAAACTTTAAAAGAGCTTTTTCCAAAAATATTTTTAATTAATTTTTAACGTGTTAGCTATTATTTTTTCCAAATAAATTAAACCTAGTATCATTCATAGCAAATTACCTGGATTCACCAATCTCTCTGTTCTTCTCTCACTCATAGAAGCCAGTTCATGGACTGCTATTGCTAAGTAATCGAGAACTTTAGCAGGATATTCCCCATGGAAATTACCTGCTGAAATTATTTCCCCCCTTTCGGCAAACACAATCTATTTAAGTCAAGAAAAATAAGGTTACAAACAACATTATCTCGGTCTGTATTTAAAGAATACCGGATTATCTGTTCCACTGTTCATTTCTGTTGTGATGACGTTTTGTACAAACTCGATCGTATCGTGAACTATTCCATGAACTTGAGGACAACATCGTAAAGTATACGCATCCTGGACTCTGTTGCAAAATCTGTGACTCTCTGTGTTTGGAAAAGAAACGTGTATCATGTTGGGATGGATTTATTTAAAAATGTACCTGCTATTTGCGATGGGTAAGTGTCAGAATGGAGCAACGCTCTTAGTCTTTTAGCAACGGCAATTTGCCCTTTGTGGGGTCTGATTAGTTGTACATCAGAATCAAAAGCTCTAGATGTCCCTTTTAATACCTCCAAAGTGAGGGCAGCGACTACATCGGCCTGTCTTGCTATATGTAAAGACCTTTCTACTGCCTCAGCTCCAATACTGGTAATAAGTTGGGTGCCATTGATAAGTGCAATGCCTTCCTTTGCCGATAAATGGACTGGTTTTAAGCCATGTTTCTCCAAAACCTTAACACAGAATATATCAAATTATTTGCTACTTAGATTTTTATTAGGGTAAGCAGCGAGGTTTAGAATTTTTTATCAAAGCTACATTACCTTTGCAGCAGGACCCCAACCAGTTTCCGGACTCCACATTTGTCCTTCTCCCATTAAGCCTAAAGCTAAATGCGCCAAAGGAGCTAAGTCACCACTGGCACCAACAGATCCTTGTTCAGGAACCCAAGACAGACACGAAGCTAAAACATTCATAATTAATCAATTATTGTAATTATTGTATTTTGTTTGTTAAGACCATTAAAAGCGGCAATTAGGTTCTGTAGCGTTTTCAAGGATATTCCACTGTATCCTTTGGCGAGTACGTTTATTCTTAGTGCGAGTAACATCCTTGTTTTTGCTGGGCTTAAGGGATTGCCCACTCCGGCCGCATGAGATCTTATCAAATTAACTTGCAGTTCTCTAAAGATAAGAAAGACATTAACACTTTTTAGTAATTTACGTTATCTTGGCATACTCCAGTTTTTCAGGAACTATATTCACTCTTGCAAAGTTTCCAAAGCCTGTGGTTATACCATAAACGACTTTGTTTTCTTGCAAAATTTTTTCAACTAGGTTTCGGGATTTAGTAACATTTTCTTCAGCTGCTTTCGACAGCTACAAAAAATGTGTTACATTTCCTTTATATTTTACTATTTGTGATTTTAAACTTATTTTATAGCGTCTTAATGCTTCTAAGTTAGATACATTTTAATTAAATCATCTTGTTGTATTTTAATACTACACAATTTGCCTGAAGAACTAATTCAAAATTTATTAAATTTACCGTGTCAAAATTTTGTTAATTTTTGTAATTTACAAATTTTATTGCATATACAGTTTCGGCTAAATAAATCCTAAGTTTTTTTGAAATTATGTTCTGAATTCACCGTCTTTGACTTACCCGTATTTTATATTGTCCATTGCCCAATCTAACCAAAGTATCCGGTGTTAAGTTGTTTCCGTCAATTATATAAGTCTGTAAAATGATATTATTGCCTATGAAAATGTAAATTATATAATAAAAATACTAACCTCTTCTGGGGGTAAAAAATTTTGCGGACTTAAAGCTAGTTAAGGAAATATTTAAAGAGCAAAATAACAAACATATACTTTTAATTTTGTACAGAAAATAATGTGCATTTGTTGTAGAACCATTCAAATAAACAAAAACAAAATGCTTATTAATATTTGTAGTGTGTAGTATCAAACTCGTATTTTAAGTGGAATATTAAAAAATACTTTTGGGCGCTGTTTTAATACTTTACATTACAAGTATGCACATTTGAAAAAGTTAATTAGACACTCTGTGGAATACTCTGTAGTGAAGTATTTTTTACCTTATTTTACGATCATTTTTAAAATCACTTCTTGTACAAAAGAGAAAAAAACTTTCTCTCAAATATTGTGTCGTAAGCTTTAAGGAAAGTCTTACGTTTCTTTATAAGAAAGGATACATCGGTTCCAGTACATGTTTGAGTTCATCAGGAATAACGCCACTTACAGAATGGCCATCAGTTGTTAACACTGAAAATAAAGTTTAAAACACGTTTAAATATTCAGTCTTAATACTTAAACATATAAGCAATAATTTACTTTGCATAAGATAACTTATGGAAAAGTATCACTCACGGGGTAAACGGAGGAAAGGAATGCCCTGAAGAAGTTGAAGACAGGAATCGAGTCAGAAATGATAGATTAAGATCTATAGGTAGGAAAAAAGATAGAGCGAGTAGTGAATTTTAAATATTTAGGAACAATAATTGCAGAGAATGGTAAATTGGAGGAAGATCTGAATAATAGATTAGCGGCAGCAAAGAAAATTTACTACGCCACTAATAAATGTTTGATAAGTAAGAAGGAAATATCAGAAAAAACGAAGACGCAAGTTTTCAATGCAGTGTATGTACCCATTCTCACGTACAGTTCAGAAACTTGGACACTAACACAAAAACAAAAACAGAAAATACAGACACAGGAAATGAGATTTCTGAGAAGAATAGAGGGATGTTGACTGATGGATCAAATCAGTAACAAAAAAAAATCGTTAAAACCTAGGAGCAACAGATTGAGACGAATCAATTAAGATGGCTTGAACATCAACTACGCATGCCAGAAAGTAGATACGCGAAAATAGGATAAAAAATGAAGTTGGAGGGGGAAAATAGAGGAAGACCAAGAATAAAATGGGAAAAAGAAATGAGACAGGGGCCAGAAGAAAAAGGAGTCCGCTGGAAAGATGTGCCACAATTAACTAACGATAGACAGGAGTGGAGAAACTTAATACAGAAATAGAAAAGCATACTTCGACACCGAAACGTACAAGAGGAACCGATTAAGAAGAAAAAGAAGGAAGAACAATGGTAGGATCAAGAGCAGTGGAGAATGAGAACCAGAGCACGACGGAAGAGTGGTAAACTAATTAAAACTATCCAATAAAGTTAAAAACATAAGATTTAAAACATTAAAACTATTTATATTTTTTAATAAGGTTGTTTTAAATACTTACCTATTTGTACAAAGTCATCATTATCAACCACGTCTATTATGGCGTCGTCTGGATCCAATATGGCACCTCCCCGAGTTTTCCTGACTTCCTGTACACTTCCTTTTACTTCATCCGTATTCTTATTCCCCTGTACGATTTTTTCGTACCTTTTGTAAGCTTCTTCACCCAACCATCTTATCGTATTTTTGCCTAAATAAATTACGAGCGGATTTTAATGAAAGTGTCGCCTTTATTTCTTCGATTTTAATAAAATCATTATTGAAAAATTGCAATGCATTTTGTTTTTATTAAATACTACTTTACTATAATGTTTTAATAGCAATAGCTGGTAACTATTACATTGTACTGAGTCGTGAATGGTTCGGATTAAGAAATTTAATTGTTATATTATATACTTATACCATCTTTGCAAGGAATTTGCAACCACTCGCCCTTAACTCTAGCCGACACTTTCATTGTTATATAATTTTAATGATCATAAAACTGAAAAACTGCTTTATATAAGCTTTACAAAGGCCAAGGTTTATTTACGGGAAGGATATACGTGGTTAAGTTTAGTTTATTCAAAGATTTCGCAACGAGCACAAAATGCGTATTTTACGTTAAGTTATAAAGGGTTAGAGTCCCACTTCTCACGGTAAACCCTCAGTAATAAATCATTTACAAAAACCATAATCTTGTTCGCTGGTATTTAAATAACAAAGGCATATATAACTTGAAACAAAAGTGTGCGCTTAAGTTGGCAAATATTTTATTAAATTGTTTTGTACTCTGTTTGGTCTACTTTAAAATTTGGCAAAATAGAAGGTGCATTTGGAAATTTGAAACGATAAGTGATGCAATAAACACACAACTACAAAATGAATATTTTATCACTTTCTGTTTTATTTCTTCGTCTTTGTTACTGTTGTAATTTTATTAGTTCTGCTATTGATATCAAAATGGCACGGAATGTACAAGTCTAAAGAAAATAAATTTTATTTACTTTGGATTGTGTGTGTAATTTTAACATTTTTGAAACAGACATTTTGATTAATATTAAATTTCAATTTTTTTTACAAAAAAATGACCTCCAGCGAATCTGTTAAAATAATTGTGTTGGATTAACCGTATCTGAGACTAAAAAAATCTAATAATAAACATATTTTATTTACCTTATTAAATTGCTTTAAGTTATTAGATAACCTAGACTAGGGATGAGCAACCCACGGCCCACGGGCCGCATGCGGCCCTGCTCACTTTTTCATGCGGCCCGTCGAAGCTTCACCTTTTGACTTTTTAAATATATTTTCTGTTAAATTTTAAAAAAAGGCCAAAATATATACATGTTTTAATGCGGCTTTTATGCGGCCGCACAAAATTTTTAAATTTATAGTTGGCCCGTTATTAAAAAAAAAGGTTGCTCATCCCTGACCTAGCCAAATGTCTTTAATTCAGTGACGTTTTACTACTAATATCAATAGAATTTGTCTGCATTGTTTGTCATTCCCAATTTATCTAATGTTTGGCGTTTTTTCAAAAATTAACACGCCACAAACTTATTCGAATGGCTAAAATCAACAAGGTTAAATTAACACAAAATTTAAGATAAAATTTAAACCAAAATTTATTTTTCGTAAATCTTCTACTAAATTTCGTTATCTTTTATTAGATTTAACATACATTCAATAGTTTTGGAGATATTTTATATCAATAATTATATTTTTTTCCATTTAAATAGCTAGCACCTATATTTTCAAATTTCTTCTTCTTGTTAATCAGGTCCATATTTGGTATCGAGATATGTTTTTCTAGTTCTTGATCATTTTTCTCCATCCCTCTGTATCAGTGGCTATTTGTGATGCATATCTCCAGCTGACTCTTCTTTCTTCCAGTCTATGTCTCACTTCGTTTTCCATTTTATTCTTAGTCTTCATCTACTTCTGTTCTTCTCAAACATAATTTTCGATTCCATTTTTGAGTACTACCTGCAAAATAATCCAGAAACTTTAAACCAAGAATTGTTAAAAATCAATGTTAAAATAAATAGAGGTAAAGAAAAAATAAACCAGGTAGGCCAGTCGTTGCAGTTTATGTTGTTTCCATGACAACCAATCAACAAACTAAAAGATTTGAAAGTCTATTACTTGTCACATGAATAAATTCGTAAAAATAAACTTTAATAACGAAGAAAAACGCGATATGCTACTAATTTTTTATTTATTGAATAGGAATTCTAAATTGTCAAGTCAACGATATGCAGAATCATGTCCAGAAAGACAACCCTCGCACACATATTTTTGTACGTTGGACAGAAACTTAGGAAAATATGGAGCTTTTGCCAAAAAAATGGCAGAAAGGTGTCAGATGACAATAAAAAGAAACATTTTTATTACAAACATATCCGGAAAAAACACTACATTAAACAGAATTTTAAGTAACTTTGTATAAAGCATGTGCTAATGTATAACAAAACTTAAAAGAACGATATAAAAATTCGCCTCATATCGCGTTCTTCGTTATAAAGTTCATTTTTACGAATCTATTACGATGGCAAGTAAGGGAGTTTCAAAACTTTTAGTTTTTTAATTGGTTGTTATGGAAACAACATAAACTGCAGCGACCGGCCCACCTGATTTTTGATTTATAATGGTTAATGTTTAAAACCTTTTTTTTTAATTTGACAATGAATAAAGAAGTAAAATACCATGTGTGATACATCAATGGATTCAGGAAAATAAAAGTCATTTGATTATGAAAATAGCAAAAATTGCGCCCATAAGAAAAAATAAAGTTGGGTGTCATAAAACAAAAACGAATCGATCTAGAAAAAATTTGTGACCCCCATCCGATTCGGCTTAAAAAGTTGCTTTGGCAATGTTTTTACACATTTGAAATATTTCATACTTCAAAGGAGTTATAGGCAATTTTCAAAATCGTATTTTCCGGTTTTTCCTAATTTTCTCGGATACCGTCTGAGATATTTCCCGTTTCTCTTTGGATTATCAATTAGCATGGAATTTAGCAACTTTGCCAAATTTAAACCTATATTCTAGCTATTATAATAAGCGAAATTCCCATGCTTAAACTCGAATTTTAATTACCCTGTATATGTTTTAATTTCTCAAATTTTTATTTCTATTTGAAGGTCCAAAAACCAAATGTTTTTAAATTAGTTATTTGCTGTTTTGATAGACTAAAAAGAAGTGTTTTGAATGTTTAATGAGACTAAAATAAAACAGAATAACAAATAAATGTTTACACCCCAAATAGTTCATATTGTTACAGTGATAAAAAATACTTATTTGGAGACATAAATTAATGGCTATGCACTTTTTAAAATCTTACAACGTATATTTGGTTCTTATTTTTGTAAAAACAATTAAATTTAAATCATTTTAGCTGTGTGCTATCCTTTTGTGCTATCAGTCACGGACAATAAAATACTTAAAGTTTGTGGCGATACGGTTTCTAACGTGAGATAAGTCGGTTACTTTTACGTAATATTTAATAAACATGATAAAGATAAACATATTTGCAAATACTAAATTTTAACCCAGATATAGAAATTAATTACACGTATTCATACTACCTGTCGCTTATGAGATAGCTAAATACATATTAACTGGAAATAAAAAATATTCAGTTACAACGCGTCACTACACATTAAACACTTTTTGCATATTTTGAGTCACTTAAATACAACAATTGTAAATTCTTAGTGCATTTTAAAAGGAATTTTTCTTTAACAAAAATGACTAATACACAGTTACTAAAAGGTAATTGCGCATTACCGTTTAAACAGAGCCGGATTGAAACATTATCAATCTTTAGTAAGCATTCATAATAGGTCTGTTCCAGCAGCGCTATTGATATCCAATAAATTACCAGGATTCTGCGCACTATCGATATAGCGTGCCATTATAGTATATTACATAACAAGAGTTGTAAGAAGCATATTACGCACGAGTGGAACAATTGCGCACGAAGCCGCGAGTGCGTAACTGCTTTACAACTCGTGTTATGTAGCTTACTTTTTCTACGATCACATAATGCATACGATTTTAACGGCTTTTTGGCTACTATACACATGTAATTACGTTGTCTTGTCAATTTTGACGACGGGATATTACTGAGCAATACAATCAAGAGGGTTGAAGACAAAATTATAAGGCTTAATCAATTCAACGAAACATTATTTGCAAGAACACTGTATGTTGTCAATTTTTAATAAAACTAATCTGATATATTTAAATTCATCCCGTTATTAATATGCCTAAATTTAATTGAACTTTATTACAGCAAAACATTATCCCTAATATAACTTGTCTTCTTTGTAAATTTGAGAAACTGGAAGGTTCAAAGCTAAACAAAAATTCCAAATAAATCGTTATTGAAAAATTATGGACTGAGCACGCTTCATTGTTTTAAGCCCTCTTTTGTTTCAAACTCTGCCGATTCTTTATTTTGGATTCTTACAATATTAGCCCTTTTTTCGTACATCGCTTTTATTATGTCGATTGTTTCTATTTCTAATCCCTTCCTTATTAGGCCCCTCCATACTTCTTTTCTTTTGATTTTATCGAATGCTTTTTCCAAGTCTATAAAACATAGGTAAATGTATTTCCTTGTTTTTCGTTAAACTCTTTTCTATTCTTTGTCTTAATATAAAGACTGGGTCTTGTGTACTCCTTGCTCTTCTGAAACTGTATTGGGATTCTTCTAGTGTGTTTTTTATTTTATTTTTAATCTGCCTTCCATTACTCTTGCCAGTATTTCCCCTGGTACTTTCTTTAATGTTATTCTATAGTTAAAACAATCCCTTTGTCCCCTTTCTTGTTTAATGGTAGGATTATTCCAGAGTTCCAATCCTCTGGTACTTTTCTTGATTTTATTACTTCGTTCGATAGAGCCCTTAGTGCTTCTCTCCCTAATTCTTCCATTTATTTAATCATTTCTTCTTCTGACATTTATTACTTTGTATCTTTCGTTTATTTCTTCTGTCTCCGCTAGTATTGTCTCCTAAATTTTATTCTTGATAAAAGTTGGTGAATGGCCTGAAACTAATTTCAAGATGAAAAAAAAACGATAATAACTTTCCCATTAGTTGCAGATTTTTTAAATGGCGCTGTAAATATGTAGTACATCGGGAAAATTAGTGTTGCCGCCGAGACGAGACAATTCTCGATCTCGTCTCGTCTCGTCTCGTCTCGAATTTCGAGATCGAGACAGGCATTTTTCTGTCTCGAAAATTCGAGACGAGATTAACAATCGTCTCGAAAATTCGAGACGAGATCCTCGAGATTCTCGATCTCGACAGTATTTTTACATGAAGAAAAACTACGAAAAGTTTTAATATATATTTTATTTATAAATTCTTGGAAACCACTTACAAATTAAACTTTTTATTTATTTTAAATATTGTGTAATAAATTTACAAGATTGCCAAGCATTGAGGCACAGCAATACCCTTGCTGACTCACTGTCAAGCCTGTTGCGGTGTTTCCGAATAATCAGGCCAGCTTTCGAAAACATTCGTTCAGCTGGTACACTGGTTGCATGCATACATAAAAAGTCTCGAACCATTCTGGCGAGGTTTGGATATAAAACTTGATGACTTTTCCATCAAACCAATACGTCTGAATCTTTATTTTCTTGTGGCATTGCTATGGTCATCGATTTCCGTTCTCCAGTTGTTAATTGTTGCTGTGGACTTATTAAATAGGGCAGTTAAATTAAAAGAACCCATTTCGTCAGAATCGGTATCATCTGGTCCAGCATCAGCTGATAATTGATTTTGGTTTGGCGAATTATCTCTGTAGTAAAAGTTTTTATGGACTTCCTCAAATTGTTGTATTGCTTCTGTTTGCAATTGTCGGCCCCAGGACGTTAGTGCAAATGTTACATTAAATACGTAATTGTGAATATATCTTTCAAAATAACCGATTCGCACGTGGAGTGCACTCCAGTGTTAAAAATTTCAAATAAAATTTGTTTACCCTTTTAAGTCTTTTTTTGAGTGACCTTTGCTGCCCTTGAAAGAGTTAAAGAAATAAATGCAAGCATCTTATAGTATGCGTTCACATTATTTGCAAACATAGGGGAAACACCGAACTTGAAACAACAGTGTTCTTTCTGTATATCATCAAGGAGTTGAACCTTTGCAAGTGTATCAATTCGGTTCGCACGTACTTAAAATTCGAGACTCGAGATTCTCGAATTCGAGATCGAGATTGCACGTTCGAGAATTTTCGAGATCGAGATCGAGAATGGATAAATCTCGTCTCGTCTCGTCTCGTGGCAACACTAGGGAAAATAAAGATTTGTAATACCGTTTTTTTTTCCACAGATGATTGTGATAGTAAGGAACATCGAGTTATTTCTGTTTCATCAGAATTTTCAAGGACCATTCCCTTCGCAACTCTTGGTTTTAGATCAGTCTCTTTGCGATTAAATATATATTAAAATTTGTGTGCCTTTATGAGATCAAAATTGCAATTAAATTAATAGTAGCAAGAAAATATATTGCTTCGACTAACGGACATTTCGATTTACGAACACGCCCCAAAACATAACCTGCTGTAAGTTCGTGTATGGCAGTTGTTGCGATTATTACAAATAACTAAAAAAAGACATCTGCCGGAATTTCTGGACTAAATTTAAGCAAAAAAAATGACCTAGGAAACATTTTCAGTGTTAGCACGTCACCTTTTATTTATCATAACACTATTCTACTTTTGGATTATGTAACATAGGAGTTGTTTTTGCTCAAAATATTTGGAGCAGAAGTCAGGAAAAAAATAAAAACAAATAATTTACGAAAAGAAGCATCAAAAATTATAATTCTAAAATGTATTAATAAGTGTTTTACTGTAATTAAGAGTTACAAAAACCTTAAAAAAATTAGTCTGAATTATTATTAGGAATATTTAAATTTCTTATCTCTCCCCACATACCTTCTTAACAAACAAAAACGATCATTGTACGTCACTTATTTAAATATTAAAGTTCTTTAAATACCATAAATTAATAAAATCCTTGCTAAACCTAATATAACGTTACCTAGTCATGTTATCTGCATAAAATATATGGTAATTAACAAACAACAGTTTCAGAGTCACTGTGAATACTTTAAACTAAGGTTAGTAAGATTTAAATTTCTTTTAAACATTATTTAAGGTAGCAATAATTATTAGCTTGTTCGTTATTCCTTAAATTGGTTAAGATTAATATTTAGTCTTCTTGACGATAAATAGATAACATTTCTAACATCGAACGTGTATGTTTAAAATATTTTTAATAACTTCTTTTACTTGTTTATCCCTATGTAGCATTTCTACTAACATTCTAAAAAAAAATATTGTTATAAGAAAACGTAATATATTGGAAAATATCTAAATAATTTAATATATTATCAAACGGATACCAAAACGAAATACTAGGACAATTGTCTTTGCTTATCTTAAAATAGGCGCAGTCTAATTTGCGTAATAAGATGTGTGATACGTAAGTTGACAAAGAAAAAATTAAAACGACGAAATTGATCTAGATTTTTTTTTTAATTGGTATCCATGACAGTGGCTGCACTCCTTATGCATCTGAAACTTTTGAAAACAGTTTGCTTTTAGAAAGAAGGGCAAATATGAAAAATGCTGTAATTTTATTGAATTTCTTTGTTTAAAACATTTTCTGAACGGATGATCTGTTTCACCTGTTCAGTAAAGAAGCTGATAAAACGCGAAAACCATTTAAAGGTGTCTCCAAATGTTGAACGTGACAGTTTTGTAGGTAACACAGTCAATAATTTTTCCAAGGTGATGTATGATTCAAAGTCAGTTCTGTAATGTTGTCATTGAGTTCTCTCAAACTTTTTCTTAATAAAAATGTGCCACTTAACTGAAAATAAATCCCTTTAATTATGCAAAATAATTTTGACAAGAAAGATGTATAGTGTGCCTCATAAATTCAGATCTCAAGATAGTCGCCATTTGTACAGATTGTATACAGCATGTTCGAAATTAGACTCGCCATTGGTGACTATTTAACCACAAAAAATAGAAGATTGATAAACGGCACAAAAATTACTTATCATATAGATAGAGCAAGAAGTAATGATTTCAGTTTTTTTTTTTCATGGTACATTAGATATAGTCAAAAAAAAAACAAAGTGTTCAATATTTATATCTGTCATATTTCTGTTACTTACTTACTCAATCCATGGCCTATATACCCTCACGGTTGTAAGGCATTAGCGGGGAGTTGAGTTTTCATTTTTCTTTTGTTGGAGTCTTCCATATCTTCCTCAAGTCTCTTCTGTTTTGAGTCTTATTTCTTACATCCTCCCACTGTATTCCTTTACTGTCCAGTGCTTGTTTTTCTCCTTCCTGCCACGTTTTCCTTGGTCTGCCTTTCGTTTTTTGTTTTGTTCGGTTGCTTCCAAAGCCTTTTTGTGTTTTTCTGTTGTGGTCCATGTCTCCGAGGCATATGTTAGCATAGGGTTTATGTATTTCTATTTTTATTTCCTTCGGTATTTCTTTTTTCCCTAGAGATGTGTTATTAACAGGGACTAAAAACGAAAAAAAATCCGTTCGTTTCTGTTCGGAACGAAAACGAAATATATCGTTTTCGTTCTTTTCGTTCTAACCGAAAACATTCTTTTTTCGTTTTCGTGAACCGAAATAATAACGGTTAAAACCGGCTTTACAATATTTTTTTGCCGTCAAAAAATCAATTTTTTTTCTAGTCACCACAACCCTCTATAAATACGATAACAATATTTGCGTCTCAACTAAAATATAAACGATGGCGATGGGGTTTGATGCTCACGGACAGCATATTTTAGACTGGCGAACCATCGCCATATTAAATTTACCAAATCGTTAAACACATTAACATTTAACCATTTTATTAAGTTTAACACCCGTAAGGTGCAAAAACATCGTGATTAGGTTAAATTAGACACACGATCTTTATCTAAAAATATGAAAATATAGCAAGTGCTGTTTTAAATTTGTTTTAGTACTAAAAATCTATGCATTTGAATTAAATAAGATCCTGCTGTAATTATTTAAAAAGACAAAAGAATGAATTCAAGTGGATAATTTACTAAATGTTATAAATAAGAAAGATATTAAAAAAAAAACTTATATTAACTTGAAATATACTTTAACTTTATAGTTTGTACATACCATACAATATACATTTTCACATTCCGTTAAATCTTACTAGCAACAATAAATCTTCTTTTACATTAGTCCTTTTCGAAGTAAGAATAAATTTTACTATTATTATGTCTAACCGCAAATAAAACATACACATTGATAATATATATCCAATCAAGTGGATATTCTATATTGATGATCTAAAAAACAAATTAGAAATAGAGAATATCTGTACCGTTAATTGTGTTACACGAAATTGCAAGTATAAACAATAAAGTTGTTAATACATATTCACGTAAATATATGGAGAAAAGTGAAGCTCACTTATTTCAAGTGAGATTTTTTACTGCCTTGTGGAGTCTCCCAGTACAGAAGGTAAATTCGCGTTTGTGTTTAAGAAATAAAATTGAAAACCGGTTTTGGAAAATATTTATTTCATTTTCGTTCTTGAACGAAAAATAATAATTTCGTTTTCGGTTTCGTTTTCGTTCTTAAAAAAATTTCGGTTAATTTCGTTTAACGTTTTCGTTTTCGTTCCGTTCTCAGTCTTTAGTTATTAATACTGTTGAAAAGTCTTCCTCCTTTAATTCTTCTTCCTCTGAACTTCTTCATCGATTTTTCCGTCTTCTGTTATCATCGATCCTAAATATTTAAATTTTTGTGCTTGTTTTAGATTTCCTCCATTTAGCTCCATATTGTGCTGTTGTGTATTTTTTCCTATAATCATTGTTTCCGTCTTCCTTTGGTTTATTTTCACTCCAAATTTTTCAAGTGTTGTTCCAAAAATAGCAAGATTTTCTTTTAGTGATTTTCCATCCTTCGCAAATATTAACATGTCATCCGCATAGCAAAACGCTTTTTCCATTTTCCAATATCCCACTTCGTATTTTTTGACTTTTTTCTTCGCTTCTTTTATGGCTTCATCCAGGACTAGTCTAAAACTAAATAGTAGAGGGCTTAAAATGCAGACTTGTCTAGCTCCTCTTATAGTTTCAAATGTTTCTGATTCTGCATGCCTCGTTATTACATAGTTTATTGTTTTTTGTATAAGCGTTTTATTCCTTTGATCAAGATTTTTGAGGTTTCTCTTTTTTTCTAAAATTGTCCATATATCTTTCCTTCTAACCTGTTCAAAAGCTTTCTCTAAATCGACAACACAGGTCCCTTCCCTCCATCATGGCTTTCTCCGCTATCTACCGAACAATGAATAAATATTATTTATTTATCATCATCATTTATCATCTAGCTTCTTTGAGTGATTCTGCAGCTGTATTATTTATTAACAACGGACGAACAATATTGTGTTTCCTTAGTTACTTTGTATTAACACCAAAAGCATTATGAAGTTGATCTAAATAATAGATAACTTTTGTCACATTTTTACTGACCTTGTATCTTGTATGATTTGGAATATAGGATATAAGAAATTTCGAAATGTGTCCATGCTGTGTATAAAAAATGCCTCTATTAACATTATTTATGTATTACAGTGCCAAATATATTTAAAACGAAAAGAAGCCCATGTAAAAGAAATGGACTGGCTTAGACTACTTGTAATTTTAAACTTGGTTTACCTAAGTGTTCAGCAAATTACTGTAGAACCAAAAGATGATGATGACAATGATACATCAACACTTGACATCCCACAAAACATCTTGTCGTCCATATATGGCTTCAGGTACGAAATAAAACCAGAAAAAACGCAAAAATTGGTAATAGATATGTCGCTGGAGAATAGAACAAGTATTAAAATGTTACTTAAAGATGTGGTGCGAGAGATTAACATTCACAATATATCTTCGGAAACGCTGGCCGATGCGTCGGAACGGTTAAATTTGGAATTCGACGATGTTTACAATGTCCTTCGAATGTTTGATTTACCAACTTTGTTAAGAAGTAATCTCGAAACGACTTTTAATACCAGTATAGGACCAATTATGGACAAACTGACAAAAACGTTAGGCGAAGATGTCGAAAAATTTATTGCAATTCTTAACATTACCTCAAACTATTATAAAATAGCAGCGGTAGGTTCCAGCACTGAAAAAGTCGAACTCTTATTGTCTGGGGACTGGTCCAAAACAAACATTCAAAAGCTTTCTGAAATTATCTCATTAGAAGATGTTTTTGAGATTACATCTTTCAAAAATATTTTTCTTAACCTAGAACAACTGAGCGATGATTTAACTTTGCGGAACATGGCAAATACATCAAAAGTGACAACTACCAGTATTATAAAAACATTAGAATATTTGAAAGTTGATTCTAATACTTTTCGAGGGATGAACTCCGTACAAAATACCTTAAATGATTTATCCAACTCTTTAAACAAAGCTGCGCTTATCGGCACAGCCATAGGGGGCTCAAAACTCGTTACAAAATCCCAAGCCAAAATGTTTAACTACCACATCGACAATGAAACTAAAAAGTTTATCAAAGATTACACAAATATAAGGGCTGCAACTTTATTTAAACCCGAACCTCTCAACGTGTTGGCAAAATGGGGTTACAATATTGTTTTTGAATTAAAAAACCTGTCTGTATTTAGTATTAAAGAGGACTTAGATGATTATGTATATATCGCCAATAAATACAACAATGAAACCTTTTTAAATTGCACTTATTTGTCGGCATCGAATGTCTTGGGATTACACGTAGAATTTGTAAATAACGTAACCATCACAGAAGTCAGCAAGAGTGACGTGCGACTAGAAATTCCAAAGCGCAATAACACTGTTTATATAGAAGGAAGTCCCTTATTTTGCAACAATATGCTTTATGGAATCGCTATCGAAGAACACGAAACACATATACACTTTGCGACAATGCTAGGCGAAGATTTATTTAGTATTAGTAGTGGTTATAGTTTTGCTGGACACAATGTGATGTTTCTTTTAGGCATTTTAACCGTGTGGCTTATTTTGTAAAATATAATAAATAATGTTTTGTTGTTTAAAGAATGTTTGCAAATCGATAACCTCCAATATTATATGCAATTTTCTTTAAGTGACAAAAATGCATCAAAATTTTTGGTTTGTGCTTTTACATTTAGTAAAGAGTAGTTCACACGGTGACACTAGGTACCGTGGCATCAAATGTCGTCGTCTGAACAGCCTTATGTCGCGAGCCACGATGTCATGACGCTAGTGCTGCGATGTCGCGACACCGATATTGACAGTGCGGCATTTGACCTAAGCCTACCATACTTTTATATTTTGAGATAACAGACAAATAATATACATTTATTTGTCATCGATTTCCAATTTATCATGTCTTCAATAGATGTTCCAACGATTTTAGAGCATTATCAACAATATCATTGTTTATGGGACAAATCTAATCCTGAATATAGCGACTTCAAAATAATTAGTTGCTGTACATTCTACAACACTCGTTGCTGCAGTTACAAGAGCGGCCATTTTTATTTTGATGTCGCGACACTCAAATATATCATTTTACGTGTGAACACTAGGGTTTCTTTCCCGGGAACCCGGAATCCCGGAATCCCGGCCCATTTTAAGCTATTTTATATTTTAACAAAGTGTTGTTTTCGTTTATTTTGTGCTAAGATCTTTGTAATACTATCATAACTTATCGGAATTTTATGCTTAAAATGTCTTTACTAACAGTAAATTATGGAAAAACTTCAAAATAATTTTTCTCTTTTAGTATGGCGCAAAGAAGCCCCGGTCTCCATTACAAAGTTAATATCTTCAAAATACTTTTACAGTTTTATTTTTGTGTACCCTGATAATTCAAAGCAAAATAGCTTATAAATGAAATTTTATTGATAATAACGATGTTTCTTTGCTGCTAGATGCTCTCAAGGCAATTTCACCTACATCAATAGAGACTGAGAGAGCATTTTATGCAGCAGGACTTTTTGTTAATAAATTAAGAAAAAGACTAATTGACCGAAGCACAGATCACCTTTGTTTTCTTTAATCACATTACAAAAATTCATTGTAAAAATTGTATTATTGTATTCATAAATATGAAATTGCAATAGAAAGGTTATAATTCCCAGATGTATGTTTCTCTCACCAATATTATTGAATTATTCGTAATAATTATGGAGCAAAATGTATTACATATATGACTTGGAGTTGTTTTTAAGTAATAAACCGCTCCCTTAATTTTTTGGGTTATTTATTTAAAAATATTGACATAATTTATTACAACCCGGGATCCCGGGAAATCCCGGGACAAAGGCCGATTTCTTCCCGGAATCCCGGGACAAGCAAAATGGTCTAATATGAGAAACCCTAGTGAACACCGAGTGCCGCGACCCCGAATGTCAAGCGATATCGTGACATTTGATGTCGCGACGCTAGTGTCACGTTGTGAACTACCCTTAAAGGTTGTGTTTAAATTTTTCTAACGTAGATGGATATTGTTAAAGCCTTCCACTCCTACATGTTTGAGATTTGTATACAAAAAATGATTCCCCCGCAATATTTATATCCTTAACAGATTTTCTTTTAAATAATACCTGTTGGTATTTTAAATACTGTGTGTTCCACGCGAAGCTACGCAGCATTTTTCTTATTACCTAAAAGATACGATTTTTTTAAGACAAAATTTTTAGAGTAAAAACATTCTACATTAGTGTTTTTTTTTTTAGTTGTTTATTTTGTCTATTGTTTATGCACAAGGTTGAAAAAATCATAATCGCTTCAAATCATTTGTTAAAAGCAACCTGCAAAAATCTAATCAGTAAATTGTTGCTTCAAATTTTATCAAAATACTATATTAATTTTCAGTAAAAATTTGTCAGTTTTAATAACTATAAACTAGAGTAACCAGGTATCCCATTTTTTCGGAATTTGTTCCTATTTTTGATTCTATGTCAAGATGTCCCCAAGACGTATTTTTGGAATGCACGTCCCAATTTTTAAATTCTCATATTTTTAGTCATTGTATATAGATATTTCACAATAAAATATTAATATTTGTTGAAATCAATTGGGAAAACTGTATTTCCTGTCATTCCTGTCGAGCTTCAGGCGAATTTGGACACAAAAATAACCGATCGAATTTTTTTTTTATGGTCCTGTCTCAATTTTTGTTGTACCAATCTGGCACCCTACTATAGTACGCTTGTCATAAATTAATTATCTTTAAAAACGGTAATAATTGAATCTTCCAGAAATGTAGATAGTATTGTTAATAGTACTACAAGTTGGAAATTTTTCTGAACACACGGTATAAGTGTGTATTTTTTTTAGTTTTAGTGTCCAATGTATTATAGAATTCGTTGTTATCTAATAAATAAACTTTTTTTCTAAAGTTTTTTATTTTGCCCAACAAAAATGTATTTTTTTGCATAATGTGCCTTAATAATTCGGGGCGACGGTCAACTGGGCGACAGGAACTTAAACATTTTTGGACTCTCATCTTAGCACAAGATTTTATGGATTGTTTTTGTAAATATTGGTTAAATATACTTAAGGTACCTGGGGGTAATAAGGCCCAGCAGATAATAAGGCCCACGGCAAATTTTTTGCAGAGGAATGTGTTTAGAATTAATCAGCTGCCATCTACCGACCAGGGGTGGTATCAATGATAATACCCATACTAAAGAATTAGCGTGTTATAACCAGTTGGCTTATTGTGAAACAGTAGGTTGTGCCGCAGTGTACGATATAAGAAAATCGTTTTTTTGGTAAGTAATTACACTTGTTTTAAATAACTTTCAGTTTTCTATTGATATACACTATGATCTATGCTCCATAGAAGTTCGTTGCACATAAATATTGAAACTGATTTCACTGTGTTTTTTTCATACCCTTCAATGACAACTACGTTAACGCAACAGATAATATGGCCCGGGCCTTAATTTCTGCATACTGAATACATACCATTTATAATTTTGTTCCCAGAAAATGGGTAAAAAGAATAAAGGACTAAGAGGAAATTGGGAGGAAGATATGATGGCAGAAGCGTTAAATCTAATTAAAAAGGGAAAATCTCAGCGGTATGTCGAGCAAAAATGTGGCATACCAAGGAGAACTTTGAGAAATCATATTCAATCTCAAAGTGCAGAAAAGAAGATGGGTAGAAAAACAATTTTGTCCAAAGCGGAAGAGACTGACCCAGAGAATAAAATTATCAGATTTGCTGACAAAGGTTTCCCACTTACGCCAAAATCATTAAGAAGGTCGGTGTTTAGATATGTAGAGCAAAACAATATTAAACATTGCTTCAATAGAGAAACACAACTTGCTGGCAGGGAGTGGTTTAGAACTTTTTTAAAGAACCACCCTAAATTTCCAAACGCAGATCTCAGATGATGAATCCTGCCAGGGCACAGAAGTTGAATCGTTATATTGTCGATGACCATTTCAAAAAATTAGGAAATTTGCTAGAGCGTACCGCATTAAAAAATAAAGCTTCAAAAATTTACAACATCGACGAAAAGGGTTGCCGCTTGACACTCCACCACCAACAAAACGTTCTAGCTGCTAGAGGAGCAAAACGGGTGCACTTGGTTTCCCATGAACACGCCGAAAATGCCACGGTCGTTGCTTGTGCTAATGCTCTTGGCCAGGCTATTCCTCCTGTAATTCTTTACAAGGGAAAACGAATGAAACCTACTTACTTAGATGGTTTGCCTGCTGGATCACAAGTTATGATGACCCCCAAGGGAAGTATGACAATAGAAACATTTAATAAGTGGCTTGATCATTTTATAGAGTACATGTCAGCTCCACCTGTGATTTTGGTTTTTGATGGCGCAAAATGCCACATAGATATATCTATTGCTGAGAAAGCAGAAAATCACGGGATCCACTTGTACTGCCTGCCTAGCAATACAACCCACGAACTGCAGCCCATGGATAAGGCAGTTTTTAGGGCATATGAAGCGTATTGGGATGACGAATTGCTTAAATACTGGGATAAACATCCTACCAGAGATTTAAACAGGGAAAGATTTTCTGAGGTTTTTACACCAACATGGGAAAAAACGATGACGATTGCAAACATTACTAGCGGATTTCGAGCAACGGGCATATGCCCTTACGATAAAGATATTCTCCCATTTGAGGCATTTGCTCCTAGTCTGCCAACTGAGCGACCCAACCCTAATGAATTTCACAACGAGGTACTTGCAGAGACTGATTCTGAATACGATTCAGATGATCACATACCATTAGCTGCATTAAGCCGAAAGTTAATAAAAACTGTTGAAAAACCTTTTTCTAAAGTGTTACCAACACCAGAGTTGGTCAAAAAGAAGCCTGGAAATAGACGCAAAGCTATAAATTACAGAGCTGTAGAAGTCACACGGTGTATATTTTCAAATGATGAAGCGTTTCCAGTTATTTCCAAAACTGCCTCCTCCTCCAAAACAGATTCTAGCCCTGAACCTTCTTCTTCCATGACAGAGCAGAAAGACACCAAAGCACTTTCTTCAAAGACAGAGGAGAAATGGGAATGTGTAATTTGTTACATGGAGTATGTAGCTGATATGAGAAGATGCGTTTCATGTGGATATTGGGCCCATGAGGAGTGCGCGGGTCTAACTGCTGACGATATAGATGATTTTGTGTGTCCAGACTGTGTGCCATAGACTAATTTAAGTTTTTATTTAGGTATTTAGTGACTAAGTTTTTTTTTTTTAATTTATTGTTTTTAATAATGTGGGCTTTATTATCTGTAATGACACGTTTTAAGGCCCAATGGACTACTCTTAAGTTAACATATTTTGACATTTTATTTGTTATTTGTTTGTGTTCATAAAATAATTTTTTATAGTTTATATCCCGTTTTGTTATTTGGCACTAATAAAGTTTTGAAAAATCTATAAGTTTTTTTTGTAATAAATATTTATCCTTAGGTGGGCCTTATTACCCCCGGGTACCTTACTTAATTTTGTAGAACTATATCGTACTTCGAAATTTGTAGAATCATTTACAAAAGATATCAAAAAACGTGGTCCGAAAATAATTTAAAAAAGTACCATTGCACAACATTAGAATAATGAGAAAAAATACAGTTTTTTAATTTATCAATATTATTTTGTAATTAACAAACATATTTACATTAAAACAAATAAGTATATAACATTAGAATAACTAATTATTATAGATTAAATGAAAATCAATTTTCACATGCATTGATTATTACTCATTTTTAATAATATGATCCATAGTAAAATATAGTTTGGTTGATGCAGCTCTATGAACAAAAAAATAGTAGACTTTAAACTCTTTAAAATCTAATTGTCAAGATATAATAAGAATTGACATTCCTTGTTTTCACCTAACACCCTTTAATTAATGTTATAAGCAGTATCTCATAGATAGTCTACAAACTGGGAAACTAAATAATAGACCAAATAAATGATGTCATTTATTAATATTATTATGTAACTAACAAACATATTAACACATATCAAATATACAGGGTGTTTGAAATTTAAGTTTAAACAAGGGAATCTAGCGTATAATAACATCTAGAGTTTAGGTTTAAATTTGACATTGTAACTTAATTTGGTGCTCGTTAATAATCCGAAAAGAAATTTGAAATATATAATAGACTATTTACGAGTATTGCTTATAACTTCGTACTTAATACTTTAGCAACACGTTAGACAAAGTGAGATAGGTTAGTGACGAACGATCATCAAAATCCATGTTTATTTACCTAATAAACTGTATTGTAGCATGCTCAAAATACGCGGGAAAAATCCCCTATATACCTAAACGAACGTCGGTGTGTTACACATTCAAAAATTCGTTTGTACAACAATGTACATGTAATTTATTGCATGTAATCGAACACACCTTAATCAGACGACCACGCGCAGGCGTCGGGACGTCGCTATAAAGCGTCGAGGACTCCAGCCTGTTAGTTCGCCGTATTGTCTCAACCCCGTCGCGTTTAACCCTTGTGTGCTCACGAAGATATGTAAGTTGGCTGTTGCATGAAGCTGTACATCCATTATTATGTTATTACGTTTAAAAAAACAACATCCGACGTTACATTTACTATTCATAGCAAAAAAAGCGACTAATTTGGCCTTTAAACTGTAAAACTATGGGATAAAAACCGCATTATTTATCCATAATTAATACTTGCGTTGCTACAAAAAAAAAAAACAATTGAATGTTTAATGACGAAGAACATTTTTCACAAACTCTGCTGACACAATTTTATTTTATTACCCAATAACCTGACTACACTTTTGCAACTGGAAACCTGAATGGCAGTTGGTCAAGCTACACAAAGAAACATTTTTCCACGACACTTTAATGCCCTAGTCCATAACTGTAAAGGGCCAATATATCCAATTAAATTAATCAACCCTTATATTAATATCCAGGATTATTCGATTTCCCTAAAAGATCCACATCACAAAAATTGTAAAGTTTGCCTTGAATTTAGTTCTAAAAAGGAAATTCGGTGGCGTTTTAATTTGGAAAAACAACGAACGTAGGCTTTGTTGATACAAGTTATATACACATCTACGCGCGCCTGCGCACGCACATACACACATACACACAAACAACACGAATGACGTCTTTTCGCATTCTTGTTTTTTTATTATATGTACACTTTGTATCCAAATAAATTAGATAACGAAAATATTTACCTCATCAACGCACTGTGCTTTTTCCTTTACATAAACCAAACAAAGTTATTTGCAATGCTTGAACTAAACAAGGCAACCTTTTTGGCCAAATTCCATTGTTTCCAGAACTAATCCGCTACACAGGCAATAGGGACGATACAATTATCCTTCTAGAGGACTAAGCCACAAATTGGTTTGAGTAAACGAAAAGACTTTTCCTTTTCGCTACTGCACTCAAAGGCTTTGAACAAAACAAATAATAGTTTAGAATTCTCGTAACAGCATAACACACAAAAAGTTGTTTATTTGTTTTAGAAACGGAAATTATACATGGAAATATTTCTCGAAATTTTCCTTCCCACAGCGAACTAAAATTAAAATGTTTTCTTCTAGGAAATGTAAAAGTGTAACCTTTTTTTTATTTTTAGTTATTTAAAATGCCCAAAACTACTGTTTTTTTTTAAGATAGTATCTTTAAAACACTAGAAAGTTTGAAAAGCTTAATATTGAGGTATTAAGTTTTTATACTTTTCGTGTGTATGTATGTTTGGGAGTTTCCAAATAACATCAAAACTTAAAAATAGCCTTCGTCATGAAATCGATGGAAATAAAAAATTCATCGAGACAGCATTTAGTGTAGGTAATCGCAAAATAATGATTCCATTGCAACACTGAAAGCAATTTACTTATTGAAACGCTGGGATTTCGTAATGAATCGTATCGAGTGATAACAAAAAACTCCTTCATCGGGGATACGTTTAGCTTCTATTTATATGCGCTGGATCGACATTATATCGGTTATTATAAATGGAATTATTTAAAACCTGCCAACAGCGTTTTAGAAATATGGAATATATATCGATTACGTCTTTATCTGCACAGAGTGGTACTAACTTAATTGCATAAAAAGTGTGTATTGTTTGGACATAAACTTTAAAGCACTTTTAAAGTTATATAACATTAGCACTTAAAACTGTTGTCAAAAACACTTGCTATTGTGCTATTAACATTTTCAAATAGCTATGTCTCTTTACAAAGTATTTTAATTAACAAAATATATTTATCTAAGCATTTCTTATGTAGGTACTTCACTAATAGCATATATGATTTTTTTTATCTCTAATATTTTCAAAGTTATAATGCAAATTTTGTGTTGCTCTAACAATTTGAAATTGCTAATTTACTAGGACTTCATGCCAGGGACTGAGACCGGAACGAAAACGAAAACGTTAAACGAAATTAAGCGAAATTTTTTTAAGAACGAAATTGGAAACGAAAACGAAAACGAAATTATGAATTTTCGTTCAAGAACGAAAACGAAATAAATAATTCCTAAAACCTTTTAACCGGTTTTATCACTATTTAATTTCCATACGTTGAACACAAACGCTAATTTTCCATATATGCTGGGAAAACTGACTGCCATCAGGCAATAAAATATCTCACTTGAAATAAGTGATCTTCACTTTTCTCCATATACATTATGTATTGACAACTTTATTGCTAATACTTGCAATGTCGTGCAACAAAAGTAACGGTATAGATATTATCTTTTTTTAATTTGTAGATTGCAATCATCAATAAATAAAATACACTTGATTGGACAACAAAAGGGCGCGTAATAATCACGTAATTTTTAACAGTTTAAAAATACCTATGACATTTGACGTTGATGGCATATGATTGGACAAACTAGTTGTGTTTTTGTACCTGACGGGTGTTATACTAAACAAAATGCACTAAATTTATTTGCTTATATGTTAAATGTGTTTAACAATTTGGTAAATTTAATACTCCTATGACGATACGCTAGTTTAAATTATGCCGACCAACGACCATAAGAAGCAAAGCCGAATATATCGCCGTTTACAATTTAGCGGAGGCCCAACGCTAAGAAACAGAAACAAAAATGTAAATGAACTTTAAAATTCATCACAAATATTTTATATCTCACATTTATTACCAAAAGTAAGTAGGTACAAAATAATCACCCCAATTTGTTTTTACTTTAAGGCGAACTATGCTGAATATTAATGCATAGGACGTATTTGTAATATGAATAATCGAATATTCGAATTATTGGGGTTTAATCGTATTAATAGGGTTGCCAACAGGGTTGAGCAGATTTAAATCAATTGATTTAAATCACGATTTAAATCATGATTTAAATCAAGTGATTTTTTTAAAAAAATCATTGATTTAAATCAAGTGATTTTTTTTTTTAAAATATTAATTTAAATCACAGATTATAGATATGAGTACAATATAATATTAATTTATAATAAAACAAAATTGTATTACTATTAGTAATTAAATACACGAAATGGTGAATAAACCATTAACTTTGTTATTTTAAGAGGAAACTCCTATAAACCTTATTTTTTTGTTAATCGCAGGAAATTCTCCATAAAATGACATAGGTAAGGTAAATGTTTTCTCCACGCTAAAACATATCAGGGCGATAGTCAACTTTATTTTAATTTACATAGTATACATCTCATTATTTATTCCGGAAAATAATTTAATTGAATTATTTTTTTAGAAAACCAATAGGAAACGACTTATCCGCACAAAACCATACTATGCAAAATTTATAGCAAATGAAGGTAGTTTTAAATTCAGTGCTTTTTCGTTAATATCAACTATCAATTCTGCACCCTAACGGTAAAAATAAAATGTTCTTTTTTCCTTCAATATAAATTTAATTTTAATGTTGAAAATAAAACTTTATCTACGGTCTAACGGAATTCACAGCACTACGGTTTGTTATAGAACGATGTGTGGAAGAGAAATGGGAAAATATATTAAACATTTATATTGCATAAACATTTTTATTTTATAAGTGTTTATATTAGTTTTGCGGATGCCGGGTGATGCTTCACAAATGCGTGAGGTATTTTTAACACGCTACGTTATTGCACAATATATGATAATGTTATCTAAGTTAGTTGAATACTTACATTAAGCCGGGCTGTGAGTCTCATTTAAAAAATACGATAATTACATTGAATATGTTTAGATTGTGTGCCATTTATTTCTACAACATGAAGTTAAATAAATGTTTCTTCTAACATATACGTATTAAAGAGATTATTTATCAACGTGGTTGATCTATATTTACTGAATTAGCAGGAGTTGTTCTCTAGTAAAGTACAATTTTCCGTTGTATTGAAAGATTAGTCGACTTCAATAGAAGTTTTCAACAATATTATGATTAACGTTATATTTCTATGAACTACACGTATTAAACAAAACGCAATTTTTCATTGATGATCAAAATATAAGTAAACTGTTAGTAACGATGTTTGAAAACTATAAACAAGTCTTTCAATAGATATAATTTCGTAATTAGTCAGGGTGAATTATACCATCAAAATTCTAGAAAGTCTAGAAATTGCATCCTACAAACCTACTATATTTATATTATATATTTTATAACCTATTATATTTCTTTTATCTTCTACATTCTACGTTAAAATATGTCTATTGATCTTGAATTAGGTAAAAGTAAAAACCCAACATTAGTTACATTTTTTAACTACCAAGTAACTAACTTTTACTATACAGGGTGATCCACTTTAATGTAGCAGGACTTTAACAGTCGATACAAAAATTAATTTAAAATAGAATATTTTATATCAACATGGCTCCATAAACGCTTCATTTTTAAGATACAGGGTGTTGAAATTTTCGAAAAAATATCGATTATTCTTAACCGTTTCCCAACCAGTAGATATATTTAAACCAAATTTGGTATACAACAGTACCACAGGTTACCACATTCGGTGAGAATGTCAAGCCCAACAAGCAACTAGTGGCGGAGTTGTGGGGGTTCAGTCACAATAAATTTTATAAAAAACTAGTACGGTCCTGTTCAAAATTAAACTCGAACCAGTTTTTGAGTAGAGCATTTTATTCTAAACAAAAAGCGTCTCCTAACTTTTTTTCGTATCTACCACCGTTTGGCGCGAAATTATATTTATTTTACTATTTTCGAGAAAAATTTACTCATAAGTTCGATCTAAAAATATTGCGAAAAGCAGAAAATTGCAAATTGCAGAGTAAATGCTCATTAATCGTTAATTTAGCGGAACTTCTTACATCATTATTAGCAGGTTCTGTTATTTAAAACTGCAAAAATCGGTAATTACTTCTTTATTTCGAATATTAGCGATATTTTTAGATCAAACCCCTTGAGCTAATTTTTCGCTAAAATAGTAAAAAAAATCAATTTTCGCTTCAAACGGTGGTAGATACGAAGAAAAGTCTAGAGACACTTTTTGTTTAGAATCCATGCTCTACCCAAAAACCAGTTCAAGTTTAATTTTAAACAGGGCCTACTAGTTTTTTTATAAAATTTATGGTCGCTGAACCCCCACAAATCCGCCACTGGTTGCTTGTGGGGCTTGACATCCTCACCGAATGTGCTGTATACCAAATTTGGTTTAAATATATCTACTAGTTGGGAAACGGTTAAAAATTATCGAAAATTTTTCGAAAATTTCAACATCTTGTATCTTTAAAATGAATTGTTTATGGACTTATGTTGGTATAGAATATTCGCTTAAAAAAAAGTTTTTGTATCGACTGTTAAAGTCCTGCTACAAAAAAGTGGACCACCCTGTATATGTGTGTATTAAGGCTATAAAAAAATTGCAATCAATATTATTATATTATAAATATTATAATCAATACTGTACAATACTCTATATTGGATATTCTATAATCTACAATCTACATTCTTTATTCTATGTAGGTATATTTTTCATTCAACATAAAAATATGTCTTTTTATCTTGGATTGAATAAATAACCTTTGCCATAAATATGTGTATAGTTTATTACATATTACTATACGAAATAATAATATATTTTACCTGTTTAAAACGCAATTTAAAGGTACAGTAATTTGTATATTGGCTTTGTAAAATTTAAAAAAATCAAGTAAATACCATAAACCAAGCTTTTGAATACAAAGCTTCCCAAATTTGATGCTCAATATAAAAAACTTCAAAACATTTTCAAATTTTTGTATTATTTCGTAACGAAACCCCTTCAGAGTGTTACAAAAGTATAGAGGAGAAAATTGCGCTTTAGTTTAGCAAATTCCAATTAGTTTAAAACAATCTAAACAATTTATACTTTAATACTCCAGTTGGTCCAATAAATATGTATTTAAAATCGTTTAAAAGTATAACAATGACAATACACTGGACGGTTTATAGACCAACTTTAGCATATGGAAGCGAAAGTTGGATATTGAACAATAAATCCAGACCTTGGAGATGAATGTCTACAACTGGGCAAAGGACTAACAAGAATGGAGGAAATAAGAAACTACAAAAAGAATGGAGGGGAAGCAACTTATTTAGTTTGACACATAGGCGAAAAGAACAATGAAACGCAGGTGAAATACATATATAAAAAAAAGCGCAGGGAAAAACCGCTGGAGAAAATTCTAGAAAAACGTGGAAACAAAAGTGGCAGGAACGTTGAAAGGTAGGAACGGAAAGGAAAGAGACTAGCAAACTGACAAAGAACAGAAAAGAATAGAGAAAACTTGTGACAGAAGCAGCCCAAAGTTCATTTTTAATTCGTTATAATTTTATATTATTTTAATACCTTCACATCAAAAAAATAGATACGGTCATTGACTATGTATGCATGTTAACCTGGAGGAATCTGCATCCAAACTATATATTTTGTTTGGGTTTTATAGATACTATCACAATAAACCCGAAAAGTCTTCGACTGCACCCATAAAAATAGCTGAGCGTTCAAAAGTCGAGAAAATATTTCACGTTAGCTTACATAAGACGACCTAAGCTACTATCGTCTAGCATCTGGTGTAACAGATGGCACGACAAGATACTTTCCAGATCCAAGCATTTTATAAAACTAATATAATCTAAGTGTAATTGTACCTCGTGAATCAATATATGTAACACAAACATTCTACGTAAAGAAAACAGAAAAAATTTGCGTCAGCAGTGTTAAAAAACTATTTTACAAATATTGTTGCCCATCTGCTATTAATACTTTAAGAGTTTTCCTGGATGCACGATTCAGGATTCGTCCTCTCACTTAGGATTTCTCATTTTTGAGATTATTTTATTTCTCGAGAATCAAGAACTATTTTTTGCATTTATTTTAAGAATTCTAGAGACTCTTCCCCAAAATTCATCTAAACCAATCACTTTAGTCAAATTATAGTCGCGCCAAATCGTCCCTAGGGATGTTTTCACCGGCAAAAAAAAAGCGAAACTATCTCGTTTCCATAGCAACCTGGTTGCTTGTTTTGCTTATTTACAGATGTGTGACATTTGTAATAGTATATTGTACAACTAGTGCTGAAAGCTGAATATTTCACACGAGTTGTACACTATGCTTTTCCGACGACCATTTAGACATAATCATTAATTCTGCAAAAAAATTGTGAAAATAACATTTTTTTGACGTTGGTGACACTTGACATTTGTGAGGTTAGATTTTCTTCACGTTAACTTGACAGCGCGTTTAGCGTGTGTAATGTAGCGGAAATCGTCACTTTACACACGCAAAGTGCACTTTGCACACAATTTCCGGTGTCATGCGCAATTTGTCATTTTCAGTAGTAGTAAGTCGTGCGAAATTACTCGCTTTACATAGTGGTCGTCGGAAAAGTATATTAAAAATTACAGTATTTAAATAATAAACAAAAATTTTAATTATTTTTGATTTCTTATTTGAAAAATAGTCTGATCAAATATATTTCGGAACATTATTTTGCAGGAAGCATTTTAGCTCAAGTTTGTTGCTTATATGTAACATCCTTCGACAAACATTATGACAAATGCCTCGCCTTCGGCTCAGGATTTTGTTCATTTCATTTTGTCTCAGGATGTTACCAAAGCAACAAACTTTTGTCAATAATTTTTCCGGCAAAATAATGTTTCCTTAATATATTATAACTGAAAATCGAGACATTTCTAAAATATAAATGTATTTTATAATAATGCCATATAAATTACTTGTGATACTTTTAGTTTTTGCAGATATACAGGGTAATAGGAAATACAATATTTAATTCTAAATTAAATAAATATTTGAACATCATTCCTCCTTTGCAATATCTGATTAATTGTCGTTGCGTATTATTTTTTAAATAGTATTTTAAATGTTTTTACACTTACAGAATGATCTGATTATCTTATTCTTAATTCTGAAACAAAACAGACAGAATTTAAAAATATGCGCAATTTTTTAATTATAATACCAATGGATACATATACAGGGTGGTCCATACAGAAGGGCCACTATTGGGATCTCATAAACGGTAAGAGCTACAAAGAAGTTTAAATTAGACAAATTGTTCCTCTTTCTAAGACCTATTCAGTGATTCTTTAATGTTTTTACAAAGTTTTATGGTACGCTAGATAATAAACAAAAATTAAAATGGGCAGTTTTTTTAAATCGTTAATATCTCGGTTATACTTGATGGGAAAAAATATTTTTGCAGATTTTTTTACGCACTGTAAAATGAAAACACTCATTTGTTACAATATTATTTAAATTCATGGCACTATGGCTTCATAGAGACTTTTTTGTGGATTTTATTTGTTTTGAGCCTAAATATCAAAATAAATACATTAACCTTATATTTTTGAAAAGAGGGAATGCTTTTTCACGAGATCAAAGCCTAATATGGTTTCCATTTAAAAAAATTATGTTTGTAAGTGATCTAAGAATTTAAACAATATTGTAACAAATTGATGTTTTCATTTTACAGTGAGTAGAAAAATGTACAACTTTTTCCCCAAAAATATGTTTGTACCATTAAGTATAACCGGATTATTAACGATTTTTTAAAACGTCCATTTTGATTTTTGTTTATCATCTAGCGTGCCATGGGACTTTAAAAAACATTAAAGCATCACTGAGTAGTAGTGATTGCAATACCGGTATACCGGTATACCGAATACCGGTATACCGTGCCATTTTACAATACCGAAATACCGTCTAATTTGATGGTCTAATACCGGTATTCGGTATTAATATTATTTTTTTAAAATTTGATTTTTATTATTTTATAATTGCAGTCTGCCATAAATAAAAAAATAGCAATAAATGCAAAACACAAAATTGTGCCACAAAATGATGTATTTAAGTTAAATAAAAGAGAGATGATATTATTAGAAGACGAAAGAATATTGCAACATTGGAATATTTGTTGTCATTTCCAAGGCTTACTATTAAAAAATGTAGCAATTTCTCTTAACTTTATCAAAAATTCTTAATAACTCGAAAATTATTGCAGATAGGTATAGGAAACGCTAATAAAGATTGATGTAGAATTTACTTTTGAATTAGAAAATGAAAACAAATTTGGGCATTGTATTTGAAAAAAACGAGTTTTATTGGTCTGAAATTGTAATAAAAGAAAATTAAATTTTGGACACCCTGTAAGTAATGCATCGATTGCAAAAATTTTTCTATGCACAGTCTAAATTTAAGCGTTTTCTCTTCAAAAATGGCGGCGATAGATAATATTAAGCATCACGATGAAAATCAAAAAATTTCAAAAAAGTCCAAAAATCTAAAAAACGACTGCACTTAGGTATAGGGTATGCTATTAAAAGTCCCTCTTAAATAACGTGTTAAATCCAAAAATGCAATAAAAAATAGACCATTGTATTTGAAATAAGAAAGTAGACGTCAACTTCCGGGAATTCCGGAAGGGTCGCCATCTTGAAAATATTTTCATTACACAGATCATATGCCATTATAGTCATAACCAACATTTCAGATCAATACCCTTTTTCATTCTTCATATATTTTTAATGCCCGGTCCCAATCAATTACCCTGTATATCTTCAGTTTTTTGTGTCCATATTTTTTTACAGAATATGTAATTTTTTAAGTTTCTTTATTTTATTTAAATTTGTGTTTTGACATTATACTTACTATATGTACATTGTACATTTGTGTAAAATGCATATATTGTATTTTCAAAATTAATGCTTTTTAAAAAAAAGCAATACCGGTATACCGGTATTACTTGCGAATAAATACCGAATACCGGTATTGAATTTTGGTCCGGTATTGCAATCACTACTGAGTAGGTCTCAAAAAGGATAACAATTTTTCTAATTTAAACTTCTTTGTAGCTCACCGTTCACAAGATCCCAATAGTGGCCCTTTTATGTGGACCACCCTGTATATTCAATTTTTTTATTAATAAAACAAATGTTTATTGGTTTGCTGAGATTAAAATATAAAAAACGGAAGTTTTTAAAAAATCAAGTGATTTTTGCAAACCATAATGATCTGTACTATATTTGTATACTGAATTTCGTAATATTCCTTGATACCAAAAGTTCTTTACTGTGCGTTTTAGCTAACTTAACCATTTTAAATTTGCTGAATACCTTAAAGAAAATTAGGTTTATTTAATATTTTATAAATGATCCTAATGGCGAGTTTAGACGTTTTGAAGACATGTTCTAATGACAGTTAATAATTTCTGAGAAGGATGTTCTGATATTTTCAATTGTTAAACAAAAATTCCGTTGCTTTTCAATAAATTTGCGCCATTTTTGATGAGCTCCTCTACAGCAAGTTTAACAGAATTTTAGACGTTTAATACGTCTTTGCATGTTATCAAGTATTCAGTTTTCCACGAATGTTGTAAATTTAGGACGGTAACAATCGGTTTTTCAATAATACAAAATTTTACTTAATTTCCCGAATAACTAAAGCTCAAAAACTCCCTAATTTCTCGAAAATGTCCCGCAAATTTCTTTTCGTTTCGACGTATATGTTTGTATTACTTTAAATTTTACTAGAAATATGATTCAGAATTCATTCTCTTTCCCCCTTTGTGTAATAAAAAGATTGTTGGGTACTACTAACGTTAAAATTACTAGTATGCATATAACGTGCGTGGCAAGTACCAAATATCCCAACACGCAATCAAAGTTAGTTTATGAGTAACTATATGAATTTACATTTAACTTTAAAGCACGAATTTTATAAAGTTCCAACAAAAATACCATTAAACTTGGAATGTCCATAAAATTTACATACTTTGTAAGAGCGAGGTCTTGAAAATTTTCCAATTTATATAGCTTGGGTACGCTTATAGAGTCATAATTTGGAGATGAAACCTGCTCTTTCTTGTTTCCTTCTTCGCAATGTCTTCTTTAGATAAGGAGCTTAAAACTTTTGAAAAAAATGTGGGGTAATTTACTTAAATAGCTTCATTTATTGAAAACATGCTGATATAACACAGCTGCTATGAGCCCACCTTATGCAGGACAGTTTAACATTAAAAATAAACCAAATGTCTGTAAAAAGTAACAAAACCCTATGTAAAAATATATTAATAAATGTAAAATAGGACATTGTTAAACGTTATACAGGGTGTTTCCGTGACTATGTTTCAACATTTTAGGGTAGATAGAGAAGGTCATCTGTGATATTTTTTGCCATTAACCCTCATAATACCGTGGAGTCACTGGAAACCCGACAAGCTCTTTGGGGCCGTATATTTTTGAAATATTCCTTTGAACAATTCCAAAAAAATTTACTTTACACAAAACAGTACATTTAATCTTTTGATCCCCTCAGAATTACAGCCCGAAGAAACGAAAAAGTGGACGTCCAATCGCATAACCTACTCGGTCACCAGATTTAATTCCTTTCGATTTTTTTTTGTGGAGGCAGCACATGAAAAGCCTTATTTACGTGACTCCAGTAAAATTTGAAGAAGATCCGGTTCTAAAAAAACACTGCAGTAGCGTGTCCAACAGTAACCTTTATTTTATGTTTTTGTAAATGAATTTTAAAGTTTTATGCTCTTAAAAACTTGTTTAGTTGACAACCCACTTTAAAATACAATTAACTATGAAAACAATTCAGTTTGGACAATCCTTAGAGGTACCAACTTTGCATGTTTGAGGTGAAACTGTTTCAAGGGTAACGTAGAAAGGGGTAAAATTGAATAAACCATCAAAGCACACAGGAAATTTGTTGATAAAGCTAATTTAGGGTTACTAAGTTATTGTCTGTACCTACGTTAGAGTTACACTTAAAATCAAAGCTTCCTGATTGTAAGTAAAAGCAAGTACAACAAATTAATATTTAAGTTTTATTCGTTCACCCAAGCAAAAATGATTATTCTTTGATGAATAGGTGATCGATGTACAAAAGCATTGTAAAGGAAAATTTATTTATACAACCGATAAGTGGTTAATTTATCGTCTAATTTTAGCTGCAAAGTTTCAAGGGCATTAGACTTTTGTGCCATCGTTTCTTGATGATTAGGAACGACTTGGTCATAAATTATTCCCAATATTATCAAAGAAAATAAGAAAGTTGTAGTACTTTGATCTTTTCGAGCCAGCAGCGATATTCATAAACAGCGCTCGGTTGATTGTGAGTTGAATGTAGGAAGCAAACCAAGATAACATTAATGAAAAGAATCTTATCTTGCTAATATTAATAATAAATTATGTAAGATAGGAGCTAAAGGATAAATCGTAACTGCAAGTAAAAATGAGAACAAAATTCGTGCTATTTAGAGTCCAACATAGTTTTTATTAAGAAAGCTACGTTAAAGGAAATGTTTTGTGGATTAGTAATACAACTTAAAAACGTAGGTTGCGCCTTACTCAATAAACTGTGTTTAAAAAAATATTAATATCCTTAATATATATATATATATATATATTTACAGGGTGATTGTAATTCGAATTTAGGCATGGGGATCTCGCTTGTTATAATAGCTAGAGTATAAGTTTAAATTCGTTTTTGTTTTATGACAACCAACTTTATTTTTTCTTACGGGCGCAATTTTTGTTATTTACATATTTACATAATCAAATACTCCTTTTTTTATTTTTCTGAATTCATTGATGTATCACACATAGTATTTTACTTCTTTATTAATTGTCAAATTTAAAAAAAAGTTGTTTTAAACAATAACCATTATATATCAGGTAGGCCGGTCATGGTAGTTAATGTTGTTTCCATGACAACCAATCAACAAACTAAAAGTTTTGAAAGTCCGTTACTTGTCATGTTAATAGATTCGTAAAAATGAACTTTAATAACGAAGAAAAACGCGTTATGAGGCGAATTTTTTATACCGTTCCTTTAAGTTTTGTTATATGTTATCACATGCTTATACACATTTACTTAAAATTCTGTTTAATGTAGTGTTTTTTCCGGATATGTTTGTAATAAAAATTTTTTTTCATTGTCATCTGAAACCTTTCTGCCATATTTTTGGCAAAAGCCCCATGTTTTCTCAAGTTTCTGTCCAACGTACAAAAACATGTGTGCAAGGGTTATCTTCTTCTGGATATATTTCTGCATATCGTTGACTTGACAATACAAAATTCCTATTCAATGAATAAAAAAGCATATCGCGTTTTTCTTCGTTATTAAAGTTCATTTTTACGAATTTATTAACATGACAAGTAATAATAAACTTTCAAATCCTGTAGTTTGTTGACTGGTTGTCACTTGTCATGCAAACAACATAAACTACAACGATCGGCCTACCTGATTTATTATGGTTATTGTTTAAAACCCTTTTTTTAAATTTGACAATGAATAAAGAAGTAAAATACAATGTGTGATACATCAATGGATTCAGAAAAATAAGTGCTATTTGATTATGTAAATAGCAAAAATTGCGTCCATAAGAAAAAATAAAGTTGGTTATTATAAAACAAAAACGAATCGATCTGGGAAAAATTTTGACCACCATTTGATTCGGCTTAAAAAGTTGTTTCGGCAATGTTTTTATTTATTTGAAATATTACATGCTTCAAAGGAGTTATAGACGATTTTCAAAAATCGTATTTTCCGGTTTTTCCTAATTTTCTCGGATACCGTTTGAGATATTTCCAATTTCTCTGTGGATTATCAATAAGCACAAAATTTAGCAGCTTTGATATTTTTAAACCTTTACTCTAGCTATTATAATACTAAGCGAGATCCCCATGCTTAAACTCGAATTTCAATCACCCTGTATAGTGCTCCTTGTCTAAGTACAAAAATAGTTTTAGAAGTCCCGCCTCTTTATAAGCTATTTTTGATTAAGTCTATTCATAAATCATAAAAATGAATTAGCTAAATAATCAAATGATTCATATTTATACCTAAAATAAAACGCTTAAACATCCTGTTTGTTTTGTCACCCACGTATTTTCAAACAATCTTTTATCGCCTGATTTGTCGGAGTTGCCCTTGTTTTAGGTAATACCGCCATGTCCCATAGTTTTACTGGATTGTCAACATTTTTGCAATCTAGCTTGCTTCGTGAGCTTAAGCCCTAAATAAGTGGGTGACCCACCGCACTGCTTTGGTTGGCTCTACGCCAGAATGTCAAATTGCTGAATCCTGAAATTTAAAAAATCCCCCAAGCTTGATATTACAAGCACAGCATCACAATGAAATTTATTTTTAGACTGTTCAAATTAAACAATTCACAACAATGTACTTAGAATAATAAACACAGATAATATTGAGTAAGATTTTATTATAAATATGTATATTCAGTAGTAATCTAGTAATATTGCATTGAAAATTATCGATAATTTAAAGTAACGCTACTGGTCGCCGAAATTCGTCGAAAAATTATCAAGACCAAAATATTTAATTCCCTCTCCAAATTTATATTTTCGACCAATCACCAACTCAGATTTCTTAGAAACGACCAATAAACTCATGAAAATCTGTTAATTGCGAAAAGGGTATTATCAGTGTATGATAAACTAAAATTGCGTTAATATTCTTATAAAATAATTTAATTTTAATGTAGCATTTTATATAAAAGCCTAAGAATGGTACAAAAATTAATATTAAATATATTTCGTTTGCAGGTTATAATAAATTTTATTTATGTCAATGTCAATGATTAATTAATACTTTATACATAATAATTGTCATTTGGTTCGTTTACATTAACGTTCGTTCTATAATATAATTTTAATTTCGTAGAAAAAAATAGCATTTACGACTCGAGATGAAATCAGTTTTTTTCGTTCGGGAGATTTGCTCACTCGCCGCTTCGCGGCTCGTGAATAAATCTCACCTCACGAAAAAAACTGGACTTTTATCTCTTGTTGTAAAATATACTATTTTTTGTAAAGTTGCCACAAGACTATTGATCCGTTACGTTACTTTTTGTACACACTGTATAAACGTATAAACAACTTAATAATATTATTCTCAATAAATCCAGCTTGGCTTTCGTATTGATGTACTGATATAGAACACATTAATGTTACGATCAAAACACTTTTAACAGATAGAGTGATATTATAAATATAGTGGACGAGTTTAGTAGCATAAACAGATCGAAGTATCTGTAGACACACAATTTAATTCTTCAAGATTATATTAAAGTAAACTTTAAAAGTTTTTTCGCGGTAGGGTTTACTGTGCCAATAAAAGTACTACTAATAAAACTTAAACCATCTAGTTACCGAATGAAAAACGCAACGTCCTTTGTTTTCATTTCATATTTATATTTATCTTCTATTGTGTTTGAAAGACTTTAACTGAGGAAAGTCACGCGTCTTCTTTATTTCTTTGTCTAAACCATAAACATAAATTGTACTAAAAAGCCTGATCAATATAAAGAGGGGGAGGGGCTTTAACAGAGCTGTAACATTGTATGTGGGTATGTGTGTGGTATTTTGATAAATAAACGTCCAAAAAATTATCTGTATGAATGGTATGTGCGCAGTAGGCGAAGGTCTTGGCGCCTTATCGATTGCAAAGACTTTGGGTGAAGCAACATATCTGTATGGGTTACTTCCTTGGATTACAACTGGGTGCGTTGTAAAATATATCTGGGTTGTATAGTTGCTAGCTTCCTTTAAACAGCGATAACGTATTTTACCCCGTTAACCAGTTAAACGGAACTAATCTTGCACGATATTAACAAACATTGGCCGAGAAACTAACCACTTATGCCAAATTAGTTTGTATAAACGATTGTGTAAACCCATTTGCTCTTGCAGCAACACAGATATTCGACAAACTTTTAAACAAAGTTGATTATAACATACGAATGGCGTCTGAAATATTTTACATGTAAAGGCGCGAGTTAAAACAAAGTTAAAACTAGAAAATGCCAGCATGATTTAAGTTTGTCGTGTGTTTTTACCCTGATATAAATAACTACGTTGTTGATTCGCCTTAAAAAATTGTCGATTTACTTTCAAAAAAAATGACGCATTAAGAACTTACCATAAAAATTTATTGAGGTGTGAATTATTATACTATTTTATTGATCGTTTTCTATTTCCACTTCTTGTAATAGGTATTTATTTGTGTGCACTAAATTTTAGCTTATCAACTATGTAGCGTACATCCTGATGTGCTTAAAGGCTTATTTTTTTATTATCGATTATAATATATTTATGGGTACATTATTTTGCCGGAAATATTATTGGCAAAAGTTTATTGCTGCGGTAACATCCTAAGACGAAATGACATGAACAAAATCTTGAGCCGAAGGCGAGGAATTTTGTCATTCATTTTGTCGAAGGAGGTTACCTATAAGCAACAAACTTACACTGGCGCCAAAGAGTCTGATATCACCTTAGTTATTCTAGAAAAATGAAGTCAAACACAAAGAATATTCTTTAAATATAAAATAAAATTTTACTGAATAACGTAAAAACATACTATTTAATTGAAATAATAAAAATTAATTACATTAAAATTGGAACTACATAAAATACTAAAAATAGTCGTTATTCTGACTTTTTGTTAAAAAAAAAAAAACCGTCTGCATTTATTGTAATTTTTTTACCAATCTCGACTAGCATTCAAATAATTTTTGTATTGTTTCTGGTGAAATACTCCTCCATTGGTCTAAGAACGTGATCCAGAGCTCTTCTTTTGACAAAGGACATTTTTCTCGGACCTTTCAGTCGAGTTCTTCCCGTACAAGCTCTATAGCATTTAGATTCAATGATTTTGGTGGCCAAATCATGTTATTCAAGAAACCTTCTGCTTTTTTTGTTTTAAATAGACTCTGCACAGTATTAATTTGTGTTTAAGGTCATTCTTCTGTTGTATGTATGAACCCATCACCAGTTGGCCGAAGTATTAACTGCCAAACTTCTTTTATGCTGTTTATTCTTTTGGTACTTCTTAAATTTTTACCAATTTGACGACTCCAAAACCAGAAAAACAGCCTCAGATTATTAAGAAACCAACCTCGTGCTTCACTGTTGACACCACACGGTCAAACAACATTCTTTAGCCCTTACTACTACGAACATAAATCCATCGTCCAAATATTTAGAATTTGGATTCATTGGACCAAATCAATTAATAAAATATGCTGTTGTCCAAAGTCGGTGATCTAACGCAACTGCAATATTTTCTTCTTATGAGAACAAAAAGTGTTTTTTTCACAGCAATGCGCCCAAACAAATAAGTCTCCCTTTTGGTCTTTTTACTTAAGACCTGGACACAGCTTCTAAACGATTCCGATTGAGTTGTGCGCAAATTTCCAGTGCTGTAAGGAACTACCTGACTGTGTGGTGCCAATGGTTAAGCAAGGGGGTGTTTCCTTAATAATCTGAGGCTGTTTTTTGGCTATGAAGTTGAGAATTAGCACAAATTTGGTGGAGTACTAAAAACACATAGTATAGAAGAAGTTCGGAGGCTGTACCATCTGGGCTTCGGCCAACTGGTGATGGGATCATCATACAACAGAAGAATGACCTTAAACACAAATTAATACTGTGCAGAGTCTATTTAAAACAAAAAAAAGCAGAAGGTTTCTTGAATAACATGATTTGGCCACCAAAATCATTGAATCTAAATGCTATAGAGCTTGTACGGGAAGAACTCGACTGAAAGGTCCGAGAAAAATGTCCTTTGTCACAATAGTGGTCTTTTTACTTAAGACCCGGACACAGCTTCTGAACGATTTCAATTGAGTTGTGCGCAAATTTCCGGTGCTGTAAGAAACTGCCTGACTATGTGGTACTAATGGTTAAGCAAGAGGGTGGTTCCTTAATAATCTGAGACTGTTTTTTGGCTATGAAGTTGAGAATCAGCACAAATTTGGTGGAGTACTAAAAACACAACAGTATAGAAGAATTTCTAACGCTGTACCATCTGGGCTTCGGCCAACTGGTGATGGGTTCATCATACAACAGAATAGTGACCTTAAACGCAAATTCTATTCAAAACCAAAAAAAAAACAGAAGGTTTCTTGAATAACATGATTTGGCCACCACAATCATTAAATCTAAATACTATGGAGTTTGTACGGAAAGAGCTCGATGGAAGGTCCGAGAAAAATGTCTATCGTCAAAAGAAAAGCTCTGGATTACGTTCTTAGATCAATGGAGGAGTATTTCACTAGAAACATTACATAAGTTATTTGAATGCATGACAAAAATGGAAAGACGGCTTTTTTAACGAAAAGTCAATATAACGACTATTTTTGTTATTTTGTTTAAATAAATAGGTAACTATAATTTCTGGCTATTTATAAATAGTATAGAACCTACAATTGTTAACAAAAACTGTATTTTTACCTTACTGTTCGATAACAAAAATATATACTGAAGCTGATCACAATCTGCTATGACCGACCATTATTTCGTTTTAACCATGAACACATCAAACACCGCATTTTACTTGTTGTTAAAATATGATTGACCTAAATCCTTTGTTCCTGTTATTTCCTAACTTTATTGTCTCCCCAATCTGAACATTCAAAACAACGTTAAACGCATTTCAATCCTAATGTTTAACCGCAAATAGACTGTAAGTGTCCTTCTATTGCAAGACTCTACGGGTTTCATTTGTCAAGCAGGCTTAGGGGCCAGAACTTGCTCGATTTATGCACAAGGCTAGAAGATTTATTGGAAACAATAAAATGTAGAACGAGGTATAATAGCAAATCGAGCAATTACAATGCGGCGTTGGTAGCTAATGAAGTTGAGGATGCCTTCATCTATAACCATTTTATTGGATCCTAGAACAGTTAATTAGCTGGACAGGACTGAAACGATGGAATTTCGGCACTATAGAAAATACAGGGTGTCCACGTAACTTCTTTATTTTAAGAATTAGAGTTGTGGTGTTTGATACAAAATATTTAGACCATCCTTTATAAATCCTTTTCATAAAACGAAACCCTAAATCCTCAAATACATCATTTGAAATCTCTTAAAAATCCCAATCATACGAGATATAATTTGCCCATTTTCTGCATCCCCAAAAAAAAAACAGGTAACTTTATAGAAATAAAAGAAAATTGTGACCTCGATTCACTTCATTCTCCAGTGATGATTACGATTTTAATTAAAAACATAATCAAAAAAAAAACAGACCTACATTGTGTTACAAAAGAACAGACTGGATAGGATTTAAAACAGAACTAGGCCTAAGTAACAAAATTAAACTAAATGGGCTACTAAGAACAAAAAAGTAACTAGAGTACGAGCTAGAAACACTTGTCACAGATATACAGCAAACCGCTTGGAATAACGCACCAGAAATAAAGCGAAAAACGATAGGTAATGCCTACCCAAGAGAAATAAAAGAACTAATAACTAAAAAGAGAAAGGCACGGAAAAAATTGCAAACAACCAGATTTCCTGAAGACAAAGTTACTCTGAATAAGCTTACACAACAGCTAAAAAAGGAGATAAATGAAATTAAAATGAATCAATAGAAACATATCTGAAAGAGCTGACAACTTATAAAGACACTGACTACTCCTTATGGAAAGCGACTCAAAAGCTAAAACGCCCGATAGTTCATGTGCCACCAAGAAAACAAGATAATGAAGAGTGGGCACGATCAAATAAACAAAAGGCTGACGTCTTTACTAAACGTTTGAAAAAGATATTCCATGAAGACCATGGATATGAACTAACAAACGAAGAAAATAGAAAACTAGAAGAAATACCAAGGGTAACACCTACAGAAGTAGCCGGGGAAATCAAAGGAAATATTAACTCTAAAAAAGCACCAAGGTGTGATTTAATCACAGGCGAAATATTAAAATATCTATCACGGAAAGCTATTGTTAAAGTGACGTATATAATAAATGCTGCATTCCGACTGCATGAAGTCATAATGATAGCCAAACCTGGAAAACCAACTACTGACGCTAAGTCCTATAGACCAATATCCTTACTACCAGTCTTATCTAAATTATTTGAAAAACTCTTTTTGAAAAGACTGAAATCAATTATAAACCGTAAAAACCTAATACCAGAAGACCTATTTAGATTTAGAAGCAAGCACTCCACTATCAATCAAGTGCACAGAATAACACACGAAATAGAAAGGGCACTTGAAGAAAAAAAGATCTGTTCTTTATTATTTCTAAACGAAAGTTTTTTTAAAATATTAAATTCGTTTAGGTGCTAATCTTCTTTAAGGATACAATATCAAAATCATTTTAATTTTCAATTTTCAACAATTTTCAACCTCAACAATATTCTTCAACTTTTAACAATTTTTAACTTATCTACCATTCAACATTATCGAATAAATTTTCATCACATTTAAAACATGTAAGTATAATTAAGAATTAGTTTTTTTTTTTAAATTTAAGCTCAATCTAAACTACTTTGTAAAATACTTTGCAAACTAATTATACTATAAATAATAATTTTGTATAATAACAAAAAAATACACATTTTTAGCCCTAAGGATGCCGAAAAACCCTAATTTCGGCGAAACATGTTAGAAACCAGCAAACTATTGTTTAATGTTTAATCAACTTTATAGATCTCCTACTTGTTTATACACAACTTTAAGTGCATAAATGTTTCGGTAAAAACGATTTATTGCACTTCAAACAACTTTCCAAAGTATTACTCATCGTTGTAAATACAAAAAAAAATTATGTGGAACATGTTATTAACTAAATCACCCTTGAAAAATTGATCGCAACCGGCAAATTTCCTAAAAGTACAATCAACACGTCATGCGTCATTCACAATAATTATCTCTGGTCGCTATTGTTTTTTTTTTATTATGTTTACTGATACAAATATTTACTTTTCACTGACTAACTTGTTATATAATAAATATATTTATACACAAAAGTGTTGTTGTAAACTGATGCTGCAACTAATAATGCGAAATAAAAGGAAATTTGCGTGAATAACACTGGCGCCCTTGAAGTGTTTATTAAAATGTTCCGAATGTCATTATTAAAATATCACATGGCTGAAATTATTTTTTCATATTCTTAGCTGTTAAGTGCAATTTCCTTTTCCGGTAAACCAATAAAAATAATTGCATCCATACAAACATGATTTACTGGATTTTTTTGCATCAGAATTAACCCAATGATACTATTTAAAAAAAACGTTTTTTTCTTGTATTATACAATAAACACTTTAAATAAATATTAGCGCGTGCATATAATGGGATGAGTATACAACACATAACACGTGTTTTAACATGTAAAATTATTTATATAATACAGGCTTTGCGGTAACTTAGCATACAGTAGAGTCGGTTTTACCACAATAATTTTATTAATCTCAAAATTATAACCAATTTGCTGACGGATAATTTCTTAAAATATTTTACTTTTTAACTTCTGAAATTCATAATTACTTCATCCGCAATTGTGGCAGCTTTAATTTGCCACTGAGAAACTTAACACAAAATTTATTCTTTTATAGGGTACTGAAAATATACAATAAACTACCTGATTGCCTAGTTTTGGGAATTAACTTGTATTTTAACATAAGTGTTGCTCTATGCAATTAAGTCTAAAAGTTAGCCAATGCCATAAGATTAAGACAAGCTATTAAATCCCGTTATGATGACCAATTTTGTAATATATGTTGTTTTTAAATTGTATCGTATAACAGCGAAGTTGTTAAAAAAAAACATATACAGGGTTAGGACAAAGTCCAGGAACAGTGGAAATTTTGTTTGAAATTGGGCTTGAATGTATGGTCAACAATAAAGAATTTGTTGATGATTTTTTTAATCTTTTGCATTGACGGTTTAGCAGGAAATAACACCAACTTTTTTCTAAGGAACACCCTGTATATTGTTATATTTTTGGATACATAATATAAAGCAATATTTAGAAACATCAAAAATTTTGTTTTAAAATAAAATTAAGAAAATAACTGAAAAAACTAAGTAACACATAATCAAGATACCTTTAAAAGCAATGATAATAAGTTTAATTTAGGCTGTAAAAAATATTTAAAACGTGCTCTATTCAAAATTTGGTAAATACTCAATCCACCAATAAAGTATCTAAATAAATTCTAAATCATTTTGTGGTGTTATAAGATTTATTTCTCCAATTATTCAATCTTCTTATTCTTGTAAATTGTGTGGTCTATTCTTATACAATTTAATTTCAAGTGTCCACATAAAAAATCTAATGGATACAGGTCAGGAGAACAGGCTGACTTTAAAGGAACTCCATATTTTAAAAAAAGTAACCTAATTGCCCTGTTTTTAATATATCGAACTTTCCTATTACTTTAGAGAATGATACACAAATATTTACTTTATTACTTTTTGTAAATACTTAAAAAAAAAACATAGAATTATATCAAGATTCCGAAGTTTACAAAAGTGATCCTTAAGTAAAACATTTTTGATTGAATTAGCCGTATTACTAATGATTTTTGCCGTTTTAAAATACTGTTTGTTTAAACCAAGCTGGTTATTTTAAATAACCATAAAAACATTCGAAGCGTAAAAAAATATCCTGTGTTGTTTGATTGTTGTAATAAAACCAGGATACGATACAATCTTTCCTTGACATTTTTACAGAATTATTATTATTTTGAACACTACCTATTCAAATATATTCCCAAGTAAAAATGTATAAATAAAACTAAATGTAATTAATTTGTTTAATTTTGGTTACAAAAAAATCACTTAAAATTGTAAAATTGTTGAATGTTTAAATAGGTACATTACATAAACAAGCTAGTAATTAATACATCATAGTGATAGATATCCATCAACTGAAAGTTGCAAAAAATTGTTAAAAGTAGTAAATACTACTAAAAATATAAGTGTACTACCTTATTATTATGTAATTATTAAACTTGACTGATTCACCTTTAGACCGTGACCTGACAACCGTTTCGTAACCATCTGTAACTAATGCATAACTGATTAGTTTTTTATTATTTAAACTTTGTTCGAGTATCGGTTTTTCTGTGATTGCATAAATTATTTACAAAGTATAATTACTTACCACAGCAGCGACAACATTCAAGGAATGACATGTTAAGTAAATAAGAAACGAAAACTTCATTTCTATTAATTTGTTGTGAATTTTTAACGTTTTTTATATAAGATTATTTATACGTTTTATGGTAAACAAAAAAAGACGTGAACTTGACTTCATGTAGAAGAGAAATATTACAAAAAATTACTTAAATATTCTTGAAGTTTCTAATACAGCTAAGTCAAGGTTAACAGTACTTATAATTGTTTTATGTACAGGGTAGTCCAGATTATAATTCATGATATCTTCGTAATAACAGCAATCGAAAGTATTATTTACGTCTCCAGTAATACTTTATGCAGATATTGGTACATGTTACTTTCACAATAAAAAGGAAGCTGTCCACCAATAACGTTGAATAAATATAGCCTCCACAAGAAACTAGTGCAAAGTATCTTGATATCACCTAGATCTGTGATGTCCAACCGGTAGCTCGCGGGCTCCTAGTAGCCCGCGAGGCTATGTTAAGGCGCCCGCGAGCACAAGTTGCACTTTCAGATTTCTTATTTAAAGCCTTCATATACGAACATTTCCTAGCAATAAAAAACATGACAGAAGACGATGATCAAAATTATCAGCCACAAAGGCACATTGATGACCTTCAATCACTTAAAGATATATTTGATAGACGTTTTCAGGATCTAAAGGAAATCGAATCACTATTATTACTTTTGGCATTTTGACATAAGCTACACTTATGCAAAAATGTACGTTCGTCAACAAACCGGTTGACCATTTAACCGTGTACCGTTAATGGAAACCCTAGTCCCTATGCATGCGTTTGTTGGACACATACCACGGAGCCTTGGCTATAGTGCGTAGCGTTTTGACTGAAACCTGTATTTCTATATTAATTTGATAAACTTGTTGACACCCAAAGCTGAATTTCATACGTCCAGACGGACAAGTATAGTTTTATACACCAGAAGCTTCTTTTTTGTGGTTACTTGTGAATTTTGACCAAGAAGCTAAAAGAGCTGTTTAAATTCAGTTGTTTGTGTTTGGCAACGATGTGGGGCTTCCATGGTAGTCGTTGATCTAGGTCAGTGATGTCCAACCTTTTTAATTCTGGGGACTACTTAAACCACTTCAAAACTTTTAACAACAAATACCGGTAATTTCGGTTACTTACTACCACCTTCTCACAGAGAAACCCACTAGTGTTGAGGCAGTTCTTTCTGCAAGAGCAATGTAGGTACGAAAACTCGAATAAGTCTAAGTGATAAGACATTAGATACGATTTGTCTACTGCTTGTACATTATCATTCTCAGAAAGAACTGGATCTGAATATTTAAAAAAAGTGTTTTACCAAGTCTGGTCTGTGGTCTGTTACATTAAGAATTGATTATTGTCTTGTTAATGTATTAAACTTGTTTCGTATTTGTTATTGTTGATTAACTCTTTGAAAGAGTTTATTATAACATAATGTAATTGTTAATTATTATCTCTTTGAATGAATTTTGCTTTGTTTTTAAGAAATAATGTATTTGTTAATGTATGATACTTTTATTAAAAACTGAATACGTCATTGTTAATTACCCCTTTGCACATACTATAAAAATATTGCTTGCCAATAAGTAGTAGTACTATCACACAAAAAATTTAATCAAAAAAATTACCGGTTAACCGGTTTTACTTAGTGTTTACCGTTTACGGGTAAAAGAAAATTTCGGAATTTAGGATGCCCTCATAGTGACTTTTATATAAGTACAGTGCGCGAAGAAATTACAAACTATAGTAAAAAATGTCAACACCGTCTGGAAGTGCATCCTAATTAAAGCGCTTTTTAAATCTGCTAGACCAGCGTTTCCCAAACTGTGGTCCGCGGTCCGCGACCGGTCCACAGAAAAAAAAAAGCCGGTCCTCAGAGAAAATTTAAAAAAAATATATTTAATTTTATATTGAAACGTGCAGTTTGTTGATTTTAATAAAGTCTATTTAAAATAAAACACATGATTTTTTATTAACTCATTTATTAAAAAAGTCAAATTATCACTCTAACTAAATACTAAATGATATATGTATGTATTTTACCTAAAAGAGGGCCGCGTAAATATTTTACAAAAAATACTGGTTCGCGATCGAAAAAGTTTGGGAAACGCTGTGCTAGACAACAGTAGTGAAGTGCGTCGCCAAAAACGTTTAATTTAAGTGACTTATTAACCAAGATTAAGAAATTAAGCTAGTAACAAGTTAGTTTAAGTATAATATATTAAATTACTGAAATTAGAGAAATTAGCGTCGGCTATTTTATTATATTTTCTTCCACATATGCAGTGAGTCGCTGTTTTCACAAATGAATTTGATAAAAAATAAATTCAGAAATACATTAACGGATGAATCTAGTTTAGCAAGCATTTTATTAATAAATAACGAAATACCAAACTGATATAGAAAACTTAACAAAAAGCATTCACCAACAAAATCGCATTAAAAATTCGTATTTTAATTCTTATTGTACGTACCTACCTACTCAATTAATGTTGTTTAAAAAGTAAACACATGTAATGTGCAATTATTATTTTTGTTTAATTATATCGTCCTATTGGTAAAACATTTAATATTTGTTTTAAAATTTAGTTATGTATCTTGAGTTGTTGTTTAATTACAAATTTCTATTAGTAGTCATTAAAAATATTCATTTAATACAAGTATTGTAATATATAATCTTCATCTCTTCACAATAAGTAAGGTTTTTTTTCCAATCATTGCAAAAGTAACCTAGCATGCCAGGATTTCAAAATGTGAAAATTAAAAAAAAAACTGGCGCGCGGACTTAAAAAGGTACGACCACCCCTGGCCTATGCGATTTCTTATTTCCTCTTCACTTTTTGCAGCATCCATTACTCTTATTTCCAGGTGCTTGTATTGTATATGTAAATGCAATAACGTTTTTTTCTAGATACAAAGGTTCATTTCGTCCACCTACAACGATATGTTTAGTTTAAAACGTATTTATTACTAATCCCCACTTATTATCTTATCATGTAATTTTCTTAACATATAATCGATGTCTCTATTTCAACCTTTTAAGCTCTTTGTACATGCAAGCTAGTTTTTTTAAGGGTGATCTCGCGATCTAATTATAAACTGGAGGTAAAATACAGTGTTAGAATCGGATTTAAACGTTTTTAAATAAATAAAATCTAAAATAATTTAATGTTCATGTTATTGGGGAAAAAAAGAAAGAAATACCAAAAAACACGTCCCAATCAACCTGTGGATCGTGATCGACTGGTTAATCATCCCTGATTTGGGACAAAGAATCTTAAATTTGTACATATAGGTAGAAGGAAGAATATTAAATGCACACGTAGATTTTTTTAAAAAGACTTCGGTTATTACCACGTTTAGTCTTCTTACAAGGAAGGGTCACGGCAAAATTCAGGGGTTCCGCGTGTGTTAATGTCGATGTGCTTATTTTTACAGAATTTAAATCACACTCCTATAATAAAGCATCAATTTTCGTTTCATTAATGTATTACTAAAATGGGGGGCGGGGTATAAAATATAGTTCCCGGAATTTTTGAAAAATCATTAAGGATTCCGCAAAATAAAAAATATTGGGAACCGCTGCTTTATTTTATTTCAAAATATTGCACCAGCAACAGACCGGCACCAAACTAACTTATTATTTAATATGGTTATTTTACTATCGTTTTGTAGTTTATGGATTTTTAATTGGCAAGCATTTGCCTAATAATCATTGTTTAGGTGCGATATTATCAAAATCATTAAAAAAATAGCACAATAGGATCATAAATAAATTAAAAGTGACCTCGATATATCGCATATATAAATGATTAATTCGACTTTTGATTAGTTGTAACGAAACTTGAACTATTGTTGCAGAATTATGGCAAATTTGTGGTTTTTAGTTTTCTCTGCGTTGTTCGCCTTAATCCAGGTAAAACTCGACTTTTTCTTGTTTTCTGCTAGACGTTGTGTGCTTTATTTTTGCAATAAAGGCAAGGAAAAGTCTATTTAGTCAGACATTCATTTTAATTTTCAATAGCGCTTTTTTTGTTATTGTCACATTTATTTATAAAGTTAAAGAGGTTTTTTTTCGTTAAAATTACTCAATTAAAACGCAAAATACTTTGTCATCACTGGCTTAATTAAGAAAATGTTTTTAATTACACTTCACTGCAATATCAAAATCCAGTAATTTGCTGTTAAATATCTTGCATGTTTTAATTCTGATTAATTAAATAAATTGAATCACTTAATTAAGCTAGTACCTACTTGACTTAATATTAAACAAAATTAAATAATTATCTAGCACTGCCGTTTAAAAACGTTAGGTTTTTGGTAACACCGTTTTTATTGCACCTGCATATCTTTAATAAATCTTATTTTAGTTAAGTATACTTAAAAACTATAGAACTTTATGAAATCCTCACGAAATTAAATATTGATTTTCAACTGAAAGAAATTAAAAATCAACATTTTATATTTTAAGGCCGGCATTACGGACGAACAAAAACAAAAGCTTATGAAAAGGGCCGATGACTGTATAAAGACAACCTCCGTAGATACCAAATTAGTGCTAAAGGCTCGCGGTGGAGACTTCAGCGAAGATCCAAAACTAAAAGAATACTATTTCTGTATGCTTAACGGTCTTCGTTTTATAAACGACAATGCTGAACTTCAAATAGACACGATTAAGGCAGCAATGCCCGCCGACTATAAGAAAGAAGATGCAGATAAGGTGTTCGAAGCTTGTCAGGATCTGAAAGGAACAGACAAATATGATACGGCATACAAACTCTACACCTGCTACTGGAAAACTACACCAAATCATGTGGTTAATCTAGCAAAATGAAGAGGACAAGAACTTTAGCTTTACTGATGTAGATAATTATAATTTCATTCAGTAAAAACCTGTATGCTGTTGTTAATAAAACAAAAGTATAGAAATAACTTTACAGTAAATTATTCGCTATTTTCCTAGAAGTTTTATTAATACTTAGCTATTAATAACATCCATTTGTTAAACATAAAAGAATATATTAATTTATTACTTCATTGTAAATAATTATTTATACAGGGTAGTCCAAAAGTATGGAAAGTTTTATGACAACTTGTTTTATACAGGGTGTTGCATAACCAAACGGCCAAACATAAGGAGCATGTTCCTTGAGTCAATTTAAGCAAAAAATGTTATAAAAACCATAGTCCAAACCTCGATGGTTATCGAGTTATAGACCTTTAAAATTTATAAAAAATGCCAATTTTAACATAAAAAAGTATGAAATACCGCTTTTATCTTCTAAAACATTTTGGTGTTAAATCAATATTTTAGAAGATAAAAGCTATGTCACACTTATTTATGTCAAAATTGACTTTTTTTAATAAACTTTAAAGGTCTATAACTCGATAACCATCGAGTTTTGGACTATGGTTTATATAACATTTTTTTGCTTAAGTTGACTCAAGGAACATGCTCCTTAAGTTTAGCCGTTTGGTCATGCAACACCCTGTATAAAAAGTGTACGGTAAATTGTTAGCTACATTTTGACGTACTCAATTGTTTTTCGCCCAATCGAGTGCAAATGACAGGCGATCGTCACATATTTTAAATGATAACCTATATTTTTTTACTGTAATTAATAGTCAATGTTTTTCTCTATTAAACTATATTAAGTTTTTTTAGTGTTCATAAAAAAATCTTTGATAAAAATGAGCTTTAAAATTATTTACTTATTTTTCACATATCATTGTATTTGGCTAAACAAAACACGATCGCTGCAATAATTGACAGTTTTTAACGTGTCTAATTGCGTTTTATTATGTGTAAATAATTATTTTGTGAGCATTAAATTAAAAATTAACCTTCTGTCGAATTGCTTCCGTAAAAGTTTCAAAGCGTTTCAATTCCTTGTTTAAATAATGCATTAGCTTTTACAAAAGTTATATCTATTTTAAGATATTCGTTTGGACAGTGCTGCGCGAAAATATGGAAACAGACAAATATCTAGAACACTATTAAAGATATTACAATCGAATGAACTTTGGTGCAAACACACAAACAAACTGTTTATTGCACTGATCCAATGTATAAATGCATGAATAATTTTGAGAAACCTCGATATAAACGTAAGAATGGTAAAATTGCATCTATTAAAAACTGTCAAAAATTCGTAGAGATAAATTATAGCTTCTTCGTTTTTTCTTCTAATTGTTACAAAATTACCGCTGTCGACATTTATAGCCTACTTGAAAATTTTACATTGTCCTACAATAAAATCGCGATATCTCTGAAAATATCAGTTTTAGGTATAAAATGTACCTAGTGAATGTTTTTAAAGAAGAGATACATTATACTATAAGACTGCGTAAAAAGATATAGAGTTCTTTGAAAAAACCTCTAAATCTTATATCATCAATCTAGATTAACTAAACGTATTCCCGTGCATCTTGGTTGATAATATTTTGTTTTTTTTTATAATATAGAGTTTTAGAATTTTTTTAAATGATATGACATTTGAACGGTGCATCTAAAAATATTGGCTGCTGATAAAAAGTTTAAATAAAAAACATTGCAATCGAATATCTCAAACACTGTTTGCTTAATGTGATGTCCATAGAAAAAAAATTGCATCCCTCTAAATACTTTGTAATTAACTTTCTCTTAAAGTAAATTAGTTACAAGCTTGGAGATTGTTAGCAGATTGATTCATCAATTTGGTTCTGGAATTACCATCTGCACGCCTATTTTATTTCTGAAATGGTAACCTGAACAGTTTAAAAACGTTAAATGACATTTAATGTAGGCGTAATATATGCCACTAAGATCAATAAATATCAAATTACTTTTTACTGTACAACTGCGGTAATACATACTTGACCCAATAAACTAATAAGTTACTCACACAGCTACAAGAAGCTGAATGTTATGTCAAGAAACTGTGCCAGGTTACAGTGGAACTTATATAAATCAGCTACAATGACATGACTGCTTTTTTAGCAATACTGTTCTGTTTTACGTTGTGTAAGAGAATAATGAAATTTGAGTAAATTTGCTAAGAATTAAAGTGTGAATTATTTAAGTAATTCATAATTAATGTAATGTAGATAAGTATAATTCAAAATCACTTATCTTGTTATCTGTTATTAAATCGATATTAGGACTCTAATTAAGAATGCTCTAGGGAACAAACTGGAGTCTCAAAAGGGTCAGAATCCTTTGCAAAAGTATTTGTGTGTAGTTAATAAGAAAGGTGATTTTTAAGTATACTTATTTGTATTATATTTCTGAAATAATTTTTGTACGATCCCCCAGCCAACCAACTTTTTTGTTTGTAAGGTTTTCAATAACTGAAACTCTTTGCCACCAAAAAATATAGTAATTAAAAATAAACAAATTAAAACTACATACGGACTAAACCAAATCCGTGATAATAGGAAACAAGCCAATAGTGAATGATATTGTTAAAGTTAAATAAATTATAAAGAACTGGAATGTGTTTCGCAAATTAAATATCTTGCTGTTATAACAGACAATAAATTAAAATTTAAGAGCAACATGGATGACATTGTAAGAGAAGTAGCGGAAAAACTTAGTTTACTGGGTTGAAAAACAAACTTAACAGGGAAGGTCACGATACGTTGTTGCTAGAATCTGATCAAGGCTGTGTTTATTGCATCAAAAACATCAAAACCAAATATTTTGCAGAGTTATACGTGCCACTGGCCATTTCCTTCGGAAAAATAGGGGAAAAACTGTAAAGTTGAATAATATAGGTAATTTTTGCGATCGCGTTGGCTATGAAAGCGTCAGAGATAAAATCGAAATTATTCTTCTATTTACCAAAGTGCGCATCTTTCGCAAGTAAAATGGCGCAAAGTTTTTGAAAAAATCTTAAACAGTTCCGGAGAAAAACGTCGAAAACGAAACCCTGCAAGAGCGCTATGATTTGAGAAATTGTAGTATACCTATCTGTTATAAATAAATCTATGAGACTTGCATAGGCGACCAACCTGAATGGATCAGATCAGAACTGCGGAAACATTTTGTTTTTATGCAACGAAGGAGACATACATAGGCTGCAGAAACAGCAAAATAGAGCAAAACGTATAATATTAAAATGCTCTAAATACACTAAAATTAGCGAAATGCTTAATAAGGTGACCTGGCTAAATATACATCATAAAATTAAGTTTAATTACCTATTTCTATTACAGGAGACAATAAAAAAATTTTACCACGTTACATGAGTAAAAATTCAATGACAAATTGTAGATAATATTTACGAATATCAGTCTAGGAACTGAAACGACTTTAGGCTACCGAAATTAATGAAAATACACAGAACGCCTTGTAGTACAAAGAGTTCAAGAGTTTTAATGAATTGCCTATGGTTATTAAACAAGCCACGTCAATATTAAACAATTATGGATAGAATATGTGAAAAATAATGTTAAGGTATAATAGTTTTAAAAAAATTTACAAATAAATATAAGCAGTATAAAAGAATGAAGGGAAAATGGTCAAGAGGTCTCTAAAGAATACTCTTTACATTTGCTAAATATTTCGAGTTTTTATTAACTCTTCTTTAGCAGCCTAAAATATAAGTAAAATATAAGCAGTATGAAATGTATCTAAAATTAGCTAAAAAGCTAAATAGATTTCTTATTATTAAAACAAAAGATATAATAGTTTAAGAAAATATTTACATATAAATATAAACAGGATGAAATTATGTAAAATTAGCTACAAAGCTAAAAACAAATTCCTATTTTCATTATAAATCTGCATGAAAAGTAATAATTAACCCAAAACAGCAAGTCAAAATGTTTATTGGTCCCATTAATATTTTACAACTCGAGTAAAATTATGGCTTCCAAATAAATACACACATATTATTAATCCTCAACCCAAAACAAAAAAATGGCTAAATCTTACAAGGGAACCTCACTTCGTGGTACAAAAGTCGGTTGATGGGACTAAGATTATCCGAAAGAAGATCGTGAATGAAGAAGAGTACCAACTTTTTTGGCACCGTTGAAACTCAATTTTTATTTTCAAAAATTGCACGAAATAGGTTAAACTGTTAAAGGTTCTTGACGTGAACATAAACTTGTAAATAATTATTGTTAAATCATAATGCTTTTATGTTTTATTAACAAGATCCAAGTTTTCTCTTTAAAAGTAAATTCATAAATAACAATAATTTTTTTAAATTTTTTTGGTGCCATATCCAAATTTAAGAAAATCTGCAATACCAAGTGTAAATGAACTCTGGCTATTTGAGGTTATAAAAATTAACCAAAATGATGCTATTGTACTCAAAATTGCTTCCTCTTCCCAAAAATGTAAAAATATAGAGGGTGTTCCATTTAAAATAACAAAGTTAGGGTCATTTCCGGCGAAACCGGAAGTGAAACAATTGTGTGCATGTGCTCAAAAAATCCGATTTTTTACACATATCATGTGTCTAAAATTTTATTTATCCAAAATCAAAACTAAAGAAAAAAGAAGTTGTGCCAGAGTTCATTTACACCTGGTATGTAAGCTATTTGGTGCAATTTTTGAAAATAAAAATTGAGTTTCAACGGTAAGTTTTGAGTTTCCGGGGCCAAAAAAGTTAGTACCTACTCTTCTTCATTCGCGATCTTCTTTCGGAAAACATTGGTCCCATCAACCGACTTTAGTACCACCAAGTGAGGTTCCCTTGTTGGATAAATTGGTAACTCCTTAAACAAACAGTATATATTTTAAAATTATTAAAGTGATTTTTCACAATAAAACCAAAATTTTGAAAAATTTCATGCGGTTTTAATCAAAATATACAATCAAAAATTATTTTAAAAGGTTGAATTTCTAATTTCCCAAAATTTTCCGAAACACATTACCAAAATTTTGTAAATGACATCTGTCCTTATCCAACTTAACATAAAACTAAACAAGTTATTTTAAAGCGACGCTAATTAATTCCGAGTAATTTGTGCCTTTAAAAAAACAGTAATTATAAATAAACAACAACCGTTTCTTTACATAACTTCAAAGTGCGATCCTCACTACACGAATTATTACGTGCATAATTAAAATTTAATTGTATAATATTATAAAAACTATTGTGTACATTCCCAGACCTGTAAATTAATAAGGTGATGAAGCCGATCGAGAAAAATTAACATTTAATTCCATTAATTCGACCTCGAGTGTTAAGTATATAAAGAGTGGGTATTTGCAAACCTGTAGTTCATTTAATTATAACAATTCAGCAAAATGAAGGTACTTGTCGCTGTTGTATTTGCAGTTTTAGTGGTTGCAGCTCGCGTAAGTACTTAATTGTTTTTTTACAACAAATTTTAAGAAAAAAACAAAACCATTTTTTTATCCTTATCAGTAAACCATACCCTTGAATACATCAATACAATAAATTTACATTTTTTTTTATGAAAATGACAAACATTTTTAGTTCTTAGTTTGATAGTTCGTTTTTTTTTTAACTAAAAATGTCCTAATTAAATTAAATTAAATAAATATAGTTATTAGTATTTCTCTAATTAAAAGCAAATCTATTTTAACAATTTAATTTCATCAAAAAATAATAAAACAAAATTGGACAAGTAATGAACTGTCAATTACTACAGCGATCGTGTTTTGTTTAGTCATGTGAAAAATAATAAAATTCGAAAACGTTTTCTCAAAAATTTTCCCATGTAACGCTAAGAAAATTTTGTATGGTTGAAAATAAAACATTGTCTATTAATTACAGTTTTAAAAAAATATTTTCATTTAAAAAACTTTGACAATCGCCTGTCAGTCGTACACGGTTGGCCGAAAAAATTGAAATGCGTCAAAATGTAGCTAACAGTTTTTGTATACAACATTCTTTCATAAAACTTGTATATACAGGTATGTCGTAGGCCTAATGTGAAATCCGGCAAAACGATCATCTCTTGTTTTGAAAAGGCAATAATATTATTATTTGCCTTTTATTTTCATAATTAATTTAAAAAAAAACTTTAACCAACCTTTAACCTGACCAAATGAATGAGGGTCAGGTTAAAGCTTTTTTTTTTGTATGAACACAAACGTATGAGGTTGAGAGAAAGTCATAATTTGCTCGTTTTACCAGATTTCACATTATGCCTACGACATATACACCCTTACAGCAGCATTTTCATTCTTTTGGCCTACCCTGTATTATATATAACCCATTTAACGCGTAAGTAACTACTGTTTATTAAGTTTAAGGGTTTTGTTGATTTGTTTTCACATTAGCGATTTTTTAATTGTTTTCAAGGGTATTAAAAACAAATGAAAACCTATTTAGAAATATACAGCGTCATTCAAAAAGTCTGCAGCAAATGGAAAAGTATTTTTTTTATTGATTTTTCAGGCAATTTTATTTTTGATAAAAAATGCAAGGTCTAAAACTAATTTTAGGTTTAAAAAAAAATTAATAAAAGTTCACATGATGCTAAATTTTAGCAACTTTAGAATTATTCACAAGAGTAAAGTGCCCTTATTTTAAGAATTACAAAAAACTTTGTTGGTGAAGATTGTTTAAAATTTAAAAATAAGACCAAATATGAGATTTCACGTTAACATTCCAATTTTAACATTAAAAAAATCTGCAACAAATGGAAAATATCAAATTCAAAATTGGAATGGTCAAATTTCGGATCAAATCATATTTTTAATATCTGAACAACCTTTTCCTATGAATTTTTATGTAATTTAGATTAAAAACACTTTACTCCTGTTAGTATTTCTAAAATCGCAAAAATTCGTGTCATAAGAATTTTAATCAATTTTTTTAATTTCGAATTAGTTTTAGACCATGCACCAACTTTTATTAACAACATTTCATGAGAACTCAATAATAATATTTTTTTTCATTTATTGCAGACTATTTAAAAGACGCTGTATATCATTTTAACGAAGAAATCGCCTATCTTATTTCGAAGAAGGATATGTTCTTAAAGAAAATCTTAACCAGTTTTAAGACACTGATTTCTTGGTCAGTTTGAAATAATCTACTCACACTGACCAAGAGGCGAGAGTCACAAACTGGTACAGATTTTTTTTAACAATAGATCCTTCTTCTAAATGTGATGAGTGATTTTCTGATTACAACCAGTGGCGTAGGCAAGGGGCCAGGGGGATCAGAACCCCCCATATATTCTCGATAAGTCGTTATAGAGCCGGAAAACTGTAAATTTTGTGCAAAAAAAAGCTCTTCGGCTCTTTTAACAAACATCCTGCTGCAAAAACTTAAAAAGATAGTGGTGACCTAAAAAAATGGTCCTCAGCTCTTTTTACGTTTATTAACCCCCCCCCCATAGAAGAATTCTGCCTTCGCCACTGGTTACAACTATTAATATTTAAACTTAAACACTTTTAATCAAGACTTTATTAGATATAATTCGTTTTCGTTTTCATTTAAAATTCTCTGTTTATCGTTGTTTAAGGGTTTTGTTATCCTTTTATTTTAGTCCGAGCTAACCGCCGAACAAAAACAAAAATTACAACAGTACGCCCAGGATTGTATAACAAGTTCGCAAGTTGATCAACAATTGGTAAAAAAAGCACGCGCCGGAGAGTTCACAAACGATGCCAAACTGAAACAATACTATTTCTGTGTGTTGCAAAAAGCTGGATTGGTAAACGACAACGGAGAAGCTGTAGTTGAGGTTATTAAAGCCAAATTGCCCGCTTCGGTAAAGAAAGAGGAAGCCGAAAAAATTATCACCGCCTGCAAAGACAAAAAGGGAACCGACAAATACGACACGGCCTACACAATATACAAATGCTATTCGGAAACATCTCCAACCCGCATTATAACCTTGTCCTAAATCAATCACACGGAACGCTTTGAATAACTTGGCAATGATTTTTTTCTTCCTTTATTAGTATTATTAGAAAATTTAGACTATATTTTTTAAAGCGTGTTATTTCTGTTATAAATAAACTGATAAAAAATTTATTGTTTGATATGATCCTCGACAGAAGCTTACCTTGCACCTTTTCCCTAAGTTTACGTCCATAAAAAAAATATTTGGGACGAACTTATTTATATTTAAAAACCATTTAAAAGTTGAACGAGACTTGGAAAGTTTTTCCATCGCTTACCCTCGCTTTTCGACGGAAATAAATAAAAACAATTTAGAAGTTATCGCGTAGGCGCGATTTTCTTTGAGTTCCTCCAATGAACTATCATTGGAAAAAATTGTTGATGTTTTTTGCTAGTATTTATCAGCTCTTACATTAAAACAAGATACATTTTATATAAATCAGTTGTGTAACCGCAGGGCCGTTGAGAGGGAGGGGCAGGAGGCCCACGTCTCGAGCCCGGAAGTAATTTAAGGATCCAGGAGCCCACATACTTTTTAAATTATGGTTTATTAAATATTCACGATTTGCAATTCGTTATTTTTTTTAAATAATTTATTTACTTGGAGCTCATGTAAATTTTTCCCCCAGGAGCGGTGACGCCTCTGTGAAACCGTTTTCCAAATGTAATATTCAGCAAATATATAAAAGCCTTAAGTGCTATAAACTGATAACATTCTCTCTTCAAGAAAATTAGTGCAAATTTTAATTTGTTATACAATTACCTTGAAAAAATAAAGTTACTTAAAAAAAATGTCAACTCTTCTAAATAGAATTTTTAAGTACATTTTTTATCCACATATACATTCATAAGACTTTAAGAATGTAAGATTGTTGGACAATTTGAAAATATTGTTGTCCCTTGCATAGTTCCCTTACTTTTCTCTTTTCTCTTACTTTTCAGTAATTTTTTTATCACTTTAACAATTATACACCGCCAAAAAGTAGGTGCATATTCCTGAGTGAAAATGATGACCATTTGTCAAATATTTTGTTATCCGATAATGCTTCCTTTTAAAGTTAAAGACCTCCAAAGTTGCAAAAAAAAAGTATCAAAAAATCGATTACGATGTAGCCGTTGAAGCTCGAGCTATCAAACTTGGCCGAAATGTTTAGGTGTTTGCCATTGACTTTGTGGGATAATTAGAAAGAAAACACGTAATTGGAAGTATGATTTATAGTCAGGTCATCCGCTTACCAGGCGAACAAGCTTTAAGTCAAGCATGACATTAGCCAACTAAGTTTAGTAAAAAAAAATATTTGAGGTGTATAAACAGAGTTTGTCGATGCATCTTTAGCGCTAATTTTCTCGAAAACGGCTACGTTTACAGCAAAAAATAAAGAGGGGCGATTTTTTTTCTCTTAAGTCGTACTTTCTTATGGACGAATGACATTTTCAATTTTATTCCAGAGAAAAAAAATCTGAAGATAATAGCTAAACACCCCTTGTGGGGTTGCGCCGCATGTGCTTTCTAGATCCGTTTTATGGGGTGGATCACTCCCCGTCATTATTTTCTCACCTATTCTTCGCCATAAGTCCCTGTTCTTGGCTTTTCCTTCCATCTAACAATTCCTAACTTGCTTAAATCCTCTTCCATTTCCTTCAACCACCCAGATCTGGGCCTACCTCGCCTTTTCCTACCTCCTGGTTCCCATTGTAGCATTGAATATGTTATTTCCTTCGTTCCCATTCTCCATACATGCCCCAGCCACTTTATTCTTTGCATCTTTATTCTTTTTACTATGTCCTCACCCTTCAATTCCTTCAGTATTTCATGGTTCATATATTGCCTACATCCGCTGTCATTAACTTTTATTAGCCCTAGTATTGTTCTCATTATTTTCCGCTCTACTATTATTAATTCCTCCCCTTTTCGTCATTGTCTGTATTTGCTACTATTTAATTAAAAATCGAAATCACCTAAACACTTATTTATCTTATTTATTACAAACTTACTGCTTTAACAAAAACAATATCTACTAGCTAAACAACCAGTCGGGCTGGGGCCGACATGCAATTATTAGTTGTACAACAGTTTGGTTGCGGAAGTAACAACAACGTGTTTATATGACAGCGCGCTCACATGCAAGCGGCGTAAATTATAGCAACCAAACAATTTGTGTTTTGACACGATTGAGCGACTTCGTACAACTGTTTTGCGTCTTATAGGTTTGAATTTCGTCCTCCTTATCATCTCGAGCACAAACCGTGGCTAACTCGTAGGAATCCATGTTGAGACCAAACGATTTAGTTTCCTGAGTGCTTGCATCCATGTGACTCCTGATTTAGTTTTGCGTATGTGAGCGTCGTTTAGCCATTCGCGGATTAAACTGTTGCAGAACCGATTAATTGCATGTCAGTACCTAGCCTAACAGAACGATTTTTTTTCAATGTTAACCTTCTTGTCGTTTAGCGTTAACATTGAATTTCTTTTCTCCATTATAACGAAATAATTGTAGCTGTAGTATTTCATCACAAGTAAATTAAGAACGACGTAGGCTATTTTAAATTTACTACGATACTTGTTTGAATTAGTTTAAACTACTTTTTAAATACATTTAACGCTAACAGTGTATTTCCTCCATGACAATAACAAAAAAAAAGCACACAGTCATGCCGGTGCCAAGGTTGCGTAGAAAGTTCGTATTTTATGACAACTATTCTCTAAACATTGTAATTATCAAATCAAAAATTGTACGAGTTTTGAATAATACTAACAATAATCGACCTTGCACCTGCGTTCATAAATATAACTGATGCCCGCTACGTTTTTATCAGTTTAACATTAATATTTGACACACGATGAAGAATTTGGTTTATTTTTTATTAATCGCTGCTGCAGTATATGTAAGTTGAACAAAACTTAGTCAACAAATCTAATTGTTACAAAATTCTTTCATCTTTATGTCAAAGACAATTGCGAATTATTACTCAAAGTGTATTATTTTGCCATAATGTTATGGACTCTTAGTTTCTTCAATTTGTGCTAATTTTTATAAGTGATTGCCCTGAAAATACTGCAAGTTTGCCTGTAAATTTATATACTCGGTGCTCCAATTTTTTGTAACAAGACTTTAACAGTCGATACAAAACCTTATTTTAAAGCGAATATTCCATATCAACTTGAGTCCATTAACGCTTCATTTTAAAGAGTTGAAATTTTCCAAAAATTATCGAATATTTTTAACCGTTTCCCAACCAGTAGATACATTAAAACCAAATTTGGTATACAGCACCACCTTACAGGTTACCACATTCGGTGAGAATGCCGAGCCCCACAAACAACCAGTGGCGGAGTTGAGAGGGTTCAGTTTCAATAAATTTTATAAAAAACTAGTACGGCCCTGTTTAATATCAAACTTTACCTAATTTTTGAGTAGCTCATTTTATTTTAAACAAAAAGTGTCTCTTGACTTTTATTCGTATCTACCATAGTTTAGCGCGGAATTTGATTTATTTTACTATTCTCGCGAAAAATAAGCTTATAAGTTCGATCTAAAAATATCGCGAAAAGCAGAAAATTGCTAGTTGCAGAGTAAATGCTCATAATGTAGATCATGAATCGTTAATTTAGCGGAACTTCTTCCCTCATTATTAGCATGTTCTGTTATTAAAAACTAAAGAAATCGGTAATTGCTTCTTTATTTCGAATATTAGCGATATTTTTAGATCGAACTTATGAGCTAATTTTTCGCGAGAATAGTAAAATAAATCAAATTCCGCGCCAAACAGTGGTAGATACGAAGAAAACTCAAGAGACACTTTTTGTTTATAATAAAATATTCTACCCAAAAATAAGTTCAAGATTGATTTTAAACAGGATCGTACTATTTTATTCCAAAATTTATTGAAACTTAACCCTCTCAACTCCGTCACTGGTTGCTCGTGGGGCTTGATATTTTCACCGAATGTGATAACCTGTAAGGTGGTGCTGTATACTAAATTTGGTTTAAATATATCTACTGGTTGGGAAACGGTTAAAAATATTCGATAATTTTTGGAAAATTTCAACTTTAAAATGAAGCGTTAATGGACTCAAGTTGATATGGAATATTCGCTTTAAAATAAGTTTTTGTATCGATTGTTAAAGTCCTGCTACAAAAAAGTAAACCACCCTGTATTTAGTAACAATCGTAATGTATTTGTAAAAATTTGGTATTTCCACGTTTTATTAACAGCAAGAATGACAATTTTGTTTTTATTCCTAAGTTAATCCTTAAATCATTTTTGATGACAAATTGATTAGAAATTATAACTAAATTAATGGTAGATTAAACGTGTATTTTAAATTGCTTTTTTGATTATTAATCCGGTTTTTTTAACTGATTTAAAATTTTATTTCTGGAAATCATTTCAATCCACAAATTAATCAAAACTAAATTTGTAGACGTATATTATAAAATAGTTAGTGGCTGAAACTTTCATTAAAATAACTCGCGAATAAAGACAAACTTCAACTTTATGGGACCTTGCAACGCTAGAAGAATAAATTTGTAATACAATTAATATGAAGTTTTCAAGTTAGGTAACTCTAGCTTTGTTTAACCGCAATTATTTATTAGGCAAGAACTTTTGCAGAAATCGTTTTTACTCCGTTTCCGTACTTCGAATCAAATGAATTTTGTGATAATACTACCACCAAAAGGATTAGTTATACATATTTTTATTTAATACTCTTTAGGCAACAGAACTTCCTGACAAAGAAAGGCAAAAGTACAGCCAAGAATGCATCGCCAGCTCCCAAGTTGCAAACGATACCTTAACCAAGGCCAGAAGCGGTTCATTTTCGAACGAACCCAAATTAAAACAGTACTACTTTTGCCTATTAAGCAAACTTGGTTTTATTAACAACAACGGTCAGCTTCAACTGGACACTATTAGAGCAAAAGCACCCACAACAGCAAAAAAAGAAGACGTCGAGAAGGTTATAACAGCCTGTAAAGACAAAAAAGGCGCGGATAAAAATGATACAGCGTACAAATTTGTCCAGTGTCATTGTGTCAATTCAACCAATCACGTACTCGGAACGTTTTAATTGTTTGTAAATCATTAACTCAACCAGAAGCGCACATCTGTATGCGAACGAACGCGAACAGGCCGAACGCTCTTTGTACAGTGTGGTCTATTTTCGATGCCCATACAGGGTATCTCGGTTATTATCAGAGATAGAAAAAAAGTAAATACATAAACTCGATTTATTTTTTCGAGAGAAATTTATTGCCGTAAACAGATTTTTAATATCTTTTTTAATTTTCGAAATATAGCCAAAAACCGAAAATAAGAAAGTTAGGTGTAATATATCAATATTTGTATGAGTAAAAAAAAATTGAACATCGCCATCTTATTAAGGACAAAAAACCATGCAAAAAATGTCTTTAAAGTTTTTCTCTATCTTTTCGTTTAAACGAGATATTTAACATTTTTGAAAAGAGCCAAAAATGGTGTTGGCTTAATTTCGAGTATCAAAAAAGACATCAAAAATGTTAAATATCTCGCTTAAACGAAAAGATAGAGAAAACCTTTAAAGACATTTTTTGCATGGTTTTTTGTCCTTAATAAGATGGCGATGTTCATTTTTTTTTTACTCATACAAATATTGATATATTACACCTAACTTTCTTATTTTAAATGACAACCATAGTTGGCTTTGACATGAATCGAAAGCTTATTTTTTGCGTTTTTCAAAAATATATAATTTCCCTATGGTTGCCATTTAAAATAAGAAAGTTAGGTGCAATATATCGGCATTGATATAAGTAAAAAACAATTGAACATCGCTATCTTATTAAGCACAAAAAATCATGCGAAAAATGTATTAAAAGTTTTTTTCTATCTTCTCGTTTAAACGAGATATTTAACATTTTTGAAAAGTGCCAAAAATCGGTTTTTGGCTATATTTCGAAAATTAAAAAAGATATCAAAAATCTGTTTACGGCAATAAATTTCTCTCGAAAAAATAAATCGAGTTTATGTATTTAGTTTTTTTCTATCTCTGATAATAACCGAGATACCCTGTATGGGCATCGAAAATAGACCACCCTGTACTGTTCGGCGAACCCTTTACCTTATAACTTGGATTATTTAGCACGCTTAAGGTATTACACTGTGTTTTTTGTGCGAATATTGATATCGCCTTTCTTAAACCAGGCCTAGAACCCAGGCAAAAAAGCGTCTTTTTGGCCAATAACTGCAACCTGTTCTTTTTCGTTTATGTTCAGATGTGTTCGCAACTACAAATTAAACCAAATGAAATTAGAAATTTGAGCAACTGAATTATAAAAAAAATGTACAATAGCTCATAGAATTTGTAATATTTATTTCAATAAATACTTGTGCGTCAAGATGTTTAATTTAGATTTAATACCGATCAAATTTTATCGTTATTAGAATCAACAGCGGTTACAGTTTGGAACATTCCAATTTCCTTTGCAGCAAACTGGCCAAAATTTAATAAAACTGCCCGGTACACAAACTAATTACACCCCAAAAACCTTCCGCGCAAAATTAAATTTGGTGACAGAATGCCAATTATTATTCAAACAATACACAATGCTTGAAATATTAGCCCTTTTACAAACAAACAAAAATCATAATTTGTTATAGCAAATCACAAAATTTAACTTGTTCTATTATCATTTTAAACCAATCTTGCAACAACTAAAAGGTGGTACTGTTACATTTAAAACGTTTTCTTACTGAAATTTGAAAGTATATTTTGATATTTAAATTATGTAGAGGAAAGTCGTCTAATATGAGGATAGCTCCTAGTATGGGGTACCTCTATATCTGCGCTTTTATCTGTGGTCAATATTATTAAACAATGTACATACGTTATGAAGTTTTCTGACGTAGTTTGAATTTGATAGGTAACTTCGCTGTCAAGAAACATAACCATTAATTATTTCCGCGCCGTTGAATATTTCTGGCGATTCCACAGAAATTGTTATTGAATGTTCTAACGGTAAGTTACCAAGTCTATTTTTGCATCAAACACGGCCCAATGGTCCATTTTAAGCATAATACTTATTAATTTCTCGTATAATTTTTTATTTACAAAGACTCAAACAATTTGTTAAAACCCCTATCATATTGTCATAATATGGGGTATAGACAAAATGCTTTATTTGGGGTAATCCATAGTAGAAGTCTTTATTTGTTCTGAATATCCAAAAAGGCATAGAACATGTCACAATAATGATAATACACATTTACGCATATACCTATACGCACAACATTATATTTACTTTTTAAAAGAGTTTTTAAAGTAAGCGTCATTAAGATATTCACTAACTCCATAGTAAAAGTTTAGAAATAAGAACATTTTTTAATCTTTTCTTCAAGTCGTAGTGGATAGATTTTTTATACTCTCAGGTGATATGTTAAATTTGTTTATATATAGCAATAATTATGGAGGCAACATTTTTTTGAGGATAGGTAGGTATATTTGAAGCAATCGGGCTTTAGATTTTTTTTATGTCGGGTATTGGCTGCATGGTTTCTTATATTCACTTCGAACAGATCAAAATTATTTCTTACGAAAAGGATGGCTTCGAGAATGAATAGACCGTAAAAAGTTAAGATTTATTTGTCACGAAAAGTGTCTTTACAGTGATTTCGGTAGTTTAGACCAAAAATATTTTTTATACATCGCTTTTGTATAATAAAGAGGCGTTCAGAGTCACTAGCGTTACCCCAAAAAATTACAGCATAGCGTAACCTAGATTCAACATATACATACATGATATGCAGTTTTGGCCGCGTTTGTATTGACCAATTTTTTAAGGTTTTTTAGTGACAGGTTTTTGTGACAGGCGTTCGATGTGGTATGACCAGTCCAGTCTAGAGTCAATACATAAACCAAGAAATGATATTTTATTAACAACATTTATAGTTGTGGAATTATTTTGAAGTTTTAAGTGGGAGGTTATTTTACTTTGTGAAAATATTATTACTTGAGTTTTATTGACGTTTAAGGTTAAATTGTTTAATGTGAACCAATGTTGGAGTTGGCCTAGGCAGAGTTTTTTGTTGTTTAGCTTGTAAATTAAATATCCAGCAGAATTAGTTGAAATTTTATCGTTTATAAGGTTCAAATGAATTAAAGTATCTATTTTACTGATTTTTCAACTTTTTCCTTTTGCTACCACAATAGAATTTGTCTATCCCATATTAGGCATCTGCATTGCATAATATGGGATTCAGCACCTTTCTATTTTTTTATTTTTTAAAAAACATTCTGTCATCATACATACATAGTCTTGCCATAAGTTCTGTCCCTTATTCAAAGACGCCTAATTTATAGAGGAAATAAAACAAATGCAAGATAATATTATATAATTTATTCTTTAGTTACCAAACTATATAAAAAATATTAAAACTACTCAAAATGTCCACCTTTTGCCCTCACACACTTCTTCAAACGTTCCGGCCACTCATCTATCGCAGCACGAATGACTTCAACCGGTATCGAAGCTGCTGCTTTCACCAAATCTGCTTTTAGCGCCTCGATATTTCGATGGACTTTAGAGCAAGCCTTTTCCTCTAAAATATTCCACAATCGGTAGTTGAAAGGATTGAGGTCTGGACTTCCAGAAGGCCAATCTTCAGCGGCGATAAATTCTGGCAAATTGACTTCTAACCAGCGTTGTGTCGTCCTGGCTTTGTGTGCCGGTGCTGAATCTTGTTGGAATATCCAGTGCTTTCCTGCAAACAAAGTATCGCTTAAGGGCTTCACCACCCGCTCCAAAATGTCGCTTTGGTAGTTGACTGCGCGTGTTTTTACTCCCTGTTCACAGAAATGCAATTGTGTGCCGTTCTCGTACGATACTCCCCACCAAATCATCAAGGAAGCCGGGTGATGCCCTCTTTCCACCTTCCGAATTTTTTCGGCGGCTTCCCAAGAGCTGTGAGCATAAATTCTATCGTTTTGCCGGTTAAACTTTTCTTCGACAGTGAAAATTTTTTCATCTGTAAAAATAATTTTTCGATGATTACCTTTCGCGTGTCGCTGATGTAATCTCTTTGCTCTTGTGGCTCTTGTTTGACGTAAAGTTGCAGTCAACAGCTGACCTATCCTTCTTCGAGAAGCACCAAGTCCAGGGTCTTCCTTAATAATTTGTGACATGGTTCTTGAAGGGATTTTCATTTCCCTTGCCATGATTTTTTGCTTTCGGAGCGGATTTCTGCGAATTCTTTCGGCGACAGCTTTGACAACCGCTCTAGTCCTTGTCTCACGTGGCCGACCGCTTCTTGGTCTGTCATCGACAGAAGACATCTCATTGAATCGATTTATGGTTCAATAAATAATTTTTTTTGTTATTTTAAAAAGTTTCACCAAGTTAAAAATCTCACGTGGTGTTTTATTACACTTGTGCAACGCGATTACCGCAATACGGTCCTCTTTGACACCCCACTCCATGTTTACTGTTTGACATATCGAGATAAAATGTTTTGTTTAAAATAGTTTAGGGCCAACTTCAGTTATGATTTACAAACAAATACAAAAAAGTCAATTGAAAATTATGTAGAGGTCTTTGAAAAGTAGGGACAGAAATTATGGCAAGACTGTGTATAATCCGCTATTGAAATAAACTTCTTGAAATATCATTGAATATATTATTCTAAATATTTTTACTACAAATGAAATTGTTCATTGTTTTTTCAACACATTCCAAAAAGTACCCCATAATAGGCGACATTCCTCTACTGTAGTTGTTGAGTGTTAAACTATAACCTTGTCTTTCCGGCACAAAATATGTGAATAAATAATCTCTATAATTTTACTTCCTTTTTTTAAATTTTTCCACTCGTAATGCGTATATTCCTAAACTACGGATTAGCCGATAATGTAAGCAAATATTGATTCATTGAAACACAAAGGGAGTTTTAAAATTGATGATATATCACAAATTGCGAGTAGTTTATAGCAGGTTGCTTTTTTATTTAATTTATCAGCTTCAAAAATCGTAATATACAATCAACAAAAATATGTTTATTAGTGCTAAAAATAATCATCCTTGAATAAAAATACAGATTCAGTGATACAATTAATGTAGTGCAGATAATCTCCTGTATTAATATGAATAACAACTTTATCAGTAAATCTGAAATATAACTGCAAGGATGCTGAAAACGTGAAAACAAACATTATAATAATTATAAGCGTCCTTCATTGTGTATATAAAATAACGATTGGCAATTTAGAGATATCAGTTTTATACTGTTTGTTTGCTTTTAATCAAGTTGAAAATGAAGCGCTTTGCCACTTTTGGATTAATTGTGTTATTCTCCATTTCACAAGTGAGTTTGAATTTCTAAATGAGCATTTATAAATGTACTAGCAAGATAAAAGGAGTATTAAGTTACTTTTAGACAGTTATTTGCTGTAGAACTAGTTTTGTAGTTTCGTGCTTTTTCGGTGACACTAAACTGCAGTGCTAAAAAATAATTGTATATTATTAACATCAAAATGTAATTGTTACAAACAATTTTACTGCAACAACTAAAATTTAAAACAATTCTAGGTTTCCTTTTCATATATTTCAATGAAATGTGTTTTATTAACACATTTTAATTAAATCCTATCAACTTTTACAACATCAAATTGCCTATTTTCCAACATTAACTTTTTTTTAACAGAAAAAACTAGTGCAAATATGTAAATATGTTTTGGTCATTCTTGCCCATTCCAATAATATATATCATGTGGTGTCGATTAGTTCATTTTCCTTACATTATAGCAAAAGTTAGATAATTTTTCGTTTTTTTTTTTTAGTAATAGGCTTATGTCATTAAGAATATACTTGATAACACAAACTGTCATTCTGTTGTTTTAACGATAATTCGACAGAAACGATCAGGTTTAATTGCTGATTGTTTTTATTTTTGTACATTAAAAACACGAAATGGCTTACGAATATTACGAAAAGTATGATTGTATGTAAGAATGTTATATCCAAGGTAATAATAATTCTGAAGCTGCATGATAAACATATTTTAATCGTTACCCAAAAAGAAGGCAACCTAATAAATTTATTTTGAAAGAAAAACAAAATCTCATTAATTGTGGGACATTTAACAAACCCAGAACAAAGTTATACAAAATTAAATATAGTGAAGAGGTTGTTACCAATAATCATCTACCATTTTCAAATAAGTAGGGATAAAATAATACAAACTTGCAACTTCAGAATTATTATTACTTTGAATAGAACATTCTAACTTACAGAGGTCGCCAAAGTGGTCTATATAGACCCCCAGGGGTCTATTTAACAAAAGTAGGGGTCGATCTGAGCCAGGGGGTCGATTGGGGGTCGAAGGAAAAACAATTCTTAATACGCAAATCACACATACCTAACTGCGTATGTAAAATTTGTGAATGTTTTTATAATTGACTTAATATCACTTTCTTTATAGAAAATAAATTAATAAACTTATATTTATTCGGGTGAAACAAGTATTTACGTACCAGCGCGCAGCATTGAGGATGTAATGAAAAAAGACTCCGTTAATGTTTTAAAGTCCTTGCCATTAAGTGCAAATTCTGTAAAACGGCGTTTTGACGAAATGGCAGAAGAAATAGAAAATACGGTAGTTTCGGATCTAAAAAATTGCAAGTTCTCTATTCAAGTTGATGAATCTGTTTTTGGCGTTTCTGCTATTCTTATGGTGTACGTTAGATATTTCAGTAAAATGAAAGGACAAGTCATTGATGAATTTTTATTTGCTAAATGTCTTGAAACTGATGGAAAAGGAGTGACAATTTTTAGATGTTTACAAGAATATTTAAATAAATATGATATTCCGCTTGAAAATATAATAGCAGTAGCCACAGATGGCTCACCTGCTATGGTAGGGCGTTACCGAGGTTTCCAGGGGATTTTAGATTAAAATTGACCAATTTCGAACCCAATATAGCGAACCTTGCAAAGAACACCAGGCACACCCATCTCATTGATTAAGAAGCAATACTGTAGTTACTTTACTTATTATTTTTACTTATTTATAATTACTTATTATTTAATAAATATTAAGGTATTTAAATTTCAACATTAAGATATTTTTCATAAAACTATTGTTACACAATGTAAAATTACTTTAATAAATGTTTAAAATCATAAAATAAATGTACAAACAAGGTACCTAATAGATAGTTTTATTTTAATTAACTGAAAATTACTTTTATAGGGGTCGATGGAGATTTTGAAAAATTGTATAGGGGTCGATGATCAAAAAAGTTACACTAACATATACTTTTCGTAATATTCGTAAGCCATTTCGTGTTTTTAAGGTACAAAAATAAAAACAATCAACAATTAAAAGTGATTGTTTCTGTCAAATTATCGCTAAAACAACAGAATGACAGTTTATTTTATCAAGTATATTCTTAATGGCATAAGCCTATTACAAAAAAAAAAAAAAAACTTTTGCTATAATGTAAGGAAAATGAATAAATTGACCCCACATGATATAATATTCTTGGAATGGGGAAAAATCCTCTTTCTCGTGATACCACAGCCAACTATGGTTCCTATTTTAAAAAATACAACTTTATGTCACAACCCGAATTTCGATTTTTTTTTTGAAAAATTGTCTACGCCACTGCATTCTTATCAAAAAAATGCCTGTAGAACGTCAAAATTGTTTTCCTTTATTTTCATAAACAAGCGATATATAGTCATACAACGAAAAGTCAAAAAATCGAGTTATCGGTGATAACTCGAAAACAAAAGACCATGTCCAATTTTAATTTTCACCATTAACTTTTCTCGAAAAAAGGGATCGAGGAAGCGGTGTCCGTTTTTTTGATACCTCTTATAGTTACCGAGATTCCCTATGAAAACTTTGAAATTTGCTCACCCTGTACGTAGAATTACAAAATTTTAACCTATGTTTTATCTTTAGTAATAGGCGAAATACCTATAGTATAGTCGTCCAAAAATTTTAATTAGACTGTATAAAAGTTTTTTCGCTTTTCCTAAAAACGTTAATTATAAAATTAATTCGAATTTACAGTCGACAGGAATGACAGCCGAAGAAAAGACAAAGGTGGAGAATTTTTCCAAAGAATGCATTCAATCCTCGAAGGTCGATGAAGCTGTTGTTAAGCAAGCCAGAGATGGAGAGTTCGCCAATGAGCCAAAATTGCAAAAATATTATTATTGCCTGTTGAACAAAATCAAATTTGTTGACGAGAATTCAGTCGTACAACCGGAACGTATTAAGGCTAAAGTGCCCGATATAGTTAAATCAACAATTGGAAATATCATCAACGGCTGCAAGGACAAAAAAGGAGCAGATAAATACGACACAGCCCTACAAATTTACAAGTGCTTCTACGAAGATTCACGTCACGTCCTGCGTTTACCGTAAATAAAACGGTTTCTGATAATGGGCACATCAAATGTCAACTGTTAAATTTAACTACTTTATTGCCAAATAAAGAGATGCTTTAAGATAAAAATAAAATATTACAACCCTAGTACTCAGTTACCGTAGGTTTTACAAAAAAATTCTTGATGATAAATGGCTGACGTCCGCATTTATTGCCAAACGGATCTTTCGAACGCTGCAAAGGTCGAAATCGATCTCACAAAAAGTCACGTTTCGTATTAATATATTTTCTTTCATTTTTAAGAGTCCTGAATAATTTTTATGTAGCCTACATCCTAAATCATAAACCTTTTCTTAAAACGCTTTCGGAGTTGAAAGTTTTTCATTGTAAGGTTTGAAATCTTTGGGAGAGCAAATGCATTCCGCACTTTTTTACAACAACAAAAGACCTTTTAATTTTAAGTTTATATACTTTTATTGCAAAAATCGTACGATAATAGATGATTTAGTGAGCATGTTAACCCCTATAACTTTTTTATTATAATAAAAAACAGAAGTGGTAATTTTTGTAAGTTGCTCAAAGTTCGGCACAAGATGATTTACATATATGTTACGCAGAATTATTGAGCCTGCCAAGTTGATGAAATAGGCAGAACGTTTGCTGGAATCGAAATAAGCAATACTATGCCTAGTACGTGAAATTCGCTTGGGCAAGATTCGGCGGAACATATAATAATATTCTTTACTTGTTCTAAATATCCAAAAAGGGGGGAACATGTCACAAGAATAATATACATATTTTACAAAAACACTGAAAATATATTTACGTAAAAGAGTTTTTAAAAGAAGCATCATTTAGGTATTCACTAACTCCATAGTAATCTTTAGAAATTAAAACATTTCTTAATCTTTTCTTCAAGTCGTGGGTGAGAAGATTTTTTATACTCTCAGGTGGTGTGTTAAATTTGTTATCTGTAGCAATAATTGTGGAGGCATTTTTTTTTTTTTTTTTTTGAAGATAGGTATATTTAAAGCAATCGGGCTTTAGATTTTTTTATGTCGGGTATTTCTTATATTCTGTTCGAACAGATCAACATTATTTCTTACGAAAAGGATGGCTTCGAGAATGTACAGACCGTAAAAAGTTAATATTTCTTTGTCACGAAAAGTGTCTTTACAGTGATCTCGGTAGCTTAGACCAAAAATAGTTCTTATACATCGCTTTTGTATAATAAAAGAGGCGTTCAGATTCACTAGCGTTACCCCAAAAAATTACAGCATAGCGTAACCTAGATTCAACATATGCATGATATGCAGTTTTGGCCATGTTTGTACTGACCAATTTTTAAAGGTTTTTTAGTGACAGGCTTTGTGACAGGCGTTCGATGTGGTATGACCAGTCCAGTCTAGAGTCAATACATAAACCAAGATATGATATTTTATTAACAACATTTATAGTTGTGGAATTATTTTGAAGTTTTAAGTCGGAGGTTATTTTACTTTGTGAAAATTTTACTACTTAAAATGTTTAATGTTAACCAAGGTTGAAATTGGCCTAAGCAATCAAAGAGTTTTTGTTCTGAATTTTTGGAATCCGAGTCAGTAATAATAGCAGATGTGTCATCGGCAAATTGTATAAGGGAAGTTTTGGCAAAATCTGGAACATCATTAGTGTACATTTTGTATAACAGGGGCCTAAGATTGATCCTTTTCTTTTCTGATTTTCTTTTTGTTAGATTTTAGAAATCTACCTGACGGGTCTTTTCCGGCAACATATTGGTTTCTTTCCGAGAGATAACATTTATAAGGTTAAGGGCGGTCCCTCGTATACCATAGTGTTCTAATTTCGTTAGCAGTATCTCGTGGTCAACACTAGCGAAAACTTTTGAGAGATCATGGTGTGTTCGTCTTTATTGAGCGATTGAAGTACATTTCGGATTGCCATGTAAATAGCGCGGGTAGTTATTTTGCCTTTCCTGAATCCATTTTGAGGGTTGTTTATTAAGCCAAAGTGTTCTACGTAATTTTCAATTCTGTTGTAGATTATTTTTTCAAATATCTTGCTAATGTTTGTGAGGATGGCTATGGGCCTGTAGTTTCCTATGTCACTTAAATCCCCTTTTTTTGTTGGTTGATTAAATTTTTGCACATTTAAGTTTGTTAGAAAATATGCCATTTTTTAATGAGAGGTTTATAATGTGGCTTAGAGGTCCAGATATTAAGTCGGCAGTATATTTTAAGAAGTTTGTTGGGATTTGTTTTCCTTAGCAATTTACTACACATGATTGATAAACTAAAACATGAAGCTTACCCTAAACTTTGGTTTGGCGAAAATTGTAAACATACCTACTAGTAAAAGTACCTTTCAGATTTTATGTAAAACATGTTTCTCCCTAACAATCTCCGTCTTTTAAGATGCCAAGGCACTTAATTTTTTCTCTGTAATATTTAAAAACGCTTGATTATCTGTTTAAAAAATTGAGGCATGAAAGCAAAAACTTAAACAATACTGATAATAAATTGTTCTTTTAATTCCATTAGATACACGTTCTTAAATATAATGGCACTGTTTAATAATTTTACCAATACGTATTACTTTAGGAACAATAAGAACACTTCAAATCGATGTGACATTGCTTTGTCTTTTAATTGAGACGAAATCCTTTAACGTTCTAAAAACACTTGAAACGTTGAGATTAATGGGTCTGACAGCAAAAATAATATGGGAATTTAATAGAAGTTGAACTGGATTTATTTCTTATCACCTTTTACGTCTATTAAAGTTCTTTATAGACGAAACTATTTGTAGAGACCGGTTCTTTGCGACAAATAAAAAGTTTGTAAGCTATTTCATTTCTAGCTTGATAAAGTAATCTTTCCATTACAGCACAATTGGTGTGTTTCGAGTACCTATAATTGGTGTCCACTAATGCCCTTTTAATGAAATTAATGTTTCTTTTGTGATAAAAGACAATTGAAAAAGTAAACTATCTTTATCCGGTAAACGGGGTAATTACTAAAGAAGGTGTAGTTAAAAGTGACATCCTATTATCTGTGAAGAATCTCTTGAAAAATATTCACTCTACTTTCGAGACTAAAAACACAAGATAAATATACCTACCGGAGAAGGGACGAGAATCTAGGAAAAAGTCTACGTAGACATTTTTTGAAAAACAGTTCTTCAGAGGGGAATCCAGCGCCAAATTTTGTAACATTAATTCAATTTAACCGATTTTATAGCGCTTAAGATTAGTTTGAGACACCCTGTTTACTCGTATTTATATTTTTAGAATAAGTAACTGCAATAGTTATATAATTGCGTTGAATATTCGCAAAAAAAAAAAAATGGTCCAAGCAGGATTTTGTATACAAATTTTATCAAGAAACTTCTAAAAAAATCACAAATCTGCAGCTCATTATCGAGATAAAACATGCTTACGAGTTCTCTCACACTTTACATAAATTTGTTATATATTCTCAGTCGGTTACAAAGGTGCGGGTGGTCCCAGGAGTATTTTTCAAGGACTAGTCTTACAGAGGCGCGAACCAGGGCTCGCTGTGAATGTATTGATTTTTGGAGCGCAGATAACCGAATGCAGGTGAAGATATTTTGTGCGAATTATCCAAATTGACTGGTCCAGTTAATTTAAAGTATATTGTTAATGAAGCTTTTTATTTTATTTCAATGAGCTCCTTTTAAAAATACCTCCAAAATTATTCTTTAATTTAAAACTGACGCAATTAGCTGCATTTGAAGTCTGAACGAATAAAAGTACTTTAGAACAATAAAAGTTTTATTTCAAATGAAATTCATTTAATTGGTAAACTCATGCAACTTTTTTGCGACTCTAGAGGGTATAAACAAAATTAAACTCACTTTGATTAATTAGGCATTCCTAAAGGTTTACACCATTTCCACTTTGGACGACGTATTTATCTTTGATGTTAGGGATGTACAGATTAATCGGTAGACAATCGTCAATGGGCTGTTTTGACGATTAATCGCCCTTAATCGGTTTTCATTAGAGTTAATTATCCCAAGGGTACTGCACTATTTTCATCATTACTCTAATTTTTAGTGTAATTTTTAATGTTCGCAAAATGTGCAATGATTTACATCAGCATTTCTCAACCTTTTTTCTTAGAGCACCCCCTAACATGCTAACTGTTTCTCAAGTAACCCTTAAAATTATTTAATAATATTGGCATTAGCGTTAATATTGCGAAACAAAAGAATATATAGGCATTTATTATTGATTGTGGGGTTATTTTACAAACCTAACAATAAACTTGACAAGTAATATATACAGGGTACCCCAGATTACATTTCCAGCATGGGGATCTCACTTATTATAAGAGATACAGGTTTGCTTAAATAAGATGAATTATTCACAAGTGTGAGAGGAGCTACAATCAATTTTTTAAAGTACAAAATTCCTCGTACTTCAGATGTTATAGCAAAAAATATGAAAATGTATTTTTTTTTTAAATCTCATAACTGTTTTATTTTATTCATTAGATCAATTTTATTAGTACGTTTAAATGGAGAAGGTAACTGTTATTTTAGACTTTTTTAACACCTACCATGTTCGGGATATTACGCCTAACGTCGTTTTTTCTTATAGGCCGCGAAGTTAGCTACGGAATAGTTAAATGTGCTTTTTTTCTCTTTTAAATAAGATATTACTTGCTGTATCTATTTTTATAAATAAGTCGCAAAATGATGAAAAATCGTATTTTACTCATCACTTATCAAGTTATCTATGAAAATATAAACAAACCGTAGTTGGATAAAAACTATAATCAACTAATGTCTACCATTAATACGTTAAGATATTTTTTTTATAGATAATAGTTGAATTTAAATTAAAATACTTTTGTCTCCCACATCAAGAAATCACTAAATGCTACATATACTTTATGAATTTCTAAAACTCATACATCTGTTGAATATAACTTCAACTTGTATTGTTTTGAACGGGAGTGTGAGGTAATAAGAAGTTATTAAATGCATCCGTGTATTACGAATACGACTATTGCTTGCAATGTGTTAAAAAGAGATAACTATTGCATTTTGTTCTTGAATGAGCCCATAATATACAAAACAAACGCCAAACTTACACAACGTTTGATTCTAGATCTTCTTTTAACTCATTAACTATGTTGCATGCATTTCATGTACGTAAGTGAAGTAAATTTTATTGCCTCAATCATATCAATTTAAAACGATCTGTAAAAAGTTTAATTTTAGCCTTAATAAGTACATTTAGGGTAAAATAAAAAGTACATATCCATTATCGTCTAATAATGATTCAATAAATGCAAAATTTAAAACCCAAATTGAGTTTAGCATTACTTAATATGCGTTAATTTTAAAAATAAAAATATATAACTATTTATTTACTTATGTTTTTATTTGAAAAAATCGCTTACATGTGTTTTTTAGTCAAGATATGAAATAGGTCTTCTGGCCAATTAATTAGATGTCGTTCAATTCGATTATGTCAGTAGATTGGTTAGTATCAATAGTAGGTATTACTTTTTCACTATTACTCTTATTTTTAGTGTCTGGCTGCTAATATGGCTATTTATTGATAAAAAAAAATACACAGAACTTCTTAAAACAGTTCATTAAAAAACACATAATTTTTGAACAACTACTAATAAAAAAAAACATCTTGGAATACTGAAAAACACCCAATAACTAAACACATTTAATGAATATAATCAATCCAATTCTGTTATTCTTAAACTATAATCTAGGAACCAATTGGTTTTTCCATTTTCAAGGTATAGTTTGGTTCTTGCATAAAAAATGTCTTTGTACCTGTTTTACGAATAGTAGGTACGTGTATCACAAAGAAACTAAAATTAAAATCGAGTTTCTTTAATTGTTGCAACTCGATTAAATTATGCACCGGTGGCTTAAGAGAATATTTAAATAAAACAAATAAGTAAATATAGAATTTTGTGCAAAAACTAAAAAGTCGATGTATTGTTAATTTTTGACGCGTATAAAAAACTGTTTCATTTCTGATTCGATTTATTTTGGTTTTTCTTGGATTTTTCTTAGAAATCCCATTTCTGCTGCATTCACTCGGCTACTATTTTTGTTTGTGAGTGTTTACGTTTCACTTCCGTATAAAAGTGCCGGAGTTACTACCTTTTTGACCACTTCCACTTTTGTTCTTGTTGGGACTTTCTTATTTTAAAAAAATGTTATTCTTAAACTGTTAAATATTCTTCCATCCCTCAATTTTTCTTTATGATCCGCACTAAATTTTTAAAGCTATCTACCTGTTCCAGCCTAAGCCCGTCTAAAGTGATGTTATGCCCTTTGTTCTCTGTTGTAACGATTAAAGTTTTATCTATTTCAATTTCTCTTGATTTTTTCCAATTCCTGGCTTAGAAATTCAATTTTTTTAGACCAAAACCAAAAATGATAGAATCAGAAATGAAACATAAGGAGAACAACTAAAAATAAAATCATTTAAAACAAAAATACAAGGAAGACAGCTGGGATGGTTGGGTCACATTTATAGAATAAAAAAAGAAAGATTAACCAGAAAAGACTATGAAGCAAGATCGAAGGGAAAAAACAAAAGAGGTAGACCGAGAAAAACCTGACAAGACGAAGTTAAAAAAGCAGCAGAGGATAGAAACATCAAATGGAAAGACATAAAAAGGCTAGCACAAGACAGAAAAACATGGAAAAAATTCAGCATAACACAACTCAACAGTCCTACACCTATCAGTAAAAGGACATGACTAAATAAACAATTTTTAAAAAATGACCAAAATAGGTGTAATAAGATTTTTTTTTGAAAAATGTATAACAGCCTTTCTCGCATACAACCAGAAAAAAAGTAAATTGTAAATATGTTTAATGAGTCAGGTTTTATGAACATATTACTTATTTTAATTGACATTTGTTTAATTAATAAACATTTTGAAAAAAGGGCCTGATCTGCTTTACACCCAAACTGAAAGATCTCTGTTAAAAAATGATGGAGTTTCCTTTGTCCCCTTTAAACATTTAACATGTAATACAAATAAAATTTTACTGACCATAGCAACATTAACTGTCTATGTAATAAAATTGGAGCAAATTATTTATTTATGTGTAATTTCATAAAAAGAACTCGACCGTCAATTTTATTTGATCACTCACTACCTAGCTATTATTGTATTGTAATTTTTCACACCATAATTGGCAGTATTCATTTCAGTTAATAACTTTTTGTAACAAAATTGCTTTTTTTATAACTTTCAAGATCTATAAAAGCAGTTAAATACGAAACATTGTGCAACATATCCGGTAAGCAGTCATCATGAAATTTCGTGCAACAGTTTTGTTATTTCTAACAGCATTATGTGCTAGTCAGGTAATCAAAAATAATTTCTTAATACAGCGTTTTGATCTATATTTTGTAACTGTTGGAATCTCGTTAAGTATAAGAGCTAAAGGTGTAGATTTTTAAGCCGATTTCAAATCTGTTTTAAAACTTAAAATAATCCAAAGCGTTTTGTAAATTTACGGGGAAAAATAAACTCTTTGTTTTGTGGGATATTTTACAAAAATGGGTATTATTTTGTTGTTAAAGGCAACAATTCGAACGTTAGCATTTATTTGCTAATATTTTTGTGCCATTATGACACCTAATTAAAACTAATAACCAAATTGCATAAAATTTTTACCTGGGATTAAACCACGTTAACCCTAGAAAAAGGCAAAATCGCAGCATAGTTGGCGCTGACATTGACTAATTTAAGGGATTAACTTGTATTTTAACACCAGTTACTTTATGCAATCGGGCCTATCTGGTCAATTTAACATTGTGTAAATGCCCAATTATATTGTTATTTCACTGAACTTTTTTAGCCGTTTACTCCTGAATTGCGAGAAAAATTCAAAAAAATATCCGCCGAATGTGCAGAGTTGCATAAAGTTGATCTTGAGCTGGTTAAGAAATTTATAAGCGGTCAGTTTTCGAACGAAAGAAACCTCATGTGCTATAACAAATGTTTCCTCGAAAAAATTGGACTCATGAATGAAGCTGGGGAGATACAACTGGACGCTGCATTAGCTAAAGTACCCGAAGGTCCTAATCGCGAACAGATGACGGCAGTGTTATCCAAGTGCATAAAAGAAAAAGGTGCTGATCCATGTGAAACTGCCCATCTAATAAGAAAATGTTATTTTACAAACCGACCCGTCAAATTATAATGTTTTTAAAGCAAACGAACCAGTAAATAAACTCTTGAATTGGTAAAAAAAATGTGTCTTTTAATATGAGTATGTGTACCTCAAATATTTTCTTTAAATCGAATTCTGTGAGGCGTGCTCACAAAGGATATAAAAAGAGTTTACAGGGATTTTTGAGGACTCAATAAAATGACAAAGAAAAAATTTTGTCTCGATGCTTTAGGGTTTCAGTAAATATAGTCCAATGTGCAATACAAATCTGTTTAAGAAAGGATCTAGTCAAACGATAATAATATTTTTATAATAGCTTTGTTTATTTACCAAGATTAAAAGCTGTAAAAATCGTTTTTTAGGTTAAATTATTGTTTTATTTTAATGTTTAAAGTTTGAATTACTCGGTGGTAAAAAAGATATATGTGCTGTGTAGAAATAAAAATTTGATAGAACTTAAATAGTATAAATAATTTGTCTTAAAAGTAAATATAGAGGACCGGGTAATAGCTCCAGAACGGCGTTCTTGTAAAATCTGGCCTGTTAACACTTTTCCAGCAATTCTTTTACTAGCTCACCGAATACCTCACATTTGTCTACTGTGGCTAACCGCCGACTGCTGAGAACAAAGACCATTTTTATAGTTGACTGTTTAATTGTGGCTCTTGATCATCTTCATAACGTGGTAGGACTCTTAAACGCTGTTTTACATAATACACATGACCAGAGCAATAATTACACAGTAAGAAATAAATAAAACAACGAACTCATTTTTTTTCCGACTGGCTGGACATTTTTCGGTGGTTAGATCTTATTTACCTAAGCGCGACTGTCCCAAGATTTTGCTTCCGGTACCTACCCCCTTTTATTGTAGTTGCATCCTTGTCATTCTTTCCTATAAACAAATTTGCGTACAAGTAATGTGTTTTACTTATGATGTACAAATTTATCAACAAATCGGTTGTTGATTGACAGCAGCGACTAATACATTAATTAGTCCATACTCCATCAGTACATGGATTAGTAAATTTGGGTCTGTTGGGACAAACCTTATGTTCTATCACGATAATGCATTTTCACACACGGAAGCTTTAAGTCTCCAGTTTATGGATGAAAAAATTACAACAGTAAAACATCATCCACCGTATTCTCCTGACTAGGCAATGTGTGACTTCCAGTTAATTTTGACTTAAAAGAAATTTGCAGGATAGAAATTTCTTGTCTGAGGAGAAGATTGAAATCGCCGTCACAATTATTTTGCAAGTACAGTAATCCCTCAATTTACACGAGTCATTCGTTCACAAAAACATCGCGTAAATGTAAACCGCGCGTATGTGGAGCCATGGAAAGATGTTTTAAATAAGGATCTGTTCCATATTCTTAAATATAGTACTCTTACTGGACTGGAAAAAATGTAATTATTGTTTTTTGTATATACCTACGTCTATATAAAAGTTTACTGCAACCAAAAAACACACTCTTTGATGTACCTAATTAACATTTATTTACCAGCGTTTCTTTAATGCATTACTTTAGTAATAAAAAAAAATTGTTTGTAAAAATTATTAATGCTAAAAGATTTAGTTTAATATCTAAACTAGTTTTGATACTTTGACTCTGTCGGTATAAGAAATTTACTGATAAAGACGAAAATAACCTGACATTTTACGTTCTCTAAGAAGAGATAAGTGATTTTTTTTGGGACACTTGCAAGTAATTTTAGTTAACTGTTCATCTTTTTCTACATTAGAAGTTTTTCAGAAGACATTTAACTTTTTTATTGTTCCGCCACTGTCCGTGAAATCTTGGAGCGTGCCATCAATATTGTATCAACTTAATCCCAAATCGAATCTGCTTTTGTATCACAATCGAGAACCGCGTTTAGAGAAAGCTGCATCGTTATCGTTTGCTTTGAATACAAACAGAAATTTAAGACAACATCAATATTATTCCTCCAAATTTCCTTGACGGAAAAGAAAAACGCCGATTCAAAGAGATTTAAATTTAAATGTTGCAGAAACTGCGGTAAACGATTTAGATGAATAAAAGACACTCGTTTTTTATTTCCAAAGCACAAATTCGCGCAATACAGCGATGATATCATTTTATTTTTAAGCAAATCCAGCTTATTAAAAATTCCGTTTAATTACAATTAATACAGATTATGTTAAACGCTGTAGCTTACTCATTTTTGATCGATAGCTTACATAAACAATAATAGAATGAATCAGGCGCCAATGTTTCGTGACAATCAAAAACATATTATATAAAAATACCTTTTATTGTATTTATAATATAATGGCCTTGCAAAAAAAAATATATAAACGACGGAAAAATAAATTTAAATTGAATAGCACAGATTATAACTTAAATTGTGTATAAAAATTAAATTACACCAAATTAACAACAAGAGTGGGGAGTTTAGTCTTCTTTTATATAAAACTGACAGCTCTAATAGATTGCATTTCGTACTAAACAACCAACACAATGAAAAGTTTTACTGCTTTATTGATTTTGGGACTCTTTACTAATTCATTCAAGGTAAGACGATAATTTTATAATTGCTTTTTATTTATATTTGAACCACCGCTGTTGATCGATAAAAAGATCTGAACTCTGCTTTCGATAACCGCACCATATTTTTATGTCTCCAGTCCTGTTTCGCCCAAAACACATCACATGATAGCGATGAAGATGAAAAAGCTTTCACCGATTGCCAAAAAGAAATGAATATCGATCCAAAAGTCCTAGAAAAGCTTGAAAACGGCGAACTTCCCGATGAAATGACGGCCAAGTGTTTCCTCAAGTGTGTAATGACAAAAACAGGAGAGATGAATGCTAACGGCGAGGTACTTAAAGATTTTATAAAATCTCAAGTACCTCCTATGCCTAATCGCGACCAGGTTATGCAAGATTTGGAGAAGTGTTTGAGTGTGAAGGATGCTAATCCTTGCAACACCGCCTTTCTTGTCTCCAAATGCATGTTCGAGTGGGAGAAAGATAACATGAAGGATGCAAGCAACTAGATTATGGATGGGGGTCGATGGAACTACACAATTCAAAGAAATAAACTGCTTAACCACCTAGACGCGAAATTATCTATAGAGTTAAATGCTTGGTTTTTATTTTGCTAAATGATAAAACGTTGACATTCACTAATGTATCGCTATAGAAATAAAGTTTTGCCTACATTTGCAATTTAATTTTTTACAAGCATTCTTATTTTGATTGGTGTTTAAATTTATAGGTGATTTGTTAAAGAAATAAATACATACATGATGTATGTATAACATGAACAATATCGGGATCTTGGAAACCCTTAAAAGATAGAAGGATTAGTGTGTTCCTCAGTGCTTGATGAGAATCTAAAGGATAATTGTCCATATTGTACCTAGATCCTGAAATATTCTTATAAAAACTTTCCCATTAGGTATACATATCAGGCTTTTAAAATATGGCATTTTTTGGCCAGGAAATCAACTGGCGTTAACATTGACCTAGTTTGCTTAGTATTTAAGATGCGCTAGCCAACATATCAAATTTGTACGCTAGCAGCAGAGCTGGGTATTACTCGAATGCTTAGTATTTTGAATAGTTGTAGAGAATAACGGGACAGTGGTCCTGAGGTTTATAAAGAAAACTCTTCACATCTTTATAAACCTCATGACCACTGTCCCGTTATTCTCTACAATTATTGTTTGGTCGTAATTTTTGGTTCATTTTGAATAGTATTCAAAATACTTCTTTAGTATTCAGTATTCATTAATCAAATACCTACTTTTTTACTGAGTATTCGTTATTCTTAATCTTGGATATTTTATTAGTATTCGTTATTCAATACTTTTTTAAGATATTCATAAATACTGATAGTATTCATGAATACTGGAAGTAATCATAAATACTTTTAGTATTTATGAATACTAATGGTATTTATGAATCCAAAATGTACTCTTGAATACTCTATGGCAGGAGTGGCTAACCTTTTTGTGAGTGTGTAGGCGCAAACAAATCTTATGGGGTGCTGTGGGCGCAGGACTTTAAACAAGCTATCATACCTGTTAAGAGGTTCCTATAATTAAACAAAAATTTGTGCCGATAGATATAAATAAGCCCTGTACATAATATACCTACATGCCTACATGTAAATTATACATACATATTTTTTTTTAAGACAAGACTAATGAGTTTTTGTATTATTCTCAAAGAAAGAAGAATTAAAACTATCGAGATAAAGTAAATACTTTAAGGAAATTATTGTATTATGACCGTTGACAAATTTTAATAAACATATTTTACGGAAAGAAATTGAAATAAATGAGACTTTCTTCGTGGTGTGAAGGCTGACATTGTATTTTTTAATTAATATTTCAAAATCTGCATCGTTATAGAAAACGATTGCTCATGCAATTGATCAAATCGTCTGTTAGACGTGATCTAAATTTATTTTTAATTAATTGCATTGTCGAAAAAACAGATTCGCTCAAGTACCACCAAAATAGATTTAATTTTTAACGCCGAATTTTTTTATATGTTTAAAGCTTAAATAGTAACTTAGCAAAATCATTTTTTAATTTTATAATTTCTTATTCCAAATTTTCTGCTTTTGCTTTTATAAATTTACTTTTTGTATTCAAAGCAGTAATGTCAACATTGTGTAATGGATTTTCCAAGTAAAATAAAATCGATTCAAAGATGTTAAAATTGTAAAATAGTTCATTAAATTGATTGGCTACTTTATACCGGGTGTTAACCACCAGCCGTGAACATAGGGAATTAACATTGGTTTTAACTTTTTTTCGGATTCCTGCTCCCCAATTGAGTTTATATTAAAATTAATGGTAACAATAGAAAGATAAGATAAATGTTTATTACGCATCATTTGAGACCATTAATAAGCTTAAATGTTTAATATTTAGTTTATAATTAATATTTTAAAATTGGATTAATTTTACAAATATAAGTAGCCATGACTGTCAATCTGACATTTGTCTTCATTAATTTTTGTTATTATCTGTCAATTTTTAAATCAGCAAGTTATTTCTTTTTTCACCATTAAAACTCTTCCTCTATTATAGTTTTTTTTTTCATTTTAATCAAAATCGTTAAAGAAATAACTCGCTGATTTAAAAATTGACAGATAATAACAAAAATTAATGAAGACAAATGTCAGATTGACTGTCATGGCTACTTATATTTGTAAAATTAATCCAATTTTAAAATATTAATTATAAACTAAATATTAAACATTTAAGCTTATTAATGGTCTCAAATGATGCGTAATAAATTTATCTTTCTATTGTTACCATTAATTTTAATATAAACTCAATTGGGGAGCAGGAATCCGAAAAAAAGTTAAAACCAATGTTAATTCCCTATGTTCACGGCTGGTGGTTAACACCCGGTATATTATTAAATATATTATTTAATGGATAATTTTGAATCTAATAAAATTGTTTAGCCTGAAATATTTTTACCATTTGGGGAAAACAGCCATAAAATGTATTTAAGTGTGACATACAAAGAGTCAATTTACCTTTAAATACTTGTATTAATAGAACCAATCATATCTACTTTTTTTCCACCACAGTTCAATACTTAACGGATAAAATTTTATAAAATAAAAAAATAAATATTGAACAACTTTAAGCGTTTTAAAAACCGTTTGTTTGCTTCTGTCGGTCGAGGGTGTTTCAGGCGGGCGCATATAAAACCCATTTTTTTAGTTGGGATTCAGTATTCAAAATTGGTTGATTATTTGCTGATATTTAGTATTCAATACTTATTTCAGAAGTATTTAGTATTCAGTACTTGAATTTTTTTTTCGTTATTCAGTATTCAATATTTAAATACTTTTTCGGTATTCACACCCAGCTCTGGCTACCAGTAAACAATTTTGATTGTGAATGAAACAATTAACAAATTTTTAATAAATGTACAAATAATCAGAGTGCTCAGATGCAATGATTGTGAAAAATACAAAAACAAATACAGAATATAATATAAATTATGAAAAATCTAACACTGAAAATCAAATATTTAAATCTTTTTTAAGAAATAGCTTAAAATCAAACCTGGATGTTATTATACATGTACTCCCAAAATAGAAAAATATGTTAAAGTAACATTTTACTACTAATTTTGATATAATTTGTCTGCGTTTTTTGTCATTCGCAATTCATCTAATGTTTGGTGTTATCCTTTTAGATATTAACACGCCACAACTTGTCCAAATGACTGTTTGCGATAAAATGTCAAGTTGGCACAAAATATAAGATAAAACTGACACCATAATTTTGTTCTCCTAGCTAAGCTAATTGAAACATATATCCATCATTTTTAAACATAATTTTAATGCAGATAAAACTCTAACTGTGATGACTTTGTAGTCACGAAAAATCATTGCATCGTAACTTTTGCACATAAACATTTTTGAATTAAAACTAAGCTTCGCTATTAAACACAGTGTTGGATAAAAGTTAAGTAACCAGGGATGCTATGCGGCATAAATTACGCTTAAAAATTAGAGCACTTTCTGCATTAAAATTAAACGCAAAAAATGGTAAAAAACAAAAGTTTCATTTTAGCTAGACATAAAGTTAAAATATTTCTGCATGCATGCAACAATGAAATTCGTTAAGAATATTACACTGCATCTCATAAACCGTACAAGGAAAATATATTTACCTACAAACTTCCCTAATTTACATACTTCTTGTGTAACGACGTACTAAAATTACTGCCTTAGTACTTTCTTAACAAGGAGCAACTTTTCTAGTTTTCACTTTATTTAAATGTTTTTAAGTGTGTTTTAAGCAAATTAAGAAAACTGTAGGTACTTCATTACCAAGAACTTGAATGGCTTATTAAAGTTATTGTTTATTTTATAAACAATTAATAATAAAAATCAGTGCTTTATTTAATTACAGTTACCAAAAATCGAGGATACTAAACTAATATGATGGCCCATTTCCATAAGACTAATGTATTATTGAGCTTTCCGGAAGTGACGTTATTAGTAACGAAAAATGTTTAAACCGATGTCTTAGATTTTCTATTGCATGACACGTCCAAAGTATAGGTAGATGACATTAATTAAATAGCTCACGAATTTTTTTTTTTTTTCAAAAAATCTTAACTGACATCGCGAATTTTATTTCTGTTAAAAAGTTGTTCTGTGAACATATCGTTGCTTTTAGACCGGGGGTCGGGGAACTTTTTTACCTATTACCCCAAAATATATTTATTGACGCCGACGTTACCCCCTTGATTTGAAAGGAAGAAAATCACAGATTATTTAAATTCAAAAGGTTTATTGAATTTATTTATACGGAGAATACAATTATAAATATAAAACTATAAAATAAATGCGATAATAGTTATTTATGTACCAAGGCAGTAAAGTTCGACTTTTTATCACGAGTGTGGATATTAACAACCACGCGAGTGATAAACAGGAATTTTACTGCCGAGGGGCATATTATATTTTTTCTGCAATCGTCAAAGAAATAGCGAAAAATCAAGAAAATACATAAAGTTTTAATTCATCTGTTAGATTCTCATACTCCTGTCAAATATGTATCTTTGAACAAAAGCAAGCTCAACTTTTCTAAATTCAACCAATGAGCGTAGCGCATTTTACTTTTTTACTGCCTAGGCAGTAAAAATGATTATTACAGCCGCTTTTGGGTACTTATTGAGCTAGTTTAGTGACGACTGCAGAAAAAATAAATTAATACCCTCATTTTTAAACAAAACGATTTCTTGTTTATATAATTTTATTTTAGTGCGATCGTACTAGAAACAGCTGTTTGACGGACGCGTTAGCAGCCATAAAGTACTGCATTACCGGCGTTATCCTTAGCAACGGCCTAAAAAGTAACTTTTACGGCCGTTACCCTTAGCAACGGCCTGAAAAGGGCCGGTAATGCAGTACACACGCCGTCATCTGTCAGTGACAGAATGTCACGTAGTTTCTAACCTATATTTTTGAAAAATACTAAAAATTTAAATTGTTTTTAATTCTATCGCACAAAAAATGTTATATGCAACTCGGCCAAAACGTACTTTTTGGCCTTGATACATAAATAACTATTATGTCTATTAATTGCATTTGTTTTATAAACACTCTTAAACCTTCTTCGCTTATCAGCTATTGTTTTTATATCTTTTAAGATGGATAAAATCATTCATATTCAATAGATCACAGGCTGTAAAATTGAATGGTTTCATTTCTGCATTTGTCAAAGTAACATCTGGAGTCCCTCAGGACAGTCTCTTAGCAACAATGCTATTTAATATTTACATCAATGACATACACTTACAGCATTGCTTTCTAAATTGTGAATACCTACAACACGCTGATGATTTTAAAATATTTAGAACAAAAACAAATATTACAGATTGTCTTCTGCTACAACAGGATCTCCACAGATTAGAAATATACTTTTAAATAAACAAACTTGCCTTGAATGTCAGTAAGTGCCGTAAAATTAATTTTACACGAAACAAAAATATAATTCTACATAACTATTCTTTGAATTATTCAACTCTTATGAACACCACAGTTGTAGATTTATGAACTATTAGACTCTGAACTTCTTTTTGCTAAACATATCGAATATATTAAAAATAAATCTCTTAATATGCTTGATTTTATCAGACGCTCCTCAAAACGTTTCAATAATGTTAATACTATTAGAACACTGTATTTTTCATATGTTTATTTAAATTTTGCCTCTATCATATGGAACCCACAGCAGACACCTACGCTAGTAAAATCGAGGGAATTCAAAAGAAATGTATATCATTTTTGCACAAAAAACTTCCAGAGAAACTATATGAACCACACTATAAAGATCTAAACATGCTCTCCTTAAAATCTCGTAGAACACTTAGTGATATAATATTTCTTTACAAAATTATTAACTACAAAATAGACTGTCCTAATATTTTATCTGCGACACCATTTTCTCTTTTATTTAACACCTAGTAGCACAAATGCCTTTTTTAACTCGCCAATCAACACAGTTCTTTACTCCTATAATCAAACATTCATCAATATTGATATATTTAGTCTATCATTTCATTCATTTAAACATTACTCTAAAGTAATCCTATTCTAACTCTCATTTACTCTACTATCTATGTATATTAATAACAAAAACGGGAAAATAATTTGGGCTCGGCCTGTTTTGTTCTGTTCTGTGTAAATAAATAAATAAATAAATAAATATTGATTGCTGTATTAAAATGCATAATTTTTAAATGAATAGAATAAATCAAATGATTGAAATAGATCCAATGATTCTCCAAAAAATATGTTATTTTAACCAAGTTTATAAATATAATTTTCATATTTCATTCACACTTTTGAATAGCATTGTAAAAATTTATTTATATTATAAATCGAACCTCTGAATTCCCCACTATTTTTTAAAATTATATAAATTATTACGTGTGTATTTATGAAAATAAATAACTTTACAAATCCTTGATGTTTTTCATTATCCAGCATCAGAAGGGTGTGAAATTCGATTGTTAAAAAATTACCTATAATCGTGGGGAAATAACCTCATTAATTAAAAAACATAGCCTTGCTCAAGGTCTACATTTTACAATATTTCATACAGTGAACGAACAAATAACTTATTTTATATTTGCTAAAATTCAAAATGATTATTTCCATGTAATTACGGTTTAATGGTAATCACCCAACAAATGTTTATCACATGATTATGCAATTAATCGCCAAATTTCAGTGAGCATTTTGTGATATAACAGACCTTGATTATTATTAACTCGAGTATATAAGGTTTATGTAGATATAAAAAAACAAACATATTATATTTTCCTAGAAGGCGCCGATAGTAATATTCAGGATGAAAGCTTTTACTGCTATTCTGGCATTTGCTGCTTGTGTAGTTTATTCTCAACAGGTGAGTTAGTATTTTATTGCTGATCAAAATAACCTAAGCGCAAATGTTTACAACAAAACATTTCAAAGATTTTTGTTAACAGACGGTTGTAGCTCATTAAAATTTGTTTTATAAATACCTTCAAATGCCATTCCTTTCTTTTAGTTGATTTTTCTTTTAATATTTCTTGTTGAAATCTCCTTAAATTTTAAGAGACTAATTTTGCCACTTTTTATTATTTTATTTGCTGAAAAAACCTGAGGTATAAAATACAGCTATAACAAGTTAGACCTTAAACTCAGTTTTCTTCTCCAATATTAATTAAATTAACTATAATTTTTTTTTTTAATGAGTGTTAATGTTTCACTTTTTTTAAATACTTTAGAAAGCTTCAATATATTACTGGCTCTTTATACAGGGTGTTTCGTAAAAAATGCGAAAAAATTCAGGAGGTGATTCCTTATCGACAATTAAGGGTGGTCGTTTATAAAAACTTTTTTCCTTAGACGTCTCCTTTCGGAGTTACACCTCCCTAAAAAGAAGTAGTTAAATTAGGTTTTTATTTTATTTCTCAAACTTGAATAAATGTAGGAGAATGATATTTGGTAGAGGTTTTACACTTATTAAAAGGTTTCTCATAGCAATATTTCAGTCACCTCCCACCTTCACAAGGGGCTGAAAAGTTGAAAAGTGCGACCCCTGTTGGTTTTTTATCAGAACTTTTTGGTGGATTGAAATTTTGCAATTTCAAAATTAATTTTTAATTCTTTAACTTTTCTCGTACAACCTGCGGTTTTTGAGTAAAAAATAATATAAGTGAACATGCACCATTAAATATTCCAATATAAAACGATTCATTTTGGTGGTTACCATGGTTTATTTATGTTCATATTGGGTAGTATTGACAGGTGTTTTAGCGTTGTCGCCGCGTGAACCCCAAAATGAAATACACCCGTCACTTCTACCTAATATGAATATAAACAAACTATGGTAACCACCAAAATGAATCGTTTTATTTTAAAATATTTAATGGTGCATGTTTACGTATTTTTTTTACTCAAAACCTGTAGGTTTTACGAGAAAAGTTAAAGAACAAAAACAGTTTCCAAATAAATCAAGCTTTCAGAAAAAAAATTAAGCAATGTGTGGGAAGTTGGGAAGTTATGCTCCATATTTGTTGTTTTTTTTAATGGCACCATACTTATTTTTTTATACGGTTTGAAAGACATTTTCTTTCTCTTTTGAACGCACTAAAACTTTTATACCCTTACATAACAAAGTTTTTAAGAAAATCTCAAAAGAACTGTTTTGTTTTAAAAGCGTACGGTATTAATTATTTTACAGTTGTAGGCTTTGAAAATGATACAAAATGGTAAAAAATTTATTACAGTAGTTTTGTGTTTACCATTGTAACCTAATTAACTTTTTTTTTACCATTTTGTATCATTTTCAAAGCCTACTAATGTAAAATAATTAATACCGTACGCTTTTAAAACAAGATTGTTCTTTTACCATTTTCTTAAAAATTTTGTTATGCAAGGGTATAAAAGTTTAAGTGCGTTGAAAATAGAATGAAAATGTCTTTTAAACCGTTTAAAAAAACATGTATGGTGCCATTAAAAAAAAAAACAAACATGGTGCCATAACTCCTAAAAAAACAAATGAAAACGAAATTTGACATGACAATATTTTGGGAAATACTGTCTCAAACAACTTTGATTGAAACTTTTTTTGATAATTCTTTCCAATAACAAAATAAGTGGGGGTGTCATAAGTGATGCCTCACCCTGTAAGTTTTATTAAGTTGTAGTTAAAGGCAAATGAGGCAAACGACTTTTGATGTTTTTTGAGACACCTTGTATTATTAAAAATTTGATTTCCAAAGTTTTATTTATCTTTTTTAACAAGCTGTACAAGAAACCGCCTACACTTTTTTGTTTCTAAACAAAAAGGAAGCGTTTCAAACTACATTAAACATCTTTTGTTTTTTTTTTTTTTTTAATACCACATTTATTTGTAGGCAACTTTCGAAGACTTGAAAGCAATGATGCTAAAAAATTGGGATGAATGCAAAAAGGAAGTCACAGTAGACGCTGAAATACTAAAAAAAGCTCAAACCGGCCAGTTCACCGACGACAAAAACTTCAAATGCTTTAACAAGTGCCTGTTGACAAAATGTGGATTGATGAATGCGGTTGGTGAAGTCACGCCAGACGGCATGAAATCAAAGATCCCAGACGGACCCGAACGCGACAAATTCCTTGCAACTATCCAGAAATGTTGTACAATGAAAGGCAGCGATGCATGTGATACCGCATATGTCATCCATAAGTGTATTTCGGAAAACGAAAGTGAATTTTTCAAAAAAGTTTTCACATAATTGTTTATAACGTAATATCAACTCCTATGTATAAAAAAAAATGTATCGATTTAATACACCTATGATCACTAACATACCATAATGTACTGTGTGTACTGTGATTTTTAATAAAAGCACTTAAGCAAGGATTATTAAAGTTGTTATTTCTTTATTACTACTATCTCTTGGGCCGGATGCTCACCGTCATGAAGTGACGTGAAATCTAATTAGATGTTTTTTTTTTCACGAAAACCACTTTAACGTCAGTCAATTCTGCATATGCACTTTGGTCTTAAATTTTTTCCCCCATCTTTGTCAGACGTCGCGTTTTCGAATAAAAGTGCTGGTACGGGTGATCTGAAACGCCCTGTATATCTAAAGGTGCAAAAAATAAAACAGACAATAAAAAACATTTTTTAGTTATCTTAAATAAGTTCCGAGTTTAAAAGGCTATACCACATTTTTTAAATTTTTATTTAAGCAAGAAATTATGCAGCATTGCCCCTAATTCAAGACCCTTAAGATGAGCAAGACTTTTTTACTAAACCTAAAATTTGGCACACCCTGTATATTTTCCATAAAAACTTAGCACTTTTCTATATTTTGATATCCATTCAATTCTGACTTTAAAGCCATGGCTTAAACATTCAAATTAAATTGAAAGCAGCATCGAAAAAAAATTAATAAACATCAAAGAGTAACTTTAAAACATTCTTTGATTATGAACAGAACAATAAACCAATTTTCATTGAGTCTAGAACTGTATTGTTCTATTATTGTAAAACGTTACTGAATAACAACGAAGCTTTACTGTTTCTAAAGGATACGAACATTAATTAAAAAAGTTTAATCGCCGTTCCTGGGTAAAAACAATAATTTTAACACGATATCGCTCATCAAGGCTTCCGTGTTCACAATAATGCGGCCAGTTTCTCTAAACATGCCATTCATCACGATAAAAAAGAGTTATGCATTTAAAACACACACAAATTTGCTATTTTTAATATTTTTTACCCCCGATTAAAAACAGTTTCGTGGTATTATAACTAAATTTCGATTTCCAATCCATGCGTTTATACTGCAAAACGAATGATCCTCGAGAGATTTGTTTTTAATAAAAAAATTCAGTGTTTTAATTTACAGCTGATTACATTGTATTGCATTTCGTGAGTAGCATAATAATTTTGCAGTATTTGACGTCAAGCACATATTGTGCATAAGCTTCGTCATTTTTGCGTATATCCTGCTATTTATTATAAAATGCAATTGTGTTTTTAATGACTCAACATTGTATGCCGATCAATGTTATTTTTTCTATTTTAGTAACGTTTGAAAATTTCCGTTTTATACAAATTTGCACTGCATAAATACGTTTTTACGTAACGCATAAGTTCCACCATTTGTGAAAGAATTAAACAATAGTGCACGCGGCGAAGGTAACCATTGGAAACTTAAATAATGTGTTATCACTAGTGTCTTATTAAAACAATTCTTTTTATTTCATAGATGAATTATTTCATGTAGCTAAACTAAAACTTTTATATAAAATTAAACACAATAAATTCAAACTCTGTAAAACAGCGAAATCATCTCCTAAAACCCAAACACAAGCCAATGAAATGTTATTTAGAACGTTTCGGAGTAAGGGAACACTGTTAAGATTAAGACGGACAAAAATGTACAGGGTGGAGAAGAGAAAGAGACAGATATCTCATAAAAGAGGGGTGGCGAACCTATGGCACGCGTGCCACAGCTGGCAAGTAGAAAAATTTCATTGGCACGAGGGGGAAATAGTTGCTTTTCTAAAATTTTTGGAAAATTAATACTTTTTTCAAAATAATGTTTAATAACACGAAATTACATTTATCCAAAAAAAATACATGCATTTTGATTCGAAACTACGCGAATATCAAACAAAATTGCAAGTATTTAAAGGAGATATTGCTTCTCATGCCTTCAAATATTTTCCAAATTTAAAATTTTCTATAGAAAATTTGACACGTCAAATTTAAATTAATTAAATTCAATTGACTGAAGATTTAACCACAGCTGTGGAATCAATAATAAATGAGTTTTCTTCGCAATTTTCTCAATTTGAAAATTTCGAAAAAAAATTAAAAGTTCACAATTTACCCAAACATAATGAAAGTTGATGAACTTGATTTGGAAATTTTTGAATGGTTTAAATTAGAAAATTTTGAAATGCAATTAATTGATTTTAAATCAAGTGCAATTTGGAGGCAAAAGTTTATTGACTTAATGAAAAATTTCGAAATTATTGAAAGAGAACGTTTGGAGAAAAAATAAATAATAATGCAGAAAGCAAAATTATTAATGCCTGGCAAACGATTCCAGAAGAGTTCAAATCTTTAAAGAAATTAGTGTCGGCTATTTTAACTATATTTTTCTTTCACATATGCATGTGAGTCACTGTTTTCACAAATGCATTTGATAAAAAATTAATTCAGAAATACATTAACGGATGAATCTGGTTCAGCAAGCATTTTATTAAAAATAACGAAACACCAGCCTAATATAAAAAACTTAACAAAAAGCATTCAACAACAAAACTCGCATTAAAAATTCATATTTAAATTAAAATTGTAGGTACCTACTTAATTATTGTTGTTTGGAAAGTAAACACATGTAATGTAATTATTATTTTTGTCTACTTCTATTCTTTCTATTGGTAAAATATTTAATATTTGTTTTAAAATTTAGTTATATATCTGTAGTTGTTGTTTAATTACAAATTTCTATTAGTCAATAAAAAATATTAATTTGATACAAATATTATAGAAGCAATATTTATTTACTCTTCATCTCCTCACAATCAGTAATGTTTTTTTTTCATTCATTGCAAAAGTTACCTGACACTCCAGCATTTCAAAATATGAAACTTTTTAAAAATTGGCACGCGGACATAAAAAGATTCGCCACCCCTGTCATAATATGTACATCCAAAAATACAAGAAAATCTTTAAAACAAAAACAATTTCGTCCAATTTTGTTTATATACAGAGGAGTTCAAATTAAAGGTTCAACTTTCCTATCTTATCCTATCTTATCTTATCTTATCAGCTTAACTTAAAAGCTACAAAGTTGGTTAAATAAAAATTTCCAAAATTGATGGGGGACGAATTTAGCGATGAAAAAAATGCCAAAGCCCAACTAATTCCAACGGTATTTTAAAAAAACTAAAAAAGAAACGTACTTTTTTTTTCTTAGGAAAATTAAGAAACTAAAAATAATTTCTATTCTTTAATTAAATGGAAGTATTAAAAATCGCATGATTGAAAAATTGCATGATTTAATACACCATTGAAAAATAACCACGAACGTTAAATAAAACTGTAGTTCATGAAATCAACATGTTTAAATCCTACCAAAATGCGACAAAATTATAAAAGTGCAAAGTTTTTTTACTGTTACCATAGTTTTACAGTAATTAAAGGCAATCAAAAAATTAAAAAACGCTAAATATACAACTGTAAGGATAAGTCTTATATTTAAGTATTTAGTGACAAATCTGTCTGTTTATTAATAAACAATAAATCCACTATGAACTACAAACTAATGTTCATGTTTGCGAAATGATACAAACAACTTGTTACTTTAAATGAATTGTTTTTCTTTTCAGATTCTTATCCACGATGTCTACTCAAACCGATCCTCTTGGAAAACGGCTTAATTTAGAAAAAGCGTCGAATTTTATGAGGCAATATAGAGATCCCGACTCTAGAGAGCTAAAGAAGCTATCAGCCAACCAGTTTATGGAAGTTTGGAGTCACTACGATAAAGATGGTATGTATAAATATTATTTATTGCTTAATAAAACTTTCAGAATTAAAGTAATAAAAAAGTTAGAATCGGCTTTTGTAACCAGCACAGAGCTGTCACCTTTTGTTCTAACCAACGACAAACGCTTAATTATTTAAACATTTCTACTCACTGCTAAAGTCACTCGAATTATTTTTATTCATTGCATAAAAAATGACGCAGCGACAGTGATAAATGCACAGTAATTCAAGCGAAGGACATTTTGTGAAATATAAGCAACAATACTCGATTTGCTCCCACGATTTAACCAGGAGTTTCTTGTTTAAGGTCACTTGGTAGAGATAACAATTCTATCCTTCGATTCGTTGATTGAGTGTGTTAATACCAAGTAACAAATTGCGTCCTAGATTATTTTACTGCAAAAAAGAAGCAAGTTTCACCGTTTCAGGCAATCTTTTGCTACCAATCTCTCTGAAAATAATGGTTTAGGGGCAAAATGGGTAGGGGCAGCATCTTGCTTAAAACGTTTTTAGGGAAAATTATTACCTTGCACGTTCCATCATAGACTGTACAAAATGCTTGCAGCTGTACCCCAATTAATCCATAAATCATTTATAGAACCGATTATTTTAAAGTTTAATGAGTAAAAGCAGCGTCTTGCTGAAAGTTAACCCTTTGGTTCCTAGCGGTTTCACCAAGAAACCACCTTTCAAATAATCTATTACATGATACCCAGTGGACACGTTTTAAAACCACTATTGTTACCCAATGTCTTATAGCAGTGGTCTCCAAAGTGGGGTGCGCGCACCCCCGGGGGTACACGAGATAATTTTTGAGGTGCGCTGGATAATTCTTAATAAGTTAATATTTCTATTTCCACAACATAATTTAGCAAATTTTGTTATAAAACTATTGCGATTTTTTATTTTGGGATGCGCGCTAATCTTGCGACATTAAAGTAAGGGTGCGTGACCAAAAAGTTTGGAGATTGTTGTCTATGGCGAAAAGCAATAATTGATAATAAAATAGGTCTGAATAATAAAATATCATTTAAATGTTTTGCATGGTGTAAGTTGCCTTATCAAACAATGGTAAATTGCAAGAAACTATTAAACTTTACTCAATTAGTGGATTATAATGGCTGGTAATTAAATTTATAAATAAATTATAATCAGGTGATAAATTATTTATGGATTTGTTTTTAAACTCAAAGTTACATATAAAATTAATGTTAATTTTAAGATACTTTAAGTTAATGAAGTGAATGATTTTTATTGAAAAAATTTAGTTTGGGCTGAAAGTAAATTTATTTGTTATTAAATTATTAAACACCACGAAAAGTGATTGTTTTTTTTTATCCCAGTGGTTAACTGGTGAAACCACCGACTTTTTTCTCTATTTAAAGAAATATATTTACTAACAGATTTTTTTATTGTTCTTTTATGATATTTTAAGTTAATTAAGTGCATTATATTTTTTTTTATTAGGAAAACTTATTTTGGGCCTTAAAGGGTTAAAAAAAATTATCTTGCACATTCCGACACGAAATAATTTTAAAGCTATACCTACTTCAATGAATCCCTAAAATCACCTCGACTCGTTTTTAAAAATTTCTGATTTTAAAATTAAATGGGTAGTAGCAACGTCTTGCTAAAAGAATGTAATGAAAATTTATATCATGCAAGTTCCGTCAACGTATGAATATACTCCAATTAACCATTAAAATTATTCTAAAAATTAACCGTTTTTAAACCTTCTTCTTCTTCTCGTCTCCTTTTTTAAACCAAATGTATTAATATGTAATGGGTAGGGGCAACGTCTTGCTAAATGAATGAAACTAGAATTGCTATCGTACGACTCCAATTAATGAAAGAGGTTTTACGGCTATGCGGTATAGCCTATACCTCAATTAAATATTGAATGGATAAATTGGGTTTCATGCAAATAAGTTACAATAATTATTATTTATTTACAGGAAACGGCTACATAGAGGGCTCAGAATTAGATGGCTTTTTACGTGAGTTTGTTTCCAGCGCCAACGTAACAGACATCGCACCTGAGGTGAGTACAACACTGCATAATACTTTTTTAAAGAAAATGCAACCAGAAAATTATAGTATTTTAAATACAACTACTCCCAAATTTTACTGTCTTTAAAAAAATTTAATTTTCGGATATTTAACGCTTTATTTTATTAATAACAATATTTTATATCGATTTAGAATAATCTTTGCTCTTTACAACAATCTGTTTGAAAAGTGTTTTATCCTCAGATCCTTTTCATTTTTTATATCATCTTACGTTTTTTTTTCCTCCAGCATCAATTACGAACGCATCAATCTGTCTTCGCCGTAGCAAGAATATCACTGCTGAAAATAAATTGGCTCGCTTGTTACCAACTTACAAAAAACTCCTAAAATAAATTACTCTGAGAATTTCTAAAACAGTAAAAATATTTTTGCTTTCGGTCATATACAAAATTAAAACACCTCGACGAAGAGCTTTTTTTTATAACCACTAACTTGTCTCAAGGGTGATTTACATACTAAGCTTCGTCCCCAAGTTTTGTGTAAGCCTGGAGACGAAAAATGTGCAAATTTACCTTCGCCTCGTCCTTTGTTATTGGAATTTTCAGAATAAATACAAGTTTTTATTCTGTAAGAACACGGAGTATCGCCGAATCAACATAAATATTGCTTGAATTTGAATAAATAAAGAGAAAACAAACAAATCTAACAGGAATAAAACAATAATAAGACTGTTATAGCGGTATAAAAAAATATATTGCTTCCGTGTGTATCGTTTTATTTTACCGTCGTGTTACGAAGTAGTAAAAATACCGTGAAATGCTGAATGTTTCGATAATTTCAATTTTATTTTTCTTGGCAGTCGACACTTCTTGATGTTTTACTTCAGTTGGTTATGAGCACTTAAATATTGACCATCTAAATGTGAGGTGTTTTTTTATGTAATCTGCCTAACCATGAAAATGAAAATTGTCATCCTGTTAAATTAATAGCTGTGACATTTTGAACCTGAAGAGAAAAGTTTCATCAAAATATATTGAAACACAAATTGTTATTTTAATTTAGTAGTTTAATGTCCATTTTATTTATTTTGAATAGTTTTATTTTCAGAACGATAATTTGTAATGTAAATATCAGTGTTTTAAGCCTTTTTATAACCAGTTCGTAGGTTCTTTTTGGCATTTGTTTTCCCACAATCCTATATTCTTGAAGTGTTTCAAATTCCTTGACACTTAGCTAGGTAAAACATATTTGACAGGATGTCTTTCATTAAAAATAAATGCGGCTTCCTGAGAGGTTTTGTATTGATCACCGAAAATTTACAGAAATGCGGACTTTCATACTTTAACCATTATTAACGCAGAAGAAGTAAGCATCAATTATTATAAAAATGTTGGGGTTCATGTAGTTTCGTTTAACTTTAAAGTGATTTCCTTATATCCACTTGTAAATTATTCTTGATATCTTTTAATCAAACGATGAATGAATATATGCATAAATAATTTTAAGAAACCTCGATTTAAAAGTAGCAATGGTAAAACTACATCTTCATTATTATAAAATATGAAAAGGTTTTAGGGAAATGATAAAATAAATCTTTTAATTGTTCCAACATAACCGTTGTCTGTTTTCATAACCTACTTGAAATTATTAGGTTGCCCTAATAATTCATAAAATATCTCAGAAAATATCCATTTAAGGTATAAAAATGGCTTAATGTTTTTGAAGAACAATTAAATTTTTTAAGACTGTAAAATACTATAGGGTTGTATTTAACAATCGATGTTTAAATTCTCACAAGTTTAAGCAAATGTCAAAAACGTCCTAAATAATCTTTTTTAAATGTAGCTAGTGCAGTGTCCATTAATTAATTGCCAATCTAAATTTAAACGAATTTTGGCTACTTTTCAAAGTTTTTAAATGTTGAAAACTTTTGAAAATTTTAATACAAATGTATACAGGGTGTCCCAGATTACATTTCCAGCATGAGGGTCTCGCTTTTTATAAGAGTTACAGGTTTGTTTAAATTAGATGAATTATTCCTTAGTATAAGAGGAGCCACAATCAATTTTTAAAAGTACAAAATTCCTCGTGCTTCAGATGTTACAGCAAAAAATATGAAAATGTCAAATTTATTTTTTCTCTTATAACTTTTTTTGTCCTAATCATTAAATCAATTTTATTTGTACCTTCTGGAGGTACTTTTTAATGTAGAATGTAACCATTAAGTGTTTACTTTAAAAGAAATCATAAATAGAAATTTTGCAAGATCAAAAACAGTTTACCTAGCTTTTTTAGACATGGAAAAGGCGTTTGATAGAGTCCCGCGAACAAAAATCTGGGAAAGCCTACAAAAAAGAAATGTTAGCAACAAACTAATCAGAGTCACTAAATTCCTATACACAGAAACAAGAAACTGTATAATAAGTAAAAACATGATGTCAGAGGCATTTACAACACGAGGAGTGAGACAAGGAGGAAGCTTGAGCCCATTGCTATTTATTACTTATATGGATGAACTAAGTAGAGAGGCAAAACAAAAAACCAAACCCTTCTGTATTGGATACAGGCAACTGGAACTTATTAATACATCAGAATGCGCCTTCGCAGATGATATAGCTATTATTGCAGGAAGCCAAAGAAACTTAAAGAAAACTTAAACATCTGGAACCAAGTATTAACGACAAATGGAATGAAAATGAACAAAAATAAAACTAAAATCATGGTAGTAGCAAAAGAAAAAGATGTAATACAAATCAGGGTGGATGGCGAAATAATAGAACAAACTAGCAGCTTTCAATACTTGGGCAGTATTTAAGAGGAAACAGGAAAACAAGATAGCGAACTGAGATACAGAATACAAAATGCTAACAGAGTATACTATGCACTGAACAAAGGGCTCATAAGCAAAAGAGAAATCACAACAGAAACAAAAATGAAAGTATGTAAATCAATCTACAGACCTATACTCACATATGGCTGCGAAACATGGGTGCTAACAAACAAAGACAAGAGTAAAATTAGAGCAGCCGAGATGAAATACTTAAGAAGGGTGAAAGGAGTAACAAAGAAAGATAGAATCAAAAATGTGCAAATAAGAGAAGAACTAAAGATAGAATCCATAGAAGAGTTCATAGAACAAAGACAACTTGGGTGGTGGGGACACCTACAAAGGTTGGACAGCTCAATACCAGTCAAAAAAATATGGGAAAGTAAAATGCCAGGCAAAAGAAGGACAGGTAGACCAAACGTAACGTGGGACAACATAATCGGAAAAATCCTAAAGGAAAAAGGGAAAACGTGGGGAGAGGCAACGAATATAGCGAAGAACAGAAAAGAATGGAAGAATTTTATTAGGAAAAAATTGTAAATTATGAAAACATAAACTACACCCTTACACCCTATGGGTAAAAAAAGGGAATGGATTATATGTACGAGTATATATATATATATGTAACCATTATCTTAGATTGTTTTTAACACTCTTCATTTTTGAAATATTACCCCTAACTTCATTTTTTCTCATGGGCCGCCAAGTTGGCTTTGGAATAGTTAAATGTACTTTTTTTTTCCTCTTTTTAACGATATATCACATGTCATATCTATAATTGCACATAACTTAGAAAATCAAGAAAAATTTTGTAGGTATTATTAATATTATATTATTGGTAAAATACGTTTTTTCTTGATTGTCCAAGTTATTTATAAAAACAAATATGACAAAAGATATACCGTTAGAAACAGTTTAAAAAAAGCACATATCAATATTCCAGAGTCAACTTGCCCGTTTAACACGTCTCATGGCTAACTTGGAATAATATCGGTAAAATACAGTTTAGCTCGAGTTCCCGAGTTATTTATAAAAATAGATATAACATATGATATATATATATAGATATATAGAAAAAGGAAAAAATGCACATTTAACTAAACCAAAGCCTATAAGAAAAAATGGAGATATGGGGTAATACCTACCTCAAAAATGTGATTTAAAAAAATCTGGGATAATAGTTACATTCTACAAAAAAAAGTACCTTCAGAAGGTACAAATAAAATTGATTTAATGATTAGGACAAAACAGTTATCAGAGAAAAAGAAATTCGACATTTTCATAATTTTTGCTGTAACATCTGAAGTACGAGCACTTTTGTACTTTTAAAAATTGATTATGGCTTCTCTCATACTAAAGAATAATTTATCTGATTTAAACAAACCTGTATCTCCCATAATCAGCGAGATCCCCATGCTGGAAATGTAATCAGGGACACCCTGTATATTCGAAAACGATGGACCTTAGAGGCTTGGACCCATATAATGTCACACATTTTATTTAGAAATCGAAAGAGCAATTCAAAAATATAAACACGTGTGCGGTGCTCTATACAGAATTTCAAAGTCTGAGTCGTTTTCCGGTTGAACCGGAAGTCGTATTTCAACCTCAATTTTATTAAATCCGGAACAAACGATAATGGTCAAATACGAAATTTCATTGTAATATCTTTAATCGTATTTTAGATACTGTCTGTTTCCATACTTTTGTGCAGCACTGTATATGCTTTTTTCAAGTACAAAAAATGATTGCTTTAGGCTGTATCGGACGACATGTTAACTGAACTCAAGGCCTGCTTCATGGAGGCCTACGACGACAACCAAGATGGAAAGATCGACATAAGAGAGGTAAAGCATTCAATATTTTCGCACTTTTGCGATATTTACCCGGACATAAAACTTTATAGCTGGCCCAGTTGCTGCCTATGGAGGAAAATTTTTTACTGCTTTTCCGATTTGACAATCCATTGGAGTCTAGCGTTGAATTCATGAAGGTATAATACCAACTTATAAATGATTTTTTATTACACTGTTGCTCGAATTTTAGATATGGAGGGAATACGACATCGATGGAAGCGGTTATATCGAAGCTGACGAATTAAAGGTTAGCAGAGTGGCTCTTTTATGAAGGAAATAACCTAAATTGTGTGTTTTCAGAACTTCTTGCGCGATCTTCTTAAGGAAGCCAAGAAAATTAATGACGTTTCAGAAGATAAACTGATTGAATACACCGATACTATGGTATGTATTCAAAGTTTTCCATTAAAGTTTACATTTAAGTGGACAATGATGCAATAATTATAGAAAAAAATAACATAAATGGAATATTTTCTTACTTTAAAAGTCATACACAATATTTAAACTAAACATTGACTTAAAAATTTCCTACACACGTGATGTTCACCTTAAATAATAAACATTTATCCACAGTTCTTTTAAACGACAAACCTATTTCATGGTAATTGAAAATAGGGCAGAGACGGTAACAGGGCAATTACCCCCTGGCAGAGACTATATCCTAAAGCAATTGATCTCATGTAGAAGTTATTTAAACGTTAATATCAATTGCTTATTCACAGCGCGTTTAACTTTCGAAAAAAAATTGTTCTGATTGTTTGTAAAAGGGTAGACTATGTTGCACTTTATTCAAAAAAGTTGTGTTTTGGTTATAATCTGTTTAATTGTGAATATGTGATCCTGAACACTCCTACCTTTTCTTAATCCACTTTGTGATTCTGTTAATGTCTTATCTAATATTTTTGTTAGCTTCTGTGCTAGAATTTGTTCGTACAATTTTAGTGCTGTGCTGAGAAGCATTATGCCCCTGTAATCATTGCAATCTTTGCTGTCCCCCTTCTTAAATATAGTAGTATCATACCTATCCCCCAGCCTTTCGGTATTATTTCTTCGGACCATGCCTTGTCCATGACCTCTAGAAGTAGAAGTGTTCCTTTGGGTCCCATATTTTTTAACATTTCGCTTGTTATTCTGTCATATCCTGGTGTTTTCCCGTTTTATAATTTATTTAATCCTTGTTGTAGTTCCTCTATTGTAATGCCGTCTTCTTGTTGTTCTGTGTTGTTTTGTCTGCTCTTTTCTTTCATTTTTTAGTGTCATTTTCTTGTTGTTCGGGTTTAATCATTCTTCAAAGTATTCTTTCCATTATGTTTTTTTCGTCTGTTAGTATATTTCCTGCTTTATCCTTGATAGTTATTGGTTGGGCTTTACGGTCTGATCTTAAATTTTTCAGTATTTTATAAAATAGTTTCTGATTTCCCTTACTGTCTGTTTCTAGTTTTTCTCCAAATTCTTTCCATGAATTCTGTTTGGCTTCTGTTATTAAATTTTTGACTATTTTTCTCGGTTTTTTTGTATTTTTCGTATTTCTCTGGTGTTCTTTTGGATAGGTAATTCCTCCAGTCTTTTCTTTGTTTTTACCTGTTTCTTAATTCCGTCGGTCCACCAGTCTGTTTGTTTCTTGTTATTAATAGATTTGCATACTCCGCACACTTTTTTGGCCAAATGGTTAATAACTTCTTTAAAACTTTTCCATTTCAGTATTTAATTCATCTGGTTTTATTTTTCTTTTGTCTACTTCCTTATTTATAATTTCTTCACATTTTAATTTATTATTTCTATTTTGCAGTTTATATGATCTTATGGTATCACATTCTTCTTTCTTTGTGTCTGTTTTTGTTCGTTATTTCTTTCGTCTTATGGTCTGTTAAAATTACGATTAAAAAATAGTAAAGGCGGCACGTTTTTTGGGAAAATTTTTAATCCAAAGAAAATAGATCTGGAAACGCCTAATAAAGGCTATAAATAAGAGTTTTTTTATCGTTAGTATAAAGTTCCACACCCATCAAAGTTTGAAAAGTACAAATGCTCTAATCTTTAAACTTTTCTGAAACAAATTTGAAACATTTTTAACTCCAGACCGTGTGGTTGAAATCCACCAAAATTAGTCTTTTAATTTATTTTAGACGTCGGTGACCTTTCAACCTACGCTTATAAACATTTTTCCAACTGAGTCCTCAGTTATCTAGATAGATCATTTGAAGTCCGCGAAAAATTACATTCTATCGACAATCGTGATAAACACTGAGGCTAACAAGCGCCGCCAGGGTCGCTAGGGAACACTTTACCTACAAAAAAATATACATTATTCATAACCACTTTATAAGGATCTTCTCTGCCTCTAATAAAAGTCACACAATCGATGTCTCGTTGTGTTTTTAAAATAATTTCTTTATTTCCTATTTCACCCTGCTGAATTGTGTTTGTTATAGCTCCAGGTTTTCGATTCTAACAAGGATGGCCGATTGCAGCTCTCCGAAATGGCCAAGTAAGTTTTTATTGCTGATCAGCCGGGATTTTGGGACGTTTGCATATTATTTACATAAATTTGAAAAAACTTAAAAAGATTTCTTCGATATCAGAAGCTAACCACGGCAATTTTATGCTTTAAAAGTTCGTTTTCAAGGAATGAGATCTAGAAGCTTGATAAAAATAACCCAAATTTTGGTTTTAAAAAAAAAACTAAATGATATTTTCAAAAAATTACAAAATCTTGAATAAAAATACCGAAAAGCTTTATAAAAATATGAAAATACTGTTAAAAAGTATAAATACTATACAGGGTGTTTGTAATTCCAGTTTTAGCATGGGGATTTCGCTTATAATAATAGCTAGAGTATAGGTTTATATTTGGCAAAGTTGTTAAATTTGGTGCTTATTAATAATCAAAAAAAAAAATGGAAATCTCAGAGGATATCCGAGAAAATTAGGAAAACCGGGAAATACGATTTTTGGAAATCGTCTATAACTCTTTTGAGATATAAAATATTTTAAATGTGTAAAAACATTGCCGAAGCTACTTTTTAAGCCGAATCGGATGGTGGTTACAACCTTTTTTTCTATGTCGATTCGTTTTTGTTTTATGAAAACCAACTTTATTTTTTCTTATAGGCGCAATTTTTGGAATTTACATAATCAAATAGCATTTATTTTTCTGATATCATTTATGTATCACACATGGTATTTTACGTCTTCTTTCTTTGTCAAATTTGAAAAAATGCGTTTTAAACAACAAACACGATAAATCATGTAGGCCGGTCATTGTAGTTTATATTGTTTCCATGACAACCAATTAACAAACTAAAAGTTTTGAAAGCCTATTACTTGTCACATTAATAAATTCGTAAAAATGAACTTTAATAAAGAAGAAAAATGTGATATGCTGCGAATTTCTTATACCGTTCTTTTAAGTTTTGTTATAGGTACTTTATCACATGCTTTATACGACTTTACTTAAGTTTCTGTTAAACGCAGAAAAAAGTGTTTTTTCCGGATCTGTTTGTAATAAAAATGTTTTTTTTATTGTCATCTGAAACATTTCTGCCATATTTTTCTTTAAGTTCGGCAAAAACCCCATATTTACCCAAGTTTCTGTCTAAAGTACAAAAATTTGTGTGTGAGGTTGTTTTCTTTCTGGATATGTTTCTGCATATCGATGACTTGACAATATAGAATTCCTATTCAATGAATTAAAAAATCGCAGCATATCGCGTTTTTCTTCGTTATTAGTTCATTTTTACGAATTCATTAATGTCGCAAGTAATAGGCTTTCAAAACTTTTAGTTTTTTAATTCGTTGTCATGGAAACAATATAAACTACAATGACCGGCCTACCTGATTTATATTGTGATTATTGTTTAAAACCTTTTTTTTCAAATTTGGCAGTGAATAAACTACCATGTGTGATACATCAATGAGTTCAAAAAAATAAATGCTATTTGACTATGTAAATAGTAAAAATTGCGCCCATTAAAAAAAAAAATGAAGTTAGAGGTAATATCTCAAAAATGGTAAGTGATTTTTTAAAAAATCTAAAATAGAGAGAGTAGAGAAAGTACTAATAAAATTGATCTAATGTTTAGATAAAATAGATGAGAGAAAAAATAAATTTAACGTTTTCATATTTTTTGCTATAACATCTAAAGTACGAGGAATTTTATACTTTTAAAAACAGATAGTAAGTTCCTCTTATACTTAGGAATAATTCATCTCACCTAAACAAACCTGTATCTCTTATAATAAGCGACATACCCATGCAGGATATGTTATCTAGGACACCCTGTATAGGATGTTAATAAATATTAGGGTTTCTCATATTTGACCATTTTGTTTGTCCCGGGATTCCGGGAAGAAATCGGCCTTTGTCCCGGGATTTCCCGGGATCCCGGGATGTAATAAATTATGTCAATATTTTTAAATAAATAACCCAAAAAATTCAGGGAGCGGTTTATTACTTAAAAACAACTCCAAGTCATATATGTAATACATTTTGCTCCATGATTATTACAAATAATTCAATAATATTGGTGAGAGAAACATACATTTGGGAATTATAACCTTTCTATTGCAGTTTCATATTAATGAATACAATAATATAATTTTTACAATGAATGTGATTTAAGAAAACAAAGGTGATCTGTGCTTCAGTCAATTAGTCTTTTTCTTAATTTATTAACAAAAAGTTCTGCTGCATAAAATCCTCTCTGTCTCTATTGATGTAGGTGAAATTGTTTTGAGAGCATCTAGCAGCAAAGAAACATCATTGTAAACATCAATAAAATTTCATTTATAAGCTATTTTGCTTTCAATTACCAGGGTACACAAAAATAAAACTGCAAAAGTATTTTGAAGATATTAACTTTATAATGGAGACCGGGCTTCTTTGCGCCATACTAAAAGAGAAAAATTATTTTGAAGTTTTTCCATAATTTACTGTTAGTAAAGACATTTTAAGCATAAAATTCTGATAAGTTATAATAGTATTACAAAGATCTTAGCACAAAATAAACGAAAACAACACTTTTTTTAAATCCCGGGAATTCCCGGGACAAAAAGCATTTCCCGGGAAATATAAAATAGCTTAAAATGGACCGGGATCCCGGGAAAGAAACCCTAATAAATATACAAACGTTAGATAGGGATATTTAAGACATAGATAATGTATTGTTTTAGAGTCCCTCATTATTAGACCAGGTATGAGCTGTTAACCGTTTTATTGACCTGCATAGCACTTGATTTTTTTATATAGTAGTTTCATGTAGCAATCGGATTTTTTTATAAAGCAAATAATTTGTTCTTTTTCTCAATGCACAAAACGTTTCCAATTTCTTACGCACCGATTTTATGACTACACATGCTAATACATATCTTTCAGGTTACTTCCAGTGAGGGAAAATTTCTTATGCCGACAGGTTTTCAAGGTACGTGAGGTATACATCAAAATTTGATATAAAATGTCACATATGTGTAATGTGAACGACACAAAACCGTAACATGTGTCTTTGTGTGAAAATTTCCGTAAGGAATATAAATCCCACACAAAATAATGTGAATTTGTTTGCTATGAAAATTTTAAATGCTATGAAGTGATAATCCACCCTTCCTTTAATTTTTATTCTACTATGTCTTGTTCTATCTTGGTCTTGGCAATAGCACTCTTGATTCTTATATTGCACAGTATAGATTATTAAAAATTAAATATTCAACGTTAAAACGCTAAACACGTTAAAACGTTTTGCATGTACCTTATACAACATTTACTAGAATCTAAATCGGGGATCGAACATTTCACGCCCAATAACTGCAGTGTCTAGAAACTTGATTACAGCATTAGTTTCTACCACATTGAATTAATTTTTTTTTTCATTAGATTAAAAATGTTTTAACAAGATAAAAATCAGTACATAATGTTGTCAAATGCTTTTCCCGATCCTTCAAAAAATACTTAAATAACTTCCAGCTGCCAACTCCTCGCATATAAGAAAATATTCTTGCCGCCATATATTTTTTTCGATTCCCGATCTAATAAAAGTCCATAAATAAGATTATTTGAATAAAATATTTGAATGTTGCACGGCTTTCTTATTTGTCTCTGGCATCTACATAGGAAGGAATGGAAGTAAGTAATGTTTTAGTTTATTTAAAAACGGAGCGAAAGATAACATAATAAAACTGATATTAAAAACAAGGAAAATTTACGTAAAAAATCCACCAAAACTAAATCTTTTGTTACAATTTAAACGATTTTTCGGTAATACTCAACCACCAAGATTGAACAATCGTTAGGCCAAGCTCTCGCCCTAATTATGTGACATGTCGTTTTGTGCATAATAAAGTACTGAATTTAAGAACGAGGACCAAGCTGAATTTACTCAAAATTAAAAAACATAATCTGCACCTGCATATTGTTTCGTTCTCTACTTTTCATTTAAGGTTTAATTGTCACACTGGTTAGAATCTAGCCGCCTATACATTATAAATACTGAAATCGTGTACCCTGCGACCTCTTTTGGTGACATTTTCTACTTATATTTTGTACCAGGAGCACATAAAGGAGGTGGCAAGAACGCTACGACATATGCGACTGTTACAATCAACGTGTTAAAAAGTGACAAACAGCGCCTTGCATTTCTGAACTAGATATAAGCATCTCTGTAAAATATAACATTTGGCTTAAATGGACAATAAGTTATATCACCAATAGTTGGCTGACAAGGATGTTTGTTAAAAAATACTCAAAATTTTGACTAATTGGTTTGGTGAAATAACTAGCTGATAAGCATTCAAAATATTTGTTACTTGGTAAGTTAGACTTGAACATGAAGACTTTGCGTTGATAATCGACGTTTCAATTTTGTCCGTTTCAATGGGGCAGATTAGATGGTCTTCTTTTGTCGAATTTGATGAATGCTATTCTTGATCAATGATTTTTCAACATCAAGTGCACTAACTTTAGAAGCTAAAGCAAACAAATCACTTAACTTGAATTTTTTTTTAGCAACTTCGTGAAGTACTTTTAGCCTTTTCTCTCTCTCTTTATGAGCACCTTTTCTTTTTTTCCAGTTTTCCTTGATTAAAAACTATAACAAACATTGATTTTTTCCCTACACAATCTCATAGCCAACGCGATCACAAGTATGACAAGTATCACAAGTATGACCTTTTGAAAGGACCTTTTTCAGACGGCCGTGGATGATATCAAAAAGTGTTTTATTTGCACTTTCTTTACATCGTTGGATGCGCCAGTCTTTTAGCTACATTTTAAACACCGAATCAAAATTTTCGGGTCGCTAATAACGGAGTTACGAATTTTTTTGTAGACCGAGATGTTTTTATTTTTGCGAGCGAACTCTCGGAATATTGCCGGACCTTTTTCAGACGGCCGTGGATGATATCAAAAACTGTTTTATTTGCACTTTCTTTACATCGTTGGATGCGCCAGTCTTTTAGCTACATTTTAAACACCGAATCAAAATTTTCGGGTCGCTAATAACGGAGTTACGAATTTTTTTGTAGACCGAGATGTTTTTATTTTTGCGAGCGAACTCTCGGCATATTGCCGGACCTTTTTCAGACGACCGTGGATGATATCAAAAAGTGTGTTATTTGCACTTTCTTTACATCGTTGGATGCGCCATTCTTTTAGCTACATTTTAAACACCGAATCAAAATTTTCGGGCGGCTAATAACGGAGTTACGAATTTTTTTGTAGACCGAGATGTTTTAATTTTTGCGAGCGAACTCTTGGCATATTGCCGGACCTTTTTCAGACGGCCGTGGATGTTATCAAAAAGTGTTTTATTTACACTTTCTTTACATCGTTGGATGCGCCAGTCTTTTAGCTACATTTTAAACACCGAATCAAAATTTTCGGTCGGCCAATAACGGAGTTACGAATTTTTTTGTAAACCGAGATGTTTTTATTTTTGCGAGCGAATTCTCGGCATATTGCCGGACCTTTTTCAGACGGCCGTGGATGATATCAAAAACTGTTTTATTTGCACTTTCTTTACATCGTTGGATGCGCCAGTCTTTTAGCTACATTTTAAACACCGAATCAAAATTTTCGGTCGGCCAATAACGGAGTTACGAATTTTTTTGTAGACCGAGATGTTTTTATTTTTGCGAGCGAACTCTCGGCATATTGCCGGACCTTTTTCAGACGGCCGTGGATGTTATCAAAAAGTGTTTTATTTACACTTTCTTTACATCGTTGGATGCGCCAGTCTTTTAGCTACATTTTAAACACCGAATCAAAATTTTCGGTCGGCTAATAACGGAGTTACGAATTTTTTTGTAGACCGAGATGTTTTAATTTTTGCGAGCGAACTCTTGGCATATTGCCGGACCTTTTTCAGACGGCCGTGGATGTTATCAAAAAGTGTTTTATTTACACTTTCTTTACATCGTTGGATGCGCCAGTCTTTTAGCTACATTTTAAACACCGAATCAAAATTTTCGGTCGGCCAATAACGGAGTTACGAATTTTTTTGTAAACCGAGATGTTTTTATTTTTGCGAGCGAATTCTCGGCATATTGCCGGACCTTTTTCAGACGGCCGTGGATGATATCAAAAACTGTTTTATTTGCACTTTCTTTACATCGTTGGATGCGCCAGTCTTTTAGCTACATTTTAAACACCGAATCAAAATTTTCGGTCGGCCAATAACGGAGTTACGAATTTTTTTGTAAACCGAGATGTTTTTATTTTTGCGAGCGAATTCTCGGCATATTGCCGGACCTTTTTCAGACGGCCGTGGATGATATCAAAAACTGTTTTATTTGCACTTTCTTTACATCGTTGGATGCGCCAGTCTTTTAGCTACATTTTAAACACCGAATCAAAATTTTCGGTCGGCCAATAACGGAGTTACGAATTTTTTTGTAGACCGAGATGTTTTTATTTTTGCGAGCGAACTCTTGGCATATTGCCGGACCTTTTTCAGACGGCCGTGGATGTTATCAAAAAGTGTTTTATTTACACTTTCTTTACATCGTTGGATGCGCCAGTCTTTTAGCTACATTTTAAACACCGAATCAAAATTTTCGGTCGGCTAATAACGGAGTTACGAATTTTTTTGTAGACCGAGATGTTTTAATTTTTGCGAGCGAACTCTTGGCATATTGCCGGACCTTTTTCAGACGGCCGTGGATGTTATCAAAAAGTGTTTTATTTACACTTTCTTTACATCGTTGGATGCGCCAGTCTTTTAGCTACATTTTAAACACCGAATCAAAATTTTCGGTCGGCCAATAACGGAGTTACGAATTTTTTTGTAAACCGAGATGTTTTTATTTTTGCGAGCGAATTCTCGGCATATTGCCGGACCTTTTTCAGACGGCCGTGGATGATATCAAAAACTGTTTTATTTGCACTTTTTTTACATCGTTGGATGCGCCAGTCTTTTAGCTACATTTTAAACACCGAATCAAAATTTTCGGGTGGCTAATAACGGAGTTACAAATTTTTTTGTAGACCGAGATGTTTTTATTTTTGCGAGCGAACTCTCGGCATATTGCCGGACCTTTTTCAGACGGCCGTGGATGATATCAAAAAGTGTTTTATTTGCACTTTCTTTACATCGTTGGATGCGCCAGTCTTTTAGCTACATTTTAAACACCGAATCAAAATTTTCGGGTCGCTAATAACGGAGTTACGAATTTTTTTGTAGACCGAGATGTTTTTATTTTTGCGAGCGAACTCTTGGCATATTGCCGGACCTTTTTCAGACGGCCGTGGATGTTATCAAAAAGTGTTTTATTTACACTTTCTTTACATCGTTGGATGCGCCAGTCTTTTAGCTACATTTTAAACACCGAATCAAAATTTTCGGTCGGCTAATAACGGAGTTACGAATTTTTTTGTAGACCGAGATGTTTTAATTTTTGCGAGCGAACTCTTGGCATATTGCCGGACCTTTTTCAGACGGCCGTGGATGTTATCAAAAAGTGTTTTATTTACACTTTCTTTACATCGTTGGATGCGCCAGTCTTTTAGCTACATTTTAAACACCGAATCAAACTTTTCGGTCGGCCAATAACGGAGTTACGAATTTTTTTGTAAACCGAGATGTTTTTATTTTTGCGAGCGAATTCTCGGCATATTGCCGGACCTTTTTTAGACGGCCGTGGATGATATCAAAAACTGTTTTATTTGCTTTTTCTTTACATCGTTGGATGCGCCAGTCTTTTAGCTACATTTTAAACACCGAATCAAAATTTTCGGTCGGCCAATAACGGAGTTACGAATTTTTTTGTAAACCGAGATGTTTTTATTTTTGCGAGCGAATTCTCGGCATATTGCCGGACCTTTTTCAGACGGCCGTGGATGATATCAAAAACTGTTTTATTTGCACTTTCTTTACATCGTTGGATGCGCCAGTCTTTTAGCTACATTTTAAACACCGAATCAAAATTTTCGGTCGGCCAATAACGGAGTTACGAATTTTTTTGTAGACCGAGATGTTTTTATTTTTGCGAGCGAATTCTCGGCATATTGCCGGACCTTTTTCAGACGGCCGTGGATGATATCAAAAACTGTTTTATTTGCACTTTCTTTACATCGTTGGATGCGCCAGTCTTTTAGCTACATTTTAAACACCGAATCAAAATTTTCGGTCGGCCAATAACGGAGTTACGAATTTTTTTGTAAACCGAGATGTTTTTATTTTTGCGAGCGAATTCTCGGCATATTGCCGGACCTTTTTCAGACGGCCGTGGATGATATCAAAAACTGTTTTATTTGCACTTTCTTTACATCGTTGGATGCGCCAGTCTTTTAGCTACATTTTAAACACCGAATCAAAATTTTCGGTCGGCCAATAACGGAGTTACGAATTTTTTTGTAAACCGAGATGTTTTTATTTTTGCGAGCGAATTCTCGGCATATTGCCGGACCTTTTTCAGACGGCCGTGGATGATATCAAAAACTGTTTTATTTGCACTTTCTTTACATCGTTGGATGCGCCAGTCTTTTAGCTACATTTTAAACACCGAATCAAAATTTTCGGTCGGCCAATAACGGAGTTACGAATTTTTTTGTAGACCGAGATGTTTTTATTTTTGCGAGCGAACTCTTGGCATATTGCCGGACCTTTTTCAGACGGCCGTGGATGTTATCAAAAAGTGTTTTATTTACACTTTCTTTACATCGTTGGATGCGCCAGTCTTTTAGCTACATTTTAAACACCGAATCAAAATTTTCGGTCGGCTAATAACGGAGTTACGAATTTTTTTGTAGACCGAGATGTTTTAATTTTTGCGAGCGAACTCTTGGCATATTGCCGGACCTTTTTCAGACGGCCGTGGATGTTATCAAAAAGTGTTTTATTTACACTTTCTTTACATCGTTGGATGCGCCAGTCTTTTAGCTACATTTTAAACACCGAATCAAAATTTTCGGTCGGCCAATAACGGAGTTACGAATTTTTTTGTAAACCGAGATGTTTTTATTTTTGCGAGCGAATTCTCGGCATATTGCCGGACCTTTTTCAGACGGCCGTGGATGATATCAAAAACTGTTTTATTTGCACTTTTTTTACATCGTTGGATGCGCCAGTCTTTTAGCTACATTTTAAACACCGAATCAAAATTTTCGGGTGGCTAATAACGGAGTTACAAATTTTTTTGTAGACCGAGATGTTTTTATTTTTGCGAGCGAACTCTCGGCATATTGCCGGACCTTTTTCAGACGGCCGTGGATGATATCAAAAAGTGTTTTATTTGCACTTTCTTTACATCGTTGGATGCGCCAGTCTTTTAGCTACATTTTAAACACCGAATCAAAATTTTCGGTCGGCCAATAACGGAGTTACGAATTTTTTTGTAAACCGAGATGTTTTTATTTTTGCGAGCGAATTCTCGGCATATTGCCGGACCTTTTTCAGACGGCCGTGGATGATATCAAAAACTGTTTTATTTGCACTTTCTTTACATCGTTGGATGCGCCAGTCTTTTAGCTACATTTTAAACACCGAATCAAAATTTTCGGTCGGCCAATAACGGAGTTACGAATTTTTTTGTAAACCGAGATGTTTTTATTTTTGCGAGCGAATTCTCGGCATATTGCCGGACCTTTTTCAGACGGCCGTGGATGATATCAAAAACTGTTTTATTTGCACTTTCTTTACATCGTTGGATGCGCCAGTCTTTTAGCTACATTTTAAACACCGAATCAAAATTTTCGGTCGGCCAATAACGGAGTTACGAATTTTTTTGTAGACCGAGATGTTTTTATTTTTGCGAGCGAACTCTTGGCATATTGCCGGACCTTTTTCAGACGGCCGTGGATGTTATCAAAAAGTGTTTTATTTACACTTTCTTTACATCGTTGGATGCGCCAGTCTTTTAGCTACATTTTAAACACCGAATCAAAATTTTCGGTCGGCTAATAACGGAGTTACGAATTTTTTTGTAGACCGAGATGTTTTAATTTTTGCGAGCGAACTCTTGGCATATTGCCGGACCTTTTTCAGACGGCCGTGGATGTTATCAAAAAGTGTTTTATTTACACTTTCTTTACATCGTTGGATGCGCCAGTCTTTTAGCTACATTTTAAACACCGAATCAAAATTTTCGGTCGGCCAATAACGGAGTTACGAATTTTTTTGTAAACCGAGATGTTTTTATTTTTGCGAGCGAATTCTCGGCATATTGCCGGACCTTTTTCAGACGGCCGTGGATGATATCAAAAACTGTTTTATTTGCACTTTTTTTACATCGTTGGATGCGCCAGTCTTTTAGCTACATTTTAAACACCGAATCAAAATTTTCGGGTGGCTAATAACGGAGTTACAAATTTTTTTGTAGACCGAGATGTTTTTATTTTTGCGAGCGAACTCTCGGCATATTGCCGGACCTTTTTCAGACGGCCGTGGATGATATCAAAAAGTGTTTTATTTGCACTTTCTTTACATCGTTGGATGCGCCAGTCTTTTAGCTACATTTTAAACACCGAATCAAAATTTTCGGTCGGCCAATAACGGAGTTACGAATTTTTTTGTAAACCGAGATGTTTTTATTTTTGCGAGCGAATTCTCGGCATATTGCCGGACCTTTTTCAGACGGCCGTGGATGATATCAAAAACTGTTTTATTTGCACTTTCTTTACATCGTTGGATGCGCCAGTCTTTTAGCTACATTTTAAACACCGAATCAAAATTTTCGGGTGGCTAATAACGGAGTTACAAATTTTTTTGTAGACCGAGATGTTTTTATTTTTGCGAGCGAACTCTCGGCATATTGCCGGACCTTTTTCAGACGGCCGTGGATGATATCAAAAAGTGTTTTATTTGCACTTTCTTTACATCGTTGGATGCGCCAGTCTTTTAGCTACATTTTAAACACCGAATCAAAATTTTCGGGTCGCTAATAACGGAGTTACGAATTTTTTTGTAGACCGAGATGTTTTTATTTTTGCGAGCGAACTCTCGGCATATTGCCGGACCTTTTTCAGACGGCCGTGGATGTTATCAAAAAGTGTTTTATTTACACTTTCTTTACATCGTTGGATGCGCCAGTCTTTTAGCTACATTTTAAACACCGAATCAAAATTTTCGGTCGGCTAATAACGGAGTTACGAATTTTTTTGTAGACCGAGATGTTTTAATTTTTGCGAGCGAACTCTTGGCATATTGCCGGACCTTTTTCAGACGGCCGTGGATGTTATCAAAAAGTGTTTTATTTACACTTTCTTTACATCGTTGGATGCGCCAGTCTTTTAGCTACATTTTAAACACCGAATCAAACTTTTCGGTCGGCCAATAACGGAGTTACGAATTTTTTTGTAAACCGAGATGTTTTTATTTTTGCGAGCGAATTCTCGGCATATTGCCGGACCTTTTTCAGACGGCCGTGGATGATATCAAAAACTGTTTTATTTGCTTTTTCTTTACATCGTTGGATGCGCCAGTCTTTTAGCTACATTTTAAACACCGAATCAAAATTTTCGGTCGGCCAATAACGGAGTTACGAATTTTTTTGTAAACCGAGATGTTTTTATTTTTGCGAGCGAATTCTCGGCATATTGCCGGACCTTTTTCAGACGGCCGTGGATGATATCAAAAACTGTTTTATTTGCACTTTCTTTACATCGTTGGATGCGCCAGTCTTTTAGCTACATTTTAAACACCGAATCAAAATTTTCGGTCGGCCAATAACGGAGTTACGAATTTTTTTGTAGACCGAGATGTTTTTATTTTTGCGAGCGAATTCTCGGCATATTGCCGGACCTTTTTCAGACGGCCGTGGATGATATCAAAAACTGTTTTATTTGCACTTTCTTTACATCGTTGGATGCGCCAGTCTTTTAGCTACATTTTAAACACCGAATCAAAATTTTCGGTCGGCCAATAACGGAGTTACGAATTTTTTTGTAAACCGAGATGTTTTTATTTTTGCGAGCGAATTCTCGGCATATTGCCGGACCTTTTTCAGACGGCCGTGGATGATATCAAAAACTGTTTTATTTGCACTTTCTTTACATCGTTGGATGCGCCAGTCTTTTAGCTACATTTTAAACACCGAATCAAAATTTTCGGTCGGCCAATAACGGAGTTACGAATTTTTTTGTAGACCGAGATGTTTTTATTTTTGCGAGCGAACTCTCGGCATATTGCCGGACCTTTTTCAGACGGCCGTGGATGTTATCAAAAAGTGTTTTATTTACACTTTCTTTACATCGTTGGATGCGCCAGTCTTTTAGCTACATTTTAAACACCGAATCAAAATTTTCGGTCGGCTAATAACGGAGTTACGAATTTTTTTGTAGACCGAGATGTTTTAATTTTTGCGAGCGAACTCTTGGCATATTGCCGGACCTTTTTCAGACGGCCGTGGATGTTATCAAAAAGTGTTTTATTTACACTTTCTTTACATCGTTGGATGCGCCAGTCTTTTAGCTACATTTTAAACACCGAATCAAAATTTTCGGTCGGCCAATAACGGAGTTACGAATTTTTTTGTAAACCGAGATGTTTTTATTTTTGCGAGCGAATTCTCGGCATATTGCCGGACCTTTTTCAGACGGCCGTGGATGATATCAAAAACTGTTTTATTTGCACTTTCTTTACATCGTTGGATGCGCCAGTCTTTTAGCTACATTTTAAACACCGAATCAAAATTTTCGGTCGGCCAATAACGGAGTTACGAATTTTTTTGTAGACCGAGATGTTTTTATTTTTGCGAGCGAACTCTTGGCATATTGCCGGACCTTTTTCAGACGGCCGTGGATGTTATCAAAAAGTGTTTTATTTACACTTTCTTTACATCTTTGGATGCGCCAGTCTTTTAGCTACATTTTAAACACCGAATCAAAATTTTCGGTCGGCTAATAACGGAGTTACGAATTTTTTTGTAGACCGAGATGTTTTAATTTTTGCGAGCGAACTCTTGGCATATTGCCGGACCTTTTTCAGACGGCCGTGGATGTTATCAAAAAGTGTTTTATTTACACTTTCTTTACATCGTTGGATGCGCCAGTCTTTTAGCTACATTTTAAACACCGAATCAAAATTTTCGGTCGGCCAATAACGGAGTTACGAATTTTTTTGTAAACCGAGATGTTTTTATTTTTGCGAGCGAATTCTCGGCATATTGCCGGACCTTTTTCAGACGGCCGTGGATGATATCAAAAACTGTTTTATTTGCACTTTTTTTACATCGTTGGATGCGCCAGTCTTTTAGCTACATTTTAAACACCGAATCAAAATTTTCGGGTGGCTAATAACGGAGTTACAAATTTTTTTGTAGACCGAGATGTTTTTATTTTTGCGAGCGAACTCTCGGCATATTGCCGGACCTTTTTCAGACGGCCGTGGATGATATCAAAAAGTGTTTTATTTGCACTTTCTTTACATCGTTGGATGCGCCAGTCTTTTAGCTACATTTTAAACACCGAATCAAAATTTTCGGGTCGCTAATAACGGAGTTACGAATTTTTTTGTAGACCGAGATGTTTTTATTTTTGCGAGCGAACTCTCGGCATATTGCCGGACCTTTTTCAGACGGCCGTGGATGTTATCAAAAAGTGTTTTATTTACACTTTCTTTACATCGTTGGATGCGCCAGTCTTTTAGCTACATTTTAAACACCGAATCAAAATTTTCGGTCGGCTAATAACGGAGTTACGAATTTTTTTGTAGACCGAGATGTTTTAATTTTTGCGAGCGAACTCTTGGCATATTGCCGGACCTTTTTCAGACGGCCGTGGATGTTATCAAAAAGTGTTTTATTTACACTTTCTTTACATCGTTGGATGCGCCAGTCTTTTAGCTACATTTTAAACACCGAATCAAACTTTTCGGTCGGCCAATAACGGAGTTACGAATTTTTTTGTAAACCGAGATGTTTTTATTTTTGCGAGCGAATTCTCGGCATATTGCCGGACCTTTTTTAGACGGCCGTGGATGATATCAAAAACTGTTTTATTTGCTTTTTCTTTACATCGTTGGATGCGCCAGTCTTTTAGCTACATTTTAAACACCGAATCAAAATTTTCGGTCGGCCAATAACGGAGTTACGAATTTTTTTGTAAACCGAGATGTTTTTATTTTTGCGAGCGAATTCTCGGCATATTGCCGGACCTTTTTCAGACGGCCGTGGATGATATCAAAAACTGTTTTATTTGCACTTTCTTTACATCGTTGGATGCGCCAGTCTTTTAGCTACATTTTAAACACCGAATCAAAATTTTCGGTCGGCCAATAACGGAGTTACGAATTTTTTTGTAGACCGAGATGTTTTTATTTTTGCGAGCGAATTCTCGGCATATTGCCGGACCTTTTTCAGACGGCCGTGGATGATATCAAAAACTGTTTTATTTGCACTTTCTTTACATCGTTGGATGCGCCAGTCTTTTAGCTACATTTTAAACACCGAATCAAAATTTTCGGTCGGCCAATAACGGAGTTACGAATTTTTTTGTAAACCGAGATGTTTTTATTTTTGCGAGCGAATTCTCGGCATATTGCCGGACCTTTTTCAGACGGCCGTGGATGATATCAAAAACTGTTTTATTTGCACTTTCTTTACATCGTTGGATGCGCCAGTCTTTTAGCTACATTTTAAACACCGAATCAAAATTTTCGGTCGGCCAATAACGGAGTTACGAATTTTTTTGTAGACCGAGATGTTTTTATTTTTGCGAGCGAACTCTCGGCATATTGCCGGACCTTTTTCAGACGGCCGTGGATGTTATCAAAAAGTGTTTTATTTACACTTTCTTTACATCGTTGGATGCGCCAGTCTTTTAGCTACATTTTAAACACCGAATCAAAATTTTCGGTCGGCTAATAACGGAGTTACGAATTTTTTTGTAGACCGAGATGTTTTAATTTTTGCGAGCGAACTCTTGGCATATTGCCGGACCTTTTTCAGACGGCCGTGGATGTTATCAAAAAGTGTTTTATTTACACTTTCTTTACATCGTTGGATGCGCCAGTCTTTTAGCTACATTTTAAACACCGAATCAAAATTTTCGGTCGGCCAATAACGGAGTTACGAATTTTTTTGTAAACCGAGATGTTTTTATTTTTGCGAGCGAATTCTCGGCATATTGCCGGACCTTTTTCAGACGGCCGTGGATGATATCAAAAACTGTTTTATTTGCACTTTCTTTACATCGTTGGATGCGCCAGTCTTTTAGCTACATTTTAAACACCGAATCAAAATTTTCGGGTGGCTAATAACGGAGTTACAAATTTTTTTGTAGACCGAGATGTTTTTATTTTTGCGAGCGAACTCTCGGCATATTGCCGGACCTTTTTCAGACGGCCGTGGATGATATCAAAAAGTGTTTTATTTGCACTTTCTTTACATCGTTGGATGCGCCAGTCTTTTAGCTACATTTTAAACACCGAATCAAAATTTTCGGGTCGCTAATAACGGAGTTACGAATTTTTTTGTAGACCGAGATGTTTTTATTTTTGCGAGCGAACTCTCGGCATATTGCCGGACCTTTTTCAGACGGCCGTGGATGATATCAAAAAGTGTTTTATTTGCACTTTCTTTACATCGTTGGATGCGCCAGTCTTTTAGCTACATTTTAAACACCGAATCAAAATTTTCGGGTGGCTAATAACGGAGTTACGAATTTTTTTGTAGACCGAGATGTTTTTATTTTTGCGAGCGAACTCTCGGCATATTGCCGGACCTTTTTCAGACGGCCGTGGATGATATCAAAAAGTGTTTTATTTGCACTTTCTTTACATCGTTGGATGCGCCAGTCTTTTAGCTACATTTTAAACACCGAATCAAAATTTTCGGGTGGCTAATAACGGAGTTACGAATTTTTTTGTAGACCGAGATGTTTTAATTTTTGCGAGCGAACTCTTGGCATATTGCCGGACCTTTTTCAGACGGCCGTGGATGTTATCAAAAAGTGTTTTATTTACACTTTCTTTACATCGTTGGATGCGCCAGTCTTTTAGCTACATTTTAAACACCGAATCAAAATTTTCGGTCGGCCAATAACGGAGTTACGAATTTTTTTGTAAACCGAGATGTTTTTATTTTTGCGAGCGAATTCTCGGCATATTGCCGGACCTTTTTCAGACGGCCGTGGATGATATCAAAAACTGTTTTATTTGCACTTTCTTTACATCGTTGGATGCGCCAGTCTTTTAGCTACATTTTAAACACCGAATCAAAATTTTCGGGTCGCTAATAACGGAGTTACGAATTTTTTTGTAGACCGAGATGTTTTTATTTTTGCGAGCGAACTCTCGGCATATTGCCGGACCTTTTTCAGACGGCCGTGGATGATATCAAAAAGTGTTTTATTTGCACTTTCTTTACATCGTTGGATGCGCCAGTCTTTTAGCTACATTTTAAACACCGAATCAAAATTTTCGGGTGGCTAATAACGGAGTTACGAATTTTTTTGTAGACCGAGATGTTTTTATTTTTGCGAGCGAACTCTCGGCATATTGCCGGACCTTTTTCAGACGGCCGTGGATGATATCAAAAAGTGTTTTATTTGCACTTTCTTTACATCGTTGGATGCGCCAGTCTTTTAGCTACATTTTAAACACCGAATCAAAATTTTCGGGTCGCTAATAACGGAGTTACGAATTTTTTTGTAGACCGAGATGTTTTTATTTTTGCGAGCGAACTCTCGGCATATTGCCGGACCTTTTTCAGACGGCCGTAGATGATATCAAAAAGTGTTTTATTTGCACTTTCTTTACATCGTTGGATGCGCCAGTCTTTTAGCTACATTTTAAACACCGAATCAAAATTTTCGGCCCGCTAATAACGGAGTTACGAATTTTTTTGTAGACCGAGATGTTTTTATTTTTGCGAGCGAACTCTTTGCATCACGAGCTGCATAACTCTGCATAATTTTCAAATATACAGAGTGTTTCGTTTTTGAGAACCGACATCCGATCTTGTTATTTAAAATACAACACCCTGTATATTTTTACGTTTTCTTGTAGAAAATTCAATTGCCTTTAAAAACATTAAGCATGTCCTATTAATAAATGCATAATTGAAAACATAAATTGAGAAAAGTTCAGCCTTACAAAACGCGCGGTAACTTCAAAAATTAAAAACTACTTTAACTTTTTTCATACTTTCGGCTATTTTTTAAATACTAATTATTCACCCTCAGTTGGTTGAAATAATGAATAAAAAGTTTTTAATAAAACGTGAGAATGGAATTTTATGTCATTTTCTTAAATTTGCAATATTTTGCTCAAAAAGGCCTAAAACAGCTCTTCAAAGCATTCAAAAACGTTACAAGTGTATATAATCTTGCATTTTTATTTTTGGAATGGTCTCCGTATTTTCTAAAAATCTTAACAACACCATAAACAATGCATGTCCAGCTTAAGTTTGTTTAAAAACGGCCTGAAACAATTTTTTACAGCTCTTCAAAATTTTTAAAAATATTTCAAGGGTTTTTGATTTGACAAAAGTTCAAAAGATTTGCAAGTGAGACGATTTTTCGGTAATACTCAACCACCAAGATTGAACAATCGTTAGGCCAAGCTCTCGCCCTAATTATGTGACATGTCATTTTGTTAATAATAAAGTACTAAATTTAAGAACGAGGATCAAGCTGAATTTAATCAAAATTAAAAAATATAATCTGCACCTGCATATTGTTTCGTTCTTTACTTTTCATTTAAGGTTTAATTGTCATTGGTTAGAATCTAACCGCCTATACATTATAAATTCTGAAATCGTGTACCTTGCGACCTCTTTTGGTGACACATTCTACTTACATTTTGTATCAGGAGCACATGAAGGAGGTGGCAAGAACGCTACGACATATGCGACTGTTACAATCAACGTGTTAAAAAGTGACAAACAGCGCCTTGCATTTCTGAACTAGATATAATCATCAACGTACGATAGAAAATCTATCTCCTTCTAACTCTTCAAGATGTAGCGTACATTTGATGTCCGTATATAAGCATATTTACTTTCATTCAACCATAACAGCTGATCTTAAATGATTTTAAAAAGTTAAATTTTAGCCTTAATAACGTCATTCAGGGTAAAATAAGAAATATTTGCCTCATAAACTTAAATAATCTTTCAATAAATGCAAAATTCAAAACATAAATTGAGAAAAGTTCAGCCTTACAAAACGCGCGGTAATTTCAAAAATTAAAAACTACTTGTTACTTTTCTCATACTTTCGGCTTGTTTTTAACTACTAATTATTCACCCTCAGTTGGTTGAAATAATGATTGAAAGGTTTTTAATAAAACTGGAGTATGGAGTTTTATGTAATTTTCTTAAATTTACAATATTTCGCTCAAAAAGGCCTAAAACAGCGGTTCAATGCTTTCAAAAACGTTAGAAGTGTATAATAACCTTGCATTTTTGTTTTTACAAAGAAGTTTTACATACAAAAGTTGTTTGGCATCACGAGCTGCACAACCCTGCATAATTTTCAAATATACAGAGTGTTCGGTTTTTGAGAACCGACATCCGACCTTGTTATTTAAGATACAACATCCTGTATATTTTTACGTTTTCTTATAGAAAATTCAATTGCCTTTAAAAACATTAAGCATGTCCTATACCTAAAATTAATACTTCTCGAGTAATATCGATTTTTATACTTTTTCGAAAAAATGAAAGTTTTACACAAATTATTTTTTTGCGTTATTATTTGAGGAGAAACAAAAAAAAACTTTAAATACAAAAGTTGTTTGGTATTACTAGCTGCATGATTTTGCGTTATTTTTGAATATACAGAGCGTTTAGTTTTTGAGAACCAACATGCAGCTTTGTTATTTGAAATACAACACCCTGTATATTGTTACGTTTTCTTATAGATAATTCAATTGCCTTTAAAAATTATTAAGCATGTCCTATACCTAAAGTTAATATTTCTCGAGTTATTGGTCGCATTCAGCTACGTAGCGGTAGCTGCTCCGAATTTTTTTTACTGTAATTCAAGTGTATAGACAGACTTACATTTTTATTTTGTTAAATATCGATTTTTTGTCTTATTTTATGTTTAAAAAAACCCTAAGTAATGTGTTTTTATCCTTATTTAGTTTAAAAACGGCCCACAATTCGTTTTACAGCTCTTCAAAATTGAAAAAAAAAAAGTTTATTTAATTGCGTTTTTCTTAACATAAATTCGAATGTTTTACAGTAGGTTTTAGTTTATAAGTATGTTAACGGCACTCTAGGTCTAGTTTATTAATGTCTTAAAGTGGTGGATCAGCTTGACCCTTGTATTCAGTGTCGGACAATGCTTTTGCCCTTACAACAGGGCAATTTAAAGACTACTAAAGTACAGTGCTTGGGACTTTTGTTCGTTGTCACTTTATAATCTGTTTGGTGCACGAAAATGTCAGATCACGCGTCACATCACTTCGGTGGGCGCTCAGCCTTAGGTTTGTCTAAAATAGTTGCATGAAATAATGCACGTCTCTTCTTCCCTTCTATCTCGAATAGTTTTTCAATAATTTTAATTCTAAATTCTACTCCCATACGCTTTTTTTATTCCGTTTACAAAAATACTTATACGAAATTGACCCAAAAATGCCACCGAGTCAAAATACGTTGTGTTTTAATGAATTCCTTACACTAAAATGTTTTGAAAACTTCTAGGGTGCTACAAAACTAACCAAAGATGATATCGAAAGGGTCTTTGCTTTGTACGACAGGGTAAGTCCGTACATATAAATTCATATATCCCAGCATTATAACACGTACTTTATCCCTAGGATAACAACGGGACAATAGAAAATGAAGAACTTCGTGGATTTCTGAAAGATCTCCTAGAATTGGCGAAAAAGGTATGAAGTTTCAGTTGGATTAACCCACTTCAACTGTTGCAATTTTAGGATTATGACGCACAGGATTTGTTAGATTTTGAGGAAACCATTTTACGTGGAGTCGACTACAATCAGGATGGCAAGATTAACAAAAAAGAACTAACCATGATTTTACTCGCGATTGCAAAGCACAATCAAGAAGAAGAGACATCAGCATAAAGAATTAATATTGATGTAAAAACACATACAACGCATACCATACAGCCAACTTAATTCAAACAATTTGCAAAGGTTTTTTGATATATTAACTTTTCCGTTCAATCAAAGCTTAAATGTATAAGTCCACTTGAACATCCAAGTCCTCATGATACACTAAATTAAACTATTAATATTAAATTATGCGATGGATGTGTTAAAAAAAAATTCAACACAACAAAATTTATTTACAACAGTTGCCAATTTAAATGAATAAATTTTAGCGTTAATATAATCAGATATGTTTAGATTTAGAATAAATCTAGGGTTAGTTAACTGTGACACCAAACTTTGACGAAATTTTGTAATTATATTAATTGTATTTTGTAAGGTTTTACAAACCAATCATATCCTAAACAATCTATCAAACAATATTGTTTTCATTTTGTACTTCGAAGGATTTAAATTGTTGAAAATGCCCTTAACTAAAAAGGGTACATATCGTTTGTTGTGCTTGCACTAAAAAAAAGGGTTTTAGAGATAAAATTGTGTAAGCGGAAATTCCAATTAGTAACACAGTGGTTTTCCAAATTAGAGATACAGCCTGGTGAAAAAAAAGTGTGATAAATCATTTGATTGTTGAAGTGCCGCATTTATTTATATAAATACGTATCCGGAACATTCTTCGCCCACAATTCTTCGCCCACAATTCTTCGCCCACAATTCTTCGCCCACAATTCTTCGCCCACAATTCTTCGCCTACACAATTCTTCGCCTACACAATTTTTCGCCGCATACAAGCATATCACAAATGTTGTCTGTAAATGTGATTGTTTTTATTTATAACGTAATTTTTACAGATTATTTTACATTAGGTTAGGTTAGGTTAAGTCAGGTTGGGTTAATTTAATTTTTATTCATACTCTAATAACATAAACAAGATTAAAAATCACAACATACGCTATTTATGTAGCAATTTTGAAACATAATATTAAAAGAAGAAGTATTAATATACAAGAAACAACTTTAGGCTAATGTAAAATAGTCTGTAAAAATTACGTAATAAATAAAAACAATCACATTTACAAACAAAATTTGTAATATGCTTGTATGCGGCGAAAAATTGTGGCGGCGAAGAAATGTGGTGGCGAAGAATTGTGTAGGCGAAGAATTGTGGGCGGAAAATTGTGTGCGAAGAATTGTGGGCGAAGAATGTTCCTAGACCTATATAAATAAGCTTCATTTTTTTTCAAATTATGTCTTTGCCAAGTGTAAAATTTCAAAACTCCCTCCCAGCTCTTCATATTGTCTTATTATGGTTTGTTAAATAACAAACATCTACTTCTCAATTCTAAATCTCCAAAGACGAAATTACTTCAGCTTCCTAAATGTTTTAAAAACGTATAGGTAAATTTACAGGGATATTTCTTAAAACGTCTCGATGGAGATAAATATTTTAGAAATCCAGTTACAAAACAAAATTAAAATACCAGTTAAAAACGCAACAAAATTTCCCTAAACGCATTCCGTTAACAAATGCCTGGTAGATTTGGTAAAAAATATTTGGTAAACAAAAACATATCTAGCTATTAATAAAAATTACTTATCTTTTTTCGGAAAATCTCTTGTAGAAATGCTACAGCTATTTCAAAACTCTCATGTTTTTTTTCAGTAGCAATACTGACAAAAACTGTCAAGTATTGAAATTAGCCTAAAATAATTACAAGAGACGTATCATAAAAACCGTTAGCCATTTTTAAGCGAAATTCTATTTTGTTCGTTCTTAAGATTAATATCTACATTTTGTTATAATGGTACCTTAGCTACGCAACCCTACCCATCTTAGTAGCAAGATGTAGTGAAGTGTTGCCACCTTTATTCTCAGCATTAACATCAGCATTTTAATGAAACCTACTATTTATATTTATTGATGATACACTTAAGCAATGCAAACATTTATCAAGGAAACAGAAAGTTTCCGTTTCTCAAATTTTGGAGACCACTGAGTTAGTTTTAGATACTGCCGTTCATTGATAACAAAAATTAAATAACGAATAAAGACAGAAAAAGCATTTTAAAAAATTAAGCTTCATGCATGTTACGAGTGGCAAAAAGAATAGCTTAAAAAAGGCAGCTACCTATTCAAAATTTGGAAACTGCTGGTGTATATTAATTAACAAAAACACCAAACCGCATGTATCTGGTAGGCCGAATTTTTTCTTGATAATAATCTAAATCACTACTAATCCATATGATCCTATTACTAATAAAATTAGTATTTCTCACAAACGTTTAAACTACTGCACAGCATGCGTAGTTATAGAAAATATTATAATAGCAACTGGTTTAGCATATCTTAGATGTGTGAAACATTTGAATACTATCAAGTTATGCTTATCTGTTGTTTTAAAAACATTGTATCTTGAGCTTCGTTCCCGAGTGTTACATCGCAGTGTTTTGTTCTTGGGAATAAGAACTGTATACCAAGCTTATCAAAATACCCAGAAATCCAGGCTAAAACTGCAAAAAAAAACCATAAACAAACTTTCGTCACTTTTTTTTAATGAAAAATCGATCATTTAACAGAAGAAACGCTTGTAAAACATGCAGCAAATACCAGTTTCGTAGTACCATTTTTTCATGTGTCTCTATAAAAATATACTTTGGAATCCGTAATGTTTTTTCCTTAAGCAAAAATATATATACATATCCAGCCCTATGAAGTCAAAATTGCATTTTAAAAAATTATTTTTTATTCATGTACTTTTTCTTAACGTGAGTACACATTGCAGTTCTTTTAAAGGCGTTGTATATTAAACAAATAATATTTAACACAAAAGACAATCGTGAAGCAACGAAATTATTATTTGAATTATTGATATTGCTGATATCTGCAAGATATTACTACTAAATTTTCAAAAAAAAACAATTAAATTTCACCTAAATGTGAGAACGTCTTGGCAATGAATTTCTCCCATGTACTTTCCTCTAAATTATTTCTGAATCATTGGCTTTTTATTAGGGTATATACTTTATATATCCTTTTCTCTCCTTGGAGTATTAACAATGATTTACGGTCTAAACCTTTCTAGAAAGATATAAATACAATGGAGTATAAAAGTTTTATTATCTCATTTTATTGTTACTTATTAAAATTAGATAAAGTTGATTCAAACCAATTGCAATTTAACTTTATTGGTATGTTTAATATACAATTGCTTATAATGAATGTACTTTCGACGATTTCGTTAATCAAACGAGAAGAAATGGGATTTAAATGGGCATTTAAGTAGAATACAGGGTGAGTCAAAAAAAGGCTTTAATGTGCCTTTTTTTTGGTTGTTGATAGTATATTACATAACAAGAGTTGTAACAAGCATATTACGCACGAGTGAAAAAGTTGCGCACGGAGACGCGTAGCGGCGAGTGCGTAATTGCTTTACAACTCGTGTTATGTAGCTTACTTTTTCTACGATCACATACCTATGATTTTTACAGCTTTTTGGGTAATATACACATGTAATCACGTTGTCTTGTCAATTTTGACGTAAGCCTACTTTGACAGTTCTAGACAAGCGTGCGTTTTGCTTACTGTGCGTTATAACTCACTTACCAGGCATGCAGAAAGTGTTTGACGTGAGTCTACTTTGATCATTTCTTTAAAAAACTATGCTTTTTGCTTACCGTGCGTAAGCACCCACTTACTGTGCATGCAGGCTGTACGATAAGAGTCATTTACAATAGTGGTCGTTGAAAAAAGGAATATTATTTCACCTCTGTATACATCAATGGGAATAACTTAAAACGTCGTTTTTAACAAATCTTGGAAAAAGCAGTTTTTTAAAGTAGGTTCCCTTTTGTATTTTGCATAACTGCTAAACAATTTAATTAATGTTTAAATTTTCATTTAAGCCCAAAATATTTGAAATCGCCGAAAAATTAAAAGAGTAACGATATATTCTTTACAGTGCCAAATTTTTTGGCTCACCCTGTAAACAATTAGCATAAAAAACAATGTTATTATTGCTCACTCAATTTGTTGCTATAATAATCGATATTTAAACAATCTTTGAAATTTTAATAAGACTAATCGCTATTTTCTTAGTATATTTTGCAAATTCGAATATAATCTATTCTTAATCTTTGAAATTCGTCCAATTTCGCATATCTAATGCCCCTACATGTGCATTATCATTGTAAATATAACAAATTTTGTATATTAATATTTTCATAATGTCTTTTTTCTACTTGACTAATTTTATAATAATTTAGCATGTTAGCTTATCTTAGAATACATGTTTAAGACATATTTTAGATATTATTGTTGTTAAATGTTTTGATACGTTTTTGCAAACTTTCAACAGTAAAATACAGTGTGTCTCAAATAATTCGTCCCTTTACTAATATAACGCTTATCAGAAGACGTATAACTCAATTAAAGTACATGGAATTTGCACAGTTTAATGGAACAATAATTTAAAATACATTTTTCGTAGCCTCTTTACTTCAGAAGTTATTCTTTAAAAACAAAATAGTTTATTTTGTTCAGGTTTTGTGTACTCCTAGAGAAATTGATTAATATTATTATCAGTAACATCGAATATTAAAAACCTGTTATTCTAACCTTCTAAAAATGAAGGAAAAAGAACAAAAAATAAACTTTTGTATACAACTTGATTAACTTCGAAACCATAACGCTTATAATTTGTTCTTCTTAATCGGGTATTCTTATATCTGTCGGTGTTGAGGTAAAACGTCTTTGTAAGACTTAAAATAAGCACGATATCAATAATGGGACAATTTATCTTAAACGTCCTGTATGTAAAAGTTCAGATGGGTACGGTTACAGTGTTAAAACGCGCGTTTTTTTTTGTTTTTTTTTTATTTATTTTTTTGTTTTTTTTTGTTTTACCTTCCACATCACGGCTTGCTGAGCCATTATTCTTGTATTCCATTCTATTTCGGTCACAAGCAATTGTACTGCTTAATTTTTCATATCGCGTGGTTTGCCGATCGATTTTCGCCCTCATTGTAAACGTGCTTAAACTGTACTGTAACAATAACAATATTTAGGTAGTTTTAGATTTGGTGAAATATCCAAGAGTTTATTAAAAATAATAACAAGTGACAAATTACGTAGGTAAACAAAAAGTTGCCAAATTATATTAAAGTTATCTTGTTTCGATGTTACCATATCTAGTACTTTTAAAATGCACTGTTCTGAATGTTCAAAGTATAAATAAATGTTGGAAAATTTTTAGCTTACCTTATTTTTGTTAACCTCTGTAGGCATTGTCTGAAGCTGCTATCAGATTAAGTCGACATGCTGGAATATGTGTTTAATACCTATAGAATGAATAAAAAGCCAAAATCGTATCTATTTTCATAAAAGAGAACCGAAATCGCAATGGAAACTTGAGAAAAATTAGCTTGCTTAATGGGCCATACAAAATACATGGAAAAATATTTAATATTACTCTTAAACAGGGACTGAGAACATAACGAAAACGAAAACGTTAAACGAAATTAACCGAAATTTTTTTAAGAACGAAAACGAAACCGAAAACGAAATTATTATTTTTCGTTCAAGAACGAAAACGAAATAAATATTTTCCAATACCGGTTTTAACCGGTTTTAACCGGTTTTGTCGCTATTTCAATTTTATTTGTTAAACACAAACGCGAATTTACCTTCTGTGCTGGGGAGGCTCCACGAGGCAGTAAAAAATCTCACTTGAAATAAGTGAGCTTCACTTTTCTGCTTTTCTCCATATATTTACGTGAATATGTATTAACAACTTTATTTTTTATACTTGCAATTTCGTGTAACACAATTAACGGTACAGATATTCTCTATTTCTAATTTGTTTTTTAGATCATCAATATAGAATATACACTTGATTGGATATACATTATCAATGTGTATGTTTTATTTGCGTTTATACATATAATAGTAAAATTTATTCTTACTTCGAAAAGGACTAATGTAAAAGAAGATTTATTGGAAGATGTGTTGCTAGTAAGATTTAACGGAATGTGAAAATGTATATTGTATGGTATGTACAAACTATAAAGTTAAAGTATATTTCAAGTTAATATAAGTTTTTTTAAATATCTTTTTTATTTATAACATTTAGTAAATTATCCACTTGAATTCATTCTTTTGTCTTTTTAAATAATTACCGCAGGATCTTATTTAACTCAAATGCATAGATTTTTAGTACTAAAACAAATTTAAAACAGCACTTGCTATATTTTCATATTTTTAGATAAAGATCATGTGTCTAATTTAACCTAATCACGTTGTGTTTTTGCACCTTACGGGTGTTAAACTTAATAAAATGGTTAAATGTTAATGTGTCAAACAATTTGGTAAATTTAATATGGCGATGGTTCGCGAGTAAAATATGCTCTCCGTGAGTATCAAACTCCATCGTCATAGTTTATATTTTAATTGAGACGCAAATATTGTTATCGTATTTATAGAGGGTTGTGGTGACTAGAAAAAGAAATGGATTTTTTGACGACAAAAAAAATTGTAAAACCGGTTTTAACCGTTATTATTTCGGTTCACGAAAACGAAAAAAGAATTTTTTCGGTTAGAACGAAAAGAACGAAAACGATATATTTCGTTTTCGTTCCGAACAGAAACGAACGGAATTTTTTTCGTTTTTAGTCCCTGCTCTTAAATATATTTTTTATTTTTTAAATTTAACAGCATTCTGAGTTTTACATTCTACCCCTTCACTGTCGGGTAATTTTTATATGCACCGTCTGTGTCGGGTTTTTTGTTTTTAGAAAAATTCTGGTGGATGCACCGGGTCAAAAATTAAGATAATTTTAAGACAAATTATTTGTTATCTCTGTTATTAATTAGGATAGTTACAAAAAAGTTTTTTTTTTCCACAAAAGTTGTTGGAATTGATTAGCTATATAACCTACAATTGTTTTTAAATGCACAGAGTATTTAGTTTTCGAGAATCAATATGCAACTTTACTATTTCAAATGGAACACTGTGTATATTTTTACGTTTTCTTGTAGATAAATTAACTGCCATTAAAAAATATTATAATTAATTATGATTATAATTAGGTAATATGTTTTTGTTTTAAGTTAATATGTCCAGAGTTATTATTATGGTGTATGCGTGGGTCAAAAAATAAGCTAATTGTAAGACAAATTATTTATTATCTCTATTATTAGTGTAGTTACAAAAAAGTTTTCTTTTCACAAAATCTGTTGGGAATCATGAGTTACATAATCTAATTATACATTTGTTAAATCTTCATAAAATAAATTGCATAAAACTTTTCTACAAATCACGGTGGCTTTGAAAACCCAACGACAATTTTTTTTCGATTCCTTCTGTTTTGTCTTTAACCGTATGAATTTTTTTGTAATTAATTATTAGGAAGTATGTGTTTTTTTTAATAATTTACATCTGATGGGTAGCCAATAACACATGCTTTGGTTACCAACACTTTGCAACGATATTTGTAATATACGTTCATATACAGGGTGTCCCAGATAACATTTTCAGTATGGATCTCGCTTATTATAAGAGATACAGGTTTGCTTAAATTAGATGAATTATTCTTTAGTATGAGAGGAGCTATAATCTATTTTATAGTACTGTTTTGTAATTGGATAGTCTTTGTAGCAAATTTGTTATCATATAATTTTGGGCACATTTACAACTAATGAAAATTTTGACATGTTGAGATGCTACATTTTTTGCCATAGAAACTGTGTTAAAACGAAATGTTTTTGTTCTTGGATTAGTTTTGGATTTTTGGTTGGTTTCTCAGCGGAACCATATTCTTTTAAATTTATTTTTGTATTTCTGTAATTACTCTAACTATGTTGCCTTCTCTCGGGATGTGTATTTATTTACAAAACGAACATCCAATGAGAACTGTTCATTATGTCCCGGGAAATATTAACTTTAGACATAGAACATACCTACTAAATATTTTTCATCAGCAAATAATGTATCTACAAGAAAACGTAAAAATAGGTATACAGGGTAGATTTGAAATAGTAAAGTTGCATATTGATTTTCGAAAACTAAATACTCTGTGCATTTAAAAATAATTGTAGGTTATATAGCTAATAAATTCCAACAACTTTTGTAAAAAAACATTTTTGTTACTCCCCCAATAACAAAGATAATCAATAATTTGTCTTAAAATTAGCTTAAGAATTTTAACTCTGAGGGGCAGAATAACGTATATTTACGGGTTTGACAATAGCAACATGTTATTGCACAACGTATATTTACGAGTTTGACAGTGAAAGGGTTAAGCTATTTTAATGGCTTACTATTTAAAAATTTTATCTACTCTACAATTTATCTCAACTTTATCAAAAACTCTTTATAACAGGAAAATTATTGCAGATAGGTATAGGAAACGCTAATACATGTTGATGCAGAATTTAATTTGGCATTAGAAAATGAAAAAAAAAATGCCCATTGTATTTGAAAAAAACGAGTTTTGTGGTCTGAAGTTGTATTAAAAGAAAATTAAATTTTGGACACCCTGTAAGTAATACATCGATTGCAAACATTCCAGCATGAACCCCAAGGTTTTTTCTATGCATATTTTAAATTTAAGCGTTTTTTTCTTTAAAAATGGCGGGGGTACATAATATTAAGCATCACGATGAAAATCAAAAGAATTTCAAAAAAGTCCAAAAATCTAAAAAAACGACTGCACTTAGGTATAGGAAATACCTATCTAAAATAACGTTAAATCCAAAAATGCAATAAAAAACAGACCATTGTATTTGAAATAAGAAAGTATACGTCAACTTCCGGTATTTCCGGAAGTGTAGCCATCTTGAAAATATGTTCATTAAACATTTTTCATATAATATAAAATATAAGATACCCTGGCATCTCGTAAAAATAAAAGGAAAGAGGGAATTATAAAAAAGACAATTAGTTAATCATTAAATATTTATTTTCATACTGATTTTGGAAATTTTAAATGAGGTGCACAACACATAACAATTTTAAATAGTTTTTTGTCTATATTTGTACGATACGAGACAAATCTTTGATAATAGGATACAATATTCTTATTGCGTCACACAGCAGTAGAGATGACCATCTCAAAAACGTATTTAAACCTTTTACTTTGATCCTTAAACATCACAATTTTTATTTATTTTATATACAAGTAACGCATAATTTTGAACATGCAATACAATTAACTAGATATTTCGTTCTCTTATTTACAAACTCATTAAACGAAATAGTCAATATTATAGAACACATATTTCGCAAAATCCTGTTATGATATGATCATGAATAACGTTTCACGGTACCAAACGAAGAAAGCTATTTTGCTTCTCTTCTTTTCTAAAGTCTTCAAAGTTTTGTTGTATCTCTTCATTTTTATTTTAAACAATTACAAGTATTACAATTAAAATTTTCAAATCTCACCTTATTACTAACAACAATACAACATTAACTGTCACAACAATGATTAATTTTTTAACAATGTTTTTCATCATATATTATAAGATCAAAAAGTACTTGGAAAGTATTCAACACTACTGAAATGAAATTTTTGTGTTGAAATTTGCTAACCCAATCAAATATGTACACATCATGAATCAAGATCAATATAATTATGTAATGATTTTGTAACCATTTAAGCTTTTAGCTAAAAACTTCTGTCCTCTGCCAGTTTTCTTGAAAAGTATACATAACAGCACGCAAATAAGAGCCCAAGCTGTTTTGAATACTTGCTGCATTGGATGACATGCTTTATAAGCAAAATAAAATACTCGGAAGAATAAAGATAGTTTTTAAACAGGACCTGATTTAAGGTCGTGACCACATTTTAAACATTTTTTAACATCAACATCTTCCTTAACTATCAATGGAAGCTGGTGATCGACGGATCTAGAACGGGTGTGCCTTGGTAAAGGTGGAGTTAGCAGTTGTTCATCATATACTAATTTTCCATTACCATCTAAAAAACGTAATATTTTATACTTTAGGAGTTATAATGTTTAGTAGATCAGTCCTTTTCAGCAAGTGTGCCACAAGATTTTAAAAAATGCAATGTCTTGCCTTATGTAATCGGGCTATTACAATTTAAGCTATTAAACATTTACCAGAAGCATTTTCCTCATTTTCTTTCACCTCTTCCAACTGAAATTTACCGCTGATATTTGCAGAATGAGGTCTATCAGAAGAATTGGCATCCATTCCATGAACCACGTCCATATGTGAATCCAAAGAATATTGTTTGCCAGACATTAAAATGCCTTTGATTCTCCTACGCATAACTAAAATTTCTAAACGTAAGTTTTTTACAATAAAAATGTTTTAAACCTTACATGGGCTGTATGATTCGTTGTCGCAAAATTCTGCGAAAGATTTGGCATCCGGAAATACGTCCTTTCGGTCATAAAGGCCAAGAAAACTGCCGTTGACAATTTTTGGAGATAGTGGTGAGTTGGAAAGTAATAAACTTGTTCCAAAATTTTCGTTCTTTTCCTTGGTTTCTGAAAAATTTCATTACCTTTTACCTTTTATAATTTTTAGTTACGCACAGAGCTAGGCATTACTTAATAGTTTTTATAAAAATGCAAAAAGGAAGAAAAGTTTTTGCCTTACTAGGAAATTAATAATTTTAAACAAATCTGTTTTAGTCTACCACAAAGGGCGTTAAAAATCGAAATATACATTGCGCATCGTAAACTGCCAGAAATGTACAATTTAAAGAAAAATGCCATAAGGAAACGGTTCAAAATCCATTTTTAATTTTACCTGCGCAAAATTTTTAACTGCTTTTTTAATAAACTGTAATAATTTACTATTATAAATTAATAAATATTTACATATTCTGTAATATTTTTAACTGGTTGCTGACATCAAAAAGGGTTTTATACTAGTAACATCAGTAATGCTGTAGTCTCTAAATAATATCTGCAGAAAGTACTTGAACAGTACTTGAGAAATACTTAAGTACTTTTTGCAAGTACTTGTACCTACTTAAGAATCAGTACTTTTAAAAATAGCGGTACTGGTACTTTTGATCCTAGTACTTGTCATAAGTACTTAAGACTTATGAATTAAGTAATTTTTGGCCAGTACTTGCCCAGTGCAAGCAAAACACAAAGAAAGCCTACTGGGGTTGGAATAAACTAAAACCAATATCCTTAACAGAACTAGCCTTTGCAGATGATGTGGTGCTATTAGCTAAAAGCGAAAAGGACTTGCAATTCAATCTAGACGTATGGGCAGATACATTAAGTAGATATAATATGAATATTAATATAACAAAGACAAAGGCTATGGTTATAGCGAAAAATCATCAACCATTTAAAATTTTGCTAGACCAAAAAAGATAGAACAGGTAGCAAATTTTAAATATTTAGGAACAATAATTGCAGAAAATGGTAAATTGGAGGAAGATCTGAATAACAGAATAGCGGCAGCGACGAAATTTTACTACGCCACTAATAAATGTTTGATAAGTAAAAAGGAAATATCAAAAGAAACGAAGACGCGAGTTTTTAACTCAGTGTACGTACCCATTCTCACGTACAGTTCAGAAACTTGGACACTAACACACAAACAAAAACAAAGAATACAGGCACAGGAAATGAAATTTTTGAGAAGAATAGAGGGATGTAGACTGATTGATAAAATCAGTAACAATTAAGATGGCTTGGACATCTACTACGCATGCCAGAAAGTAGATACGCAAAAATAGGATGGAAAATGAAGAAGGATGGAAAAAGAAATAGAGGAAGACCAAGAATGAAATGGGAAAAAGAAGTGAGGTAGAGACTAGAAGAAAAAGGAGTCAGCTGGAGAGATGTGCCACAATTAGCTAACGATAGGAAGGAGTGGAGGAACATAATACAGAAATAGAAAAGCATACCTCGACACCGAAAGGTACAAGAGGAACCGATTAAGAAGAAAAAGTTAACATTTAACGTATCTATTTGAATAAAAAACTAAACAAATTCTTAAAACGTAAACTATATATTTTTATTACAAAAATAAATTATTTTACATTTAAGGGCATTCTTGACCCTTCTAGCTTGTTGTTCACGAAACACGATTAGCAAATACTGCTCCTCGAATATGGAAACCGCACTAAACTTCTTTGTATAAATAACACACAGAAAGAAATGATATGTTTAAGATTCTAAAAACACAAAACAAGCTTTAAAAAATGAGTGGAGAGAAAACACTTCATAAAACGTACAAAATATGTATTCACCTGCAAGTCGAACCTTTATCCTCCTGGTAACAGTATCACTTTCGCTCAAAATTTTAGTGGCCACTTCAACTATTTCTTTCCAATCACTTTTTACATCTTCAACCGTCGTATATTGTGAGGTAATTGTAAATCTAATTATATATCTATTGCCTGGAAGCATCGCTGGAACACAATGAAGATTTCCTCGAGAGTTCAACCGCTTCAGTAATTTTTCAGTCAAATCATTTATTCCAACGAGGCGAAATACAACCAGGCCCAAATTTGGTTCCACCGGAAGTTCAAAACGTGAATCGCGTTTAACTAGCTCTTCGAATCTTTTAGCTAATGATACACCCTAAAAATATGAAATATTCAGTGCCGGATTAAAAACGAGTGAGATCCAAAGCTACACTTTCTTTGGGACCCCCGTTGGAGTAAAAAAAAAAAGGTCTTTTGCTTGCTGGAATAAATCCATTTCGGTTCGCACTGATGACATATTTGTAAGACCCTTCCAAATCAGAGCTTGTCTAGCTTACAATGTGAATCCGGTACTGGAAATATTCAAGTCGGAAAGTGAACTGAATCAAAACATAATTACCTTATGGATGTGATTTTGCAGACCCTTAATTCCATAATTTCTAATAACAAACCATAGTTTTAAGGCCCTGAACCTTTTACTTAGAGGTATTTGCCAATGCTGTAGCAACAAAACAAACAATGTAATTACTTTCACAACTAATTATCTCGCATAAAAATCCTTAGTCCTAAATAACTTATCCCTATGTTAGTCACTTATTTTATGTTCTTTTATCTCGATAGAAGAAGAAAATTATTTTTATGATAATTTTAATACTGTATTGATTATTTATTTAAGAAAGATAAATGAACCAGGTTATAAGATAAACTATAAAAATAGCTAATTGTTCGAATGAAGTAAATATGAATAAATTGAACTTAGATTACATATCAGTTTTATTATTAATTGCATTTGGTTCTTTACTTATTTGATATATTTCTAGAAAAAGTCTTTTGACATACTTGTGATCGCGTTGGCTATGAGATTGTGTTGGGAAAAAAATCAAAGTTTGTTATTTTCTGGTGCACGCATCCTTTGCGAGTAGGGCTGTGCAAAGTTTTTGAGATTATCTTCAACGGTCTTTGAGAAAAACGCGAAAAACAAACACCCGGCAATATAGCGAGTTCGCTCGGAAAATAAAAACATCTCGATCTATAAAAAAAATTATATCTCCGTTATTAGCTACGGAAAATTTTGATTTGGTGTTCAAAATGTAGCTAAAAGACTGGCGCATCCGTCGACGTAAAGAAAGCGCAAGTAAAACACTTTTTGATATCATCCACGGTCGTCTGAAAAAGGTCCTTTCAAATGCTCATAAATTTGTCATACTTGTGATCGCGTTGGCTATGAGATTGTGTAGGGAAAAATCAAAGTCTGATATTTTCTGATGCAAGCATCCTTTGCCAGTAGGGCTGTGCAAAGTTTTTGAGATCTTCAACGGTCTTTGAGAAAAGCGCGAAAAACGAGAACCCGGCAATATAGTGAGTTCGCTCGGAAAATAAAAACATCTCGATCTACAAAAACAAATCATATCTTCGTTATTAGTTTACGGAAAATTTTGATTCGGTGTTCAAAATGTAGCTAAAAGACTGGCGCATCCGACGACGTAAAGAAAGCGAAAATATTTGTTATATTTTACCGAAACCTCTTACCGTAAAATCTACTGCCATACCTGCAACGGAAGTAAAATATATCAGTGGAATAAACCATATTTTATTGATAAACATAATTACCAGAATGAGGATGCTGTAGATATAAAGGATTCACTACCAAAGCTCTGTGTATATCGCGACTGCATTTCATCCTAAAATTAAAAACATTTATACAAAAAAAAAAGTTTAAGTTAAAACATTTCTCACGTCAATTTTTAGATTTATTAACAATTATCATTGTACCTAATAATTAAATTAATAATTTATTATCAATATTATCTTACCACATTGCCGTACAGTCAAAATTAACCATTAACCATTTCGAAGGATTAAAGGCGATTGTATTTGCGTTTTCAACTCCTTTTAACCATTTCCTATATTCTGGACAAACAAACGCGCTTCCGGCATACGCGGCATCTACATGCAACCATAAATTTTCTTTAGCACATATTTCTCCGATTTCTTCCAAATTGTCGAAAGCACAGCATCCTGTAGTACCCAAAGTGGCGCACACCTTTAAAAGAACAGGAAAAATAATTAAAGTTTTTAAAAAAGTATATAGTAATTAAATGATTATTAAAATAACCCAAAGTTCTATGAAACATAATTGAATGCTACATTAAAAATATGAAAATGCTGTATGACAAATACCAAAATGCTATATCAAAAGTACAAAAATAATAAACGCTGTATGAAAAAATTGTGTTTTGAAATAAATAATAACAAATCTGTAATATTTTAGTTTCATCCTAATTTTTAACTTAATAGATCATTAATCACAATTGCATTGCTTTTTCAAACGAGTACAGAACGTTAAATGTTGTCGTAAACCGTAATCATTTTCAAAACAACAATCTTATACAAAGCCGAATCGACACATTTGCTGAACCAATCTCGTTAAAATTCAGGACGATTGTAAAACGTTGTCTTTATTAATTATCGCTGCCCAATTTGTCAAGCAAAATATCATAGTTTTAAACAGCAAAGTTGCAAATCTACAAGTATTAATTATACCCCATGGGATTGTTCTGCGGGGGATTGTCTTGATTTTAAGAAGATTGTCCCAATTAGTTATTTGTGGAGAAAAAGCTCTCCGATACTGCAAGCTCTTATAAACCTTATTCTTTCAACAGAATGAACACCAAACAAAAAACACTTATAATTATTGTGCACAGGGTGTCCCTATATTTTTCTTTTAGTCAAATGGGAAGATTTGTTCAGTTTCAACAACTTGTAATAATTATGATGCTTGTATTATATGCATTTCACGACTAGTTTTCATTAAAAATTGTCATGTTGTTAAATACAGGATGGACCAAATTCGAATGTTTTACGGGGTTATCGCAATAGTTAGCGAAAATTTGTTATCGGTCTCTTGGGCTATTTTTTTGAGGAAAGAACGCCTATGTAATTGGATTTTTTTATCGCTTTTAATTTTGGTACTACAGACGAAATTTTTTGAAAATTTACGATAACTTCTTTGTTTATTAAAATAGAACAAAATGTTATCAAGATTTCTTATGCAGATTTTAATGCTTAATTCCAAAACAAAATTAACATTTTTTTTAGCGAACTTAGCTTTCGAGATATGAATTAAACTTGTATTTTTTTAAATAGAAACCTTAAATGGCTATAACTTTATATGCATAGCTTGTTTTTTGGAGGAGTAAACAAAAGGAGCTGTTTTTCGTCTTCTGAATTACAAAAATAGCTATCAGTGGATTCGTCTAAGGAAGTTATAGTAAATGTTCAAAAACGATGTCTTTAATTTTTCGTCTGTATTGCCAAAATGGATAGTGATATAAAAAAATCTGATTACTTGGGCGTAGTGGCGTACGCAAGGGGAGATTGGAGTGATAAATCCTCCCCCGAAAATTTGAAAAGGACTTAAATTATAATTACCGCATTTCCAAACATATAAAATACATATAAAATATATTATATGTTTGTGTATTTTACTTATAAATGCTATTTTTGGGTACTTGAAAATTATAATAAATTTGCCCATGCCGCTGTTAACCGCCCCTTGGCCCCCCTCACCTCTTTCTTGCAATTTACTTTGTGTGTCTAGCCCCCCTAGGTAATTTTCTAATTTTGCCATTATCATGCCACGTTTCAAATTGGTCAGTACTATTTTTGCAAATGAAGACAATATCCCCCCTGAAATATTTTTCAAAGTACGCCACTGCATAGGGCATAGGCGTTCTATTCTGAAAAAAATTGCTCAAGAGACCGATAACAGATTTTTGCTAACTATTACAGTAACCAAAATACCCCGTAAAACATTCGAATTTGGTCCACCCTGTACAATGTATACGTAGAGTTAACTTTAACCTAAATATTTAATTCGTTCTGACTACTTTGCACATCATTTTTTTAAATTTTAAGCTTCTTCGCAACCTTTTAAACGCCCTCTTTTATATATATTACTTAAATCGTCTTTTTTCTTTAGTGTTGCAAGCCAATAATAATTTTTAAAACAAATTTATTTCCGAAGTTCTTACTGCGACTACATGGATAAAAAAAGTGCTTACCCAAAACGGTATGAGTCCATCTTCGCGGTCTTTCTTGATAGCTGCTAGAAGCTCCGGTCCTCTCATAGACATTTCTTCGTCAGGATCAACCAATCTTATCTTTACCATACCGATTTTTGCGGCCTTCTGCACGCTGGAATGTGCTTGACTTGAGCAATACGCTACGAGCTTTCCAGCCTTATCAAATGCTTCAGCCGACGATGTGCATTCATCCGGTTTAGAACATGCTTCAGGACATGTTTCTTTTGAAAGGCATGGCATAGGACATATTTCGTTATATTTTCCCGCCAATAAGCTTACTAAAATAGCTTCACTCGCTGTAGTCTAAAAAAAAGCATTGGTCGAAACGATTAAATTACAGGGTTCTAGTTTTTCGAGGGCCACTATGGGGATCTCGTAAACGGTAAGGGTTGCGACTCGGTTAAATTGGGGCAAAGTTGTATATTCAGGTGCTTAATAATTTGACACAAACAGAACTTATCTAGCTTTTTAATTTTTGAGATGTAGGGGAAAAACTAAAAAAGTGGATTTTTGTTTTTTGACCGTAACTTTTTCATTTGATGTCGAATTTCATTTCTGTAAAAACTTTTTCAGGGCCACTTTTTGCAAGGAATCAAAATCCCCAATCAAATTTTTCATTCGACCTTTCGTTTTTTTTTAACCATCATCAGGTAATTTTTTTCTTATGGGCGTTATATCTGATTTTAACGCCAATTTGTAGAGCATTTTATTCTGGATTCGACAATGTATAACAATTAGCACTTTTTTAAAACAATTGTTGTTAAAAATGGCTAAAACAAATATTTTATTTTGAAAAAATCCTAATCGGCATGGTAAATAATTGTTTTTGTCCCTTTTTCCTTGGAAGCAGGTAAGGAAACCGCATGAAATTACTATTAAAAGGATTTAATTAAAGATTTAACTCCAAACAAAAATAAGTTATAGCGTTCATAAGAGAAAATTGACTTGATGATGGTTTAAAAAAAGCGAAACGTAGAATATATCAAGTGAAGATTTACAAACAACAGTTAATGTCATAAACGAAGATTTAATTGAAGTAACAGATTGGTTTAAAGCTAATAAACTGGAGTTAAATGTATCTAAAACAAAATGCATGTCAATAGGTAGTAAACAACTCAGCAATATGTCAAATGTTAACGTATTTATAGAAAATAATAAAGTAGAGATAGTTGAAGAGTTTAAATACCTAGGGGTAATTATAGATAATCATCTAAAATTTAAAAAAGAACATAGATTATATTGTAAAAAAATTTGGTGCAAAAATTAGTTATTTTGGGAGAATATCGAATAGATTAAACTTTCAAGCTACGATATTGGTCTATCATACAATAATAGAACCATACTTTAATTATTGCAGTAGCATAATATTTCTAAGTAATGAGGGGGATCTGAAAAAATTACAAAAGCAGCAAAACAGAGCTTTGCGTATCATATTACAGTGTTCTAAATGAACTAAAATTGAATATATGCATAATAACTTGGGGTTCCTTAATATATGGCAAAATACAGTGTATAACGTTTTGGTTCTAATATATAAATGTATAAACAATATGATGCCAGGATATATGAGTAAATATCTGATATACAACAAAGAACAGCATGATTATGAAACAAGACAAAGAGAACATTTTAGACTGCCTAAATGTAAAAAAAGTAGTACACAGAACTCGCTCTATTACAAAGGGCTAAAATTATTTAATCAATTACCAAACGAATTAAAATATTCTGTTAATCTGCATGCGTTTAAAGAAGGTTGTAAGACCCATGTAAAACTGCAATTTTAATTTGAAGTACTAGTTGTAAAGATTAATGTATAAATAGTTTCTTTTATAACTAAATAAAGCCTATTATTATTATTATTATTATTATTATTATATATGTATATGTAACAACTTACTTGAATAACGCCGCCTCCCTTCGGTTTCTCGCCTAGATGTAAAAATTCATCAGGTAATCCGATCATTTTGCCCAACCAATTTAAGACAATAATCTCTAGTTCAGTACAAGCTGGACTAGACGCCTAAAAAAATGTTTTTTGATTAACTCCTGGTGCTTTTTAAAACCGATTTGAAAATATTAGTGATATAAATGAATATTATTTAAGGTCTCTTACATTTTTTATAGAGAATACCTTGTAGTAATGCTAGACCAATTTCAAGACTCTCGTTTCTTCATTAGTAGCCATCTCATTTACTCAGAGGGAGATGAGAGTCTTGAGACTGGTGTAACAATTCACCTTAATTTAACAAATAAGTGATATTTAATTAAAAACAAGATTGCTACTAATGATAGATAATTCTAAAACTGATTAATTTACAAGACATTCTTCATAAATAAAAGATAAATAAATTTTAATAAAACTTATTCATCTTACTTAAATAAATCACTTATATGATTTAAACATATAAACATTAGGAGAACTCCACTATGTTGATTGATAATAAGTTAATCTTTATTATCCATAACTTATCTTTTTTGTAAACTTTTAGGTAAGGTAAAAATGCACCAACCCATGTAAAACCCAAACAGTTAATACCGTCCGCCAGCATATCTCCCAGAAGAGAAGGAAAACTGTTAAGGGCTGGAAAATAGGCATGCATATGGGGACTTTGCCAATGAGTAATTCCAGGCATGATAACATTCTCTACATCCTTGAAAATGTTTTCCCAACTCTCGCCCTCTACGGGGGCAACCTCTGGTATTTCACCACATAGGTACCCTGGTTCTTTGTCGGGTAATACTCTTCTTGTTCTGATATTTTCTAGATAATCTGCTATATAATCGACCATTTCTTTACCTTTAAACAAATTAGAGATTTCATTAAGCTTAAATAATGTAAAAACGTCTAACACAGATTTTCCAGTAAGTGAAACGCAAAGTACCACATGAACAAACAGTTTGGTAGAGAAAATTAACCCATTACTCATAAACAAAGGGTTTTAAGACCAGTGTTTATTTGGATAAGTATTTTATGATAACTCTTTTTTTTTAATACAACACCCTATATTTTTAACACAGACTTATTTAATTGTCAATTGTCCTTCAAAAATATTAGGCCTTTTTTATACCTAAAACATATATTCTGAGATATCGAGATTTTATTGTTAAATATTTATTGGACCAACATAATATTTTAAAGGAGGCTATGAAGGTAGACAGCGATAATTTTAGAACAATTGAAGAAAAAAAAACAAGAAGGTTATAATTTTATCTTTTCCCTGCGAATTTTTGACATTATTTTATAACAAAATCTGTACTTTCCAAGATACATATTCTAAATATCTCTTCATCAATTTCACAAATAAACGTATAATTATTTATAAATTCTATTGTAAAAATTGTATTCCTTGTTCTTAGTTAAACAGTATTTACAATGTCAATTCTGTTTGGGCAAAATTTCCAATAAAACAGAAAACAATAGCATCGCGCTTCCGCGATTTAGAATACAAATCCAATTCACTTTATTGATTCATAAAATAGAATTTACTCATTTTATTGAGTCTTAACGCATATATATTCATCTGTTTGTAGCGAATATATGTCCTATATATCACTTTGAAACGTATCGAGCGTCTATGTATGCAAGACTAAAAAAGATATATAAATCTTTGATTTCATAGAGATAGAATACGTTAAAAAAGTACTACGCTATTTTAATTAACAAATATTATTTTTCGCCGATTTCTCAAGGCATATTTTTAACAGGCTGATTGAAACCGCGTTCCAAAATTTATATATCGCTTAGTATAAGAACTAACATGTAGGTTAAATTGGCAAAGCTGCAAAATTTTGTGCTGATTGGTAATATCTGACTAATCTGAAACTACACCTCGTTTTTTTTTTTGTTACATCGTAAAAGTTGTTCTCTAAAATAAACACTTACCTCTTATTCTATATTCATTAACATCCATCTCTGTAACAAAATTTAAATTACTGTTTCCGATGTTTCGCAACTTTTTATACAATTATTAATGGTTTACAAAAAGTCTTAAATACAAAAGTTATACGGAGAACTACACAGCATGTACCAAATTCATGGGTATCTAGCTTATTATTAAAAATATAGGAACATTTAATTTATTATACCCATGTTAATTTTCGAAACAAATTTAAAGACATTTACATCAGTTTCCTGTAATTTACAGTCGTTAAGCTTTTGCCAAAAAAGTATTTTTCTCTCATTTCAGTTTCTTCTTATGCATTTTTATAATTAAAGACATTAAAACAACTTATCTTTGCATCAGTGAAATATTTTTATTTGTGCGACTTTTAAAGGCCCGATTGCATGTTCCAACACTGGTCTTAAAATACAAGTTAATCCCTAAAATTAGACAATCTCAGCGCCAACTATGCTGAGATTTTGCCTAGTTCTAGGGTTAACGTGGTTTAACCCCGGGGTTAATTCCAGGTTTAGCTTTTATGCAATCGGGCCTAAAAGTTATTAACCAAACGCGTATGTTAAATCGCAACAATACTTGACTTCATCAATTTTAAATTTATTTTTTGGTTAAATTAAAATATATAAGGCTTTATTTATTATTTATAAATTATTTAATGTAGTTATTAAATGTAATTAATTAATATAGTTATTGAATGAAGTTATTTTTAAACTTTTATCAGTATATCGTAGGTCATAAAAAAATTCAATAATAAGTACATAAAATTCATTTTATGTCTACGAAGTTGTTTAAAATTACAAAAATACTTCATACAGCTAAAACTAATTAAAAAGTTTTTACACCTACAATAATTATTGTTTATATGGACCATTAATTTATAATGAAACTGGTGTTTGGCCTTTGTTCTTAGTTTCGAGATATTTAAGTTCCATATCACGCTAGATAATTAACAAAAATCAAAATGGGCTTTTTTTAATCGTTAATAACTCTGTTATACTTGGTGGTACAAAAATATTTTTGAGAAAAATTTGTAGATCTTTTTACGCACTGTAAAATAAAAACATTCATTTGTTTCAGTATTGTTTAAATTCATTTTTGATGAATTTTATTTGCTTTTAGCCTAAACATAAAAAAAAAATACATCAAACCTTATGTTATTGAAAAAAAGGAAAAACGCTTTTTCATAAGGTCAACTACGATTTCCATTAAAAAAATGCAAGTATGTAATTTATCTAAAGATTTAAACATATATATATATATGTATATAATCAAATTCCCTTCTACCCGTAGGTGTAGGGAGGTGTGCACATCTATGTATTGTACATGAATTTTCGCCACTGTTTTTTGTTCTGTGCCATTTCTTTCGCTTCGCACCACGATTTTCCCTTCTTCTCCAAGGTTTTTGCTACTGCCTTTTCCCATGTTTCTCTCGGTCTTCCTCTTTTCCTCCTTGTTTGTATTCTTGCTTCCCACACTCTCTTTACCTGTCTTCTTGTGTCCATTCTTTGTAGATGCCCCCACCAGCTCAGTTGCCTAGTTTCTATAAATTCCAGAATAGATTCTACTTCCAGTTCATTTCTAATCTGTTCATTTCGTATTTTGTCTTTTCTTGTTACGCCTCTTACTCTTCTTAAAAATTTCATTTCAGTCGCTTGTATTTTACTTTTTTGGCTCGATGTAAATGCCCATGACTCGCACCCAAATGTCAAAATTGGTCTATATATCGCACGGTACACGCTCATTTTTGTTTTTTTTAAACATTAATGAAACAAATTAATGTTTACATTTTACAGTGCGTTAAAAAATCTACAACTTCATCCCCAAAACTATTTTTGTACAATCAAGTTTCACAGAGTTATTAACGATTAAAAAAAGCCTATTTTGATTTTTGTTTATTATATAGCGTGCCATGGAACTTTTTTTAAACATTAAAGCACCACTGAATTAGTCTCAAAAAAGGGAACAATTTGTCTAATTTAAACTTCTTTGTAGCTCTTACCGTTTACGAGATCTCTATAGTGGCCCTACTATGTGGACCACCCTGTATGTAACTTTATTAAGCAAATAAACTTTTTCAGAATTCACTTACCCACTTTTTTTGCACCATAAATGAACTTTTTCCAATTTTTTTAATTATTAATTTGTAAATATATATTTTAATTTCACTTCAATTATACCATGTTTTAGTCAAATTTTTGTTTATAAATATGAACGAGTAACAAAATACTATTGTTTAGTCTCAATACGTACTTAAGGTACTATTTGCAAATTACATTATGCTTTAAGTTTTTTTATATACTCGTGTTCTCATGTTGAATCGCGAATTTAATTGTAAAATGGCACGGTTATACTCCTTATCTTAACCATTGTTTAATTCTACTACGGAAAATGGACTTGAACCATTTTTATTGTAAATAATTAAGCAATGCCATTTACTAACGAATGTTCAGTTGGTCAAAGCACGTGGATGACTGAATTATATGTAAATTATTTCTCTTCATTTTTACAAAAGATGAACTTACATCACTTTCATAAGAAACTGTCAATATGTTTCTCTTTATTTCTCTGACCTGCCAATTAATATCATTTGCTACATATCGATAAAATATTAAAAATATTTTTAACTTTTTATTGTTTAAAATAACTATGTTAACTACTATTTAAATGAAATCAGAAAAACGTGAACATTAAAAAAGGTTTAGTTCCTTATAGTATAGTTGCCTTTAAACAATGAAAAGTTTGTCCCATGACTGTTAAACTGATAAGATGTTTTTAAATTCATTGCTACGAGAAAAAAAAACAGACTTAAAAGTACATTTTGATGACAAAGATACATATAAAAGCGTTCCTAAAAGGCGAATTTTAATTCTGCTCACAAGCTAACATTTTTTCTGGTTTTCAATAAAATATACTACTTTATCTAAAAAGAATTCAATTTAAAATGACTTAATTACACGACATTTTTTTATCTCAGTCATGTTTAACACAGCACGTTTAATAATTGGTTTACCTACCGACAACCTTCATAAGCCTATTGCAGAATTATAGATTAGCGAATAAATAAAAGTTTAAGGCTGAATCCTTCGATGAATAATTTCAGTGCTTTTAAGGTTTCTCATATCATTTTGGAAACTGAGCTTCCTTGTTCCATTGTTAGTAAAAAATATTAAAAATATTCTGACCTAGTGTTTAGTTTTATTGGCTGCTATTTAAGCACATGGCTACAGTAATCCCTCAATCAGCTCAATTCCGATTAACACCATTCTAGGATTAACACGATACACGTATGATTTCGTATGCACATTTCAGCCTTATAACTTTTTTATTTAAAAAACGTTGATCATTTTTGTTTATTACGAATTATTTGTAAACTTTAAAGTTATTTAGTTAGTCACTTCAACATTTTTTAATTGTTTTTAAGAAATTCGATTTTAAAGTCTTATTTTTCAGTTTATTTGAAGTTAATTGACTATTGATCACGATTGATCACGATGATCAAAACCATAATAGCCGAGCTTGGTGGATGGCTGGTAAAGCAGCCTAGCGAGTAATCGGGAGGTCGTGGGTTCGAATCCCGAGGCCGTCTGTCATCGTAGGGGTTTCAGGTATAGGCAAATGCTATGGCAGTACTTCCACCTACTCTTACCTTACCCACCCTATCCTTGAATCTTTTTAATAATTTGTATATAATGTATTACTATAAATAAAATTTAATGAAAGTAATTTATCGTTTTTTGTATAAAATATTAAAACAGTTTCAATACGCTCTCGTCTCTTCATCAGTAGTAATCTTATACTCAAATGCTATGGCGTAGGCAGGATGCTTCCATGGGGGGTTTATAAACGCAAAAAGAGCTGAGGACCTATTTTTTTAGGTAACCGCTCTCCTTTTAAGTTTTTTAGCAGCAGGATATTTAGCACAAAATTAACAGTTCTCCAGTTCTTTAACGACTTGTGAACATATAGGGGGTTCTGACCCCCCTAACACCCCCTGCCTACGCCACTGCTCAAATGAAATTTGTGTTGACGTGAATCTTGAAACTGGTTAACATCTCTTCGAAATAAAACAATAACATGATTTATATTTAAACTTATTTATGTAAATTTTTAAACATCTTACACTAGTTTACTTACAACTTAATTTTTTATAATTATTTATAAACTTTATATACTTTTTTTCTTATAGACGAAGCAACGCGAAAGAAACTAAGGACACAATGAAATACAAAAGATAAGTGATTTAAATTCAACAGATATCTTAATAGCTTACAAGGGAAGTATCTCGATAGTGACTCACCGATTTTTACACAAATTTGCACAAACAAATAAGACATAAAATAATAAATTTCGGCAATTTCAAAAGTGGCTTACGCGTACCGGAACCGGATGAAAAACCGGTTTGAAATATTTTTTTTAGCCTATATTACTATATGTAATTAAAATAATCAAGGGAACACTCAATTGGTTGATAGCTCAGGGGGTAGAGTAACTGTCAGTCAAACAGTCAGGTCGGGTTCAAATCCCGGTCCCGGCAAAAGTTTTTTTCTTTACTTGCAACATTTTAATTTTTATAATAACTCTTTATTATTTTGAACTTTACCCAAACTAAATAAAAAATTTTAAAAAGTATAAGTTTTATGAAATGGATATAAAATCTTAATCACTTAAAAACTAGTTAAACAGAAACAGCTATTTAAAAAATCAGAAAATTGTATAACAAACTTTTTATTAATTTAATTGACAACAATTAAATCTTAAAAACCAAAATATTGAAAATTATTTAGACAACTTATTAGTCACCAAAGTAAATAACTGATTGTTCGCTTTGGAAAACAACAACAAAACAACAAGGGCTTCGAACCGGAACTGAACCGAAAACCGGAAAAAACCGTTATTTTTGTCGGAACGAAAACCAGAACTGAACCGAAAAAATTATCGGTTTATTACGGTTCGGTACATGTTCAACAAACTCGCGCGTTTTGATTATATATGTTTCGTTTAATAAATTATATTATCATCATAACTTATTTACTTCTATTTAAAATTATTTTACCTTATTATTATACCAAATAAAAACATTTTAAAAAAATAAAAAGTAATCACTCGGAGATGAACCGAAAACCGAAAGAAAACGTGATTTTTTCCGGAACGAAAACCGGAACCGAACCGATATATATTTTCTTAATTGAACCGGAACGAAAACCGAAACGAAAAAAATTACGCGCGAGTTTGTTTAACATGTACCGAACCGTAATAAACCGATAATTTTTTTCGGTTCAGTTTCGGTTTTCGTTCCGACAAAAATAACGGTTTTTTCCGGTTTTCGGTTCAGTTCCGGTTCGAAGCCCCTGTTGTTTTGTTGTTGTTTTCCAAAGCGAACAATCAGTTATTTACTTTGGTGACTAATAAGTTGTCTAAATAATTTTCAATATTTTGGTTTTTAAGATTCAATTGTTGTCAATTAAATTAATAAAAAGTTTGTTATACAATTTTCTGATTTTTTAAATAGCTGTTTCTGTTTAACTAGTTTTTAAGTGATTAAGATTTTATATCCATTTCATAAAACTTATACTTTTTAACATTTTTTATTTAGTTTGGGTAAAGTTCAAAATAATAAAGAGTTATTATAAAAATTAAAATGTTGCAAGTAAAGAAAAAAACTTTTGCCGGGACCGGGATTTGAACCCGACCTGACTGTTTGACTGACAGTTACTCTACCCCCTGTGCTATCAACCAATTGAGTGTTCACTTGATTATTTTAATTACATATAGTAATAGAGGCTAAAAAAAATATTTCAAACCGGTTTTTCACCCGGTTCCGGTACGCGTAAGCCACTTTTGAAATTGCCGAAATTTATTATTTTATGTCTTATTTGTTTGTGCAAATTTGTGTAAAAATCGGTGAGTCACTATCGAGATACTTCCCTTGTTAGTTGAATTAATCGTACCATAGCAACTACATTCAAAACAAAAATAACTTTTACAATAATAAGTTCATTTTCCACCATATTTTATGCTCTTGATTTTAAAATTAACTCTTAACAGACCTTAAAAAGGGTGTTTCTTAAATATTGCAAAAAAAATCAGGAGGTATTTCCTTATCAAAAAATTAAGGGGGATTTTTATACAACTTTTTTCCTTTAGACGTCTTCTTTCAGAGCTACAACCCCCTAAACAGGAGCGGTATGCGGTAAAATTAGGTTTTTATTTTATTTCTCAAATTTGGATGAATGTAGGAGAGTGATATTTGGTAGATGTTTTGTACTTATTAAAAGGTTTCCCACAGTTATATTTTCAATCATCTCCCACCTTCACAAGGGGCTGAAAAGTACGACCCCTGTTGGTTTTTTTAACAGAACTTTTTGGAGTGTTAAAATTTTGAAATTTAAAAAATGTTTCTTGATAACCTGATTTATTTAGAAACTTTTTTATTCTCTAATTTTTCCTGTACAACCTACAGTTTTTGAGTAAAAAATAAAATAAGTGGACTTCAAAATAATCTAAAATAAAACGATTAATTATAGGGGTTACCATGGTTTGTTAATGTAAGATTAAAAAAGGTGTTTTAACTTTTTTTTCAAATGAAAATAGTGTACTTTAGTCTTTAAAATCATATGGCGAATGTTCTTAGCTTTCCAATCATATAAAGGTTTTAATAATTTTGTTAATTTTTTTTTTTAAATACGTGTCATGTAGGCAGTGAAACAAGCTCTTTTCATGAGTTAAATTTAATTTGAGATTTTGAGGAATGAAAAGTCGCTACAAATTCTCATTTATGCACCTATTGTACTATTTACCTTAAAGATTTTGTCATTTCTCAAAGAAATCGCTATGAAAAGTATTAAAATGATTAAATAACTGGAAATTAAGAACATTCGATATCTGATTTTGACTCCGGATCGTACCAGTGGCATTTTAAAAAATCAGTTGAATAACACCTTTGCAAAATATATCAAAATTTGGATTCATTCCAATATTGAGCAGCTTTTTTCCCCATCTAATAATATATAAGGATTGTGTTATTTTTTTAAAGAAATGAGATAAACGAAATCTTTGGGACACTCTGTGTCCCATGAAGTTAAAGTATATATTTTTTAATTAGTAGTAGTCTTTATTTGTTCTGAATATCCAAAAAGACGTAGAACATGTCACAATAAAGATATAATAATGATATATCTTCACAATATATATCAGCAAACAAAATTAAACAGTATAGCAAAATTTTGCACTAAAATCACAGAAAAATTATGAAACAAGAAAATTTTATTTCTTACAGGTACCTACTCCTTTAAAAAAGCAATAGCGACGACTTAAAGGTAACTTATTTTTAAATCTAAACTACTTACCGGAATTTCAGCAAACAAGCACAACACCTTAAATAACTAGAAGCCAAATGATAGCAACAAGTAACGAACTTCTTTATATAAGGCTTCGTCCGCCCACTATTGGGAAAACAATATTAGTAGGAAAACAATGAAAAGATAATTCCGCAAATATTTATATACGTTTTTAATTTTCAAGTGAGATTATTTTCAAAATGAATATTTGTAAGTCGAAATGCATTTTCTTAAAAAAAGTTGATCATAGATAAGTCCTCTTAGAAATAAAAAAGTTTCCTGCAGTTCATTTTTCTTTTTATCATTTTATTCTACATGTAAGTGTGGAATTTGTTTAGCTGAGACATATTTATTTATTAATATACAGTGTGTCCCAAAAAACGGCAATAATAACTCGTAAAATACAAATTGTACATATTTTACATTCAGACTAAATTTATTTAAGGGAAAAGCATTCTACAGTCCTGGAACATTCAACTCTTTTCATTATTTCGGGGCAGACAAGACGGGTTAAAAAACATAAATGGTCCCAGATAATATTCCAGCATGGCAATCTCCCTTATTATAAGAGATACAGATTAGCTTAAATTAGATGAATTATTCCCAAGTATAAGAGCAGCTATACAATCAATTTTTAAAAATATAAAATTCCTCGTTCTTCAGTTGTTATAGCAAACAATTTGAAAATGTTGAATTTCTTTTTTCTTTCATAACTTTTTTGTTTTATCCATTAGATCAATTTTATTAGTTCGTTATTATATGCTTTAATGTAGAATGTAACTGTTATTTTAGATTATTTTATCACTTACCATTTTCGAGATATTACCCCTAAATTTTTTCTTATGGCCCACGAAGTTAGCTATGGAAGGATTAAAGGTCCTTTTGTTTTCTCTTTTCAAAGAGATATTACTTGCTATATCTGTTTTTATAAATAAGTCACAAAATCAAGAAAAATCGTATTTTATCGATCACTTATCAAGCTATCTATGAAGATAAAAACTATTTTTTTTTATTTCAATTAAATTTCGCTGTTTTAATCCGATTTTGTTTAAAAATAGGAACAGGATGCAAAATACTATGGTTTAATCCTAGGATATCTTGGAATTACATCATGCTGATAGATAAGTTTTTGGGAAAACTCGGTAGATTTTGGTATTATATGGCGAATGTAATTGTAAAATGAGTTATACTCCTTATCCTAGCCATTGTTTAAATTGGCTTGAACCATTTTTATTGTAAATGATAACTTTATAACACAATATTATTTACTAACGAATTTTCAATTGGTCGCAGCATGTGGATATTTTGAAGTATTAACTATAAATTGTCTACAATTCAAAAGTTCACCCTTAATTATATGTAAATGATTGGTCTTTTACATTTTTTCCACTTTCATAATCAATGGTCCATATATTATAAATAGAGAATCTTTTCATGTTTTTATTCTGCTGAAAGTAAAAAAAATAAAAATATCCAGTATTTTATAAAGAATTAATATTTATTTTTTAAGTCGATAATACAGCACAAATTTTTAATTATATTTATATAAAAATAATGCCATTTTAAAACATATAATGCAAACATATATCACATTAAAAAAATGTTGCACCAAATACAACTACACTTTTGTAATTAATATATCTACTTTGTTTTTACACCTGCAAAAATATCAAAAGCAGTTTAAAATCAAAAATTTACTCTTATAATCAAAATAGATGATACGATTTCTCTTATAAAAAATGCTCAATATGTCATACAATTTACTTAAAATGCTTATAGCTAAATAACGAGAGCATTTTTAATACTTTAGTTCAGTGGTTCTCAAAGTGTGGTCCACGGGCCCCTGAATTCTGCTAAAGAGGTCCCTCGAGCCTTTTAATATGTTCGAAAATTAATCAAACTTATTTTCGAGGCTAAGTAAAAACAAAATATTGTCTACAAAACAATTTATAGGGTCCTCTATAAACTATTAATCTTGGAAGGGGTCCTCAGAGTAAAACGTTTGAGAAACACTGCTTTAATTAATTAAACACACAAACTTGTCTATGATCATAATAAACAACACATATACCGTTACCAAGAAACATAATGAAACAGTAAACAATCAATTATAGTAACTGCATTTGTTTTTAAACAACTGCTAGGTCTATCTTTCTTGTTCATCTTATCACAGCGTAAATTATGTACATATACTTTTATAATACATTTACATAATACTAATATGTTAACCAGTGCCGTGAGGGTGGTAGTTTAAGGAAGAACCTTTGAGCATTAAACGGAGTAGCTTGAATTAAATAATAATTAATTACATTACATACTTGGTTGGCTCAAATTTTGCTTTTTTATATTAACATTTCCAACTTATTGCCATTTTTTTAGATAAAGTATGAGGTCTTCATGAGCTAACTTTTAAGCTTAATTGAAAAAAAGCTCATAAATGCATCCTCAAATACTAAAATGATTTTCTTAACTATTAGGTACCCATTTATTACCTGGGTAGTAATTAAATAAACTTGAGGCTTGGGTAGCCCAGTTTAAAAACAGCTCATCGTTGAACCCCAATATGTCCCAAACATTGTTACAGCACTGATATTAAATCACTATATCGAATCACTATATCTTAAAATTATATTTACAATAACGTACGTTATTGAACTACCTGATGGTCCGACACCGTATCGAAATTCAGTTTTTCCATCGATAATTTTTCAAACTGGTTGATAAGCTCAGCGTTTTCCTTAATAATAATTAGTATATCTTGTTTAATTTTTTCCGCTTCTCTAAAACTACTTTTCAATCTATGGTTGTGGATCTTATTAGAATTTTCTGGTATCTTCACTCCGCTGTGTAGTTTTTCGAGTATGCCGTTAATCTCTTCACTATACTGCCCATTTTCGATCGATAAATCATCGGAAAACTTTTCTAGTTGTTGTGCGTACGTTGCTACATCTTTGTTTAAAATCATAGTCTGCAGATATACCGTCTGTGCTATTTTATACCAGTCGCCCAAATTTTCAGCTAGTTGCGTAAACTCCTCGAGACATTTATCCAACAAGGATTTGATGCGATGTGTAGTTTCACTAATCTTCGTTTTTTCTAATATGTGAAACTGCTCGTCGTTGTAACTCAACGATCGTGTGGCACGATCTCTGACCAAATGCTGCCAGGAATCGCGGAGACGTTCCACTTGTGTTCTGGCTCGAGCAGCTGTGCGAGTTTCTGCAGTGCACTTGACAAGACGACTCGACGCTTCCCATTCCAACTTCAGTATATTTTCCTCGACGTTTCTATGGTGCAATTGCTGCACCTTGGGCCCTGTTTCTTGAACAAATACCTCGCTGATTTGTTTCAACTGTTCCGAATAATTTGCAAAGTGAAACTTGCCGTTACTGACGGAATTCAACAGCATATTTACTGTTTTTTGCAACATGCGCAAGCCCTCGGTTTTTTCGTTCTGGCAAGTTGTGAGATCTAGCAAGTGTTGACATTGCTGATGCAACTGTTTCAAAGAGTTCTTTACATACTGAATGAAGTACTCTACGGACTTGTGTATCAAACTACTGCATGACGAAGCTTTTTCTATTCTCCTTTTACATACATGCCCGATGCTGCAGGCAAGCTTCGCTTGTGCTGCGTCATTTTCTACCGAAACTAAACTAGGAAATTCAGGAAATGCAGACAGTTCCGGTTCAGGAATAGTAACGATGTTATTATTTTCTTTGCTGAACAAAACCAGCGGCGCATCATCCTGAGTAGCAGGATAGCCCCCAGCTCTGGTATTTTCACCCACTACGTCGATAAACAAATCGTGTTTTAACAAAAGAATTTGACTATTGCTCGGTATTTTCGTCTGCTCGGTAATGTAATTTTGTAGTTGTTCATAAGAATCGTCAGGATGAACGAAGACTTTGATTGCAACTGCTTCATTAGTGTGAAAGATGTTGATCACTTTTTTCGACAAAAGTTTCGTTACTTCATTGAAAAACGTTTCGAAGCTCCAAATCCGTTGATGATCTACTTCTAATAACCCAGCCAATAGAGGCGTGACGACTTTTTTAAGCCCATACGTCAACTGGCAATTGCTGGGCAAATCTCTACCCCAATCGATCGGACCCCCATCTTTGGTCTGTATACCGGATATCACCCCACTTGCTTTCTTTGTTGTGATATGGAACATTGTTTCTTTATTACGTCTACCACCATACGGTCGAAACGGTAAATTACCCGTTGCAACGTGATAAAGTGTAACACCGATTGACCATAAATCTACGGTAGCACCAAACGTCTTCCCAACAGGTTTTCGTAATACAGCCCGCTCGTACATATCTGGATGAAGATATTCTTCGGTGCCATACAAGGACTGAAACTGTTGACCGTCCAGCAACTCACGAGCAGCTCCAAAATCTGTAAGCTTGTACACGGTGGTTCCATCATCATTTATAAACTTCATGATATTTCCCGGTTTTAAGTCTCTGTGTACTAGATCGTTATCTCTTAGATGCTTCATACCAGCTGTTAAGTGTTCCAATACCAACAAAAATTCTTTTTCGGCAAGCCCGTACGTATTTTCGGGATCATCTAATATATTAAAAAGGCTACCACCGGTGCATAATTCCATAACGATGACTTTACCCCTGCCTTCTTGTTCCTCTTCGATAGCCAATAACTTAACGATGTTTTCGTGATTAACTTTCTTAAGTACTTCGAATTCTCGGACTTGTACATCTTGAGGCCGCATATGACTGAGCTGATTAAATGTTTTAACAGCAACAGGCTCACCGTTCTTTTTATTTACCCCCTGATACACAGCCCCAGTGGCCCCTTTACCCAGCACACTAGTTGTACACCACACATAATTAGCTGAGCCCCTCAAAAAAGACATATTTACATTTATACCTTTATCAGTTACATGTGAAAAAATGTTCATGTAAATCACATATAAATATATATTACAAGATAATAAACTTGATATAACAAATAACACTAAAATTTTAGACAATTTATAGTGCATTAGATCTACTAGTGACAGCACTCGTAGTGCAAATGTACCAAATTGACGTGTCCCAAATATAAAGGACAGGGACGGCTTCAGGTATAAAGTAAAATCTTATTCACTCCACTTTTTATTTAAGTTCGTTCAATCAGGTACAGTGATAGTAAAAATAAAACATTAAAAAATATTTCCAAACTTTTAATAACTATAAATGTGTATAATACAAAAAATATTGTAAAATGTGACTATTGCATAAACAATGCCATATGATAATTACATATTACATGAACAAAGGTATTTTCAGTAAAAAAAAATCTAGAAGAGTAAATAATACATCTTAAGTCAAAAATTACATTTCTACAGGTAAATGAAGCAAAGAATTAATGAATTACATTTCACTCCATTCACAAGAGACCATTTATATTAAAAATACTTTTCAGTTTCCAAGGAAAAACATAATAATGAGTCTCAAAACACATATTACGAGTTTAAAATATATACTGTATGTGTATGAAAAACTACAAGTCGCTTTTTCGATAGTTTAGAAGCCTAATAATTATACAACATCAAATGATACGTGGCTTTGTTTACATACTTTAAAAGTTTTTAAACGCTGGTAATTAAAATTGTACAACGTACACTCATTTTATACATGTAAATGTTCCTCGTCAATTAGGAATGTGTATTATTTTAACAACAGAAATACACTCAGGACCAAGCGGGAATGGAAAAATAGATCAGCTAGTTTTTAGGATACATCGTGCACTTAAAAAAAATATTAACAGCAAATGTTCGAAAACACATAAGCTTATTTGCTAATGAAATGTTAAAATGCATACAAGACTTGTTAAAATTTGTTGTTGCGATTATTTTTATTATGAAACGAATATGAAGTTAAAAATTTAGTTACCTACGAAACTAGCATTGTCTTTGATTGTGCGTTAATATTATCAGATTAACATTAAACTGAATGAATATACAGGGTGGCCAATTTTGGAAGTAAGTAGTGACTCCATATATCTAATAAACATATATTGCGCATACCCTATCTACACAATGAGTGGAGACTGAAGCCGATTGAATGAAATGGAAATATGTACCTCTCTTTCTAAGGTGTACTTTTCAGTTGGCAGCAAACATTGAAAATCAAATAAAACTAGGATTACTAGCACAACCTGTATGAAAATTGTTGACGTTATGTTATGAAACGTGATTTTTGCAAATTTGCGAATTAGTACAAACCTTAGAACAGGTTTTTGTACAGTAATTGTAGTTTTTACAAATCGTAGATCATCAACGTCAAATGTCATATTTTTAAACTGTCAAAAATTACGTGAACATTATACGCCCTTCTCACATTGTCCAATCCGATGTATATTAAGCTGTCCATGGTCCAATCGCCGCATTAAAAAGAGATGATGTATACCGTTCTATGTTACGCAAAATTTGAACTATTAACAATATAATGTTTATTAGATAATATGAGTGACTCATAAACAGTTGAACGACGATGTGCGAATGTTTTTATGATAATTGAAAATCGACCACCCCGTGTAATACTCCAAAATAACGTATAAGTCTGCTAGTAATACATCGAATTGTTCATCACTAAATAGTACTAAAAAAGAATCCTAAAAAAATATTTTAAGATAGACTTCACTATAAAAAAAATAAATATGTACTGCACTTTTGCCACGAAGAAGAAAATAAAGAACGTTAACACGTAAGCAATACACAATCATTCCATAAAATACAAAATGCCTTAACAATATTAAATAATTTACCGCAAAAGCATTCAATCTAATATCAGTCTCAAATGCTTTTGTGAAATTTATCTAAAGTAATAAAGATAAGAAATGCGATCGTAACAATCTGAAAGTAAAAATCGATCATTACTTGGGAACAAGAAGTACGGCATATCTATATGAATTATAGATTATACCACCGCCCCGGCTAATGGTAGTGCAAGTCCAACGAATTGCGCAACCAATCGGCAGGGGGGTGGGCGTGACCTCAGTAAGCCGAAGCTTCTTTGTACTCCGATCCCTCCATGGTGAAGAAATCTTCTAATTTCCACTGTAAAGTCTCGAAAGTAGGTCGTTTCATGGGGTCTCTATGCCAACATTCTAACATTATATCGTATAGGCCGCTAGGACAGCCCGGTGGGGATGGCATGCGATAGCCGTGTTCCACTTGATGTAAAACTTCAGCGTTCGTCATACCTAACACAAACACAGATTAATTATTGACATTTTATATGCAAATTATAAAAAAATAACAAAGAATTGACTATTAAAATGTTTTATTCGATGCCACAGTGGCAACAAAAATGTCCCTGTAAAACCCGCTAATTTTGTGTAAGCATTTACTGATGGCCCCTAGCATTTTGAACTCAGAAAAAGACCCTTCAAAGCTTAAGTATTACTTTTGAACAAAAATGTACAACAAAAAAATTCTTTAAAAGTCGATACTTTTCACTAAGATTTGCAGACTGAAAAAAATGCTTTTATTTTAGTATACAGGGTGTCCTCTGACATGTTATTCCAGCATGGGATCTAGCTTATTATAAGAGATACATGTTTGCTTAAATTATATCAATTATTTTTGTATGAGAGGAGCTATAATTTATTTTTAAAAGTACAAAACGACTGTCGTTTTGAAAAAGACCAAGACACAATGGTCGAAACGTCAACTACTTCTAAATATAGAAGACGCGGTTCCAAACCCGCAAACCAAGATTGTATTATGGATAACGGCCGCGAAAGCCTCAAGAATAAAAAATATGAGTGTTGAATTTCTTTTTTTTCGTAAATTTTTTGTCTTATCATTCATTAGATCAATTTTATTTGTACCTTTTTGAAGTACCTTTTTATGTAGAATGCAACTATTACTTTAGATTTTTTACCACTTTTTTCACAGTTATACAGGGTGTTTCTTAAATATTGCGAAAAAATTCAGAAGGCAATTTCTTATTGAAAATTAAGGGGGGGTTTTATATAATTTTTGTCCCTTGAACGTCTCCTTTAGGAGTTACACCCCCCTAAAGAGGAGCGGTAAAATTAGATTTTATTTCTCAAACTTGAATAAATGTAGGAGAATATTTGGTAGATGTTTTATACCCATGAAAAGGTTCCCATGGTAATATTTTCAATCATCTCCCACCTTCACAGGGGGCTGAAAAGTGCGACCCCTGTTGGTTTTTTTATAAGAACTATTTGGAGACTTAAAATTTTGCAATTTGAAAAATTTTTGTTGAAAGCTTGATTTATTTAAAAACTTTTTTTATTCTTTAACTTTTGGGAAACTTTTCAATAAGTATAAAACATCTACCATGGTCATTCTCCTACACATCTCCAAATTTGAGAAATAAAATAAAAACCTAATTTTACCGATCCCCTTTAGGGGGGTGTAACTCCGAAAGGAGACATCTAGGGGGAAAAAATTATAAAATAGCATCCCTTAATTTTCGATAAGGAATTACCTGCCGAATTTTTTCGCCATATTTAAAAAACACCCAGTATATTGAAATAGATATGACAACAAGTGATATTAGTAGTAGTCTTTATTTGTTCTGAAAAATCCAAAAAGGCCTAGAACATGTCACAATAATGATAATAATAATATATATCATTAGAAAAAACATTTGACTATTCCATAGCCAACTTGACAGCCGATAAGAAAAAATTAAATTAGGGTAATATCTCAAAAACGGAAAATGATAAAAAAAATCTAAAATAATAGTTACATTCTAGAATAAAAGGACCCAAAAAAAAGTAAAAATAATATTGACTTAACGTTTAAGACGAAAAAGTTATGAGTGAAAAAAGAAATTCAACATGTTTAGCTATAACTTCTGAAGTATGAGGAATTTTGTACTTTTAAAAATAGATTGTAGCTCCTCCTCTCATCCTTAAGAATAATTCATCCATTTTAAGGAAACCTGTATCTCTTATAACAAACGAGGTCCCCATGCTGGAAATGTTATTTGGGACACCCTGTATATGCAATATTTCCCTTGCATTTTGAAGTCAAAAATACCCTTCAAGATCAATACTTTTTCTTGACATTCGATAAATTTACAATAATAAAAAAAGCAATAAACCACATGTGGACATCAAATAATTGTATTCAAGAACAAAATTCAACTTACCAGGATATGGAATACGTCCATAAGTAACAAGCTCTGTCAAAAGGATGCCAAATGACCATACGTCAGACTTTATCGAGAATTTGCTATAATTGGCAGCTTCTGGTGCTGTCCATTTAATGGGGAATCTTGCACCTACTCGAGCTTCGTACTCATCCTCCTAAGATAACACCAAAAAAAAAAACAGTTTTATATACATTGCTTTTCGTATATTAATTCTTTGCTTACAGAGTAATCAACTTCACACACATTGCTAATTTAAAAGCAAAATCAATCGAGGTTCTCAATGGGACAAAGGACAGGAGCAGGCTGTGAAAGGGAACAGGGATGCTGATAAAAGTATTCAATAAGGTAAATAAGTGATTTTCAAAATTAATAAGAGAATGAAAACTGTACCTTTATAAGTCTAGCGAGGCCGAAATCGGCGATTTTCACAACGTTTCCATCTGCAACCAACACGTTTCTTGCAGCAAGATCACGATGAATGTAATTCTGGGATTCCAAGTACGCCATACCGGCCGCAATTTGTGCCGCCATGTCTATTAACTGTTGCAGTTTAAGCCCTTTGCCTTTACCTTGCAAGAATTCCAGCAGGGAACCGTTCTTCATCAATTCAGTAATTATATAAATAGGTTCTTCCATCGTACAAACCGCGTAAAGTTGAATTAATTTTGGATGCCTCAATTTCTTCATGATCTGCGCTTCAGCCAAGAAGTCTTTGGGATCCATGGTTCCGGGCTTGAGGGTTTTTATGGCTACTGGTGTGGTGTTGTTCCACATTCCTTCCCAAACTTCACCGAACTGACCGTGCCCTAATTTCCTAACGAATTTCAGAGATGATCTGTCGATTTCCCATTGATCTCTTGTGCGATGTGAAAGGCCTTCAGGTTGAGGTTTTTCCACCTTTTAAGTCATAACAGATTGTTTAACAAAATGTTTACATGTAAGCGGGTCATACAGGTGCAGTAAATTTAAACATTCACATGCAGCAAGTCTCTAATGCTCAAAAAAAAGGGGGAGTACAGCTATTGATTATTACCTCTTGCATATGCACAAAAACAGCGATTCTCAATTTTGTTTTGCTCAAAACCCCTTTACACAGTTAAAAACTATTGAGGAAGTCAAAGAGTATTAGATATGAAAATATTCATCTCGTAGGTTCCCTGAAAAGGACTCAGGGACCCCTAAAACAATCTCAAAGGGCATGAAAGGGCCCTTGATAATTCTCGTGAATATTCTGAAAGGGCCTTAAGTGTCTTCTAAAATCTAAAAAAGGATCTTAAGGACCCCTTGATGAAAGGGTCTTAGGAATTTCCTAATAGGGGTCTTAGGCATTCCCTAATAGGGTGTTGAGAAAACCCATGTGTTAGGACCACAAATTGAAAAACTCTCAAAAACCTACAAGCAATTAATTTATGGAGGATCTCATACGACGACGTGTTCCTAAGCTATGCATCTAAAAGCCTCGTTTAAATAATACATTAGTTCTACTTTTGCCTGACTTATTTCACTAATAGGGCTTTAAAATAACATGTGAATCACCTAATATTAAGACAAGACACTGTTTTAAAAAGTAAAGAACTAATTCATGCATACAATTATGCTACAAACATCTCATTGAAAAATAATATGACAACAGTGCGTTAATTACAAGAAAGACTTGTTCCTCAATCATAAGGAAAAAAACTTCTAAAACCATTTTTGGTTGCATGACAAACTAAACACCAAAAACAACAAAAGCAACATACCTCCATCAAAGTCTGCACAATAGCGAAAACGGCATAAATTAGTTACAGAAACAAAAAAACAAACTTAAATTCATTCACAAATAGCCAATAGCTGTTGGAAAATAGTTCTAGCAATCGATAATTTTCAAAGCCCCAAATACATAGAGGAAAAGGTGCGAAATAAAAAATGTTAAATACCTGAACGCAGGGTTTGCAAAGATTGACGCATAATCCGTCCGCATCTTTGCTGTAATGTTCTACTAGCTCTTGTAGTGTCCTAAATGTTGTTCTTCTGGCAATGAAAAATCCTCCTTCGTCCAATTGTCTAATTCGGTAATGTTTAACTGTGTCTCCATCTCTCACTGTAACGAAAAAATAGCTTGTGTCACACAAAACAAACTTCTCTTTTAGTAAAAACGAAAAATTTGTGTGTGCCATAGAACTCACTCAAATTCAACTAATACACACATCACTCAAAATGAAATTTATACACAAAACAATGTTTTTTTTTAAATAAATATTGAAATAGAAAAATGCACAGAACGAATAAATAGTTTGTGTGTGTACCATAAAACTCAATCATATCCATGCATACAGCAGGGGAAAAAATACATATGGTACTTCAGTTTTGTCAAGATCCATTTTGCCCCCATTTACGCTACTGGTTATCACATATTTTACAAGTAAAGTTGCCAAACTTACCAGATAAAGAATAATCGTTATGTCTACTTTCGGAATCCCTAATAAGGAAAGCACCATGGTCGTTTTCTGGTAACAGCAGTTTCTTTTCCGCTTCAATTCGTTTTATTTTGCGGAAATACCATCTGGAAAAACATCAAGAACACATTTCAGTTCAACTGGATTGATTTCAGAGACACAAAAGTGCAACATTGTCAAAATAACACTTAAAAAACTGTGTAACTTGAAAGCAATCCGCTCATACGAGCTTCTCGACCTTCTAACTAAACAAGAGAAGTTTCTTAATGTTTGGATGGTTCGAATAAGTTGTACAAGGGATTTTCACATTTAACTCCTCAGCTGTTTCAAAACGTTTTTTCACCATTAAAGATTTGATCTCATGAAGCAGCGTGAAGCTGTATGGAAAAACAATTTGAAGAGAAACAGGATAAGATAAGTGGATTTTACTTCAACACATAAACTTATATAAAAACAAGTTTCTCTATACAGGGTGTTTTTTAAATATTGCGAAAAAATTCGGAAGGTTATTCCTTATCAAACATTAAGGGGGGTCTTTCATATAAAATGTTTTCCTTAGCCGTCTCCTTTCGGAGATCCACCCCCCTAAAGAGAAGCGGTAAAATTAGGTTTTTATTTTATTTCTCAAATTTGGAAAATCTGGGAAATGTGGGAAAATGATATTTGGTCAGGGCCGGCGCTACCATTAAGGCGAACTAGGCGGTCGCCTAGGGCGCTATCCATAGGGGGGGCGCAAAAATGTGTAATCACCATAAAATTTTATTATTTATCGATTATCGTACTGTCACAAATATTAATTTCTCCGAAAGGAGACGTCTAGAGGGAAAAAATTATATGAAAGACACCCCTTAATTTTCGATTCACCTCCCGAATTTTTTCGCAATATTTAAGAAACACCCTGTATATTTTGGTTTGAATATTTAAAAAACAGGCACACACGTAAATCTACAATTTTCGAATCGTGATGCGTTAACTTATCACTAGATTCATTACGAGTTCTAAGCACGTACAAATTAACAGAAGTTTCTTAGTTGCTAAGCTAATTTTATGTCGTGGGCATATCTACGCGACAATTTAGCTATAATTTATTCGCATTTAGATCATCACAGAACAAAGTTACGCTAGCAATTTAATTAGGTACCTAAACAAATGCACATTTTTCAAGTCGACCCACAACTCGTCGTCTTCGTTATCACTCGAACTGCACCCAGCACTATTCAAACGATACCGCACCATAATCCAGACATCGACAGTTTTCACTCATTCACTTCTGCAGCCTAACGCCTCACATGCCAATAATACAAATAAGATATTCATAAGTTAACTGAAGTGAACCCTACACCGCAAAGTATGTGTCATAAGCATTCAAAAAACGCGACATGCATCACCCACCCATCCATCCGACCGCGGCATAAATGAAAATAATTACAAGTGCGCAAAGTGAATTTCATATCTCGGTTTCGTTGATAGCGTTCATACATCATTGTTTTCGAGTAGGCGTCGTGTTGCCGTAATTTTTACAACTGCGTAACAAAGAAACTATTGCAAAATATTAGTCATTTAAAATAATGTTTATGGTTGCAAATGGATTGTTTCCAAACAAGCTCGTATCAGTTAATTATTTCACGGCGTATTTGGTGCAAGTACGCGTCAAAAACGACAGAAAAACCTGAAATAAAACGGTGCGAGAGTTTCGAGAATTAATTTGACACGATTTGCAAACAATTAGCGCTAATATTACATAAGATTCTCTCGACTTTCTTAAGAGTTCTGCATACTTTATGCAAATTTCGCCGAACCCGAGTAGGAGTTCAAAAGAAAATTAAAATAACCACCCCCGTGGGATTCGAACCAGGGATTCGGTGTCGAGACAACCCGGGCTTTTATTCCAGGGAATTCCAAGACTTTTAGGTGTCTCGATTCCCGGCAATTTCAAAAAAAAAAAAACCGGGACTCGAGACTTTTCGATTCAAATTTTATATATTTTTTAATAAAGCCCTAAATGAAACTCGAAAAATTATCAGATTGTTTTGAAAAAGTGCATTAAAAAACACGATTTTACAAAAACTTACAATACAACATAAGCTTTAAAGCGGGGGTGGCCAACCATTTTGAAATCAAAGGCGCAATGAAAAAAGGACATTGCCCGCAAAAATAACTCCATTATTAAAAAGAAGAAGAAGAACGGATTAGTGTCGCGGGCGCATTGTCGGCGCACTTGCACCCGCGGATGCGGGGTTGGTCACCCCTGCTTCAAAGTGTTACTTTTATTTAATTTTTTTATCTCAAATTTAACGCGATACATGAGCTTGGTGATCTTTGGAGATTTCAGCAATATTGGGACGAATAAATGATAAAGCCACTCGCATCTCCTCTTCTAAATTTCCTCCTTAAAAAAGCCTTAACATCTCGACTCCCGACTCCGACTCCCCATCCCTTATTAGAAGAAAAAGTTCAGCAAAGAAAATTAACCCACAACTCCTAAGCGAAAAGTTTTAGGGCCAATTTTTATCAAGGTTTTTTTCCGTTTGTTTTTATGAATGGCGCAAGTCTGTAAAATGGGGACACCTATTTTGAACACTCTGTATATTTTAAAATACCATTTTCAAATACTATCCAACGACTTCACATCGTCTAAATTGGCCTCCGACATTGTACAGGGTGGTCTATTTTCGTGCCCATGCAGGGAGGGTATTTCGGTTATTATCAGAGATAGAAAAACACCAAGTAGGTACGTAGTCTCGATTTCTTTTTTCGCAAGCTTTCGATTTACGTCAAAGCCAACTATGGTTTCCCAAAAATTAAATATCGCTATCTTATTAAGGACAAAAAACCATGCCATAAATCATAAATGTCTTTACAGTTTTTCTCTATCTTTTCGTTTAAGCGAGATATTTAACATTTTTTAAAATTGCCAAAAATCGGTTTTTGGCTATATTTCGAAAATTAAAAAAGATATCAAAAATCTGTTTACGGCAATGAATTCCTCTCGAAAAAAGAAATAAAGACTATGTACTTAGTTTTTTTCTATCTCTCATAATAAGCGAGTACCCTCCCTGCATGGGCATCAAAAATAGACCACCCTGTACTCTGTAATCGGCAGACCTCGCAAAAATATCCCGCGATTTATAAATAAACAAAAGATTTAATCGCAAAAGTTTACTTAAATTCGGTTATCGTTTATTGGCATACTATTTAAAAAAAGTTATTGATCTCTTGCAACAAGCATTAACTTGAACATTTGAATATACATATCAGTTGTTAATAAACAACTTTATTTCGTAACTGCCACACTTACTATAAAAGATAAGAGACATTTAACGATAAAACACTCAAATTAATTAGCTCTGTTTTACACGAGAGTCTTTAATTGGAGTATTAATAAAACAAAGAGTTTTCAAAATTGATCAAAGTTGCACTTCACAGCATCCTTGGCGCCAAAAAAAAAAACATTAATTATCTATATCTACCACAAGAATCTTTTTGTTTGTTTAATTGGATTGATGGTTTCTCTGTTAAAATTATATCTGCTCTTCTTTTAATTTCGTAGCTATCAGTAAGAAATATTGCCAATGATATGATAATACACGTAAAATACTCATTCTTCCAAGGTAAAACGTATTATTAATTGAAATATAAAAGAATGCGATGCGCCAAATCGGTCTATAAAAGAATCAATATAAACAGACGTAAACCAGTTTACAGTTATTACGAAATTATTTGTTTAAACAGTAGAAAGAGTTTAGAATCCGAAATTACGGTCAGTAGGTAAGCTGATACAACCATGATGATATAAATGTTTAGTGTCGACCCCTGGGGCAAAATCAATGAGCAGGCAAAACGGTTAAAAGTCTTTAAAATTTGGCGATATTGGTCGAGTTCAGATTTCGTTAGTTAGATTTAAAACTACCAAATGATTAGCTTTTGCAACTTACAAAGGTTCACATCTCTTTCTAAACGATGCAATTAAAAAAAAACACAATCTAATATTATCCATAAAGAAAATTAATAAACGTATTCAATATGAAATGGCATATCAATCATTCGGAGGTGACAGAAAATTGAGTACAAAATAAATGCTCGAAAAATATCAATATTTTTTCTAAATTTTTGTATCTAGAAAAAAGTGCAATTGCTATAAAACATATTGTTTGCCATAAAAAATAATAATTGCTATAAAACTTAAGAAACATAATTAATAAAGACTATAAAAATAATGAAATTTATTATTGTATTCTAGATATTGGTATGTTTCCATACTTTTGCGCAACCCTGTATAGCAGTGGTCTCAAACTGGCGGCCCGCGGGCCGCATCCGGCCCCCAAAGCAATTTTACGCGGCCCGCGAATACATTTTGAGAGAACTTCCTACGTCCGTACAATCAGTAAATTTAGTTGTAGTAAGAAATGACGAAGTTTATAATTATTTACATACAATCATATGTCTATTTTCTGTACCTATGTGTCGAAGAAAAATTTTGTAAATAAAGAAGGACAATAGCTTGTATATTCACTCTTATTTTGTTTAAAAAAAAACAACCGGCCCGTCAGCTACGTTTAGATCGTGCATTCGGCCCGCATTCAATTTGAGTTTGAGACCACTGCTGTATAGGACAGTCCTTTATTTCAAAGTGTTCAAATTATTTTTTAATGATCCCTTCGCTAAAGCATGTTTTTTCCCATTGCCAAGCTTTAACTTTTCATGAACACATTCTAAAAATTGTGTCTTATAATATTCAATGTTAAAAACTTTCGTTACTGTAAAAAAATACACCGATTGTCTAAACGTAAAATAAAAGTTTTTACCCGGTAATGTAAAAAAGAAAACTGTTTCACGATTGGAAAAAATCACCATCAAAATACAAAATAGTTTAAAGAAATAAGCAATCTTTTTATCAAACTTGTATTGATTACCTATTTAAATCAGTGGCATAATTTTTTACAAGGAATGGTTAAAATTGACCTGATCCTTTTAAATGGAATCATGTTTGGTCCAAAGAAGGCAAAAAAATATTTTCGTTTCCAATAAAATAAAATTACAAAAAAGGTGATCTTTTTAATGAAATTTGTTTTATCAATACCTATCGCTAATTTTTGAGTATGCTTTGTGTTGGCTGGGCTCAAACGCTACTACTGAGAGGGTATTTTCTAGGGGTGGGCGATATATCGATATAATTTTGATATCGATATTCCGATATATCGATAATTCAATATTTCGTGGTATGGACAACAAAAATATCTAAGGACAAGAAGCTTTTTTTTAGGTCACCAGTCTCTTTTTCCAGTTTTTATTAACTTTTTTAGCTCCCCGCCCCTTTTATATCGATATTTCGATATATAATGATATAATTTCGATATCGATATTCGATATAGCCCACCCCTAGTAATTTTAATCATAAATAAAATTTGTACCAAAAAGAATAAACTGAGAGTCGAAACACAAGAAGCTTGCATTTACACCAAATGTAATTATTATAATAGGAACTGCGTAGAATTTTATGGTTACTTAAAACATAAAAATTACCTTCAAAAATAGCATTGAAATAAAAATAAAAATATAAATTATTATTAACTATTTATTAATAATTAAAGTATTTATTATATTACGGTTCTGTATAAAAAAAAATTATATTTTATTTTAGTTACTGACGTGAAAAATGCTTTTAAATTAAATTTTTAAGTTCGTTCATAAGACCACTGAGAAGATGCGAATTTTGTCGCTTTTTTACGGAGGCGTCAGACACGGTTTCATATAAGTTTCCGTCCATATGCTCTATTTGTCCTTTATTTTCCCTAAGACAATATGGTCACCGTACATACAGGGATGCCCAAAAGTATGAAAACAAACAAATATCTAAATCATCATTATGGATACTACAATGAAATTTTGTATCTAAGCGTTACCGTATTTTTCGGATACGATGAAAATACTGAGGTTGAAATAAGACTTCCGGTTCAACCGGAAACAGACTCAATCTCAAAAATTCGTAGAGAAAAGATAAAATTATAACTTTCTTGTTTTTATCTTTCAGTTGTTCCAAAATTACCTTCATGGCCTACTCCAAAATATTACGTTGCTCTAATAATTTACAATAAAATGGAAATATCTTAAAAAATATCAGTTTTAGGCATAAAACATGGTTAATGTTTTTGAAAGACAATCAAATTTTCTACAAGACTCTGTAAAATCGTAAAGGATGTTGTACTTAAGAAAACTGAGTTATCGATGTTTAAAGTTTCACAACTTTGACCAAGCGTAAAAAACACCCTGTATAATATTTTTTAAATGTAGCTAGCGCAAAGTGTTAATTAAACCATTGTAAATTTAATTTTCAAACGAAATTCTACTGCCTTTTTAAAGAACTTAAATGTTTTAAAAAAAAAACTAAAGTGCTGTATCACTGAAAATTTTCATAAAAATGTAAATTTCATTAAAACGGTTGACTTTAGGTCCATAAAACCCAATACATTTTTAATAGTATACTACATAACAATAGTTGTACGAAGCATATTACGCACGAGTGAAAAAGTTTCCACGAGTGCGTAATTGCTTTACAACTCGTGTTATGTAGCTTACTTTTTCTACGATCACATAATACCTACGATTTTAACGGCTTTTTGGCTAATATACACGTGTAATTACGTTGTCTTGTCAATTTTGACGTAAGCCTACTTTGACATTTCTAGACAAGTGTGCGTTTTGCTTACAGTGCGTTATAACTCACTTACTAAGCATGCAGGCAATGTTTAACTCTGCACATTTAATAAGACATAAATTTAGTCCAAGAAAACTGCTTCAAAATATTGAAATTTGATCAGATTTTCTAAAAATATAACGGAAGCACATCCACTTCACGACATTCATTTTAGATACTTAAACATCAAGTTTATTCAAAATCTATCCCTCCACGAAAATTTCTATTGTTTTAATACAAAAATAGCACTAAAATTCTAATAAAAACTACCACAACAAAAATTATGACATGAAACCATCTATACATATTGAAAAACAGCAGTTTCGCAATTTTAACTTTGAAATGACACAAAAGATAAAAGGCAGACTTAATATAACAACACAAAAACCGACAATTTTGCATATACGTAAGTAATTTCCAATTACTATCACGTCACACATGGGTTCGACGACGCTAACGTGGAATTTTTACCATAGATACACATTATTTATTATTGCCATTTAATTTGCATTAGTTTTGCATGTTTTGAAACTACCATATGATCGAGCATGAATTATTTAAACTATTAAGTTTGGACTACAGCAAAGTCGGGCAGTTTAGCGCCCAAAAAACTATATTTGCACAGACGTGAGCCGCAAAAAAAAAACACAAGTGCTCTGAATCATTTTCAGTTCGTATCGAACTCGATAAAAAATGATCTTAACGCATCAAATAATAACCTTTCATTGAACAATACGAATCAACACGTCAATTACAAATCTGCACACGCTGTTTTTATTATTAGCACAGAAGGCTAATTCCAATGTATGTAAATTAGTAACGATTTCACGGCGAAAACTCCGGAAATGCGGAAATTCACTCTTTCCGGGAAAATTAACAAACGAATTCAATAATAATACACTTTATATTATAACTACGTACGTGTAATGTAAGTATTCGTTGCATAAGCCTTTCGTTTCTCTAGAATATTCGAATTCTTTGCACAATATTTAAAGAAATGACACCTGTTTCGATAATAACATACTAAAAGCCGGTACGAGATTTTTGAAACAGCACGCTTGTGGTTTTTCCGATCAAAGTAGGGCTAATTCCTACGTTTTCCATAACGCACCAGTCATTTCCGGCTTCATTACATTGATTTGTTCGGTGATTCATGGCTTTAATTGTTTAAAATTCACAAGACAGTGCTGTTGGGGTAACCCCTCAAGTTAATTCGCAACTCTAGACTAAAAACGGAAAATAATAAGCAAAATATTCCTACAATTCTCAATAACGTGGGCTCGTTAGTTTTCAATCTTGAAAAATTATACTTTGACTGCCAAAATTTAACATATTTTTCAACTGGCAAACTTTGACAAGCAATAATTTTCGAAACACAGCTTACGAAATTCCAAATTAACTTCTAAAAAGTTGTCAAATACCTCCAGCATTATCTTTATTTATATAGGAAAATACAAAGATATTAGTAGAATACTTGAATTATTTATGAGTTTCGAAAATGCAAGGTATTTTGTCTTTAAACATGTTACTCGCAATTTCTTTCAAAATCATTACTATTTTCGTCAATGGAAATTTTCTTGTTAAACAGAAGTGCAAATGCAAATACATTCATTTTGAAAATGGCATAATGATGGATTTGCTTCTCTATAATATATCCGGAATTTGCCAGTTATTTTAAAAATTCAAAACAAAGTGGAAAGTCATTACATTCATTATCACCTACATAAATAAACTTTTACATGAAATACGTTATATAAATTACTTATACCTACTTATATATTTCAAAATGTACTGATGAATTTACTTATTACTTAAGTATTTTATGAATATTATTGACTATGACAAAACATTTGAATAAACTTATATTGAAATACATTATATAAATCACTTATATTATAAAATATAGTTTACTCAGCAATTTTCTTAAAATTACTGTCTTATCAAACATCACGTCAGTAAAACAAACATAAATCCATAGTTTTTAAAACCTATTAATTTTGCAAGTGGCTATAGTCACTTAAGAGCAGGGTTAGCCTGATTTAAATCAGCTGATTTTTTAAAATCAAAATCATGATTTAAATCAGACTTTTTTTTTCACGATTCAACGTCACATATAAATTAAATGCACGTTTTACTTCCACCCACTGAAACAACCGCCGGAAATATTGCCTATTGGCTTCTTAGAGGTCAGGGAGAAATAAAGTCTATAGCAATTTTCTTGGTAGAGACGCATTCCGGTAGATTTACTTTGTAAATGTTCACAATAATAATCAATTTTAGAGTCAAAAGATCTACAGCCTCATTCAAAAAGCCTGCAACAATTGGAAAAGTTTTTTATTATCGATTTCTCAGAAAATTTTATTCCTGATAAAAGTTTATGCTCGACCTAAAACTCATTTTAAGATGGAAAAAAATTCATATGACACTAAATTTTAAGTATTTTAAAAATATTCGCAATAGTAAAGTGCCCTTATTTTAAAATCATGGGAGGAAATTGTTTAGAAATCAAAAATAAGACAATACCAACTTGGACGTTATAATTTCATTTTCGAATTTTATAGTAGTGTCAACATTCAAAAAGTTTAACTAATAGATAAGTTTTTTATTATTTATTATCGATTAGTCGGAAAATGTTCTTCTCGAGAAAAGTTGCTAATGGTCTAAAACTTATTTTAAGTTTTAAAATAGCTCCAGAAAAGTTCATACAACACTAGCTTTTAGCGATTTTAGAACAATTCGCAAGATCAAAGTGCTCTTGTTTAAGGAGTTTTTTTTTTAAATCAAGGGAAGCAAAACGACAATTTATTTAATATTAGTTTTTAATTGTAAACAACTTTTTTTACACTTTTTTAGAATTTTTAAAATAGGGGCACTTTACACTTTTCGAATATTTCTAAAATCGTTAAAATCTAGTAGTTGTATATGCGTTTATATTGAACTTTTTTTAACTTAAAGTTAGTTTTAGATCACGCACCAACTTTTCTCAAGATAAAATTATTTGAGAAACCGATAATAAAAAGTTTTTTCATTTTTGCAGACTTTTTGATGTTAAAATTACTATAAAAATAAAAATTGAAATTTTAACGACAAATTTCACCATTCATTGGTCGTATTTTTGAAATCTGAACAATCTTTCTCTACGAAGTTTTTTTTAACTCTTTAAATAAGGCTATTGGAATATTTCTGAAATAGCTAAAATCAGCAGAGTATGAATTTTTATGACATTTTGTCCATCTTAAAATTAATTTTAGGTCATCCACCAACTTTTATCAAGAATAAAGGTTTCTGAGAAATTTTTAATAAAAAAAACTTCTTCATTTGTTGATACTTTTTGAATGACGCTGTATAGAAGATATAATGTAGCGTGAATAATGAATAAATTAGTTGTAAAAAGGAAAAATAGGCAAGTTTCTAAAAAAATTAACAAAAAAAAACCAAAAAATCGTGATTTTTTCGCTTTTTTAAAATAAAAATCAAATTTTGCCCAACCCTACTTAACATTGATGAAGAAAGGCGATTCGTTAAAGTCTGTGCGAAATTATGTACCCTGAGTAAAAAAATAACAAATCGAGATAACAAATATAAGTGAAATTTCTCTATACTTAGGATAAATATTTGTATGCACATTAAAATGCAAAACATTTAATATCTCAAAATAACATAAAAATGACTCGTGTCACTTTTAAAATAAACGGCTCATATAATATATGAGCTGCTACGTATCTCCAAAAACAAATCAAAATCATCTACAACCGCCACTTGGCCAACACAATTCGATTTCTAAACAAAGTACATGTGGCATTGTGAGAAGCTACACTATTTTGCAACGAAAACTAGAAAACAAATTCCAATGAATCATTTCTATGCCCATAAACTCGTTTTCTTTCATATGATAGAAACACATTCTCACGAACGAAAAACTTCTTCAGTAAGCCAGCTACCTTCTTAAGCAGCAAGAATGCTATAAATAGACTAATAAATAAATGCCGCAACACAAGATTATAAAACAAGAATCAGGAAAGAACAGCCGAGTCGGTCGGCGCCAAGGGTGCCTAAGGTAAGCTTTCAATCTGCCATTACAGCACAAGCTGCGACCACTAACAGTCGTCGAGAAAGTTCGCTAAAACCAGACTCTGCCACCTCCGTCAGGCCGTTGTTTACTTTCAAATCAGAAAAAAAAAAGGAAAACATCGGCCAATGACCACACAAAAACTTATAAATACTCCCTTGGCCCGGCTAAAAATTAACCATACACGAATCACAACGATGAAATTTTAAAAATTTTACTATTCGCTAAATCCGTACTAAATTTCAAACAGTTTTTCTCCTGCTTTCACCAATTACGAGTATGCTGTTTGATTGAAAAAAAACAAGAAAAATTAACGTATTTTCATCCCAAAGCCGCACAACAGACAACACAATAGTTAGTTGCGAAACAAGACTGGAAAGTGATACTTTACTGGACGATTAGGCAGTTCTTGGACGAGCCGTAGGCGAATCCTGGAAGCATACGAGTCCAGTAAAGACATTTTACGGGTATGTTACGTACAATATTTTTTCTGCGTCCGCCACTGACTGAATAACTTAACAAACTACAGGGGAAAACTTGCTTGGTGGTATGATGACGCTTGTTAGACAGTGAAAAACAACAAAACAACTCATCACCATAGCAACCAGCTACTTTCCGGCCTAGGTCGGTAAAGACAACTCATTGCCAAATCAACTATTTACTTTCTGGCCTAGGCCAGTAAAGATGTATTTTCCAGCCTAAGAATTGATCGGAAACAAATGATTTTCTGGACGAACGCAGAAAATAGTTATTTACGTAACAAGACCCGAAAGTGATACTTTACTGGACGAGTTGGCAGTTTTTGGACGAGCCGCAGACGAGTCCTGGAAGCATACTAGTCCAGTAAAGACTTTCTCGGTGTGCTACGTACAAATTTTTTTCTGCGTCCGCCGATGACACCAAAATCACTATCGTCCTCATCCATAATTAAACAATAACTTAACAAACTACAGGTGCCTAGGTGAATATCAAGGGACATTTGCGACGTTCTTGTCAATTTTACTCGGCTCACTAATCTAAATAGTTAAAGTTGTCAATAATTCAAAATATCTGTGGCTGATGGACTACCATCCACTGCCAAACAACCACAAAAAAAAAATTAGGTGAAAATTCGCTTGGTGGTAATGGCGCTAGTTTGACAGCGCAAATCAACATCACCATGGCAACCAGTTACTTTCCGGCCTAGGCCGGTAAAGACAAGTCATCACCATGGCAACCAGTTACTTTCCGGCCTAGGCCGGTAAAGACAAGTCATCAAATGCTTAATTCTTAGAGACCATCAAACAAATTAAAACTTTTATCTTTACGGCACTACGCTCCGAACTTAAAATTAGGTATTATTAAAGTGTTTTGCTGTACTTACGGTTGTGTTAATAAATTAGAATAAGTATCCGATCCGCTACTGAGTTTCCTCGTGTTCCTCGCCCAAGCCTCCCGTTGTTTTCTAAATTTTTTTTCTAGTTTTCCACCTCCCAAATGCTTCTTCAAAATCTTCTGCCAGTGGGCAGTGAGAGTAAGGTTCTCGTCGCTTTCAGACCAACTGCAGTTCGAGATGACGCTGTTCTTTCTGCTTTTGAAACTGGAAGACTTTTCACTATCCGACGTCGTGGGCGACGATATACTAGACTTTCTTCGATTAAGATAATTTGAACCGTCTCTTCTGCCGTCGTGATTCGTAGAGACCTCGTGCAATCGTCTGCTCTCTAATCCAGCTAGAGTGAGTGAAAATTTCCTATGTTTCGTGGTAACGCTTTTTCTAGTGTTCGTGGACGTTTCGAATCCTGCAATGGAACTCCTGGTTCGACTTCTGTCTTTGAATGTAACGGGGAATTTGTCTTCGGAATGGGAATTTAAACTGTGTCTTCTAATCTTGTTCTGGGGCTTCTCCAACTCGTGTTGCCTGTTTTGTTGTTTCAACCACCTCAACAGGTGTTCGTTGCGTTGATCGTCCACGCTATCTCGATAGCTAATCCTGGAAAACTCGTGATAATTTTCGTACAGCTGCTCTTCGTTTTGGATGAAACTCATTTTCCTGCATCGCACGGGTTCGAACTTGTCTTCCTCGATCTTATCGTCGACTTGATCTGGAACCGCGTCGATCGCATTCAGAATTTCCCCGTCCAAAGCGTCTCTACTGTATTTGGAATATTTCCTAAGCAACCTCAAAACGAGCTCGTCGTTTTGAACAGAGTTCTTCCTATCTTTTTCGTTGTGCTCGGATTTGCTTTCTTCTAAGTTAGTTTTATTATCATTATCAGTCTCTTCAAATAAATTATCAATAAATAAATTCTGACTATTGGCATCTACGTCTGTTACATCGTTATTCTGTTCGTTACTAGTTTTGTCTTCGGAGTCTGTTGCGCTCTTCTGAGAGTCGCCCGTTACTTGTGGTTCAAACTTAAGCGTCAACACTCTGTTGTTAGGGTCATTTGTAACTAGGACTTCTTGAACGGGAATTTTATTAAAACTACTCACGGGATTTACATGATTGGAATCTAATTCAGTCTTTCCATGTAGTATTCGGAGCAAATTGTTTTCTTGTACGACCAAATCTTGCCACTGCTTTTTGGCAACTTCTTCCGCATTCATGTGGCCATTATCGAGGTAATTAACTACATTTTTCTCCAATTCGTTGTTATTGATGAAGGTGTTGAACACAGACGGTAACAATTTTCCATTGTTCTCCAAAGATCCTTCAGTAGCTTCGGGCGTTTTCGTTTCCTTTATTTCCAGTCTGCTCTTAATCTGCTGCAATATTACTGCTTTCTGTTGGTCTGTAAGTTCTGTGAAGCCGTTATCCTGGAGGATAAATTGTTTGTTGGCAACGCGCTGAATGAAATCGGATATGGCAGTTAGGTGAGCCTGCGTCACGACGCCATGAAGTCTTATGGAACTAAGTTGCAAAGGGACCCACTGGTCACCCTTGAAGCACCAGACCACTCCAGAAGTTACCATCTTCGTCACGATTCCACATTAATACCCAACGACTCGTGCGCGTTAATTTCAGACTATCCTGATGAAAATCATATCAATCACTACCTTTTTAAATACTTAACAATTTATATGTTTGTGTGCCTTTATATACTCTTTAAGTTAAAAACCGATAAGGTATGGTTCTAGAAGCGATGTCAGCTGCGCTGTTTTAAGTGTTTGCAATAAAGTCACTTTATTGTTTTACGATTGCAAGCGTGATATAATATAAATAAGAGAGCCTTGGCACTTGACGAAGGTCGGTAAATATGACTACGTATTCCTTTTTGATGAAGCCATTCGTGAACACAATAGCCGAAGCAAAGCTGCATACTAATTTAACGCAGAACGACATGCATTGATTCCGTTTGTTTTTAAAAAAAAATGCAGCATGACCCTAAAGCCAGGGGCACTAGCAAGATATCAACTTTTATACGACGTTTAGAGAACATTTAATGTGATAGGGTGGCAAATTAAACGCATTAAACAATATAATTCGATAATTAAATATTTTAATTAAACTCAAACCAACAAAGAATGAATTTTAAGTCATGTACCTTCCGACAAAAAAAAAAGCTTCACAATTATTTGTTCTTTTACGAATGTCAAAAGTTTATCAACACACTCGGTTAGACTAAAATCAGGGCTTTTTATTTAGTTTAAAAGTGCACGCCGTGTCTAACATTGACCTGGACAAAAATCTCACCTCCTAAACAAGAACTACATAACAAATTACTGTAAAAAACTGGCAACAAATAAATTCGAAATGGTTTACGGCTCTCTTGGAGACATTCCTGTCTTTTAAATTGCATAATCAAACTAAAATATGACGATGACAGCGCGACAAAAAAACTGGTGTTGTTAAAATAGGTTTAGATTTTAAATCAAAGTACAGTCTAGCAAACCTAACGGTACACCATCTTCGAAGCTATATCCAGTGCGGCAATTTGGGTTCGACCGTTTCGTGAAACTCGAGAGGAGAACATTAACAAAAGTGAATATGGGCAATCAATCAAAAAATGATTTTTAAAACCGATTAGCGGGCAATTTACCACAGCGAAGCTAAAAAAATGTGTGAGAAGGTAATTAAAAAAATGAATGCACATTTAGCAGATTGAGTCCACTTAAAATGACGAAGGTGATTTCACCAGAAACAAATTAGTTAAAAGCGTTCGGCATATTAAAAAAAAAAAAAAAAATTGAGTTTAAAATACGCTTTCAAACGAAAAATTTTCAGTAGTAATATAATGTGCATTGAAAATTATCGATAATTTTTGGTAAATATGCCCGAATGCAAGTTGAGCTGAAAAAAACACGACTGCACGAGTGATTTCTCCTGATTCAACTTGCATGAGTGAAGATTTGTCAAAAATTATAGATTATTTGCAATGCACGAGTTATATTTTGTCAGAAAATTTCCTTCACCTAACCTACTTGTCAAATTAAATGTATGTTATGTCAAATTTTCCAAGTACTGTCAGAGTGGTGCGTCAGGGGTATGGTTTAATCTGTATTAAAGTAACGCTACTGGTCGCCGAAATTCGTCAAAAAACTATCAAGACCAAAATATTTAATTCCCTCTCCAAATTTATATTTTCGACCAATCACAAACCCAGATTTCTTCGCAACGACCGATAAACGCATGATAATCTGTTAATTGCGAAAAGTGTATGATTATGTTTATTGGTCGTTTCTAGGAAATCTGAGTTCGTTATTCGTCGTAAACGCAAATTTGACAGGAGGATCAACGTCTGACAGGAGCAAAATTATTACCATGTAATAATGCTCCTATTGGTAGTCTCTAGAAGATTTAAGATTAGTGATTGGTTGAAAACGAAAATTTGACAAGTGAAGGAAATTTTCAAAACAAATTTTAAGGTACTCGAAATTTTGTTGATCTCATCATATTACAGTGCTAATTAGGAAAATTATCCAACGTTTCATACAAGCGGGCTAATCACTGAATTAAGAAGGCAAGCTCCCATGTCCCAGTGAATTAAAATCTTATTTTTGATTGCCTAAGATGCATTTCTCTTGCAAATCAATTCTTCTTCGAGTGATCATTAAAAATTCTCACAGCATATATTTGCAACAAAATTTTAGCCTGGCTACAATACAGGCCAGCGGCATTTTAGATCACGCTTGCAATTCGTAAAAAAAAAATCCATCACACCGCAATTAAAGCTAACATAAAACACAAACACTTTGAGATATAAAAGGCACCAACCATATAGTCACACTATACACGTATTTGAAATAAAATGCCTGGCAATAATTGCGTAATTACGTCAATAATAGCTGCGACTACTACAGAATGACAAATAACAAATCAATGCCATACCGATGATACATCAATTAAAGATATATTAATTAATAATCATCAAAAATAATAAAGTATTACCAAATTTTCATGTACCTACCAGCATAATAAAATAATAACGAAAATAAATCTTTATTTGATACAGCAATTGTTACAGACGTGTGCCCACTGTCCGTTTGTCTGCTGATGGCACAATTTCTACTTAATTGAAAAAAAAATTATATTGTGTACCCAACCACACCTGAATCCCTTCTTTAAACACCAAAAATTATTTGCATTAAACATTGAAATACTTCGATTATTTATTTGCATTTAATGTTAATGTGGCAGCTCATAAAAATTTGCATACTAAACGTCAAAAATTTACTATATAAAGTCAGGAATTATCGTATGATTACTTTTTAAAAAATGTAAAAAATTATCGTAGGAAGTAAAATTTAAACATTTTTAAATGAGCGCAAATTTGACAAGTCTACAATATTTGCGTGGAAGGTGGTTCTATAATTAACACCACTGAATGTTAAAGAAATTAGCGAAGGGCACGCCCAAAAATTTCTAAAACACAATGAGATTAGACCGAGCTAAAGATCGCTCCTCGAAGAGAAACCTTCGCGCGAAATCATTTTATTGCAAAACTGTTATACAACCCGTGAATTCCCCCCAATATAAAATTGCATCCTCGCATTGCAGCAGAGAAATCCGCATTTGCGAGATAATTGCAGCACCGAAAAAATACGCGCGGCAGGCATTTTATTTCAGCGAAAATTGTACTCTGACCTAGAAACCGAACAAAACCTAGATTTCTTTTTACGAAGACAAAAATTTTAAAATTACCTGTGCTCGAATAACAACCGAACGCACTGGTTCGATTAAAAATACGCCACACACGGTTTGTTTACAGATTAGTGCACAACTGTTGCAGCAAACAGAAGTTCAATACACTCGGTGTATTTAAAATCACTGACATATATAACAAAACAATTATTTTAAAACACTTCCAACGAAATTTGCTGCACCAACAGATTGACACCCAACGTGAAGGTATTTGTACACACTGATTGCGTTCACGACAAACAAATGATAATGTTTTACGCAAAAAAAAATGCGTTAACTGGCGCACATGTCACGCGGACTGAAACACGTAAAAACTGTACGACAAACTTGCATTGACCGAACGATTAACGTGAATGCACAGCTAGCGAGGTACAAACACCTCGCAGAAGGAGTCGAAGAGATTGATTACGGCAACAAACGCGCCGGTGGGGGCTGCAGGGTTTGTGGGGACACAACTGTTTAATTTCTTGTAAACGTACAAAGTACAATATGTGTTTGATGTTATGGTAATAAAAAAGAATTTTTAATTAACACGCCACTGAAATAATCTACTACGCGCGACAAACACAAACAACTCCAACCGAAAGTTGCGAAACTTCGTTGATAACAACTTCCGAAGAATATTAATCGATTACAACAACGAGGTAATAAGCGTCATAAAAACAAGTGCCGATTCTATTTTAAATCGATCTACCAATCGCCAATCGCAGGGAGCCATCTCTCGTACCCGAAAAACTTTTTCGGTTTTAATTTTTAATTCACCAAAAAAAAAAGATTACTTGACGTGCCATCATATCACACTACACAAATTCCCAAAATCACCCCTTTAAATTAAGGTTCTCGGGCTCAAAAAATATTTCCGCTAATCGCCGAACCCGGGGAGCAAGTCTTAATACCCGAAATAGTTTACGTAACAAGACCGGAGGAAAGTGGTACTTTATTTGACGAGCAGGCAATTCTGGGACGAGCCGTAGGCGAGTCCTGGAAGCATAAGCGTCCAGGAACGACACTTTCCAGGTATGTTACGAACAATACTTTTTTCTGCGTCCGCCAATGACACCAAAATCACCATCCATAATTAAAAAATAACTAAACAAACTACAAAAATTCGCTTGGTGGTATAACGACATTCGTTTGACAGCGCAAGTCAACAAAACTAATCACTATGACAACCAGATACTTTCCGGCCTAGGCCGGTAAAAACAGCTCATCACCATGGAAACCACGTACTTACTTTCTGGCCTGGGCCGGTAAAAATTTATTTTCCAGCCTAAAAATATAATCGGAAACAACTGATTTTCTGGACAGATGCAGAACAAATTGTTTAACGTACTGGGTGGCCTATTTTCGATGCCCATATAGGGTATTTCGGTTAGTATAGATAGAAAAAGACTAAGTACGTAGTCTCGATTTTTTTTCGAGGGAAATTCATTGCCGTAAACAGATTTTTGATATCTTTTTTAATTTTCGAAATATAGATAAAAACCGATTCTTGGTAATTTTCAAAAATGTTAAATATCTCGCTTAAACGAAAAGATAGAGAAAAACTTTAAAAACATTTTTGACATGGTTTTTGTCCTTAATAAAATAACGATATTCAATTTTTTTTTAATTCATATAAATACGATATATTACACCCAACTTTCTTATTTTAAATGGCAACCACAGTTGGCTTTGACATAAATCGAAAGCTTACTTTTTGCGCTTTTCAAAAATATATAATTTGCTTATGGTTGCCATTTAAAATAAGAAAGTTAGGTGTAATATATCGATATTCGTATGAGTAAAAAAAAATGAACATCGCCATCTTATTAAGGACAAAAAACCATGCCAAAAATGTCTTCAAAGTTTTTCTTTATCTTTTCGTTTAAGCGAGATATTTAACATTTTTGAAAATTGCCAAAAATCGGTTTTTGGCTATATTTCAAAAATTAAAAAAGATATCAAAAATCTGTTTAAGGCAATGCATTCCTCTCGAAAACAGAAATTCAGACCACGTACTTAGTTTTTTTTTAATCTCTAATAATAACCGAAATACCCTCCCTGTATGGGCATCGAAAATAGACCACCCTGTACAATGGTACCACTCAAAATTCCAAAATGAACCTCGATTTCAAAACAAAACAAAAAAAGCACCATAATCGTTCAGCTTTATGTCGGTAAGGCTTAAAAACCCAGCTTCCTGACCACTGGACAACCGCAGAGAACAAAATACAAGATCAAAGAGACGAGGAAATAATATAAATCACAAAAACATTAAACGCGGTTCACTCCATGGGCAAAAAATGACTGCAACAGGATGGCGCCACATCACATAAACACAAAAACTGTCGGACAACGAAATTTCCCGATTTTTCAGATCCGCTAGCGGCCTTACGTTCGCCCGGTATTAAATCCTGGATATTTTTTCAGTTTATGAATTAACTCAAGAGCAGAAAGTCCATAAAACGCGTCCTTTGAATTTTAATGATCGAAGGGTCAAACTACTTCATAAATTAATGTAATAACAGATATTATATTGCAGGACCTTATGGAGGAATTATCAGTACGGCTAACTTCATGGACGACATTTAATAGAGTAATTTAGAATTTTAAAAGAGAAAATGTACTTCCTCAAATTTTCATTTAGCATAATTTACTTTCTTTTCGACGCATTTATGTAAGTAGATTCAGCATTGCAACCAAATGGTACTAATACGAGAGAAAAACGACTGATTCATTTTAGAATTTGCGTGGTTAATAAAATATCAACAACCGATAACGTCCAGTCATTTGTTGGGCATAGTAAGGAAATACTATCGTCTTTCAGTGCAAATATCGTCAACAACAAACACCTAAAACCAATAAATTTTAAGGAAAATCGCGGCATTTCCAACAATTATATTCCGTACACTTATAAAGACAACGCAAGGAAAAATCAACATACTAATTTGGCAACGCATTTTTCAGTCTTAAAATTCCTGCATAAGAAAAACGAATTAAATAAACAAATACGGAATAATTATACAAAAACCTTGGTGGACTGAACTACCTACATGGACAAATTGTTTTATATTTATGTGCATTATAATTTAAATTATCATTAAAAAAGCGGAACTGTACACAACACACACAACATACAATTACTTTAAGGTTCATAATGGCGTTCCACACGCCTTAAAAAAAAAAACAAGGTTCCAAATTTACAATCGGTCTATGCAAAAATTAATAAACGCACGATTACGCGACTAAACAAGCCCGTATGAAAATTGAACTAGCAAAGAACTGCAAATGTTTTTATCATAAAATAAAGAAAGGTAAAGGCAACTATTTACTTAAGGTTAAATTCAGATTCAACAGTTTATTAAGGCCCATATAAATGCGATTACCAATGACAGTAATATTTTTAATGCAAATTATAATCACATGCATTTGTAATAAAGTAATCTGCCTGCTCCATTAAAATAAAAACATAGATAAACAAACGAAGTAGCTGTTTAAGACAGTTGAAAGAAACGCTGCATTTACTCGACAAACAAAATGTAAACATTTATTTTTTGCCCTATTTACACTCGCAAAATAAAACAAAATTCAGCTGCAATTACAAAACTACTGGGTGCGATCATCAAATGACTTATGTGTTTGTGTGTGTAAAAAAATGTTTCTACAACATTGGGTGGTCGCGTGTGAGAAATGACGTCTGTCAAAAATGACGCATATCGAATTGACGTCTGTCGAAATGACGTATAGTGCGAATGTTGTACGACTGCAAACAACCACAGCATCCTTGTAAAAGGGTGCAAAATCACAAGTTTTCTCATATTTAAACGACTTTCTCAAATAGTACTTCATTGGAAAAACTAAACTATACAGGGTGTTTCTTAAATATTGCGAAAAAAATCGGGAGGTGATTCCTTATCGAAAATTAAGGAAGTCTTTTATACAGGGTGTCCCAATTATACACCACCAAAAAGTAGGTGCATATTCCTGAGTGAAAATGATGACCATTTGTCAAATATTTTGTTATCCGAAAATGCTTCCTTTCAAAGTTAGAGACCTCCAAAGTTGCAAAAAAATATATCAAAAAATCGATTACGTCCTAGCCGTTGAAGTTCGAGCTATCAAACTTGGCCGAAATGTTTAGGTGTTTCCCATTGACTTTGTGGGATAATTAGAAGGAAAACACGTAATTGAAAGTCTGATTTATAGTCAGGTCATCCGCTTACCATCTTCAGAATTTTTTCCAAGCATGACATTAGCCAACTAAGTTTAGTAAAAAAAATATTTGAGGTGTATAAACAGAGTTTGTCGATGCATCTTTAGCGCTAATTTTCTCGAAAACGGCTACGTTTACAGCAAAAAAACAAAGAGGGACGATTTTTTTTCTCTTAAGTCGTACTTTCTTATGGACGAATGACATCTTCAATTTTATTCCAGAGAAAAAAATTCTGAAGATGGTAAGCGGATGACCTGACTATAAATCAGACTTTCAATTACGTGTTTTCCTTCTAATTATCCCACAAAGTCAATGGGAAACACCTAAACATTTCGGCCAAGTTTGATAGCACGAGCTTCAACGGCTAGGACGTAATCGATTTTTTTATTTTTTTTTCTTGCAACTTTGGAGGTTTCTAACTTTGAAAGGAAGCATTTTCGGATAACAAAATATTTGACAAATGGTCATCATTTTCACTCAGGAATATGCACTTACTTTTTGTCGGTGTATAATTGGGACACCCTGTATACATTTTTTCCTTAAAATGTACAAAAAAAAACAATGAAAAAATAAGTTACTTAAGTAAAACGCGAATTCCTTATGCTTACTGGGTAACTAAACTTGGCAAATTGCAAATATGGCGCAAAATTTGTAAAAAAAATTGTATAAAATTCGAATAACCGATTACCAGAAACGTAATGACTGGTTATCAGTTATCGAAAAAAGGCTCCGGTTGACAGGTTAGCTGTTAACTGGTTTCGCAATCCCTAGTTCCTCGGGCGTTAACAACATGCAATTGTTTCAAAAAACAAAACAAAAATGTACAAAAACACATAAACTATTTGTTGTAATTTAAAAATCAAACTATACCTTCATTCACACTGCACACTTTCATTAAACGTCAACTGGCTTTCATAGAATCAGCAAGACCTGCTAATCTATCGATAACAATTCGTTTTAAGCAGTCAAATAGTATATTACAAAACAAGAGTTGTAAGAAGCATATTACGCACGAGCGGAAAAGTTGCGCACGGAGCCGCTTAGCGGCGAGGGCGTATTTCCACGAAAGCGTAATTGCTTTACAACTCGTGTTATGTAGCATACTTTTTCTACGATCACATAACACCTACGATTTTAACGCTTTTTGGCTAATCTACACATGTAATTACGTTGTCTTCTCAATTTTGACGTGCGTTTACTTTGACAGTTTTGTTTGCTTACGCATGCGTAAGGACCCACTTACTATGCTGTACGGTAAGAGTCATTTACTAAAGTGGTCGTTCAAAAATGTGATTTATCGCTGCTTATCCGAATAAATTCTGCAAAGTAACGTAATTAAAACGTAAAATAAAAAAAAACACCGGGTGAACGACTTTTGGCCCAACCCTGTACATCCCTGAATCAAGAAACCACATAACGACAACGCATTTATAAATATCGTTTAAGTGGCGTTGCACAAACGGAGGCAATTCTCATAACGATTTATCAATTACATAAGAATTACTTCCACGAAGCCACTAACCTCCAGCTAATAGCATTATATATTTGTCAGTAATTCATCAATAGAACGGTTTAGAGTCGGGTTTATTTATAGAGCATACGCTGGAGAAAAAAAAACGCATCTAACCATTTCCTTCAAAGGACGAGTTTTTAGTCTAACCGTACGGCAATTATTGTATACTGATTACTTCAGTAAATACAGGGACGTGCAATCTGCAACAGGATGTTACAGAACCAATTCACATAGCAGACCAGATCCGAGACGGAACTCAGACGCCTGCCTCACTTAACACTTAAACAATCGAAGAACGTTTTACGAAGACTCGATGTACGAGTGATCAATTCAAGAAAATAGGGGCACCCTCGCGGTGTTCCACTTTAAGGTAGGTGAAGGAGACGGATTGCGCAAAAAAAAGACCGCCAATTTTGACTGAACTGTCTCTAACAAGGCTGTATTCATAGAAGATCATAACGGTCAACAATAAAAACGCACGCGTGCCAAAATTGCAATTAAATTAACGGCATACTTGAACTGTTTAAAAAAATGAATCAGGGTTGGCGTACGAAAACAAAACGTTAGGATTATAACACAGGCGAGTCGAATTATAAAACTCGAGTGTACGCGTCGTGCGAATGGTGAAAACAACTTTCTTAGGTAAATATACGCGTACATCGCTATGTAAACCCTTTGGAACACTAGATATGTGCTTGGATTTTTTAATAGACCGCTTATTGTAATGCGCGTTTGTCCTTTCACTCATTGATTACACCGACAATTTTACTTTACGTAGGTATGTGCTGGTGGTAATGCAAAAACGAAATTTTTAACCACCACAGTCTGTAAAAGAATCTAAAAATTCTTACGAGTTTCCACTGCTATGTGCTGCTGGTTTGGTCATTGATTAAACGCTAAACTTTATTGTGAGAACAGATATTTTCAAGCAACTAAAATAGATGTTTCGCATACTAAATTTATAATACAGGCATAACACCGATTTTCCGGCACCTCTTTTAGTCCGGACGAAATTTGGAGAGAACATTCGAAATGACAAATGTAATTGTAAAATGGGACGGTTTTAATCATCTTACTTAAGCCCGATTGCACAAAGCAACAAGTGTTAAAACACAAGTTAATCCCCAAAACTAGGCAATATCAGTGCCAATTATGCTGAGATTTTGCCTAGTTCTAGGGTTAACGTTGATTAATCCAGGAGTTAATCCGGGGTTAAGTTTTCCATATTAATGACGTAACGGCCAAACTTAAGGAGCATGTTCCTTGAGTCAATTAAAGCAAAAAATGTTATATAAACCATAGTTCAAAACTCGATGGTTATCGAGTTATAGACCTTTAAAGTTTATAAAAAAAAAGGTAAATTTTAACATGAAAAAGTATGAAATACCGCTTTTATCTTCTAACATATTGATTAAACAACAAAATGTTTTTTATAAAAGATGCATCGCTATCTTTTTTGCGCTTTATGGTATACTCGATTTTGTTTTGTTTTTTACAAAAATTATTTGTATTGTACAATTTTAACGTGTGATGTTGCGTTCGTCTTTTTAATTTTACCTTAATAACTAATTGTGTCTATTATACAGGGTGTCCCAATTATACACCGCCAAAAAGTAGGTGCATATTCCTGAGTGAAAATGATGACCGTTTGTCAAATATTTTGTTATCCGAAAATACTTCCTTTCAAAGTTAGACCTCCAAAGTTGCAAAAAAAAACTCAAAAAATCGATTACGTCCTAGCCGTTTAAGCTAGAGCTATCAAACTTGGCCGAAATGTTTAGGTGTTTCCCATTAACTTTGTCCGATAATTAGATAGAAAACACCTAATTGGAAGTATGATTTATAGTGAGGTCATCCGCTTACCATCTTCAGAATTTTTTTCTCTGGAATAAAATTGAAAATGTCATTCGTCCATAAGAAAGTACGACTTAAGAGGGAAAATATCGTCCCTCTTTGTTTTTTGCTGTAAACGTAGCCGTTTTCGAGAAAATTAGCGCTTAAGATGCATCGACAAAGTCTGTTTATACATCTCAAATATTTTTTTACTAAAATTAGTTGGCTGTCATGCTTGAAAAAAATTCTGAAGATGGTGAGCGGATTACCTGACTATAAATCATACTTCCAATTACGTGTTTTCTTTCTAATTATCCCACAAAGTCAATGGGAAACACCCAAATATTTCGGCCAAGTTTGATAGCTCTAGCTTAAACGGTTAGGACGTATTCGATTTTTTGATTTTTTTTTCTTGCAACTTTGGAGATCTCTAACTTTGAAAGAAAGCATTTTCGGATAAAAAAATATTTGACAAATGGTCATCATTTTCATTCAGGAATATGCATCTACTTTTTGGCGGTGTATAATTGGGACACCCTGTATAATCCCATAATCGAAAAACGTTAAATCAAGACCTTTTAATTATATTTATTCATCACCTACAATATTTTTCACGTTTTCTAAAAATTCACGCCAAAACTTTGATGTATCGTACCGACATGTATCCTTGTTTAATTAAACCACGTTTTTAATCCCTGAAGAAGCTCATAAAAAACCATGAGCGAAACGTTGGAATTTTAAAAAACGTAAATAAATAAAGACACTGTCCAGTAAAATCAGAGTTTTATTATTTTTCGTCGATATTGCAAATTATAGCAAAAATGAGGTAATTTTTCATATTTTATTTGTTTCTAGTAGTAGGCTTATGTCATTAAGAATATACCTGTTAAAACAAACTGTCATTCTGTTATTTTAACGATAATTTGTCAGAAACAATGACGTTTAATTGTTGATTGTTTATATTTTTGTACCTTAAAAACACGAAATGGCTTACGAATATTACGAAAAGTATGATATGTTAGAACGTTCTATTCAAAGTAATAATAATTCTGAAGCTGCAAGTGAAACATATTTTAATCGTTACCTAATTTTTGCTATAATGTAAGGGAAAATGAATAAATCGGCCCCACATGATGTACATCATTGGAATTGGGAAAAAATCCTCTTTCTCGTGATGCCACAGTCAACTATGGTTTTTTTTTTGAAAAATTGTCTACGCCACAGCATTCTCATCAAAAAAGAACGTCAAAATTATTTTTCTATATATTCATAAATAATCACGATATAGTCCTAAACGAAAAGTCGAAAAATCGAGTTATCGGCGATAACTCGAAAACAAAAGACGATAACCAATTTTAGTTTTCACCATCAACTTTTTCTCGAAAACAGAGATCTAGGATGCGAGGTCCGTTTTTTGATACCTCTTATAGTTACCGAGATTCCCTATTAAAACATCGAAATTTGCCCACCCTGTACAGTGTACATACTTGATATGGCTTTTATCGAATGCCTTCCAACTCTTCTTTCTTTTAATGTTCTCCCTAGCTCTACCCTTGCATGCGGATATTTTAAAATATAAATTGTCTACAAGTAAAAAGTTCACAAGTTGCCTTCTCAATTTCTTCCACAAATGGACTTACACCGCCTTCATAATGAACGGCACATATAGTTTCATTTACCTCACACTTTGCAATCCAAAATTTGTATCTTACCTCAATGCGGAGAGGCATTTGAAAACAATACTATCAGTAAATATCATTGCATAATTATTATATTGTTTAACAACCAAACCTTTATTTAAACGTTGTGAAAGCAATATGCATACGGAAAATTTATAGTTTTTAAATGATGCTGCACTTCCGCTATCCAAGTGTATTTCAACAGGATGAAACGAAGGAATATTGTGCTCTTTTCCCACCAACGCTTTGGGAAAGTAAAGAATCCCAAAATAACGAGGCAATAATTGCCCATTCCTAGAATTACGCACGAGAAATTCTTTCAACAACAAATTGCATCACTCAACCAATTTGCAAGTTAAAACTGCCTACCAATTGGCACTAATAAATCAAATTAACATTATCGGTTTTATAATTGATATTGCCAATTAATAAACGACTAATATTAATTGATATTTACTGATATTACCTATGACATACTGCACATAACAACTTAACACAAAACGTTCAAGTTATTACGAAAGAATCATATGCAATTTGTTCTATTTTCAGTCTAACGGTTTCAGTGTAATAAAAAGACGAGAAAAATTCTCAGAAACAGGTAACATACATATATGTTGTAAGTATTTCGTTAAAATTTATTTAGAAATTTATACCGGATCTAAACAATTAGTGTGTTTAGAAGTAAATAGCGTTCAAGTACGCGTTTCGCAATCGACTTATTAAGATTATCGTTATATTGCAAATATAAAACCATTTGTTTGTTGACAACCTTGTCGGGGCAAATAATTTAAATTAAAATCATGTTCCACGCTACACATAACGCACAAATTGGCGTTAGGTGACGCGAAAAATATTCAAAACAAAGAAGTGTTTCTACAAACCTACACTAACACGATCGAGCATTGGTGAAATTTAAAAAAAATCGACTGCTAATCTGCATTTAAAATAAAAACTAGAGATTCCTTAGCGAGATTTAATTGTTTGATTCATTGTCACGTACATTTTCCTCGTCCATTGTTCACTACATGGCCTTTTCGTGTTTTATTGATGTTTTTCATGGATTTTCTCCCACATTTTGTTTACTCCATCGTGCAAGGACGTTCTACCCATACAGGGAAAAACCACAAAAATTTAAGGGTAAGAAACTGTCACAAAGGACACATTTATATAAATTTGCTCCTCATCCAAAGATTGTTTTTCCCTTATATGTTTTTAAAAACAAAATAATGTCAAATTTGAATTAAGTATAATAATGTTTGGGCGTTTTCCCCTTTCTCCATAACGTGTTTTAATCTTTATATTTTCACATTTTCATTAAGAAAATATGAAGAAGTGCATCAGCTTCTTTTTATTGCTAAACGACAACCATTTTATTAAATAAAAATGTAAGTAATACACGTAGGTAACATTTAATTACAATTGGTTATCATACGTACGACACACAAAAATTAAAAATAACTTTTATCAACCACCAATTTCTTCAAAAAAAATTAAATTGTTTAAACAACATTCAAAACGTCTCTTAAAACTTAAATAAATGTCATTTAACTATTTAAAAAATCAGTTTGTATAAAGATAAACGACCATTATATTAAAAAAAACTTTAAACGTTTTTCTAGGAGTATTTAAATCACTATTGTTTTATTAATAAATTTTAATATAACGTGCAAGTTAAATTAATTAAATATCAATTATCTTGTTTCTAAAACAATCGCTTCTTAAAGAAAATCTATACCAGTTTCAAAACGCTCGTCTTTTCTTCAGTAATTTTTTAGAGAGTCTAGCAGTCGTACATATTTCCTTCAAGAAGCAATTATTTTTTAACAAAATAAGGAAGCTTTTATTAATTGTTGAACTATAAAGTAATTTATTCAACAATTCATTCAAGTATCTTTTTTTTTCGAAGAATCTTCGTTTAAATTTATTACGATGACAAGTACATAATAAGCTTTCGAAATTTTTAGTTTGTTGATTGGTTGCCATGGTAACTACATAAACTACAACGACCGGCTTATAGTGATTGTTGTCCAAATAGCTATTTTTCAAATTTGACAATGTATAAATGTAGAAGTAAAATACCATGTGTGATACATCAATGAATTCAGAAACCAAAGTTCTATTTGGTTATGTAAATTGCAAAAATTGCGCCTATAAGAAAAAATAAAGTTAGTTGTCAATTGTCATTAAACAAAAACGAATCGACCTAGGAAAAATTTGTGATCACCATTCGTTTCTGCTTAAAAAGTTGCCACGAAAAAGTTTTTACACATTTGAAATATTGTATAATCCAAAGGAGTGATGGGGTGATTTTCAAAATTCTTATTTTTCGATTTTTCCCAATTTTCTCGAATACCGTTCAAGATTTTTTCAATTTCTCTTCGGATTATTATTAAGCACCAAATTTAGCAACTTTGCCAAACTTAAACCTATACTCTAGCTCAGGGATGCGCAAACTAGGGGGCGCGCCCCCATTTGGGGGCGCAACGAATGATGCAGGGGGCGCAATGACAGCCATGATATAATTTTAAAAGAAAAAATGTAATTTTTTGCTCATTTTAAATATTTTTTCTGTTTATAATGTTGTATTTTTCTAAAATTTCCTATCGGTTGATCGAAAATTATTGATGCCGGCTAACTTCAAAGCGAAAAAAAATTGTGAGGGGCGCAAGTTGACATGTTGAAAAAAATGGGGGCGTTACATAAAAAGTTTGCGCACCCCTGCTCTAGCTATTATAATAAGCAAGATTCCTATGCATAAACTCGAATTTCGAACAACCTGTATATAATTTCTCACAACTGACTTTTGTTTATTATTACCAACTACGAAAAGGTCCCATAGTGGCAAGTTTTTTGGTTCCTAACTAATTTTGGCATATAATTAAATGTGACATCTATAATCTAATATGTTACACGTAAAATGTCCCAAAAAAAAGTAAATTTGTAACAAAAAATAATCGTAAACGTACCAAATTTATTTATAAAATGACACAAAAATATCTAAAATGTAACACCAAAATACTGATTGTCACAGGCGCATGTCAACACAAAAAATGCTGAAATGTGACATTAGTAGTGTACCAAATATGTGTGCAATGGCGTTAAGGCCATTAAAAATTTTATACGTAGGATAAACATTTTAAGTATAAGATTAAAATATGTCATTCCACCGCCAGAAGCAACACAAATACCTCGGGGGGGGGGGGGGGAAGAAAAAGGGGAAGGCCTACAAAGGCCAAAAAAGCACTTCTTATTCAATATCATAAGACACCCTGGACCACTGCCTTTGGTTTATATTTGTAAGAATCATTTTTAATTTTTTAGTCGAAGATATTTTATTTCATTTTGTCGTTGTTTAACCATACATGATTACTCTTAGTGTATTCTGTGATGATGATTACATGAATTCATGAATGCACCATTACTTTTATCGCAGTTTATTATTAAACTTAAACTCATATTAAATTAATTTCTTTATCATGAATTCAGTTGACATTTTATTTGTTCATGGAACAAACTATTAAACGCGTGTGAACTTTATAATTATATACCTTTGGTACATTTAGTATTTTCATGTAACATGTCATTAATCAGTGTGTATATTTTTCTTATATTTGTTACTCGTGTAAACTTTAATTTTCTTTTGGCACATTCAATATTTTCATGCAACAAATCATCAATTCAGTTGACATTTAATTTTATTTTGGTACAAATTAGTTAACGCATGTGAACGTAATTTTCTTTTGGCACATTTCAGTATTTTCGTGTAACAATTAGATTTTATGTGTAATACTTGCTTGTAGAAAATCATTATTCGATGGCACGTTTAAAAATATTCCATTCATTTAAAAAAAGAAGAATCAGTATTTCAGGGGTTACAACCTACCAGAAGCGGGCCGATAATTTATCGTGCTCGCAAACAAATCAACTGGAAATTTGGCACATTAAAAAAACGTGTTGCACATGACTGCAATGTTGTAGGTTGCAATAAGGGACGTGCCTTACTTAAGAGGTCGCCGGACCGCAGAAGTGAACGACCAGAGACAGCCGCGTCCTTGGGCATCCGTAAGGAATTTCAGACAACACCAGTCGCTCTGAATTTCTTGCGTGGGTGATTTTAAAGTACAACCAACTTTAATACGAAATATTTTTACGGAACATACAATTAAATAACACAGATATACTACTTTTTTTTGTATACAGTACAGAGTCTTCCAATGTAGATCAAGTCTTATGGGCTGTTTTACGGATATATGTTCAAAACATTTCCATGACCCTTGATTAGAAAATATCTAATTTTTTAACATCTTACAGAATACAATACATTCGCCCGAACACCCCAGGAGAATTATTTTCAATACACAGTAAATCTATAAAAAATAATATCAAAAAAAAGCTTTTTTTCGGGACAAATTAAGTTCACAGCCATTTTAATACATTCCTTTATTAAATTACAATCAGAGAATGGTTTCAGATATTTAGCTGAAATATTAAACATTTCATAACTTGCTATTGTTGTGGGGTCTTGTTGTTTATACGCATTTTTGAATAAGTTTTGTTGTACTTACTGCTAAGTTCACATGTTAATTTCTCATATTTTTTAACACTTTTTGACAAGTAATGACACTTAATGTTATACTCTTTAAAAACAGCAATGCTTATAAAATAATATAATAATAACTACATCAAGCCTTATATATTCTGAATGAGAAAATAATAAAGAATTTAAATAGGTCATAGCCAACTATCGTTTCCATTTAAAAAAAAGGTTGTAGGTGTTATTACTTTTTAACGCCGACCGTAAACATTTTTTTAATTTTCAGTAGTAATATAACTAATACATTGAAAATTATCGATAATTTTTGGTAAATATGCCCGAATGCAAGTTGAGCTGAAAAAAACACGAGTGCACTAAGTGCACGAGTGATTCTTTCTGATTTAACTTGCATGAGTAAACATTTGTCAAAAATTATAAATTATTTGCAATGCACAAGTTATATTTTGTCAGAAAATTTCCTTCACCTAACCTACCTGTCAAATTTAATGATGTTATGTCAAATTTCACAAGTACTGTAAGAGTGGTGCGTCAGGGGTGTGGATATATCTATATTAAAATAACGCTACTGGTCGCCGAAATTCGTCAAAAAATTATCAAGACCCAATATTTAATTCCCTCTCCAAATTTATATTTTCGACCAATCACAAACTCGGATTTCTTAGAAACGACCAATAAACGGATGAAAATCTGTTAATTGCGAAAAGGATATTATCAGTGTATGATTATGTTTATTGGTCGTTTCTAGGAAATCTGAGTTTGTTATTGGTCGAAAACGCAAATTTGACAGGAGGATCAACATCTGACAGGGGAATGTAAAATTATTACCGAGTAATAATGCTCCTCTATTGGTAGTTTCTAGAAGATTTAAGATTAGTGATTGGTTAAAAACGCAAATTTGAGAGGTGAAGGAAATTTTCATCGAATTTTACATAAAAATATCTAAAACTAATCTCCATATATATTTTTTTTAATACAACAATACGACAAAAAAACACTATTTTTTTAATATATCAAAAACCGAAAATAAAAGAATATTTTTGAAAACGGTTTAGAGTTTGTCTCAAAAAACTGCATCCTTTTGGTATTTTAACCGTTTCTCTATCTCCAATATTAAGCGAGATGCCCAGGTAGTCGAATTTGACCGCCCTGTACTGCATTTTCCTTCGGCTTTCCATTAGAATCAGACAATTGAAACGGCCGATTCCGATGAACAACTAGTTTTTTCCATGTTCATTAATTTTTCATGCACATAACGCTGCTAAAAATAGCTCAAAATTACAATCATCATCGCTTTGAAATGCACGATTATACAACAGTAAACAAACATGTCTTCGGTCGTTCTAAAAACCGGATCGACTTCGAACTGTGAAGGTGCGCAACGGTAACATTTAAGAAACCTATGGCGTACTCGTTATTTTTTTCTCTATTTTTGGCGCCAGAAACTTAATAATCAAGAGGAGAAGAGATTTCACTGAATGACGTGAAAATTTGTACACCATATGACTTCGAACGCTCGTCAATTCACTTTAATGCGAGGCAGACTCTCAGAGATCGTGTAGGAAGTTTCCCAAAGTACGCCATTAAGTTATTTTTATGGCCAGTAAATGAGACATTAATTTCGAAATCGTCACGCAAAAATTTAAATCACAATCGGGACCCGACACAGAACGCTGGAAACGACAAACAAAACAATCGAAAAATGCGAAACAAAACTGGAACTAAACTAAAAACTGAAGGAGCAGAACTAAATTCGATCGTTTCAAAAACAAACGTTTTCAACTCCTTCCCCATGACCAGTTTTCATATCTGATATACGCAAAAACAACTGCAAGAGAACAAAGTTTTTGGGACAAAAACGGAATTTTTAAATGAGTAGTAAAAAAATTATACAGGGTGTGTAAAAATTGGCGGAAGCGCTACACGTGGCGATGTTCTTCGTAAAATTTTAAGTCGAAAATCTTGATACAAAAATGTTGCACCATGCTTGCTGTGTCTGCAAGAGGTCCTCAAAGTTTTGACATTTAGTCCTTTAATAAGCGTTATTATTTAATACTTGCAAATGAAAAGCTGCAATTTGGAATAAAAATAAATTTCGAATAGTATTTTTTCCTAGATATTGTGTTCTTCCTTTCAAAAACTGCTGTTGAAAATATGTAAATCACTGATTTGAATGAAAATAATACATATGGCAACATTGTCATTAGCTGTCATCTCTGTTTTTCTCGTAATTATTTCTAGTTTGTGTTTTACGATACCCAAAAGTTTGCAGCTATGTTTACGAACTGAAGGCTTTCAGTTCGAACAAAAACTGTAAATACCTAAGTAAAAATAATTGCTGATAAAAAAATGTCCAAACGCAAATCAATGTATGCAATGTTGCAATTTTTTTTTCTTTAAATGTTTCCTGAAGTTATTGGAAGCATTGTACAACATTTTTGTATCAACATTTTCGACTTAGAATTTTACGAAGAACATCGTCACGTGTAGCGCTTCCGCCAATTTAAACACACCCTGTATAAAACGATTTTTTTTATTTTTAGAGAACGAAAAACGATTCAAAAATTTCCTGGGAACACCCAAAATTAATAGCTAAATCGGAGCCGGCAATTAATTTCAATTACGTAGGTATACAGTGTGTCCCAAGGATCACTGCCAGCTCACACCACTTTTTTTAATACAGGGTGTCCCAGGTAACATTTACTGCATGGGGATCTCGCTTATTATAAAAGATAAAGGTTTGCTTAAATTAGATTTCTTAGAAACGACCAATAAACGCATGAAAATCTGTTATGGTGGTCATACACGTTGCGGTATACCTGTCAGTTTTGCCTGAACAATAAAAAATGTTCAGGTTTACCCAAACAGTTTTGGTAAGGAGATTTTCATACTTATTTACAATTCTACAAAGATTAGGAGACATACAAACTGATTTTTACCACAAAAAAAAAATACAAAAAACGATCTAGTCATTAAAAGTTAAGTTTGGGTTGTAATGCTGATGTTTCCATGAAAAAAAAAAGCCAAGATATAATTTTTACAGTGCCATTAGACTATTTCACATCGAGAGTCCAAACAACGCAAACGCATTTTAATCTTTGCTGCACAAAAATCTGCAGTAATATACGTATGTGTGTCAATTAAAAAAAATCCGCGGTCACCACAATGTAACTTTCTCATGCACAGCCTACTTAATTCTTTAATACTATTATTAGCAATTGAAGCAATGACCACAAAACGTTCTCCAAATCGGAAACCTTCGCGATCGGCACATTTTTGAAAGTATTTTAGGAAAATACGAGAAAAAACAAACCAAGAAGGATTTATTAAAGAAAACAAATATAAAAAACTTCACAAGAAGGCCCTTAATCAAAATTTTTCATGCTGCTTTGCAAGAAAGGATATTTTCGTACGATCAACTATTACTGAACAAAATTTTTTTAAGTTGCCTTTGAAAAGTTATGAATGACACAAACTAACCTTTTTTTTTAATGGAAGCTATAGTTGGCTATGGCCTATTTAAATTCCTTATGTTTTTGTCTCATTCCACACAAATGAGGGTTGATGTAGTTATTTTCAATGATACGCAAGTTACAAAGGTTTATTACTTTGAGAAAAAAATAGGAATTTAAATAGGTCATAGCCAACTAAAGCTTCCATTAAAAAAAAAAGGTTAGTTTGTGTCATTCATAACTTTTCAAAGGCAACGTAAAAAAATTTTGTTTGGTGTAATCGAATTTTGTAGAAATTCATAGAAATACCTAAAAATTATCTTTATGATTTTTTTCGATATTTACAACAATAATGGAGATATGACACATTATAAATATGACACTTTTTTTTAATAACTCAAAAACCGGAAATGATAAAATATTTTTGAAAACGGTTTTAAGTTTGTCTCAAAAAACTGCACATTTTTGGCAATTTAACCGTTTCTCTATCTTGAATATTAAGCGAGTTACCCACGTAATCCAATCGAATTTGGACAACAAAAAAAGATTTCGCGGTATTTTTTTTTAACCTATCTACAACGCCAATAGAAATCGAAACTCGAATTCGCAAGTTTCAAATTGTGCTAAACCAATTTTCCAATAATTGCCTATAGAATGTTCGAGCACAATAAAAACCGTAAAACAAAACACGTATAGAATGTCGGCGCCCAGCGTCATAAAACCAATCTAAGAAACAGATAGACAAGTGCACATTATCATACATTTAACGGCAAGTAATAAATAGTTCCATGGATTTTTGCTTGTTGGAAAATTACACGCTATCTTTTCCCGGCGATGCAGAGCTGTCGCCATCCGGTCAGTCAATCGAAACAATATAAATGCACACACACGGGACGTTCTCGAAAGTCTGACGCCAAAACAACACTTTTACCTCTCGAGTTTTATAACCACAACCTGAAATTAAATCCAACAAATACATTTAATTGTTCTTAAGCTCGATGAACATTCACACTCCCATTTTTTTATTAAAGTTAGGACTAAATAAGAGGATTCGATCCGCAGTAGGGTCCATCAAACCCCAGCCACGTCTAAATTTACGTCTTTATCAAAACGCCTGCTTGAATAAGTATATGTTTATAAATTATAAAACATGGCCCATTATAAATTGCACAGACCAACGAATTTACATTAAAAAAATCTTTTATATCGCCCTTTGTTATCTTATATCATCGAAAATATACCGTTAGTAGCCGCCCCACTATGTACAAGCTTACTTCCTTACTCATTTTTTTTTAACCGATAAGATATGGGCAAAAAAACGCCTACCAGGATTTTTCGTAAAGAAATGTTTGGGTCAAATTTAAAAATGAATGTATCTAGTAATATATCATTGAAACGAGAAAAAAATAACGTTTTTAATAAGACCACAGCCAACTATGACTTCCATTTAAAAAATGCAAGTTTGTGTTATAACTCGGAAATCGAGTGCTATGAAAATTTCGTTAACATATCTATAAAAGCTAATTTTTGTTTTTGTTCTAGCTCATATCTTACGGATATTCAAGTAAAAAAAAATCACCTTTTTTAGGTTTTTAAAAATATTTCCATAAGTTGATGACGTAGGTTAAATTTGAAAAGGGCGCCAGATTTCTCTTTAAATTCTGCACAAATTTGCTAATTTAAACGTTTCTTTATCTTTAATATTAACGGAGTTACCCATACAACAGGTTAGAAAAATGGGCACCCTGCATACAGGGTGGGCCAAAAGTGTGGAAACGCTGCTGTAAATACACGTTTTATGAACCAATGTTTCATATAAAAAGTGTTTGGCAACTTGTTAGCTACATTTTGACGTTCTTCAATATTTCTTTTGCCAACCGTGTGCAACTGACAAGCGATTGTAATATTTTTTTAAATTGTTAAAAAAAATTCTTTAATTGATAGATTTTTTTTCTTTTCAACCATCTTAAGTTTACTTAGTGTTATATAAAAAAAAGAGTTTCAAAATATGTATTTTTTTACCAAATCGTTGTGTTTGGCTAATTACTTCAGCGATCGTGTTTTGATTAGTAGAAGAAAATGATTTTGTAAAAATTAATAAATAATTTTCACTCAAATGTTACAATTTTGTTTCCAAGTAAAAGCCCAATTTGGGCCTCTATATGGAAAAAATCACGTCACAAACGTCAACCAAAATTTATAATTTTGTATCCCCCCCCCCCATGGACCGTTATTTGAAAACAAAAACTCCAATTGGGCCTCTATACGGAAAAACCCTGTACCAAGGGTGAATCGAATCCAGAGGAACAGTAAAAGTCCGATCGAAATTATCAGAATTGCAAAACCTTCGGCGAAATTTTTTCTTCCTTACTTTCATTTTGAATTACGCTGACGAAAACGTAGACTTTCCCAAAATCTGAGAAAAGATACTTCGTTCTATACATTAGATTTGCGAAACGCATTTGTATTAAGGTGAATTTTTTATTCTTTCAGTGTTTAAAAGATTAAAAATATAAACACTCAAATAAACCAGGTATTACTGTATTTGAAGCACTTAATTATTTTCAAATCGCTCAACTACCTTCCCAAGTTTAAACACAGTCGCGGTACTCTTTTTGTAAGGCTAACAGAATCCCTCAATTTCAATTGTTTTATTAACTCACTATATCTGGTGTATAAATTCAATACTCAACCAAAACAATACAATAACTACATTTTAAAATTCGAAAATATTAAGTTTTAAGTTTTAGTCGACAACCTTTGCAGATGTGTTCCTACAAACACTCCTTGCATTAAAGCCCTTCATATGATTTCTTTTCGTTCCTTGTAAGTTAAACTTCTTCATGTCGGATTTGTTCTAAATTACAGAAGAATGTTCCTATCTAGTAAAGACAGCTTTGCACCTACATGTTATACAACCAGCACACACGACCAACTGATACGTTGCATAAACATTCCACAAAACCCAGATTGGTGAGCGAAATACAAACGCTATTGTTAAGATATTTACAAGCTTATAAATAATAAATTTTACCACTTGCGTCATGTAATTCCTAATAACGAAGCAAGTCATAATTTTCGACAACAGTAAAACTATTTTACGATTCTTTTTCGCGTTAAATCCGAACAAAACCCATCATTTCTGGCAATTTTATTTGTTTTTCTCAAAGCAAATAGGATGAATAGAAAACGCAACTTTCCACATAACTGTACACAAAGCTACGTACATAAAAATAGTAGGTACTGTAAAACATATTTTGCACAAAAAATATGCTCACCTTGAAATTTAGAGCAGACTTTGAAAGCATATGTTGAACTAGTAATTAAGTTGCTACCAAATGTCATTGTGACAATAATTTATACATTAAGTCACACACAAAATGATAGAAAATTGGAACCGTTAAGTAGATATATGGCAGAATTATGGCCATAATCGTGTCACACAAGTAAAACACCATAGTTAAAAAAAAAAAAAACGTTTTTGCAACATAAGCCACTTGCAATTTACGCAAAACATTGTTATTTAATTAATTAATTACGGTAAACTCGATGCATATCTGCTCCAAAAATTGTCAATTTAAATATTTTTTTTTAATTAAACAAATTAGAATGAAGCAAATTCAAACCGTTTTTGAGCAACACAACTATTTACATTATCGCGTAATTAATTTATGCTTTCATATATTAAGAATCGCTTTTCACTTTTATTTAATACCTTAATTAACTTTCCAAAGAGTTGGATCACGGACGATGTGCTATTGCAATTCTCATTTAGCAAGTATGCCTTCACGTTCATTTTATAAATAGCACAGCGTTCCCATTTCCTGTTAAAAACTTCAAGCCATAGAGCATTGAGGAATTTATATAACCGAACGCAAGCTTTTATCCGATACTTTGCATTCGAGACATAAACAGAAAAACAGTTGCCGCTACTTCAATATTAAATCACATACGGAAATGTTTTATGACAAAAGTCTGCTTATCGACCAACTTCCTGTGATGTTAAATGGAACCATTTACTAATACAAACAAATTGAAATTTCAAAAAAATAATTAAATGTTCATGGCCTCCCGATATTGCAGTGTTTCCCAACCTTTTTTAAATCATGCCCCACCTAAACGCCTAAAAAGATTTTAATGCCCCCTCTAGCATAATAGTCAAACAAATTCCAAAAAAGAATGCAAACAGATACTTCAAATAAACAAGGTAAAACTGTTTTTAATCTGACTTTCTCAGCAAATATAAATTATATATTACATTATGTATATCATTTACCCACAATATTGACTAAATTTACACAAAATATACCGGGTGATTCAGTTTGTTATTTAAAAAGAAAATCCATATAAACCTTACATTTTTGTACGTCGAATGACGTTCAAATGATGTTTCTACGATAAAATATGTCAGACTGGTAAAGCAGGAGCTGAGCACGAAGCTAGAACACGGAGCAGTGGAGCAATGGGTTTTTGCCCGGAGCAGCAACGGAGTCCGGAGCAAATAATTTTGATTGCTCCACTGCTCTAGTTTAATATGTACAATTTTTTTTTAAAACTACCGCTCGTGCACTTCGTGCATCGAAAATTATCGATAATTTTTGGTAAATATGCCCGAATGCAAGTTGAGCTGAAAAAAACATGACTGCACCAAGTGCACAAGTGATTTTTTTCTGATTCAACTTGCAGGAGTGAAAATTTGTCAAAAATTATAGATTCTTTGCAATGCACGAGTTATATTTTGTAAGAAAATTTCCTTCACCTAACCTACCTGTCGAATTAAATGTATGTTATGTCAAATTTTACAAGTACTGTCAGAGTGGTGCGTCAGGGGTGTGGTTTAATCTACATTAAAGTAACGCTACTGGTCGCCGAAATTCGTCAAAAAATGATCAAGACCAAAATATTTAATTCACTCTCCAAATTTATATTTTCGACCAATCCCAAACCCAGATTTCTTAGAAACGACCAATAAATGTATGAAAATCTGTTAATTGCGAAAAGGATATTATCAGTGTATGATAATGTTTATTGGTCGTTTCTAGGAAATCTGAGTTTGTTATTGGTCGAAAACGCAAATTTGACAGGAGGATCAACGTCTGACAGGGGAATGTAAAATTATTACCGTGTAATAATGCTCCTATTGGTAGTTTCTAGGAGATTTAAGATTAGTGATTGGTTAAAAACGCAAATTTGGCAGGTGAAGGAAATTTTCAATATAACTTGCGGAAAAAATAGTCAATCCGGACCTGATTTTCACAATAAATTATCACACCTCTACGTGTCTAAATTGGCGGTTTCTGTGACGAGATTAATTTTACATCGAATTTTTCGTGTGGCATTGATAAGAAGCGCAAAGAATCGTAACTAGATAAGCAAATGGAATCGCACGAATTGAAACCGAAAGTGTGCAATTTTTCCAGCATTCGCACAAATTAAGTGCAACACAATAATGATGTGGTAGTAACAGTTACTTATTACAATTAACTGAAAGTAATCAACGGCATTCTATTATTAATCATGACAGAATGCAAGGCCAGTGTACAAAGCATACCAATATTAAGTTGCCTTTAATCGATTAACAATGCATGCGCCCACCTAAAACTAGTTAAAATTTACAAAACATAGTAACGAGAGGCTAATACATACAAATATGTTTTAAAAAAACGTGTATAAACAAATAGGTGCCGCTCGGCGATCGTCCTGTAACGCTAATATAAAAAAGCGATAATATGAAAATCGAACGATGCAAATAAATTCACGAACGCTCTCGCTTAAATTTGCACAAATTTTACTTTCTTATCACACACTTTTTACCTCGCACTGTCGCACTAAAGACAAGGTAACTTCAAAAAGCGCCTCAATTAATTGGGACTACTAGGGGAGGATCTAGTTAATAGCAGATAGAGCTTTGGTTAAATTACAAAAAAAAATATCTAGCATACAGCGATATTTAACTCTTTTGAGAGGTATACAGGGTGGACCAAAGTCGAATGTTTTACAGGATTTTGTTGTTGGGATAAACATTATATAAAAATAAGATAAACTAACAATAAACTACATTACTGCAGTTTCAGACTTGTTGTTTCCTTATTTTTACATATTTATAATGTTTATCACAACAACAAATTACAAAGCCTTCGTAACTTGTACCAAATGAGTTTTAAAAAGGTTTTACACCTTGTTTTGTTATTGTTTTTACAGCCTACTATAATTTTGTTTAAAAAAAAACTAAAAAACCTTCGTAACTTGCGTATTATTAAAAATAAATACATCAACCCTCATATATTTGGAATGACAAAAAAATAAGGAATTTAAATAAGTCATAGCCAGCTATGGGTTCTATTTAAAAAAATACAACTTTATGTCACAACTCGAGTTTCAGAATTGTTTTTAAAAAATTGTCTACGCCACTGCATTCTTACCAAAAAAGTGCCTGTAGAACGTCAAAATTATTTTTGTTTATTTTCATTAACAAGCGAAATATGGTCATAAAACGAAAAGTCGAAATATCGAGTTATCGGCGATAACTCGAAAACAAAAGACGATAACCAATTTTAGTTTTCACCATTAAATTTTTCTCGAAAAAAGAGATCGAGGATGCGCGGTCCGTTTTTTGATACCTCTTATAGTTAACGAGATTCCCTATGAAAACATCGAAATTTGCCCCCCCTGTACAGTAAATATAGGCTAACACCTAACGATATAGAGGCGTTAAATTAGGAAGACGAAGGAGATGCAGTAATTGTGATTAAGAAAAAAATAACTTTGCGATGTTTTATTTTATAAATTACTTTTTTTTTTTATCTGAAGTTTTGTAGACTTTGATAATCTTACAAGCCAAATAAACTGATATACCTAAACCCAACATTCATCTTTTATTTTTTTATGGACGTTGTATCACAAAGAGATCGGATTTTTTCTCTTATCAATGATAAACTGCCTCTAAAAAAAAATAATAAATGTAAGCCAATAAAAATAACTCTTTAATGCGTTGGTCATTTATGGTAATGCTTTTTACAAACAAAATAAAACTATTATCCGTTAGTCATTAAACCGACACGTTTTACCTATTTAAAATTAATTATGAGAACCGTTATTTGCTCAAAAAATATTTTTGTTGAAATGGATACATTTTTGCAATTTTTTAAAACAGTGATACATCATTAAAAAAATAAAAACAAAAGGTATCTATTCAAGTAATTATCCAATATGAAACCCATAAGAAAATTAACAGTTTACTGTTGTATCTTCGCAGCTAAGCGTTTAATAAAAAAAAAAAAAAAAACGGACTCTCAGTTTATTTAGCATGTGAAATTATCCACAACATTCAGATTTTTATTATTAAAACTAGAGAAGTTGTTAAAAAATAAGTAAAATATCGCAAAATTTCATGTTTTGCTTCCGACAAGCTAACTGCATTTTTCAAAACATTTGAAGATAGCTATAAATTAACCTCTATTATATGTAACATCTTGCTAATTTAATCGAATCTTCATTTCTTAAATTAAGCTACAGTATTTTGCAGGGGTTTAGAGCGGAGCACGGAGCAGTGGAGCAATGGGTTTTTGCCCGGAGCAGGAGCGGAGCCCGGAGCAAATAATTTTGATTGCTCCACTGCTCCAGTTTATTACGTACAATTGTTTTTTTTTAACATTTTTGTTTCAACCTTTGAAGATCAATAATTTGTTCTTTCAAACATTTATTTAACTTCACTTGTTTGTTAGGGTCAAATATTGTAATTTTTGACCAACTTCCACATATCCAAAACAATTAAAACTTTGTTTTAAAAGCAATTTTTTCATTAAAAAACTTGTTTTAAAAATGTTTGGAGCACGGAGTGGAGCTGGAGCGGAGCTGTAGCAGGCATTTTGATGCCGGAGCGGAGCAATTAAAAAATTGGACTGCTCCAACCCCTGGTACTTTGCAAATTAAAAAAATATTTTTCTTGAATATCTCAAAAAGGCTTTGCTCGTTTACTCGCTTGAAAACGTATCTGTAATCGGCGGACATGCTACAACTTTGCTTGCAAACCGATGCTTTATCCCTAAAGATAAAGAATTTACGTGCCAAAACGGTTCCGAAACAAACGGAATTACAATCTCGACTTTTCAAACAAAATAGGTCCTAAAAACTACGACGTGTATGCGAACGGAAATAAAAATTATGTCATTTTAATCTTCAAAATTGCATCTAATCGATTAAAAGAACAATTAATTGATCGATCGATCGATGCCTTCAAGAACTCCAATCGAGATAACATAATTACTACAGTTCATAAGCAAAAAATACCTCAAACATTCATAATTCATTATTCATCCGCAAAACCATTTGATATCAAAATTTACAACGCAATTCTTATCACTCGTGATAACAACATATTCCAGTTAAAAAACGTCTTAAAACATTAACAATTACAAAGGTTGGATGAAAATCATTCCACTCGTACAGTATTTGCCATACTTTCTTTTTGAATAACAACGGGGAAACAATCGAATCCAGCTACCCATGAAAATTTAACAGCAGAATAAGTAAAACATGCGACAATCAAGCTCTCTTCGTCTGTTTATAATAACGTGCCCCCGTTTTAGGCGATTTCAGTTTACGCGATTTTTCGGTAACAATCTGAATAACTAAAGGGAAAAATCGAGTCCAGCTACCCATGAAACTTTTACAGCAGAATAAGTAAAACATGCGACAATCAAGCTCTGTTCGTCTGTTTATAATAACGTGCCTCCGTTTTAGGCGATTTCAGTTTACGCGATTTCTCGGTAACAATTTGAATAACTACGGGGAAAAATCGAATCCCCATGAAAATTTAACAGCAGAATGTGTAAAACACGCGACAATCGAGCTCCCTTCGTCTGTTTATAATAACGAGCCCCCGTTATAAGCGATTTCAGTTTACGCGATTTCCCGGTAACAAATATAACGCGCGTACGAGGCAAACCAGCTTCAGAAAAATACTTCTCCGAGCCTTTTAAAACGTGTACACACATAAACAATAATATTTTATTAATGTAAACCACTACGGCCACGCATGTTACATAAATTTATGGGGGCATAATACAATAGAAACTTGTCTAACACTGAACTGAAAGCATATGTAACTTATACTAGTTTTGTTAAAAAATAACACGAATTCTTTATACAATAGCAAAACAGAATTGACTCAGAGCATCTTTCTAATTTGAAGCAAAGCACCATAAAAATAAACTAGCGTCTTTGCAATTCAGATTTTTGGAAACTCCTTAACGAAAACTGTATTGCAGAATATTACCGAAGTTCGTCCATTATATTTATAAATATTAAGAGTACCAACTTCCATTTGCTGACACTAATTTTAAGACGTTTTTTTAACACTCAAAAGTGTTTTGTAAACATAAATACAAATGAATTGCAACCCGGTTGTGGCTACGACACTGCCATTTTCAAGAGCTACTGATTATTTTAAGTACTAATTACCGTTTGAAATTAACAGCAAATCGACACAGGCCATGAATTTTAATATCTTGTAACACTTTATTAATAAAGCTATCGTCTATACATTAAATATTTCCATTAAAAGTGAAAAAGAGAGACATAAAAACAAAACTAGTGGAGTGAATTGGATTTAACTTCGAAATATTTACAACAAAATAACAGATTGACTTCTTAAAATTATTTGCACAAGCAAAAATTTTAAAAATGTCCTTTTATTTTGAAACTCCACTAGACCTGCGCCTTTTGTTATGTTTTGAAAAATGTACATTAATAAAGAACTATTACAAAATCAACTCTACACCTCATAGAGAGCATTGCCAAAAACACTGTATGTCTGCATAGAAATCATAGACAATCAACTGACCAGAAAGTGACATAATTTCACTTTAAGTGGCATTTCTGTTTAATTGATGTTAATCTAATTACATTTACCTAACACTTAACAACTAGGTAAGAAATGTTTTGGAAAGTACTACTACTACAACCATTTTTTTTAATGGTTAAGTGTGTTTAGTGCCCATAATGCTAAGCACCGTAAATGATAAACATTAAACAATAAAATGGGATTCTGGAAGAAACTACTTCTGACATGAGTCCAAATAAGTCATCTACCGATTTAAAAAACAATACATGAATTGGCGTAGAATAAATATTAAAATAAATAAATGACTAGAAGTATTTTAACACTAAACATGGGGTCTACGTTTGTTATAACGTTTAATTTTTTGTGCTTTAATTATCAACTTAATATTGACAAATGTTGATAGTTAAGGCATATTTTGTAAAAGCAACCCTATAATAGTTAAAAACCGTATTATAGCAAAACATAATCATCAATTATTTTAGTATTTGCTAGAGTAAGGAAAAGCTGGATTTAGATAATGTTGATAACATCATTATCTTAAGTGACTGCAACTTAAAATACCTCTATCCAAATTATCTTATATTGACTTTGGACTAAAAAATTGCAAATAAATACTGGGTGCAAATATCATCCGTATACTTAAATCAATAATAATGTACCTTCAAGTTACACAGTTGAACCAATAGTAGATTAAAAAGGTATTTAAAAAAAATATCGACTTACGGTTCTGCTTCGATACTCTTCAACTTAGCTACGTAGTTCGAAGGAATATAGCCCTCCTGTCGTGTGCGTTTACTTCGTGCAAGCCACCAGTCTCCTTGTGTATCATTAAGTATTTCTAAATGTTCACCTTTACGAAAACTCAAGTCCTCATCAGTTCTGGCATCGTAGTCGTAAAGTGCAACAAAGATCTTAGCATTGGGAGCATCGGCTTCTGAAGTGTTAACAACAACTGGTCTTATAGTTTCTTGAGGTGGTGTAGGTATAGGATTATTGAGCACAGGTACATCTTCAATATTAGAACCAGTAAATTGTAAATTATTATCTGGTACCTTCCTATCTGGACTGCTAAAGCAATTCCCCATTGTTCCAGTTAATTAAAACACTGATTGGAAATTCCACAAGTCCGCGACACACATTACACGTTAAAACACTCACAAAATTTAGTTAGTTTATACAATGACTATAATATTGTTTAAAACTAGTACCAATAAGGAAAAGAAACAAGTAAGGATGAGCCATATCACTTACAACCTGTCAACCTATCATACTACGGTGAATGTAGCAACGGTAGCAACTTTTGATAATTTCAAATTGGTCTTACAACACTTACAAAATTAAATACACCACAAAGTTTCACATGGCGCGAATTTCAAAAATATTTCATTTTCAACTGTTTTCAACCAACTCTTTTGTTCTTCTTTGTCAATGTATTTAATTTTAATGTAATAAAACAGACTTTATTTTCTAAAATCAATTTTTATTAGGTAATAAATTTACAAAAATCGTAACGTTAATTTCTTTTAATTTTCAAAATAACTTTAAAAAAATTAAAAATTAATATTTGTTCACGTTATCAGTCTTGTGTGACTGCTGCAGGGGTAGAGTTCTCTTCGATTGGTATTTCCAAAATCCTAGGCCCGTATAATAAAACGTACGCACAGTGCCAATCACCTATAAAATTAAAAACAGATAACCCAGACACGAAATAATTTCAAAAGAACTTACCTCCTCCAGACAATTTCAAAACATCATCGGTGGTAACTGAGGAAATGGCATCATCATCACATTTAATCCAAACATTTTCTGATTGTTTCACCCATCCTACATAATGACCACTCGATGAAGATCGACCTCTGTGAGTTAGTACGGCTTGCAGAGTATAATATCCACTATTATTACTTCCGAGATCTATTAAAAAAACACACAATTAAATAGTACACCACAATGTTTATGTCGAATTTTGAAAAAAAAAATATTAAACTTGAAATTACCATCTTCAAACCAGTACGGTTCAACTTTCTTTTTTGATTTTTCTTTGTTTTTTGCATCTCCCTTATTTTCCAATTTGTCTTTTGTAGCAGCCTCTACTTGGGCATCTTCTATTTCCTGTAATTTAATAATAATTTAACATGAAGTTGGCTTTGAATGGAATCAAACTTACTTTATATTTAAGACGCATTGGTGTTAATTTATTTTGTAGTTCGGTGGAACACAACTCGAACGCATCAAAATCAAGAGGAAATTTCACATCTTTTAGTATCTTAGCATTAATAGATTCTTTTTCTTTAAAATAAAACCTCACAAACTGTACTGTGAGATATGCAGGTAATCTGTTTATTTTAGACTGCAAAAAAAAAACAATAGAAAAACAATCGCTAAAACAAAAGCTACTCCAACTTACCGTTTTAGTATAAACTGCGTCCCTCGCAAGCGATGGTGACATTTTTGTGATTTGCTCTTGCATTTTCTGAAACATACGACAAATACGTTGCAGATGTTATATAAACTGGAAAATAACACTAATTTTACCGATCTTAGGCCCGAATGCATATAGCGAACATCTTGAGATATAAAACAGCTAAGTTGCAGAAACTGCTCTTTACTTTTGGTCTGGGGTTCGTCTTCTGCCTCCACACACTTCCATTCGACGTCGAAACTTCCGCCGAAATATTGGTCAATTAACGACCTGCATAATAAAACAAATCAAACCAAATGGCAACAACAAAATAAACTGGTGTGGCCACCAAATGGCTTTCGCCATAAATATTGTATTTACGTGCGTATGTGTGTGTGTGTATTAGTGGGTATAAAATGTTTAAAGCGCCGCTCCAGGCGCTCTACCTAACCTCATTTTTGTTAATGACATCTGTCAACATGACGTAAATGAAGTCTGTCAACATGACGTAAATGACGTCTGTCAACATGACGTAAATGACATCTGTCAAAATGACGTAAACGACGCCTGTCAAAATGACGTAAATGACGTTTCATGCGAATGTTTATGAATATGAACCACAGCGTTCTTAAAACAATATTTTTAACATTTTAAAAAAATCTTAACTTTTTTCACCTCAAAACTTTCAATACTTTCTTCATACTACGTATGGCAAAAGTAAAAAATTAAACTTACTTGTAACTTTCCGCTTTGCTAGCGTCCTTGTTTTGTTTTGCAGGTAATTTCTGCTGCAACATTCGTACAACTTCCGTCCAACACTCGTTGGCATCCTAATAAAGAACATAAAAAAATTTGAAAACCGCAAAATTCTGCAAATTTTTGTGCATTGACAAACTGTGATGCTGTTATATTTTCTGAGAAGCTTTTGGCTGCAATCTACAATTGCTGTAACTAAATTGCACAAAGTACCTGTTGCTGAAATCCACCATGGTCGCTCTTTTCCGCAAACCTAGGAAACGCCATATGTAAAACCTGCAGCAAAACTATCGGGGGCACAGTACTTCCTTTATCCATACTCATATACAAATCTCTTAACGCCGCTGTGATAGACTGAGAAGGAACCATACCACTAGCAGTTGCGACTCCTATAAAATATAATGAAACACATTTAAAACACGGAATAAATAATAACACAAGCTTTTAGTACCTCCTGAATAAGTCCGTAAAGCATCTCTTAATTCGGGCACAGTCTTCAAGCATTGCACAGTAGCGTTCATGTAACACGTATTCCCTAAATTCGTTAAGCCTGCTGGCAGATCCAACTACAACCAACAAATATGATCAGCACACGTTAAAATACAATTAAGAATAACTTACAGCAGAAGCTAATTCACTTTCATCCATGTCTTCTACAAATACTGTTTTTTTAACAGGTTCCACTGGTACATCCTCTTCTTTGCTACCCATTAACAGAATTGTGATACCCTTGAAAATAAAAAAATAATCCGTATACACAACTACACATACTTAAGATACTACCTATATATGAAAAATACAAAAACCATGGTTAAAACGGTAAACTATGCTTTGCTCGGACTGTCATGGCTACTACTATGTTAACATGTTAACTTGAAATAAAACAATAAATTTTTGATAATTCATACTGTAGGATGTTTAAAATTATGCATTAGCATACTGAAGATTTAATAAACGTAATTGTATAGTAAGTGGGTCACAAACTTTTTATATTTAAATTCAAACGTTACACACTAAAATGTAAACATAATAGCAGCCGTGCAGTCCGAGCAAAGCATAGCTTGCCTAAAACAGATCTAAATCAAATAAAAAAAGTTTAATGAAACTCATTTCATTCAAACAATTAGTTCATAAACAAACATGCAAACATAAAGACAAGAAATTTTAATTGTCATTGTACTATTAATAGTTTGACTTACATCTTTTAACTTGAAATTATCCCAACCACAGTCTTTTAACGTAACCCCTTTCAACATCACTTTTTGTCTTTCAGGTAGAACACCGGTAAGGGCAAACAACTGGGCTTTGAACAGCTCTGGGGATTCCTCGGTATTTGCTTCGATATCTGTGTACGTTTCCTTTCCCCACTTAACTTTAACTAAAACAGCAACACAAACACACACGTGTAATCATTATAATTAAAGTGAACAAAAAAATTACGCAAAAAATAGTTGCTTTATTAATTTAATGAACTATCAACCGGTAAAGTTGAGGTTATATTTTTTATCAAGCGAATATATGCAATTACCTTTGAATGACGGCATTTTTTCGGTATTCCGTTTGCTTGAGCCCCACGTATAATCACAAAATAAGTTAATATCTTTATATTTATTCTAATATAACAAACAGTTTGCTAAATTACAAGTTAACACTGTAACACCTCACTAAAATTAAAAGTCACAGCAAGTTAACATAAAGACAAGAATCGTTGGAACAATTCTTAATAGATCCAAATATAATATAGCTTTATCATCCATTTATTAAAATTTGTAAATAGCTAAACCAGTGGTTTCCAACCTGCGGCACCCCCCACCCCCCTTCACTGTTACCAAAATATCATTTTTGAATACAAACAAAAAAAACTTTATTTATACACAATATGGTATATTGTTTTGTAGCCCATTATATAATTATTACTTATATCAGAACAGTATTTATGAAATTAGTTCATTACGAAAAATGTGGGGGGCCCAAAACTTTTTTTATGAAAAAGGGGGGGTGAAAAAGGGAAGCGGAAAAAGGTTGGAAGCCACTGAACTAAACCATTCAAAGTATTATTTCAAATAGCACAGATTAGGAAACAATAAAACACAAAGTTTATACTTAAAATATGTTTATAAAATATGAAATAAACAATTAATATAAATAAATCACAATATTTTGTACTTTTTAATTTTAAGTGTCGAGATAAGCACTATCTCTATTTGCATTGGTCATGTCTTTGGCACGAATTTCTTTTTTGGTTTCCCTGTGTCGAGCTTGAACCTTCTTAAAATGATTAAGTAATTTGGAAAAATCGATATCTTTCATTCTTTCAGGTACAGCTTTTGGTTTTTGTACTGGTTCCCTGTAAAAGAATTAAATCATTCAATATACAACTAATTCGATTAATTTTTCACGTACTTTTTTAAACCACAGCCCAAATGAAAGCTTGGAATGCATGCGAGACGAGTTCGCAACGTCTGGAATGCCTCAGTTTGTGGTAGGAGCATTAATAGTCCGTATAAGGCCCTCACTAGATCTTCATCACAAGGTACTTCTAATAATTCTAGTCTTATATCTACAACAATAATTTTTACACACAAAACATATAAAACATTCTTAAAACTTACAAGCAAATATGGGCGATTCTATTAATTGCACTAATTTATCAATTTCCATTAAAAATTCTACCGTTACCTCCAAATTTCCACTGGAATTCGCTAAGGATTCAATATTAATAGGTGTGAAAATTTAAACAAAATCATTTAAAGGATACAATATACGTATAAGTTCACAAACGTGACTGTAACATTGCGTTAACAAACACAACGCAACTGTAGCCACAGGATTGTGGCACCACGTTTCGTATAAACAACAAAATAATACAGAAGATTCCTAAAACATTCACTCACAAATAAATTAAGAACAACATCTCGAAAATTTCTCTAACCTTCGTCTCGAGATTCTTAAGTTTACTCCGCAACTCGAAAAGTTCCGATGAAGTAAGTAAAATCATGTTAAGTGTTTCAACCATTAGACTAGCAAATTTCAGGTTCGGTTCGTTAAGTAAAATTTGGGCTAGGGTACGGTAAATATCTTCAGCGTTAAGTAGGACACACAATTGCCTAAAAAAAATCGTAAGCAACAATTCCGACAATAACGTATAGATCGTTACCTAATAATAAACGATCCTCTTTCTTCCAACAAGTGTTTATCTACACTAAACGAATGTAACAGCGTCACGACAAATTTGGAATAATACGGACTCATATTCGTAATGTTTTTTCCTTGTTTAATACCAGCAACTAGTAAAACAAATTGTAATTTAATGTAAAAGCTGTATTACATTATACAATTTCTTGTACAAGAAATTGTACAATTTCTTGTACCATCTAAATTGTGTAGTTTCATACAGCAAATAGCATACAGATTGGCTTGTTTCTAGATTGTGCGGAAAAAATTAGGAGCTGATCTATTTTCCATACAATTTGCTTGCGAGCATAGGCAGATGATAGGCAGCAAAGATTAAACGTCAGAACTGGTTTTTAGTTTGTTTTAAACGTTATTTAATTTCGAAAAACGCAAGTATGTATTAATAGTTGAGTTGAGAAAAGTGTGTCTTGTTTTTTAATCTTTCCTTATATGCAAGATAACAACTCTTTAAATGTTTTATCGTCCATTCGAATATAGTTTTTGAACGAATCAGGATCCTCCGTTGCAAGTTCATTTCGCAGCATATTTAATGTACCATGTCCTTCCTCTCTCCTTTTTTAACCACTTTTCTTGCCATGTTTTTCTTTGATTTCTTTTACATTTTCTGTTTACTTGTCTTTGTAGCAATCTTTTAAGCAATATACATGCAACAATCGTACCTGCTACAGTAAATTCTCTTCCTATGTCCATGTTGTTTGTCTGTCTGTCCGTTAATATAACCTCAAAATTGCCTGACAGAAGTGTCATTATTGACACGATATTGCATCATTTCTTGTACAAGAAATTGTATGAGTTTCAAACAGCGATTGTAGGGACTAACTAATCAAAATATTATGCAATTTAGATTGTACAAGAAATTGTGCAATTTCTTGTACAGAAAATTGTATAATGTAATACAGCTTTAACAAACGAGAATCGGACACGATACCTGTGTCTGAAGTTGCAGACGATTGGCCGGCCGGCGATGATATTATTTCAGCTATTACAACCAAACATTGTTGGACAACCTCATCGGCAGGATCGGAAAGAGTGCGTTGCAAGGCAGGAAATAGTACGTCGATATAACAAAACATCTGAAACAAAACAGAATCACTTATTATCCATTTTCTACCCACAAGTCTCGTACAATATGAACCATCCTGTATAAGAAAGTTGATGTTAAAATAACCAAAACAAATGAAAATAGTTAATTGTTTAAAAAATTTTCTAATAATGTTGAAAATATTTTGAGTAATATTTCAAATAAGCAAATTACAAGCAAAAATTTAAAACATCGTTTTTTTGTTTTTTATAGAGGAATAAAAATGCGAAGAATTTTTAGCTCACTTCAAATGTTTCCAAACTCACTTCAAATGTTTCCAAATTTCATACCATTCCAAACCATTATAAAAAATAAATGACTTTTTGTTTTGTTTTGTGGAATAATGTAACAAAATTAAACAGTTTTATGTCGTTAAATACGAGTTGTTAAATTGTGGCATTTGTTTTTTAATCTAGAGCAGTGTTTCTCAAGCTTTTTTTCCTGAGGACCCCTTCCAACATTAAAAACTTACAGAGGACCAGAATGAATTGTTTTGTAGACATTTTATGTTGTATTGTTATATTTGGATGATTTCCGGAACATTATAAAAAGGCTCGGGGGACCCCTTTAGAAGTGTTCAGCAACCCCCAGGGGTCCGCGGACCACACTTTGAGAAACACTGATCTAGAAGTTAAATATAAACCGTACCTTATTGGGTAATTTAATATATAAATGGTGAATCCACCGTAAGACAGCCACTTTTGTTTGGACAGAATTATGCATTATGTGTTGCGTAAGAACATCTACAACAGATGCCAGATCCAATTGTCCTATAATGTGTTCACCTTCACCTAAACATTTAAAAGAATACACTTCACAATTCAGTGAAAATTAAATGAGATATTTCAACATAAAAATTAACTAGAATGAAAACAAAAATTACATAAAATGTGTAAAAAAAATAAGTATAAATTATATATTACCTATGACTGGTCTGACTAAATCAACCCCTTCCTGTTCGTTAACCTGAAGGGACACTAGCTTCATCAGCGTGTGGTTTACTGCCGTTGCTGTTTCCTTAATATCTGTCACTAAATTAAGGAAAAAACAAAAATCACGCACTAATTCAACTTAAAAAAATATATATTAGAAAATTAATCAAACAGTAACATCGACACTTCATGATTTGTAAATAAATTTATACTTAATCATTTTTAAATAATTATTGAACCCTAATAATTATCCACAACTTATTTAATTTGAATGTATAATTTTTATTTATGACGTTTATTAATGTCCCCTAAAACTGGGCACACATTTTTTTGCAAATAAATGTTCTTATGTACTAATCAAGAAAATGTACGATGTTAATATTAAAATTTTAAATTAAAAAAAAAGAAATGAAGGATACTTCTGCGTGAATCCACGTCATAGGCCAAACAGGGTAGAACTGCAGTAAAAATGCCGGACATGTATGGCAGCATCATGGGACCAGATAATTGAACGAATTCCTTAATCCACATGATAGCGGTAAACTACAGAATAAAATAAGGTCAAAATTTCACGAAAGCATACGTCAGGCCATGGGAAACGTTTGGGCACATTAAAATAGCCACGAAAATATCAAAGTCTACACAAAAAAATTTTATCATACCTGTAAAATCTCATCATTTTTATCTTGCGCATGATTGATCAAAATATTAATCATACTCCCAAAATCAACTCTAGATGGGTCACTTTTAATACTTCTTAGAAATTCGCCTAATACGGTGTCACACATTTTTTTAACCTCCAACATAGGATCATCCAATATCCTAAATAGACCATCGAGAAGTTCAGGAAGATGAGCTATTAAATTTATGTCCGGGACAGCGTCTAATACTGATATCCACGATATCACAAACTGACGAGCAAAAGAACTCTTCGTATAAATTCTTTCGCGTAATAAAGGCATAAAACCATCCAGGTCAAAACTCGTACTTTCTGTGACGATATCCTAAACAAACAAGATTACAATAGTTGCTCGGACCACGCGTAACTCGATTACCTTCATAAGGAGATCCAACAGTTCTGACGCATTTTTAACTGTTTGTTCGGGATCTGTCGCAATTTTACTTAAAGCGTTAAATATGTGAGAAAAATGGGGTAACACAGCTGCTCTTGCAACCTTCACCACATTATATAAGGATTCACAAGCATAGTATCGTACACGCAAATCTGCATCGCTGAAGCATGCAACGATAGGATATATCAATTCTTCTGTGTACATTGATGTATCCTAAAAGTTACATTAACTTAATTTGCAAGGTATTCATTGGTAACTAAATTTACCTTTCCTAATGCGATTGCAATAGCAGCAAGGCCTATAAGTCCCCCTTTTCGAGCATGAGCATTTTGAGAGTTGGCAAAATCTTGTCCAAGAACTTTGAGTAACCTTTTTATCTGTACTGTGTTATTAACTAATGCAAATTCCTTCACCATTCTGCGTAAAAAGAAGCAAATTACCAACTTTTCAGTTATTTGCCAAAAAAAAATTAAATACTTGTCCGAAACAACAACATTTTGCAATATGAAAGTGAACAATCATTAACAACGTCTTTTAAACATCTTCAACACCAAAACCGTTTAAATATTTAAAATAATTTGTAATAAAACTGGTAAACATAACCTACTTTTCTATTTCCAGTGCCGCTGTTTTTCGTTTTTCATACAATTTATCATGCAACGCGCGTACGCAAGCCGCACTCAGAGGTGCATAATCCTTTTCCATAGTGGTAGAATACAATTAAAATTAAATTCCACTTAATTTTTAATACAAAAACATTAAAATGTCACACTGACAGCTACAATTTTGAGGTTGACAGCGATGACAGTGACAGCAGCAGTAGTCAAAACGACGCCTACCTCTCTCCTTAGGCAATTTTTACTGGACATCGGTGAAATTATTTTTTTATACATATAAGCACAATTGAAGAGATTTTTACTAAAAGCAAAATACTTCCGCCAGTTAATACTACACAATCTAATTTTTATGTTCACATAGCAATTCAAAATCCATTTTAGTTATTAAGTTCTGTGGTTATTAAATTTTAGAAATGTAACCGTGACATCCTCACAATTATTGCCTTAGCAGTAGCACCTGTTTAATACTTCCGCTTAACACTATACCCAAATAATAATACCATTATTTAATCATTTATTTTATTGTAATCATTTGCAGATGCTGTATTTCATTCATAGAATGCTTTAAAAGTATACATTTTACTATTTGTAGTACAAACCGTAAAATATACATGGTATTTGCTCACTACTACAAACCGGAAGTATTTGTTACGTCATTCCTCATTAAATCGTAAACATGGCGTGGTGTTTTTTGGCGTCGACCTGCCATTTATAGAGCCAGTTAGCAATGTAATAATGTAATACAACAGTTATATGGGAAAGTATTTGCAACATTTTGTAATTTATATCAAGGTAATTTTAACTTATACATACTAGCGGAAATAGATCCGGTTTTTTTCTCATATAATAGTGATGGTTCAAATACAGAGTACTAACTATTTTACTTTACTTTTAACTGTTTAGTAAGATTTAAATTTGTACAATTGTTGTTGTGATTTTGTTAAGTAGTGGTAGTATGAAGTATATGTAATTTTTGCAGTGTAAAAGCTGGCGACACGTGAAACTTTATGGCTAGCGAAGAAGTTTCAATATTGGGGGCAATGGATTGGAAAGGGGAGCAACCCCAAGTCTAGTGGCCAAGGGTCATGCAGTCTGGATCAGGCCGATATATTAATTCGGTATCTGATATCATCGGAACTGACGAAATTGAGTTTTTGCTTGACGATATTAGAGACCTGGAGCCGACAAACGTCAGACCTGAAGATATTCAGGTAGATTAGAAAAGTAGACTATTTTAATGTGTTATTTGTAATTTGTTTATCTTTTAGTAGTAAAGTTAAGTTTGGTTTTGTTATATTTTATATTATATATTGTTGGTTTTGTTCTTTTGTAAGTAGCATCATTTATATTTTATTTTTTGTATTTTTCGTAAACCGTAGTTCAATAAACGTAATCGTATATTATTTGTTTTTTTTTTTATTTTTATCCTATGTGGAATAGTTTAAATGAATAATGCAATATTTAGGTGTAAAGTGGTGGATGTATTATTCTACAATGCATGCTGTGTTGATGTAAGTATTTGATTTTGAGTTTATATCATTTAATAGTACAGTTTTCGTCACTTATAACAAAAATGATATATACATTTGGACAACAAATACAAAAATCCTTGTGTTTGCCATTATATCAGTGTTTTTTATGAATTAAAACAACAAATATTTAAATAATTATGATGAAAATAATGATGTGCAGCAGATCAAATTTATATTAGTTTAAATTTTACCTAAATAAATACAAAGTTTTAATTAAGTATAATAGAAATTTAGAGGTAGAGTACCATGTATTACTTATGTATTGTAGATTTTAATCTGTTTTGTATCAAACTTCTTAAAAAAATCTGATAAAACTCATATTTTCAGTGAGTCAAGTTAAACGATTGAAAAACTATTATTTTGAGCCACAATTAAAGGTATAAAATTAAAGAATTTGCATAAGTATTTTTACTTACAAATACTTGAGAATTTTGCTAAATGCAAAGTCAAATATTTTGCTTTATATTATTTTATCTCATTTAATATATATTTTAACTTAAAGGAGTTATAAGTGAGTTCAACTGTATTAATTTTTAATTAAAATATGAAGAAAATACAATTTTAACAGAATGTTTGAAAAACATTTTGTTGAAATTATATATTGTTGTTTTTTTTTACTGATATCAGTTATTGTAATCAGGAAAATTACATTTTTTTTTTCTTGTAAACGTAATTCTTGATTGGAAAAATCCCAATTAAGAGCACAAACAAAACTTTAATTCGTAGTTGTGTGGATTTTCAAGAAAAAGGCATGTCGGTATTGGTGTTTTGTTTTTATTATTGAACCGGTCGAGTGTTGCAGTTCTCAATTTATTAGTATCTATGTCCCTAAGTGTTAAATGTCCGTGTTCCAGGAACCGGATGGTATGAGTTGTGTGTTGCAGGACTTTGAGATAGCCGGCAGCAGGACGGGGGCCTTGAGTGCGGACTGTGCGGGCGGCTGCGAGTGCGAAACCCCCATAGGGACCATTAACTCGTGGGACTCGCACTCTCACTACCGCCAACGCGCCGCCTCACCCGATCTGTCACTTTATTCCGGCGTCATCGTGTACTGCGACCACACTCATCTTAAGTCACCTACAGGACTTGTCAGGGTCTTACTTGTCGTAAGTATATTTCTATACATTTTTTAAAACTACAGACAGACAGAAGTTGCTTGTTGTATTTATAAATATGACTATTAACACACTGTGTATAAATTATTGGCTATACTTACAAGCAGGGCTTTTCGGAGTAAATGTGAGGCCAGGGGTAAACAATGTTTTTGAAGCCCTTCAAGATTAAAAACTATAAGGGAAAAATATAAAATGTTAATGGTCGTTCGATGATATAAGTTATAAAACTGTTACTTCAACTACATAAATATTATGTATTTTTTTCTAACAGATCAAGTTAAAAATGTAGGCCCCTAAAACTGGGAGGCCCGGGGCATATGCCCCTCTTGCCCCCCCTCTGATAAGACCTGCTTACACCCTTTTTGGCTGATTAGTTACATATGTACATAAATAAATTAATATGGTTTGTATAAAAAGCTTTAATCATCTGGGAATAAAATAAACCTTATTTTTGATTGCATTTAAAAAAAGAACTTTCTAATGGCTTTTAAATTATGTGTTTAAAAATATGGTATGCTATCTGTTATCTCAAAAACAATTGAATAAAGTGGAAGAAGTTAAACAATTGAGGAGTTCTGATTAAAACACTGTCTGTATGTGAAACGATCGTACTCAACATTTTTTGGCTCCACTATAGTTTGCTTTTGTTTTTTAAATTACAGATATCTACAGTGGCATGTTTAACATGTCTGTGTACCTCAGGAACAGTAAAAGTAGGCCTGTTCATGTTGCCATTAGTAGGTCGTCTCCGTCTTATGATGTTCGTAACTTTGCTCAGCTTATTCGTCACCTGCCTATTATTATTTCTTGACATTTCTCACACCATTTACTTATTTTCGTTCAATTGGGGTAAACTGGTAAGTAATAATATTTTTAAGTTCTTCAAGAATTAACAAATTAAAATGTTTTAGAATGCGTACTTCTATTTGGGGCTTAGTGGACTGTTCCTTTTAGCTTCATCACTTATATTTCATATGATATTTCTATCAGAAGCCTTTTATTGGGTCCCTAAATGGACAAAACATCAACTTTTAGTTACTGGAGTAAGTAAAAAACAAATGCTATTTGAGTACTGTTATTCTTATTTCATAACTATTTTTTGTTAATTTACTCCAAGTCACGAAGAGATAATAAGGAAAACAATAAAGGGATATAAAAACTTTCTTTTTTATTAATTTTTTGAAAAGTTCGAGATATCTGAAATTACATAATGATTTGAATTCAGCTCAAAACCTTGCAAATTTTTGCCAATTTAATTGACTTTATATACAGGGTGTCCCAGTTATCGTATACAGCATGAGGAACATGTACACGTTATAATTTACATTTGATAGTAACTGAAGAATCATAAATTATTATAAAATGTGAAAAATATCTTAAATAATTGAAGTTTTCTTTTTTTTTGTGTTTAATTAAGTACAGCTAGCTTATTTATGTGATGTTTTATTTTTTTTTTAATGGCCCCTTGGATTAAATTAAATAAATACAATAATATTGTAATAACTTACTTATTTTTAAAGATAAATCTAACAATCGAAATATCAATGAAACAAGAAAAAAAAAATTAAGGTGTCATAGCCAACTACAACCCATATTTAAAATAAGAAAGTTAATATTAAAATAACAAATATATATGAAGTTAGGTAAAATTTATTAACAAATTTCAAGTCTACATAGAAAATAATATTTAAAAATATTTTGAATGATTTCAAATAAGTAAGTTATAAATAAAAATTTAAAATGTATTATTTCTTTGTCAATAGCACAAAAACTAATAATTCTTTTCACAGAATAGTTGCTCTTTAATCAGGTCATTTTGACCCATTTAACCAACTCTGTATCTCTTACCGTTTACGAGATCCCCATGCTGTTTTCCGAATGTTTGCACCCTTCAATTGTTTTTTAAGAGCTCTCATGTTTGTTTATTATACATTTGCATTACAATATATTAACCCATTATATGTTTTTAGTGTCTGGGCTATGTGTGTTGTGTAGAATCAATAATCATAGCTGTTATACAAAAGTGCACAAAACCACCTTATCAACCTGTGGCTGAAGATCCGAGCCTGAACCTACAAGAACGGCAAGCTTCAGCACAAAATTCTCCCGAACATAGGTTAAACCAAACAACGCACAATTATAAACCAATAGTAGTAAATTATCAACTAGCCGTTGCATCAACGTCCCAACAAGAAACAAATAATTATCTGGATGACATTCAACCTTGTTCTTCGAAAAGTGCGGAACGATATCAGGTTGCATGATAGTGAACACCCTTTAGCAGGACTTAAAAATTTGCCTTGTAGCAGGTTGTAGTTACCATTATGAATGCTTGCACATAGTATTGAATTAACATATGAAATGTGTGTGTAACAACTCGCCTGATTATTAGCTTCTGAGCTAAAAGCCACGGTCTTTAGGCCTAACATTTATTGTGTTGCTGACGTTGTGCAAAAATGGCTCATGGTTCTAGATTTTTTTCGTACAGGCACAATGTCTACAGTGCCTAAAGCTTAATCTGGCATCGTAAACCAATACAGTCAAACTTGATTTTAAAAAAACTTCAAGACAATTGTTAAACTCATTATAACACATTTTTAAAACTAGGTAGCATCGAAAGATTTATTTTTATTGCTTGATTAGTTACAGCAATGGTTTCCAACCTGTGGGTTGCGTCCCCCTAGGGGGGCGCGAGACTATTGCAAGGGAGGTGCGCAGCTGTTACCAAAATCATTTTCTAATACAAACAAACAAAAAGAACTTTATTTATACAGGATATGGTATATTGTTTTGTAGCCCATTAAATAATAATTATTATATCAAGACATTAATTAGATTGTTACGAAAAGGGAGGAGGGCGCAAATTTTTTTTATGAAAAAAGGGGGCGGAGGTACAAAAAGGTTGGAAACCACTGAGTTACAGTGTAACTCTAATTGTTACCTACTAACTCATCAACTCTGACCAACAGCTCAAATGATGAACACACTTAGAACATTCTAGAAGCCGCCTCTAGTTGCCTCTCTCTATCTTTCTCTTGTTTTTCTTGAATCTACCTGCAAAATTTGACCATCATTGCAATACTGTAAGATACATCTAAAAAAAAAAAACAGATTTACAACAAAAAATAAGACAGTTTATTACAACAGTTAATTATTTAATGTAAGTGAACCAATTATTCTTGGTTCTTATTATTTAAACATCAGTACTGAATTAATTTCTTCACTGATATAATTCAATTTCAATATTTTTTAAAATCTAAAATGATTTAATTATGTTTAAAAAAAAACTTTTTTTCCTTTTGTTGCTTTAATATACATAGTAAATTTCTAACAACCTCTTAACAATTTAAGATTCAACAACAAAAATTCAGCATGAGTATAAAGTGTAAAACCCTCTAAAATGTTCTTGATATGAAGCTATATCACTGTCTTGAATGTTGTTATGGTCAAGTTTAACTGCATTAATATTCAAATTCTTGTATTCCTTTGCTTATTTTACATCTATTTATTATTTTTAAAATGTCTAATTATGTTTCATATCATGTGTTTCAAAGAAATTTGTTATGTGTAAGTTTAAAACTGGATGTGTAAAATAATTATTAATAATTGTTAATATACCTATATTAAACATTCTTTGCGTAATAAAAACTTTTTAAAGACTAACTGCAGGTAATGTAAGATGCACAAAAATGCTTATTATTATTCTCTGAAAACTTAAAAATGTTGAAAATTAATAAAGCAGATTTTAATTTATAGTTCTGTTAACTGTTTTCTGATTTACGTAATTGAAAACATGTGTAACAGCTTTATATTGTAATTATATTAAGATTGTTGGTTTTGTTACTTATAATAACACAGTTGTGTTTAATTTTTGCTAGAACAACACAGCTATCAGAATCTGTCATATATTACTAGGGTTGCCAGATTTGTGAATATCATAGCAAGAGGGGGGGGATCTGTGCCCTGTTCAAGTCCGAAGTAAGGACTGAGATTTTTAAAAAATTGTAAAAGTATTTTCAATCAGGATGACAATCCTTTAGGGGCGCGATTTCTCTCTTTTCGGGACCCAGGGATTTGAGGCCCCAAACCGGAACAACCCCTGAAAACGGGGATGTCTGGCAACCTTATATATTACTTATGAGCACTCTATCTGTGCTTCAATTATAATGTTTGTATGTGGCAGTCTAGGTTTCATAATGATTAACATGAAAATCGTTTCAACGAAAACTAAGAATAAAATTGCTTTTAACGTCGTTCAAAGAATTCAGTGTTTTTTATCAACACTGTAAAACACAAATTACTTAGGTTTTATCGATGAATGTATTTAATATATTATGTTAATACTAATACTAATTATTTCTTAGTTTTAATTGAAATTTCAAACTGGATTAGTCTTCGATGTTCAGCTTTATACCTCAATTTTCAAGTGAAATGCTTGAAATTTTGTACCTGTTTTACAATTATTTTTAAGTGATTTTATTATTTGAAAAATGTCGTTTACGTGAATGTTCTGATAAGAAACGGTGCATTGAAATACATTATATAGACTAAGCTGTATATAATAAAAGTAACCGATCCATGATAAAATCATATATTTTTTATTTTTACAAGACGTCATGTAGATATTATCATTTATGTGTTTCTGGCCGGTCATGAAATACTGCCAAAGTTGCTAAAACAATAATTCACTTTTCAAGGCCAACCATGTACTTATGAAGTTATTATTTTAGTAGACAATCAGTTTATGCAATATAATTACGAATATGTATTTCACAAATTATTTAACTGTATATCAAATAGAGATAGAATTTGTCTTCTTTTTGTGTGGTTTTGTACATAAATTTTATATGAATACATTTACTTTTTTTACTGCTTTTACAACCTGCCATTTGCCCACAGTAACAGGAATATTTACCAAAAGTTAATTCAAAGATTAAAAAGTTTTGGCATAATTGCAACAAATTATTTTTTCCTTGAATATTAAATAGCAGTTGTATTTTGATTGACAAATAATTTGATTACCTTAAAGTAAATAATTTTTCCCAACCATATAATTTTATTCTCTATACTACACCTTTCTAGTTTCATTCAATATTATTCACTAATTAAAAAATATTTGGTGGTAAAATAATCAGCTTGTTAATCTTAACAACCTACATTTTTACACTGATTGTTATTTTTATATAATTTAACTGATAATAATCAGTAAGTGTACTATGCACTTAAAGAAAAATTTGTTACCTAAACCAATGAATTTGTGATATTTTACCACTGTTATCAATTATCAGTAACATTTAACAATACTATCAACAACAATCCATATATGTCACATTTAATTATCAAAACAAATTCCTTAATTTATATTTTTAAAATTATTTATCAATACTCTACTGTAATTTAGTTAATTTATCAATTGTTGTATTAACAAAAGAATTATAATTAAATAATTCATATTTAATTAACTAATTATATTTGCTCCAAATCAAAAATTTTGTTTTTGTGTGTAAAATTTATTTGGTGTTAAAACTATTCTATAACAATGGCTGAAAGAAGACTTGGCGTTATAAAGCGAAGAAAGACACAGATGTTTTTTCATTCTGTGATACCAGTAAAAAAAACTCATGATGAGGTGATAAAGGAAAAACTCGAAACAGGAAAATTTTTATTTACGATCACAGGTATAATTAAATTAGTTGGAAATGTAAGTTTTATATCTCGTTTATCTAAATCAAAATATATTGCTTAAATTTTCTTTGGGTATATTTCAGCTTCTTCTTTTAGTATCAGTAGCATTGTTTGTAAGTTCTACCATATGTGAGGATACCCCAGACTGGTATACGTATTTATTTCCTGTGGCCGCAGGTGCCACAATAATTATTTCGTTTACATTATACTTCGTTTTTTCCCTTGGGCTCACAGTGAAAGACCCAGGGTGGTGGGTCAGATTGGTATGTAATATTTAATAAATTTTTGTGAATAATATGGCAATCTATAATTTAGGATATCTTTGTAAATCTGGGCATAGCAATCTTTACTATTGTTGTAACAATTATGTCAGAATACGAGTGTCATTCAGCTAAAAAAATTCACACAATACCAGGTGTAAGTATAACGTACAAAGATTGTTCTATATTAAATTTAAAATCTGCACTAATGATTATCATAAATTTCAGCCCATTGCATTAGCTGGTGCATCGGTTTTAATAATTGGGTGTGCAGGACTTTTTCTTTTGTATCGGTATAGAGAAGATGAGGAAGATCCAAGGTTTCATACTGTAACAGCACCATCATCAATTCCTGATCCTCGAAAATCAGTTTTTGCGTAGAGTGCTTACTTTTAATGTATAGTTTATTTAAGTTTTAAGTAAATCTATTTTTTATGTTTATTACATTTCCAATTTTATATACTGCAATATATGTTTAAATTTTTGTACATCAATATTTTTATTTAATTGTTAATTTCAATAAACCCAAACAGTGTAACTTTGTTTTTATTAAATTTATTTTTTATTACATCAATATTTATTTACTTATTCATTTCATACTTTTAAAAAATTCCAAAAGTAAGAGAAGTTGACAATCCCTGGATGTATACCAGTGATTCCCAAAGTGGTCTATATCTACCCCCAGGGGTCGACGACGACCTGCAAGGGGTCCATGTCAGCGGAAAAAAAATTGGAGGTCCGTGAAATGAAAATGGGGGTTCAACGATAGTGGATCTCATATAAGCAGGTCGTGACTTTAATTTTGGCATTCCATGAATGGAATAATCCACATACACAGATAGTACCCATTTACTTACATAATACTACCTTATAATATAAAGACATACAGGGTGTAGACTCGGATCACGCAACATAGCAATTTCAATGGTAAAATTTTAAAAGTCGAATTCTTGCTCCGCTAATTATTTTAGAAAAAAAGTGCAAATACGTTTTTTGTAGAGAAAAAAATTCTGTATCCATAAATGTAATCAATATTACTTTTTCGTTTTCCAAAAATAGAAAAATAAGCAAATTAAAAAACGCGTTTTCGCGAAAATCTGTAGTGCCTTGGAATTATGCTACGACAACTGCCCATCTTACTAACACTTACTGTCACTTTGACGTTTGAAGTTTATTCTTAATTATCATTTTTATTATATCTTGCAATGAAAACATAACTAATTGTGTAAAATAAATGTTTGATAAAATATAAAGGATAATTAAGAATGAATTTCGCGTCAAAGTGACAGTATAAGTGACATTAGGCTGGGCAGTTGTCATACCATAATTCCAAGGCACTACAGATTTCTGTCCAAACGCGTTTTTTAATTTGCATAATTTTCAGTTATTGGAAAATGAAAAAGTAATATTGATTACATTTATGGATACAGAATTTTTTTCTCTACAAAAAACGTATTTGCACTTTTTTTCTAAAATAATTAGCGGAGCAAGAATTCGACTTTTAAAATTTTACCATTGAAATCGCTATGTTGCGTGATCCGAGTCTACACCCTGTATAACTATCTACATAAATTATAAAAGTACCTATGAGGTAAAATTTTTTAAAACATAAATGTTCATGAAATTATATTACAATTTAAGTCATTAGGTATATTTTCTGATATATGAAACTGTTTAAGAATTATTATAAACTAGCAGTTGCCCGCAGCTCTGCCCACGTACTTTTTTATTTTCTCTGCGTATAAGTTTTTATTTTGTAAAAAAAAAAAGAAAAGTTGATGAATTTGCAAAAATCAATATCAGGTAAGCAGGGGGTCTACCCAAAACCGAAAAACATGGCAAGTGGTCTACATCATGTCTACATCTACAAGACAAAAAAGTTTGGGGACCTCTGATGGATACAAATTAATTGTTTGAGAGCTCCTGTTTTGTTGTGGTGAGCACATGTTATAATTATTATTAATGTTTAACCTGCCAATTAGAATAGTGTAAAGAAGTAAAAAAGTATTAAATTTTACCCAAAAGCCATAGTAGATTATTATTTCTCATCATGTCAAAGTGTCGCATTGATGATATAGTTTTTGACGAAGATTCTCCCAGACCAGCAATATGTAAGGTTATTTTTAATAAAAACTTACTTTTGGTGAGACAATTTAAATTGTAGTAACATTCGAAAATGGTGTCATACAACCAGGTCAAGAAAGCAATCTTTCATGCGAAATGTATAAATGTTCGAAATCAAAGAAGTACGCTGTTGCGGTAGCTTCTGATAAGATGTTGTATACCGGCATGACGAATCGAGAAGAAGACCTGTGTAATAGTTTCCTAGCAATAAGGGATAAAAGAACCAATAAGGTGAAGTACCCATATTCATAAGTTATCATCTTTGTTATAATTATTGTTACAGTTAAGATTAATAGCTGTAGATTATCTAACACTGTGCCCTGTTGTGTTAGATGAACAAGATTCCTTAAATAAATCTAGTACGTCTAAATCCGTATTAGAACTACAAAAGGAATTTGGTTCAAAACGTGTTAAACGAAGATTGGAACTACAAGACAAATTAAATATGGATATTGATAATGTGCGAGAAGAGTTGGAAGACACCGTCAAAGGTACTTTCAGGTAATTACACGTTTAAGTATTTTTTTAACATTTTAATTTGTATTAGATGTTACCATTGATGAAACCGAAATGGTAAAATCAGAATGTGGGAACGATCACGTACCTCCAATTGATAGAAGAGCTACCACTGTTGAAAATGTGTATGTTTTAAAGAAAATTGTCCCTAAAAATGTCATTGGGGCTTTAAGTAACTGTCTTAGTGTCTTAGAAGAAGAACGTTTTAAATCCAGGTTGGTATTTGAATCTATTCTTAAAGAAAATAAACTATTTATATTTATTGTAGTCTAACGCCATTCGTACAGAAAATCATGTCAAATTTAAAATCAGGTGACAGTTACAGTGTTAAATGTGCATTGTTGTTGTATATTGATAGTTTATTCAAATTCCTAGCTACCCCGATAAAAACTATAGCCACAAAAAAGTACAATGCATGTACATTTTGTCAAGAACTGGGTTCACATATTATAGCAAAATTTACTACGCCAGCAGAGCGAGGACCGTAAGTTCCAATACCCAGCTTCATTTTAAAGGAATTTATACAAATTATTGCAGATTACGTCCGAATTCGATGAGAGATAAATCTATTTGTTACATCTTGGTGGTATCTATGATAGTATCGGATTATACACTGGATATTGGGTTAATATCTAAAGAAATAAAAATCGGAGTTAAAAAATTACAAGAGATCTGCAGAGTATTAGCCTTCACTCCCACAAATACAAAGGATAAATTGGTTATGACTTTGAAGTTGCCTTTGCCAGCACCTGTGTCCACTGCACCGACACCGAGGGGAAAGTCGCGAAAAAACTAATTTATTTTATTAATTAAAAAGAAAAAGACAGTATAGTTTGTAAAACAATGTATTTAACATGAAATAAAATGTTGTTAATATATTTTATAACTTAAACCTTCTGGCGTTTAAAACTTCTTTTCTTTTGTGTTGCTTAACCGATGCGTAGTCTTTAATTTGGGATTTGACCTGTTCTTCGAGTTTTGTGAAGAACGCCGTAGACGACTTCAGTTTTTTGGTACTGTGAATTTCATCCAACTGCAAAAAAAAATAATATGAGTGCAATAATGCATGTTGAATGCTTAAAATGTACAGGGTGGACCAAATTCGAATGTTTTACTGGGTATCCCGGTTAACATAACAGTTGGCAAAAATCTGATATCTTTTTTGAAGAAAAAAACGCCCATGTAATCATTTTTTTATAACGCTTTCAATTTTGGCACTGCAGACGAAAAATTAAATTTCATCGTTTTTTAAAATTTACTATAAATTCTTTATTTATAAACACAAGTTTTTTAATAACACTTTTACACTTAATTTAAAAACAATTAAAATAGTTTTCAACTACCTTGACTTTTGAGATACATTTAAAAATATAAAAGTTTACTCCATATCTCGAAAGTCGAAATGGCTAAAAAAATTACTTTTGTTTTCCAATTAAGCATAAAAATCTGTATGAAAAACCTATCTAACATTTTGTTCTAATTTAATAAACAGAGAAGTTAAAGCAAATTTTCAAAAATGATGAAATTTCATTTTTCGTCTGTAGTGCCAAAATGGAATCTGATAGAAAAAATCTGATTACATGGGCGTTCTTTTCTCAATAAAATAGCCCAAGAGTCCGAAATCAGATTTTCGCTATCTATTGCGGTATCCGAGATACCCTCTAAAACATTCGATTTTGGTCCACCCTGTATGTTTTTCATAAGCTAAAAAAATGCTTTTTCATTTAAGTCATAGCCCACAAGGGTTTCTATTTACAAAATTTAAGTTTACTTAATATCTCAAAAGTCGAGGTTGTTAAAAAAAATTAAAATATTTTTTAAATTAAGCAAAACTTTTTATAAAACAGCTATGGAACATTTAGTTCTATTTTTATAAACAAAGTTTTTGCAGTAAATTTTCGTCTAGTGTCAAAATGGAAAGTGATATAAGAAATCTGATAAGACTTGTTTATCTCAAAGAAATAACCCAAGAGACCGACATCAGATTTTCATCAACTATTGTGGTAACCGAGATACTCCGTAAAAAATTCGAATTCGGTCCACCCTGTACTGTAAAAAAAAATTAATTCTCTTACCTTGTCAATGTTTGAATCTTTAGTAAGTTGCTCTAACGTTTTCTTGACATTTTGCTTGCTATACTTGTTTCCTAAACCTGGTTTTAATTTATTAATAACGTTTACTTCTTTTTGCTTATTTTTAGAATGCTTTCTTTGATTCTGTTTTTTCATTCTCCTCTCTCGTTTCTTATCTGTATCTGTGCGTTCGCTTTTGCCTGAAATTCATTCAAGAATGTAAATAACCTACATAGCTGTGTTAATAATTAATCTTACCAATAACGTCTCCCTTGGGTTTTTCTTTGATTTCTTCGGGAGCTAACAGAGCAGCATTGCTAGCACTAACCGGGGCAACTTCTTCCATATTTATAGCAGGCAAATTACTAATAACTCTAAGCTCGGGAGCCCTAGGTTTAGGTGTGAAGTGGAAGTTCGACAAGGCGTCTAGTTTCGTAAACAAACTTTCCATTAGCTTTTTCACCTCTTTATGTAACGGTGGATCTTCTTTTTCTACTGGCTCACTACTTAGAGCCTCTTTCTGTTGAACGTATTCCTTTTCGTAGATTTGCGCTAGAGATTCTTTGCTCTTTTCTTGATCCAAAAGCAATTTTTTCTTATATTCCATTGGAGTCTCTACAGTTTTCTTTTTTCGTTGGACATCATCGTACGCTTTGTCTTTTATTCGCTGACGAATTACATCTTCCAGTAAAAGAGTTGTTTCTTCTGTTATAACTGGAGCTAAAATATAATAAAAAAATTATATCAAAAAGTTTACGCTTGGACACTTATGAATTTTATTCCGTCACATTATAAGCTTACCTGGCCTAGAACCGATGTCAAACTCCACAATTTCTTCAAGTAACGAGTTTAGTGGTCGATTTGCTGCAGTAACTTCCCCTTTAAGTTGCCACGATTTTTCTTGAACTGCTTTATCTTCAATCTGATCGATTGTTTTTTTAATCCTTTCTTCTCTTAACTGCAAATTCGATTTAACAATCGGTTCCTCAGATGAACCTATTCCAGTATCGTGGGACTCCGAGTCGGGTTCTTCTTCGTAATTCGAATCCACAAAAGGTTTTCTAAAAAAGTCTTTAAATCTAGGATTTTTTAATTTATCGTCTTCTTCGCTGTCATCGTAATATTCGCCAGCAAATAAGTCAACATTCTCTTCTGAATCCGAGTCTTCTGATTTTTGATTTTTGACTTTAGGTGGGTCCTTCTCTAGTGTCTTAAGGAAATTTTCCATTTCATTTAACTTGAAAAACTCGTCATCGACGATTGAAGGTTTTACTTTGAAATTGTTCGTTTCTTCCAAGTCACTTCCATCTGGCATTTCTTCATCGGAAAACTCAACACTTTCATCAGTTTCATTTCCTTTAGCTTCGTCATAATTATTTATTTTAACATTCTCGTCATTGGAATTCGTTTCTAAATCACCTTTAGCGTTATCGTCGTTTTCCACTTCTTCAGATTTAGTCTCAATATTTTGTAAATTCTGAAATACTAATTTATCTTTGCTGTTGGAATATTTTTCAATATTTACAACCAACGTGTTAAAGACATCGTCATTTTGCAGTTCTAGCTGTTGCCATATTTGTTCAGTATCAAATTGTTGCACAATTAACTCTGGCAATGCTTGTGATCTAGCAAGATGTTGTTCAGTTTTAGTAAAATCATAAGTTTGTTTTAAAAATCCCTTAATGTCTTTCGGTAAATTATGATCAGTACTAAAAAAAAAAGAATTATATGATGACTACAGCAAACATTTGCACTTAATTACCTTAAAAACGCATCCGATTTACTGCAAATTTCTTCTACGTTTTCTAAACTTTTTTCTATAAAGATAGAAATTGAATCCATTACAATTAAAATTCATACACGTGATTATAAAGTTATTTGTGGTTATGTTTCATAAACACGTTTTGACAGTTTATCGCAGGATCTAATTCTTACGGTATCAAGTCTCTTTAATAGATATCGATTAAAGGCACTATTTATTTTAAAAAATCTCGTTTAGTACGTTGATTATTACAAATTTTAGCTGTATACTTGAACAGAATTTTAAAAACATTCTATTTTACATCTTAAAGTAAACGTAATGAGATTTCATCCCTATTTGTTTACATATATCTAAGTTTGTTGAGAAGCAGTCGTTGGTAAACCTATGTACAATAATTATCACATTTTAGTTATTAATTTTTTGTTTATGTTAACACATCAACGCGATAACCTTTCGTAAGACCACAGATTTATCTCCAAAAAAGCAAATGAGTACGATTGTGGCCCGGCTGGTAGCTGTTCGATCGGCAAAAAGCGCACAGAACGTTAACTTTCTCCCAGAAGGACGTTCTCTAACCCTGTCTAACACTTCTTTAAATCCAACGAAGGTGAAACGAAATATGGTACGTAAAATCTAAGTAAAAAAACAATTCATTTCAGTACAAAACCTAGGTAGTAATTATTGATAACAATAAACACCTGCAAAACAGTCAACAGGTGCTTCAGTTTATGTATTTGTTGAATGGAGTGCCTTAGTGTTCATGTACTATTTAATTTTTGTGTGAGACTGTTAAGTAAGTGTTTGTGTTGCATATTAAAGCATGCAAATCTTGATCTTCCATATTTCTTTTGTGTAGGCTGCAAAACTAACAGCGGAAGAACGCCAACAGGTTCTAAATCCTCTTTTACAAAGTGGATGGTCAGTTGTCAAAGATCGTGATGCCATTTACAAAGAATATTTGTTTTCCAATTTTAACCAGGTAGATATGGTTATTGGTAGCATTAAAATAGGTTGAAAATTTCACATTTTAGGCCTTTGGTTTTATGAGCCGTATTGCATTGCTTGCTGAAAAGATGGACCACCATCCCGAATGGTTCAACGTGTACAATAAAGTACAAGTTACGTTAGCTTCCCACGATGTAAGTGGCATCAGCAATCGTGATATTAAGATGGCGAACTTCATGGAACAAACAGCTAAGTCGGTATCGTCTTAATTTGGAATCACAATGAAACGCAATTTCAAAACAATAATACAAAGCAGTCATGTTAAGGTTGTCCCATTTTTATTATATTAGAGTTGTTATCTTTTAAATTTTTACATGTTTATTTGTTAATTTAAAGTTGTTGAAGTCATACTATTTATAATAAGTGTTAATTGGTTGTTTACTTAAAAGTGAATAAAGATCTTTAATTACCATCATTATTGCATGTAAATATGTATTTTAAAAATAAATTTTATTTCATATTCAGGTTTATTCAAACATTAAAGCATAACATTCATTTAAAATATAGGAAGTATGTCTGTAAGTACGTTCGGGTAAAAGTAATTGGGGTCATTATTATGTATAGAGTTCTACACCTAACAGTAGGAGGACTCGTGACTAAATAAATAAAATATAAAAATATACAGGGTGTTTCTTAAATATTGCGAAACAATTCGGGAGTTAATTCCTTATCGAAAATTAAGAGGGGGCTTTTATATAAATTTTTTCCCTTAGACGTCTTCTTTCGGAGTTACAACTCTCTAAAATGGAGCAGTAAAATTGGGTTTTAATTTTATTTCTCAAATTTGGATAAATGTAGGAGAATGATATTTGGTACATGTTTTGTACTTATTAAAAGGTTTCCCATAGTTATATCTTTATTCATCTCTTACCTTCACAAGGGGCTGAAAAGGGCGACCCCTGTTTTTTTTTTTTATCAGATAAGGAATTACCTCCTGAATTTTTTCGCAATATTTAAGAAACACCCTGTATATATTACTCAATATGGAAACTAAAAGTTGCTTGAAAATAATACTTTCCTCATGCAAATCATGAATGTGTACAAAATATTACAGAATGCTAAAAAAATGTTAAAAAAAAATTATTTAAATTTTAAGTCGTTTTTAAATGTATATTTTCTGTAGTTCAACATAGATGGCGCAATTTTTCAAATATTATGCGTGAAACTGTATAATATTAGTAAACTACACTGTAGATGGCGCTACTATATGAGAACTATGACTAATATCGCTTTATATGGTATGTATCGTATCTGATACAATATGCGGTAAGGGGTTAAATAACCGTTTTAATAAATAGGTCTTATTTCATTACCAATAACTAGGTATTAATAATCTTTTATTTGTTGGCATAAAAGCAATAAAAACATGCTAATGTCTATTTACATACAGGTGTAACAATTTTCCTTGTGTAAATCGTTATGGTTTACTAATCTCAAGGGCATATCTGATTGGAGATTTACCAGTTAATAATTTAATCTATTATTTTATCTCGTAATTGCATTTATTACTAATCAATATGAATAAATACGTGTCGCTTAACATGTCGATTTCTTTGAATAATGGAAGGAAAAATGTATAAAGCACAAAAAATAAGCACAAATTCAATTTTAATAATGTATTATCACATAACGTTACATTATTTAATATAAAGCACCAACAATAATTTTAAAATATATATAAACAGTTTGATTATTAAAAATATTGATTTTTGTTAATTCTTCAAAACTTAATGGCAAAAAACCTAAAGTACTTTAAAAATGCTTTAAGTATACGTTATATAAATAGCACCTAAGCGGTCTTAAGTTCTACTTTAAAATTAATTAATTTAATCACTAGATGGAAATACTGTTGAGGAATTGGGAAAATTTAAAGTTATGACTTTTTTATAATTTCTTTTCAACACTTCGTATAGTTCTAAGCTATGCTCCATATCTCGTGTTTCACAGACGACTGTTACCTGGATCATAATTTTTTTTTTACATTGTAATTCAAAATTTAAAGTAGAGACATAATACACACCTCAACACTAAATACGTCGGATGCCACCCAGGCTCGTTCGTGGACTATATCTTTAATAGAAACTCCGTAGGAAGCAATAAGTCGACATAATTCCGCGATCCCTCCTGGACGATCGCTTACTGTTATGGCTACTTTAACTAAACGACCTTCGGCTGCTAAACCCCTTTCTAAACAACGGCCTAATATTGTTGTATCGATATTACCACCACAAAGGTTTAAAACCACCCTGCAAATATTTTTTTAAATTGCTTAACATGTTAAGTCAACTCTACTTTTATGCAAAAGTTTAGGTATTCTTTATACAAACAGTTTTTTGAAGAACTATTAGTTTTTTTATAAAATCAAATCTCATGAAAACAGTTGGTGCATAACTTTATTGTCTAATAGGACTCTTATTTTTTTAAATTGCTAAACATGTTAAGTCAACTCTACTTCTATGCAAAAGTTTAGGTATTCTTTATAAAAACAGTTTTTTAAAGAACTACTAGTTTTTTTTACAAAATCAAATCTAATGGAAACAGTTTATGCATAACTTTATTGTCTAACTGGACTCTTATTTTTTAAAATTGCTAAACATGTTAAGTCAACTCTACTTCTATGCAAAAGTTTAGGTATTCTTATACAAACAGTTTTTTAAAGAACTACTAGTTTTTTTTTACAAAATCAAATTTAATGGAAACAGTTTATGCATAACTTTATTGTCTAACTGGACTCGCATTTTTTTAAATTGCTAAACATGTTAAGTCAACTCTACTTCTATGCAAAAGTTTAGGTATTCTTTATAGAAACAGTTTTTTAAAGAACTACTAGTTTTTTTTATAAAATCAAATCTCATGGAAACAGTTTACGCCTAACTTTATTGTCCAATAGGACTCTTACCTAAACTTTTGCACATGGAAGTATACGTTATAGTAGTAAAATATTTGCAAACCTTTTTCCTTTTAGTTCATTTAGTTGTCCTGCGAGTATAGCCGCTAGTCCAGCTGCCCCTGCCCCTTCGACAACACATTTTTCTAATTCCACTAGTCTTAAGATCGCAATAGCAATCCATTCTTCTTTAACGACAACCTGCACATTGATATTTACGAATTTACAAAAGTGTCCTGTGCTATTTCATCATTAAAAGGAGAGTTTTGTAAAAACCCTTTTAAGAGTTTTTAAAACATGTTATAGCTTACCATTTTATCAACCAGAGTTCGAGCGGTTTCAAATGCATTGAAACCAACCATCGGGACAGCCAAACCGTCAGCTAAAGTAGACTCGCTCTGTACGTAAACTGGATTACCGGACTGTAAAGCCTTGGAAAAACTTGGACATCTCTCTGATTCGACGCCCTGTAAATATCAAAGAAAATATTTAATGATATTTAAAAAGTATAAATCGACTCCCTTAAAAATGAAAGTTAAATAGGCTTTAATTAGTGTTTACATGTAAACCGACCACTATTTGTACATTTGGATGTAATGTTTTAATAGCCAAAGCCATCCCGGCCATTAATCCACCCCCACCGGTTGGAATTACAACAGCATCTATGTCTGAAACCTGCTCAACGATTTCCAAACCCAGCGTTCCTTGACCGGCCATTATGTGAGGATGATCATAGCTGTAAACAGTAAACTAAAAATCTTAATTTCAAATCACATACTACCTGTTACCCATTAATATAAACAAGTTTCTTTTCTTTAGCCAAACGTAAGGCATTTTTTTTCGATTCTCCCATGTCTTTCCCATACACGACCACATTGGCATTATATTTTCTGCACTTCTGTATCTTCATCAAGGGTGCTATAATGGGCATGACGACTGTTACGGGTATGTTAAGTTTGTTACCGTGGTAACTAAGTGCCAGTGCGTGATTGCCAAGTGATGCTGAAATAACTCCGACACTTTTTTGTTCTTCGGGAAGCATAAGGAGGGCGTATCTAGCACCGCGTTCTTTAAAACTACAAAATAAAGTTATGAAAATATTGCTTGGTTCGTAAATTATTTATGCACCTTCCTGTGTACTGCAAAAAATCTTTTTTTAAGTAGATGTCCATTCCTGTTACATCTGAAACATGGGATCGCTGAAAACAAGTTGGGTGGGTATTCGCTTTTACTTTTTAGTGCCGTTAGAGTACTTACAATACACGGTGTATTAACTATACCAGATTTAATTTTGAAAGCGGCAGATGTTATGTCTTCGAAAGATATTTTATGGGGAGTGTGTGAATTACACAAAGGATCTTCTAAATGTTCATCTTCAGTTTCCTAAACATGCTTTTGTTTATTTATAAAAAAAAGTAATTCAATTAAAAATTTTATTGGATTCATTTTGGCCACTAAAGTTTATTATAAAAGAAAGAAATTGGAAAATCGCTGAATAATCACATCAAGTAGAGCTAAATTTGTAGCAATATACAGAAATTTTATAAAATTAGTAGATAGTTAACTTAATAAAAGTAAAAAAAATTAAATTTTACGATATTTTATTTTGTTTTGTAGCTTTCTTAGTTTAAAAATTTGAATTTAACTGCATTGCGATTACTTGTACTGATAGGTCTAAAAAATTTTTGCTATTGGTATTATAGCACAGATTTTTATTTTTAAAACTAAAAGGATTTAAATAAAATTAAAATAGTTTAGTTGTTTGCCTATATCAAGTTAACTATGCATTTTTCAAAACATTTGAATAATACTACTAATTGAGCTTTATTGTATGTACCTTTTGCTAATAAACTGAATCTTTATCTCTATGTTCTACAATATCCCTGTTGTGGTCTGAATTAAATGGTATACCCTGTACAAAAAATTAAATAAACTTTTGCATATTTTTTTGACAATATGATGGTTTAAACGAGTCTGTCCATCTGTCGACCTGCTTGCCTGACTGTCTTTTTTTTTGGGCAAATTGATAACTTTCTTTTACAAAATAATGTAATTTATTTTATTTTATCTTATTGAGACATTGAGAGATGTTTTACATTTAAAAATTACTTAAAATTATTGTTACTGATTTATAAAAATTGTTTATTTAAATAATTACTTACGAGGTTTTGTTGTGCTTCCATTGTTTGAAAAACTGATGTATCGTAGGTGTTTTTTAACATCGCAGAGGTATTTTATAATTATGTACTTCGCCTATTGCAAAAAAAAAAAATTTGATCCAAATAATTAATCTGTGTAGCTTCTGGTGAAGGTATTGATTAACAACCGGAAAAAGTACTTGTTTGTATGTGTTCTACATTGCAATAATATGTGAATACTATTATCAGAAATATTTCATGCAGTAGAAGTAAACATTATTAATGAGATAATTTCCACCACCTCTGACCTTTTATCTGCACAGTCTCATATTCAGTCTGAATAACAATAAAGGCTGGACTTGTAGTGAAATTAAAAAATATACATATGTTAACAATTCATATCGTTTTGAGTTTTGTAATCTGTCCTCGTATTATTAGAAAGTTTGAATATTTATATTACGGGCGGTAAGACGATGACCGACGAATTAAATCGAGATCTGCAATTCCCAAATAAGGAAATGCCGAGTACCGCAAATTTGAATAAATATTGTATGTAAAGTAATGGCTTGTTTACGGAGTTTCGATGAAATCAAAAAAGAAAGGTTTCATGATGAAGATTTAGATACTGTGACTTCGCAGGAGCAGGTAGTTATTAAAATTAAAAAGAATCATGTTAACATGTCATTCTAACCTTAAATTTTAGGTAAACGTTGAGCAGTCAGTACACAAAATATTCCAAAATTTCGTGCTTAGACAAAAAGTGGACAACAATTTACCAAAATTGTTAAGATGGGAACATATGAAATTTTTAAAACGTTCAGTATCTTATCTTCCTCCAGGTTATCAAGTAAATAATTAAAGAAATGCTCGTATTTCTGAAATTAATGTTTTTTTTTTAAGAGTCTAGATGCAAGCCGAACCTGGTTGTGTTATTGGATATTACATAGCTTAACATTATTAGGAGTTAAATTGCCAGATACTTTAAAAAATGAAATAGCAGAATTTTTAGGCAGGTCAGTACATTAAAGAACGTTATGTAATTATTGGAGACGGAATTAAATCAGTTATTTGTTTAACATGAGATTTTATTACAACTTATAAGTATAAATAGTTATTTGATCAGTATGATAAGCTACGTCATTAAATAAATATGTTAAATGTGGTGTTTTGAGCATTTTATGGTAATGTTTTTTGCTGTAGGTGCCAATGTTCAGAGGGTGGATTTGGTGGAGGGCCTGGTCAGATGGCTCATTTAGCTACAACTTATGCTGCTGTGAATTCGTTATGTATTATCGGTACACGCAGAGCATATGAAATAATAGATAGGTGAGAAATTGTTAGAGAGTAATGTTTTTTATTGTAAATTAAAATAATACATTGATTCAGAAATGCTATGCAAAAGTTTTTGTGGGATTTGCGATCGCCCGATGGAGCTTTCTGCATGCACAGAGATGGGGAAGTTGATATAAGAGGCGTATACTGCGCTTTATCGGTAGCAACGTTAACTAATATTTATACGGAATCTCTTTTCGAAGGTACTCCTGGTTGGGTCATCAGGTAGGTCATTAGTGATTAAAAGCGAAATGAGATAATGTAATGAAGTAAAATGAAGTTACAAATTTTCATTTAGTATTAAATATTTTACCGAAAGCATTTAGTTTTTGTTTAAATCACCAACAAGCAAAATATTTTTCATTTTTAATTCTTTTTAATTCCTCCTCTTTTATTAATAACCTGTTGTTGTAGCTGTCAGACATACGAAGGTGGATTTTCAGGCTGTCCAGGCATGGAAGCTCATGGGGGATATGCGTTTTGTGGCCTAGCTTCCTTAGTGCTACTTAATAAAGGACATTTATGTGATATTCAGGCATTACTGGTAATGCTCATGTTACTGTGTTTCATGTATTTTAAATTATTCATTTTGTTACAGAGGTGGACTGTTAATAGACAAATGAGATTTGAAGGTGGTTTTCAAGGTAGAACAAATAAATTAGTTGATGGTTGTTATTCCTTTTGGCAGGGTGGAGCGTTTCAACTTATACACAGCCTCTTTGTAAAGGGTAAGAGTTGAATATAATTTTTTTTCCTGCAGTTGGTACTAATAGCACTTTTATTTTACAGGTGGTAATATGTCACTCGATTATCTTTTGTTCAGCCAAGAAGCACTACAAGAATATGTGTTGATTTGTTGCCAACATCATGATGGTGGATTATTAGATAAACCAGGGAAGCCTAGGGATATTTATCATACATGTTATGCTCTTAGTGGTTTGTCATCTGCACAGCATTCTGTAGATGGTTCGGCTTGTGTGATTGGTCCACCAGAAAATCAGTTGGTACGTGAAATTCAATTTCGTGCTTAAATTCCCTCTTCATTAGTTCATCTATTGTTTCAGACACAGACACACCCTGTGTATAATATAGGACCCGACTTGGCATTGAGAGCGTTGTCACACTTTAGCAGATTAGAAGTTCCTCAAAATACATTTTCGTCATGACGAACGGTACATTATAATTTCTACATCGGTAACCATATGTCATTCATAAAATTCTCATATACACTATTATCCCATATACCATTTTATGTGCTGCTTTTTATCTGTATGTTTTTAGTTTTCCTACAGTTGAAAATATATGTTTTATGTTACTGAGTTTTTTTTATATTATCAGCTGCTTAACATTAATCAGAATTTAGCCATGAAAATTCCAATTTCATATTAAATAAACCTTTAATAAACAACTAAATATTGAAGAGTTCTAAAAATAATAATTTGCGCGCTATTGAACATTTTTCGGCATTTAAACTACGCGTGACATTGCAACTACCGTAGTAGTTCCAATGCTTCGCTGTCACAGTGACAGTTGTCAAGGCCGCAGTTTACTCGTGCCCAATAAATGTTACGCCGCTGTCCTTTGGCATTCGTTCTTCGTATTAAATCCCCACCACCATCCATTCCATGAATATCTACTGAACCTACCAATGTTGTTAAAAGGTTGGCAGTGTTCGTGTAGGTTAGTTTCGTGTGTTAATTACCGTGCGATTTTACGTATTATTTACTTGTGTTTTGCATTTACGTAATTAGTGATTTGGGATGCTGTAACCGACCAAAGTTCATCAGTAAAATTTACTTTTACAAGTTTGTGAGTGTACAATGGTCGATTTGTTATTCTGAAGTGGCTCATACCAAATAAAGCAAAATGATGTCAAACGGGCAACTGATTGGAGATGGATCCTGGAATTTGCGTGTTTATGTTACTGATTTACAGACTGAACGGTCCCTCAGGGTTAAGGGGGATGTACACATTGGTGGCGTAATGTTAAAATTGGTCGAGGAATTAGGTAGGACCATAGGATGTTTATTTATTATTTTGTCACTTCCTACTGTATGATGCAGCTATCATGTAATTTAAATACTGTGTACGTTATCTATAAATGTAAGGAACGTGTACACACTACTGAATACACATTAGCATACTTGCACCTTAGCTGCAGATAAAGTGAGGGTTCAATAACAACAATATTTGGCTTGAAAATAGGATACATTCTACTTAACCTCAAATGGAAGTTTAAATTGTTTTCGTGGGAAGTGTTTGGGCGGACTTGTATTTTCGTAGATTGATTTCGTAATGTATAAGGTGAATTCCGTTTTATTTGTGAACGTAAAATTTATTAACAACTGCTAGAACCAGTCGTTTTAATTTTATTTCTGGTGCAAGCACGAAACTATAAACTTAATCCCACTGAAGTCATACAATAAATTTTGACGTTTGTTTACTCTACAGGGGCGTACTTATCGTGGGGCAATTGTGGCAAAAGGGCAAGTGATGTAATAGTTTATTGAGCCAACCCTTTAAACCATAACACCCTAAATAGCTAGTTATAAAAATGTCATTCAATGTTGAAAAAAACAAACACGAATCGATTTTGTTATATACCGTCATATTCAACAAGTGTGGATCCTATCGTATTTTTTAGGCTTCATACTGCATGCAAATATGCATAATATATTCAAACAGTCAATATTATCTTGCACGTTTTAAATGCCAGGGCCGAGTTATTAAATCCCAGCCCGATCCTGAACAGGTGTTTTCTTTTAACGTATTACATCCATATTTTTCAAACTTTTGACTCCAGCGTTTTCATGGGCAAATTATTACTCGTAAAGGCGTATTTTTTCTTAATTCAGTAGCCTCTATATGCAGTAATACAATTGTCAAGGTGTGTAGAAAGTGGCAAGACCTTGCTGTGTTACAGCGAATTACCGTTTATAGTTTTATACACATATGGTGATTACATCAGTTCAATATCACTGCTATAGTATTTAATAAATTGGGCGTTAATACGAAAGATAAATACAGAAATAACAGATTCTTATTTTCATTTTAGCGCACCTAAACTCTGTTTTTATCCTATCTATGTACGTAAATGCAATAATTGTATATTTGATGTGATTTTTTTCCGATAAATTAATATTTGCCTTCACCTTAAGGTATACAAAATATTTTTTGCGCTGGACACCCGTATACAAAAAGTACGCCAAAAGCAGTTTATAAGCTAAGTTTTCGTTGCGTTCTGAAAAATAACGTAGAACAAGTTTAACAACAAATCCAACACTCCACTTCTCATAACCGGGAAAATTGGTAACAGATTGAAAATTTAATATTTATATTTGCTCTTGGCTTACTTTCCATTGAAACGGACTTAACGATATTAAAATAATAAAAGTTTACCGTTTCAATGTATTAGAAGTTCAGAAACATACGTAGATTTCTAGTATAATTTGCTATTATTGTTTTATTTTGAGATTATATTTTTCTCTGAGTGCGAAAACAAACCGAATTTATGAGATGACCCACTTTAAAACTGTTGAGTATAAAACTAGCTTCGATTTTAATAGAATACTGATAATTATTGACTTGAATTATTTAAAAAAGAAGTTATTGTAAATTACTGTTAAAATCGGAATAAAATTATCAGAGAATTGTTATTTTATTATGGTTGAGTTCTACTTTCCTACTTTACTTAAGTCATATAAGTATTTCTAAAGCAATAACATTCTTTTATGTATTATAAAATAAGTACAAAATCAATTTCCTGTTTGATTGCAAACTTATTTACTCCCCAGTAACGGCTCGTTGGCCGCGTTGAACAAGAAATTGATGGATATTATCCTTAAGTTTGGTGTCTGGATATGAAATTAACCAGGCGCCACAGAATCATCAGCTACTTTCATCTGTGTTATATTGCCTTTGGCTGCATCTGCACTTATGTCAGTACAAAATTGTTGTTTGTAACTCCTTTGCCGCATATACAGAACCAAAAATAGTACCACGTGGGCCCATTAAGTTGTCTCACATACACTGCCGTGGAAATGGGGTGGTAAATTATCCAGTTTTTTGTTTAAAGTAAATTGTTGGGGTGTTAGTTGTTCATTAATCAGATCCAAATTTAACTTACTTCATTCAATTCTTATTAATTGGATAATGGGGAGTAGTTTAAAGTTTTTATGGACCCCGTTTTAAATATTATTTAGCCGAAGGCCTAAAGGGTGACGTATTCCATATATGAGCAGTTTAATATGCAAATAAAAATGAGCATTTAAGAATGTACGTGAAGGTTAACCCACAGGAAATTTGTCTGTTTGCTTAGTTATCGTGGCTTTACTTCTGATAAGAGTTTTATAGTTAAATTAGCAAAGGTGACGCTAAATATTTCACGAAAAGGCAAAATGTTTAATTCCAGGTATCGTATAATAATCATATCAGTGACGGATCATCGAAGAGGCGGTGGGGGTTGCTACCCCCTTTCCAAAAATCGCAACTGAATTACCGCTTGTTGACGCAAAATTGAAAAAACACTTAACCATTTTTTAAATTATGTAACATAAGTAGGGATTGTAATACCGGTAAACCGGTTTACCGGTAAATCGCAAAAAAAGCTCTTCAAATTTTACCGGTAATTTGCCAATTTTTTACCGGTAATTCCGGTAATTTTACAATATTTTTCCAATAATGATAAAAATCTAAATCAAATAATCAAAAAAGAATATTGACTTATTTTCAAGGAGAAAAAATAAGGGGAAAATAGATACAAATGGAATATGATTGTTTACTCACTTCTCTGTCAAATATCTCGCACGGTAATTTATAAATAAATATCTGACTATCGTCTTCTTATGGCAAACTAAGTCTACAAAACATTTTTTTTTTTTGCGTTTTTGTGTATTCGCAACAATAGCCGAGATAATTAAGTTTAAAAATTTTGATCGATTTTGGTTTTTCCGTTAAATCACGCAAGCCATGGAATTTTTAAACAAAACAAGGTCTTGTTTAAAATACACTCTTAAATAGCTAACTTTTGTCCCATTTAACCAACCTTGTATATTCATTATTTACGGAGATAGCAATAGTGTCCCATGGAAAAAAACACCCTGTGTACTCTTATTTTATATTGAATTATATTATTATTATTACATAAAAAAATTTACGTTGATGGCTCTTAACTGATATATTGTATGAAATTGATTGTGATAGTTTAGGCTTCAACTATCCCAATCAGTTACATACTAAATAAATACTCCTATATAATTTTTGATTATGGTTTTCGGAGTTTATCCGCGTAATATTTAAATTGGCTCGACGTTTCGGCAAGCTCTCCCTATAGGGATACGCGGATAAACTCCAAAAATTATATTAAAAATGTTAGTCACCGCTAAAATCTAAAAAAAAAGCAAATATATCTATATACAATATATGTACATCTAATATTATGATTTACCGGTAAATTACCGGTAAACCGGTTTTGATTGAAAATTTTACCGAATTACCGGTAATTCAAAAAGTCGGTAAATTTACAATCCCTATACATAAGTACCTAACGTCTCTTTGAAAATAACTGTAAAAATCGCAGTTAATTTTTAGAGTTGTTGAACCTTCTATTAGTCGTTGATGCGATTTATAAAAAAACTTCCCCATCCATACCAGTTATGGTCACAGGTGTCATAGCCTACTAATTAATAAAAAGGGCAAATAAATGTATTAGTTAACCCACACACAGATTCTTTGCTTAAAAGTGGGCGAACTAGAAGTCATCTAAGAATGTGTGTACCGACTTAAGTTCAACACGTAATGTTTTTTAACACTAAGAGGTGTCCTCTGTAAAAAAGAGATTGAAAAAATAAAACGCGGACAATGAATGAACATTGAATTACGTAAGGTCTGCAAGTGAATTTAATTATGAGCATGTCATTTGTAAATAACGCGCTCTTTTGGGTGTTTTTATTAAGTAGATTGTAGATTGTTTAAAATTCCCACGCAGATGCCCTGAAATTTTAATATTGGATATTTCCTATAAACATATGGTCAATATCTAGTTGTAATTTTACGGCCAGCTAATTTGTTATCGAACATTAACGCAGTTATGTAACAAAAACCACATACACACATTTTGTACACACAGAAGTGTAGATAATAATTTCTAATCAGAAAAAAATATGTTTGCTTAGATTATTTAACAACACCGAGATTGTACTGTAAAACGTAACTGTTTATTTACCTGGCTAGAATCACGAATCAGTTTTATTTGCATATATTTCTTTTAAAAAAAGGTAAACGGTGACAAAATGTTTTTATTGTGACTTGAATTTTTATGAGCATTCCAAACAGCGTAGTTACCTAAAATGTTAGCTACCACAATGCAATTAATCAAATTACTTTAAACGTTGCTCGTTTGTTAGGATATCCGGTGTGTAAAAATATCAGGGATGTTTGAGGTCTATGCGTCACGAAGGAATTCCTAAAACCCGACACGCAAGACAAGTTACTCTGCCGGATATCCTGATTTTTGGACATACTCGAAAATCATAGTTTTTATTCGTAAATTTCATTTAAAAAATTAATCTGCTCTTTTTTAATTGCAACAAAACAATCTCGTCGTTCTGTAATTATACAGGGTGGTCCACTTTTTTGTAGCACGGCTTAACAGTCGATACAAAAACTTATTTTAAAGCGAATATTCCATATCAACATGGGTCCATAAACGCTTCATTTTAAAGATACAGGGTGTTGAAATTTTCGAAAAAATATCGATAATTTTTAACCGTTTTCCAACCGGTGGATATATTTAAACCAAATTTGGTTATACAGCACCACCTCATAGATTATCACATTCGGTGAGAATGTCAAGCCCCACAAGCAACCAGTGGCGGAGTTGTAGGGGTTCAGTTACAATAAATTTTATAAAACTAGTACGGCCCCGTTCAAAATTAAACTCGAACTGGTTTTTGGGTAGAGCATTTTATTCTAAACAAAAAGTGTCTCTTGACTTTTCTTGGTATCTGTCACCGTTTGGCGCGAAATTTGATTTATTTTACTATTTTCGCGAAAAATTTGTCCGATCTAAAAGTATCGCGAAAAGCAGAAAATGCAAATTGCAGAGTAAACGCTCAAAATGTGGAACGTTAATTTAGCTAAACTTCGTCCCTCATTATTAGCATGTTCTGTTATTAAAAACTGCAAAAATCGATAATTACTTCTTTATTTCGAATATTAGCAATATTTTTAGATCGAATTTATTAGCAAACTTTTCGCGAGATTAGTAAAATAAATCAAATTCCGCGCCAAACGGTGGCAGATACTAAGAATAGTCAAGGGACACTTTTTGTTTAGAATGAAATGCTCTACCCAAAAACAAGTTTGAGCTTGATTTTGAACAGGACCGTACTAGTTTTTTATAAAATTTATTGTAACTGAACCCCCACAACTCCGTCACTGGTTGCTTGTGGGGCTTGACATTCTTACCGAATGTGATAACCTGTGAGGTGGTGCTGTATACCAAATTTGGTTTAAATATATCTACTGGTTGGGAAACGGTTAAAAATTATCGATATTTTTTCGAAAGTTTCAACACCCTGTATCTTTAAAATGAAGCGTTTATAGACCAATGTTGATATGGAATATTCGCTTTAAAATAAGTTTTTGTATCGACTCTTAAAGTCCTGCCACAAAAAAGTGGACCACCCTGTATTAGTACAATAAGGAGAAAGACTATTTGGAAGAGACTCTTTGAAAAAAAGTGATTTAAATTTAAACTTATTTATTTTAACGAATCGCCTAATAATTCAACCATCTACTAGAAGGTTATCCAAAAGCTCGTGTTTTACTGCGTTTTGAAATAGTTTTAAATAGTAAAAATTCGTTTTATTTTTACTTGTGCAGGCCTTAACCCATTTCCTATTTAATTTTTTCGGACTATCGAATTTTTAACAAGTTTTAAGTCAGTCCGAAGCTTGAAATCATAAAGATTTTTTAACCGTTTCGTCCTGTTTTCTAAAACCCACGGGCAAAAGTTCAATTCTAAAACTGTTCGACGAGATATTTATTCATAGTCGGTTATACGCGAGCATGATGATCGAATAAGTACGCCCTACTGTTGACTATTAATAGAACTGACGCTCCTAAAAACAGTTGAAGGCGTCGGCAATATTTGGGAGACCTATATTCAGAAGCCTGGAACAACGATTTAGGCCAATACAAAAGTAATTGTTGTCAATCAAGCGATATAAACCCGATTAAATTACATCGAAATGCTGGTCGGCTCATCTAAATACCCAAATCACTGCACCATCTGGAACGTCAACAATTTAAATTTATTTTTTAAGTACAAGAACGCAATTGTTTGTAATTTTGGCTTTTAATACCTCAATACCAATATTTATGTCTGTGAAATTTTATGAGAACATTAATCTCGTAAAATTGTTGCGTATAAAAAAAACGCTTTGAGTAGGATTCGAACGCATATTTTCAAGTTGAAAATTACTAAATATACACGTGCAATAAGCATGATGTAAATTTGTTATCTGTAATTGTTAAATAAATTTAAAAAATATATCAATGCGATATTTTTGTTTAACGAAGCAAATTCATGTATTTTCATGTGTTTTTTTAAAGTCAAACTTATCCGGACGTAAACAATACTAAAATAAGTAAAAATAACTTGTCCTGATTTGTTTATAATCGTGAATTGTATTCGTCGTGTTCTTTTATGGCGATTAACGCGAATGACAGGTTGAGAATTCCTGTTTTATGCAATTCGTCGCGTTCAAGCTGATGTCATAGTAATAATTATGCATTTAAAATTTATTACAGACGTACAATTCCATGCTTCCATGAGCATTACCCAACCAAGGCTATGTTTATACATCGAGCTATTCTCGACGAGCGACACCAAAATATTGTTTTGAAAAGAATGAGCGCCGTTTAACGTGACTTTTATTATCAAGTTATTAATAGCGACACGTTTTTACAGCAATATCTAAATGTTTAAATACACTGTGTCCAAGAATGCACAGCACGGGCATCTCGCTTATTATAAGAGATACAGGTTTGTTTAAATTAGATGAATTATTCCCAAGTGTGATAGGAGCTACAATCAAGTTTTAAAAGTACAAAATTTCTCGTACTTCACATGTTATATATGTTATAGCAAAAAATATGAAAATGTTGTTTTTTTCCTTTCATAACTTTTTATTTTATTGATTAGATCAATTTTATTAGTACTCTCTAAAGGTACTTTTTAATGGAGAATGTAACTGTTATTTTAGATTTGTTTTATCACTTAATTTTTGAGATATTACCACTAATTATTTTTTTTTTTATGGGCTGTGAAGTTGGCTATAGTTAAATGTGCTTTTTTCTCTCTTTTAAATGAGATATTACTTGCTATATCTATTTTTATAAATAAGTCACAAAATGAAGAAAAATCGTATTTTACCTATCACTTATCAAGCTATATGTGAAAATAAAAACGAAAAACAACTAATTAAATGTCAAATGATGGTTACTGTTTGTGCGGTATCATTTATTAGAATTTTATAGTATTGTTGTGTAATTCGATAGTCTTTGTAGCAAATTTGTTATCATATAATTATGGGCACATTGACAACTAATTTAAATTTATATAGAAATGCTACATTCTTTGCTATAGAAACTGCGTAAAAACTGTTAATTCTAATTCTTTATGGATTTGTTTTGGATTTTTGGTTGGTTTCCCGAAAAAACCATATTCTTTTAAATTTATTTCCAAATTTTTATAACTACGTGCATCTCTTTGCTTTCTCTTGGGATATATCTCTAAGTATATTCGCTCAGCTTCTACACAGTTTTTATAGTAAAGAATATAGCATCTACACATGTCAAATTTATAGCTGTTTTTAAATGTAGCCTTCATTATTACAATTACTACAAAGACTATGGAATTACACAACAATAATATAAAATTCTAATAAATGATACGGCAGACAAATGGTAACTTTCATTTGACATTTAATTAGTTGTTTTTATTTTCTTAGTGATGGGTAAAATACGATTTTTCTTCATTTTATGACTTATTTATAAAAATTGATGTAGCAAGTAATATCTCATTTAAAGGACAAAAAAAGCACATTTAACTATTCCATAGCCAACTTCGCGGCCCATATGAAAAAATTAAATTAGGAGTAACATCTCGAAAAGGATAGGTTTAAAAAAAATCTAAAATAATGGTTACATTGTACATAAACAAGTACCAAAAGAAGGTACAAATAAAATTGTTCTAATGATTTAAGACAATAAAGTTATGAGAGAAAAAATAAATTCGACATTTTCATATTTTTTTCTAAAACTTCTGAAGGACGAGGAATTTTGTACTTATAAAAATTGATTAGGAATAATTCATCTAATTTAAAAAACCTGTATCTCTTATAATAAGCGAGATCCCCATGCTGTGTATAGTAGACAGTTTTGTTGAATATTGACATCACTGTGGTTTTTTTAAGTTTTTTAATGTAGGTTTTGATTTCATGTTTTATTGCAGCCCTACTGTGAATACCCCGAAGCTCTTTTGTGGTTACGCCGTTGTTTTGTTTTTTTCGTTTGTTTTGCTGCATTTTTAACTCGTATTGTAAATTTAGATTTTTACTATGTTATTAACGTATTTTCCTTCTATTTAAATTATTTTACAAGTAATTCACCGAATTAAAATAAAAATAAACCAAAAAAAAGATGCAACGTTAGCAATTCGTTCTATATTTCGCAATTTTGACTAAAACTTGTTTTCTGCTAATTGATCTGGCTGCTTCCCTTGGACGTCTGTAAAAATAGAAATTATAAATAAAATTACGTTTTTTGTTGTTGTAAAGTTCTATATTCTTCTTATCTGAAATATGCTATTTTTATGAGTTGATCTTCACTGATAAAAAAAAATTGAATGTCTATTGTTTAGATATGAAATATTGTATTAATGATCAAACTTTTTTGGTAATTTAGCTGTAAAGTGCTAAATTAAAGTAAATAAATGAATTGCTTCAGATGTATACTTGGGAAAAAATATTAAATGGTAATGAAAATAAAACAGGGATGTACAGCACTTGACGAGTGACTGATTCACATTAAGTCAAAATTAGAGCAGTTTTAAAATAGAATCTAGTCATCGCTCATCTAGCGACTGACCTATAAATAACTGCAGCATATCACGTTTATTAATTCAAGGATTGTCTTAACTTCAAAATATGATTGGGACTGAAAAAAAAATGTTTCCTTGTAAAAAATTTTGAGAACATGTCCATCAAACCCGTATATTCGTTAGATTTTGACCAACTTTCAAGAAACAATTTTTTTGCTTTTATAATCTTGTCATAATTTGCACTTCCTAGTGTATAAAAAAGTAACCACTGTTAGTTATTTTTGTAATGTTTGTATTTTTATTTCCTTGTTACTCTTTTGTTAAACAATTGATAAGTTCCTCCAACACATGTATATTAACAGTAATTACATGATATTTTGTATAGTACATCATTTGTTTGATCAGATACAATAGTTTTTAATGTCGATTGTGTTTTGATATTCTATTTTCCATTGCAGAAATATCGATGGACTGGTCGGATCACGCGTTATGGTGGCCAGAAAGAAATATTTGGTTGACAAGGACGCGTTCGACGTTAGATCAGTGCGGGGTCCAAGCCGATGCGTTACTACATTTTACACCGATGCACAAAAATTTACGAGTACAAATGCCAGACCTGCGTTACCTAGATATGAAAGTAGATTTTTCGGTAAAGACATTCTCTGCCGTAATCGCCGTATGTAAAGATTTAGGAATGAGACATCCGGAAGAGTTATCGCTTTGTAAACCTTTAGAACCGAACCACTTAAAATATAATTATAAGGACATGCCCAAGAAAAAACACGAACACAACGGAACACAGAAAAATGGACAGCCTCATCTTCCACCTGATACGAATACATTTATTGCAAATAGTAGTCCCGACGGAAGCACGGGTAGCTTGGACAAAAATCAATTTATGTGTGCACCAGTAACTCCTCAACGACAACCTCCTCCATCATCAACACCTGTTAGCAGTCCCATGGGCAATGTAAGTATTTTAAAACCTTAATTAACTGATTACATTATTTTGGTCTTAACTTTTTTTTATTTTTTAAAAAAATTAGCAAAGCGGTACATGGAAAAAAAATGGATACGATGTAAATGGGGGTTATTCACCAAGCGCAACTTTAAGTTTGGACCAGTTAAACGGAAGTTTCGACAGTTCATTAGCACATAGTCCATCGGTACCTAGTCCAGAAGCCAGAAGTCATCTCATCAAACCCCGAACTTTAGTAGAAAGAGCAAGAATGAATGTAGCGTAAGTTTTATGCCAACAAAAATGAACGATTTAGTCACATCGCAATCATTTTAGATGGTTGGATTCGTCTCTATCTATTATGGAACAAGGCGTCAGGGAATTCGGCACTTTATGTTTACGATTCAAGTTTTATTCTTTCTACGACCTCAATCCTAAACATGACACTGTTCGTATCAATCAGATTTACGAACAGGCCCGGTGGCAATTGCTTAATGAAGAAATCGATTGCACGGAAGAAGAAATGCTTATGTTTGCTGCATTGCAAGTGAGTATTGTAATGAATTTAATATTATAATGAATAAAAGAGTGACTGACTCTTCTAAGATTATAATGAGTGAGAGAGTGACTGACTGACATTAAATTACTGACTGAGTGGGAGACTAAATGACTGACTGGCTAGGAGACTAAATTACTGACTGACTGATTCACTGGAAGACTCACAGGTCGATTAAAAACAGAATGAAAATGCATGCATGTGAGGAGAAATGTATGAATTAAAGCATGAGTATGAAGAAATTAAGGAATAAGTGAATGAAGGAGTGAGTGGGAGGATGAAGAAGTGACTGACTGAATGAATATGTCAATGAATGAATGGATACATGATTGTGAATGATGAGGTATGAAGTAATGTCTGAGTGTGAGGAAATGATTGAAGGAGTGAGCGAGTGAATGAGTGCGAATTAATGAATGGATACATTAGTGTAAATCAGTGAATGAATTAATTTGTGAGGGGATTAGGGCATGCGTCAGTTAATAAAAGGGTGAGAGAATGAAGAAATCACTGAGTAAATGAATGTGAGAATGGAGAGTGATTGAATCAATGAGTTTGTCAAGGAATGAATGGATACATGAGTGTGAGTGAGTAGTGAGTAGTGAAGTAATTTCCTGAGTGTGAAGAAATTATTACAGGAGTGAGTGAGTGGGTGAATTAATATGCGAATGAATGAATGGATACATGAGTGTGAATCGGTGAATGAATTAATGTGAGGGGATGAATGAGTCAGTTAATGAAAGGGTGAGAGAATGAAGAAATGAATGAGAGAATGAAGGAGTGAGTGATCGAATGAATGAGTTTGTCAATAAATGAATGGATACATGAGTGTGAGTGAGTAGTGAAGTAATTTCCTGAGTGTGAAGAAATGATTAAAGGAGTGAGTGAGTGGGTGAATGAATATGCGAATGAATGAATGGATAAATGAGTGTGATCGGTGAATGAATTAATGTGTGAGGGGATGAATGTCAGTTAATGAAAGGGTGAGTGAGAGAATGAAGAAATGAATGAGAGAATGAAGGAGTTCATCGAATGAATGAGTTTGTCAATGAATGAATGGATACATGATTGTGAGTGAATGAGTTAATATCTGAGTCAGTTAATGAATAAATGAAAGAGTAAGATTCTGATAAAATATAAATAAATTAAAAGTAAATTATTACTTGTAGCTGCAAGTATCTCTTCAAGCCACACAACCTCAGCCAAACTACGATAATGGTAGCTTAGCGTCTCCCAATGAAGACGACATAGATGCCGCTCTGACAGATTTACAAACCACATTGGAAGGATCGACAATCACATCTCAGATAAACGATATAACTCAAGTGCCAGAATTATATGATGAATTAAGATTTTTAAAGTAAGTCAGTGTTCGTGGTGTTTTTACCAAAGCTAAATTTGAATGTGTTTTATGTTTTTCAGGCCCAAAAGATTCACATTAAAAGCATACAAAAGATATTGGTTCACCTGTAAAGACTTACACTTGTATTTGTATAAGAGTCGAGAGGAAATGATCCATCGTGCCTCACCAGCTCATACAGTCAATTTGAAAGGTTGCGAAGTTACCCCCGATGTCAATATCAGCCAAAATAAGTATGGTATCAAACTAGAAGTGCCAAGTGCTGACGGGATGACCGAAATGTATATTCGTTGCGACGATGTAAGTGGAAAACAAAGTTTCTTAATCATTTTGCTTTTGTCATGAAAATGTATTTTTGTTGCTAGGAACATCAGTATGCAAAATGGATGGCTGCCTGTCGATTAGCTGCCAAAGGACGGTCTTTGGCCGATAGTTCTTATGATTCTGAAGTCCAGACAATTGTAAACTTCTTGCAAATGCAACGACCGGCGGATGGTCCAGCTATCAACCCTAATGCCGTTGATATACAACCAGAAGATTTTGTTGCACCAAGATTTACCAGAAAACTAAAAGGAAGAGTAAGTAATTTTGCCTTTATTTGGAAAAATATTGTGACTTGAATTTTAATTTTTATAGCTGGTGCAGAGAATCGTGGAAGCTCATTCTAATGTGAAAGATATTCCGTTAATAGAAGCTAAACTAAATTACATTCGAGCGTGGCAGTCTTTACCGGAATACGGAATTTCGTTATTCGTCGTCAGATTTATGGGTCACAAGAAGGATGAATTAATAGGAGTTGCCCACAATCGTTTAATGAAAATGGACATTAACAGCGGTGATCATTTAAAAACGTGGAGGTACAACACGATGAAGGTAATCAACACATCTTAGCTTATAAGTATGAAAAAGTATGCTCAATTGTTTTTTTCTTCAAGGCTTGGAATGTGAACTGGGAAGTCAAACACATGATGGTTCAATTCGAAGAAGAAAACATAATATTTAGTTGTTTATCTGCTGATTGCAAAGTCATTCACGAATTCATCGGAGGTTACATCTTCCTATCAATGCGTTCCAAAGAAGCAAGCCAGACCTTAAATGAAGAAATGTTTCACAAACTGACTGGTGGTTGGTCGTAGATGCATCTTTCGATTTGTCTTGTACCTTATATTTTTAAATAATGATAAGAATCAGAGCTTTTATAATCTTAAAAACGAAATAATATCAAATTAACATACATTCTTTTGTTTTACACATTAAAAAAAATATAATCTGGGAATAAAAACAAAAGCTGCAAGATAACCCAATCAATACAAGAAGAGGTTTGTTGGTGGGAATTACAGTAACTGCTGATTGATCATCGAAAAAAAATTAATCGAAAGGTAAAGTTTAAAATTTATTTTAAATAAATTATCTCCACAAATAAACCAATCTGTATTTGATATAAATATTTTTTCATAATAATGTAATAACATCGAAGGGTAAAAACGGCAAGTATTAGTATTTTAACCACCGTGTTTGTCCAAGATTTGTTGGTCGTGCTGTCCATGAGACATAACATCTACATAATATGCATTGTTGACGTCTAATTTGTTGTATTTAAAATTTTAACATTGTACATATTAATATTTGTAGACTATATAGTTGCATTTTATATTCTAATATTTGTGTTATTGTTTTACATACGTAAAACATGTAGTGTGTTATGTCAAATAACAATTGTTATTTATAATAAGGAATGCGTAATGAAAGTTTTCATGAAAACAAGTCATGCTTCGGTTGTTACAGAAAGGCAGTATAGTATATACAGGGCCCGCCAAGGCCTTGTATATAAAATTATTTATTTATATATGATGTAAGCAGATATGTGCTTCATCTAGAAGTTTAAGTACAAAATCATTACATTTTAAGATTGTATTTCACATGTTTTTAATGTGTCGAATCCAAGCATTAACTATAAAAACAAATGCTAGTTCAAAAAGTCAAAATTTGTTCTTTAACTTCTAGAGGAACCAATCTCTTATTTTTTTAAGTGGTTGTTAAAAGAAGTGGAGCCTTGTATGTATGATATATTGCACCAAGTTGTTTAAAAAAAATTGTAATCTTTTGCAATGATTGTTATTAAAAAAATGACGATAACAGAGTATTTTATGTATAAAATATGACACAAGTGGTTGCTAGATTAAACAAAACCTAGCAGTTGTTATTTTTGTGTACGATATGCAACAAACTGCCTTTGTTTGGTGTATTTCTTGCATTTTAAATTACCATTAGTGCCTGTCATTTTATTATTGATTTACTTTTATACTTAAAATATATGTAATTAGATGTGCTGAATTTAGAGTTACGATTGTTTAATATACCATTAAAACATATTTTTGAAATTAATGTAGAGGTTATTTTTTAAATATTATAGGTACTTTAATGCAAAAATATAAAGTAAAATAAAATAACACAATTTACTTTTGTTTTTTTTTATGTGTGATACCAAATGAAGTAGAGTAGATCACAGAACATAAAGTAAATTTGAATTTGGCGCCGCCGAAAAGGGGAGTAATGAGAAATTTGTAGGTGAAGTTTTGCAGTACGTTACGTGCGGTAATTTTTTGACGATAAGATAGTTAATATTATTATTTGTTGAACAAAAAATAATTGTTCAGTTGCGCTTTCCTTCGCTACCGTTATTCACTAAAAAATGTTCAACCGTAAAGCAAGTTAAGGTTTTTTACACGTCCCCAAAGATACGCCACTGAGCGTATCTAGGTACTTTCAGTGCGTTGTGCGCATACGTCTAACCACAGTCCACAGTATAGGTCTAACTTCAAGTCAAACTGCCTCGGTTATCAAAACGTCAACTTATACCGTTCAGTAATGTTTGATTTCGTTTTTATTATATTTTAACGTGCTATTTAGTAAAATAATTTCTTAAATACAGTGTAATTTATTTTTATACAACAGTAGGTTGTTAGTGTGCTGATATTTTATTGGATCACATCGAATGAACTTATTAACGCGGGAAAAAAATCCAACCTTTTTACAGCTAGTGGTTGATGCATTAGCATTAGGCAAAGGATAAATAAGATTTAAAAACTTAAAAAGTGTTCTATGTAAGAGCTTTTTTAAATTAATTTTATCGCTATGATTGTTTATGAATTAGACTGGTGCATGCATAATTTTTTTCACAGCAACTAAACAATTATGGAAAACGAAACACCTACTGAAGTATTAAAGAAAGTTATTGAGGATATTATTAGTGTTGAAAATTCAGTTAATGAATCTCGTGATGTTAAAGATTTATTTTCAAAGACTGATCCCAGTGACGAGACTGAAACTATAAAAATAATCAAAGAGACAAAAACTGTTGTGGATAATTTGAAGTTGAAAGTAACGAAGGTTTTTAATTTATTTGAAGAAAACTATAGTAAATGGAAAAAAGAATTTCATCTTCCGAATGATAACGCTTGTATACCAAACAGTAACGTAAGTGATGTTATTAAAGACAGTTCATTAAAATATTTTTGTGAGAGGTGTAAAACTGAAATCAAAGAACAAACTGATAATCTAAACGAAATTGATGCAGTTGCAAACGGAACTGATTCTTCTGAATTAGTCATGGAAAATAGTGATTCTCGTAATAAAGAGCAGTGCAAAAAAGTAGGTGAAGTTAGTGAAAACTGTATTAATGATAAAAATGAAACGGAAAGTGATGTACTAAATAATGTTAATACAAACGTGCACAAGGAGTTAGTAAATGAAACTGAAACACATACTCAATTAAATGAAAATACTGCCAGTGAGTGTGTCGAACAAATACAAAATTTAGAAAACATAAAAACTGTCGAAGAAAAAAATGATAGTAATATAAGTACAGATGTGAGTGAGAATACCGAAAGCAATCAAAGTGGAAATGCAAGTGGAATTATTGATAATATTCAAAGTACCGTAGAAAGTCTGGATGAAGACAAATCAGACGCTGACCAAAAACAATATATAAAGTGTATCGATATATCGAAACTCATAGAACCAAATTTGAAACCAGCATTAAACAAAATGCCACAATGTGGCTCGCAAGATGCAGTTGTTATCTCATCTGATTCTGACAGTAGTAGTAATCTGTTGGCAAAAAAAGATAAAAAAATGACTAGAAATAAAACTAAAGTCAATATCGACAAAAATAATGAAACCACTCGAAATAGAACTACAAGTAATACCAACAAAGAAAATAATAAGCGACAAACAAGATCGTATTTAATTAAAACAACGTTAACAGATAAATTTAGTATAATACGAGAGGAAAAAGAACGTAAAAAGAATAATTGTAATGTTTCCAATAATGACAATAAAATTAGTGCTAAAAGTGTGTCCAATAAAACTGCAAAACAACAAGATAAAGTATCTCAAAAATTAAAAAAAGACCTGTTAACTGTATCAGTCGTTAGCAGTTCAACTGATAGTGATAGTGAAAAAGAATTTGTTAACAGTAAAAAACGATTAACGAAATCTAGTTCAAAAAGCCGTGCCGAAGGCAACACAAACGAAAATATTCAATGTGATAAATTTACTTGGCAGGCTTATGTTCCTTTAGTACGTTACCCCTGCGAAAATTTAAAGGAAATATATTTGCAAGCTAAGGAGAAACGGGAAATAGATAGGTTGGTTTTTGATTTGTTTTTTGATAATTGCGGAATTAGGAATGAGCAGGGACAGACTAGTAATATTGGACCTTTCCGGGTAACAATTAAATCAACTCAATATTCATTATAAAGTTGCCTGGTCACCTATATAGCCAGTCCTCCCTGAGGTGTGGGGAATGGGTGTCAAATAAATTCATTTAGCATGTTCAGACTCCAGAGTGCTTGAGAATTCATGGGTTTGTTTGTACATCACATTTAAAAAATGTGTTGCTTCTGTGTTTTTAATTTTAACATTCAGCGTATGAGTTAACTGACAAGCTTATGGGACCAGAATCAAAAAGCAACATGTTGCCTCCATATAGAATAGATTAACTGCTTCAATCGAATTCACCTTGCTTACACAGTGTTGTCGCATTTTATTGGAGATATGTGTACCTAAAAACTTCGGTCATCTATGCTTTGCTCGGACTGTCGTGGTTGCCACTATGTTTATATTTTAGACATTAAATAAAACAACCAATTTTTGATAACTCTTAACAAAAGGATATTTAAAATTATTCATTAACATACAAAGGGTTTAATAAACGTAATTGTATAGTGAGTGGGATAAAAACCTTTTATAATAGTTACATTCAAACGCTGCACACTAACATGTAAGCATAGTGGCAGTGATGCAGTCCGAGCAAAGCATAGATTACCTAAATTTCACCTAATCGTACACTGATTTTCCAACAGGAATAAAAATAAAAATATGTTTTGTACATGTAAATCTTGGAAAGCACGATTGCTCCAGAGAGTATGAAATGAGCTACGGTACAGAATTTTGAGCTGATTGCAAAACTGTTTTCAAATGTTAGATTGTTTTTTTAAAAGTAAATTGAAAAGACTGAAAAATCACAATCTATTTTCAATGTCCCTGGTTTTTTGAAATATTTAACGAAAAAACCATCGACCTGTGGCATTTGTTGCTAAAAGGTTTACTAAATCAATAAACCAATATTTTTTATTTATTTTTGACACTTATTTACTCAAATTTGTGGAGTTATAAGTTGTTTTTTTGTTGTTTTCAAAATGCATCCAAAAGAAAACAGGTTACATTTAAGAAAAAAGGCCCATTTGACTCAATAAAGAGAAGACATTAAGAATATTAAAAAACCGAATATGATATAATTTACAGTTATTTTCAAAACAGTTCGAGTTGTCTAAAAATTAGAAACATATTTGAAATCGACTAAAAATCCCAAGCATTTTTGCTCGAGTAATCGACTCGGAAGCACTTATATTTTCTGAGATTTTGTGGCAGTCAATTTATTTTGGTTTGTTGTATATTTGTTTATGAAATATGGTTCTATATTAACCACCTTCATATCTTAACCGACAACATCCTCGCCTGCCTTTCACGGTTAAACAAAGTTTTTAATTTATCACTTGTTGTATTTTTGTTTTATTCTGCAGGTTGACCAACCTTGAAAATTTAAAAAAGACTCGTCGAAACCCAAGCCCATCAAAATCGTCTTCTGATTCGGATAATCCGAAACGCAAAAGTAAACGCAGCCGAAAAACTACGTCAAATGTAGAAAAGTCAGAAAGTGACGATATTAACAACACAGACACTTCTTTAACATCATCGGACCCCATCAATACCACGATGGATGTTGATTCAGAAATCGGTGTACCTGGTGCAAGTAGTACTGTTGATGCGAAAGCACTTCTGGTGAGCATCCTCGAATATTTTAATTAAAACAGTTATGCATAGAGTAAAGACTTATTTAAAAACTTAATTATACTTGTAATTTCTTCAGGACGGTATAAAATCCGGCACTGATTCTTCTGATGGAGAAAGTACACACAGCAATGGAGAAGATAAGGATACCAAAAAAAGAAAGCAGAAAGAAGTACGTCATGTAATTTTTTTACTAAGTCAGTACACAGGGTGTTTTAGTAAGAACTTCCTAACCCTTTAACTTCTTTTTAATTTTCTTCCTGTTTATACAAAATATTTAGGGGGTCGTAAGTCCCTTTTAAGAACTGCCCGGTCTTACTGGTACACTCTAATCAATTTTTAATTTGTTTTACGAGTGTAACTGTATAATCGCTAATTAAATGACATGTTTTACAGAAAAAGACAGAAGACGATCATACATCCGCTTCTAACAATGAAGATGAAAACAAAACATTGGAAGAGAACGAGGGAAACTCCGCAGAGAAGGTGAGTTTAACAATAAGTTGTTTTTAAATGTCTTAATATTTTATCATTTAGCCCAATGCTGAACCCAAGAGTGATGATGAAGCAACAAAAAGCAAGAAAAAGTGGCGCAAAGATAAATTATTAACGGATAAATTGTCCGAAAGCGACTCAGAAGAAGATTTAAAACGTTTCACGAAGAAGAAAGATAAACTCAGGGAAGAAGCTAGAAACAGGTGAGTGTTGGGTGCCATATTAACATTACTGGATAGCATTTGTTTTTCTTTTTTCTTTTCTTTTTAATACCTTCGCGGACAGCGGCTGCATATGCAGTCATTTTAGAGCAGGGGTTCCCAAAGTTTTCACCAGGCGGGACAAATTGTAGACTCCGAATATTTGGCGGGCCAAAAAAAAAAAAGTGTTTTTGAGACCTTAATTCATGGAGAACCGACAAAATCTCGAAATGTCAAAATATGTACGTTTGTAAAAAGAAAATTACCTGATATGATTTCAAGATGGCGGATGGTCTGACATAGCGCGGGCCGTATTTTTAGGGTTTGCGGGCCGCACTTTGGGAACCCCTGTTTTAGAGTAATGAACTGGGACACGTTTGTATAGGCAGAGTAAATCAGTCCAGGAGAAGCATGACTGCGTTTGCAGTCATGTTTTGTGTTTAAATATATGTATGTAGATGTACAGGGTGGACCAAATTCGAATGTTTTATGGGGGTATCTTGGTTACTGCAATAGATAGCGAAAATCTGATTTCGGTCTCTTGGGCTATTTTTTTGAGAAAATTACGCCTATGCAATCAGATTTTTTCTATCAGATTCCATTTTGGCTCTACAGACGAAAAATGAAATATCATCATTTTTGAAAATTTGCTATAACTTCTCTATTTATTAAATTAGAACAAAATGTTGTATAGGTCTTTTATACAGATTTTTATGCTTAATTTAAAAACAGAAGTAATTTTTTTTTAGCCATCTTGACTTTCGAGATATGGAGTAAACCTATATATTTTTAAATTGGAAACCCTAGTTGGCCATGATTTTATGTGAAAAAGTATTTTTTTAGCTTTTCAAAAATATATAGTTTTATATATTTGTTGCTAAAAATGACCGAGATATGGCCAATTTTGTAAAAATTCGATCATCTAAGTTTGCTATGATTTCGTAAACAAGTGATGTTTGCAATTATTAAACAACGAAACGTCATTGCCAAGTAAATTCTGCAGCAACCGCTACGTTTTTATCACTTACAAAGTAATATTCTAACAAATTAAACTTTTCAAAAAGTTCAAATTAAGCCATGTTCACAATACCACAATAAACAGTTATAAAATATAAAAGAATGCACGGATTTGCTTTAAAGTTGACAAATGTACTTCGAAATGACGTTTAGTTGTTTAATAATTGCAAAAATCACTTGTTTACGAAATCATGGCAAACTTTGATGATCGAATTTTCACAAAATTGGCCATATCTCGGTTAATTTTTGCAACAAATATTTAAAACTATGTATTTTTGAAAAGCTAAAAAAATACTCTCACATAAAATCATGGCCAACTAGGGTTTCTGTTTAAAAAAATGTAAGTTTACTCCATATCTCGAAAGTCAAGTTTTCACAGCTTACGTTTTTCTTTAAAAAAAAAAAAAAAAAAACAAGGTGCAAAATCTTTTAAAACTCATTTGGTGCAAGTTACGAAGGTTTCTTAATTTGTTGTTGTGATAAACATTATAAATATTTGAGAATAAGATAACAACAATACAGTCGCAATCAGCAGTTATGTAATACATTGTTGTTTATTTTATCTTCAAATATTTATAATGTTTAGCACAATAACAAATTAAAAAATCTTCGTAACCTCTACCACATGAGTTTTAAAAGATTTTACACTTTTTTTTTTATTCTCACAGCCTACTATGTTTTTCTTTAAAAAAAAAACTTTGATAAGTTGCGTATTATTAAAAATAACTACATCAACCTTCATATATTCGGCATGAAAAAATAAGGATTTTAAATAGATCATAGCCAACTATAGCTTCCATTTAAAAAAAGGTAAGTTTGTGTCATAACTTTTTAACTGCTAGCGTACAATTTTTTTAAGTATCATCGAATTTTACATAAAAATAATTAAAAATAATCTTTATAAATCTTTTCGATATTTACAACAATAAAGGAGATATGACACATTATTAATATGACAAAAAAAAAACTTTTTTTCTAATAACTTAAAAACCGGAAATGATAGAATATTCTTGATAACGGTTCTGAGTTTGTGTCTCAAAAAACTGCACATTTTTGGTAATTTAACCGTTTCTCTATCTTGAATAATAAGCAAGATACTCTTGTAATCCCATCGAATTTGGACCACCATCTACAAGGGTAGCCCTTAATTTTTAAGTTTGCATTTTAATCAATATTTTAACTATCTCGCCAATAGAGAAGTATAGAATGGTTTTCGTAAAATTTTATTGCGGGTATTTTTAAAAATGTAATCACTATAGCTTGTAGATTCTTAACTATTTTAAATTTTCTTCTGTGCAATGCAGCAGTTCCAGTGAGGGAAAAATAAAACATAAAGTAAAAAGGTAAAAGCATTATATGTTGAAAGTTTGCACAGAATAGTCTTTGTAATGTAATATACAGTGTGTCCAAAAGGAATGGAATATGCTATATATCTCAGTAAATATCCACTTAAGGGAAAAATTTTTAGTATAAAAGTTGTTTAGTTGGTACTTAGTTTTCCACCATAAAACTAAATTTAAATATCTTTTTTTTCGAATAACAAAAGCTCATGAAAAACAATTAAATTTTTTAAATGACAAGGTATCCCTATATTATACTCATTTGATAGAGAATTTTTTTCTCTTTTCAATGATGCAAAACTTTAGTACCCTTACTTAAGCAACTTTTTGAGAAAAACGCAAACATTATTTTAGTTGATGTATTTATTTCTAACAAAAACATAAGAACTAAATTTTTTTGACGAAATCTACAATAAGTGTTCAAACTGTAAACCATTTACAGCTTGGCAATATAAACTCGGTTTTTAAACCCGTTTATAACATTCCCAACCATTTCAGGTGTAATTTCTCTAATACGATCTTTTAAATTTTCGATATTTTCCGGCCTCTTAGCATAAACTTAATTTTTAAGGTGACCCCATCATTGAAGAGAGAAAAAAATTCTCTATCAAATGAGTATAATGTAGGGGTACCTTGTCATTTAAAAAAATTCAATTGTTTTTCATTTCGCTTTTGTTATTTAATGAAAAAATATTTAAATTTTGTCTTATGGTGGAAAACTAAGTACCAAACAACTTTTATTCAAAACATTTTTCCCTAAAGTAGATATTTACTGAGATATATAGCATATTCCATTCCTTTTGGACACACTGTATACATCCATCTAGTGCATATTTTCTTCATAGCTGTTTTATTCAAAATAGAAAAAAGTTTCAAAACACAATTTGTTGGAGGTCATGGTATACATAATCTGTAATTATTTTGTACTATACCGAGTGTTTTGTTTCCGCGCACCGATATGTAGACTTTTTACTTTAAATACAACACCCTGTATATTTTTATTATTTAGTGTCAAATTAATTCTTTTTCAAAAATGTGAAAGGTTTAATGTACCTACAATCAATAGTTTTGAATTATTAAGTGTTTTTAAAAATAAAGTATTCATATTTAGCGATTTAACAATGTAAAATGTAAAATAATTTGGTAGTTTTGTTAACAATACTATTATTGTTCCCTCTGAATAATTAAGATTTTTAAATAATACACAGGTTTGTTTTGGATTATGTATCCCATGCCCATGATCTCCAACAAATTTTGTTTAGTTTTTTTTTTCTATTTTAAATAAAGCAGCCATGAAGGAAATACGCAGTGGGTGATCACCCTGTATAATAATGGTTGTAATAATGTGCAGATATATATATCTTATCTTTAATACAACTCATTAATTTTAGGGCTAAGAGGAAGTTTAAAAATAAAATAGCTTCAGATGATGACTCTGATGATTCGTTAAATAAAAAGGGAGAAAAAAAGAAAAAGAGCAAAGAAGACTCAAAATGGAGTAGCGAATCGAGTGATTCTAGCAGCGATAGCTCGACGGAAACTGTACAGTAAGTTCTTTTTATCAATAGAAACGCCAATGAAATGGTTCTTATCTTTTTCCGTAGTTGCAGTAATATTTCACGATATTTAATTGTTTGTTTTTTTAAATACTTTCAGGCAACAGAAGAAACGTCGAAGGATAAAACACGTCAAGAGTAGCAGCAGTGACGATGAAAATGAAAAGTCAACGAGGAAATCGATTCGCAAGGTACGTTTTTTTTTGTGTATTCGTTGGTGCTTCACGTATTCAAAATTTATTTTAATGATGCGATACAACTCGACAGCTACAGTGAAATGTGTTATTTGCAGATGTGGAGCAAAAGTTCTTTGGAAGAAACCACAAAACAGGCCGAAAAAGAGGAGAGGGAAAGGAAGGCTCGAATATTGGATAAACAGAAAAAGGTGCGGCACGATCTAACGCTGCGATTTTCACGGACAATTTTTACGTGCCCCTTTTTATGTTTCAGTACAATCAATTATTTGATGGCGAGAAACCAGAAGACTCGACCGTAGAAAAAGTTGTGCTCGATTTCAACGAAGAAACAAAAGAGGAACTGCTCTCGGTTGATAAAAATATCGTTAAACATTTGAAGCCGCATCAAGCCAAGGGCATCCAGTTTATGTGGAACGCTTGTTACGAATCCATCGAACGGGTCAAGAGCACCGACGGATCGGGTTGCATTTTAGCCCATTGCATGGGTCTCGGAAAAACATTACAAGTAAGTTTTTACTCGGAACGTTAATTTTCGTAATTGTAGCCGTTTTTTAAATTTTAAGGTGATTGCGTTGGTTTTCACTTTACTGACCAACGAGGAAAAGACCCGTTGCAAGAGAGTGCTGGTCATTTGTCCCCTAAGTACCGTGCTGAATTGGGTCGCCGAATTTAATAAATGGCTCGCCGACGTCACCGACTCGGAAATAGAAGTGTTTGATCTTGTGTCGCACAAGTCTAACGAGGAACGACACTATCAAACCAAGTGCTGGCTTAAAGAGGGCGGTGTTATGATTCTTGGTTATGATATGTTTAGAAATTTGTCGAATCCGAAGAATGGCCGTATCAGCAGGGCAATGAAAAATACGTACCAGACTGCTTTCGTGGATCCAGGTAAATACTTCTTCTTTTTAATCGGTTCCTCTACTACTTTTCGGTGTCGAGGTATGCTTTTCTATTTCTGTTTTAATAAGTTTCTCCACTCCTGCCCATCGTTAGCTAACTGTGACACTTCTCCAGTTGGCTCCTTTTTCTTCTAGTCTGCTCCACTTCTTTTATTTATTTATTTAGTCATGAGTCCTTCTACTGTTAGGTGTAGGACTGTTGAGTTGTGTTGTGCTGACTTTTTTCCATGTTTTTCTGTCTTATGCTAGATTTTTTATGTCTTTCCATTTGAGTTTCTATCCATTGCTGCTTTTTTTCGCTTCTCGGCCTATGGCTAAGATCAAAGTGCTTCACTTCTTTTTCCCATTTTATTCTTGGTCTTCCTCTATTTCTTTTTCCCTCCATCAGCATTTTCCATTCTATTTTCGGGTATCTACTTTCTGGCATGTTTAGTAGATGTCCAAGTCATCCTAATTGATTTGTCTCCATCTTTTTCTTATATCTGTTACTCCTAGGTTATTTCGAATTTTTTCGTTACTGATTTTATCGATCAGTCTACATCCCTCTATTTTTCTCAGAAATGTCATTTTCTATACCTGTATTCTTTGTTTTTTTTTGTGTTAGTGTCCAAGTTACTGAACTGTACAGGGTGGCCTATTTTAGATGCCCATACGGGGTATCTCGGTTATTATCAGAGATAGAAAAAAACTAAGTACGTAGTCTCGATTTCTTTTTTCGAAAGAAATTCATTGCCGTTAACAGATTTTTGATATCTTTTTTAATTTTCGAAATATAGCCAAAAACCGATTTTTGGCAATTTTCAAAAGTGTTAAATATCCCCCTTAAACGAAAAGATAGAGAAAAACTTTTAAGACATTTTTGGCATGGTTTTTTGCCCTTAATAAGATAGCGATGTTCAATTGTTTTTTACTCATATAAATATCGATATATTACACCTAACTTTCTTATTTTAAATAGCAACCATAAGCAAATTGTATATTTTTTAAAAGCGCAAAAAATAAGCTTTTGATTCAAGTCAAAGCCAACTATGGTTGCCATTTAAAATAAGACAGGTGTAATATAAGAATATTTATATGAGTAAAAAAAAATTGAAGGTCCGATTAAGGACAAAAAACCATGCCAAAAATGTCTTTAAAGTTTTTCTCTATCTTTTCGTTTAATCGAGATGTTGACTGTTTTAGCGTAATAATTAGTACCTATCTTCATTTGTTTTTGTTATTTTAACAATCTTATTTTAAATACGGGTCTAAGTTGGCTGTGACGCCATGAAAAAGATAATGTTGTTCTCGTTTCATCGATGTGTGGGTTTTTAGGTTTATCTTTAAAAATAAGTAAGTTATTACAGTATTATTGTATTTGTTAAGTTTAATCAAAGTGGCCATTGAAAAACAAAACAAAACATCACATAAATTAACTACAATGGCCAGCTAGATTTAACTTAACAAATACAGGGTGAATATTATGTTAGAGATAAAGCCAAGTGTATACAAATTTTCAAAATTATTTATTACACGCTGAATGGTTGACTTGCTTGGCACATGATTAACATCAAAAAATCACGCAGTTTTCTTCGCGTATTCACAATTGAACAATTATTTAAATAAAATGTTTTAATAACTTCAACACGTTGTTGAGGCGTCAGATGTTCCATAATAAATTGTAATTGACTACTCTTTAAGACTGCCAATTACTAAATGTCAAATGTCTATCAAACAGAAATGACGGCCAAAAGAAATCGGCCTGGAACATAATATTCACCCTGTATAATAATGTTCTATAACTTGAATATTTAAAATCAATAAATCAATAAAAGGAGGGGGAAAAAAATAGTGAACCCATAGCCAACTATGGTTGCCATTTAAAAAAAATCAAGTTAGGCTTATATTTAAATAATCAAGTGTGCCATGACTTTTTCGGTATTTTTTTCTAATTCGTCGTAAACATATCTACAGGAACCATATGACATTTTGATATTAACATAGGTGGCTATGGAATTATTTATCATTGGAAAAATCGTGTCTTTAGTTTTTTCAAAATATTTGAAAAAATTGAAGGTGTAGGTTAAATGTCAAAATGGCATTAAATGCGTCTTGGAATTCTGGTCAACTTCGCTAATTTAACTAACTATGTAACTCTTATAATAACAAAGTAACCTACACAACACGTGTAGATTATTGTCACCTAGATAGATCATTATTTATTTTAGGCCCGATTGCACAAAGCAACACCGGTTTTAAAACACAAGTTAATTCCTAAAACTAGGTAACATCAGTGCCAATGCGATTTTGTCTAGTTCTAGGGTTAATGTGGTTTAATCCCAGGTTTAGCTTTTTTTTTTAATTTAAAAAAATTGGTCACCTTAGTAATCTATTGTTCTTAATGATAATTATATAGTGGCGTAGGTAGGATGCTAGGATGCTTCAATGGGGGGGGGGGTTAAGTTTTCTAGCAGCAGGATGTGTGATGGTTTCATCAAGGAGGGAGTTAATAAACGGTAAAAAGAGTTCTTCGGCTCTATAACGACTTATTGCGAACCTGTGGGGGGGGGGTGCTGACCCCCCCCTAACCCTTTCTCTGCCTACGCCACTAATTATACATATCCTACAGTGCCATTAAGCTGGTTAATTATGTTCAAAAACACCTGTTGATTTTCAGGACCAGATTTGGTGGTTTGTGACGAAGGTCACCTGCTCAAAAATGAAAAAACCAGTTTGAGTATAGCTACGAACCGTCTAAAAACAGCAAGAAGAATTGTTCTGACGGGTACACCGATGCAGAACAATCTAAAAGAGTACTACTGCATGGTGCAGTTCATAAAGCCCAATCTGTTGGGAACTTTTAAGGAGTACATGAACCGATTTGTGAACCCAATAACAAACGGCCAATATACCGATTCAACGCCACACGACATCAACATTATGCGTAAACGATCCCACATACTTCATAAAATGTTGGATGGCGTAGTCCAAGTACGTGCCTCAATACTTTATACAGGTGTTGGTTTAATTGTTTTTAAATTTTTAGCGTAAAGATTATGGGGTGTTGGCTCCATTTCTTCCTCCAAAACACGAATATATTCTATTTGTGAATTTAACCGAGGTACAAATTAAGCTGTACCGTCACTATATGCAAAATTTTGCTCAACAAACGAATGCCAATAACAATCGTAGCAGTTTCTTGTTTACGGACTTCCAGGAATTACAGAGGATCTGTACGCATCCCAGAGTTCTGTTGGACAAGAGCCTCAAGATGAAGAAAGAGTTGGATAAAGACGTAAGACATGTTTTACTTTTTAACTTAGTTGATGTTTAGGTTTATGTTGTTATTGTTTGACTGGAGTGTGTGTTTTTTTGTTAGGGGTGGTTGGAGGACGAAGAAGAATCTGAAGGTTCGTTAAAAGATTTTGTAGTCGACGACTCAGATGAAAAATCAAATTCCGACAGTTCGGACAATGAAAAGAGCAGTCATTCTTCTCACCATTCCGATGAGCCAGTAAAATCCAAACGAAGGACAAGAGCTAATGCAGGTAATATGCTCATCGAATTGTCAATTGTTTAACTTGAGGGTTAAAAAAAAAACGATTTTTGGCACGATTCATTTATGATACGCAAGATTAGCATGTGAAAACTCACTTATATTTAGAGATTAGAGATGCAATTCAATTTTTTTTATCCGTTTCTCCTGCAACTGTTCTAAAAGAAAAAAATTAATATTTATTGTGCTATTCATAAAAAACAAAACAAATGAAGTTTTTAATTTTTGCTTATAACTTGTCTATTTGAAATCGCTTAAATTTTTTTTCAACGTTTTGGGGCTTTTTTTTGGGTAGATTTGAAATTTGTCAGTAAATTTTACTTATACAGGGTTCTCGTTTTTCGAGGGCCACTATGGGGATCTCGTAAACGGTAAGAGTTACGACTTCGGTTAAATTAGGGCAAAGTCGTATACTCAGGTGCTTAATAATTTGACGCAAACAGAACTTATCTAGCTTTTTTAGTTTTTGGGATATAGGAGAAAAAGTAAAAAAGTGGATGTTTGTTTTTTGCCCGTAACTTTTTTATTTGATGTCGAATTTCATTTCTGTTAAAACTCTTTATAGCCACTTTTTGCAAGGAATCAAAATCCCTAATTGTATTTTCCATACGACGTTTCGCTTTTTCTAAACCATCATCAGGTCAATTTTTTCTCATGGACGCTGTATCTGATTTTAACGCCAATTTGTAGAGGATTTTATTCTGAATTCGACAATGTACAACACTTAGCACTTTTTTGAAACAATTGTTGTTAAAAATGGCAAAAACAAATATTTTATTTAAAACAAATCCTAATCGGCATGGTAAATAATTGTCTTTGTCCCTTTTTCCTTGGAAGCACGTACGTAAACCGCATGAAATTACTAATTAAGGGATTTAATTAAAAAAATAGGTAATAATAAATATGTTGGGAATGCATTAACAATGTTCACTTATTAGCAAATATTTTTAGAATATTTTCTTTGGTTAAGTAATAAATAAGCGTACAGATTTCTGGACGTTTTTTGTAAACTATGAACACTTATATTATTTGATTACGAAAATTTTGTTACAAATAATAATTGTATGCCAAATAAGGATTAAATATACATTTTAGAGAAATTTATTATTTAACCAAAGAAAACGTTCTAAAAATATATGCTCATAAGTGAACAATGTTAATGCATTCCTAACATATTTATTATTACCTATTTTTTTAATTAAATCCCTTTAATAGTAATCTCATGCGGTTTACTTATGTGCTTCCAAGGAAAAAGGAACAAAGACAATTATTTACCATGCCGATTAGGATTTGTTTTAAATAATATATTTGTTTTTGCCATTTTTAACAACAATTGTTTCAAAAAAGTGCCAACTGTTACACATTGTCGAATTCAGACAAAAATGCTCTACAAATTGGCGTTAAAACCAGATATAGCGTCCATAAGAAAAAACTGACCTGATGATGGTTTAAAAAAACGAAACGTCGCACGGAAAATATAATTTGGGATTCTGATTCCTTGCAAAAAGTGGCCATGAAGAAGTTTTTACAGAAATGAAATTCGACATCAAATGAAAAAGTTACGGGCAAAAAACAAACATCCACTTTTTTACTTTTTTCCCTATATCTCAAAAACTAAAAAAGCTAGATAAGTTCTGTTTGTGTCAAATTATTAAGCACCCGAATATACAACTTTGCCGTAATTTAATCGAAGTCGTAACTCTTACCGTTTACGAGATCCCCATAGTGGCCCTCGAAAAACGAGAACCCTGTATTTACTTGTTTTTGTTATTTTAACATCAACTGTATTTGAAATAGAAAGTTCATGATTATTGGGACACCCTGCATCAGGGCTGCGGAGTCGGTAAAAAAAAAGTCGACTCCAACTCCTGATAATTTTAGTAGTTCGACTCCGACTCCGACAAAATTAAATACTAAGACATTTTATGGAGTGTAATATAAGAAAAAAATAATAAATATAAAAACATTATTTAAAATTTGAGTTTAAATTTTGCGGCAAAGGACCACCTCGCAATTTTTTGTTGTACTCGGAGTCGGTACATTTTTCCGACTGCGACTCCAGTGACCAGAAATTCCTCCTAAATTCCGACTCCACAGCCCTGTCCTGTATATGAAGGGAGACATAAAAAAATATTGGTAAACAGTTTTATTTAGGTCTTAAACATACGGTTGACACTAAAACTAGTGAATGCGTACCTTGTGAAACACCCTGTATATTATTGATAAGAGTGTGTAGTTACTTTTTAAACTATTGACATTTGTTTTTAAAGCCAAGCAAAATGGATTGAGCCATCTTGAAAATATTTTCACTAAACCCATTAAATGCCATTGTGGCCATAACCAGAATTTCAAATCGTTTCTCTTTTTCATTCTTTATATATTTCTAATGCACAGTCCCAATCAATCACCCTGTATAATTGTCTCAAAAAAAGATTGATTATGGGTACAAAATCCTCATACACATTTAAAAGAAAACTTGATTCGAAATAAAGAAGTACAAAATATACAGGGTGTACGTTTAATTCGAACAAAGTTGCATAAAACATTTTTGCCTAGAGTTTTATACAGTGTCCAAAAGGAATGGAATATGCTATTTATCTCAGTAAATATCCACTTGAGGCCTAAATATTTTGAAAAAAAGTTGTTTGGTACTTATTGTTAGTTTTCCACCATAAGACAATTTTTTTTCCGTATAACAAAAGCGCAATGAAAAACAATTAAATTTTTTTAAATGACAAGATACCCCTATATTATACTCATTTGATAGAGAATTTTTTTCTCTTTTCAATGATGCAAAACTTTAGTACCCTTACTTAAGCAACTTTTTGAGAAAAACGCAAAAATTATTTTAATTGAGTAGTATTTCTAACAAAAACGTCATAAGAACTACAATTTTTTGACGAAATCTTCAATAAGTGTTCAAACTGTAAACCATTTACAGCTTGGCAATGATAAACTCGGTTTTTAAACCCGTTTATAACATTCCCAACCATTTCAGGTGTAATTTCTCTAATACGATCTTTTAAATTTTCGATATTCTCCGGCCTCTTAGCATAAACTTAATTTTTAAGGTGACCCCATCATTGAAAAGAGAAAAAAAACCTCTATCAAATGAGTATAATATAGGGGTACCTTGCTATTTAAAAAAATTCAATTGTTTTTCATTGCGCTTTTGTTATTCGTTAAAAAAATATTTAAATTTTGTCTTATGGTGGAAAACTAAGTACCAAACAACTTTTATTCAAAACATTTTTCCTTAAAGTGCATATTTACTGAGATCTATAGCATATTCCATTGCTTTTGGACACACTGTATATTGACATTACGTGTTACCTCAATTTGTAACATGCAAAAAACAAGAACAAATTTTACATGATGCTGCTACAAGACACTGAACCCTATATTATGGGTTTTATGAGCGGAGCGTTTTTTTTTGGAACGTACAATATGTTTATTGAGGTGTTTTAGGTGATTTAAACGAAGAAGAAGAAAAAAAAAAAAATGAGGGTGAACCCGAATGGTGGCAACAATTTTGCGATGATGACGCACTAGATAAGATCCAAAACAGCCACAAACTAAGTTTATTGTTTCAAATTCTGCAACAGTGCGAACAAATAGGTGATAAAATGTTAGTTGACGGTGAACACTGGGGATGTGCCATGTTCTAACTAATTTTATTTCCGACAGTTTAATATTTTCCCAGTCGCTCTATTCCTTGAACGTCATAGAATACTTTCTTGGAAAAGTAGACGAAGAAACTAGCAAAGGCAGCTCGTGTGGAGGATTTACAGGGTCGTGGTCGTTGGGTCTGGATTATTTTAGATTAGACGGGTCTTCTAAATGCGATGATAGATCTGCGTGGTGCAAGATTTTTAACAGTCCCAGCAATACAAGAGCCAGGTAAAAACTTTTGTTTATTAAAAAAAAAAAAAGATTTCAACAAAGTTTTGACTGTTGTCCAATATTTTTGTAGACTATTCTTGATTTCTACAAAAGCTGGAGGACTCGGCATAAACCTTGTAGGTGCCAACAGAGTGATAATATTTGATGTATCGTGGAATCCGTCCCACGATATTCAAAGTATTTATCGCGTGTTTCGATTTGGACAAACCAAACCATGTTACATTTATCGATTTGCTACGCTGGTGAGTTTAGTCATTTTTTTAGGCACCCATGAAACCTCCAAGCTAATTCGTTGTTTTTACAAAATTCGTTTCGTTTTAAGGGCACCATGGAAATGAAAATCTACGAACGACAAGTTACGAAACAAGCCATATCGAAACGTGTCATCGACGAACAGCAAATAGATCGACATTACAATCAGAACGACTTGTCAGAGCTGTACAAGTAAGGGCCTTCTGTGTCAATAAACGTTGCATCCGAGTGATGGTGATTTTTTTTTTGTGCAGATTTGAGCCGAAACCAGATGAAGAGAGACCGATTCCGCTGGTTCCGAAAGACGTACTGCTGGGCGAGTTACTTCAAAATTTCGCCGATCACATTTATAAGTATCACGAACATCACACTCTACTGGAAAATAAAGTTGACGAAGTGCTCAATGAAGAAGAACGTAAAGCAGCCTGGGAAGAATTTGAAAATGAAAAGACGGCTCGCAAAGAGCAAGGTTAGTAATACCAGGTTGACGAACATAATAATAATAAGAAATCTTTATTTAGCTTTGTAGCTTTGTACAGGGTGGTCCAAATTCGATGGAATTGCATGGGTATCTCGGTTAATATTCAAGATAGAGAAACGGTTAAATTACCAAAAATGTGCAGTTTTTTGAGACAAACTCGAAACCGTTTCCAAAAATATTCTAACATTTCCGGTTTTCGAGTTACTGAATAAAAAGTGTTTTTTTGTCATATTTATAATGTGTCATATCTCCGTTATTGTTGTAAATATCGAAAATATTTATGGAGATAATTTTTAGATATTTTTATGTGTAATTTGATTGTACTAAAAAAAATAATTTTACACTCGATAAAAAGTTATGACACAAACTTACCTTTTTTTAAATGGGAACGATAGTTGGCTTTGATCTATTTAAATTCCTAATTTTTTTCTTATTCCAAATATATAAGGGTTGATGCATTTATTTTCAATAATACGTAAGCTACGAAGGTTTTTTAGTTTTGTTTTTTAAAGAAAATCATAGTAGGCCGTGAAAAAAAAAACAAGGTGTAAAACCTTATAAAACTCATGTGGTAAAAGTTACCAAGGTTTTTTAATTTGTTGTTGAGATAAACATAAAAATTTTTGAACATGAGATAACCAGCAATATACTACATTACTGCTGATTCCGACTATGTTGTTGTCATCTTATGTTCAAATATTTACAATGTTTATCTCAACAACAAATTAGAAAACCTTGGTAACTTGTACCACAAGAGTTTTATAAGGTTTTACACCTTGTTTTTTTTTTTTTGTTTTCACAGCCTACTATGATTTTCTTAAAACAAACAAACTAAAAATCCTTCGTAACTTGCGTATTATTGAAAATAAATACATCAACCCTTGTATATTAGGAATGAGAAGAAAATAAGGAATTTAAATAGGTCATAGCCAACTATCGCTCCCATTTAAAAAAAGGTAAGCTTGTGTCATAACTTTTTAACAAGCTTAAAATTTTTTTCTTCTAAAAATCTAAAAATAATCTTGATAAATATTTTCATTATTTACAACAATAACGGATATATGACACATTATTAATATGGCAAAAAAACGCTTTTTATTCAATAACTCGAAAACCGAAAATGATGGAATATTTTTGAAAACGGTTCTGAGGTTGTCTCAAAAATCTGCACATTTTTGGTAATTTAACCGTTTCTCTATCTTAAATATTAACCGAGATACCCATGCAATCCCATCGAATTTGGACCAGCCTGTACAGGTTCTTGGGGGGTGGGGGTTACGACCCCCCTCCCAACTTCCTCCTGCTGTACACGCCACTGGGACGCCCAGTATTTTAGCAGCATCAGATATTATTCATTATATGTTTTTACAGGAGGTATGGTGAATAATATGGGAATGGGTCAAATTATAGTGGCTGTCAAAAGTTTAGTACGAAAAGATAACCCAGAATGGACATTTCAGCAGGTACAAAGTGTTGTACCTGCACTTGTTCAAAAGTTGCGGGACGAAGTGAGCAATGGAATATACTTGGTAAGGTATTAAAGAAATGACTGTATCAATTAATAAATGTTGTTATCTTTAGACGTACAACCGAATTGTGTCTGAAATTCAACTGCTACAGTATGAACAGGAGCAGCACAACATAAAAGAATATATTCGTCATCAGCAGATGCGTTTATTACAAATGCAGCAGTTAAAAAATATGCAAATGGCCGCCTCGACCAGCACCAATATGCATGCAAATGATATTATCGAACTGAATGATTGACGTTCGTAAAAGATTATTTATATTTTTAAATTTGTTCAATTGTTTTGTTAATGTGTGCTGCTAGCAGCTTCATTATTAGAAGTACATAGCAAAGCAGCGAGTGGCAACTTAAAATGCAAACTATAACTTATTTATTTGTTTTCAAGTAGTGGAATTTAAATTTATTGTAAAATATAAAACCAGTACCTTTAAATGTATTTTTATTTCTCTAATTCAGTGTTTACTAAGCTTACAACCATCTTGTACGCCTTTGGACAGTTAAGTCTTACCGGCGTACCCCTCTTAGCCGAAAATAGGACAGTGTAGGGTTGCCAGAATATCTCTTAAAGAAAACATGTCGTCTTTTTTTGTCCTGATCGTTTTGTTCACTCTTTTTTTATTGTGATCTTTTTATTTTTTTTTTTCATTTACTTTTGGTCAAATTTTTTAAAAAAACTAGAGAACAGTCGTTTATAGGCCAAACAAAGCTGGGCAAGCACTGGCCAAAAAGTACTTAAGTTTTAAACAACAAATAAAAAAATGGTACATAATAAAAAATATATAATTTTAATTTTTAAATGAAAGTGCTAAGCATTTGCGAAAAAACAAATGTTATATAATATTCACATCTCACACAAAATACAACATATTTTTGAAACAAACGAAATAAAATGTTATGTAGGTATATAGGTATACGTATTTACTATATATTTAGGTGACCAACTTTTTCACAATGAAAAGGAGGACACAAATAAATTGAAGAAAAAAATATTGGAAATAAAAAATATTTTATTCATTGGTCATTGCAACAATAATACACTATAATATGATAAATGCGCATAATAAAGACATTTGTAACATGTAAATATGCTTACATGCCTATTAATTATTATTTAAATGAGTAGGTACTTTTCCACTGAATGAATATTTTTTGTCAATGTATCGAAAAGGAGGACATGTAGGAGGACACTTTTCGAGAGAGGACAGAATTTACAAAAGGACTGTCCTCAGGACGATTGGTCACCTTAGACTAAAAAGGCAGTTCTAGATTTATGAACGAATATCGTTCCTGAATGTCGTTCCCCATACATTCTGTTCATTAAGCATGCATTACTTTTCTTGTATATTTTTAAGCGTTTTAAACCAATAACTCAATTTTTGTGATTATCGATAAAGCAAAGGCTCATACATTAAAGACAGCCTGTATTTTATTTTAATTTAGCTTTCACATTGAAGAACAACTAAACAGCCTGCACTCTGTAGATAAAAAATTGAAAGTTCCATAATAATTATTTAATCATATTTTATTTATTCATATTTTAACCAAAACTAACCTATAATTTCAATCAAAACAATAACATTTCACATAACATGTTCATAACATAGCTCATAAAAATGTCCCTAGGTTGTCTTGGCGCACCATCGGCTGAATCCGAGATATTTTCCTAGTCAATGCTATTCTTATGGGATTTAGAAAATGAGTATCAGGATAGCAGAAACTGCAGGAGGTCTTTGCGTGTATTTTGTACTAGTAATATTTACTTCTTAGGTTGGCGAACATGTATCGGCCATGTTGACATCAGCTGTCAAGATGAATAATTTCCAATGTTTAAAAATTGAGCAATTTAAACAAATACAGGTAAAAATATTGTGCAAAGCCCCAATATTAATTCATTTTATGCTAAACCAAACAACTTTCTTTGGTTATTTGGTGTAAATGATTAAAACAGTGTGATTTGTATTTTAGTACCAACGGTTAGACCATTCGACACAAATTTGCCTACAAAACTCAAGGTATGGAATTTCGATGATAAATGGGGTTTCCAAGGCTATTATTAACCCCATTTAGTAACTTTGAACAATCCTGGACTGATATGGTTGCCACAAGAACATGTTGCTGTACATGTGACAGGAAGTCGCACAACTGGGCACGAATTAGTCTACAACACTTAAGACTTAAGGTATGAAATGTCGATATTATAATAGTGCTTTTAAGGCTATAAGTAATCCAAGATGTTAATTTTTGGACCAATACAGCTGCCATATAAACAATTATACATTACGTTTTACAGGTTACTTCGTTCATGATTTTTCTTCAGCCGAGTGCTTAACAATATTCAATGGTGTTGGTGTAGTAAGTAGTCAACTTTAAACTTGTTGAAACTATGTAGAAGGATTTGATGACATCGTTTTTTTATGGCAATAAACAATTATTTTGAACTTAAGTTAAGAAAACACTAAGATGATACCAGAATGCATCAAGTAAAGCGATGATTAAATTTAAAAGGTAAGATGATAAGATTGTAAATCATAACTTAATAAATTTAGTTGTTTAAATGTGTTTCAGAATTCCAACTTTTCAAAATTCTGATCGCTTATTAATGCATTCCTTTTTGGTGCTTTAATTATTGAAACAAAAGAAAACTTTCTCTCAACAGGATCTGATGAAGGCAAGCAAGTGTCAGCTAAGTTGTGTTCTTTTGTCATCTAAATATTTTAAAAACTCCAAGTCCGTTGTCGAATTACTTAATATTAATGTCAGTTTTTGTAGAAGTTCCAACTTCATTGAAATAAAATAAATCTGTGTTGAGTGTTTTCTGTTCAGTTTCTTGTTCTTCCGCAGTATCATCTGTTATTGTCCATCTGCATATTTTCGGCTGCTTTGATTATTGTCTTTTGAATATCTTTTATAGTTAGTTAACTTCGTCTTGTATTGCACTGAACCATCTTAACTTAAAGTTTGGTAATGTCACTGTAGCAACAATTGCGTCGTTTATTGCTGGATTTAAATTATAATAGTTAAAAAAAAAAATTGTGTTAAATGTTGATACAAGCATTTAAAATTATTGTTGTATGTTTGATTTTTTTTAAAAATCTTTCATATTTTACTTTAAGTGATACTAAACTTGGTAATATACACCCGTCCCGTAGTATGTTGACTGTTCTCCTTGCAATAGATCAATATTGTTGCTGCAAGAGGTTCCATGATTAAGCAGTATTCGATATCAATATCTTTTATAGCATTTTTAATTTCTAATTTCCCAAACAAAATTTTTTGCGTATTTTTGGCAGAGTTCAATAAAATAATTAATAAAACTGTTGTCCGTATTACTACACACACACTACTTTTTTAACTGTAGCTATTCTATGCACTCCAATGCGGGTTGTGTTTAAAACTTTAGACAAGTTATAACACGTTGAATACCACAGTTCCTATCTTATAAAACCTAATATCTTAAAAAGTACTTGTGTCTACTTAAAGTACTTAAGTACTTTGCACTGTACTGCAGTATTTTACAAAGTACTTAAGTAATTTTTGTGGTACTGAAGTACTAATCCAAGTAATAAGTACCAGTATTTCACCGAAGTACTTGAGATTCAAGTAACTAATTTTAAAATGTACTGCAGTACCAGTCTTAAGTACCGGAAAAGTACTTGAAAAAGTACTTAAGTACAAAAATACTTAAGTAATGCCCAGCTCTGAGGCCAAAGTGATAAAACTCCACTTTTTGATTTTTTAATAATTTTAATGCCAAAGCACTTGATTGATGTTTAACTTTACATTGAAAATAATTTATTTAAATTGGGTTTAATAGCATTGAATATCAAAAAAAAAATGACCCTCAGTACATTGTTTATTTGAATTTAAATTTGAAAGGAAGTTTAAAAATGCAGCTCAATAATAAACAGTATTAGGTTTTGCAGGAAAAGTTAAAAAATAAAAAAAGTTTCTAAATAAATCAAACTTTCAAAATATTTTTTTTTAATTGCAAAATTTTAAGCCTCCAAAAAGTTCTGATATAAAAACCAACAGAAGTCGCCCTTTTTAGCCCCTTGTGAAGGTGGGAGATGATTAAAGATATAACTATGGGAGACCTTTTAATACGTATAAAACATATACCAAATATCATTCTCCTACATGTATATGAATTTGAGAAATAAAATAAAAACCCAATTTTACCATTTCCCTTTAGGGGGAGTGTAACTCCGAACGCAGTCGTCTAAGGGAAAAAAATTATGTTAAAGCCCCCCTTAATTTTCAATAAGTAATTGCTTCCTGAATTTTCGCAATATTTAAGAAATACCCTGTATACAGGTTCTTGGAGTGGGGGTTACGACCCCCCTCCCAACTCCCTCCTGCTGTACACGCCACTGGGACGCCCAGTATTTTAGCAGCATCGGAAATTATTTGGGGGTAATATCACAAGAGCTTAAAAGCCGGTCAAATTTTGATTTGCTTAGTAACAATTAACGAGAATAAATTGACGTGTGGAATTGACATAATGACAGTAGTGGAATTATCATAACATATATGTTTTTACAGGAGGTATGTTGAATAATATGGGAATGGGTCAAATTACAGCAGCTATCACAAATTTAGTACGAAAAGATAACCCAGGATGGACACATCAGCAGATACAAAGTGTTGTACCTGCACTAGTTCAGAAGTTGCATGACGAAGTGAGCAATAGAATATACTTGGTAAGGTATTAAAGAAATGACGGGTAGTTCACACCTTAAATGTGGTTATTTTTAGACGTACGACCGAATTGTGACTGAAATTCAACTGCTACCTCAAGAGCCGCAGCAACGTAACATGGAAGAATATATTCGTCAACAGCAGAAAGAATTTATTCGTCAGCAACAGATGCGTTTATTACAAATGCAGCAGTTAAAAAATTTGCAAAGGGCGGCCTCGACCAGCACCAATATGCATTCAAATGTTATTAACGAACTGAATGATTGACTTTCGTAAAAAAATATTTATATTTTTAAATTTATTCAATTGTTTTCTTAATGTGTTAGATAAAAGCTATGCCTGTTTTAATTAACCTTTACAAAGTTTGTTTGAATTTAAATTTGAAAAGGAAGTTTAAAAATGCGGCTCAATAATAAACAGTATTAGGTTTTAGTATTATAAATTTAAAGTTATTATTCTGATCTTTACTTATAAATGTTCTGCTATGTTTGATAAAGTAAGTATGTCTATATAAAAACTTAATTTTTTTACAAATTGTATTTTTATTTACTATATAGCACAAATAAGATATATGTGTGGAATTCGCTTAAAAAAGCCTAAACATACCTACTATTTTCATTGATGACAGGCGCCTATTTAAATACAAAACGCAACCCACTTAGCAGGTTGCGCCTTAATATGTATGCAGTGTGCTTAATAAAGCGCCTACTTTCGGCATTTTCAGGCAACCTGCGTTAAAACGACGTTAAATTAATTGCATATCTATGTAGGCGTAATGTACAGTATGCAACCCACTAAACGTTGCGCCTATTGATAGGCAACCACGACACAAAACGCCTACATAGACATGCAACTAATTTGACATAACAGTTGAGCAGGTTGTCTAAAAATTAAAAAAGTAGGCGTTTTGTTCAGCACATTGCATAACTATGCAGGCGCAACGTGTTAAGTGGGTTGCGTTCTGTATTTATGAATTACAATAGCTTAACAATACTGTTCTTATAACAAACTAAATTAAGTTATTAAAGATTTGGTTTTGGACCAGAACTGTCAAAACACATTTATTAGTAAAAATCCAATAAAAATTAAACAATGCAATATTTATGTCTCAAATTATTTACTAATGTAGAAGTAAAATACCATGTGTGATACATCAACGAATTTAGAAAAAAATCTATTTGATTATGTAGATAACAGAAATTGCGCTCATAAGTAAAAATAAAGTTGGTTGTCATGAAACAAAGAAGAATGGACCTAGAAAAATATGCGTGGGCATCATTCGATTCTGCTAAAAAAAAGTTGTTTGGGCAATGTTTTTACACATTTAAAGTATTTTATAATCCAAAGGAGTTATAGACGATTTTCAAAAATCGTATTTTCCGTTTTTTATCCTAATTTTCTCGGATATCGTTTGAGATATATCGTATATCCAATATCTCATCGGATTATTAATGAGCGCCGATTTTAGCAACTTTAGACTTAGGTTTTGTACATGCTTCAGGGATCCTATCACTTGAGCCATTTTCCTACTTCTTGCGTTGATATGTTTGGTTAGGGTTAGTGTTGCTTGAAGTGTTACTCCTAGGTATTCATATTTATTGATGAAGTCGACATGTTGGTTTCCTATGTAAGCTTTGTCGTTATTTTTGAGTCTACCCCCCTTTCGAAATTTCATCATTTTGCTCTTTGTGTGGTTAATGACTAGTTTATTTATATCGCACCAAAGGCTGAGGGGGTTTTAACTTATTTGAAGTTGTTGGGGTCTTTAGAGTATATAACTAGGTCATCTGCGTACATAGTGGGGTATGATTCGTGTGTTTTCATTAAGTCTGGCAGGTCCTGTACAAATGCCAGGAATAGTGTCGGGCTCAAGGTATATCCTTGCAACACTCCTCGTTTTTGAGTGATTGGATTTGATAGTTCTTTCCCATTATCTACTTTTATATAATTTGTGTTCATCATATCATGGATTACATTGTATATATTTCCTTTAACACCCTGCTTAATAAGTTTTTCACATAAAATCCAGCATATCAAAAGCCTTGCGAAAGTCAATAAACGCGGTGTATAAGCTCCCTCGTGGTAGAGATGTGGCTGTTTTTATTTAAGAAATCAAATTTGGAATTTTTTAATAAACAAAAGCGATTTATTTAAACAATTAAATATTTGTTTCATTGTCTCTTTTATTTTAACCAACAAAACATTTTCGAAATACTTTTAACAGTAAACGTTTAAATAATGTCATCTAGTAAAATCTTCGAGTGGCCATTTCTCTTCTGTTATGTTCATCAAGCATTGTTGTGCGTTCCATGCGGTCAGCTGCAATTCGTATGATGTTCTCTAACAAATCTGGATACGGATGAATGGCTCGGACAAAGTCTCTTCTCTCCAAACGATACAGTTCGCACACTTCAACAGCCACTACGGACGCCACACGTAATTCGTCGCTCATTACTAATGCTATTTCCCCAAAGTGCGCACCATCTTCCAAATGACAAATCTGCAAACAAGAACGTAAGATGCAAAAAAGTTGGTGTTGGTCAACAGTTGGCACACAAAACATTTAGCAACTTGCTTTTATGGATTAAACTTTAAATAGTTTTTCTTGTTTAATTACAATGCATTGAAAGATTGGCAAAAAAAAGGTTTTTTTTTTTAAATAACTATACGGTCACTCAAAAAAATGGTTTTATTCATTATTCATCATGCAAACTATTCTCTATCTTTCTTTTAAATTCTGCTTATAAAACCAAGTGGTTTAGGATCATTCATTCGCCTTTTTTTGAGTAGCTTTTGAGTTATACAGGACGTTTCTAAATTTAAAACTAAATATTGGGAGCTCGCCTATTTGAAGAGCCACGATATTCTAATATGAAAAGATAGGTAGCGAGGCTCTCTTAGTTCAAGGGTTAAAAGGCAGCAAAATGATATGCAGGGTGAATAAAATTCGAATGTTTTACGAAGTATCTCGTTTACCGTAATAGTTGGCGAAAATCTGATCTATCATATACAGGGTGAGTCATTAGTGCGGGATTGGTCGATTGTGGCTAAACGGTTTGAGGTAAAAAGTTTTTTCTTCCGAACATGATAAAAATATTTTTAAATATACAGGGTGAGTCACCTCTCTGGAACTAATAGCAATTTTTTTATTTCAAATACAACACCCCATTTTTTATTTAATAATTATGACCGCCTTTGTTTTAGCTTTGCATCAATATAAAATACTAGTTTTTTATGCGGCCTTGCAACATTAAAAAAAAATCAAAATTTTTCAAGGTCATAGTTTGTGAGTTTGTGATTGGTCGAAAATATAAATTTGGAGAGAGAATTAAATATTTTGGTCTTGATAATGTTTTGACGAATTTCGGCGACCAGTAGCGTTACTTTAACATAGATTAAACCGCACCCCTGACGCACCACTCTCACAGTATACTTGTAAAATTAGACATAACATACATTAAATTTGACGTAGGTTAGGTGAAGGAAATTTTCTGACAAAATATAACTCGTGCATTGCAAATAATCTACAATTTTTGATAACTCTTCACTCATGCAAGTTGAATCAGAAAAAATCGCTCGTGCACTTCGTGTACCGTGTTTTTATTCAGCTCAACTTGCATTCGGGCATATTTACCAAAAATTATCGATAATTTTCAATGCACTAGGTATAGGTATTACTACTGATTATTTATCGAAAACTTTCATGCTATTGTAAACAGTGGTGGGCTATGAAATTTTTAACAAAGGGCTCGCTCATAGTTAAATAAAAACAAAAAAATAATGTTAATTATACAGTGCGTTCACGCTGAAAGGAATAAATTCATTTAAACAATAGCTATTAGTTTGAGAAAAAAACGCTCGGACCCGTCGATTTTTGTTTTTAAATTGACATTTTTTAACGCATGTGCCAACCCGATATCACTTCCGGTTTACCCGGAAGTGACATTAACTTTGTTATTTTAAATACAACACCCTGTATATTTTTACATTTTTGGATTCCCCTTTAAGTGTTCTTTATAAAATGTATAAGGTCATGTTGTCCTTAAATTAACCGTTTTCGTGTAATTTATATTTCCGTAAAAATTTTGTGCCGTGCATCACTTTTGAAAATTTGCGATATTTTAAAATTTTACAAATTTAACGAATGAAAAGAGTTTACTAAGGTATTATTTATCAAACTTTAAAAGGAATTAAGGCTTAATTATCAAAATTTTAAAATATCGCAAATTTTCAAAAGTGATGCACGGCCCAAAATTTTTACGGATATATAAATTACACGAAAACGGTTAATTTAAGGACACCACGACCTTGTACATTTTATAAAGACCACTTAAAGGGGAATCCAAAAATGTAAAAATATACAGGGTGTTGTATTTAAAATAACAAAGTTAATGTCACTTCCGGTTTACCCGGAAGTGATATCGGTTTGGAACATGCGTTAAAAAATGTCAATTTAAAAACAAAAATCGACGGGTCCGAGCGTTTTTTTCTCAAACTAATAGCTATTGTTTAAATGAATTTATTCCTTTCAGCGTGAACGCACTGTATGTTGGAAAAAAAATGTCATTTTAAATTCAAACGTGAATAATCGAGTGATTTTACATAATTCAAAAAATTCTATTGTGCGATGGGTTATTCTAAATTTAATCGTCATTGCTTGATAGGCATGACTTCATCGCTTTACAAATGCATGTAATGAAAATTATTTTAAGATACATTTTTTCTTATGAAAATGGTTAACAAGAAGAACAAGGGGCTCGCAAATTAAGGAATAATTTAACAAAGGGCTCTCGCGAGCCCCCGCGAGCCCCCTACAGCTCACCACTGATTGTAAATAAAGATCAAAAGTTTAAATTATCGAATATTTTAAGCCTTAAATATCTCCGTTGTAGTTTTTGACAGGCAAAACTTGTTGAGAAAAATATAACGTTGAATTTTATATACATTGCATAATTTTTCACGTAATTGTTTTACTTACTTCTCGTCCTGATGGAGTGTATATTCCTACAGTGCCGCTCGCGATGAAGAACATGGAATCACCAGGTGTGGTTGCCTTCACAATAACATCGTTTGTTAAAAATATTTCAGAACGGAGACAAGATACGATTCGGACTAGGAGATTTAATGGCAAATTTTTAAAAAAAGCAACGTTTTCCACCAGCTTCCTACAACTGTGCATTACGATTTCCTAAAAACCATCATTATAAATTTACCCAGGCTTAAGGCGGGTCTCCATTTGGGTCGGTCGGATCACAGTATCGTATCAGGTACTCGTGTCGTAATCGGTCTAGTATGGACGGGTGCCGTATCATATCTTCATATCATTTTGACACGCGTCGACTATAAGAATAAAAAACAGGGACCCGAATCGAATCGGAACTGGGACAAAAACTAGAACGAACCGGTGCTTTTTTCATGAACCGTGAACCGGAACTGAACCTTTTATTTAAAAAATCACAAAACCGCAAAATCGAACCGAACCGACTGGTGTGAACCGGTTCAAACCGCTTCAATCGGTTCACACAACGGTTCGGTCCAATTTTTTTTAATGACATTGGAAATTTTGTATTTTCGTAATTTTGATTACATTTTACCAAAATGGAAAAATTTCGGACAGTTCAATTTATAAATACAGGGTTGCGCAAAAGTATGGAAACAGACAAATATCTAGAAAATTATTGCAGATATAACAATGAAATTTTGTATCTGAGCGTTATGGTATTTTTGGGATTTGATGAAAATAATAACAATGCGACTTCCGCTTCTACCGGAAACGAACTCAAACTTTCAAATTTTAAATAGAACACCCTGTATATGTTTACATTTTTAGATTTCTCTTAGAATTTACTTTAAAAAATGTATGAGGTTATATGGGTCTAAAGTCAACCGTTTTCGTCAAATTTACATTTTTTGCAAATTTTGAGCGATATAGCACTTTCATTTTTTTTTTACATTTGTTATTTAAACTTATTTTATCCCTTATTTGGCATACAAGAATGTGCAACAAAATTTTAGTTACCAAATATAAGTTTTCATAGTTTTTAAAAAACGTCCAAAAATCTGTTTACTTATTAGAAGCCATTACGCATACATAACTCGCTGAAGATGTAAGATGTAACCAATGCGTTCGTTTGATAAGTTAAGTTAGATCTTGGTTGGGTGACCGTGCATGGATTGCACAGCTTTAACTTAATCCCTGTAATAGTCATTTCATGCGGTTTCCTTACCTGCTTCCAAGGAAAAAGGGACAAAAATAATTGATTACCATGCCGATTAGGAATTTTTCAAAATTAAATACATATTTGTTTTTTCCATTTTTAACAATTCTTTCAAAAAGGTACCAAGTGTTATACATTGTCAAATTCAGAATAAAATGCTCTACAAATTGGCGTTAAAATCAGATACAGGTAGTGTTCATAAGAAAAAATTGACCTGATGATGGTTAAAAAAAAAACGAAACGTCGCATGGAAAATATAATTGGAAATTTTGATTCCTTGCAAAAAGTGGCCTGGAAAAGTTGTTACAGAAATGAAATTCGACATCAAATGAAAAAGTTACGGGCAAAAAACAAAAGTCCACTTTTATACTTTTTCCCCTATATCTCAAAAACTAAAAAAGCTAGATAAGTTCTGTTTGCATCAAATTATTAAGCACCTGAATATACAACTTTGCCCTAATGTAACCGAAGTCGTAACTCTTACCGTTTACGAGATCCCCATAGTGGCCCTCGAAAAACGAGAACCATGTATAAGTGAAATGAAAAGTAAACAAAAAAACTACATGTTTAATAAGACGCGTGTGGCGCGAGAAACTGTGTCTCGATCACAGCGTAACGCGTCTGCGAAGAGACGCGAGCAGCGCTGTGTAGCGTCGCGTTATCAAATGGCGCTGTCCTGTTAGTTTCCGTTGGTTACAAAAAAAAAAGTGCTGTGCTGTGTCGCGTCTAGCCTTAATCTCAAGTGGAAAGGACCATAGACGTTGACGCTTGCGAGATATATTAATGGTAACGCACCTGCCGGAGCTGCCCCGATATTGTTGCTAAAATTTCGCTCTCTCTAAAATAACTTTTCTGGAATCTAAATTCGTAATAGATAATAAGACGTCGTTGCATAAACTCTGGCAGCTGTTTGTGACGCATGTACTCTCTCAACTGTCTCACCATTTCCCCATATTTATGAGCTGACGATGTCTTCGCCTTCATAATTTCCGAAAACTTGGCTATAAAAAAATTACTATATTATAGTCTCACATTTTTACATATTTTTTTTTGTCAACGTTACCAAGAATCACGATAAAAAATATTTTAGCCAATACCCAAAGCGTAATTATAATCGTTACACCTGTCTTTGTTACTGGGTATGTTTTTCCTATGCCAGCGTTACTAAGTATCATAACAGTTTTATAATAAGCACCAATGTAAGAAGCGTTAGCAATTAAGGAATCTTTAGCATGTCTCTGGAAGACAATTTAATGTTATCTACGCATTTTCAAGATTCTATACTCACACGTAACTTTTCTCTGACGCTATGTATCCAGTTAGAAGTCCCATTTTATAAGCGTAATGACATATTAATACACAACAAACTATATGCAGACATATAAATAAAACCATCAGAAGTATAGTAGTCTTGTAGAATACAAAACTCAGATCAAAAATCTAAAAAAAAGAACAGACGTAATAAAACCGCTCATAGCGCTATTACATTATTTTACCTGGGCGAACTGATTGAAGTACTTACAAAAGGTAATAAGACGTAAAAGTCTAAATACTGAACATACTGTCAATGCTGTAATTATTATATGTTTTGGGGATATAGGGATAATCACATCTATATTAGTAGGTAACGAAGAGACAAAGTCAACACAAAAATAACCTTTTAAATAATTTCTACAAACAGTAAATTAAAAGTTAATCATAAAAAAATATTTTGTAGTCTTATTATACAGGTTGTTCCAATTAGAATTACCCACCTCGGCGACTTCTTTAAGAGTCAAGAGTTTTGGTATTATAAAATATTTAGAGTGTCCATTTCGCTTAAGTAAATTGGCTTTAATACAATCCGAGTCATTTTAGAGAGATAAATTGCAAAACTGGTTTAAAACATTTTCACATTTTAAATAAAATCCTATGTTATTAAAAAACGATTGCATTTTTCTATTACATGATAACTTAACTAAGAATGATCAAAAAAGACTGAATTTTGACCCAATAGGAATAACGGAGTGGATAGGACACTATAAAAAATTATTAGTTGAGGACAGAACACAATTTAAAGAGGAAATAGAAATAAACAGACCACATCAAGAAATCGAAATAATATCAATTGGAGAAATAAAAAAGGCGCTAAGACGAATGAAAAATAAATAAGTTAAAATTTGTTTCGTCCCTGTAAACAATTGGGATACTATCAGCCTGGTACTCTTAAAAGTTTTTGAACATATATCTTTTTGTCTTATTGTCGTCACTATTGGCTCTCTCAGGCTCCTTCGTATATCCTTCAATGTAAACATAAGACCATCCAAATGTTTTCTCACACAGTCTTTAGAAACGAAAATTTGATGATCTTGTTGAAATTTTTCAGTTAGTTGTTTTAAAGTTATTCTAGGATTCTCTCCAACATATTGTTCCATAAGAACACGATGTTCATCACTTATTTTGGTTCTTCGTCTTCCACCACGTTGTTTTTCAACTTCCGTTGGTATTTTATCCATCGATAAGCAGATGATTTTTTCACCCCCAATGTTCTCGCGAGTGCTCTCCAGTCTTCATGATTAGAAGTATTATAACTATAGTGCACAAATTTGCTTATTCAAATTATCAACTTCCACTTTTTTAATATAAGGCATTTTTAATGACTGACAAAACCTGTTACAAAACTGATTTTTAATGACAGATATTTGACTGTTGTTTTTATGTCAATTGAAATTGTTTATTCTCAATTTGAAATTGATAAATCCCAATGGGTCATTCTAAACAGATGAATCTTCCTTAGGTGTAAACACATTTTACTGTGGTTACCTTTGTTAATAACAATCATAATCTCAATGGCAATAATGGTAACCACAGTAAAATGTGTTTACACCTAAGGAAGATTCATCTGTTTAGAATGACCTATTTGAAATTGTTTATTCCCAATTTGAAATTGATTGTTCCCATTTTGAAATTGTTTGTTCTCAATTTGAAATGGAAAAGGTATGGATACAAAACGAATAGACAGAGTATGTGAAAAAGAAAAGGGCTAAGTTGGGTTCAAACATTGACGATTGTATTTGCTTTCAAGATGCAAGTCCAAAGTGTCAATCAATACATAACTGATGCTTATCTAAAATATTATGTTTCAGACCACCCGTACCAGCAAATTTATTCGAAAATGAGACGTCTGAGCGTCTGACAATGATAAGGATTTTTTTTATCACAAAAGTGCATTACGTAGAATTGACACGCTATAGCGGTTTCCTGATTAAACCGGAAGTGGCCAAATCCGGAAGTAACTTTAAAAACTTAAATAGAACCATCCGATTTTTATTGCATAATTAGAATCCATTGGACCTAAATCATAACAACATTTAAAACCCTATTCGCATGTAACTGAGTTCTGGACACCCCCTTTTTTTTAGTCTTGTATTTATTTAAATAAATTTTAGACATATGATATGCGTGAAAACCCCGATTATTTGAACATATGTACACTATTGTTTCACTTCCGGTCTCGTCGGAAATTGCCCTGAGTTTGTTATTTCAAATGAAACACCCTGTATATTTTTAAATTTTTGGAAACAGGAAGCAATTTTGAATACAACTGCACTATTTTGGTTAATGTACCACTACCATTCCGTTAAAAAAAAATGAATCGCACTCAATAAAAAAAAAACTTTTTCGGCCAAAAATTATTTGAGGTTATGAACATTATACAAAAATAGTGCAGTTGTATTCAAAATTGCTTATTTCCAAAAATGTTGAAATATACAGGGTGTTTCATTTGAAATAACAAACTTAGGGTCATTTCCGGCGAGACCGGAAGTGAAACAATGTTCAAATAATCGGGTTTTTTCACACATATCATATATGTCTAACATTTCATTTAATTAAATACAAAACTTAAGAAAAAAAGGGGGTGTCCAGAATTCAGTTACATGCGAATAGGGTTTTAAATGTTATTATGATTTAGGTCCAATGGATCACAAACGATACTGATAATCAAAACAAACTTTAGACAAAAAGTGTTTTTTTATTAAATATCTTTCTAATTATGCATTAAAAACGGGATTGTTCTATTTAAGTTTGTAAAGTTACTTCCGGATTTGGCCACTCCGGTTTAATCACGAAAACCGCTATAGCGTCAGTCAATTCGACATGTTTTTTTGTGATAAAATTTTTTTCCCCATCTTTGTCAGACGGCGCTTTTTCGAATAAAAGTGCTGGTACGGGTGATCTGAAACATCCTGTATAATAAACTCAAAAACGCTGTCCTAAAATGAAGAAGTTATAGAAGTGGGTAGTTCCAAATGGTGAATCGTGCGTAGTATTTTAATACCTACACTGCAATTTTTTTAGGTTCAAGTATGAATTGTTTTGAATCTGGATCGTAATAGCCAGTAACAAAGTTCAGAACTACATCTGTTAAACAAATGCTGTCGGCTATAAGACGAGTCCATTTCCAAGCTAATGTGGTTTGGAACCTTGTCATTGACGACAGGGGAAAATATGCTACATCAAGGGGAATCATAATAAACTGAACGAAAAGAACCACAAGCATAAACATTTCCCACCACTTTCTGCAATTACCCTAAGTATGTACTAAATATCAGTGTCATCTAATCACATTCTTACCGCATATCACTAAATGGATGTATTATTGATGGATGGGTTCTCAAGTGTCTTTTTTTTTCATTTGTAATTGCTCCTTGGCTTCGTAAGAAAGTGTTGCTTAGTTTATTTACTTCGGAAACCACTCGAGCCCTTACAACAGCACGTTTAATTCTAGCGAATAAATGGTCCCCTGGTATGTATTCTATAACATCGTCCATTTCATCGATTTCGCAGCAATGGCCATATCTGCCAAACTAAACACACATTCAAATTCTTTTATAGTTAAAACAGCCGAGACCCATACCAATCGATTTTTATAACTCATTTAAGCAGCGTATATTGTGAAGGATAACAATTAATTAAGACACATATAATGAAATATAAATAATTTTATTCCTTGGTAACTGACTGATTCAGTTGTTAAATTATGTATCTTTTGAAATGTGTGTTTTTTACCTACTTTACAACAAATAAAGTTTGTACGTAAGTTTGGTTATTCGCGCATTCTTCTTTTCATTTTCCTCTAGATTAGATAATACACTTTTGTATTGCGTCTGTATATTAGGGCATATTTTAAATGGTTGTGGCTATTTGCACCTACAGTAGGTACGAATAATTGGCTATTTGCACCTACTGTATAGGCATATACCGCTTGTAACTGGTCTGGTACACCCCCTTTTTTACTTTAGTTTTAATTTTTCATAATTAAACTTTTATACAGATGATATGTGTAAATAATGGGTTATATGAACACATGTACACTATTATTTCAATTCCGGTTTAGTCGGAAATTACCCTAACGTTGTTATTTCAAATGGAACACCCTGTATATTTTATATTTTTGGAGAGGAGGCAACTTTGAATACAACTGCATCGTTTTGATTAATTTTAATAACCTCAAATAATTTTTGACAAATATTTATTTGCCGTTACCTGCATAAATTGAATTTTATTATGTCAACAAGTGTCCGAAAAAGGTTTTTCGTACATTTTAATTAACATTTAGGTTACTTTAATCGGTTTTGAAGGTTGCAGACTATTTTTTGACCAATAACATATATTTGTGTTGAAAGGCTGCCTGCCTCAACGACTTAAAATATTAGGAGTATAAAAACTTATTTAGATATTCTATTAATCATAGTATACTGTGCATAATTGCAACAAATTATCACTTAATTTTTTTATTAAATAACTATATTAGTTACAACTATAATTTGTTTTGTTGCACTTAGGCACAGTGTACTGCGATTAATAGGATATCTTAACAAGTTTTTTTATTATTTTTAGTCTGTGAAGCCGCAATCCAATATAAATACCGGGTGTTAACCACCAGCCGTGAACATAGGGAATTAACATTGGTTTTAACTTTTTTTCGGATTCCTGCTCCCCAATTGAATTTATATTAAAATTAATGGTAACAATAGAAAGATAAAATTATTACGCATCATTTGAGACCATTAATAAGCTTAAATGTTTAATATTTAGTTTATAATTAATATTTTAAAATTGGATTAATTTTAAAAATATAAGTAGCCATGACTGTCAATCTGACATTTGTCTTCATTAATTTTTGTTATTATCTGTCAATTTTTAAATCAGCGAGTTATTTCTTTAACGATTTTGATTAAAATGAAAAAAAAAACTATAATAGAGGAAGAGTTTTAATGGTGAAAAAAGACAAAGACAAGACAAAACTAAAACACAGCCTACTTAAAAGTATAAGGCCCAGTCAGTGTTGCCACCAGGCCGGTTTTTACCCGGACAAGCCGGTTTTTAGATTCGTGGTCCGGGTCAGTTATTAATTTGTCCGGTTTTCGTGGAAATTGTGAAATTATAATGAAATAATATAATTTTATAAAAATATTTGCGAGTATTTTATTTTAACGGATAATGACTAACTTCACACCATCACACCCCACCCAAACTAGGCTAGGAGTGACAGATAATGTACTTTTGAAATTTGAAATTCTAACCTGCAAATGTGCAAATATTGTAAAGCGAATATGACATCTCAAGAAATTGACAACCCAAAAAAGAGGAAGCGTACTTGCAAATTTAATAAAGATTGGCTTACACAGATTTGCAGTAACATAAAAATTGAATGTAACATTTTTTTCGAAGAAATAATTAAAAATAAAAAAAATTTAGAAGCAGCTAGGAGCAACCAAAAATACGCTTTTAAAGCGGTAAATAAAAAATAATGTAATATTTATTTTTATTTTCTCAATTATTTTCATATAGTTTATTAATATATGTATGTATTACTCTTACTTATGTTCGTGTTTTCAAATTTTTATATTTATTTGTAAAATATATGAGGTTACGTTTTCTACAGATAGTTTAAATTTTACATTTCAGTCGTGGAATTTTCGCTACAAATTACCATTCGAGGTTAAAATTTTCGCAGGCCAAATTTTTCAGTGCAATACTCGTTGCTTTTACGAATAAATTGACATTTGACAAATCAACTCACGCAACAGCTCGTGTCAAATCAAAATTTGGCAGACAAATTTTAACCTCTTGTGGTATTACTCTTTACCCCGATAAAATATAAAAAAAACGTAAATTTTTAATTTTCATAATTGTAAAATGTCCGGGTCAGCAATTTTGAAAAGGTGGCAACACTGGGCCCAGTGCTAAATACTTTTCGCTAATTTTTATTCAAAATTATTATTGCAGTTACCTTTCATTGCCAAGGGTCGATTGAAGAACTTGCATGTGTCAACTTTGACAAGTTCTTGTTTGTTTGCGTTTTGTGTCATAAATGAATTCTGAAAATAAAGGAAACGTATCAAAACAGCCTTTTGGTGGTTTTCTTCTTCCTTATAGTTTTAGTCTCCTTTTTAAACAATTATATTTTATTTCTCAAGTCCAAAACTGTTTTTATGGAACCATAAAAACTAAGATTTAGTTCATTTATTACCTAAAAAAAATATCAGACAGTTTTGGTAACCACTGCGAATTTCCAAAATTATCAGTGAAATCTGATTTACTATTATTAAGAAACGAATGGATGGACAGGGAAATAGGCGAAAGAACAGGAAATGTAGGAAGAATATTTAACAGTTTAAGAACATTTTTTGGAAACAGAGAAGTCCCAAAACGAACAAAAGTGGAAGTGGTTAAAAATGTAGTAACTCCAGGACTTTAATACGGAAGTGAAACGTGGACACTCACAAAAAAAAATAGTGGCCGAGTGAATGCAGTAGCAATGAGGTTTCTAAGAAAAATCTAAAGACAAACCAAAAAAGATCGAATCAAAAATGAAACATGTAGGGAACAATAAAGATAAAATCAGTTGAAACAAGAATACAAGAAAGACAGCTGGGATGGTTGGGTCACATTTATAGAATGAAAGAAGAAAGGTTAACCAGAAAAGCCTATGAAGCAAAATCACAGGGAAAAAACAAAAGAGGTAGACCGAGAAAAACCTTGCAAGACGAAGTTAAAAAAGCAGCAACGGATATAAACTTCAAATGGAAAGACATAAAAAAGCTAGCACACGACAGGAAACATGGAAACAAATCAGTACAACACAGCTCAACAGCCCAACACTTAACAGTAGAAGAACTAATGACCAAATAAAAACAAAATTATATGAGTAGTATGTACTTATTTTCTCAGCTCATAAAAGCTATTTTAAACTCGCCGAGAAAATCAGCGAACCTCAGTTCGTTTTGGTAATTGTTTTTCATAAAATTTATCATAATCTATTCTAGTTTTTGCATTTCAATATCGGTTTTGGGCATTTACACAAACGTTAAAATTTACATAACAACAAAAACAAAACTAGTTTAAAAGTTATAAATATACTGGGTGTTTCTTAAGTATTGCAAAAAAATTCAGGAGGTGATTCCTTATTGAAAATTAAGGGGGGTCTTACATAAAAACAAAATTCCTTAGACGTCTCCTTTCGAAGTTACACCCCCCTAAAGGGGCGTGATAAAATTAGGTTTTCATTTTATTTCTCAAATTTGGATAATTTTAGGAAAATGATATTTGGTGGATGTTTTATACTTATTAAAAGGTTTCCCATAGTAATATTTTGAATCATCTCCCACCTCCACAGGGGGCTGAAAAGTACGACCCCTGTTGGTTTTCTTATCAGAACTTTTTGGTGGGTTAAATTTTTTTAATTGAAAATATATTTTTAAAGCTTGATTTATTTATAAACTTTATTTATTCTTTAGTATATCTCTTAAAACCTACCGTTTTCGAGTAAAAAATGTAATAAGTAAACGTGAACCATCAAATACTCCAATATAAAACGATTCATTTTGGTGGTTGCCATGGTTTGTTTATGTTCATGTTGGGTAGAATTGACGGGTGTAATTTATTTTGAGGTTAACGTGGCGACAACGCTATAACGCCCATCGATTCTACTCAACATGAACATAAACAAACCATGGAAATCACCAAAATGAGTCGTTTTAAATTGGAATATTTGATGGTTAATGTGTACTTACTTTATTTTTACTCAAAAACGGCAGGTTTTACGAGATAAACTAAAGAATAGATAAAGTTTCTAAATAAATCAAGCTCTAAAAAAAAATATTTTTTATTAAAAAATTTTAACCCACCAAAAAGTTCTGATAAGAAAACCAACAGGGGTCGCACTTTTCAGCCCCCTGTGGAGGTGGGAGATGATTCAAAATATTACTATGGGAAACCTTTTAATAAGTATAAAACATCTACCAAATATCATTTTCCTAAATTTATCCAAATTTGAGAAATAAAATGAAAACCTAATTTTATCACGCCCCTTTAGGGGGGTGTAACTTCGAAAGGAGATGTCTAAGAATATTTTTTTAATGAAAGACCCCCCTTAATTTTTGACAATGAATCACTTCCTGATTTTTTTTTGCAATACTTAAGAAACACCCTGTATAATATATTATAAAAACAATAAATATTAATTTTTTATTTAAATACGCATTGTGTTAAGTTTACGCAGCCCTGTAAAATAATGGGGCCGCGTTTTAATGAGACCGGAAATGATTTTCAAGTCAATACTTACTCATGGAGACGTCGCTAATTATTGTAATGACATACACTGTGGTAGTTTATCATCAAAACATAAAAGTTCATATTGGTGTACTTCTACAAATCAATGCTCGAAGACCTACAGCATATTCAAGTTGCAAACTTTTTAATGTTTATACGATGTGCAATAAATATTAAACGACGCGAAATTTTTTAATTAATAATATAACAACTACTTTCATTTTTTATCTGCTTAGGAACATACCATTGTTTGAACCACGCCAATATAACACTGCTATAAAATATTGTTTGAAACTTTTTCTTCTTCTTAATCGGTTTCCTCTTGTACCTTTCGGTGTCAAGGTATGCTTTTTTATTTCTGTATTATGTTTCTCCACTCATGCCTATCGTTAGCTAATTATGGCACATCTCTCCAGCTGACTCCTTTTTCTTCTAGTCTCTGCATCACTTCTTTTTACCATTTTATTCTTGGTCTTCCTCTATTTCTTTTTCCCTCTATCTGCATTTTCCATCCTATTTTCGCGTATCTACTTTCTGGCATGCGTAGTAGATGTCCAAGCCAATGGATCATTCAAAGATGGCGTACTTGTGCTTTATCGACCTTTCTAAAGCTTTCGATAGAGTGCCAAGGGAAAAGATCTGGAAGCTATTGAAACAAAGTAGAATGGAAGAAGGATTACTAAACATCAAGAGTTTATATAAGAGCAGTAGAAATTATGTGCGAACCCATAACAGCAGTTCCCAGGAATTTATAACAACAGTGGGAGCAAGACAAGGAGGCACATTAAGTCCACTGCTCTTTATAATTCTTATGGATAAAATAATTAAAGAATGTAAGCAAAACACAAAGAAAGCCTACTGGGGTTGGAATAAACTAAAACCAATAGCGTTAACAGAAGTAGCCTTTGCAGATGATTTGCTGCTATTAGCTAAAAGCGAAAAGGACTTGCAATTCAATCTAGACATATGGGTAAATACATTAAGTAGATATAATATGAATATTATATAACAAAGACAAAGGTTATGGTTATAGCGGAAAATCATGATAAAAAGTCGAACTCTACTGCCTTGGTACATAAATAAATATTATTGTATTTGTCACTTACGAAGATTTGTATGAGGGAGTTGAAATTAAAAATCATTAGATTAGGTTAGGCCGGATTAGGTTAGGTTAATTTAATTTTTATTCATACTCTAATAACATAAACAAGATAAAAAATTACACCCCACTATTTATGTGGCAATTTTTAAACATAACTTTAAAAGAAGATGTATAAATACACAAGAAACAATACTTTAGGCTTATGTAAAATAGTCTGTAAAAATTACGTTATAAATAAAAACAATCACATTTACAAATAAAATTTGTAATATGTTGTATGCGGCGGAAAATTGTGGCGGCGAAGAATTGTGGCGGCGAAGAATTGTGTAGGCGAAGAATTGTGGGCGAAGAATTGTGGAGGCGAAGAATTGTGGGAGAAGAATGTTCCTAGACCCCTTAAAAACAACTCCAAGTCATATAATGTAATACATTTTGCTCCATGATTATTATAAATAATTAAATAATATTGGTGAGAGAAACATACATTTGGGAAATATAACCTTTCTATTGCAATTTCAAATTTAAGAACACAATAATATCATTTTTATAATGAGTTTTTGTAACGTGATTTAAGAAAACAAAGGTGATCTATGCTTGGGTCAATTAATCTTTTCCCTAATTTATTAACAAAAAGTCTTACTGCATAAAATGCTCTCTCAGTCTCTATTGATGTAGGTGAAATTGTCTAGAGAGCATATTCAGCAGCAAAGAAACATCGTTATTAACAATAAAATTTCATTTATAATCTATTTTGCTTCAAATTACCAGGGTAGTCAAAAATAAAACTGTAAAAGTATTTGTCATGAAGACCGGGCTTTTTTACGCCACACTAAAAGCAAAAATATAAAAGAGAAAAATAATTTTGAAATAAAAATTAAGTTTTTCCATAATGTACTGTTAATGAAGATATTTATAATAAATTCTGATAAGTTATGATAGTATTACAAAGATCTTGGCACACAATTTAAAAAAAAATAACTCTTTTTTTAAATCCCTGGAATTTCCGGGACAAAAAGCATTTCCCGGGAAATATAAAATAGCTTAAAAGGGACCGGGATCCCGGGAAAGAAACCCTAATAATAAGTTTATTAACGCTCTAGTAACCTAGTAACCCGAAAATGCGATTGTTTTCAATATTTTTGATTGTCGTTATTGATAAAAATTAAAAACAGTTTTAACACTTTGCAACTCTCAACTCATTATCAGTATCACTTAAGCTTTACGGAAATAATTAGTGTCAAATTTTTACATTTTTAAAATTAAGGTCAATAGATTCATTTCAATTTTGCAAAGATAAAATATAATCAGTTTTAGCATAAACGTTTATAAGGGCTGGCAACCGTACGTGATTGCATTGTATATACAAAATGTCCTGCAAAACGGCCATTTTTTATTTTACTTTTCTTTTTGCAACGATTAGTGCTGCAAATATTTCTTCGCCATGTGTCGTTCAGGCAATTTTGACATCGTCAAAGAATATCCCCATATGTCCTCCAGGTATGAAACTATGTCTTTGTAAATGTTAAAAATATTAATTGAATAAACACTTTCGCCATACGTAGTATGAAGAAAGTATTGTTTTTAATGTAATTTTGTAAATACGTGGTTTAATCAAATAATACTTGGCCCAGCGTCATAAAGCTTCATTTATTAAAACTTACACTGCCGGTCAAAAGTTTAAAACCACCTCAATTTTGGAAAAGTGGAGTCTTGATTTGTATTTAAGATCATTATCCTGTTGCATGTGAGCCCATCATCACATCACTTATTGTTTGTAGCTCAGATGATACAGAGTTGACTTCTATAGTTCTTTTATACAGGGTGTTGCATGACCAAACGGTCAAACTTAAGGAGCATGTTCTTTGAGTCAATTTAAGCAAAAAATGTTATATAAATCATAGTCCAAAACCCGATGGTTATCGAGTGACCTTTAAAGTTTATAACTAGGTTAATTTTAACATAAAAAAGCATGAAATGCCGCTTTTATCTTCTAAAATATTGATTTAACAAAAAAATGTTTTTCATAAAATATGCATCGCTATCTTCTTTGCCCTTATGGTATACTCGATTTTGTTTTGGTTTTTACGGTTTATTTGCTATGGCAACCAACCTAGTTATTTTAAATAGAACACCCTGTATATTATTACATTTTTGGATTCCACTTCAAATGTACTTTTCAAAATGTGAAAGGACACATAGGTCTAAAATTAATCGTTTTCGAGTAATTCACTTGTTTTTGAAATATTTGAGCGATGTAGTATGTAGTACTTTCAAAACTATCAAGTAGGTATTTAAGAAATGTGTGGTGACAACCGAAATTCGTTTGGAAGTTATACTTCCGATATAGTATATCTCAAATAAGACTTCTCATATCGGCTTAAGCATTTGGAACAACCCAGGTACATACACAATCTTGGATTATAAACCTTAAATGATTTGTATGGCACAACACCTAAAATCATAATCGCATACCACATCTTCCTAATTGCTTTTCTTTGAGCATAATGACCATAATGCTGCAGTTCTAAACAAGTTCTCGCTAAAAGCTTATTACCTTATATACGCTATAATAGATTTTAATTTATAATTGTTTTCAAGCAAAAACTTTTGGGAAACACTGATACAGATATTAATTTTATTTTACCTAATAATCCAAATTAAACCTTATTGAACCTATAATTAGGGATCAAATTTCGACTGCTTGCGATAATATTCATTCAATTAGATTACAACATTCATTGGCGTAGACTGAATTGTAAACACAAATAATATTTAAAGAAAGAGACGGAGATTGTGCATTTGTTTCCTTTAGTTCTGCCTCTTCTTAATCCGCTGTGAGCAGTTTTAAAAGAAATATACTATAGCATGGTACACTCGATTTTGTTTTGTTTTTTTACGGTTTATTTGCTATGGCAACCAACCTAGTTATTTTAAATAGAACACCCTGTATATTATTACATTTTGGATTCCACTTCAAATGTACTTTTTATAATGTGAAAGGACACGTAGGTCTAAAATTAACCGTTTTCGAGTAATTCACTTGTTTTTGAAAATTTTGAGCGATGTAGTACGTAGTACTTTCAAAAATATTAAGTATTTAAGAAATGTGTGGTGACAACCGAAATTCGTTTGAAAGTTACACTTCCGATAGCTTTATACACGATTTGTATTATTAATTGAAATTTTATACAGGGCGTTTGTTAGTTTTGATCGCATTGATAGATTAAAGTAACCTAATTGTCATTTAAAATTTACGAAAACGTTTTTTGGACAATTGTTGACATAATAAAATTCAATTTATGCAGGTCACGGCACACTCAACAGAAAATTAAATTTTGTTTCAAAAATTATTTGAGGTTATAAAAATTAACCAAAATAGTGCAGTTGTGTCCAAAATCGCTACCTCTTTCCAAAAATGTTGGGGCCATTTCCGGCCAAACCGGATATGAAACAACTGTGTGCATGTTCTTAAAATGTCAGGTTTTTTGCACATATTCATGTCTGAAATTTCATGTATCTAAAATCAAAACTAAAGAAAAAAAAGGGGTGAACCACACTTCATTTACACCCGGTATACAGTGTGCACCAAATACGAGGGCAACCTTTCTTGTAATCGGATAAAAGTCGATTATATTAAACAAAATTTTCCTATTGTAGGAACCACATCAGTTCCGAAGTTACCAGCGCAGGAAGTGTTTATGCCTATCAAATTTCCACTTTTTGATAAGCAATCTTCAGGTTACGGACACGGATTATCTCTTGCGGACAACTTATATGAAAACACGTAAGCTTTTATTAAAACCAATATACAAATAGTCGCACATTTTTAAATTTGTATTGGGGTAAAGTGGTGCAAAACCAAATTTATTTTTTCTTACGGGCGTAATTTTTTTAATTACACAATCAAATAAAATTTTATTTTCCAAATTAATTGTATCACACATGGCATTTTACGCCTACATTAATTAGTAATTAGCAAAAATTGCGCCATTATTTATGTAACGTTATAAATAACATAACAATTCATTTTTTTATTGTTATTTACAGGGATCGAAACCGAAAAAAACCGAAATCGAGAACTTTATTTTTATAACGGTTTTTGGTTTAGAAGCGGTATTTTCGTGAAAAAAAACGTTTTTTTTTGTAAAAAAACCGATTTACCTTATAAACCGGTTTTAAAATCCGGTTAAAAAACCGGTTGTTGACATTATTTAGATTAGGAATGCAAAGTCTGAAAAGATAATATTATTATCTATTTATAATTTTATAATATACAAGATGATTTACCCGGCGTTGCACGGGCGATTACAATTTTAATTACTTTTTTAACTTGAATAAGCCCAATAATTCCAAATCATACACAAATTACATACTCTGATCAATCATCTTTTCATTTTCTTATAATTCATTAAAAAATAACTATTTATTGCTTAAAAATTGAATAATAACTCAAATTTATTTTCTTTCGTCTTGTTTCAATTAAAAATGTACTAATAAAAATAATGCTTCATGTACATTTATTACTAATTGTATACAAAACAATTTTTACTTGAGAAATACACCGCGCCGTATCGTGTTTGGATCGAATCCCGTCCAAGTATTTTTTTTTTTTTTAAACTGGTAATATGTGCTTGTACTTAAAGTTTGGCGTTAGATCTGCAAGGTCCTAAATAGTAACTGTGCCAAATTTAGTCCCGATCGGTCAACGGACCTAGGATTCTATAGCGAACAAACAAACAAACAAACACACAAACAAGCTCTTTTATATATATAGATGTACAATCAAGCGTTTAGTAGTTACTTCTGGTAAACTAATCGCATTTAATACAGACTGTATTTTTTTAAAGTAACTTTTATTAAAAACAGATGTGAAAAAAACGATTGTTAATCGTTTTTGGTTAAAGGCAGGGGTTTGGAGCGGAGCACGGAGCAGTGGAGCAATGGGTTTTTGTCCGGAGCGGGAGAGGAGTCCAGAGCAAATAATTTTGATTGCTCCACTGCTCCAGTTTATCATCTACAATTGAAAAAAAAAACTACTTTTTTCTCTCTTGTTTTCAACGTTGGAAGAACAATAATTTTTATTTAACTTCAATTGTTTGTTAGGGTCAAATATTGCTATTTTTGACCAACTTCTACATATCCGATAAAATTAAAACATTGTTGTTAAAAACAATCTTTTTAATCAAAAAACTTTTTTTTTAATGTTAACAATATTTCGAGCATGGAGCGGATCTGGAGCGGAGCTGAAGCAGGCATTTTAATCCCGGAGCGGAGCTGGAGCGAAGCAATTAAAAAATTGGACTGCTCCAAACCCCTGGTTAAAGGTTACCGTTTTTTTGCCATTAAAAATAACGGGGTTCGATTTCGGTTAAAGATCCTTTTAATGGACAAAAAATAACGGTCAACTGTTTTTTTTACCGGTTTTAAAAACAGGTTTCTTGTCCTGGTTATTTATAACGTTATGCAACGAAAACCAACAATAAATAACGTTATAGAATAACATAACGATTTAAAACGTTATTCCATCCCTGTTTTACATATTATTAGTTCATACTCCAAAGGTGTTATTAACGATTTTCAAGATTTCTTATAAGATTATGAATAAGCCCGAATTCGGCAAATTTTCCAAATTTAAACCTATACTTTAGCAATAACAATAAGCAAGATCCCCATGTTTAAACTCGAATCTTAAACATAGCATTCTCACAAAAACTGTTTACTTATTTTTGATTTTATTTTACGCGACACACCTGGAGGATGCTTGCGGCACACCTGGAGGATGCTTGCGGCACACTAGTGTGCCGCTACACACAGGTTGAAAAACGCTGAAGAGATCGACGTACACTTCTGCTCTAATTTAACTTGATTTTTAATTTTAACTCCCTTATACAAATCTTCGTAAGTGACGAATACAATAATAGTATATTACACAACAAGAGTTGTAAGAAGCATATTACGCACGAGTGGAAAAGTTGCGTATTTCCATGAGTGCGTAATTGCTTTACAACTCGTGTTATGTAGTTTACTTTTTCTACGATCACATAATAATTAGATCATCGTCGTCATCATCATCTTTATATCATCACGTTTCGAACTTTTTTTTTGCCCGTTATGTTGCTCATTGTGTGTTCCATCTAAGAGATGGCCTTCCTATTAATCTTTTAGTTTATATTTGTATTTTTTTAATTTTTTTTTTAATAGATTATTGTCTCCAACTATTATTTGTCGGTCAAAGGGAATAGTATGCCATGCGTCAGATAAATATCGCACCGTAGATGGTTCCTGCAATAACTTGAAAAATCCAACATGGGGAATGGCCAACACTGCATTTACACGTGTTCTACAGCCTGCTTATCACGGGGATTATTTGCCACGTCGGTCCGTTAAAGGTGGAGAACTTCCATCTGCACGAATTTTAAGTGCAATATTGTTTAAAGATAAAGATGTAGAAGATTCCGTTTCGTTAAAGACGATGGGATGGGGACAGATAATGGCGCACGATATAGCTCTTAGTTTTAGTGCTGGTAAATCAATCTAACACTATTTTTTGTTTAAATCATTGATAATACACTCAGTATCAAAATATATGAGGGATTTGATAGGTTCGCGAGCTTATGGCTTATGCATCCCCTTTTAGAGCAGAAAAACAAAAACTAATCGTAGGTGTAGCGAATTTGTATGGTATTTTACCATAAAAATATTCGTTTGTACCGATAGGGTTAATTGGTAATAGGTAATTTAAACAAGGGGGGAGGGGTGTAAAATAACGACAGCTCTCTCGCCCCAAACCAAACTTATATCGCATAATTCTTAGAAGTTATTAATTTATTGGTTTTGTTTTTTTATTTTACTGGTACTGTTTTTACATTTAACAGGGTGTAACAACTTTAACGGTCGATACAAAAACTTATTTTAAAGCGAATATTCCATATCAACATGGGTCTATAAACGCTTCATTTTAAAGATACAGGGTGTTGAAATTTTCAAAAAAATATTAATAATTTTTAACTGTTTCTCAACCAGTAGATATATTTAAACCAAATTTGGTATACAGGTTACCTACCACCTTCGGTGAGAATGTCAAGCCCCACAAGCAACCAGTAGCGGAGTTGTGGGGATTCAGTTTCAATAAGTTTTATAAAAAACTAGTACGGTCCTGTTCAAAATCAAACTCGAACTTGATTTTGGCTAGAACATTTTATTTTAAACAAAAAGTGTCTTTTGACTTCTTCGTATTTATCACCGTTTAGCGCAAAATGTGATTTATTTTACTATTCTCGCGAAAAATTTGCTCATTAAGTTCTATACAAAAAAAATTCGAAATTCAGAAAATTGCAAATTGCAGAGTAAATGCTCATTAATCGGTAATTAAGCGGAACTTCTTCCCTTATTATTAGCTAGTTCTGTTATTAAAATGTGCAAAAATCGGTAATTACTTCTTTATTTTGAATATTAGCGATATTTTTAGATTTTAGATAAGTGTTCGTGCATCGTAATAACCATTAACTTAATTTTTTATTTAAACTATTCATTGTGTGATTTGATTTTTTAGTTTCTCCATTTATCGACTGTTGCGATCCTTCAGTATCTAAAAACACATATCTTTGTCTACCAATAAGTATTCCCAAAAACGACCAATTTTTTAGTAAGTACAATGTAACTTGTCAGAGTATGGTTCGAACTTTAGCAACAATTAAAGGTGAATGTGCATCCTATCCAGTGCAACAGGTATTTATTATAAGGTTGGATAATAAGTAATGGCCGTTTATTTTAAATTTGAAAATGCTCGTGAAAAAAATGTTTGTTTGCCTAAATGTTATATGTCATTTAAAAAGGAACTTTTTGCTCAACAAGGTAGTTCTTTTTTTAAAATTTGAGTCAACTTAAGTTAATTTTGAGATTATAAAAATGGAATGTCAAGTGGACAAAAGTGAGCATTTTTGATATTTGCTTTTTCCGTTTAATCGAGGCGTTAAAACCTCTGAAGCTGCTCGTGAGATTTGTGCTGTTTATGGAGAAGGCGCAATGCCTGAAAAGACGGCTCGAAATTGGTTCACACGATTCCAAAATGGCAATTTCGCTCTGAACGCCCGGTTGATATCGATGAAGAGCGATTGAATCAACTTCTTCATGAAAATCTGCGCCAATCCACAAGAGAATTGGCTGAGCAAATGAACTGTGTGCATAGGACAGTCGTTAACCACCTTCATTCAATGGGAAAGGTTCAAAAACTCAGCGCTTGTGTTCCTTACGTCTTGAATGAACACAACAAAAATCAACGCTCCACAATCGCCGCCGGTTTGCTCGCCCGTCATCGCTCGACACGGGGTCACAAGCAACGTTTCCTTTATCGCATAGTCACGGGTGACGAAAAATGGTGCCTTTACGTCAATATAAAGCAGCGGAAAGAATGGCTCAGTCCCAAAAAACAAGCGACGCCGCGCGAGAAACAAGAAATTCGCTCTCAAAAGACAAAGTTGTGCGTCTGGTGGGACTGGGAGGGTATCATTCACTACGAACTTCTTCAGAGCAACGAGACGGTTAACGCAGAATTCTATATTCAGCAATGCATCCACTCAACGACGCCATTTAGCGAAAACGACCTAATCGGCGATAATGGCGTCTTGCTGCAACACGACAACGCCGCCCGTCCCCACATCGCCAACGTCACCAAAAATGCCATTCAAACGCTTTTGGGAAGTTTTGCCGCATCCGTCCTACTCTCCCGACCTGGCACCATCGGATTTCCATCTTTTTCAATCTTATTCAAACGCTCTGCGCGGTGTTTCGTTCAATAATGACGTGGTTGGACGAATTTTTCAAGTTAAGACCGCGGGACTTCTATCGTAAAGGATTCGATAAACTTGTTGAACGATGGGAGAAAGTTGTAAATAACAACGGGGTATACATAATTAATTAATTAATTGTATTCTTTTTGTTTTCAAATTTAAAAAATAAAATAAAAAAACGGCAATTACTTATTATCCAACCCAATAGTAACAGTAACAATGATTGTTATCATATTTTGTATGTTTTGTTAGATTAACGGCGTAACACAATACATCGATTTATCGTTTGTATTTGGATCCAACATCTCAGTAGCCAATGAAATTCGTCTTTTTATCAATGGTTCGCTGAAAACGCAACAAGATAATGTCGGGCGAACATTTTTACCCAACCATGAAAATGCAATTGGAAAATGCTTTACTACCAATCCACTTGATATTTGCTACAAAGCTGGTTAGAATATCGTAATAAATTAGTTATATAACTCATAGAATATTTCTAGGTGATGCAAGAGTAAATCAGAACCCGGGATTAGTGGTTTTACAAACTATGTTACTTCGTGAACATAATCGCATAGCGACAACGCTAGCAATAAATCATGCCGATTGGAATGATGAAACCCTTTATCAAGAAGCAAGGAGAATACTTATAGCAATATTTCAACACATTTCGTATCAATATTGGCTTCCTCTGCTTATTGGTGATGATTTGATGACAGGTTATGACTTGTACCCAAAAACTACGGGATATACTAAATATAACCGTTATATAAATGCTATGACTATAAACGATTTCACTGCAGGTGCCTTTAGATATGTACATTCAGCAATATACGAAAGTCTTAAGTAAGTGAATTTTGTTGTTAATTGACGATAAAGATGTCCCAATATCTTTAACTTTAGTTTCGGAACCTGTACTGGAGAAGAAATAGCGGAAGTGCCTTTTTCCGACAATATGTTTAAACCATCTATTGTTCAGCAATATAAGCATTTCGACGAGATCCTTTGTGGAGCCTCATTTGAGGAACAACAAGTTATGGATCCCTTTTTTACCAAAGAAGTAAGTTATTTTCTGGCTAACACTCATTTAGAATAAGATCAGACCATTCTTTCACTTTCTAATTAAATCTATGTTCACGAGTCTAGAGTAAAATGTCCAGACTACGGTGATCAGTTTTTACTTGAATGTGATCCTGAGATCTCAAACAAAAGGATTGTATTTAGCTCCTTTTTTTAAAACAAAAAATAATATGCAGTGCTGCGCAAAAGTATGGAAACAAAACAGAACACTATTAAAGATATAAGGATTAAATTTGGTATCTGCCCGTTGTTGTATGTTCTGGATTCGAAGGAAATATTGAGGTTGCAATATGAGTTCCGGTTCTACCGGATACGTACTAAGACTTTCAAATTTTAAATAGAACACCCTGTATATTATTATATTTTTGAATTCTTTTTTAAATTTACTTCAAAAAATGTTTGTAGTTAGATGGTCAAAACTCAACCTTTTTCGTGAAATTGACGCAAGGATAAATTGCGGGGCTCCCTCCCCACAAAAAAATTATTCATACAAATAATTTATTTTTTAAATAAAATTTTGAACGAAAATGCGCTAAAATAATATTATAACAAACATAACAGAGCATATAATTTGACAAATTGACTATGAACGAAGGAAAGCAAAACAACTCATATTTTTATAAACGAAATAGAAACTCAATTAAAATTAATCTTTCTAGATTTTTGTTCTGCAAAATCTTTTAATAGGTTGTCGAAGTCCATCTCTCTTATGACTTCACTTCCAATTGACATAATTGCGAGTGAATTTAAACGTTCAATCTTCAGAAATAGTGGATCGGAAATACGTTTTAATTAATTTTAATTTTGAAAAAGTTCTTTCGCCCTTAGAGACTGTTACCGGTATAGTAAGGAAGATCCTTAGTGCAATAAATAAATTTGGAAACAAGATTGGACGATTATTACAAGCCAAATATTTAAGTATATTTAAAGGATTGCAACAACTTTGTGGAATAGTTACTTTTAAAGCTTCTATTTCTTCCGCCAACATAAATCCATTTGTCCACCGATTCGCCGTATTTTAAAGCAATTTGTAAATCAGCAGCACATTTTAACGTAGTCTCTTTGGATGGATTGTGAAATGTCCATAAAAAACTAAATAAATCTATGGTCTCTTTTAATTATTTAAATCGAGGTTGAAGAGACTGCAGTGTTTTATCTAACACTTAATTAAAGCCGTTTATTTTGTATGCTTCCTTTGCATCAACAACAGGGTCGTCTGAGGACTCGTATGCAAATTGCCTTTTGCATTTTCTTAACCGTTTCAAGGTGAATTGTGGAACAACATCTAAATCTTTTGCAAGATCATTTGCATCGATTAATACATCTTTAAAACCTTTTTCTCGGTACACTCTAGCCATTTGCACAATTTTTCAAAAGTGAGCATTCCCGAAGACAGATCTGAGGTTTCACTTTGTAATTTTTTGCTTACTAAGTTCACTTGGAAAAGCAAATCATACCAGAAAACTAAATACACCAAGAATTTGTCATCTTTCATTTGAGTACCCAAAGATTCTGCTTCACTTTTTGTGTTTCCGTTTCAACTGGAATTGTGGAACATATAAATCTTTTGCAAGATCATTTGCACCGATTAATACAACTTTAAAACCTTTTTTACGGTACACTTCTAGCCATTTGCACAATTTTCAAAGTGAGTATTCCCGAAGACAGATCTGAAGTTTCACTTTGTAATTTTTGCTTACTAAGTTCACTTGGAAAAGCAAATCATACCAGAAAACTAAAGATACCAAGAATTTGTAATCTTTCATTTGAGTAGCCAAAGGTTCTGCTTCACTTTTTGCGTTTCCGTAAACGTTTCAACCGGAATTATTTCACAAAGGGTTTTGTTAATTGATTTGATGATAATATTTGATAAATAATCTATTATATTACTGTGGTATAATAGTTAAGTTTAGTATTTTATTATTGAACAATAACTTTTTTGAGTGATAGGATAGAGAATTGTTTTTTGTTTCTATGCTATTAATAAGTATTGTATTTATATTTTTAATTTTTTGAGAGCGGGGTCCCTTCTTCCTTTAAGCGCGGACCTAGGCGGGGAAATCGGTGGAATGTGCTTAAGGCCGGCCATGGGTGCATTAATTAAACGAGCCAGGAGTAGGGTTACCAACTGTACGCTTTTGGAGCCGTAGTCGATTTTAAAAAGTGCCGACTCGGGAGCTGAGAGTCGGAAGTCGTTTATTTTTCTGCCAATTCTTCATCCCTGAAATTAACTCGACTCTGAGAAATTGTTTCAAAACTCGGACACCGGAGATAACGGTGTAAAATCCGAAACTCTAGTCTGTACTGTCCTAGCGGGTGTTCACACGTTGAGCAAGTACAAGATTTAAAAATTTGATAGTGAATAAAAAACTTTGAGCGAAAAAAAAAATTCCTTCCTTTTGGACCATCGTGTAAATACATGTAACATTTATTATAGATCACGGAAAAGATGGCCCGTGGTTCATCAGAATTTGGGAGTGACTTGGAAAGTTTCGATATTCAGCGAGGACGCGATCATGGATTACGTCGATATGTGGATTATGTAGAAGTTTTCTTGGGTATAAAAATCAGTAAATTTTCAGATCTTAAGCAAATTATTCCAGCTAAAGTAAGTTTTATTACTAAAAATTTTAATGTGCTTGTGAATTAGAGAAGTAATAAATAAATTATTGTACGTATAGCAACTACACTCCAATTTATACGCTATCATTCTACATAAACTTGACCACTCAACTTGAAATAAAATTTTGGAAAAAATTAAGCTTTTGCAAGTTATGTTAGATTTGTCTCTCACGCTGTTATTCATTCCTCAAACATATTAAATATGCATATAGATTGTTTCCGGGTTGGAACCGCGTCGAAAGTTTCTTGTTGCTGTTTAACCAACAACCCTGAAGATGTCTGCGATGAAGGAGGACGAAACGTCTGTTATGAAGAAACCTTCGACGCGGTTCCAACCCGGAAACAACTTATATATACATTGGATATCCAACATAAGTTTATACTTTTGTTTATTTGTTTTACAGTATGTTGCAAAACTATCGACATTATATTCGAGTGTATACGATATAGACTTTTTTGTGGGTGCAACTTTGGAGAAAAAAATACATAATGAATCCCGATTCGGCCCCACTTTCCTGTATCTTATACTGGAGCAGTTTTATAGAAAGAAAGTTGGTGACAGGTTTTGGTATGAAAATGGAGGAGAATCCAGTAGTTTTACTCCTGGTAATTATGAAATCATTTTTGTATATAAAATGACTCCGTTATTAACATCCATTGCTTGTTTTACAAAATAAATTAATAAACGATTGAATGCATGAATGATTGATTGATTGAATGAATGAATGAATGAATGAATGAACGAATGAATGAATGAATGAATGATAGAATGAATAAACATACTAATTTCGGTGTTTTCCATTTTCTATTTTTTAGGTGTGTGTTCGTATGTATACAGGGTGTCCCAAATTCGAGTAAATGCATGGGGATCTCGCTTATCTTAAGAGCTACGAGGTCGGTTAAATTAGGGTAAAGTTGCGAAATTAGATGCTCATCAAATATCTGCAAAGAAAATTTTCATAGCTGTCAGTTCAAAAAGTTATTCAAGAAAAACTGAAAAAAATGATTTTCGTGTTTTTGCCCTATTTCCTAATTTTTTAAAGATATCGACAATCTGGAAGCACTTCTCCATGGCAACTTCTTACGCTTTTTATTTTGAGATAACATAAAATTTCCAACAACGTTTCGTCTCTTCAGAAACAGCATCAACTTCATTTGTTTAATGCGGCGAAAAAATTTTAATCCTATAATCGGATTGCATTTTGTCTTCTGATGACTTGATTGACTTGATGGCTCATAGACGAGCAGTTTTCCCGTATTTAGTCTCGAATTTGGCACACCTGTATATAGAGGTTTACAAGGCCTCTCAAATTTATTTTTATAATCATTAAATTGTTTTTAAAACGTGCAATTCACAATTAAGTTTACCTGTTTTTTTTTTCCATTCAAATGGCACCCTCTAATTTCAAATAAGTACGTTTTTTAGCTCTTTTAACTGGCTACCAAATGAATTGAACTGTGTTTTGCAAGAAACTGTATATTATTAAAAGAGCAAACATCAATTAAAGTAGTATGTGAACAAAGTAATAAAAAAGAAAGAGTAGGAAAAATTATAGTTTAAAGCATTTATGTTCTTAATTGTTTAAATTGTCATGGATATTGTATTGTTGCTCTATAGTCTATAGCTACATGAGCTACACTACTACACAGAGCATAGAGAATATTAATGACAAATAAACTCGTATAAAATTAACTATTTTTCAGAGCAACTAGAGGAAATCAGAAAATCTTCCTTGGCTAGACTAATGTGTGATAATGGAGATCTTATTACACATGTTTTAAAAAATCCATTTCTGGCGAATTCAACGAGGTATATATAAAAGTTTGACGTCCTTTTCAATATTAATTTGTTTTTTTTTTCAGCAACCCAGTGGTTCCCTGCTCAGAGATTCCATACATAGATTTAAGACTCTTTTAGAAGAATACTATAATGAATGATCCTTTGCACTTTTTAATTAGTATAGTTGTTATTGTAACTTTTACGCCATTTTGTTGTGCACCTTTTTGAAATATTTTTTGTGTTGTAGTAATAAATAATATATGGTACAATTACCGCAAAAACAATATTGTGATATTTATTGATTTTTGGTCATTTACTTTGGGGTCGACCTCAAGTAAAGCGGATCGTCTGTTTTAGATTGAATTACCCAAATTTTTAGTAAAATATATTTCTGTTGCTTAAAATATGCTTATAACGTTCCGTCTTTTATGATCTTTGCTTATGATTAACGAGTTTTTCTTTACTTATTTACATACAGCGATGAAGTGGCCCTTGAAAATGCTGGTAGGTATAAAAAAATTGTTTGATAAGTTTTTTTGTTTGCCCTAGGTCGGATATACACATGAAAATAATTAAAAAATTGGAACCGTTGTAAAAAAAATTTCTTTGAGGTAGACATATATTCTTCATATATTCTTTAGAGTTTAGAGTATTATAGCAATTTCAAAAACAGTCAAGCCAATTGAAAATCTTTCAAAATTCTGCCCCAAAAAGAGATGCCTAGGTTTAGGATATACACTTGAAAATAATGTTCGTATACTATAAAGTTGAAACTGGAAATCTTTAGAACGTTAAAATTTGCAAACCCACACATTTAAAAATATTCAAAAATGTTGAAAAGCTGTAAATTAATTTCTTAGAAATTTTAGAACTATCTGGAGTTTTATATGTATTCCTTTAGCTTTAGACCTTAAAGTATGTATGCAATTGTAGAAACTATGGACTTTTTTAGTACAAAAATTACAAGCATATTTATAAATATAGAAATGTTTCAAATATTTTAAATAGTTATAAAAATGCTTTAGTGGTGGATATTATCAACTAATTAACTGTAATACGTCTGTGTTTATCGTACTGAGTACTAGCTATGTTTAATCACTATTTTACAAAGCTTTAAAATAGTTTAAAACAGTGATATTTTAAAATTCATCGTATCAGAGGTAGTAACCCCACAAAAACTTATTTGAACCAATAACCAGTTAATTTTGGCCAATTTTAGTCAGCAGTAATGTAGGTGAATCTCTCTTGCATATTCCACTAAAGTAATAACTATGTTTAACAGTCTTTTATGAAGTTCTCGAATATTTAAAGACTGATGTTTTTAAATTCAAAGGCTGACAAAAAGTCATTTTATAACTAATGAACTCTAAGTTATGATTAATTTATGTCTACAGTCATGTAGGCGCATGTCTGCTGCATATATCACTTAATATTTTTTTACATTTCAAGCTAATTTAACGTTATAACATTAAAAAAATCCACGCAAAACTGCATTGTAGATGATATTTGAGAGCGACCATATTGTTTTTATTTGATTGCCGCCAAGTTTGGTTGTATTTCGCATTCGTAATTTTGTTCAGCATTACCAATCATTAAAATATACTTTAAAGTTTATGGGGAACCTAAACATATTTGTTTATTTGTAAAAAAATCTAATCACAAGAGAAATTAAAGAAGGTTTTGACCACAATTTGTATATTGCAAAACATTACAGCATTTAAAGTCAAAAATTATAATCAAAAAGAAAATGTTTGATATGTTGTGTTGGCAATATTAGTACGGTAAAATTTTTGTAACTACATTCATGGTTTTTGATAGATAACCATTATCATAAATATTGTGATAATGTTATATTTAATAACAAAATTGTATACGTACGTAAAAGTTAATTTTTGACAAAATATAAGCTTGTTTTTTTAAACAAAACGATTTTTTTTTGTAAAATGTGAACCACAACATTACAAAAAATGGCAGAAGCTGTAGTAGTTGTTAATACAATAATAGATAACAAGACATTCAGTGTTCCTTATTCAAGTACAACAACAGCTGAAGATGTTTGTATTTGGTTGTGTAAGCAACTTGGAATTGGTCCTGTGGCTCGGCACCTTTTTGCGTTACGTACAATTAGCAAACAAATATTTCTTATGCCAGCAGCAACGTTTCCCGAAAAGAATCTACCCAATTATGAACTACGAGTGCGATACAAAGTGGCAAATATTATTAGGCTGAAAAAAATTGATATAAAAGCTTATGATTACTATTTTCACCAAGCTCGTAATGATGTATTGGAAAACAAAATTCCTGATCTCATTTATGAAAAATATAAGCGTGAATTAGTGGGACTGGGCGTAACAGACATGTACAGAGTAATGCTAGAAAAAGACATACCGAGAGAGATTGTAGAAAACGATTACAAGAAATATATTCCCAAAGAAGTTATCAAACGGCATTCAATTTTTATTAAAAAACCGATTCATGATACTTTGGGAAAAATTAAGAAAGCTGGACACGATGCATGGTATGTAAAGGCAGAGTATATGAAACAACTGGATATGATGGCCCCAGAATATCTAGCGGAAGAATACAAAGCTGTAACTGATCAAGACGGTTCCGCTTGCATCATATATGTTAAAGTCTCACCAAATCATCCAACAGAGCCAGGCGTTAGAATTTGTTTTGAATCGAAGCGAGATGTATGTATATAATTAAAAACAGTCTTTATACCGTAATATAAATTATCTTGGTCAAAGGTGGTCATGGAATGGAAAACTGCTGTCCTAGCGTATTATCATTTTTTTGTTATAATTTTGTTAAAGTTTGTTATCTTTTGGGTAATACTGCCAAGTCTGGGAAGTGCTCCCAAAAATCGTTCAGACCTAAATGCTGACTATTCCCAAATTCCATAAACTAGCTCACCAGTTCGAAAATAGGCTTCAATGATGTAAATTTTGTGGTCTGTGGTGAAAACCATAATAATAAAATGATTCAAAAACTGCCTGAAGATTTTAATAGAAAGAAATATTCACCAGACTGCATTACAAATTTTGGCAATCAAAAAATGATTGATATAAATGCAGGATACTAGATTCGACAATTATTTTAAAATCCATGAGCATCTATGACCAAGATAATGTTTGATATCACGGTAGTTCTGTAATAAATTTCTTTTAGCAATGGCAACATATATGTACAATTGAAGAGTTATGCTACATTTCCATACGAAAAGATGGTACCGTAGAGATAAGTCGCAAAAATGGCATTCCTTTCTATTTAAAGTTTAATTCTCTCACACATATGTTTTCATTCGTCAGTTGTCTGGACGGATATTATCGGCTTTCAGTAAAATGGACGTTTAATTTGTGTAAAGATGTGCCCACACCTTCTTTACAGAGATGTTATACGATGAAATGTCACGGACCAGTAGGGTGAGTGTGAATTTTAATAAGTGATTCATTTGTTTATTTTTGAACATTGCTGTTCTCTAGGGGAGAATTTTCCTATGCAAAACTTGAGGAAAAATCAGGCAATCAACCGGGATGTTTCATTTTGCGTGAAAGCGAAATAAAGTACAACATTTATTTCATTGATGTGTGCATGAAGGATAGGTAAATAAATACCGTTTATCGTTTTCACACATTCTGATGCATATTTGTCTTTGCAGTCGTAAACCTAAAACGTTCAAATTTGAAAGACTCACAGGCGATGAATTTATTTTCAACAATGACTTGACGAGATATAAAAGTGTTAGACAGCTGATGGCTGTTTATAATGATGCACAAGGACCAATTTATTTACAAGAATGCTTACCACCATCAGAATATGGTAAAAATATTTTTTTACATCCCATTTGTTGATGTGTACGGTGGGCCAAATTCGATGGAATTACATGGATATCTTGGTCAATATTCAAGATAGAGAAACAGTTGAATAATAAAAGTGTGCAGTTTCTTGAGACAAACTCGGAACCGGAAATGATACAATATTTCTGAAAACGGTTCTGAGTTTGTATCAAAAAACTGCACATTTTTGGTAATTTAACCGTTTCTCTATCTTGAATATTAAGCGAGATATTCATCGAATTTGGACCACCCTATATACAGGGTGTCCCAGATTACATTTCCACCATAAGGATCTCGCTTATTATAAGAAATACAGGTTTGTTTAAATTTTTTATTAGTACTTTCTTCAGATACTTTTTAATTTAGAATGTAACTGTTATTTTAGACTTTTTTGTCACTTACCATTTCCGAAATATTGCCCCTTATTACATTTTTTCGTATGAGTCGCGAAGTTGGCTATGGAATATTTAAATGTGCTTTTTTCCTCTTTTCAATGAGATATTACTTGCTGTATCTATTTTTTTAAATAAGTTACCAAATCAAGAAAAATCGTATTTTATCAAGCTATCTATGAAACAAGAAACAAAAACCATCTAATTAAATGACAAATGACAGTTACCATTTGTCTGCGGTATCGTTTATTAGAATTTTGTAGTATTGTTGTGTAATTTGATAGTCGTTGAAGTAAATTTGTTATCATATAATTATGGGCACATTTACAACCAATGAAAAATTTGACATGTTCCGATAATACATTCTTTGGCATAAAAACTGTGTAAAAACAAATGATTCTAATTCTTCATTGATTTATTTTGGATTTTTGGTTGGTTTCTCGAAGAAACCATAGTCTTTTAATTTTTTTTCCAAATTTCTGTAATTATGCGCACTTTGTTGCCTTCTCTCGGGATAGAGCTCTTAGTATATTCGCTCAGCTTCTACACAGTTTTGATGGCAAATAATGTAGCATCTCAACATGTCAAATGTTTTATTATATTGAAATATAGCCATAATTATAACAATTGCTACAAAGACTATTGAATTACACAACAATACTATAAAATTCTAATAAATGATACCGCAGACAAATGGTAACTGTCATTTGACATTTAGTTAGTTGTTTTTTGTTTTTATTTTCATAGATAGCTTGATAAGTGATGGGTAAAATACGATTTTTCTTGATTTTGTGACTTATTTATAAAAATAGATATAGCAAGTAATATCTCACTGAAAAGAGAAAAAAACAGCACATTTAATTGTTTGATAGCCAACTTCGCAGTCCATAAGAAAAAATGAAGTTAGGGGTATTATCTCGATATAAAGTGATATAAAAAATCTAAAATAATAGTTAAATTCTAAATTAAAAAGTATCGATAACGTTGGTTTCTCTTGTTTGTTGATTAGATTAAATTAAACAAAGGTTTGCTGGTTTTCAAACAGGTTTATTCCTTTAAAATTGTTTTTATAAAAATCCTACATGTTTCACCGAATATGTTTTTTCGGCATCCTCAGGGCTAAATTTTTTTTTTATTATACAAAATTATTTTTTATATATTTAGTTTACAAATTAGTTTAACAAAGTAGTTTACATTCTTAAATTAATACTTAGTTATACTTACATGTTTTTAAAATTGATGAAAATTTGTTTTATAATGTTGAAATAGTAGACATAGACAAGTTGAAAATCGTTAAAAGTTGAAAAAATTGTTGAGTTTGAAAAATGATGAATTGAAACTTAAATAATGTTTTTTTTTTTTTGATATTGTATTGAAGATTAGCACCATAACAAATTTAACATATTAAAAAAATTTATATTACAATATTTTAAAACAACCACAAAATGTACGACACAAACACGTTAAAAATTTTACTAGTAAATGAATGGAATCTCTGTTTAAGAAACATGTAGGATATTTACAAAAATAATTTTAAAGGAATAAACCTGTTTGAAAACCAGCAAACCTTTGTTTAATTTAATTTAAAAAGTATCTTAAAAAAGTACTAATAAAATTGATCTTATAAATAAAACAAAAAAGATATGAGAGAAAAAAGAAATTCAACATTATCATATTTTTTGTTATAACATCTAAAGGATGAGGAATTTTGTACTTTTAAAAATGTATTGTAGCTCCCCTCAAACTTGGGAAAAAATCATCTAATTTAACCAAACCTGCATCTCTTTTAATAATCAAGTTCCCTATGCTGGAAATGTTATCAAAGAAGCAAAAATGTGTGTAGTTTAGAACTGATTAGATTTTTAAAAAATTGTCCTCTTAGGTTACCCGGACCTCATACGAAATATATTCGATGTTGTGTGACTATATTTGTTTTAAAGTGGCATGAAGTAGTTCGCATTATTTTAATTTCAGATAAATCTCCCCTACTCCTCTGCCAGAAAGATAATTTATCAGGTGATCTCTTAACGGACAGTTCAGCTGTTTCTGGAATTATTCCAGCCACTCCGCTGTGCATCAGTAGCAAAGACATTCAAGTTTACAAAGGTAAAAACAAAGCTTTCGAATTTATGAAGTTTGTTATAATTTTTAAAAGCACTTTTAAATACGTTCAATTGTTTTTGAAAATTTTTATTCGTTAAACCGTTTTCCGGTGTACTCACGTTTATATGTTGTATAAAACAATTGAGTTACCAAAAGTAGACGTTCGGTTGTTTCATACTAGCTTTTGTTTGTCTTAGGCCATAAAAAAGACAGTGCTAGTGGAACAACTAGTGTCTACAGAAGTATGTGGCGATTAATGAAAGGCAAAAAAATGGAGGTGGCAATGAAAGTGTTGAAACACGATAGTTGTGACAAGTATTTGAAGGTAAAAAAATTAACAAACAGTTTTGCAGTGGGCTAAGTGTTTCTTTTTCAGGATTTCTTGGATTTAACAGGCCAATGGGCTTTCCTGCAATCGAGTGCCATTGTTAGATTGTATGGTGTTACCATAAGGAGTCCAGTGTCTATGGTTTTAGAGTACATGCGTCTGGGACCACTCGATCAGTATCTAAGAGAAAATAAAGCCATGTTGAAGCCGGTGGACCTGATAGAGGCCGCTTCAAGTTTAGCATCAGCGTTGTGGCATTTGGTAATTGTTTTATTAGTTGTTGATTTCGTGATGAGTTAAGTGTTGCTGTACAAAAACAGGAAGAAAATAATGTCGTCCATGGTTACATAAGATGCAGAAAGCTCTTGGTTAGCTGTCATGATGAAAATGCTTTCACAGTGAAACTTACCGATCCTGGCATACAAAAATCGTACGCTTCGACTGAGTAAGTCAAAAATTTGGCTCCGACTGTCATTTTGTAATTATTTTTTTAAAATCATTTAGAGTGCCCTGGATTCCGGTCGAGTGTTACTCAAACCTGGCATATGCTAAGTGTTCAACGGCGGCCGACGTGTGGGCATTTGCAACGACCCTTTGGGAAATTTTTATGTTCGGCGAACCAATCAGACATACGGATCACCTTGAAGCGATGAAGGTACGTTCTGAATCCTCCCGTTAAGATCATTTCTTCGCCGTGTTTGCCGGCAGAAATTCACATTCGGCTGTTATTTTAGTTTTACGCGAGTGGCAAGAGACTACCGCAGCCTCCTTCCTGTCCCAACGACATCTACCAATTGATGAGAGAATGTTGGAACGGCGATCCTCATCGGCGGAAGCAGCCCCAAGCTCTTATGCGAGATATTAACCAAATTTTGTATCAGGGTATGACGATTAGAAAGTTCTTTCTTGCAGTTCTGTACTTAATGTGTCATATTTCGCAGTTTATAATTCACGACGTGTTCATTCGTACGCTAAAGTTACTATGAAATCGAGTTTTGCATCTCAGAATATGGCTGCAGCTTCGTCAACCAATAGTTTATTGTCTAACATTACAGGTAAGTGTTTTTATAATCGTAAAATAATTGCTTAAAATACAGGGTGCCCCAGTTATCGTGAGCTCGTAAGAGATACAGAGATGGTTAAAATAGTCAAAAAAGATCTATGATTTAAGAGCAACTATTTTATGAAAAAAAAACTTTAAAACAATTGACAGTTTTTGCGCTATACATAAAAAAACAAAAAATGACGTTTTCGATTTTTGCTTATCACTTGTTTATTTGAAATTGTACTCAAAATATTTTTCAACATTATTAGGACAGTTTTTTGAGTAGATTTGACATTTGTATATAAATTTTACGTATCTTCATTTGTTTTTGTTATATTAACATCAACTTTCTTATTTTAAATACGGGTCGTAGTTGGCTGTGACACCATTAAAAAAAAAAAAAAAATCTCATTTTATTGATGAATGGGTTAGGTTTTTTAATTGTCACAGCCAACTACGTATTTAAAATAAGAAAGTTGATCTTAAACTAACAAAAACAAATGAACATGCGTAAAATTTGTTTACAAATGTCAAATCTACTCAAAAAAGTGTCCTAATAATGTCGAAACATATCTTAAGTATGATTTTTTATGAATTGCGCAAAAACTGTCATTTTTTTTTAAATAGAATAGTTGCTCTTAAATTATAGATCATTTTGGCCCATTTAACCGACTCTGTATCTCTTACCATTTACGAGATCCCCATGCTGTTAACGATAACTGGGACACCCTGCATATGTATAAACATCTATATTAATAATTCTTGCAATTTCTTGTAATATACGAAACTTTGAAATTTTAAATGAGATATCCTGTGTATTTTTTATATTTTTGGATTTCTCTTTAAATTCACTTAAAAAAATGTATGAGGTTATACAGGGTGTCCCACAAGGTATGGCTTCGCTAATTTTTGCATATATTGAATGTTTAGGACCTAAATAAAACGTTTTTACAGATAATAATTTTTTTTCATGTGTCCTTTCATATACAGGGTGTCCCAAATATAGTGAACAGCATGGGGATCTCGTAAACGGTAAGAGATACAGAGTTGGTTAAATGGGTCCAAATGATCTGATTTAAGAGCAACTGTTCTATTAAAAAAAAAACTTGAAAAAATCAATAGTTTGCGCTATTGATAAAAAACAAAACACATCAGGTTATTTATTTTTCTTATAACATGCTTAATTAAAATCACACTCAAAATATTATTCGACATTGTTTGGGCACTTTTTTGCATAAATTTGAAATTTGTCAACAAATTTTACCTACCTTCATTTGTTTTTGTTATTTTAAGATCAGCCGTCTTTAAAATAAGAAAGTTGATGTTAAAAAAACAAAAACAAATGAAGGTAGGTAAAATTTGTTGACAAATTTCAAATCTACTCAAAAAAGTGCCCAAATAATCTCGAATAATATTTTGAGTGTGATTTCAATTAAGCAAGTTATAAGCAGAAATTAAAAACCTGATGTGTTTTGTTTTTTATCAATAGCGCAAAAACTATTGATTTTTTTGTCTTTTATTTCATATAACAGTTGCTCTTGAATCATAGATCATTTTCTCTTACCGTTTACGAGATCCCCATGCTGTTCACTATATTTGGGACACCCTGTATATGAAGGGACACATGAAAAATATAATTATCAGTAAAAACGTTTTATTTAGGTCCTAAATATCCGATTTATGCAAAAATTAGCGAAGCCATACCTTGTATGAGTCTAAAATCAACCATTTGAGTGATATTTACATTTTTATAAACATTTTGAGCGATGCAGCACTTTCAAAAACCTATTTTCGATGCCCATACAGGGTATCTCGGTTATTATCAAAAATAGAAAAAAACTAAGTACATAGTCTTGAGTTCTTTTTTCGAGAGAAAATCATTGCCGTGAACAGATTTTTGATGTCTTTTTTAATTTTCGAAATATAGCCAAAAACCGATTTTTGGCAATTTTCAAAAATGTTAAATATCTCACTTAAACGAAAAGATGGAGAAAAACTTTAATAACATTTTTGGCATGGTTTTTTGTCCTTAATAAGATAGCGATGTTTAATTTTTTTTACTCATACGAATTTTGATATATTACACTTAACTTTTTTATTTTAACTAGCAACCATAAGCAAATTTTATATTTTTGAAAAGCGCAAAAAATAGGCTTTCGATTTCTGTCAAAGCCAACTATGGTTTCTATTTAAAATAAGAAAGTTAGGTGTAATGTATCAATATTCGTATGAGTAAAAAAAAATTGAACATCGCTATCTTATTAAGTACAAAAAACCATGCCAAAAATGTTATTAAAGTTTTTCTCCATCTTTTCATTTAAGCAACATATTTAACATTTTTGAAAAGTGCCAAAAATGGGTTTTTGGCTATATTTTGAAAGCTAAAAAATATATCAAAAATCTGTTCACGGCAATGAATTCTTCTCGAAAAAAGAAATCGAGACTACGTACTTAATTTTTTTCTATCTCTGATAAAAACCGAGATACCCTGTATGGGCATCGAAAATAGGCCACCCTGTACACATTAAAAAGAGAGAAATATATTTTCATTTCACTTTATCAGCTTCACTTACCACTCAAATGTGTAGATAGGAAATGCGCAATATAGGTATTTATTAGGGTTTCTCATATTTGACCATTTTGCCTGTCCCGGGATTCCGGGAAGAAATCGGCCTTGTTCCCGGGATCCCAGGATGTAATAAATTATGTCAATATTTTTAAATAAACAACCCAAAAAATTAAGGGAGCGGTTTATTACTTAAAAACAACTCCAAGTCATATATGTAATACATTTTGCTCCATGATTATTACAAATAATTTAATTAATATTGGTGAGAGAAACATACATTTGGGAATTATAACCTTTCTTATGCTATTTCATATTTATGACTACAATAATATAATTTTTACAATGAATTTTTGTAATGTGATTTAAGAAAACACAGGTGATCTGTGCTTCAGTCAATTTGTCTTTTTCTTAATTTATTAACAATAAGTCCTGCTGCATTAAATGCATTGGCGTAGTTAGCCCTGAGGTCCAGGGGGGGCTGCAGCCCCAGGTGACTGAGGCTGTGAGCTAAAAAAAAAAACCTCCTCTTTTTTTAATCCAGCCGCGTACAAATTTATGGTTTTTTAGGCCAGGGAGGCCTAAAAAAATATTGTTTTACAAAACACAAACAATAAATGTTCGTAAATTCATTAATTTAGGGAATAGAACTTTAAATGGTTTTTCTGTCGAGTACGATTATGTAGGGCTACTTGGGACAGTTTCAACATTTAAAACCGTGTAGGCCAGGGGGGGCTAATGAGGGTTCAGGGGGAGCTTAGCCCCCCCTGGTCCCCCCATAACTACGCCAATGATTAAATGCTCTCTCAGTCTCTATTGATGTAGGTGAAATTGTCTTGTGAGCATCTAGCAGCAAAGAAACATCATTATTATCAATAAAATTTCATTTATAAGCTATTTTGCTTTGAATTATCAGGGTACACAAAAATAAAACTGTAAAAGTATTTTGAAGATATTAACTTTGTAATGGAGACCGGGCTTCTTTGCGCCATACTAAAAGAGAAAAATTATTTTGAAGTTTTTCCATAATATACTGTTAGTAAAGAAATTTTAAGCATAAAATTCTGATAAGTTATGATAGTATTACAAAGATCTTAGCACAAAATAAACGAAAACAACACTTTTTTAAAATCCCGGGACAAAAAGCATTTCCCGGGAAATATAAAATAGCTTAAAATGGACCGGGTTCCGGGGAAAGAAACCCTAGTATTTATACATAAATGGTTTTAACATACCTGATTTTTTTGTGTACAGATAGTACCTGCTTAGGTTATCAAGACGAACTAATTTCTGTAGCAGCTATGAGCGAAGCAGATGGAGATTTATGTTCAAGATCTGATACAGACAGACGCGGTAGCTTCGAAAATTCCTGGTCGATGAATATGCAGGTAAAAATCTGCAATTATTTAAAAGTTTTATAGAGGAGTGTGTTAAGAGTGACATTAACTGTGTTTTCTTATTTGTTTTTGATAGGATGTAGAAAACAACGAGGACGCGTTATCATGCAATTTTTCAACAATCCTTTCTAATCTAAACTTTTCCGTTGCTACGTCCGTTACATCGCTGGACAGCATCAACTCCATGCAGAGCATTTTTGAGTTGGACGCAGACTGCAACGTGGTTCTTCAGGGACGAATAGGACAGGTATGGAAATAAAAAATTGTTGTTTACTTCCTATAGCTTGTACTTAAAGGGCTTCTACGGTGAAGTCTACAAAGGAACGTTGGAATATTTGGGAGATAAAGATATCGAACCCCGACAGGTTGCAGTAAAGAAACTCAAAACTTCCGCGCTTTCCACTTGCTTACAAGATTTTGAACGTGAAATTGCAATTATGAAGGTAAGATTCGTAACGTTATTATGGTGTGGATTTTTTTAATGGCGTCGAATGTTTCAGACATTGAAACATCCAAATATCGTCGAAATTTTGGGAGTTTTACAAGAACCTGAGGTGTCGTTGGTAATGGAATTTGTACAACACGGATCGTTACAAAGTTTTTTGAAAATATATCGCGAATCGTTGGGCATCAAACAGCTTTTGAAGTATTCATTGGATATAGCAAAAGTAAGAATGTTTTTATTTTTAGTAGGTGTTAGTAAAATTTCTGATTGTTCGAAATAAGCACCGATTTTACGTATTTTGTGATGTTTTAGGGAATGCATTATTTGGGAATTAAGCACATCGTCCATAGAGATTTGGCGGCAAGAAATATTTTAGTAGTGGATGAAAATCACGTGAAAATTTCCGATTTCGGTTTGGCTCAAGTCATGGGAACTAACGAGTATTATATTTTAAAAACGAATCGAGAATTGCCTGTAAAATGGTAAGTCTATGTTTGTCTCTCATTTATTTATTTATTTAATCATGAGTCCATCTACTGTTAGGTGTAGGTCTGTTGAATTGTGTTATAATAAAATAATAATAATAAAAATCTTCATTGTCCACAAACAAAAATTGCAATGAGACAAAAACTGCTGAACAACGCAGCAGAACATTGATAATACATTATACACAAAAAAAAGAAAACAAATTATTTTTAACAAAATTTCAGAGAATAATTGACACAATCTATTTTAACTTTGAGCAGAGCATTTTAGCAAATATTTGGTATTATAATAATAATAATAACAAAAATCTTTACTGTTACTACTGAAACACAGCAGAAACTAGGGTGGATAAAAATCATGATTTTAAAAAAAAAATCACAAAAATCGATTTATTTGATTTAAATCAGATTTTTTTGATTTAAATCAGATTTTTTTGATTTAAATCAAATGTACCATATTATCGAATTTAGTGACATATTCACATGCTATTTCTGTTTTGTGCTAATATATTTAATAACCAATATATTTAATTCATTGGTGAATTGTTGTCAAAATGAAAAATGAAATATAATGATTAAGAATTTTGAAAAAATCAGTGCTAAATGGTGATGTTTAATTAATTATATACAGGTTGAGTAATTAGTGCGGGATCGGTCGATTGTGGCTAAACGGTTTGAGATATGAAGTTGATTCAAATAAATGCTATTTTATACAGTTTTTTCTAAACAACACAATAAAAATATTTTCAAATATACAGGGTGAGTCACCTTTCTGCAATTAATAGCAACTTTTATATTTCAAATACAACACCCAATTTATTTAATATTTTTGACCGCCTTAATTTTAGCTTTGCATCAATATAAAATACTACAGGTTTTTATACGGCGTTGTAAAAAAAAATTCTAAATTATAGAAGGTTTTAAGTCTTTATTTAAAAAATTCTCCTAAAGTTATTTTGAAGTACAGAGTTGTAATTTGGTATGGACATGCAGAAAAAAATTCTCTGTTCGTTCGATATGAAAAAATTTGAATCACACATACAGGGGTGTTTATAAATAGGTGGCAACATGTTTATAAATAGGTGGCAACATGTTTATAAATAGGTGGCAACATGATCTTCAAAAGCTCGTAACTCGATTTTTTCAAATGCAAACCCCTTTTTTTATGTCATCGAATTCGTCTTTAAAAGAGCTTCATATTTTGTTAAGTATGTCCTATACCCAAAACTCATACTTTTCGAGATATTCGACATTTTTCTTCAAATCGTTATTGAAGCAATAGAGTGCTGTGGAAATTGAAAAAACTGACTGTTCACTTCGCTAACGTCAAAAACTTGTCATTTATTTTTTGAATTATTGCATTTCCACAATGAATATTACTTTACAAGAGCAAATTGATATGGTTTATTCACCATTTCGTGTATTTAATTACTAATAGTAATACAATTTTGTTTTATTATAAATATTATACTGTATCTACTCATATAATCTGTGATTTAAATTGATAAATTTAAAAAAAAATATCACTTGATTTAAATCATGATTTAAATCGTGATTTAAATCAATTGATTTAAATCTGCTCAACCCTGGCAGAAACATTAATAATCCTTAATAAGTATACAAAATATATAACAAAGATACCAACAAAAAACATCAACACAAAAACAAAATATAGGGACAAAACCACATCCCAAAATCCAATTAAAATCACACATCACGATCTAGATATTCATCTATTGAGTAGAAAGCGTTTTCAAACAAAAACCCTTTCATCAATTTAGCAAATCCCCTTTCCCTGATTGCACCTTTATATGTAGGAGGTAAATGGTTATACAATTTTATTGCAGTATATAGAGGTGATTTTTCAAAATTGGTTAGCCTATGCACAGGAAATGAGAGATCACTACCATGTCTAGTATTATAACTATGGTACGATTTATTCTGACATATTATGTCATAATTTTTAAAAATGAACATTAAAGATTCTAAAATAAGAAGTGATGGTAATGTTAAGATTTTATGTTTAACAAATAGAGGCTTACATGAGGAAATGTAATCTAAACGAAAAACAGCTCTAATTACTTTTTTTTGTAATAAAAATATTCTGCGCAAATGATTACTGTGACCTCCCCAAAAGATAATTGAATATGATACTCTAGAGTAAAAGTGCCCTTAGTATAGCATCATCAAGGTATCAGTGCAAACCATATCTCTAATTTTAAATATTTGATATAATAAGGATTGAATTTTGTTATATAAATCATCAATTTGTATCTTCCAATTAAGACATTCATCAATGATGATCCCTAATAGTTTAGAGTTGGTAGACTGTCTTACTAAACAATTATTTAATCTGATAGCTAAACTATAGTTTCTCTCTCTGAACAAATTAAAGTAAATAAAATTCGACTTGTTTACATTTATACTCAAACAATTATCTTTAAACCAATTATTAATTAAAAAAAGATCTCTTTCAATTTGTTTTTGTAAATTTTTTTCCTTTTCACAATTGAATATAATAGATACATCATCCGCATACATGATAATATCAGATTTCAGGTTTAATAAAAATATATCATTAACAAAAATAATAAATAATAAAGGGCCCAGGATAGAGCCCTGAGGTACACCTTTTTTTATGAAGCAAGGATCAGACAACCTCTCATTAATACGTACATATTGTATTCTATCACGTAGATGTGTTTTAATCCAGACCAGTGCATTACCCCTAATGCCAATTTTATATAACGTATCTAGTAGTAAAGTATGGGATATCATGTCGAAAGCTTTGCTTAGATCAAGAAAAGCAACCACTGTTGACGTTTTTCTATCAATATATTGATAAACGTAATTAATTAATTTGCATAAAGCATCCTTGGTAGCTTTGCCTTTCATAAAACCATATTGTTTAGGTTAAAAAGCTATAAAGTCTATTATAATAGACTTTTTCATAAATTTTAGAAAATATAGAGGTTAAACTTATAGGCCTGTAATTATTAATGTTAGATGCATCACCTTTTTTAAGAATAAGTTGAACTACAGTAATCTTTAGGTTATTTGGAAAAATACCTTCTTCAAAACTTTGATTAATTAAAATAGCTAAAGGCTTGGAAATGAAGTTATTTATTTTTTTTATTATCAAGTGTTCTGACTTTTTTTCCATGCTTTTCTGTCTTGTGCTAGCTTTTTTATGTTTTTCTATTTGATGTTTCTATCAGTTCTACCTCTTTTGTTTTTTTCCCTGTGCTCTTGCTTCATAGGCTTTTCTGGTCAACCCTTCTTCTTTCAACCTATCAATGTGACCCAACCATCCCAGCCCTCTTATATTTTTGTTTCAACTGATTTTATCTTTATTTGCTTCTCATTTCTGCTGCATTCTCTTAATAATAATTAATGAACATTTTATGGCAGGCTCAAGATTCTTCATTGAAATTAACAAATCGTATTTGTTTTATTGACTTCTAGGTACATACAGGGTGACAATACACACATGTTGTGTGGGTAACTTTGTTATTATAAGAGTTACACAGTCACTTAAATTAGCTAAGTTGGGCAGATTTCAAGACGAATTTAATGTCATTTTGACATTTGACCGTGGAAAATACAAAAACAGACAATATTTTCAATGGTAAATAATTCCATAGCCACCTATGTTATGTTAAAATAAAAATGTGAAATGAGTTCGGTAGATATTTTTACAAAGAATTATAAATAAATAAATAAAAAGTCATGACACACTTGATTTTGAGATATGAGCCAAACTTAACTTTTTTTAAATGGCTATTTAGTATTTACCATTCTAAAATCGTCTGCTTTTAGTTTTTTTATTTATTTAAAAAAGTTGAAAGTGTAGGTCAAATGTCAAAATGGCATTAAATTCTTCTTGAAATTCTGCCCAACTTTGCTAATTTAACCGACTATGTAACTCTTATAATAACAAAGTTACCCATACAACACTCATGTAGATTATTGTCACTCTATACAGGGTGATTGAAATTCTAGTTTAAGCATAGGGATCTCGCTTATTATAGTAGCTAGAGTATAGGTTTAAATTTGGCAAAGTTGCTAAATTTTGTGCTCAATAATAATCTGAAGAGAAATTGGAAGTATCTCAAACGGTATCTGGGAAAATGAGGAAAAACCGGATAATACGATTTTTGAAAATCGTCTATAACTCCTGTGGAGTATGAAATATTTCAAATGTGCTAATACATTGCCGAAGCAACTTTTTAAGCCGAAACGAATGGAAGTCACAAATTTATCCTAGATCGATTCGTTTTTGTTTTATGACAACCAACTTGTTTTTTTCTTATGGGCGCAATTTTTACTATTTACATAATCAAATAGTATTTATTTTTCTGAATCCATTGATGTATCACACATGGTATTTTACTTCTTCATTCATTATTAAATTTCAAAAAAAAGGTTTTAAACAAAAACCATTATAAATCAAGTAGGCCTGTCGTTGTAGTTTATGTTGTTTCCATGACAACCAATCAACAAACTGAAAGTTTTGAAAGCCTATTACTTGTCACATTAATAAATTCGTAAAAATGAACTTTAATAACGAAGAAAAACGCGATATGCTGCCAATTTTTAATTCAATGAATAGGAATTCTATATTGTCAAGTCAACGATATGTAGAAACATATCCAGAAAAAAGACAACCCTTGCACACATATTTTTGAACGTTGGACATAAGTTTAGGTAAATATGGGGTTTTTGCCAAACTTAGAGAAAAATATGGCAGAAATGTTTCAGATGACAATAAAAAAATATTTTTATTACAAACATATCCAGCAAAAACATTATTTTTCTACGTTAAACAGAAACTTAAGTAAATTTGTATAAAGTAGTGATAACGTATAACAAAACTTAAAATTACAGTATAAAAAATTCGCAGCATATCTACAGCGCAACTACAATGACCGGCCTACTTGTTTTATAATGGTTGTTGTTTAAAACCCTTTTTTTTTAAATTTGACAATGAATAAAGAAGTATATTACCATGTGCGATACATCAATGGATTCAGAAAAATGAATGCTTTTAGATTATGTAAATAACAAAAATTGTGCGCCCATCAAAAAAAACAAAGTTGGTTGTCATAAAACAAAAACGAATCGATCTAGGAAAAATTTGTGACAACCATCCGATTCGGCTTAAAAAGTTGCTTGGGCAATGTTTTAACACATTTAAATAATTTATACTCTAAAGGAGTTATAGACTATTTTCAAAAATCATATTTTCCGGTTTTTCCTAATTTACTCGAATAACATTTGAGATACGTCCAATTTCTCTTCAGATTATTAATGAGCACCAAATTTAGCAACTTTGCCAAATTTAAACCTATACTCTAGCTACTATAATAAGCGAGATTCCCAAACTTAAACTCGAATTTCAATCACCCTGTATAAAAAAAAATTAATATTAAGTCAAATATAAAATTTTATGAACGTTTTAATGTGTTGCAAAAGTGACGATAAATAAAAAATACAAGTATCACATTTGTAGGCCCTTAAAACTAAAATGTTACCGATTTAATGAATTTAGTAGAAATAAATAAAATCAAAGTTAACCATGAAAAATAGTATTTAACAATTTTTGGTTATTTACAGGTATGCACCGGAGAGTCTAAGAGATGGAAAATTCTCACCCCGTTCAGATATTTGGTCGTACGGTGTTACAATGTGCGAAATGTTTGGTAACGGCGAAGAACCAAAATTGCCTAGTACGAAATTGGATAAAGCCGAGGGACAGGAACAACAAATTTTGCTAACAGCCTTGGAAAGTGGAGCAAGGTATGTAAATAAACATTTTTGATTCGGTGTGTAATTGTTTTTGTTCGATTATGTTACTTAAAATTATTTTGTACAGGTTTCCTTGTCCGCCAATGTGTCCCCAAAACATATACGTTCGCATAATCTACCCATGTTGGCAAAACGATCCTCACGAACGGCCTACATTCTCTCAACTTTGTACAGAAATAGACGACTTGTTAACACAGTATTAGTTATTGTGTAGATTATTTCATTTCCATTCAAAGTAAAATATTTGGATGAAAATGACATACTTGTAAATAAAACAAAAACAAATTTAAATGACTGAAAATTTTGCTCTATCAGGATTTTTGCGAAAAGACAAGAATGTAAGCGCATAATTGAGATGAGTAAATTTTTGAAAAATTCGGGCCGAGTATGGTATTTGTTGTATAAGAATGTGCAAATTTTTCTTTGGAATGTTTTGTGTTTTACGTCCCAATTTGTTGCTTAGTTTTTGTTTTTTCGCAATCGTTCTGTTTACTTGACACGAAAGTGTATTGTAAATGTACAAAAAAAATTGTATTGTAATAATTGTTTTGTCGGTACATGTGAATTGTATCGGAATTTTACATTTGAAAAGTCATCGAAATTAATTGCGATGGCTTTTATAATTTTTAATTGAATAAGTACTTTGTGCCATAATTATATGTGCAACTTTTGTAAATATTTTTATCATTAAATGTTATAATAGAAGATTGGTTTTAATATACAGGATGATCCCTTCTCGAGCAAGTTAAGTGGCGAATTAAGATCTGAAATTAAAAAATTTACCATGGCCTACTCACTTCAGAGTTGTTGAAGATAAATTACTATTTCTTGTGTTTTACTACCTTTGTTTTTAAGAATACTAAAAAATTAATAACACTTCCTCAGAGTATTTTTTTAATTGTTATAAGGTGACCAACTTTTTCACAATGAAAAGGAGGACACAAATAAATTGAAGAAAAAAATATCGGAAATAAAAGAAACACTTTATTCATTGCAACAATAATACACTATAATATGATAAATGCGCATAATAAAGACATTTGTAACATGTAAATATGCTTACATGCCTATTAATTATTATTTAAATGAGTACTTTTCCACTGAATGAATATTTTTTGTCAATGTATCGAAAAGGAGGACACTTTTCGAGAGAGGACAGAATTTACAAAAGGACTGTCCTCCCTAAAGAAGGACGATTGGTCACCTTAGACTAAAAAGGCAGTTCTAGATTTATGAACGAATATCGTTCCTGAATGTCGTTCCCCATACATTCTGTTCATTAAGCATGCATTACTTTTCTTGTATATTTTTAATCGTTTTATACCAATAACTCAATTTTTGTGATTATCGATAAAGCAAAGGCTCATACATTAAAGACAGCCTGTATTTTATTTTAATTTAGCTTTCACATTGAAGAACAACTAAACAGCCTGCACTCTGTAAATAAAAAATAGAAAGTTCCATAATAATTATTTAATCATATTTTATTTATTCATATTTTAACCAAAATTAACCTATAATTTCAATCAAAACAATAACATTTCACATAACATGTTCATAACATAGCTCATAAAAATGTCCCTAGGTTGTCTTGGCGCACCATCAGCTGAATCCGAGATATTTTCCTAGTCAATGCCATTCTTATGGGATTTAGAAAATGAGTATCAGGATAGCAGAAACTGCAGGAGGTCTTTGCGTGTATTTTGTACTAGTAATATTTACTTCTTAGGTTGGCGAACATGTATCGGCCATGTTGACATCAGCTGTCAAGATGAATAATTTGCAATGTTTAAAAATTGAGCAATTTAAACAAATACAGGTAAAAATATTGTGCAAAGCCCCAGTATTAATTCATTTTATGCTAAACCAAACAACCTTCTTTGGTTATTTGGTGTGTAAATGATTAAAACAGTGTGATTTGTATTTTAGTACCAACGGTTAGACCATTCGACACAAATTTGCCTACAAAACTCAAGGTATGGAATTTCGATGATAAATGGGGTTTCCAAGGCTATTATTAACCCCATTTAGTAACTTTGAACAATCCTGGATATGGTTGCCACAAGAACATGTTGCTGTACATGTGACAGGAAGTCACACAACTGGGCACGAATTAGTCTACAACACTTAAGACTTGAGGTATGAAATGTCGATATTATAATAATGCTTTTAAGGCTATAAATAATCCAAGATGTTAATTTTTGGACCAATACAGCTGCCATATAAACAATTATGCATTACGTTTTACAGTTTACTTCGTTCATGATTTTTCTTCAGCCGAGTGCTTAACAATATTCAATGGTGTCGGTGCAGTTACAGAAATATATTATGATTATCATGTCATGAAGTTAAGTAGTCAACTTTAAACTTGTTGAAACTACGTAGAAGGATTTGAAGACATCGTTTTGTTATGGCAATAAACATTATTTTGAACTTGAGTTAAGAAAACACTAAGATGATACCAGAATGCATCAAGTAAAGCGATGCTTAAATTTAAAAGGTAAGATGATAAGATTGTAAATCAACTTAATAAATTTAGTTGTTTAAATGTGTTAATTTAGTCTTAAGATAGTGTAAATATTTAGATCTTGTAAATAGTACTTTTCATCTTGCTCAGTATCATCATTTTATTTTGAGACTTCTAATTTAAATTATTGTTTTCAGTTGCACTGGAAAGTCCTTCAATAACTTCTAAGCAATGGAGTCAAAAGATGTCCAAGACGAATTAAACAATACATGGAATATGAAGCCACCGTTAATGAGGTTTCAGCCAGGAAATCAAGTTATCTACAGGACATATGCCAATCACATAACCCAGTGGGTACTCTCAACATCAAAATTCTCCTTGTACATTTTGACAATAATTTTTAAAACTATTTAAATATTTAATATATTTACACTTAATATGTTATTTGTTTAGCTGCAGATAATCTATTATCTTATAAGGTAGAATTTGTCGCTCAAAAGTTGTTAGTTTATTACTATTTTGTTAACACTTACTGATATAGTTTATAATTATTGTTAAGTTGTAATATCACTCAATAATTGTAATTTCTCTACATTAATGTTGACTTTTATTGAAATATTAATAAAAACGTAACAAAATCGTGAGTTTTAATTTTAATGTATGCAACCCCCCATACAAGGAGTTTGATTCCCACCAAAAAATTCAAATTTAAATGTAGTTCATAAGTTAAACACCAAAGGGCCAAATACCGCCATGTACCTCCTTTAACTTCTGTGATCCTGATACAAGAACTGGATTTTCGGATGAGAAATAAAGTAAAATTTTACAGATTATTTCCTGAGAGCAAAATTTGATTCTTGTATCAGGATCACAGAAGTTAAAGGAGGTACATGGCGGTATTTGGCCCTCTGGTGGTCAAGTTTCAAACTAAATTTGAATTAAAAATTGGTGGGACTGACAATAATTCTGATGAGAAATGAAGCAAAATTTGATTTTTGTATCAGGATCACAGAAGTTAAAGGAGGTACATGGCGGTGTTTGGCCCTCTGGTGGTCAACTTACAAACTAAATTTGAATTTGAATTTTTTGGTGGGAATCATTCTAGTACGTGGGCTGTGGGTTGCATACATTAGAATAAATTAAACACAAGATTTTGTAATATTTTTATTAATATCTCAATAGATCTCAACATTATCATTTTAACAGCATTTCCACTTTTGTGAAACTGTAATAACATATAAAATATTGTCTTAAGTACTTTTACATTGATCAATGGTGTCATTTATTTCTTACAAAATTATTTGTTTATACATACAATTTTACACTGACTTACTTTTAACACAAACACAAATTTATAGAATGATGATGTTATAATTATAAGGAACTTGTATATGCGTTTGTAATTGTAATCTAGTTTTCTATTTTGTGTTAAATAAATAATTGTTTTGTTTGACTACTTAAAAACTATTTGTTGTTAATTCTGTCCAAAGATTTCCAAACGTATGTTTAAAATAAAGTGTATATGTATATACTTGTATTATTGTACTGTATGCAAAATAAACTATGGCGTTGTAATTAAATATTTTATGTATTAATGTAAATAAGTTTAATTAAAAATCATCCTTTCCCATCAACCCTTCTGTACAAACTTTACTAAAGATCCAATATCATCATCCTTATTTGGAACCTTTACCCTCCTTACAACATGTATTAAAACCCCGGTACTACTACTTATATTATTGAGAATAGCACATCGCAAGAAAAAATGGACAAACCATCAAGAAACTGGAACGAATTTGCTACACAGTGTCTCATCAACATATTTGCACCATGTAGTGATCGAGCAATAGGAAAAATGAAGGTAAATAGTTATATATAATTGATCCTCTTACTCACTTAATAAGTGAATCCTTTTCAAATGGAATCTATCCGAATCAACTAAAAATAGCTGTGGTTAAACCTCTTTTTAAGAAAGGAGATGTTAAGGAGGTTTCTAACTATCGTCCAATAAGTTTATTAACATCGTTTTCCAAAATATTTGAATATGTTGCTTATACCAAAATTTACAGCTACATGAAAACTTATAATCTTTGGAATAAATCACATGGTTTCCTTAAAAACAAAAGTGTTGAAACCGCCATCTTTGAATTTACAACAGCCATCTATGAGCATTTAGACTCTAAAAATTTGTGCTGTGGACTGTTCATAGATTTAACTAAATTTACTATGGCCTACTCAGTTCAGAGTTGTTGAAGATAAATTACTATTTCTTTTGTTTTACTTCCTTTGTTTTTAAGAATACTAAAAAATTAATAACAATACCTCAGAGAATTTTTTTAATTGTAACGACTTGATCTATGTAAACAGGATTTTTAAGTTTTTGGACAATAATAATTTCTTTAAGCGGCCCTGGATACTGTGGTATTGTGTACATAATACAAAAAACTTTTGCATTGATTAATTTATTAAATAGTTAAAACATGGAATTCATACATCACGGGTAAATACATATCATATGAATATTAAATGGTCAGATAACAAGAAAAAAAATTTGTACACCTTATGTAATTATTCTAGTCGAAATTAAAAACACTCGCATCGTCATTCAAACGATTGAGACATGACAAAAAAATTATTACTAGTAGTCTTTTTTTTTTAAATTGTTGAGTAAGTTAAATTATTTAAGAATAAAAAAAGTTGTACTCAGTCGTAGTTGGTAATATGCAATTTATCAAAATAGTTAAGTAATCCTTGAAGTCGTTTCTTCACCCTTTTCTGATCATCAACTGTACAACCTAACAAGGCCGATTCGAAATTCTTATCAGTTACGCCTTCAACGAAATGTGACGAACACGAGTTCATGTACGCGATACATTTGCCCTTGCTTCCACCTGGATCAGTTTTCGATACCATCACTAGATTGTCTATTAAATAGTTTATCTGGTGGAGGGCTTCTTCTTGGGTGCGATCTCGTTGCGTGTGAATTTTTAACTCTATGGTGAGGCACCGATTCATTATTCTATCAACATAAAAATGGATATCTTCTTTATCAACTAAAATATTTAGTTGTTATCAATAACCAGTTACAAACAGATAAAAAATTAATAAGTTAAAATTTTAAAAAACAAAACAAATGAAACAAAAAAATGAGTTTACAGTGATCATGTCAATATTTCGTTATAATTTTTGGCCCCCGAATTTCTAAGCAATCAATTGGGCTTCTACATTTAACAAAATTAGTATTGTAATATGAAGATAAAGTTGACCATTGAGTTGAAATAAAATATAGCAATTTTTTACATTCAACCTAAACAGTGAACTCTACCTATTTTATCACAACACGTCTTACCATCATCAACTTCGCCCATCAAATGGGTATTTTTAACAGAATCCAAAGTCATCACAAGTGAATCTTTTTCTTCTTCCAATACCAAAGCATCTTTCCTCAACTTTTCTATGCGTGCTTCTAATATATCCAAAAGTTCTATCAGTCTTTGTTTAGGAGATTTCGAATGATGTTCGAAATTTTCGTCTATCCTCGGCATAAGGGCACCTCCGTGATCTATAATCAAAGTTTATAATAATATATTGACACAAAAATCAACTACTTATAATCTGTTCAGCCTTTATCCCCATTTAATGAGATTTGATTAATATTTCTGACAGCTCATAAAAAGTCTACTATACTTAAATAGTAACTATGTACAGTTGAAATTGTTTGATTTATTAATTAAGGAAAGCAAGAAGTAAGAGTAATTTCTTTCAATAATAAGTGCTGACACAGTTCTAAGCAATCACAATAACAATCTCAATCAAAAATCAATTTTCGTGTTCAAGAATACGGTGTCGAATTCTATTGATACAACAGCTGAACTCATTACCTGCAAATGAGGTAGAACTATGGCTTGGGTCAACATCCATGGGGCCTACACACTATATGGCCCTACACACTCAGTAATGCCAGATTTATGTCTTTATCAGTAAGTACTATATTTTGTAATGCTTATCTTTGTGTTTCATGAAATTCCCAAAAACTTATGGCACCACAATACAACAGAAAACTAATTTGATTCTGCAGGGGAAACTGATAATACTCTTTTCACAAATAAAAGTTTAATTTTTGTCGGTGTCTGTACATAACCACTGAGAGTTGCAATGTGATTAATCAAGGTGAAAGTTAGTTCCAGAGAAATCTAGATGTAGACCTTTAACTTTAGAAGCATTTACTGTGTATGTCAGTAGATGGCCTTCAAAAATTTAATTTCGTACGTCGTCTATAGAGGGCTAGGATATTAAAATTTTAAATTTGCTGTAAGCAAAGCATGAAACTTTAATTTTTAAACTAATTAGACCAAAGTATTGACTCCTGAACATATTTTATAATATTAAATATAAAACTACATCAATTATATACGTACAATTTTTGACTGAAATGCCAATCAAGTTGTGCAATTGTTTTACGATTAAAAACTAAAAAAAGACTGTCGATAGAGTAGTTTAAATTCATCATTTTCCCTTTAGGTTCACACGTTCTTTTCAAACATTCTTGCAGGAACAATAATGTTTCTACTTTTATCATTTCAATTTAGTTTGAAAATAATTGGCCTAGCGACGAAATATTACGTCGGCGTTTAATTATTTAATACAGGTTGCATTAGATGTGAATTTGAAAAAATGTGATATATAAAGTATTAGTAGTATTAGTTTAATTTTTCTTATAAAATATGAAATAGTGTGACCTGCACTAATTCTTACACTTATCCCTGTAATAAACCAGAAGCACTATATTATTTTTGTGGACAGGAAAAGGAATAAGTAATCGGATTAATAAAAGTTTTAACTTTCTATATATTTATTTCATATAGACATTTTATTGTATATTCTAGCCTATAAAAGAACTTAAAAGTAGCTACACCTAATATAAAATAACTATGTTTTGGTCTTGTGTTATATAAACAACCGACTGCATTATTCAATAACAAATATAACTTGATTAATTAGCTTTTCAATCTCGGTATGCAAACATTTTTTGGTTTACGTGTACATAACACAGCTGCAGTATTTTACTATTAACATGAGCCAACAACTAATTAATTGCAATCTTACAACAGCGTTTTATACGGCCTCTTATATTAAATGTATAATTGCAAATAAGTGAGGTACAACTTCTAATTTAATCTTATTTCTATCGTGAGCGTTAACGATTTAATAGCTTTTCAATAATCAGCGTTTGAAACTTCTCTAATAATATTATCGCAAAGTATCGATGTTATGGCATTTTTTCTTAAAAAAATAACGCAATTTCTAGCAGATTATTCAAGGAAGAAAATAGGTACCAGAGAAATTTCAATAAACAGGGTCTTTCACAAAGGAAAATTGTACTATATCTAACTTCATTAAGTTTTAGAGTATTTATTCATAAAGTACTAAAAAGGCTATACTCTACAATTTATTTTTACCCTTAATTATTGTAAATTTTATTTAAACACGTACGTTTTAAAAACTCGCCACAAAATCTGAAAAAGCGTTATTTTTGAAAGACCCTGTATCATACAGTCGTACAGTTACACAATTTTTTAGAATCTCCTTTACTATATTTTTGTAACTGCATAAATAACGAAGAAAGGTCTAGCACCATAAACTTTCTTGCTACGCATGGAAGTTCAAATTATTAAAAATAATGGAAAGGTCAGTCGCGTTCGATTTACAAATTTATGTATAAGAAGTATTATTAAGAAAAAATATTTATTCGTTTATGTTATAATACATTTTAAACCCTATTCATTACATATGTTTTACGTGATAATTTACATACAGTTAAAATTTAAAATTGCAATACACAATACTTAAACGTCGAAACGAATTTGAATTTTTTTAATAAAATGGCACGAAAAAACTGACTTTTGGATATTAAAGTACACAAAAGTCAATTTCGAAAAACGATAACAACATAAACAGGTATAAATAAATATTATTATAACATAAAAAACAATTGACACATCTTCACTTATAATAAATATTTTTTACTACAGTGAAAAAACAAATGAATTGAAATAAATGCACATATAATATCCTAAAAAAGACTTACACCAAGTTTAGATTAATACTTTTTTATCAGTTTAAAATAACCTGCAATATTATTTTTTAAATTTTACTTAATAAAACTATACGGAAAGTAAAAAAAAAAAAAAACAATTGAATATATTGCACAAATCATTAATCGAGAACATGATTTTTTTATTAAGGGTGCTTTTTTAAAGTTAATTATTATACAACTTTCACAATAGTTTAAAAAGCACATAGCTGCCAACTTTGGAGATTTTAATGAACATCTACATTTACAGTTGCAAATGTTTCAAAATGGATGCCACTCTGATATTTCTACACTTGATTAAGCATGTTACAAATTGTAAATAATTCTAGCTACTTCGTGAACGGGGCGACCTACGGTCAGTGGGAATACACAGGTATCTCCCGCTTGTTAATAAAAATAATGAAACGCTTAATTTACGAAAAATTTGTAGTTGTGGTAAATTATCCGTTTCTCTACTTTCAATACCAAGTGGGATATACTTGATTGAATTTGGACGACTGTACACTGAAATATAAAAATGCTTGTTTTAACTATACCGGGTGATTCAGGTTCACTGTCGCACCCCTATAATTTTTTAATTATTGAAAATAACCCCAACAAACCTCATACTTTTGGAAACTGTGACAAATTCTCTATTAAATGATGTATGTCAAATCCGCGATAGGCAACTGTTTTTTTTTAAATTACATACTATACATGTTTTTGTTGTCAAATTTTTTTGACAACGTTTATTATTTGTTTTTATTTTTATTAAAAATTAATTTTTAATACATTTGCATTAATAGTTATAGTATAATTTTTAAGATTTGATCGTTTTTTGTTATGTTAAATAAACTGTTTGTTATCATTTGAATAAACTTAGAACTGATTTTTCTGATGATTTTTTTAATGTAAGCATACTTTTTTAATACATGATCGGATTCAGAATTAAATTCTCTATCCGAATCAATAAAAACATGTATACTATGTAATTAAAAAAAAAAAAAAAAAACAGTTGCCTATCGCGGATTTGACATACGTCATTGTAGAGATAACAAATGCACATCATTTAATAGAGAATTTGTCGCCGTTTCCAAAAATATTAGGTTTGTTAGGGTATTTTCAATAATTAAAAAGTTATAGGGGTACGACAGTCAAACTGAATCACCCAATATTGACATTACGTGATACCTCAATTCGTAACATGCAAAAAACAAGAACAAATTCTACATGATGCTGCTACAAGACACTGAATACACATATGCTGATTTCACCAATTTTTGATCAGCATTTTTTAATATATACGTAGCTATGAAAATTGCTCAATAAATTTGGAATGAAAAAATTGACCAGTACAATCTGAAAAAATTTCGAATCAATCTATTTTTCAGCATAATGATGGAATGATAGTTTCTAATACTTTTTAAATTTTATAATGCACATTAACACTAATTAAAATAAAATAGTTCTATTTCTACAACTAGCAGCTTTTACCAATAATTTTGCGAGATGTCCAGTGCTATAGCGTCTATTTTAATACTTTAAAAGTTTATTATTATCTTTTTAATTTTAATGCCTAAATTAATTAAAATTGAATGAGATTACCATGAGTTTCCGCATCACGAGCGAGCAATAAAAAATCAGACATATCTCACGACACATTGCATATCTCCCGACATACCGTCAAACTGTAGATAAAAAATATTTACAAACACGTTTCGAAAATGATTAATACTGAATTAAAACGAACGAATACCATGTCCACGAGCAATAGCTCACATCATAAAAACAAATTCATACCTTATCACTAATCAGGAAGAGACTTAACAACTAAAAGTCTAATAAAAAATTGTGCCAGCAATAAAAGTCTAAAAGTTAACAACGTTCTGAAGCAATAAAAATGGCACTGACTAAAAAAAAAATAATTAAATGCAATTTGAACAGTACGAATTTCAGAACGACCTCGTCCACGATAATACAAGCAAATATAACAATACGTGACCTATACATACGCAATATACTTGCATCCGTCACAAATAAGATACTACCTCCCCCTGTAACTTTCTCACGTTTGCAAAGCTGTGGTTATCTCGTCGTGGATAGTCGCGAGCCCTTGGAGATGAGACGCCAGCTGTTGATTGAGAGTTGACAGTATTTTTCGCTGCGAGTCGTGGGTGCTAAGGGCCACATCTAATTCGGATTGTGCCAGTTTCACCATAGTTTGTAACTCTTGATTCTCTTTTTGTAAATTCTGCAAATAATTGTTCGAATATTAACACGAGAAAGAGTAAGACAAGCGTTCAAGCGTAAAATTAAAAACTTAAGAGAAATACATTGACTACATGATTTTCAATTCCTTTTCACTTAAAATTGTTGCAGCTGTACATAATCATGCAAATAATAAACAGAAGCTTCGTGTAACAACAAGCATAAAAAAATGCTTAATTAGGTAAATAAACAGGACGGACCAAAGTCGAATGTTTTTTACGGGATATGGTATCTCGGTTGTCATTGGAAATGACGTTTAGTTGTTTTCTAATTGCAAACATCACTTGTTTACGAAATCATGGCAAACTTTGATTATAACATTTTCACTAGCCGTATCACGGTTATTTTTTGCAACAAGTATACCGGGTGATTCAGTTTTACTGTCGCACCCCTATAACTGTTTAATTATTGAAAATAGCCCCAACAAACCTCATCTTTTTAGAAACGGCGACAAATTTTCTATTAAGTGATGTGTATTTGTTATCTCTACGATGAAGAATGTCAAATTCCGATGGGCAACTGTTTATTTTTAAATTACATAGTATACATTTTTTTTAAAATTATGATAGAGAACTTAATTCTGATCCGACCATGTATTAAAAAAGTATGCATACATAAACAAAAAAAAAATTCGAAAATCACTTCAAAGTTTATCTACCAAATTATAGCAACCAGTCAATTTAACATAATAAAAACGATCACCTCTGTAAATGACAGTTTCAATATCGTTAGTGTTAATTGTAAAGCTGTTAATTGTAAAGCGAAAATGGAATTTTATAGTAACCAATAAAAGTTAAAATGATTTTAATTCACGGAGAGTGTGGAAAAAATAAACTTTGACTTTCTCGAAAATTTTCTTATGTATGCATACTTTTTTAATACATAATCGGATTCAGAATTAAATTCTCTATCCGAATCAACAAAAACCTGTATACTATGTAATTTAAAAAAAAAAAAACAGTTGCCTATCGCGGATTTGACATATGTCATCGTAGAGATAACAAATGCACATCACTAAATAGAGAATTTGTCGCCGTTTCCAAAAATATACGGTTTGTTAGGGTTATTTTCAATAATTAAAAAGTTATAGGGGTGCCACAGTCAAACTGAATCACCCGGTATAAAACTATGTAATTTTAAAAAGCTAAAAAATCCTCTTTTAAGTATAGCCATGGCCTACTAGTGTTTTCATTAAAAAAAAAAAGTTTACTTCATATTTCAAAAATCAAGGTTGTTAAAAAAATTTAAATTGCCTTTTAAATTAAGCATAAAAATCTTTATAAAAAACCTGAGTAACATTTACTTCCATTTTTATAAATAAAGAAGTTATAATGAATTTTCAAAAATGATGAAATTTCATTTTTCATCTGTAGTGTCAAAATGGAAAGTGACATAAAAAATCTGACAACACAGACGTGTTTGACTGAAAAAAATAACACAAGAGATCAACATTTCAACATCAGATATTCGCTAATTATTATAGTAACCGAGATACCACGTAAAACATTCGAATTTGGTCTACCCTGTACAATGAAACTTTAATGTCCCTACATTAATGTAATAATAATTTCAGTCAACACTTAATAAGGATGTTTTAGCATTAAACTTTGGGGGACTGATTTGTGCACTAGGATAACAACTAAACACAAAAGCAAATTTGTTCGTTTTATATCAAGAACAAAAATATGGAAAAAAAACTAAATGGCATATCAAAAGTCTGTTCTAAATCGAAAAATGTTGTAATTAACTATAATTTGTGTGTTTATAATTTTTACCTGTGCCGCATCTGACAATTTGTGCGAACTGGATATTTGTAGAACTTCTTTGGTTTTGGAATCAAGTTCAGTCTCAAGTTGTTCCATGCGAATTCTTAACGATTGTATTTCTTTACGCAGCTCATCGGCTAAATCTCCACCACCTTAAAAAAATAATGTGAAACTACAGATACCTACAAATAACGAAAGAACCAAGTAAACAAATAATTACCAGTAATTATGTTAGATAACCAATAAATAATACTAATATTGTTATTTCATATTGATGACTTTCACATTTTATTACAATTTTACTCTCTACTAGTCGACTATATTGTTGACCTATTTTTTTTTCTTAATTACAGAATAATCACTGTGTCATTAACCATATGCCGATACATACAGGGTGTTCAAAAAGTAGTTAAATAACAAAAAATATAAGGTAAAAGGTACTATTATCTTGAAACACAATAATCCATTTTTAATATAAAATATGAACATATAAAGTATTTAATACTAAATCTTTGATTAACAAATACCAAAGTTGGTCGATTATTTTGGATAAAAAACAAAAATTATAGTAACAATTGAACATCACACACTTGTTTGTTTTAAGTAAGAAACAAATGAATATTTGATGTTCAATTGATGTTATTTTAATTTGATGGTCAATTGTTATCAAGAAATAAAAATTAAACAAATTTTTTTAGCAATTTATTTAACACAAATTGAATTGTACCTTTGCTATTCTCCAAATCAGATTGATATTTGGCCTTCATACGCATATTTTCTTCCTTATAACTATGTAGTTGACGTTTCCACTCATCGACGTTTGCAGTGCTCTCTTGTAATGCACTTGTCAAACGGGCATTATTGCTTTTTAATGTAGCCAGTTCTATTTCCCATTTTTTTGCATTAGCTGAACTGAAATCAACACGAACGCATTGTTAATATTGACCATTGAGTTATAAAATTTAATATAATCTGCAGACAATTTATTAAAAAGAAAATATAATAGCAATAAATCATTATGGACACTGGTAATGAACAAACGCTGCTTCCTGTATTGCTTCATTAAAATCATGTAGAACGATGTAGTTATTAATTTACACCATTAAAACGTAAATATTATATCACACAAGGTGTAATACCATTATTAATGATTATTTACTTCCTTAATAATTGGCCCAACACTACCATTTGCATTTTTTTGTAGTAAAAGTAGCCATAAAAAAACAATTTGCAAGAATAATGAAACACATATATGCACTTTTTTAATTAATTTTTTCGCACATTATAATTTATGTACCCACTGCTGATGAAACAAATTCAAATCTCGCTATCAAAAACAAAAGCAAATAAATTAACATAAATAACACAAATGCATATAGAAAAAGAACATGTAAATTGCACAAATTTTAAATAATTAACAACTTTCTTTTTTAATGTTAAAATGCATAGGCTAACATGAGCAATTTTTATTACATTTTCTTACAAAACCCTATAGATTTTCTGATAAATTTCAACACCTATGTAGAAAACAAAAGCGTAACAAATAAGTAAATAACACCGGCAACAAGTAATTAATATATTTTTGCATTATGCTCCAACACTTATGAAACACTTACTAAGTAAGTCTTGCATAGGAGTATATGGGAACTGGTTCACAAAGCAAGAAAAAAAAACAACAAAATCATGAAGAAACTCAGAAAATGCAAGCACAAGGGCTTTGCAACAATAAGACAAATATTAAAATGGTAATTAAATCTCTCACTTTAGTAAGTATATATCATATTCTCACAACAGAATTATATTTGTGTACCAAAAATATGTAAAAATCATTTGTCGTCATTATATAATGAATGTGCCACCAACCATATCATAGTGCTCCAATTTTTTATAGAGCAGAAACATTTAAGAACATACATATCAGTACATAACCTTTCTCTTCTTCACATAATAAATTTTCAAATCCTTTAAATGGAACAGGCATATTTACATAATAACGTTACAGGCAACAATTACAAAAATGTGTAATAGTTGTTCTGCCAATTAGATGCTAAGATAAAAAAATGATATAATTATTAAGTTACTAAATCAACTTGTAAAATTAATTGTTAAGACACAAAATTTAAAGGAATACTCCTTTGCATCCAAGAAAAAAGCGTTAATGCAACAATTGTCATTCACCGGGGCCATAAAAAAGTTTACATAATTAATAATATAATGAAGCTAGACAAATAAAGCACACGAAACGTGCATCAATGTAACTTTTAAACTGTCTAAGCTAGAATAAAGCGAAACTATTATTTTTTTACACAATTTTCGAGATCGTATCTCATTTTTATCTTCAACAATGATATTAATTACAAAACTGTGTGAAATACGGTATGAGCAATATAGTAATTCTTTGAATATTAACAAACAATAAAATAAATGCAGTGTGCCTAATATTATCATAAATTTTCTAAGTTTATCTCACGTCATTTGAAATTAAATCCTTTTGAATATTTAAAAAAATGAATTACCCAAACAGAAACTACAAAGAAACAGGCAATAATTCGTAATAGATATTATTATTTATTAGTTGCTGAAAAAGTGCAGATTAATCTTCTTTTGTTTTTAAAAACTTACGGAAAATATTGCTACACCAAACAACACACTTCCAAGATTTAAAAAAATTACTTTTTTGTGTTTAATGATTTTATTTTAGTGAATTATAAGGACAGGAAATGTGGGAAGAATATTTATCAGTTTAAGAACAATATTTTTTGGAAATAGAGAAGTCCCAAAACGAACAGAAGTGGAAGTGGTCAAAAAAGTAGTAACTCCGGCACTTTTATACGGAAGTGAAACGTGGACACTCACAAATAAAAATAGTAGCCGAGTGAATGCAGAAGAAATGAGATTTCTAAGAAAAATCCAAGGAAAAACAAAAAAAAGATAGAATCAGAAACGAAACATATAGAGAACAATTAAAGATAAAATCAGTTGAAACAAAAATACAAGAAGGGCAGGTGGGATGGTTGGGTCACATTTATAGGATGAAAGAAGAAAGGTTAACCAGAAAAGCCTATGAAGCAAGATCACAGGGAAAAAACAAAAGAGGTAGGCCGAGAAAAACCTGGCAAGACGAAGTTCAAAAAGCAGCAACAGATAGAAACATAAAATGGAAAGACACAAAAAAGCTAGCGCAAAACAGAAAAACATAGAAAAAAGTCAGCACAGCACAATTCAACAGTCCTACAACTAACAGCAGAAGGACTCATGACAAAATAAAATAAGTGTTTTGTTTTCAAGTTCACATTTTTTTGTTTTAAAATCCCATATAAACCAGTTTAACTGTCATAAACAAAACAAAAAAAGTAGAAGTGGGCGGGCACATATTTCGAGTGCAAATTATTCGCATGCGAAACACGAAAAATTACATAATATGTTAAGTTTAATTATAATTATTGGTTATAATGAGGGTCGATCAGTATAATTTCTAGTGCGTAATGTGATACTACGTGCGTATTTACCAAAGGAAATGAACCAAAAAAGAAACATACAATTATCTTCACATAAGTGTTGAAATCAAGTATATTTTACACTTTCGTTGCTCTCTGCATAAATTAAGCTAATGATTAGTTTTTTTTTTATTAATACAATGAGTGAACATAAATAAATCTTTATGAAGCACCATATACAATATTACAATCAGAAAAAAATACTTTACGATAAGAATGTCATATGGCTGTTAATAAAAAGTAAAAGCAGAGCAATAAAAATACTATGAAAGCATGTTTTTCTAAAATTCAAGTGTTTAGATAAATGTGTAACATTTTTATTTGTATTTTTCAAAAAGCGGTTGAATTTTTTCACAACTCCACATTGCAAATCCTTAATAGCTACCTTACTCATTCATTTATTTACAAATCAATTAATTTGATTTTCAGATAATTTACAGTAAATTGAAGAAACAAATGAAACCTTACTGATCCTAACCAAACGATATTTATTTGTTCAGACATTGAGATTCACTTCTCAACCAATATAGTTTCATAAAAATTCACTATTTTGTTTAATAACAAACACAAAGCACATAAAGGATACTTCTTTTGTTCACGTTTCGATTGTTTTCTTTAATATTCACTTTGCAAGATTACAGTATTACAGAATAATTGCTTGATTTAATAATAACACGGTTTTATTTGTTACACATAAAACAGGAAATGATCCAAATAAAAGCTTCTAAAGACTTATGAAAAATATCAAGCGCAAGTACTTGAAATTGTGTAATAATAGAAATTTAAAAGATACACATACATAAATCAGGGTATGTAAAACACATTCGAATATTAAATCAATTGGTAGACCATAAAAATCACAAGTATCAGTCAGTGATCAGCAGCCATAACAGTTTCACTTTTTGTTAACGTAAGGATATACAAGAGTACAAGATATACAATTAATTAAAATACTAAAGAAATGTAATCAAACATACAGTTGGCCAGGCGAACAACGCGAACAAAAAAAAGTGGACCAACCAAGAAAAACATATGAGCAGCAGTTTGAGGCAACTTTACTTAAGTGTAGAGAAAGTTAAAGGAAGACAGACCAGAGGGAAGATGGAATATGATTTTAAGGTGGGTGGTACCATGTATATAAACTCATTCGATAATTTGGACAGTATCAGTTCTTCGAACCATTTCTTCCCCTAATAATCGTTAGCTTACACAGAAAAAACAATGGCTGGATATTTAAAAGTGAGTTATGTGAAAAAGAAAAACCTTTTCACGATTAAGTGTGAAAAAATTTAAATTAAGTGATAATATACACACATTTTGGATTAATTATAAATGTTCAATTAAGTTTTTTTTAGCAAAAAAAAAAATTAAATTTTAAACTGGTGGAAAAAAAATTACGAAAAGTATTTTTTGATTTAAAAAAATACTTTTAAATTTTGTGAAAAGGTTACCAATCCGTTTTTAATGTAATTTAATTGTGCCTTTTACATTTGTTATAATTAATATAAAAATCTGTTTATTATCGAAATAAAAAAATAAATTTTGGTACTGTACCTTTTTTAATATAAATATTTTTGATATCAAACATCTGTTAGAAAATAAATTTGCACATTTTTCGTTTGAGCTTTTCCATTTAATAAAAAACGAATTAAATTTTTAGGTCATCTTCCTCGTAGTCGCCATCGTTGCCTGTTCTAAGGCTGGTTACTTAGGCGGTGGATATGAAGGTGGTTACGGCGGAGGTTTTGATGGTGGTCATGGAGGTGGACTCGAAGGAGGCTACGGTGGTGGTCAGGAAGGTGGTTACGGAGGTGGTCAAGGAGGAGGAGATGGACACAAAGACTATTATGTGAGTAAATTAATTAATTTAAAAAAATATTTAAACTTGCAATTTTCAAAATCATTTAAGTAATAAAGCAAACTAGTTTTTTTTTAATGACGACCGTAGTCGGCTTGCCTTTTTTTAAAATTTGGACTACTTTAGTACACAAAAAATAATTGCAAGATAATAAATTTTTGTAGTTACACTCGCAAAATTACGTTGATATGCGAAACTTTATTTGAAGGCAAAATATTTATTCAATTTTAAATTTGGGGTTCATTTACATAACTTGAAATCTAGTTTTATGTTGTGCAAAAATGAAAATCATGAACATATTTTAGTTAACTCCCTTTAAACCAGGGATGGAAAACGTAACGTAACGATACCCGATAACGTTATAATAACGATTCAACTATAGTTTTTTATACAATAACGTAACGTTATTTTTATAACGTTATATAACGTTATAATAACCGATAACGTTTCATTAAAAGTTATTTTGTATCGTTATTCTCTATAAATTAAAATTTTATATGTCGATCTTTTTATTTTCAGAAGATATAATATGTTGTTTGTATTTTAGAAATTAAAATGAAAATAAAATATCTCAACGTAATTTTGTACTATTTTTTAAATTTACATTAATTTATAGATCCTAAAAATAATTTCAGAATTATAAATAAAAATTATTTTTATACAGCATGTTTCTTAAATAATGCGAAAAAATTCGGGATGTGATTCCTTATCAAAAATTAAGAGGGGTCTTTCATATAAAATGTTTTTTTTTAGGGTCAAATTTTCGGAGTTACACCCCCCTAAAATTGGGTTTTTATTTTATTTCTCAAATTTGGATAAATATAGGAGAATGATATTTGGTAGATGTTTGATACTTATTAAAAGGTTTCCCATAGTAATATTTTTAATCATCTCCCACCTTCACAGGGGGCTGAAAAGTGCGACTCCTGTTGTTTTTTTTAATCAGAACTTTTCGGTTGGTTAAATCAAATATTCTAATATAAAACGATTCATTTTGGTGGTTACGATGGTTTGTTTATATTTATATTGGGTAGAATTGACGGGTGTAATTCATTTCGACGTTTACGCGGCGACAACGCTAAAACGCCTGTCAATTCTACCCAATATGAACATAAACATCATATTCACTCATTTAATTTTTTACTCAAAACTGTAGGATTTATGAGAAAAACAAAAGAATAAAAAAAGGTTTTAAATAAATCAAACTAACAAAAAAAGAAATTAAATTGCAAAATTTCAACCCACCAAAAAGTTCTGATTAAAAAACAAACAGAGGTCGCACTTTTCAGCCCCCTGTGAAGGTGGAAGATGATTAAAAATATTACTATGGGAAACCTTTTAATAAGTATCAAACATCTACCAAATATCATAGTCCTACATTTACCTAAATTTGAGAAATAAAATAAAAACGAACCTAATTTTACCGATCCCCTTTAGAGGGGTGTAACTCCGAAAGGAGACGTCTAAGAAAAAAATTTATATAAAAGACCTCACTTAATTTTCGATAAGGAATCACCTCCCGAATTTTTTTGCATTATTTAAGAAACACCCTGTACTTATATCAAAATTTATGTAACGTTATATAACGTTATATAACATAACAATTCATTTTTTTAATGTTATTTATAACGTTATGTAACGAAAACAAATATTAAATAACGTTATACAATAACGTAACGATTTAAAACGTTATTCCATCCCTGCTTTAAACTGATAATTACAAATTAAATGATATATAGTAACAGGGCCTCCTAGAGGTAAAAGGGGGCCCGGGGAAGTTAAACTTTGGGGGCCCTTGTGAAAGAAAAGATCTGTTTTTTATGATGTTGTTAAAAACATATTTTGCTTTTTATTTGCAATTTGCCATTAAAATGCATATTAAACAAAAAAAAACAAAAACTGGGGGCCCGCCCCTCAGACTGGGGGTCCGAGGATGCTGCCCTCAAGACCCCTCCTCTAGTAGGTCCTGTATAGTAATAATTCTTTACAAATACTTGGTATTTTTTGGTAACATATTATAAATTATAATTTAAAAAAATAATATCAACCAATATTAATTAATTTAAATACTTTTTTAGGCTTATCCCAAATACGCTTTCAACTACGCCGTGCACGACCCCCACACCGGAGACGAAAAACAACACATCGAAGAACGCGACGGAGACACAGTAAAAGGAACTTACAGTTTAAAGGAAGCCGATGGAACCACCCGTGTCGTAGAATACAAAGCCGACAAACATAACGGTTTCAACGCCATTGTACATAAGGTCGGTACACCCAACCACCAAGAGGGTGGTTATGGAGGTGGCCAAGGGGGTGGTTACGGTGGCGGATATGACGGTCATTATTAAAACATTCCGATAGTTTAAACTGGCTTATTTAATTCCTTTAGTAATAGACACAAACGCCGGTTTAGAACAGTCAAAATAATTTTTTTTTGTGCAGTGCAGTTGGTATTTGTCGATTTTTGTTTTTTTAGTTCGAGTTGATTAACGGTTTTGATTCGTTTTTAAGACTAACTAAATAATTTTGATGTTAATGATAAAAGGACAAAAATAAACTGCACTTGTGATATATTATTAGAATTATGCGTTATCTTTATAGAGTTTATTTTTGTTAATGTGAATCATGAAAACGCTAGATCCAAAAATTTTTGAACTACACCTATATCGCTATCGTTACACCATTATTATTATTTTTTAATCATCATGTTAATTACTACAGCTTTTTATATTTTTGTTAAATATTGTACAGCACTTTTGTATAATAAATATCATTGATCAATTATTTTCTTCCATTTAATCGCAGTATATTAACCGATTATGCAATGACATTAAAATATGCATAGAAGTCACAGTTAAATCAAAATTTTTCCAGCACAACTATAATATTATTTTATTACATAAAAAAGCAACATGGAATGTTGCTTATTACAATAAAGATGCCTTTCACTTACTTGCTCTGCATCATTGCTTTTGTATATATCATTTCCAGTTTTATTAGTGTTTACATAATCAAAAAATACAATACAAAAATGCTCAATTCATTTCATTCAGTTGTGTGCTTATTAAATCACTTCAGTTTCACCTAGTAATCTGCTATGCTTTAATTCGTTACTGCATTTATTAACTTTTCTACAATCAACCACATTTCCAACTCTTGGATTAAATAAGACACCTACAGAAGAAATTTTGTTTCATTTATTCAAATGTTTTTAAATTCATAGTTATGACCATATAAGGTACTGTCACTGAACAGTAAACCTTCTCATGTCTAGATTGTCAACAAATTTGCCTATTGCTTCATGATGAGCAGATCGCAAACACAAATTGGGAAGTTAAAAAAAAAAATTATGAACATCAATTTTATACAAAGTAATTTTTTACAACACACATAAAAGTTTATTTTCTGATATTCGTAAAAATGTTCTTTTAAATTAAGATAGGCAATAAAATATATATCATTAATCAAATTCTACCTTAATTCAAGTACAGTGAGCTCGCGTTATAAGCAACCCACGATATAAGCAACTCGCGTTATAAGCAACACTCGATATAAGCAACTATCGTATCAAAGTACACGATATAAGCAACTGTCAGTGTGACAGTTAAAAATACAAATATCTAAAATACTATTGCAGATATAACAATGAAATTTTGTATCTGAGCGTTATGGTATTTTTCGGATTCGATGGAAATATTAAGTTTGCAATGCGACTTCCGGTTCAACCGGAAACGGACTCAAACTTTGAAATTTTGAATAGAACATCTGTATATTTTTACATTTTTGAATTTGTCTTAAAATTTACTTTAATAAATGTAAAAGGTTATATGGGTCTAAAGTCAACAGTTTTCAAAATATTTACATTTTTACGAAAATTTTGAGTGATATAGCACTTCAGTTTCTTTATTAACATTCAGGTTATTTAAAAGGGCAGTAAAATATCTTCTGAAATCTAGATTAACAATAGATTTTTTAACAATCATTTTATTTTTAGGAGATTATTAATATACAGCGTCATTCAAAAAGTCTGCAACGAATGGAAAAGTTTTTTATTTTTTTCTCAGAAAATTGTATTCTTGATAAAAGTTGGTGCATGGTCTAAAACTAATTTTAAGATGAAAAAAGTTCAATAAAAAATCATATGACACTAGATATTAGTGATCTTTGAAATATTTTAAGAGATACAAAAAAAATTATGGACAGAGTTTTTAAAAATCCCAAAATAAGGCTAGATTTAAATTTTGACGGTCAAATTTCAATTTTTATTTTTTAAGAAATTTTAACATTCAAAAGTCTGCAACTAATGAAAAATTTTATTTTTATCTAACAAAGTTATTAAGAATCTAAAAACCGAACTAGGTTTAAATTCTGAGGGTTAAATTCTAATTTTTATTTTTTAAGAAGTTAACATTTAAAGTCTGCAACAAATGGAAAATATCCTGACTTTTTATTCAACTTTTTTTCATCTTAAAATTAGTTGTAGACCATTTATGTACCAACTTTAACAAAAATAAAATTTTCCGACAAATTGATAATAAAAAATGGTTGTATTTGTTGCACTTTTTTAATGTTTAAGTTTCTTAAAAAATAAAAATTAGAATGTGACGATCTAAATTTAAATTTAGCCTTATTTTTAGATTCTAAATATTTTTTTTAAATAGTTTTTTGTTTCTCTTAAAATAAGAGCACTTTATTCTTGAGAATATTTCAAAAAGTCGCTAAAATCTAGCGTCCTATGATTTTTTATTGAACTTTTTTCATCTTAAAATTAGTTTTAGACCATGCACCAACTTTTATCAAGAATAAAATTTTCTGAGAAATCAATAATAAAAAATTTTTCAATTTGTTGCAGACTTTTTGAATGACGCTGTATAATAATATAATAAACTCGTAGGTTAAATTACTAAAATTTTTTGGCTTTATATAATTTACCAAAGACCATAAGTTCAATTTATGATTGTCGGTGGAATTAGCACACGGTATAATAGTTACCTAACTCGTTGCTTAGATATTTTTCTCCCGGGAATATTTTTTTTACGTGTATTAACAAGAGTTTTGTCCGGTAAACACTTGTAAAATAAGGCCGTTTCATCTGCTCTGTATACTTGCCATGAAATCACATCATATTTTTTTATTTGAGAGATGTATAAGTACATAGATCACGACTAAAGGTACGTGGCACGCGCGTATTTCGTTTGACATAGGTACGTACAGATCACCATAGCAACGCGCCAACGATCGCTTTGTTATGTTGTAAACTTTTATTTTTAGTTTTACTACTAAAAACAAGATTTATTTATGTTAAAAATCGAATCGTTTCTATTTCTATCATATAAGCAACTTTCACGTTATAAGCAACTTTTAGATCGTAATTGGCCGCCGTTAGTTGCTTATAACGCGAGCTCACTGTATCAATAACCTTAACATTTTGTTAAATTATTAAAAACAAAGAGGTTATAAATAATTTTGAAAATCATTAAAATTTTTAATATTTATCTGAAGCGGCACAACGAAAACTGTTATTACAAATCTGATAACAGATGCATTTACCTCAAATAAGTAGCCCTAGAGATCTCAATTAGGTTTTCGCTTACTACTATCTGATAACTGATATAATATTTTACAAGTATGTACAGGGTGGCCTATTTTCGATGCCCATACACGGTATCTCGGTTATTATCAGAGAGAGAAAAAAACTAGTTGTTAGTCTCGATTTCTTTTTTCGAGAGAAGTTCATTGCCGCAAACAGATTTTTGATATCTTTTTTAATTTTCGAAATATAGCCAAAAACCGATTTTTGGCACTTTTCAAAAATGTTAAATATCTCGCTTAAACGAAAAGGTAGAGAAAAACTTTAGAGACATTTTTGGCATGGTTTTTTGTCCTTAATAAGGTAGCGATGTTCAATTTTTTTTTAGACGAATATTGATATATTACACCTAACTTTCTTATTTTAAATGGCAACCATAAGCAAATTATATATTTTTGTAAAGCGCAAAACTTAAGCTTTCGATTCATATCAAAGCCAACTATGGTTGCCATTTAAAATAACAAAGTTAGGTGTAATATATCAATATTTGTATGAGTAAAAAACAATTGAACATCGCTATCTTATTAAGGACAAAAAACCATGCCAAAAATGTCTTTAAAGTTTTTTTCTATCTTTTCGTTTAAGCGAGATATTGAACATTTTTGAAAAGTGCCAAAAATGGTGGTGGCTATATTTCGAGTATTAAAAAAGATATCAAAAATTATAAATATCCCGCTTAAATGAAAAGATAGAGAAAAACTTTAAGAACATTTTTGTCCTTTAAGATAGCGATGTTCAATTGTTTTTTACTCATACAAATATTGATATATTACACCTAACTTTCTTATTTTAAATGGCAACCATAGTTGTCTTTGACATGAATCGAAAGCTTATTTTTTGCACTTTTAAAAAATATATAATTTGCTTATAGTTGCCATTTAAAATAAGAAAGTTAGGTGTAATATCTGTGGTCAGGGGGAAAAATCACTTAAGTCAAAAAGTGCAATTTTTCAGGAGCAACGTTTTTTTATTTTACTGATTATCATGTGAGTTTAAATTTTACTTGTATGGTATATTTTACTTAAAATTAAGTATTAAATTATCGCAATATGTCAACATGATGAAATTTTTTAATAAACAGTAAATACTTGACTTAAACTGGCATGAAATAAGAATAACTTAAGTAGTTTTTCACAAATGTAAACAAATGTATATATTCAGTTTAACTCGTTTATACTTAAAAAATATATTTTTTATGTAGAATTTTTAAAAAAATTAATGGAGTAAACATAAATACTCATTTTTAAATATAACTTTTATTATCTTTTGATTACACAAAATTTCATTGCAATGGAAAAATATTATTAATAAAAATACGTGAAATGGAACTAATATTATAAACAGGAAACACAAGTGCCGAAATTGCAAATTACCAGTATAAGAACATAACAAAATGATTGGTATAAGGTTAATAATAAAAAAATTTCACTTTTTGACTTAAGTGCTTTTTCCCGGTATTGATATGAGTAAAAAACAATTGAACATTGCTATCTTATTAAGGACAAAAAACCATGCCAAAAATGTCTTTACAGTTTTTCTCTATCTCCTCGTTTAAGCGAGATATTTAACATTTTTGAAAAGTGCCAGAAACCGGTTTTTGGCTATATTTCGAAAATTAAAAAAGATATCAAAAATCTGTTTACGGCAATGAATTTCTCTCGAAAAAATAAATGGAGACTACGTACTTGGTTTTTTTTCTATCTCTGATAATAACCGAAATACCCTGTATGGGCATCGAAAATACGCCACCCTGTACAGTAGACCCGATTTTTTCTTAAATTATGGAGCTGAACAAAACACGCATTGAATTATGCAAAAATTTTACTATGAAAAATATATAAAAAACCATTTGATATTAATTTTTAATAAACAATAAGACAGTACTGTTAGCTGCTGGCCCACTATACATACTAACAAACTTGCATTCGGGGATGAATTGAGAAAAAGAACAGCGAAAAATCTACGAAGAGATCTTATTTATAAAGTTTTTTGGGTTTATAATCCTTCAAGTGGAATCTTTCAAAAAAGTTGTTTGAACTTTTCATCCAACTAAAAGTCTACGTGTACACTAACCGTGATAAACGCAAGTATTCTACATTAGTTTGGGATTAAGTAGAAACGACAATCGTTAATTACCAGTAATTCGATGCTTAATTTTTATTAACATTTTCAACATTCTTAAAATGTAAAAAGAAGACTTACCTCTGAGCAAGAGCCAATTTGAGCCGATCATTTTCGTATTTAAGCTGAGCGGCGTCAAGTTGTGCGGTATTGACAGTGGTTGTGACCCCAGGTTGGCCGTAAGTGATTTTCTCGCCTTTAATTTGGTGACTTGGACTCTCATTACTCTGCAACGCAGACAAAGAATGGCTACGTGGATGTGGTAAAGAGTCTTCATCTGTTTTACTCGAGTTTAATTGGGCAGCTCCTACAAATAAAAACCATTTTGAACCACAACATAAAACTTTAGTTTTTGAACAGTGATTTTTTTATAAAAATATGTCGGATTCGTTTTACTACAACAAGACGATCATTTTGGAAATCCTAAAAAAATTGTTTGTATAAAATTGGAATTACCTGGAGGTTCCAAAAGATGTTCTGTAGTTGAATCGGCTGCTTGCGTTGCGGCACGTGCCGTTATGGGACTAGCATTAGCACTTGTAACTGGCGTTACGGCTCCGTTGGCAGTAACTTTACTAATGGCAGTACGAGTTGCTTCTTTAACTTCATTAAATTTATCAATAAACTGTAAAAAAATATACAACAATACAGTCCATTTATATTAATTAACATCGCCAATACTATGAAATAATTGTGATAGCATATCTAGCAAAAAAATTTGTTGTTTTGTAATTTTTCAAGATAAAGAAATGTTTGCTTTATATGTAACCTCTGTTTGAAACTTTACAGGTTCAATGTTTTTTTTAAATATATTAATTTCAATACACAAAGTGAAAAATATTTATAACAATATTATTTTGATGACATCATGGCAACCAAATATTATTATGTAAAAGGCACCTCAAATTTTAAAATACACAAACAGAATGTTTGCCAACTATGATAATTATATAGCACTTGAAAATGTTATCCTTTATTCTGTAATATTTACTCTAGCTTACTAATAATATCCGTCAAGATTCTTAAAAGCAGCTAATCACTTTAACGCAAACACTTAACATCTTTAAAACGAAAGGCAATAAAAACGAATCCAAATTACCTAATATAAAGTACAAATATTGAACAATACCGGCCCCTTTAAGTATTACCTTTTGTAATTCGGCTTCTGACGAAAAACCAAGTCCATATACGGTATTAGCTCTAACATCAGACCACTGTCCGAATTTTTGCGAAGTTTTTGTAAAAGTCATATTTGGTGTAACAGTACTATTTATGACTGCCTTTGAGCTTTCTACACTGATAATTCGGTACAAACTTCGGGAGGAATCATAAAAAAATGACACATTTACAGCTGTACTCGATGCGGGCATCCACGATCGCTTCGTTTTGGGATCAATATGAAATACGTGGGCCTTACAGGAAAATATTGGCTGCTCCCTAAAAACAACAATATTAAGTAGCAATTAATTATTTAAAAATAGGGGGAGTGGCCTTTTAAAGTAACATTAATTAAACACCTACTTATAAGCTTGGGGCGCAACTAACAAATAAGGACGTGGAATATGTCTCATTGTAAATATGTAAACGTATTAATATATTCTATTCATCTTTTAACAATTTAAATGCCACCAAGTGATAAATAAAAAGTAGAGAGTATTTAAGACTTTACTATGTAAACTATCAATAAAAAAATTAATACTAACCCCATGGTGTCTTTTCCAGACGTCATTTAAGTAAAATATGTTAACATACACGGGATTATTCTAATAATAAAAACAGAACAAATAGAACTGTCACAAGCACAAAATGCTGTCAAGTAACCGTCAATTATGCCCGTTCTACCATTCCCTTCACAATACACTAAAATGTCCCTAACTTAACAACTAGTAATTTTAGTTTTAATACACCAACACTTCCTGCAGATTGACAGCCATCTCTTTTGACAGTGCGCTAGTGAACACCACGTTGTGCTGCTTTGCTTACAGCTTAAAATATTGCTAAAAAAGTAAGTCTTAGTAACTTTGCAGTTTATGTGAGTAACTTATTTATTTTTAGTCATGGGTCGTGTACGTACGAAGACCGTTAAAAAAGCCTCCAAGGTTATAATCGAAAAGTATTACACCCGCCTTACGTTGGACTTTCATACAAACAAGCGAATTTGCGAGGAAATTGCGATCATTCCAACGAAACCATTGAGAAATAAAATTGCTGGTTTCGTAACTCACTTGATGAAACGCCTTCGTCACTCTCAGGTTCGCGGAATCTCCATCAAACTCCAGGAAGAGGAACGTGAAAGAAGGGACAACTACGTTCCTGAAGTATCTGCTTTGGAACACGACATCATTGAAGTTGATCCAGAGACTAAGGAAATGTTGAAAATGTTGGAATTCAATAACATTAGCGGGTTACAACTTACACAGCCAACTACAAACACATTTAATAGACGAACATAAATTGTTATTAAATTTGTATCAATTCACAAAATAAACTGATGTAAGTTTCCCAAGTTATTTTTTTATTTGTTATGTACAGGGTGGGCAAATTTTGATGTTTTCATACGGAATCTCGATAATTATGAGTTATAGGAAAACGGACCTCACTTTCTCGATCTCTTTTTTGCGAGAAAAAGTTAATGGTGAAAACTAAAATTGGCTATCTTTGTTTGTTTTCGATTTTTCGACTTCGTTTTATGACTATATCTTGCTTTATGAAAATAAAGAAAAATAATGTTGACGTTCTACAGGCACTTTTTTGATAAGAATGCAGTGGGGTAGACAATTTTTCCAAAAATATATCGAAATTCGAGTTGTGACAAAGTTATATTTTTTTAAATGGAACCCATATAGTTACTGTGGCATCACGAGAGAGGATTTTTCCCCCATTCCAATAATATATCTGTGGTCGGCGGAAAAAAGCACTAAAGTCAAAAAGTGCAATTTTTTCTTATTAACCTTATACCATTCATATTGTTATGTATTATAATAGTAACAATCTGCAATTACAAGCCTAATCCTAGAAAACAATGAAATATTAAAAATTACTCTGAAAATTGTAGATTTTTGCTATAATGTAAGGAAAATGAATAAATCGACCCCATTTGATATATATTATTCGAATGGGTAAAAAATCCTCATTCTCGTGATGCCACAGTCAACTATGGGTTCCATTAAAAAAAAAAATACAATTTTATGTCACAACTCAAATTTCGATTTTTTTTTTTGAAAAATTGTCTACGCCACTGCATTCTTATCAAAAAAGTAGAAGGTCAAAATTATTTTTCTTTATTTTCATAAACAAGCGAGATATAGTCATAAAACGAAAAATCGAGTTATCGGTGATAACTCGAAAACAAACGAAGATAGCCAATTTTATTTTTCACCATTAACTTTTTCTCGAAAAAACGAGATTAAGAAAGGGAGGTCCGTTTTTCCATAACTCTTATAGTTACCGAAATTCCCTATAAAAACATCGAAATTTGTCCTCCCTGTACAGGTGTCATGAATATGAAACTCTTGGTATGTTTCTAATGAACTAATTTTGTGCAAGAAAATATGTACTTAAATTGAATGATGCGTGTTTTAAAAACATCTTTATTTTTTCGACAATATAAGTACATATAACTATTATTTAAAAAACCATTGACCAAACATGTTCTCTGGTTCTGGTAGAGCATCATTGCGCTGAAAAAAAAAACATTATAAATTGTGTATGCTAAAAAATTAAGTTTTTATATTTTATGGTGAAAATTTTTGCATGTACAGGGTGATTCAAATTCGAGGGCGACCATGGGGATCTCGCTTATTACTGAAGATAGAGGGTAGGTTTAAATTTGGCAAAGTTGCTAAATTTTATGCTCATCAATAATATCAAAACAGATTTGAAATATCTTCAACTGTTTTTGAAAAAATGAAAAAAAACTGAAAAAAGACTTCGTTTTTTTGCTATAACTTTTATTTACAATTTTTTTTAAATCTAAAAACTTTTACATGGCCACTTTTTATTTTACTTTTAATGGTGCTATCAATTTTTGGCTGTGCCGACTCCGTTTTGTTTTATAGGTATCAACTTTTTAATTTCTTATGGGCGACAAACTTGATTTTCATCTAGTTAGCTAGAACTTTTTTTCTAATTTTAAAAATGTATTACATGATCATGGTATTTACATAAAAAACGTATTTATTAGCTAACTAGATGAAAATCAAGTTTGTCGTCCATAAATTAAAAAGTTAGTACCTACCTATAAAACAAAACGGAATCGGCATGGCAAAAAATTGATGGCACCATTAAAAGTAAAATAAAAAGTGGTTGTGTAAAAATTTTACAGACTAAAAAAAAATCATAAATAAAAAAGTTATAGCAAAAAACAAAAAAGAATTTTTTCAGTATTTTTCAATTTTTTCAAAAACAGTTGAAGATGTTTCAAATATGCTGTGATATTATTGATGAGCATAAAATTTAGCAACTTAGCCAAATTTAAACCTACCCTCTATCTTCAGTAATAAGCGAGATCCCCATGGTCGCCCTCGAATTTGAATCACACTGTATTTGAATATTCCTAAAAATCACAGTCATTCAATTAAAATTAATGAACAGTTTATAAAGTAAAACTTTTATGCAACTTTAAAATGAAAATGTGCAGGGTAGAGTATTAACTACGATTAAAATTATTTAATTTATTGTGTCCTACCGTCATTACGAGCAAGTTGTATATTGTAGTAACAAAATAATCGAGAGTGTAAATTACAGCTCCACCACAGAACATTAGCGCATTAATAATCATTGATCTCTCACTGTTAGCCTGTTCAAGGGACCTCGTTCTCAGGTACTGGTATATACTGTCGCAAACAAAAGCCCACGTTATGGCTGCAACTAACATTATTCCACACAAACCGCCCAATGCGATAAACGTCCAACTAGTCATCTTTCCTTTTACTAAAAATTATTTTTGCACATCGTTTAAGCAGTCTTTTTTTTTTTGAGAGCAATATACGTACTAAAATCAATACTGCTCTGATTTTTTACAGCCGATACATCAGATTTGTCATCGTACTTGTATATTTCTCTGCATCTCCTCTTCAGTGAGCAACTGTCACAAACAGTCACGTCTTTACGAATATGAGTAGTCAACGACGAAGCACTTTTAGTTCTTTGAAGACAACTGGGATCAAACAAGTCGGAATATTTTTCGATCAGTCTCTTATCTCGTCTGTGATGACTTCTAAACATGAAGAAAATGAAAAATAAATCTTATCCAGTGTGTAAAAAATTCAAGGCAGATGACTGGCAACTTCTAAACAGTCTGTTAAATGGAACAAAATTACATATTTTAAAAAATGCTTATACTTTTCCAAAAATTTCCCGGTGCACTAGATAAGCATGAAAATACTAAATTAGATAATACTTTAATTCATCAATTTCTCACACGATGGTTTATAGAAAAACCTTACAAGAGAAAAAAATTGTGTATATTTTAATGTAGTCCAAAGTGGTGATATTCATTTGTTTCAATATTGCTTTGAATCTGAGAAAAGTGACATGGTTGCATTTTTTTAATGGGAAAATGGCTTGTTTCACTATTTTAAAAAAATCTTTTTTTTCAAATATTGTTTATGTTACCGTTAAGCGTGTAATCCAGTGGTTTCCAACCTGTGGGGCGCGACCCCCTATGGGGGCGCGAGACTACTGTAAGGGGGGCACGTAGCTTTAACCAAACTTCATTTTTGAATACAAACAAACAAAAAAAACCTTATTTTTACAAAATATGGTATTTTGTTTTGAAGCCCATTAAATAATTATTATGAAATAGATTGTTACGAAAAGTGAGGGGGCGCAATATTTTTTTTATGGAAAAGGGGGGCGGAGGTACAAAAAGGTTGGAAACCACTGGTGTAATCCGTCATTGTATGAAATAACTAGTTATTTTATGAAATACCCATTACAAGTAGTTAAAGTATGAAATTGTTCTCTATTCCATACTTTACCTAGTTTTCCATAAAATACCAGCTACGATTTGTGTAAATTGTGTAATGAACTATTTCGCACGTAAAAAACAAATGCTATGTTCGCAGATACCTGATATAATTCTGTTTACATTAGTAATAAGGGGTAAGTTCAAAGTTTTTTTTATATCAAACAATGAAAATGAACTTAATACGTTTGTTTTTATTTAAAAAAAAAGCTTTAACTAACCTTTGACCTGACCCTCGTTCTTTTGGTCAGTAGCAGAGGGTCAGGTTAAAGATTTGTTTAAACTTTTTTTTTGAGAAATAATAAAAATGAATGTAATAGGTTTGTTTTCGTTAATAACTCGGTTATACTTGATGGTACAAAAATATTTTTGGGGAAAAAGTTGTAGATTTTTTACGCACTATAAAATGAAAACATTCATTTGTTTCAATATTGTTTTAATTCTTGGATAAATTACAAACTTGCATTTTTAAAAATTGGAAACCATAGTTGGCTATGACTAAAAAAAAAAGCATATTTTTTTTCATCTTTTTAATAATATAAGGTTTAATATATTTATTTTGATATTTAGGTTCAAAACAAATAAAATTCATCAAAAAGTACCTACAAAGCTAGAGTGCCATGAAACAAAAGACAATTTAGTTCCGTCATTTAACACAAATTTGAACTAATACAAAAGTAAAACAGATTGTGTTTACAAAAAAATGGAGGTCATTTTGAAAATATACTCCAATTCATTTTATTACTGTTAAGTATATTATTTATTAAATTTAATACAATCTTTAAATATTTTGTTTTAGTAATTTCATGTTTTTTTTTGTTATTCGTTTAACAAATGCGTAAAATAAATTGGTTGTAAAAATAATTTTGTAATACTTAAAAGTCGACTTTTGTATTGTTTTTATTGTATAAGTATTTTGATTTAGATAGTCTGTAAATAAAAAAAGCTGTACCATAATCATTAGACGAAAAGCTGATTTTGAAAATCAATAAATTTTCGTTTATTTTTGATTTGACGTTTTACTTTTATATTAGTTCAAATTTGCGTTAAATGACAGGACTAAATTGTCTTTTGTTTAATGGCACTCTAGCTTTGTAGGCACTTTTTGACGAATTTCATTTGTTTTGAGCCTAAATAACAAAATAAATACATTAAACCTCATATTATTGAAAAGAGGTAAGAAAATGTTTTTTGATGAGGTCATAACCAATTATGGTTGTTATTTAAACAATGCAGGTTTGTAATTTCTAAGAATTTAAACAATATTGAAACAAGCGAATGTTTTCATTTTATAGTGCGTACAAAAATCTACAACTTTTATTCCAAAAATATTTTTGTACCATCAAGTATAACCGAGTTATTAACGATTTAAAAAAAATGCCCATTTTGATTTTTGTGTATTATCTAGTGTGCCATGGTAATTTTTAAAAAGCATCACTGAATAGACCTCAGAAAGGGGAACAATTTGTCTAATTTAAACTTATTTGTAGCTCTTACCATTTACGAGATCCCAATTGTGGCCCTTCTATGTGGACCACCCTGTATACCAGCGGTGGGCAAACCGCGGGCCGCATGCGGCCCTTGATAGTCTTACATGCGCCACTATATTAGTAAACATATATATGTTAAGCTTTTTTATACCTAAATATTTGTCGCTTCCAACTTACACATAATTAATAAGTTGTTATTATAATTTTTTTTTAGTGCGGCCCTTTTAGTCACAGTTTTTGCGAAAAGTGGCCCGCTTCAAAAAAAGTTTGCCCACCGCTGCTGTATACTATACATTTTTCTAAAATTTTGTCGGAATAAAATAGGACGAATAGAAATGCCATATAAAAAATATACAAAACAAAATAAAATCTGGTATGGTTTTTGAACAAAATTACAATAAATGTTAAAACTAATGCATTTTGTGTTGCCTAAAAACATCTATAACATTTTCCTGAATACATTTTTTTCCATTGACTATCATAGTACAGATATGTAAAATATCGAGCAAGTTAAATTTTACGACCAAATATTTAGTGTCGTGAAATTTTTTGGAAAAGCAAAAAAATCTTGCTTGACAAAATAGAATCGGTTCCATTAAACTGACTTGTATCTCTTATGACAAAGAGGTTGCCAATGGAGTCTTTAATTTGGAACACACTGTATCATTAAATTTTTAAACTTACTGTGGGATTACCGTGAGGACCCTGCAAAAAATTTCTTTTAGAAACTGACAGATACGTACATGAGAACTTACTGTTGTTTGTTTGTTATATTTAGTGGCATCTGTGTGTCACATAAACAAGTCACGTAACTGCCACACTTGTCGGCCAGAAAATCTGTTTTGGTTGTATCCGACATGGCGGTATGCTCAACACCACCCATTACTAAAAAAAATAATGTATAGAGTATAGATGTAATAAAACAAAAGACAGTGTTGTGGACTCAGCCACATGTCTTTAAAGATAACTTTAGTTCATGTGCATCGAAATTACCTGAGCTGCTACATTGTGTATCGCACTGTCCGTCATCACAGATCGTTTTTTTCCGTTTATGCTTATGTACTTTCTTGTTCATATAAATCGTATCACCCATCTTGCTTTCGTCAATCTCTATTTGTTTATCATCAAAGTTTTCTCCAACCATTCTTTTGTTTTCATATATTTTGTTGACGACAGATTCTTGTCTATCTGTGTGACGATCGAAATGATTTTTCTTACGATTATTAATGTCACTACAAAACAGTACGTTATGTAAAGTATTATCACTGAATTACATTTATACCTAATACCAAATGTTGGGTAGCTTACAGATTTAGGTTGAATGTTTTGCGATAGGGTAGACGTGTCCAAAGATAACATCTTACTGCTTATCATTGCAGAGGACTGGACTGATCGTAAATCAGATGTATTTCTATTCCTTAAAATCATTAAAAAAATAATTATTGGGCTGTATGAAACAACTTAGAACAGTGGTTCTTAAACTTTCAGCATTCGCGGCCCGTTAGATACCCTAAAATATTTTCGCCCCCCCCGCACCTCCACGAGGTTTGCAGTAACATAATAATCATTGAGGTTTATTTTAAAACAATGGTTTATTTATTGATTATAATAACAAAAAATCTCAAAACAAATTTTATTACATGCTGGAAAACCCTATCGCAAATTTTGTGACTTGTTTGAAATGTAATGATTTGACCAGTCTGTCATTTTTACCTGATAATTATAAAATTTAGAATTTTAAAAACCTTATGTTCTATATGCAGTGTGTCCAAAATATGCTATATATCGCAGTGAATATTCACTTCAGGGAAAAATGTTTTGAATAAAAGTTGTTTGTACTTAGTTTTCCACCATAGAACAAAATTTAAATTCTATTTTTTCAAATAAAAAAACATTTAAATTTTTTTAAATGACAAGATTGTTATAAGTATATTATACTCATTTGAAAGAGATTTTTTTTCTCTTTTCAATGATGCAAAACTTTAGTACCCTTACTTAATAAGCAACTTTTGGAGAAAAACGCAAATATATACTCTCAAATTATTTTAATTGTTTAGTATTTATTTCCAACAAAAACATAATAACAACTAAAATTTTTTGACGAAATCTACAATAAGTGTTCAAACTGTGAACCATTTACAGCTTGGCAATTATTAACTCGGTTTTTAAAGCCGTTAATAACATTCCCAACCATTTCAGGTGTAATTTCTCTAAGATCTTTTAAATTTTCGATATTCTCCGGCCTCTTAACATAAATTTAATTTTTAAGGTGACCCCATCATTGAAAAGAGAAAAAAATTCTCTATCAAATGAGTATAATATGTTATTTAAAAAAATTCAATTGTTTTTTATTGCGCTTTTGTTATTTGAAAAAAAATTAATTATTTTATCTTATGGTGGAAACTAAGTACCAAACAAATTTTATTCAAAACATTTTTCCCTAAAGTGGATATTTACTGAGATATATAGCATATTCCATACCTTTTGGCCACACTGTATATTTTTTGCGGCTCCCTCTAAAGCTTTTGTGGCCCCCCGGTTAAGAATCACTGATTTAGAAAGCTTTTGGCTATATCTTATATTATTTTTCAATGTTAAATGGGTTTTAAGCTCTTTCATCATAGCGTGATTGTGCTTTGCACTCACTAGAGCCAACTTAGCTAAATAATAATATGGTTCAGCTACGCAACACATTTTATTTAGGTTGCATTTGTTGCCTATATTGTATATATGATGTATACCAGTGATTATTCCTATGATTTTATTATACACGAGCATTGAAAAATAGTGACTATTTAAGAATCAAAATCACTGTCATACCTTCTAAAGCGAGGATCAGTTGTTTTCGATCTAGGTTTTGGTTTAATTCTTGGAGCATTAGATCTGAATCGTTGTGGTGATATTGACGGGTTGCTTCGCATATTTTGAGCTAAATTTTTTAGTTGATTAATATATTGCCTGTAAAAACATTAAATAACGGCTATAATAGTTGTTAAACAAATCGAAGTAGTAGAAAATAACAGATTTGTAAAATAGTTATTTTTTTTAAAATTTCACTAGTTATAAAAAAAAAATGTACAATTTGGTAAGAACTTTGAGTTTTAACTGATTTGTTTTTATAAAGGTGTTCTTTAATCTTAGTAAGAGAACTTGATCCAACACTAACAAAATTTAAGTAATAATTTAAATTTCTTTACCATGATTCGTCATCATAAATTTTAGACCTTGGTTTTTTTTTTAATAATCCATCATTTTCGAATTTTTGAATATTCGCCCTAAGCACAGAAATAAAATGAATAGTTTCATTACTCTAAAACGAATGTTTAAGAATAATACCTGAGTTTAGAGTCTTTGCGAAGGTCTAAAACACCATCTTCATCAACTAAAAGTCACATTTGATTTAAGAAAACCAAACTTGTGTCTGTATAAAACTTACCTTCGATTGGTCCATGCATGGTCGACACTGCCATGTGATGTTGTAAATTCAGAGCTTAGCATGCACAATATTTTCAATCCCACCCTTTTATATAAAAATAAAACTATATACTACATAAATGACAGAATATTTTTTTGTAAAAACTTTTAAAAACTTCACATCACATTTGACAGTAATTAAAATTTGTTTCAAAGCTAACTAAATTAATTCAAAATTATTTCTGGGGCACATATACGCAGTGGCGGATTAAGCAAAACCGGGGCCCTAGGCAAGGTTCTAAGACCGGGCCCTACCAGTAAAAAAAATCGTTCAAAATTTTTTAAAATTAGAACAGGTACCAATAAATGTTATATTTTGATAATAAAATGTTTAGTAAAGATCACTTACTTTAATATTTCCTAAATAAAAAAGAAAATAACTTCTTTAAAGCAAATTACAGAAAAAAAAAATTAGTATGGTGTAATACCATGAAACCCAGGTAATGACATAAAAAAGTTAAAGAGGAAAAATTACTATACTTAGAAAATATTAAAAATTAACGGAAGTGTTTTTTAAGTAAACATTTTACTATCCATATAATATAAGTACACATATGACTGAAACATATTACCTATAAACCAAGTTGTAAACTCTTTTTTCTAACTTTTTGTTCCGAAAATTCATCTATAATTTTATCTAATCAATTGTATTTTTTAATAGTTCTTGTTCAATGTACATTACAGCAAACGAATTTAATTTTTCCTGTCCTAAAGTGCTTCTCAAAAAGTTTTTTACCCTGGCAAGTACCGAAAACGATCTTTTGCCACTAGCATTGCTAATAGGCAACGTTAGATATATTCGTAAGATTATATTTAAATTCGCAAATGTTGCAACAATATTATTTTCTTGGATAAAAGAATACATTGATTCTGGGGATTTTATATTTTCTTCTTTAATACAGGCCCTAAATTGTATCAGTTCATTTTTTAGTTCCATTAAGTTTATGTAGGATTCATAAATTTTTAATTCTTCAAATGTATTGGCATTATTAATATCCATATCATATTCTTTCACTTATTTTATGTTGAATATCGATAACATAATTTAATACGGGAATAACCTTTTTTTTTCTTTTCAACTACCTTACTATTTTAAATTGAAATACATTTTTACGGGCCCTAGGCACGTGCCCAGTCCATTATCCGCCCCTGCATATACGGGCTTTCAGAAGATAAAACACAATAAATTTTAAAATATATTTAAAATAATTTTCGCTACATAATTTATAACAGCCTTGTAATAGTACATCTATTAGTGTGGAAATTAATAATTCTTCTGTACACTACACTACAGATAAAATACAGCAAATGGGGATATAAAGTAGTTGGGTGACATTTCCTGTTAATTCTAGTTGTGATTCTATAATAATTGAATCTTTATACTACCCATTTTACATACAAACTTAAAAGTATTTTCATATCCTAAGCAATTCGAACAATAAACAAGGTAAATTATTTTCTGACGAGAATTGAACATGCGTGTAGATCAACAGGTAGTGTAAAGATCAACTTTCTACACTACTATGTTAGGCACAGTTGTGAAAATTTATGGTTCTAGACTAGCAACAGCACTATGTACACTTTCAGTTACATAAAAACTAAATACTGGTTCTGAATTGTCAGCTAATATTTTATTTTCAACAGAAAACAGTTTTAAAATTACATTAGACTAAACTAAGGTACACAAATTTTACAACTTTAGTTACGGCTGGATATAACAGTGGAAGTAATACGTTAGAACAAGACGGTGCCTCACCACATCATCACAAGACAAGAAACAAACCATAACTGACGAGAGTTAATGGTTTGACATGTTGTTGAGCATTACTAAAAAAACTACTGGTTACAGAACCATGACTTACCAGAAGCTGTACATAATGTCGAAAATGGAGTATTTTATTAAATTATAAATAATTGTCTATGTACCTTATATCCAGTGTCGAACACCAAATATCTATTGGAAGATTTACTATATACAAAACAGTACGTAAAAATAATCTAATAACACTTTGTGCCCTTCATTTTACAAAATTAAATTGATGTACTACAAACAGGTTACAGACTATATTTATTTTAAGTTACGTATTTTAACGAACATTTGTTTTTTTATCCTTATTTAATCGACATACAGACAAGCAAACATATATTTAAATACAGTGTAATATTTTTAGTTTAATTAGGGATATTAAGAAAAGTAAATGCGAACATTGGAAGTAAAAAGTTTTTTAAATTCTGTAAAACAAAATTTAAACATTATTCTTAAAAATTTTTCGAATTATGCTCTAGAGCAGTGTTTCTCAAACTTTTTACTCAGAGGACCCTTTTCAAAATTAAATTCTTACAGAGGACTCCAGTGAACGGTTTTGTAGACAATATTTTTTTTTTCTTGGCCTGGCAAATACTGATATTTGAACATTATGAAAGGACCCGGGGACCCCTTCAGGAGGATTCAGGGATCCCAGCGTTCCGCGGACCACACTTTGAGAAACACTGCTCTCTAGAGCAGCGGTTGCCAAACTTTTTGACCTCACGGACCAGTTAATTCATAATTTAAATCCCGCGGACCACTAATAGGATTTTTTAAGTGTTAAATATATTTATAAAAAAAATTGTGATCAAAGAACACATAAAATGTACCTAGTTAATAAAATGAAACTATTAAATAGTAACCAAGTTATGAAAGCTTTATTAATAAACCATAATAAAATGCATCTTAAAACATAACTTAACATGATGAGTAAGTATATTCCACATTTTTCTGCGGACCAGCGAAATTTTCTCGCGGACCACTAGTGGTCCGCGGACCACCACTTTGGCAACCGCTGCTCTAGAGGGTTTATCCACAGTGGCCTGGATCAATTGGCACACCCCATACAAATTACATTAAAAAATATAGGAACACATTTTTTCATGATGCAGTCACCTAATGATGCATTTTATTAACTTCAGAACTAAATTCATTTGTAAGAGATATAAGTTCATTTGGTTTGTTAGTTATTATAAATAAATAACAATAAAATTGTTGTAACAAATCTTTTTGGCAATTTATTTTAAAGCATTTTCATTTCACATAAACAAATATTGATTATTTTTAACTTAGTCAAGTTTGAACTCAGAACTACGTATTTTAATTTTGATATATATATTTTACTAGCAAATTTATCTCGCAATATATCGTTAAATACTTTTTGGTATCTAAAAAAATATTTTACTACCTTTTCTGCTGTTTTACGACTACAAAACTCGTTTATAAAATTAAGCTAATATTTTGTTTGATCATAAAAAATATTACGGCTGCATTGTACGCTTAGCAAAAAATATGAAATTGGTTGTGGCGATTGTCTGAGCACAGTGTTTTGTTTGCTGTTGCCTGTTGGTTGCAAAAAATACTATAATCAGACAAACATTTTCTCAAAATAGAAAACTGCTGTTTTTTTAAACCTGTAATTATTTTTTGTTAGCATACAATTTAGTCTTCTTTTTAATTGGTGAATTATAAATAAATACACAACTTTGAATCATAATTGAAGTAAGAAAAATCGTAGAGATCACACTAATGTTTGGAACTTATAAATTATAAAAATAATTAAATGCACAATATTTTACTAAAAATATACAATATTAATATTTAATTTGGAATCACAATATATGTTATTTATTACTTAAGCACCAAGACGAATACTTAAATAGACAAAAAATATCTACAGTACATTTTAAGTCTTAATACGATGGCAGCTTATATCTTACTAGAACTTTAATACTTTTTGGAATGTACTTGAAGTATTTTTAACTAGGAAAAAAAAAATTGCTCATATTAAAAGGCAATTAATGTAGATCACATCTACAGAGTCTAAGTAAAAGTGTTTGTTTTTAGGCTTCGTGTTCATTCGAATTGATGTTTATCAACGCTTCTGTTTGTTCCGATTGTAGTTCAGTGAATTTGCAGCTGTAAAAGAAATTTGATATACAATTTATTTAAAAATCGATATCAAATAAAAAACTTCGAGCCGATACACAAAATCAGTGGCACGTTATCCTATGGGCAAAAAAAAATTGCCCAAGGCCCTCTCCAACAGAGGGATCATGGGGATCTTGCTTATTATAATAGATAGAATATAGATTTAAATTTGGCAAAGTTGCTAAATTTGGTGCTCAGTAATACTCCGAAGAGAAATTGGAAATATCTCAAACGTTATCCGAGAAAATTAAGAAAAACCGGAAAATACGATTTTTGAAAATAGTTTATTACCTCTTTGGAGTATAAAATACTTCAAATGTATAAAAACATTACCTAAGCAACTTTTTAAGCCACATCGGATAGTAATCACTAATTTATTCTAGGTCGATTCGTTTTTGTTTTATGACAACCAACATTATTTTTTCTTATGGCCGCAATTTTTGCTGTTTACGTAATCAAATAGCATTTATTTTTCTGAATTCGTTGATGTATCACACATGCTATTTTAATTCTTTATTCACTGCCAAATAAAAAAAAAGGGTTTTAAACAATAACCATTATAAATCAAGTAGGCCGGTCATTGTAGTTTATGTTGTTCAACGTTAGACAAAAACTTAAGTAAATTTGTTAAAAGCATGTGATAAAGTATAACAAAACATAAAAGAACGTGGTATGAAAAATTTCAAGCATATCGCGTTTTTCTTCATCATTAAAGTTCATTTTTACGAATTTATTAATGCGACAAGTAATAGGCTTTCAAAACTTTCAGTTTGTTGATTGGTTGTCATGGAAACAACATAAACTACAATGACCGGCCTACCTGATTTATAATGGTTATTGTTTAAAACCCCTTTTTTAAAATTTGGCGATTAATAAAGAAAGTAAAATACCATGTGTGATACATCAATGAATTTAGAAAAATAAATGCTATTTGATTATGTAAATAGCAAAAATTGCGCTCATAAGAAAAAATACAGTTGGTTGTCATAAAACAAAAACGAATCGATCTAGGAAAAATTTGTGAACACCAACCGATTCGGCTTAAAAAGTTGCTTAAACAATGTTTTTAGACATTTAAAATATTTCAAACTCCAAAGGAGTTATAGACGATTTTCAAAAATCGTATTTTCCAGTTTTTTTGAATACCGTTTGAGATATTTCCAATTTCTCTTTAGATTATTATTGAGCATGAAATTTAGCAACTTTGCCAAATTTAAACCTATACTCCAGCTATTATAATAAGCGAGATCCCCATGGTCGCCCTCGAATTTGAATCACCTTGTATATCTAGGCCTGGGTGCTACAACTTATTGGGGCCTCCTATAAACATTTTTTATGTGCCCAGTGTTGGATCCAAGCGGTTACAACTTATAAGGGTCTTCTATAATTCTGCTTTGTAAAATAAAACTAAGTATGCTTTGTGGGCGAAACAAAACTTTCCAAAATATTTAAATACACGCCATTTCTGGGCCCCTTTAAGTTGGGAGCCCGGGTGCATTGCATTCACTGCCCCCCACTTGAACAGCTTTGCCCAAACAAATTTTTTTAACTTATCACTGTACAGGGTGGTCCAAATTCAATGGGATTGCATGGGTATCTCGGTTAATATTAAAGATAGAGAAGCGGTTAAATTACCAAAAATGTGCAGTTTTTTGAGACAAACTCAGAACCGTTTTCAAAAAATATCTAAAAATAATCTTAATAAATATTTTCGATATTTGCAACAATAACGGAGAAATGACACATTATTAATTTGACAAAAAACACTTTTTATTCAATAACTCAAAAACCGGACATGATAGAATATTTTTGAAAACGGTTCTGAGTTTGTCTCAAAAAACTGCATGTTTTCGGTAATCTATCCATTTCTCTACCTTGACTCTCAAGCAAGATACCCATGCAATCCCATGGAATTTGGACCACCCTGTACTATAAATGCTGAAATTTAAATTTAGAGCCATATCTGGGGAACCCACGTTGCCCCCAAATACAAATTTGCCCAAGGCTCCAAGCTCCACTAAGGACTACTTCCAAATTATAATGGGGAAAAGTACACTCTTTTTTTGTCAAGGCCAATCGAGGTTTTATTTTATAAAATTACAATTTTGCTATAGATTCTAAGCAATGTTTAAACAAATAAAGATAATTTACTACTGCAAAAATATAGCTTCACCTTTTTTTATCACGTCTTTATCAACAACTTCAACATAAGTATTTTCGATTAAAAATATTGGCTTATTTGAGCTTTAGCTATGATAGGTTAAAAAAAAAAGATACGTTTAGTGTGGAAAATTTGTTAATTTGTTTTTTGTATATCATTTTAATTTTATGAATAAGATGCTCGCACTTACCGTACATTTCTGGTGCGTCGACAGATTGTAAGATAGGCACAGCGTAATACATCAAAAACTGGGTCCCAGTTCTCGTAATGAGCAAGAAGAGTGACAGCCAAAAATGCCAGCAACATCGGAATCGTACCGATATAAAACAGACAAGGATACGACACTTTCTTCAAAAGAACATCCGCAAACATCGTCATTGGAATTGTCAAACTAATTGCTAACGTCGCAATAAGAGAAGAAGTCAAAAAGCAACCCCTGGAAAAACAAAACATTCACCATGAATAACAAAACACAATCGGCGAAAATGTTTTACAGTTGACACGTTCATTTGTTTTGCACAAATAACAAATTTTCGACTTACCACAGCCATAAAACTTCAGATATAACCGTCCCAACCAATCCGTTTAGTAACAAAAACAACCATTGATGTTTCGTGGGCCACTCGAAACTTTCGAAATTTCCGTAATGTAAGAAAAAAAACATTGGCCATAACAAGATTACATTAAACAAACCAACAAAGCCTGAAATTAATTCTAATAAGTGAAACAAAAAATTGCTGAAATTTCCAGAAATTTACCGAAAAACAACGGAATATCCATTTTATCTTCGTGGTCAACTTTCCTTCTGAGGAAAACCAAGTACGCGGCGTAGCAAGAAGCACTAATTAGTGACAAAACAACGCCTACTGGGACATGAGATTCTAGAGACAAATCTGATATACTGACTAGAATCTGAAATAATTGTTAACTAATATTTCGGGTCCTATAAAAATAATTATGACACTTACAATTCCACATACGCTCGTGCACACAGACACGAATTTTGATAGAGTGAACTTGTCACCTTGATTGGAAGGAAAGAACGCGGCTAATATAAGAGTAAAAAGGCTGGAACTAGATGATAATAAATTAACCATACCAGCCTCCGTTTTTGCCAACGCCAGTTGATACGTATAATTGGCAAAAAACCACTAAAAAATCACACAAAAAAACGTAAAAAAATTGATTTCACCTTTTACTATGACTTACCAATAAACAAAAAATGAACGCAATCTTGGCTACTTTGAAAATTGGAAGTTTAGTGGCCGCCCTTTTAGCAATTTCTCCTGCTCTAATGCTAGCCTGATAAGATAATCTTGCTAAAAGGGCTTCTGTTGCCTCAGATTCTGACATATGTCTCACTTCAGCTAATTTATGAAACCTTACTGATCGTATCGAGGAGTCATCGCTTTCAGTACCAGAGCTACGATCAAACGTTTCCCTTTCGGGCGTTTTAACCGGAACGTAAACGGGATTACTCTGTAAAAGCAATTAATACTTACTTATATTTCATTTCCATTATTCATACTTACAAGGCTCGTATGTGCTTCATCATAAAAATTTTCGTCTTCTATATTGGGATCGATTATCTAAAATCAACAGTTTTAACATATGTTTTACTTTAGATAATCAATTTACTACCATGTAATTTGATGGTTTATTACAGTGATCTCGCCATGGTGGCCAAAAACAAAATCCCAATAAATATAACGTAAACATGGATGTTTTAAGGTATGTACTGAAGAACGGTTTTTCAAACGATTCATTGTGATATATGTACTGAAAAATACGTTGATTATAAAAAAAAAAGGTCGATAAGTGATAACATACCTTAGTTAGCTCTGAAGATGAAACCCAAATCACATCAACAAGGAGCAATACGAACAAACCAAGTATCAAACGTTGGGTTTTGGATAGCATCGATCCAATACTCAAATCGTCCATACTTATAAACCAGCAATGTCTTTACATAACACCATATTTAAATTCATGCTAACTGGTACTGTACTGATAGTACAGTCAACAAAATGTATACATAAAGTAAGCAAGTGGGTGTATGGTTATCAACAAAAAAAATTTGATAAGTCAAATAAAATATGTAGGGTATCTACACGTAAATACGCAGCTTACGTTAACTTGCAATTACCATAATTATAAGATGTAAATACAACTGTAAAGCGTTACATTATAATTGTAATTTAACTGTAACAACATAATATAAATAATTTTGACAACTATTTGACACTGACAGGTGACGTCAAGCCTGATTGCTAGGCAACCTTGAATACACACATACATGCGGTTGCAAAACTCTAGGGGCTAAGTGATCCGTAAAGCTCTAAAGAATTAAAGAATTATTAATTCGTAATGAGTTTTATTGCAAATGGCAAACAAGAAGTAAAATTATCAGCAAAAGGTTTAGTACTTTTTATTAATCAGTAGTAGAAAGTAGTTTTTTTTTTTAAATTAACAGGACGAGATATAAACGTAATGGAACCAGCACCTTGGGAAAAATTCAATTGGCTTATGCATCTTCAACACGTTCGAGGTGAAATAAATACCTGTAAGGAGTTAATAAAACATGAAATTGCCAAAACGAATGGTAAACACGAATACGCACAATTTAAACAAGTTAGTGGTCTTGAAAAGGTACTTTTTTGGAAAAAAGTCATTTAATTTATTTTTAAGGGGATTATATTTCGAGAGGAGAATAAATTACAGGAAGCTCTAGAATCCTTTCAAATTTGTCACAAACTAAATCCCGAAAATGCTGAAAATATTAAGGAAATAGCAAAATGTTTGTAAGTACATTTAATTTTTGCACAGTGTAGATCAAAAGTTTGGTAATACTGCTAAAACGGCGTAAATGCAAGTTTCGTGAAAAAAGTTTTAGGTAAATTATTAGCCTCATTTTAACGATCTTTTTATGTAAAATAGCAATCACGAATTTTTTACACTAATTGATTTTTTTTTTTAAATTTTAGTAGTGCAATACGTTTGATTAGTGTTAAATAAAAACATTTTTCCGTAAAATAAAAAAAATTAAGTAAGCCCACAAAAAACATCAAGTGGGGTTGAGTCTGGCGAACGTGGAGGCCACTAAATAACCCCTCTTCGCTCAGTTTTTTGTTTAAAAATATTTTATTCAGTTTTTTTACCTCCCTAGCAAAATACGGTAACACCTCATTGTCCTTCTTCTCCTTAATCCATGGCCTATCTACCCTCACTGGTGTAAGGCATCTTTTCTTTTCTGGCGTTTTTTTCTGGTGTTTTTTCTGGAGTTGAGCTCTGTTTGTGTTTTCCTCTTTTCTTTTTATTTCCTTTCGCATGTCCCTTTTTCATTGCTTGTTTAATTTCCGATGTCCTCTTGTGATCTTTTCTTATTTCTTATTTATTTAAATTTATTTTATCTCGTGTATTTTTTCATTGCCTGTATCGTTCTGTTATTCTTTACTATCAATTTTTTAGAGGTTGATGGTTTGTTGTTGTTTTATTTTCTTTCAACTTTTCCTGCTCCCTTTCCCATATCCATTCTTTTCCATCAATTGTGATCTTTTGATATCCTATTTTCGTTGTTCTTCCTTCCTGTCTCTCTTCTTCCCCTATTTGTTTTAGCTTCTTTTGAATTTCCAGTTCCTCCTTTGTCATTTCGTTGTTTATATAAATATTATTTCTTGGAGTTGTTTTAACTTAAACTTGTTTTTCATTACCTTTTCTTGGTCTAGTGGTTTGGCTACTTCTAACTTACATGCTTTTGTTCCTATCTGTATGGCGTTTTTAATCTGAACTCTTATACCTGTTCCTCTTTCAATAAGGTGTTTAAATTAATGCATAAGGTCTGCTTTGTTATCAGTTTTTATCTCCAAGCCTGCCACAACGATATTATTTTTGGTTCTTTTACCAGTCTTCTAACTGTATCTTCAACGGAAAAATCTTCTCTTTTATTATCTTGTTTTCATTTTTCAGCAATTCATTTTTCTGTTTCAGTACCTTCAGTTCCTCTTGATATGACCTCTGGTTATGTTTTATTCCTTTTATATCTCTCATTACTTCCTTGATCATGTTCATAAGCGTATCCGTTTTGTCTTCTTTTTCCTTTTGAGGTGTCCTGTTAATCTTTTTACTCCCTTTTGATTTGTCTTCTATGTCCTGTTCTCATTTCTTTTTTCTCATTGCGCTAATGCCCAATACTACTTATGTTCTGGAAAATCGCTTGCATAGCAAGTATATTTTTCTTTTTTACAGTTTTTACGTACCGCGGCATTTCATATTTCTCCCTTAAAAAGGTCCGGTAAGGGGTTGATGGACTATTCCTGCCCAAACGTTAATTTTTTCCGAACCTTGAGTATTTTTAGTTATACAGTTTCAATTAAAACCAGACTAAAATCGAAAATTTTGTCGATTTTTCTACTGCGTTTATGCAGAAAGGAGTTTCACCTGATAAAAAAATTGATACAAATTTTTATACGCAAAATTTTTCCATAAAATTTATATTTTCGCCTTTGCTCAGTTCTTCCAGGTTCCTGACCTACTCTGTATAATATTTATTTAAAACGTTAGGTGAAAAGCCAGCGTTTAAAATGTAATCCAATTAAACATTCTCTTGCTTCGTTTATTTGAGAAATTGCTTAAATTTGAAACATTTGTTTGGGATTGGTGGGTATCATAAAATAAAAAATATTTACAATAAATTTAACACCCCCTTTGCCCCACATTGAAAAATTAATTAATTATATTTTTGAATTTTGAAAATGTCTACTTTTTGATTTATTTTGTATAGAAATTCGTTTAATTGGTTCTAAACTTTTCACAAATTTGAATGCAATATTCGCCGATCAACAAAATCGATTCCTTTTGCTATAATTTCTGTAAAAGTTTCACAACTTTTCCATTTTTATGCCAGCAAAAAAAATGTATATGAAGAGTTGCGATTTAGCACCATGAGTAATCTTTGATTTGTAATTTTTTCAGATTTCTCTTAAAACGCTATCAACTTTCATTAGAGGCCTATTTAGAAGCTGAAAAGTCTTCAAATAAACCAGACTGGGAAATATACCACAATATCGGTCAGTACTGGTTTTTTTCCGATTTAAAACTATGAAAATAAATGAAATAGCACTCAATTACCTCTCTACAGTCTAAAAATGTGTGAACATTTTTTATTCACTCCACATTGTTACCGCTAGACAATATAAACGACCCACAATATATATCTCGAGTATTTTTCTTTCGCAGTATTTCGTTGTTTAATAAAACTGTTTTATGGTTGTTTTATTAGGACAATGTTTCGTACATTTGGGAGAAAGTGGCAGAGCCAAAGACTATATAAGACGAGCGGTCCAGTTGGGAAAACAGGAGAATTCCTATGTTCTTTTGATTAAGATTTTGATAACTGAAAACGATGTTCGTTCAGCAATAGCCGTCTGCAACGCAGCACTAGAGTAAGTAACACCTTTAGATTAGTTTTTTCAACAGCAACGGAGCTTTTCAGCTCCCGTCTTTGTGTCGCTTCTTTCTTCTCATTATATCTATGCTTACAAGAAATTATTTGATATAGATTGTTGAATGAACAGTTGACCTGGTTTTTATTTTTGAAGTAAAACATGTAATAATAACATCTTTATAAAATAAAAGAAGCTGTATTTCGCGTTACGCATATTAATACAATTTTGTATCATTAGGAAACCTAATGTTCATGTTAGATTATTTTGAAAACTTTGAAGAGCTCTTTTAGGGTGTTTGGGCAAACTTTAGCTGGAAATGCATTATTTAGGGTGCCTTTAAAATTTTTAGATAATATGGAGACATTGCAAAATTATCCCCAAAGAGCAAAGACAGTAGTTAAAAAATTGTCAATTTAAGAAAATGGCCTTAAATTCCGTTCGCACGTTTTATTAAAAACTTTTTAATCATTATTTCAACCAACTGAGGGTAAATAATTGTTATTTAAAAAATAGTCGAAGGTATGAGAAAAGTTGTAAGAGTTTTTAATTTTTGAAATTACCGCGTGTTTTGATATGCTGAACTTTTCTCAATTCAAGTTTTGAATTTTGTATTTATTGAAAGAATATGTAAGTTAGGAAGGCAAATATTTCTTATTTTACCCCGAATGACGTTATTAAGGCTAAAATTTAACTTTTTAAAATCATTTAAGATCAGCTGTTATGGTTGAATGAGTGTAAATATGCTTAAAATACGGACATCAAATGAACGCGTCATTGTTGATAAGTTAAAAGGAGAGAGATTTTGTAGCGGACGTTGATGCTTAAATCTAGTCCAGAAATGCAAGGCGCTGTTTGTTTCTTTTCAACACGTTGGTTGTAACAGTCGCATATGTCGTAGCGTTCTTGTTACCTCCTTTATGTGCTCCTGGTACAAAATATAAGTAGAAAATTTCACTAATAGAGGTCGCAGCTTACACGATTTTAGAATTTATAATGTATGTATAGCGCTAGTGGGTACTCTGCAGAATTTATATAAACTGCTGTAATTTTGTTTTTAAAATATTCAGAAACATTAGTAAAATATCAAGAAAAGATACGGGGAATTACAAAATACATAATAATTTGCTTTCTTTTAAGGTTATTCTGCCAAAAATTTTTCATAATAAGTTTTTTACTATGAGCGATTAATTTAGTTTTTGACCAGCTAAAATACGTAAAAAGCAGTTTTTATATTACCTGTAAAAATAGTATTTTTAAGGTATTAGAATATTACCTGTATTGGTAAGATTTATTGATTTCTTTATATTACCTGAAACTGAATTGGAGTTGTATTATGAGTAGGACAAAATCATAAGTTTGTGGTAGATTGCTACTTATAAAAGGCAATAAAATTTCAGGGATGATGATTTACAATAAACTTCGAAAAGCATTTATCTTTATTTTTTCTGTTATTTGTACGAATCTATATTTTTTTCTTAGTAGTTCCAAAGAAATTTCTACTATTTTGGTTTTGAAATATGTCACAGCTCTAACTAATATACTCCTATCAAATATGAAAAGTGAAGTATAAAATTATACCTATGTCTCATGTATATGTATAAAAAATGAACAGTAGGTACAACAAGACAACCAAAAAAAAACAACAAAAGGGATTGGTCAAAACGGGAAGGTGTCTTTACAGTGCAAAACAAATGTTTGAAAAAATAGAGTCTTAAAAATACGTTTTACAATGAGGTTTAAACTACCTAGAATTTAGTACTTACTTAAATGTTGCAAGATTCCCTATCGTAAAATTGCATTGCTTAAAATTCTGAACTGAATGATTTGAACGATCTGGCGTTTCGGCACGAAATGAAAATAAATATAATATAAAATACGCATAACTTAAATTACTTATGAATTTGCCGCCCCTTTGATTAGCCGCCCTTGTGCGGTGCACAACCTACCACCCTACACGCGAAGGCCCTGCTTTTACGTACCGCTCATCGGCTTTGAATTATAAAAAGCTCCAGTCTTAATGAATGTGTGTAGTGTGAACTACGTATATCCAGGCAAACATTTTGATACCATATTTACCAACATTTTTTGAGTTTACATCGAAGCTGCACGAAAAAAAGGATTTTATATTTCTCATTGCGAAATGTTCACACGATTGTGCTTTTATGAATATTGCTGCAGTTGCACTTTATTTAGAGATTCATTCGAATAAATATTTGACTCTGGTGCATAGTGTAAGATGAGATGCACAGTTGCAAGTAAATAAACATGTGTACTATTGTCTGGGGAGGTAGTTGCCATGCATAATTTAACCTCTAGAAGTTTAAATAAATAAATTGATCACGTTCCTGTCGAAGCTAGAATTTCAATTCAGTGAACTAAGATCAATCACCTTAATCCCAACTGATGTTTTCGAGGCACTAGCAAGACCAAATCGATAATAATTTCGCGAATGTTATGTCAATTGTAAAGGTCTCTTAGTACGAGTAAAACTCGTTTCTCGTCTATTGATAAACAAGATTAAGGCCATAAATTTGCGGTTGACAGTTGAGATTAAGTTTATAGGATCCATTTTCCTTGCATGATCGAGTCGGTACCAATTTTTTTAAAACGAAATCGCTTAGATGGATATAATTACTGTTGATAAAGTTGATGATTTATCAGTATATTACTCTACCTTGAATTTATTTAAATTTTCGAACGCTGTTCAAGTTTTCTTGAAGTTTTCCATGCATGAACGAGTCTACAATTTTTTTAAAACGAAGTTGTTAGATGGATATAATTACTGTTTGATTAAGTTGATGATTTATCAGTATATTACTCTACCCTGAATTTATATACAGTGTGTCCAAAAGGAACGGAATATGCTATATATCTCAGTAAATATCTACTTTAGGGAAAAATGTTTTGTATAAAAGTTGTTTGGTAATTAGTTTTTCACCACAAGACAAAATTTAAATATTTTGTTTTCGAACAACAAAAGCGTAATGAAAAACAATTAAATTTTTTTAAATGACAACGTACCCCTATATTTAAGATGACCAACTTTTTCACAATGAAAAGGAGGACACAAATAAATTGAAGTAAAAAATATCGGAAATAAAAGAAACATTTTATTCATTGCAACAATAATACACTATAATATAATAAATGCGCATAACAAAGACATTTGTAACATGTAAATATGGTTACATGCCTATTAATTATTATTTAAATGAGTAGGTACTTTTCCACTGAATGAATATTTTTTGGCAATGTATCGAAAAGGAGGACATGTAGGAGGACACTTTTCGAGGGAGGACAGAATTTACAAAGGAAGGACTGTCCTCTCTAAAGGAGGACGATTGGTCACCTTACTATATTATACTCATTTGATAGAGAATTTTTTTCTTTTTTCAATGATGCAAAACTTTAGTACCCTTACTTAAGCAACTTTTTGAGGAAAACGCAAAAATTATTTTAATTTATTAGTATTGATTTCTAAGAAAAACCCCATAAGAATTAAACTTTTTTGACGAAATCTACAATAAGTGTTCAAACTGTGACCCATTTACAGCATGGCAATGATAAACTCGGTTTTTAAACCCGTTTATAACATTCCCAACCATTTCAGGTGTAATTTCTCTAATACGATTTTTTATATTTTCGATATTCTCCGGCCTCTTAGCATAAAGTTAATTTTTAAGGTGACCCCATCATTGAAAAGAGAAAAAAAAACCTCTATCAAATGAGTATAATATAGGGGTACCTTGCCGTTTAAAAAAATTCAATTGTTTTTCATTGCGCTTTTGGTATCCAAAAAAGAAAATTAAATTTTGTCTTATGGTAGAAAACTAAGTACCAAACAACTTTTATTTAAAACATTTTTCCGTAAAGTGGATATTTACTGAGATATAGCATATTCCATACCTTTTGGACACACTGTATAATTACAGTAGTGATTATGTAAATACTGAGCGATAGGTAGGAGATGGCGCATCTATCCCCATCTATCTTTGCAAAGTAGCGATCCTAAATTTTATGGGCTTTGACTAACTCCTTCACACCAGTAGGTACTATTAAGCAGCTCTTAATGTACTTTTTCGTTAAAAATTATTCTTATTAATATCGCTAATAAAAATGTAGATCTAATTCCAAGTCGCATCAAATGCAAAAAATACATCAAAGAGCAAAGTTATAAGTCAACGAAAAGGACAGACGATGCACTTTTCCGAACCACGCACCCGAGAAATTTCTTTACGTTCGTATGTTGAAAAGATGATAAAAATGGATATCTACATGTTTTTGATTTTTTCATATCAAAAGCTTTACGAGGAAGAAATTGCATTTTTATTAAAGGCACTTCTTTCCTTTCAAAGCAGCGAGTAGATTCTTTGTATAAATCGTTTGTTGCATGGCAGCAAATATTCAATTAATTTTGCAGAGAATTCTGAAACGATGCAGATATTCGAAAAATTAAACGTAGATAAAAAATTACGCGTTATAAAAAAAATTTTGCACTACAATATTGTGTGGATGGGTATTACGAATTACAGTTTCTAGATATAAGAGTAGTAACAGGTCTATCCATTACCACAACAGACTTCGAGGTCTTACAGTAAGCAATGAATAAATTTTTGGATCAACATTTGAAAGTTGGGACGCAAATGGCGTATAAACTTGGTGCAAGAACTTGTCTAGAAGAATTCGGTAGCCAAAAGAACAAGGAAATGGTTATGGCAAATAAGACGAAACTGAAAAATGTTTAAATAAGTCAAATATTATATCACCAAAGATTTAACAAAGAAGAGAAGGAAAACACGAAGGCAGATTAGAATAAGAGCAAATACGGATAGAAAGGGTGGTTAAATGTCAAAAAGGGATTCAATAAATTAACAATTAAAGCGAAAAAAATGGAAATAGAAGAAAGATAGGGGAAAGCTAGAAAAATTAAAGCAAAAACTGAAAAGGGATGGCTAACAAGGATAAAGAGTTTGAAAATAAAAAATATTTAATAAACCTCTACACCAACATTTTTACGCTTTTGTGCCGCAAGCAATAACTAGCTTACAAGATAGGGTCACAATACGTTGTCGCTAGAATTTGATTGACTGTGTTTATTGGATCAAGGACATCAAAACTAAAGGTATTCCAGAGTTATACTGGCCACTTTCTTCGAAAAAATAGGGGAAAAACTGAAAAATTGGTATAAAAAGGTCATTTTCCCGATCGTGTTGACCATGAAACCGTGAGGGACAAAATCTAAATTTTTCAATTCACCAATGCGCGCATCCTTTGCAAGTAAAATGGTGCAAAGGTTTTGAATAAATCTTAAACGGTTCCGGAGAAAAACGTCAAAAACGAAACCCCTGCAAAAGCGCTACGATTTGAGAAATTGTGGTATGTCTGTTATAACTAAATCTATGAGACTTGCATAGGCGCTTAACATAGGGAAAACAGTTCTTACACGGGCCTCGTTTTTCGCGTTTTTCTCCGGAGCCGTTTAAGATTTTTTTAAAAACTTTGCACCATTTTACTTACAAAGGATGCGCGTATTGGTAAATAGAAAAATTTAGATTTTGTCTCTGACGGTTTCATGGCCAACGCGATTGCAAAAAATACTTTTATTATTCAACTGTTCAGTTTTCCCCCTGTTTTTCCGAAGAAAATGGTCAGTGGCACATATTACTCTGGGAAACATTAAGTTTTGATGTTCTAGATGCAATAAACACATCCTTAATCAAATTCTAGCGACAACCTTCCCTGGTTAGTAGGTTGTTCCATATCCATTTTGAAATTGGTAGTAACTCAAAGTTTCATTAAAATTTCATAATTTTGAATTTATCATTAAAGTAATGTACCTACCTACTAGTTTAAAGCTTGTTCAGAAAAATTAAACACATAATTATTTTTTTAACAGAGTGATAAAAACAGAAACTTTAAAGTCGATTTTCTCAAAACGATCTACATGTGATATGAAACAAAACAACTCTAGGGCGACGATTTAATACCTGGTTTTCTAAATATTATTACTTCTTTTTATTCATTTAAGTGCTAGCAATTTTATAAATGTTTGGATCACTGTACCATTTTTAAGTATTTTGTGGTCTTTATAAAAACCTGACATTTACTTTTTTTTTTGTTAATTGTACAAGGTACGTTTTTAAAAAAATTAATTAGTTAAGACTTCATGGTAATAGTTTCTTTTTCATAAGTAGTACCACCAAAACAAGATGTTAAACCTTACTTAACAGTTACGTGAAGAAAAATAACCTTAGTATTGAACTTAATTTCTTGCCTAGTAACATTTTTTGATTGTATTTTTTTTTGCAGAGCGTGTCCCGATAGTACAAATATTTTAACCGAACTGGGGCTCCTATATCTAAAAAATGGCCAAACCCAACACGCTTTTGAGAAACTGAGTTCTGCGTTAGCTCTGGACCCCTCGTCCTCACAAGCACTTCTTGGCGTAGGTTGTATAACACAGGTAATGACCTAAACTTTCCAAATTATTTTTAAAGAAAGTCTAAAGTTAATAATACACAGAAAGTTTTAGTTTGTAATGAATCTTTCATACCAGTCTGTTTTTTTACAGGCTCACGAAGAATACGACGTGGCCTTATCAAAATATAAAGTCGCATTGCAAGTAGACGCCGACTCGGTTGCTCTGTGGAATAATATCGGAATGTGTTTCTATTCAAAACAAAAATACATAGCGGCAAGTAATCAGAAAGTTATTCCGTAGTTACGCTTTTCGATAAGGAGAACGACACAAAAACGTGGATATTGACAAGAGTAAAGTAACTTCGGGTTGTTTGGTGATAACCACTTTGTCTCGCTATTTATAGATCACAGAATGAAGTCAGCAGGATGATATCGGGTATCTCTAGAATAATTTCACAACTTTCAGTTGTTCTAGCAGAACAGGCGATGCCAGTATTCTTATCTATCGTCTGGTTCGATGCGTATATCGCTGGCTCGATATTAATTAACAATAACGGATAGTGATATTACGGAATATTAGTTTAAACACTTTCACTGTCGCGTAATTTTTGTATGCACAGGCCTTCTGTGCTGTTTTTTTTTTTTTTTTTTAAATTCTGGTGGATGCGCCGGGTTAAAAATGAAGCTAATTGTAAGACAAATTATTTACCTATTATATCTGTTGTTAAGGGAGTTACAAAAAAGTTTTTTCCACAAAAGTTGTTGGAATTCATTAGCTATGCAATTCGTTTATCTACAAGAAATCTCAAAAATTTACAGGGTGTTCCATTTGAAATAGTAAAGTTGCATATTCATTCTCGAAAACTAAATACTCTGTGCATTTAAAAATAATTCTAGGTTATACAGGGTGAGTCACGACGGACGCCACAGAGTTTTATGACCAAACGGTATATATATTCAAACTTTTGTCGCTGTTAGATTATGTAAGTCAATAACGGCTACATTTTAAAAATATTTTCAAACATACACGGTGGGATATCAAAGTTATACTTTTTCTTATGGAACACCCTGTATATTTCCTTTTTGTTTTTGACGTTTTTCTCCGGAATCGTTCAAGATTTTTTCAAAAATTTTGCACCATTTTTCTTGCAAATGATGCGCGTATTGGTAAATAGAAAAATTTAGATTTTGTCTTTGACGGTTTCATGGCCAACGCGATCGCAAAAATGACCTTTTTATACCAATTTTTCAGTTTTCCCCCCATTATTCCGAAAGAAATGGCCAGTGGCAGGTATAACTCTGCAAAAAATTTAGTTTTAATGTCCTTGATGCAATAAACACAGCCTTGATCAGATAGATTCTAGCGACAACGTAACTTGACCCTCCCTTGTTAGCTAGGCAGATTATATAATAATTTGTCCTCATATTCTGTTGTGTACACGTTATAATTTCTTATTTCATTATTTATTATCGAATTACTGTACATGTAATACAATAAGCGGCCAAGTAATTTTTCCAAGAAATCAGGTTTACTCCTATCGAATCGGAGTGCGTTATAAATTTGCCAGCTACAACTATATTTTCACGTAAACGTCTTTTGTGCACTTGATATATGTGGTTTTATATCTAGAACTTTTTTTTCAATGGGCTCAACTTCCAGCAAAAGATTTATGGTCTACTGACGATGAGTTTGATGGATAAAATATTGATAAAAACGGGATGTAATGATACGCCGAACTTTTATTTTTGCGGTATAGTTTTTTCTACGTAAAAGATAAAAAACTTCTTGAATTTTGTTTGTGAGTTCATCAAAAATTCTTGGAAACTTTTTCTGTTACGTAATTTAAAAAAAAAGCGTTATGTAAGATGAACACTTATGACAACCTGCTATTTGATCATTATGCAAGGATTGTGAGCTACAAAGGATGACTTATTATGCTTTGTCTGGATACGACGTTGGAAAAGCAAATAAGTTTGCAACACATTTGTGTTTTAAAAAGGATTAAAATATTGTTTGTATTCGTACATTTTATTAAAATAAAAAACAAAAATTAAATAAATACAAAAGCAAGAAAAAAAAAAGTTTAATATTATGAAAACAATTATGTTTTAAACATAAATATTTTTATTTGCGGTTTATTTTACATTAACATGTAACAAGGAAAATAACGAAAGTACCCGCACACTGCAAAAAATTAATTAAAACCATTACAAGCTCTTTCAACAAAGTTAAGTTAAAACAAAAATAAATATGAAGTGGTTTGCAAAGATAACTACCTGTGCAAAACATTTTATAGACAGGGCAGGGCCGGTCCTAGATATTTGGCCGGCTGTGTGCAATTATCATTTGGCAGCTCCTATCCAGTAAATAAAATTAAAAAATTAAAAGTCGTAAATATAATACGAAAATAAAATTTTTATTATACAGGGTGTCCGCGTTATCACCGCAAATATTTTAAGGTGTGATAGAGGACCTTTTTCTAAGAAAAAATGTCGAGTACAATTTTTTTCTAAAATCAAATACTAAGCAAATATCAACACTTACTTGATTTTTTTACACTTCTGCATTTAAAAGGCTCTGTCGCCGAAAATATCAATTTTATCGTAAAACACCTTACAGCTTTTTAATAGAGCATACCTAATTGTTTCAACCAACTAAGGGTAAATAATGGTTATTTAAAACATAGTCGAAGGTATGAGAAAAGTTGTAAGGGTTTTTAATTTTTGAAATTACCGCGTGTTTAATAATGCTGAACTTTTCTCAATTTACGTTTTGAATTTTGCATTTATTGAAAGAATATTTAAGTTAATGAGGCAAATATTTCTTATTTTACCCCGAATGACGTTATTAAGGCTAAAATTTAACGTTTTATATTCATTTAAGATCAGCTGTTATGGTTGAATGAATGTAAACATGCTTAAAATACGGTCATCAAATGTACGCTACATTGTTGATGAGTTAGAAGGAGATAGATTTTCTATTGGACGTTGATGCTTATATCCTAGTCCAGAAATGCAAGGCGCTGTTTGTCTCTTTTTAATACGTTGGTTGTTACAGTCGCGTATGTCGTGCCGTTCTTGTCACCTCCTTTATGTGCTCCTGGTACATAATATAAGTAAATAATGTCACTAATAGAGGTCGCAGCTTACACGATTTTAGAATTTATATTGTATAGCGCTAGTGGGTACTCTGAAGAATTTATATAAACTGCGATAATTTTGTATTTAAAACATCCAGAAACATCAGTAAAATATCAAGAAGAGATACGGGGAATTACAAAATACATAATAATTTGCTTACTTTTAAGGTTATTCTGCCAAAAAAATTCATGTTTTTTAATGTAATTTTAAGTGCAAAACATTATTTCTCGATTTTTTTTTACATTGTTCCTTATTTTCAGCTTTTCCGGGAAATCGGTTTCATTTTCCGAAACTTTCACTGGACCAAAGTTGTAGCCCATATAATTTGCTGTCCGGAATGCTCCGTCCGTTTTTTTGTACAACCTTTCGTTTTAAAGATACAGCGGTTGCAAAGTTTTAGAAACAATTAAAGTTTTTAAATTTTTAACCTTTTTTTTGTACAACAATTGATTGATATTAATTTTGTAGAGAATTTTATGCTCTAAGAAAAAGCTTAAAGGTATTTTACGATAAAATTGATATATTCGGCGACAGTCTTTTAAATACAGAAGTGTAAAAAAATCAAGTGTGTGTTGATATCTACTTAGCATTTGATTTTAGGAAAAAGCTTTATTCTTTTTTTTTCTAATAAAAACGTCCTTTATCACCACTTAAAATATTTGCGCCGATAACGGGAACACCCTGTATATTTTGTGTAGATATGTTAAGTGACGTTGTGCATTCATTAACAAAAATCATGTAATATCATTTACTGGAACATGCAGAAAATAAATGTATAAAACAATTTAACTTCTAGATTAACATGTAGATTATAAAAAAATTAATTTTAAATGTTGTTAGTGGTTACCGATGTTGTTTTTGCAGTAAAATCTATTCAAAGATAAATGAGATCTATTATTCCTTGAAAATAAGAGATTTTTTTTAATGTTTCAATTCTTGTGAGGTCTCAACTGACGTAAGATTTTAAATTTTGTCGATAGCTAAACGTACATTTGTATAGATTTCGTTGTTTTTTTTTAGTTTCGAGTTTAACACAGCGAAGGAAAGAAAATCAATCGGTGTGTGACTTTTTAATCATGTTGAACAATGAAATTTACAATAACTTCCATTCTGGTTTTTGTGTTTGCACAATGCTTCACATTTCGTGGTTGCCTTGCTCATTAGGAAATACGGTAATATGGTATTTTCTTGTGAAAGAAAACATCACGTCTGAGTTCATTGAACGTCTGCTAGAATAAAAAAGTAGTACCTACCACAAACGGCTTCTTAAATATTTAAATTTTAAAATGATTGGAATATGAACCAAAATTTCTTGCTTAGTGCCCTTGACGACTCTAATTTGTTTACATTCTGAGAGCGACGTTTAATTATTTCTTAACTTTTTTTTCGTTTGCAATGTCAACTTTATATTTCTGGCTGGAGCAGTTTTTATTAGTGCAGAATTGCTACACTAAAATCAAGGTTTTATTTGTTTTTCTCTTGAAGTTAATTTGATGTCAAAATTAAGCTTATTAGTATCGTAAAAACTGACTTTGGAGTGGGTATTTTACTCGTTTTTATTATTCACAAATACTAATTACTGCCGAATTGGGTTTGAAAATGTTGAAATTATTTGAGTCTTGATTTATTGTTGATTCTGCTCACAAAATATGAAAGGTCATCTTCTTTAATTGACGTTTTAAAAATCGTCAAATTAAATAAGAGATTTATGCTCCATCTAAGCACTTTTTTGTTGTTTTAGTAGACATATAACTACTTTATTTTTATTAATATTAACCAACATATAACAAAACACACAATTTATTGTCAAAATATGAGTCCTTTAAATTAATTTTTTATACCAATTATTGTTTACACTCTACAGCACCGTTTTCTAAACTCCAGGTTTGTATTGATAAATCCGAGACATTTTGTTACCCAAAATTTAAATCATTAGGCTAGTAATAGAGAGTTTTTAACATTTTTATAAACTAAAACTTACAGTAAAACACTCGAATTTATGTTAGGAAAAACGCAAGCTTAATGAACTTTTTGGATTTTTTAAATTGTTTTGTAAAGCTGTAAAAAAATAAATAAAGGTAAGAACACATTACTTAGGGTTCTTTAACATAAAATAAGACAACAAAATAATAATCGAAGTTTAGCAAAATAAAAATGTGAGTCTATACACATGGATTAGTAAAAAAATTTTGGTCGTTTTTAAACAAACCAAAGAAATTTTTGCATTGCTTGTAGTATCTTTAACATTTTCTGAAAATATGTCGATCATTGCAAAACTTTTGAATTTTGTAAAAATTTTGAAGAGTTGTAAAAATATTGTTTCAGGCTGTTTTTGAACAAACTTAAGCTGGAAATGCATTTCTTATGGTGTTCTTAAAATTTTTAAAAAATATGGAGACCATTGAAAGCCATTTATCAACAAAAATGCATTGTTATTATACATTTGTAACGTTTTTGAAAACTTTGAAGAACTGTTTTAGGCCTTTTTGAGCAAACTCTAGCTAGAAATGCATGATTTAGGGCGTCTTAAAAATTTTCAGATAATATGGAGACAATGAAAAATTATCCTCAAAGACTGTAGCCAAAATATTGTAAATTTAAGAAAATGGCCTTAAATTCCGTTCACACGTTTTATTAAAAACTTTTTAATCATTATTATAACCAACTGAGCGTAAATAATTGTTATTTAAAAAATAGTCGAAGGTATGAGAAAAGTTGTCAGGGTTTTTAATTTTTGAAATTACCACCTTTTGTTATGCTGAACTTTGCTCAATTCAAGTTTTGAATTTTGCATTTATTGAAAGAATATTTAAGTTAATGAGGAAAATATTTATTACTTTACCCTGAATGACGTTATTAAGGCTAAAATTTAACTTTTCATATTCATTTAAGATCAGCTGTTATGGTTAAATGAATGTAAACATGCTAAACTACGGACATCAATTGTACGCTACATTGTTGATGAGTTAAAAGGAGATAGATTTGTATCGGACGTTGATGCTTATATCTAGTCCAGAAATGCAAGGCGTTGTTTATCACTTTTCAACACGTTGGTTGTAACAGTCGCATATGTTGTAGCGTTCTTGCCACCTCCTTTATGTGCTCCTGGTACAAAATATAAGTAGATAATGTCACTAATAGAGGTCGCAGCTTACACGATTTTAGAATTTATAATGTATAGCGCTAGTGGGTACTTAGCAGAATTTATATTAACTGCAATAATTTTGTTTTTAAAATATTCAGAAACATCAGTAAAATATCAAGAACAGATACAAAGAGTTTTACTAAATGTTTTTAAAATCCATAATAATTTGTTTACTTTTAATGTTTTTTAAGTTGGGTACTGAGAGCGATTAATTTAGTTTCTGACAAGCTTAAATAGATAAAAAGCATTTTTTATTTTAGCTGTTTAAAAAGTATTTTTAAGGTATTAGAATATGACCCGTATTGGTAACATATTGATTTCTTTATATTACCTGAAACTGAATTGGAGTTGTTTTATGAGTAGGTCATAAGTTTGTGGTAGATTGCTACTTATAAATGGCAATAAAATTGCAGGGATGATGATTTACAATAAACTTCGAAAAGCATTTATCTTTATTTGTTTTGTTATTTGTACGAATCTATATTTTTTTCTTAGTAGTTCCAAAGAAATTTCTACTATTTTGGTTTTGAAATATGTCATTGTATTTTCATGACGTTTATTTAGTCTAGCAATGAATTTTTTAAGACACTTTTTACCGTTTTTTGTCATGAACGTTTTCCGTTCCTAAGACCGTATGAAAATTCAAACAATAACTTACACTTTCCTTTGCACTAAACTTCTTTTGCGCAATCCCAGAATGCGTTCTCATTCCCTATTCCTTGGAATTGGAGAAACGCTATTAACCGAAATATATTTATTAGCTAAGGGTTTTCCCTCGGCGTAGCCAAACCGTTAATTCATATTATAGAACCCTTTGGGAAAATCACTTAATGTGAGGTCCAAACTTGAGCCTCTCTAAACAATCTAACATTGGAATTCGCTCGGGCAGGTAATGCATTGGAAGTAAATAAATTATAGATTTGCGTACATACGGTTGGGGTTCGCCAAACTTTCGCACCATTAGATATACGCAAACTAATCAATATAACTATCAATACCTGCAAAAGATTTATTTTAGTTTCACAAACTAAAAACTTCATATCATAAGAATGACTGGATAAATGAATTAATAATTACCACGGTAGTTTACCGATTATAGTATTAAAATCAGTTAAAACAGAAACATTTTAAGCATTCGATAAAATCAAAGGAAAATACGTATGGAGGGGCCTAAGAAGGAAGGGAATAGAAATAGAAACAATCGACATAATAAAAGCGATGTATGAAAAAACGGTAAATATTGTAAGATCACAAAATGAAGAATCGACAAAGTTTGAAACAAAAGAGGGCTTAAAACAAGGATGCGTGCTCAGTCCATTATTTTCTCAGTCGTTATAGATGGGGTAATTAAAGAAGTAAAACAAAAAATGAGACCGTTTCACTTAGGCAACTGGAAAATGGAGGAAATAAACATAACTGAAACGACATGGTCTTAGTCGCGGGAACAGAAAAGAATCTGCAACATAATCTAGAAACTCTAAACCAGAAATTGAAAAAAATTAATATGAAAATAAATACCGAAAAAACTGAAACTGTGATCGTTACAACAGCGGACAAAGGGCATAACATCACTTTAAATGAGCTTAGGTTGGAACAGGTAGAAAGCTTTAAATATTATTATTATTATTCCATATATTTAAAATCTAATTTATTTGTTAAATTTTGGCACATCGTTATTTAAATCTTCTTCTTCCTCTTAATCGGTTCCTCTGGTACCTTTCGGTGTCGAGGTATGCTTTTCTATTTCTGTGTTATGTTTCTGCACTTCTGCTTATCGTAAGCTAATTGTGGCACATCTCTCCAGCTAACTCGTTTTTCTTCTAGTCTCTGCCTCACTTCTTTGTCTCATTTTATTCTTGGTCTTCTTCTATTTCTTTTTCCCTCCATCTTCATTTTTCATCCTAAGGGCGCGTATCTACTTTCTGGCATACGTAGTAGATGTCCAAGCCATCTTGATTAATTCACCTCCATTTTTTTCCTGATATCTGTCACCCCTAGGTTATTTCGAATTTTTTCGTTACTGATTTTATCAATCAGTTTACATCCCTCTATTCTTCTCAGAAATCTCATTTCCTGTGTTTGTATTCTTTGTTTTTGTTTTTGTGTTGGTGTCCAAGTTTCTGAACTGTACGTGAGGATGGGTACGTACACTGCATTAAAAACTCGCGTCTTTTTTTCTTTAGATATCTCCTTCTTCCTTATAAAACATTTATGCCTTTATAATTTGCGATAGAGATATCTACTTTTGTGTCTTTGGGTATCTCTTCTTTTTCAAGAAACTGTTTGTTTATCGCCATAAATGATAGCCTAGTTCAGGGGTGGGGAACCTGCGGCCTTAAGGCCGCATGCGGCCTTTTGAAGTTTTTTGTGCGGCCTTTTTACCGATTTCATATTTTTTATAATTCGTTTTCTCGATTTTTTTACAGTTTGCTATCTGACATAATCTAATGTAGCTGTATCATAACATAAATACTGCCCAAACATTAAAGCTTAAAACCAATTTACCTTCGGATTCGGAAAGGAGTCCGAGTTTAAAGACAATGTACGCGCTATTATATGAATGTGTTTATTTTAAGTCCGAGTATCATCGTTGGGACAAAAACGCATGCGTGCGATAGACAGACAGAACTGTCCGAGTTCAAAGACAGTGTACGCCAGGGGTGTCAAACTCAATGGCTAACTTGGGCCATACAAACAAGGTTTAACTTTAGGTGGGCCGCAAAAAAATTAGTTTAATAATAGCAAAAGCGTATAATTAAGAAAACGTTAAGCGAATTCTACCTATCTTATTTTTATTCTGCGTCGGTTTGTTATTATATTATATATTATTTTGCGCCGATATATTGGCCGGACCGCAAAAATATTCGTTGCGGGCCGCATGCGGCCCGCGGGCCGCTAGTTTGACACCCCTGGTGTACGCGTTATTATGTGAATCAGTTGTTTATGTTTTCATTCATGTGCGTGTCATAATGTCAATGGCTTAACAGAACGCTGAAGTAGGAAAAAAGAACTTTTAATGAAGACTGGGAGCTGCAGTATTATGTTATTTCTGTAAAAAAGAATATGGTTTCTTTGCTTTGCAACAATTTGGGAAATTAACATTCTGTGCACAATTTTCAATTTTTGTATTTATGTAAAATCGGAGGGGAGGGGAGAATAATAATGTGCGGCCTGGTTACAAATTCCGAATTGAGAAGTGGCCTTTCATAGTAAAAGGGTTCCCCATCCCTGGGCCTAGTTGCTGAGCCAATTCTCTTACTTCTGAGTAATTACAGCTTTTTACTTGTTCTAGTTATATCCCATCCAGGTTTAGATTATGTTCAATTTCCTTCGCGCTTATGACCATGATTTTGATTTTGTCTTTGCTTATTTTCATATTATGTTTACTTAGTTCCAGGTGTATGATTTTCATTTTGTGCTTTAGATCTTCTTCGGATTCTTCTAGTATCGCTATATCGTTTGCGAAACTTAATTCATTTAATAATACTCTATCCATTTTCCGATATCCGAGCCTAAAGGGTGTGATGCGCTGTCTGCATGTTTTTATTAGATACATCATCCATTACTATCGAGAATAACAATGGACTAAGTATACATCCCTGTCTTATAACCTCTGTTGTTTCAAATTCGCCAAAGACCATTATTTTATCTTACGTAGTTTCAATATTTTTTTAAATAAATAAAAAAACGACTGTTACTTCACTAAGTTATGAACTGGACTGTCTGTAACCTATTTTTAAAATTTAAAATTTGCTATGCACCGAATCCTATAGATTAATAAACATTTTAACTTTAACCTATCGAGCATTTACTATGCTCCTTAATACACGGTTTTGGAATGTTTGAAGACAACTTACTGTAGTTGCTTTTTTTGGTACAGCCCCATAATTGTAGTCCATATGTCCAAACAGGCTTGAGCACCTGTTTGTATAGGAGCAGTTTGTTTTGGACAGAAAGCTGGGAATTTCTTCCTATCAGCCAATGCATATCTCTATACTTTATCTTCAGCTGTTCCATTTTCTTTTTGACGTGTTCCTTCCATTTTAACGACGTGTAAGTTTGAGCCAAGATATTTAGCAGTCTTTTTGCAAGGGATTTTATTATTATTTAGATACACTGGTACGTAGTTTATGCTTTTGTTGGTGAAATTAACGTGGACAGATTTTTTTCCGTTAATTTTTATATGCCACTGTTTTGTCCATGCATATATTTTATCAATTGCGCTTTGGAGATTTTCTGTTGTTTCTTCTATGGTTGCTCCTGTAGTTAGAACTGCGATGTCGTCAGTAAATGTGCGAGTTTTACGTTTTATGTTTCTGGAATGTCATGTGTATACAGCAGGTATAATACCGGTCTAAGGACACTTCCTTGAGGTACACCTGCTCTTATAAACGTGAGTTCTGAGTATTCGTTTTCCATTTTGACCTTCAACGTTCGCCGAGATAGATATGACTCCAGGAGCTAACTATATTGAACAGGAAAGATTTTATTTAATTTCATAAGTGTAAAAATAAAGTTTTAATAAGGCTTCATCTTTATAGCTAACTAGATTACGTATAAACCTACCTACGTATTAAGCAAGCAGTGACGAACCACACTGTACAACTTATATTGTTTACAGCACCCATCCCCAATCCAACACACAAATTAGCAAAGTTTTGCTTAAACCGCACATACAGCTACAATGTTCCACAGAGCGCTACTTCCTATTCAAAATTTTACACATTAATTTTAATTACCGATATTATAATAGCACTTTGTAAACAAGTTTCCATCTTTACGGTGCCTACAGATGAATTTAAACTGAAATAGCTCATAAATATTAATACAAAATAAACGCAACATCACTTTCAAAGAACAACATTAGGTAAATCAGCGAAGTTGCTCTGTTAAAACCTACTTTATACATCAAAATAAACGCAAATTCACTGTAATTCATGTTAAGAATATTTAATTGTGCTGGGATTACTTAAAAAAGGGTTTCACTCGCAAGGAGTTAGTAGTTTACTTGCAATCTTGCAATTATAAATCCATCACGTAGCATTTGAAAGAGCACATGAAAAACTCGTATTAGAGCTATAAATAATTTCTTATCTCACGTGTCTGGAAAGATAAGTAATGTTTTTAATTTTACGTCAATCGCTACGTGGCCTGTCTACAAAAATTTACAAATCAATACAGTTAGATTTGCAGAATAAAAATAAAGCTTTATAGAGCTGTGCATGAAATTGTTTCTAGACAAATTAAAAATACAGGTTGACAACGATTTATCGCGTTACATGGATAACTTTGTTGTTATAAAATATAGAGAATTGTTTAAATTAGTAAAGTTGGGCAGAATTATAGAAGATATTGGATGACGTTTAAATGATTAATCAGTATTGCTAGTTCTTAAAAAAATGTAAATTACTACGATTGCTACTTGAAAAACTTAAGTTTTGTCTGTATTTCTGTATACAACTAGAAAAAATTTAGTCTCTTTCACAATCCAAGTAAAATTATTAAAAAAAACACCTTTTAACGACTTTTTTGTAATTTGTTCATTTTTGATTATTTTTTTTTAACCGCTTTTCTTCCAAACAATCTATCCCCTTAAGGACAATAAGTACTTAATGTGTCGACAAGAACATGGAGGGAAAAATTCCAATGAGTAATTTCCTATTTATACTAACTTGCATTACTTATTGACAAAATTTATTAATCACTTAATATCAAATAATATGTCTATTTCATTGTTTGGTAGAAAGTGTTTTACCTCATGTATGTGTTTCCATAAGCCGTTGTCGTTCCATGCACATATGTTTAGTAGTTGCATCATTATTTGATTTTATTTACTAAGGTAGTGAGAAGGTTCATCATAGTGCCCATTTGTACGATTAATTGTTTCATCATTTATTTTAATTCATTAATATCATTTGATTGTTGTGTAGCAGTTGTTGTGTTCTGATGGTTTGATTGTGCTATTTGGGCGTATGTTACACCAGGTATTATGTTTTGTTGACTGTTTAAGTTAGTTTTATTGTCATTGTTGTTACTAAAATTATTATCTTTATTATTACCTTTGAGATGGGAGTAGAGTTTCTGCTGCAGTTGTTTATAAACTGCACAACCCCTGTAATTGGCAGGATGATTTTTTCCACAATTCACACATTTTACTTAATTGTCTCTATTATTTCTTGGACAGGTTGATGTGAGATGAGATTCTGCACACTTGACGCACCTTGGATTCCTTTGACAAAAATTTTGTGTCCAAATCTCTTGCATTTGGTGCACTGGGGGATTTCCCTTTTGCCGTGTGGTGCTTCAAACACTACACTAGTGTTCAAGAGGATTTTAATTTTGTAGATTTCTTTATTGTTGTCTGATAAGGGTTTCTTTGGTTCATGTAGTTTTTTGTTCCATATATTTTGCACTTCGTCGCCTAAAGATTCAACGCTTTCCTTAATTTCCTTTATTTCAGTGGAATATTGTAAGCTTTTAAAAACAACGCGAAAACTTCGTTCTTGTTTTGGTTTATAGGTATGGAATTGAGTGTTTTTTTATTCTGTTAACGCTTTAATGATATTAGTGTAGGCTTCTCTAGTTTTTGGTTGGACCTTGACCTGATCGTTACCTAGAGTTTTTAGTATATATGTAGTTATGATCATTGGAAAAAGGTTGCAGGACAAGCCCATTAAGGCTATCCTGTCAATGGTCTCTAAAGAAAAGACAGGAGACTTGCTCAGGTTGAGCCGAGTAGACATCAGAGCAGTCACAGGACTCGTCACAGGACACTGTGGGCTAAACAAACACTTCTACATAATAGGGCTCTCAGAGATCGATATAAGCAGAGCATGTGGTGAAGAGAAGAAACTGGTCTTCACGTAATATGCCAGTGTGAAGGATTCACGCACTATCGGCGTAGGGATGGAATATGGCAACCAAGAAGAGTTAAGAAAAACACCCTTAAAGAAAATCCTGGAGTTTTTCAAAACACAGGACTTCTTTAAGGGGCTATTACCAGAGGGTACAAAAGACCATTAGGTCGCAGTATAGGAACCTGAAAAGGACCACTTCCGCGGAAATAATAATGTAATTAACTTTGTAAAATACAAACTTTACATTACTTTACATCTGTACTTGTTTAAGAGGATTCTAGTATACAGAATATTTACATCGCAGGGGTTATACGCGCAAGGATTGAGGTGGGGAATTAATTAAATGCGGCATTACAAGTAGCATCATTTTAGCAAAACCGCAAACAACTCGTATTTGAAACAACAAATTTAATTTGTGATGGTTGACTCGAACGTAATACGTTAACTGTGTTGATTCCCATTAGCAATTAATGAATTAAACTGTTATGTATTATTTCTGTTGATTTATAATTCACCCTACAAAATGGATATTTAATTATCCATAGCCTTTAATTCAGTAGCATTCCTTAATTGGTTAATGACTCTTATTCAATAATAATATGTCCTTTAGGTTTTAAACGAATACTTTAATATTTTTTGGAAATTCAAATTTTTTATAGCAAAGCTTACAAAGCAAATCTAATTAATGTTTCATCTTGTGTTAAATTTGGTTAATTTTGGGCAGAGCCGTAGCAACGGAGCAAGTGCCAAGGGCGCGAGGCGTGAAGGGTGCCAAGCGCAAACATTTATGCACCCTGGCCTAAAAAACTAAAAACATCAAGCGCCCTTTGCCCTTTAGGTATTTGCTAAGGGCGCCAAAAACATGGCTACGGTTCTGATTTTGGGTGTATTTCAATATTAAGAACATTGGTATGGATGGTTAAATAATAATAATAATAATAATAATAAATCTTTATTTAGCTTTTAGCTAATTCTACATTATCTTAATGCTGCTTATATTTATTTGTACATATTTTCTATTAAATCTTAGCATTATTTTTCACATATTCTAAACATAGTTTTTTTAAATTTGGTGTGGAAGTTGTTTGTTTAATTTCCACAGGTAATTCATTAAAAATCTTGAGCCCTTTGTAGTACAAGGCGTTCTGTGTATTTGTTTTCGTTAGTTTTGGTAGTCTAAAGTCGTCTTCGTTCCTGGTATGGTATTCGTGAATGTTACAGTTTTGTATTAAATTTTTAGTCATGTAACGTGGTAAAAAATTATTTATTGCCTTGTATATTAAAAAAAGGCAATTAAAAGTAATTTGTTGACGTATACTTAACCACTTTAAGGTATTAAGCATTTCGTTTATTTTAGTGTATCTCGAGCATTTTAAAATAACACGCATTCCTCTGTTTTGTTGTTTCTGCAATTTATTCAAGTCGCATTCGTTGCATAAGAACAAAATACTCGCACAGTAATCGAAGTGTGGAGCAATTAGTGACCTATATACTGTAATTTTTGCTGAGAGGCTTAGCTTGTTTGTCAACCTACCTAGAAAACTAATTTTTTTCGCAACTTTTTTCACAATGTAATCCACATTGCTGTTAAACTTAAGTTTATTGTCTATCATAACGCCAAGATATTTAATTTGCGAAACACATTCAAGTTCTTCATTATCTATTTTAACTTTAATGCTTACATCATTCGGTATTGGCCTGTTTCCTATTATCATAAATTTGGTTTTGTCTGTATTTAATTTTAATTTGTTAACTTTTAACCATTCTGATACAACGTGTAGGTTATTATTTATCCTATTAATAGCCGACTCTAGGTTGCTATCAGAAGCTGTGATTAATGTGTCATCTGCAAATAGATTTACACTACAGTTTTTTATATTGTGTTCCAAATCATTTAAGTACAGCACAAAAAGTAAAGGACCCAAAACTGAACCTTGTGGTACACCTAGTGTGCTGATAATTTTTTCTGATTCTATATTGTTAAATTTAGTTTTTTGATAGCGAGTTGTTAGATAACTTTCAAACCACCTGTTTTCGATTCCTCGTATGCCATATTGTTCCAGTTTTTTAATCAGCCTATTTCTATCTATGGTTTCAAATGCTCTTTTAAAGTCTAAAAATACCCCCACAATGTATTTGTTATTTTCAATTTGTTGCTTCCAATCAGCTAGCACAAGATTTAATGATGTTTCACATGAATGTTTGGCTCTGAAGCCGGATTGAGCGTCTGATAGTATATTGTTGTCTTCTATAAACTGTAATATTTGTCGTTTGACAACAGACTCCAAAATTTGTTCATATCTAGGTAGTATGTTTATTGGCCTAAATTCTTCGCATTTTTTGGTTCGTCTCACTTTTGGTATTGGCACAACTAAAGCCGTTTTCCAACTTTCGGGAAAAACACCGGTAAGTAGCGATTTATTTATTATGTCTGTAATTGTGTTTCCAATCAGAGGTAGTGCATCTCGAATAATCTGTATAGATACATCGTCCGTACCACCTCCAATATTTATATTTTGCATTATTTTACTAATATCGTCTAGAGTCACTGGCTTAAATAAAAATACTTTCCTCGTTTGTAATATCGGTGTTTCGACAAACTTGGTTACTCCAATACTTTCATAAATGTCTTTAATGCTATTTATAAAATATTTATTAAATTGTTCTGCAATTTCTCGATTATCTTCAAAATCTCGATCTTGAAATTTGTAAAGAAGTGTTCTTTCAAGTTATTAGAAAAAATATTAACTGAAAATTTCGGTTAATTTTGTTTAACGTTTTTGTTTTCGTTCCGTTCTCAGTCTCTGATTTAAAATGTATCTTATTTAAATAAAATAATAGTATATTACATCACAAGAGTTGTAAGAAGCATATCACGAGTGGAAAAGTTGCCGCGTAGCGGCGAGTGCGTATTTCCACTCGTGCGTAATTGCTTTAGAACTCGTGTTATGTAGCTTACTTTTTCTACGATCACATAATACCCACGATTTTAACGGCTTTTTGGCTAATATACACATGTAATTACGTTGTCCTGTCGATTTCGACGTAAGTCTGCTCTGACATTTCTAGACAAGTGCGCGTTTTGCTTACCGTACTCACTTACTAGGCATGCAGGAAGTGTTTGACGTGAGTCTACTTTGATCATTTCTTTAAAAAACCGTGCGTAAGGACTCACTTACTATGCCTGCAGGCTGTACGGTAAGAGTCATTTACATTAGTCGAAGAAAAATATATTAATAACCATCTTTATGGTAATGTTTTTAGTTTTTTTTTAAATATTTTGTAAATAAACTGGAGGCGTCAGCAAATAATTTCACGGGCATATTTGTGTCCCTAGCATACAGTTGAGAACCCCCTTTATAGTAATAATCTAAAATTCTTACAATTTCCCGCGCCTCCACCAATAATTATTACAAATTTCCTTACATCTTGAAAATATTATTTTAGTTTCGAGTTTTAAATTGTTTTTAAATCTTAAAAGCAAACTTTAATGTCACACGTTGCTTAATTGTGAAATTAATCCGACTTTTTAGAGTGAGTTCGTGTTATATCGTTCTTTAAGTAGCAAGATTCAGACATGTTAAGTCTGAAAAAAGTTGTTTGTCCTGCATGTGTAATTAATATTGATCCATTCGTAGGCTGTGAGCTGTTTAAAAAGGGCCCTGTGGTTATCTCCCTTGAACTGGCGGGTACTTTTCAACTTGGGATTAGTTCATCTTGCCACTCTCCAACCAGCATCTGCTTTTAACTTCTTATGTGCCGCCGTTAACCTTCGACCCGACATAGGACAAACCTTTACAGCCCTGGGATGTAAGTAATATTGCACCAATAACAATTACTACGAATTTAGTTCCATTGTTATATTGGTTTAACTTTGTTTTGGTTGTCATTAAAATAATTAAATACCACAAAAACCTAATAATAATTTAGTTATTAAAATACAGCAATGATTAGGATATGAATTAAAAAGGGACTTGTCATATTTTTACACCTCATTTTTAATATCATATTGTATATAAGGACACATATCAAAATATAGGGAGTCTTAGTTAAAATTTCAAGCATGGAGATCTTGCTTATTATAAGAGATACAGGTTTGGTAGCTGAATTATTCTTAAGCACGAGAAGAGCTACAATATATTTTAAAAAATACAAAATTACTCGTACCTACCTCAGAAGTTACAGTAAGAAATATAAAAATGTTATTTTTTTTTCGCTACTTTTTTTGTCTTAATCATTAGCTTATTTGTACTTTCTTGAGGTGTTTTTTTATGTGGAATTTAACTTGTTATTTTAGATTTTTTTAATTATTTTTGAATTTTGAGATATTATTCCTAATTTCATATTTTTTATGGGCCGTCAAGTTGGCTTTGAAATAAATAAATGTGCTTTTATCCACGGACTAAAAAGATAAAGGAAGGAGCATTTTAGCGATCCTAAAGGCTCAATATGGCGGATGCATGTTTCCACTTCTCAGTGGCGTATCTAACATTTTTTAATGTGTATGTATTGCTTTGTTGCTTTGTTTTGACTTGAACCTGTTATATACTTATTTAGTTCTTGTTTTCTGGTTGGGGGTGTTAAAAAAACGACATAATTTTCAATATTTGGATTCTTTATTATAAGAGTTAAAAAATATGCTGTACACAAATGAACGCCACTGATATGACGCACCTTCTTGACAAACCACAACAAATTTCCCATACATGATTACACTACAAAATATTAATGTCTACTTACCTATGAAACATAATTTTTTTATCTTTAATATTTTTTGACTACAGGATTTGCAAGTAACTATTGTAGGACACAAAACTCTAAATTTTTGACTTTTTGCAAGTCAAAACCGGCCGCCATGAGAAGCCTTTTATGTTGTCATTTCCCTCGCCGACAAAAGCTGCAGTATAATATTAAAAGCTCCTTCTTTTATCTTTTTATTCAATGGCTTTTTTCCTCTTTCAAATGAGATATCACTTGCTTGATCTATATTTGTAAATAACTAGAAAAATCGTATTTTATTAATATTATTTAGGTAGCTATCAATAAATAGGTAAGTGTTTTTTTTTCTGACACATCACTTATCATATCTGTTAAAATAATTAACTTAAGAAATCAAGAAACAAATATTCCATTAACATAATTCTAAGATAACTATGAAACATTAATTAACAATAACGAAATATTTTAGAGAAAAACATTTATGGATGTGTAGTAGTCTTAATTGTCAAAAAAAAAACTTTTATGTAACTGTTCAAATAGTTATTGTGATCCGCGTAGTTGCCTTCTCTCAGGATTAAGCCCTAAATACATTTGCTTTGCTTCTACACAGTTTTTATGACAAAGAGTGTAGCATCTCAACCTGTAAAATGTTCCCTTATTTGCATATGTAGCCATAATTATAACAAAATTAAAACAAAGCCTATTAATTACATAACAATATTATAAAATTCTAATAAATGATACCGCAGACAATTGGTAATGGTGCCTATCCACGTGAGAGTAAACTACTCTCGATAGCAGCGTCGCCAAGGATACAGCCCCTGGGAGTAACTCGCGATTGGCTGTATCCTTGGCGACGCTGCTATCGAGAGTAGTTTACTCTCACGTGGATAGGCACCTAAGTGTCATTTGACATTTAATTGATTGTTTATTGTTCTTTTGTTTTGAAGATAGCTTGACCAGTGATTTCTTTAATGTTAATAAAACACAGTTTTTCTCGTTTTTTTTTTTGGAGCTATTTAGGAAAACAGAAGAAAAAATAAAGGACATTTAACTAGTCCAAAACGGCTCATAAGAAAAAATCAAATTAAGGGTAATATCTCGAAAATGGAAAGCGATAAAAAACTAATTTAATAGATATATTCTACATAAAAAAGTACCTTTAAAAAGTACAATAAAATTGATTTAATGATGAGGACACAACAGTTGTGAGAAAAAAAATTCAACATTTTCATAGTAATTGCTATAACATCCGAGGAATTTTATACTTTTAAAAATATATTATAGCCCCTCTTATCCTTAAAAATAATTCATCTTATTTAAGCAATGCTTTTATAACAAATAAGATCCCCATGCTGGAAAATCAGGGACACCCTGTATGTCCATTTAGTTATTAAGATATCAAACATTTAGGAATATTTCGAACGTTACCGGCGTTAGAAAAATGCTACGAATTTGCAATTCTTACTTTAGTCTGGTAGGTGTTTTGAAGTTGGGTAACGTATTACAAATTAAACTTCATTGTCAATTTCAGGTGCTTTATTGGAGTTAAAGGATTCGGAGAATGCGCTGCGAGCTATGCGTCAGGCATTTCAACTTACTAGTGACGATCCTATTGTTACAATAAACACAAGCATCTGTTTAATGCTCAACGGACTTAATGCTGAGGCTATTGATCTGCTGCAACGATTCAAAAAACTTATCGAGCAAAATCCATGCACGAGCAAAGAGGTTTGTAATAATAATTATATACAGGGTGGTTCACTTTTTTGTAGCAGGACTTCAACAGTCGATACAAAAACTTATTTTAGAGCGAATATTCCATATAAATATTGGTCCATAAACACTTCATTTTAAAGATACAGGGTGTTGAAATTTTCGAAAAAATATCGATAATTTTTAACCTTTTCCCAACCAAATTTGGTATACAGCACCACCTTACCATACTGTGAGAATGTCAAGGCCCACAAGCAATCAGTGATGGAGTTGTGGGGGTTCAGTTTCAATAAATTTTATAAAAAATTAGTACGGCCCTGTTCAAAATTAAACTCGTACGTTGTATCGCTATTAAAGTCCTGCTACAAAAAAGTGGACCACCCTATATATTTTGTTTTTGGTTAAGCTTAACATCTCCCAAATGTAAAGAAACAATGATTAGATATTGAGCAGGATAACTTATTACTAGTTATATGCAGGTCCGCAAAGAGAAGTTTTGGGGCCAGGGCCGCCTCCCTAAAAAAAAATAACGCTTCACTTCTACCGGCTAAAAAAAAAAACACTTTAAATATTTGTTAAAAAACACAGTTTATTACTTTCAAAAAATTATAGTACGATATCTATGTACAAGCATTAACTACAAATAATTTTTAAAATGTTTATTGCAACGTCCACTTCAACTCGTCAGAGTCAAAAATAAAGTGTCGTTAACATTTTTTAAAACTAAAACCTATAGCAAAACATTCGAATTTATGTTAATAAAAACGCCAGCTAAGTAAACTTTTGTTTTTTTTAGTTTTGAAGAACTGTAAAAAAATTGTGGGCCATTTTTGAACAAACTTAAGCTGGAAATGCATTGCTTGCAGTGTTCTTAAGATTTTTAGAAAATATTGTGACCATTGCAAAACTTTTTGTCAACAAACATGCAAGGTTATTATACACTTGTAATGTTTTTGAAAACTTTAAAGAGCCGTTTTAGGCCTTTTTGAGCGAACTTTAGCTGGAAATGCATTATTTAGGGTTGGGTATGGAGACAATTGCAAATTTTTCCCAAATACTGTAGCCCAAATATGGCAAATTTAAGAAAATGGCATAAAATTCCATTCACACGTTTTATTAAAAACTGTTTAATCCTTATTTCAACCGACTGCGGGCAAATCATTGTTATTAAAAAATAGTCGAAGGTATGAGAAAAGTTGCAACTAGTTTTTAATTTTTGAAATTACCGCGCGTTTTGTAATGCTCAACTTTTCTCAATTTATGTTTTGAATTTTGCATTTATTGAAAGATTATTTAAGTTTGCGGGGAAGGCATTTCTTATTTTACCCTGGTAGATGTTATTGAGGCTATAATTTAACTTTTTAAAATCATTTAAGATCAGCTGATATAGTTGAATGAATGTAAATATGCTTATAATACGGACATCAAATGAACGCCATGTTGTTGATGAGTTAGAAGGAGATAGATTTTCTATCGGACGTTGATACTTATATCTAGTCCAGAAATGCAAGGCGCTGTTTGTTTCTTTTTAACACGTTGCTGTAACAGTCGCATATGTCGTAGCGTTCTTGCCACCTCCTTTATGTGCTCCTGGTACAAAATATAAGTAACAAATGTCACCAATAGGGGTCGCAGCCTACACGATTTTAGAACTTATAATGTATAGAGCTAGTGGGTACTCTGCAGAATCTATATAAACTGCTGTAATTTTGTTTTTAAAATATTTAGAAACATCAATACAATATCAAGTAGGGATAAGAAGCATTTTATATAATGTTTTAGAAATTCATAACAATTTGTTTACTTTTAATGTTACTCTGCCAAAATTTTGCATGATAACTTTTTTAAGTTGGGTACTGCGAGCGATTAATTTAGTTTCTGACCAAGTAAAATAGGTAAAAAGTAGTTTTTATATTAGTTACACAATTTTGGAATTTATAATGTGTAGCCTCAAGTCAAAACCAGGTCATGTTCTATTGATAGCAAAGCTAAGCCATTTAACATTTTCGGTAGCATTGGCAATCTACTGAAGCTCTTTATTTCTGTAAGTTTACTAAAAGTTCTTTCGCCTTCAGGATACTGTGCAAAAATTCGGGAAAAACACCTTGAGAATGAAACTAAATAATATTTAATAAAGTTAGTATCGGTGTAACTTTCTTAAGCGTCGCGTTATAATCGTTTTTACATGATTAATATTGTATTTGAAAGATGTTAAGTTTTTTGACTATTTATTCATTAAAATATTGCATGAGTTGAAAATGTTTAGTTGGCCCAGTGTTTGTAAATTTAATATTGGTGAAAATAAATCCTAACTGTTTTTTAATGGTGTAAAAGGTATGAGAAGTTGGGAAATAATGGTATTAAGTATAAAAAAATTGACTGTTCTTTTAAAATGTTTTTTGTATTATCCCTGTCCGCATTTTTTTGATCTCTTTGCCCTGATTGCTCTTCGTCATTTGCGGTTATACCCAATTCATTTGCCACAAATAAAGCTCCAGAAAAAAATCTTGCCAGCCATTCCTAAAATGTTCAGGTTCTTAAGAAAGAGTAAAGAGTGCCAACATTTGCTGCTGCAATATCAATGAATATGGTGCTAGATTGCAAAATCTAGTTTCGTTCGTCAATGAGAGCTAAAATTTAAATCAAATTGTTGCATAAATTATTGCTTCAAAAAGACTAAAATTATCGTTTTCAGAGATTTTGTTATCCAAAAACAACAATCACTGTAAAAATATTATGTCTACAGTAACTTCGTTACAGAATGCAATTATTTTCGGTTTGTTTAGGAAACGCTTTTGCGTGTATGCGCTCTGTTTGTTAAATTTACCGTTGGCCAAAAAGAGTAGGTATGTTGTTTGTACACCCCGTTGGCAATATTAACAAATTTCGAGTTGGTTGTGTCCTTATTGAATTATTAAATAGATACTGTTACACAAACCTATCCATTTTGAAACAATCTATATATATATATATAAAAGAGCTTGTTTGTGTGTTTGTTTGTTTGTTTGTTTGTTCGCTATAGAATCCTAGGTTTGTTGACCGATCAGGACCAAATTTTGCACAGTTACTATTTAGGACCCAACGGATCAAACGTCGTATAAAGGACGGCTGGGAACAGCCGGGAACGGCCGGAAACGTCTGGGAACGTCCGCCGAGCGCGAGCGCGCAGCGCGAGTAGTCTGTGATTCATCTAGTATACGATAAACGTGGTGTTGGTAAGATTTATAAATTATTGTATTTCCGCTCGTTGAAGATCTAATATGTTATGATTCAAGGTTTGTTCAAAAAAGTAAAAGCAAGTTTACAGTGTTTAAAACCAACTCGTGTTAATGGGATTGACCAAAATCTTGGTGCTATTTTATCTTATTTGACACTTGGCTCAATGGCTTTCTAATCGTGTCATTTTGTGTTACCATTAACACCGTATTTTAACTGTTTAGCTCAGAGGTCGCCAAAGTGGTCTATATAGACCCCCAGGAGGGGTCTATTTAACAAAAGTAGGGGTCGATCTGAGCCAGGGGTCGATTGGGGGTCGAAGGAAAAACAATTCTTAATACGCAAATCAAACATACCTAACTGCGTATGTAAAATTTGTGAATGTTTTTATAATTGACTTAATATCAGTTTATTGCTACGTAAGGATTATCAGTATTTTTCAAATCTGCGACAATTAGAGATAAAAGGAGAAGACTTGAAAATATATACAAGTCATCTTCAAAAATTAAGCGACGATTTTAAACTGCGCTTTGTTGATTTGGAAAACATTGACATCCCTGAATGGATTATTGCGCCATTTTCCGCTCAAATTGAAAACGTGGACATCAACGTGCAAGATGAGCTTGCTGAATTATTATCGGATCTTGAAGCAAAGACGCTTCTTAAAAATTTAACAATAAGCAAATTTTGGACAACTATAAATATAATGCAAAAATATGTAAAACTTTACGAAATAGCTCAGCCATTTATGCTGGCGTTTCCAAGTTCCTCCTATATGGTTGAAGTCGGTTTCAGTCACGTAAATTCAATCTTAACTAAGTACAGAAATAAATTAAATGTGCAGTTTCGAGGGGAATTAAGATTAAAATTGACCAATTTCGAACCCAATATAGCGAACCTTGCAAAGAAACACCAGGCACACCCATCTCATTGATTAAGAAGCAATACTGTAGCTACTTTACTTATTATTTTTACTTATTTATAATTACTTATTATTTAATAAATATTAAGTATTAAGGTATTTAAATTTCAACATTAAGATATTTTTCATAAAACTATTGTTGCACAATGTAAAATTACTTTAATAAATGTTTAAAATCATAAAATAAATGTACAAACACAGTATCTAATACGTAGATAGTTTTATTTTAATTAACTGAAAATTACTTTTATGGGGGTCGATGGAGATTTCGAAAAATTATATAGGGGTCGATGCTCAAAAAAGTTTGGCGTCCCCTGCTTTAGCTAATATTGTTTGATAATAATTTCAACAGTTAACTCGATTATTTTTTGTCATATTTTTTTCAAAACGTACAATAATTAAAATATGATTGGAATTATCCTCCCACATACCTACTTGTTTTACATTTTTTGCTTTAGTTGTAGAGCTAAAAAGATTCGAGTGTTCTCAATTCCTTTTGCTGAGCATATTTAACGTAAAAGGTGCCTGATGTAGAAAACAGTATCAAATTTTAGCGGCGCTATAAAGCATCTTTTTTTTTGTTCAACAAGGTCTTCTAATATGTTGTTAGACTTTACCCTTATCACGGAGTCTAAAAGCAATGTAGAATACCTTGTAGCGAGATAAAAAAGGGTTCATAGGGGTTCCTTTGACTTCTTTCATGTGATGTTATTGTAAACAAAAAAAAGAGTAAATATACTTTTTTTTCTTCGTGTAAATTGAACCAAAAGTTTTAATGGTATCCCTATTATTTTAATGAAGGACTTTGTAACGGACGTGCTTATCCTAACATTTATTTTTATCAATTATCGTTTTGACAAGCTTATTTTATAAGATCCTTTAAGTAAAATCTTCTTGTGTGTTAAGAAAATTAAAATCCAGGAACATGGAGTGTTAAATATCTAATTAGCTTATCTAAAGTGTACCTTGGTTGGAAGGAAAATAATATATAGGGTGTCCCCGATATTGGCGCAAATATTTTAAGTGGTGCTAGAGGACCTTTTTCTGATAAACAATTTCAAGTAAAACTTTTTTCTAAATTAAATGCTAAGCAGATATCAACACTTACTTGAATTTTTCACACTTCTGCACACTTCGCCGAAAATATCAATTCTATCGTAAAATACCTTACAGTTTTTTAATAGAGCATTAAATTCTCTAAAAGATTGGTTAAAATTGTTTTTTGTCTATAGGCAATGGTTCAGAAGTTATAAAGCAGTTACTACAAAAAAATGTTAAAAATTTAAAATCTTTTATTCTTTCTTAGAGCTTAGACTTTGCAACCGCTGTATCTTTAAAACGAAAGGTTGTACAAAAAGAACGGATAGCAAATTTTATGGGCTATAATTTTGGTCCAGTGAAAGTTTTGGAAAATTAAACCGATTTCCCGGAAAATCTGAAAATAAGGAACACAGTGAAAAAAAAGTCCGAGAAATAATGTTTTGCACTTAAAATTACTGTAGCATCGGCATTATTAATAATATTATGTATATCGTCATCAGTTTCAAGGCTTTTTATGAAGTTTGAAAATTCCCTACAAAACTTCCCCTAATCAGTTTTTTTAGGAGCTAACTAGCAAACGTAAAAATAAATTGTAAAATTGCATATAAATAAGTTATGTAAATTTTTAAAAGCTTTGGAACTCTTCTTTGAGGATACCTCATTTGGTATTCCCTTTTCGCTGCCAATGCACTATCATTACAAAATTTATACAAAAAAATTAATATCGGCGTATTCCTGACTTGAATATAACATGTTTTGACAACAAAGTGGTAACAAAAAAAAGTTATTAAAACGATATTTGGTGTTATTAACAACACATAAATAACATTAGCACCAGTAACACTGAAAACTTGACACCTTCGATTTTTTTACGTTAGCTAGTTAGCTCCTTAAAAAAATGATTAGGGATAGTTTTGCAGAGCATTTCAAACTTCATAAAAAGCCTTGAAACTGATGACGATACACATAATATTATAAATGCTATGGCATTTTTAAAAACAAAACATACCTCGGAATTTTTTTACACCTTGTTCCTTATTTTCAGCTTTTCCGGGAAATCGGTTTGATTTTCCTAAACTTTCCCTGAACCAAAGTTGTAGCCCATAAAATTTGCTGCCCGGAGTCTAAGAAACAATTAAAGATTTTAAATATATTTTTTAAAAATAAAAACTGCCTTATAACTTTTGAACCTATAGAATAGACGAATTTTTTTGTAGAGAATTGCATGCTCTATTAAAAAGCTTTGAGGTATTTTACGATAAAATAGATATTTTCGGTGACAGAGTCGTTCAAATGCAGAAGTGTAAAAAAATCAAGTAAGTGTTGATATCTGCTTAGCATTTGATTTTAGGTAAAAGTTTCACTTAAATTTTTTTCTTAGAAAAAGGTCCTTTATCGCCACTTAAAATATTTGCGCTGATAACGGGGACACCCTGTATATTGGTTAAAAATGAATTTTATTTTTTGATATAATCTGCTTCCAGCTCACTACACTTATTCCAACGAAATTCAAGAGCCTTTATACCATCCTTGTAGGCCGGTTCGTCCATCTCCTAAAAATATGCGCCTGTGGTCGTAATTATTACTTTGTATTATTCTAATAAAAATAACTTTTTTCATCGCTTATGCGGGCTATTTCTCTCAAATTTTGGTGTTTATGACCTCGCTCACATGCAACTCATGTACAACTGTAAATTTGGGCAACTAAACAGTTTGTGTCACGACACAAACTGAACGATTGCGCGACTTAGTACAACTGTTTTGTGTTGTATAGGTTGGAATTTCGTCCTCCTTTTCATCTCACGAGCACACACCGTAGCTAACTCGTAGAAATCCATGTTAAAACCAAACAATTTAGTTGCTTGTGTAATTGCATCTATGTGATTCCTGATTTAGTTTTGCGTATGTGAGCGCGGTTTAGCCATTCGCGGATCAAACTGTTGCAGAACTGATTAATTGCATGTTAGCGCCTAGCCTGAGTTGTCATAGTACTCTCCGTCATTTTAAGTTTTTCAAGATACTCGACCAAAAGAATACCTTCAGCATCCCAAAATATTAACGCTATAAACTTTCTGGCCGATGCAACTGCTTTCACCTTCTTTGTAGCTTCCAAGTCTCTTACTCTTACGAAACGGCGCAAAAAGTCTTTTGAATTGCGCTCAGACAACGCCAAACGCTACTCGCAAATAATTATACGCGATTCAGTTTTTGTTCCAGTGCAAAAATTTTTGAGTTTTACAAATTAATGTGCTGTAGTAAAATGTGTGCGTATTTACAGAGCTAGAGATAATTGTGAAATATGATATTACACTAAATATTAACTCTCCAGGTTGTTTAGACCTTTATAAAGTGAATGTTTGTATGCTAATTGCGATGAACTATGTAATTTCCACAAAACTAATTATTTAAACGAGTGTATTTAATGGAATTTGTGTATATTGCACCTAGTTTAATTTAGTTTTTGTTTGGATTAGCTGAATAATTTATAATTTTGTTAGGATGACTATTAAATTTTCTCCTTAGGTACTCTTTATAACGCATTTAATAATTTAAATGAATTAAACGGTAATAAATAATTGACATTTGCAAAGAGAGAAAACGCTTTTGTGGTACAAATCAAAAGGAGTTGACTAATTAATTATTGTTGCAGTAATTAAAGGTATGTTAACGACAACTAAGGCAGTATTTAATTTATTATTCATGTTCTTCTTATTTATTCATTGATGCGTTGCTTTTACATGGACGTTTCTGGTGTGTACTATGAAAATTGAGTTATTAAATGTTTAATTAGCAAGGTAGACTTGTAAATGTGGCTAGAATAATGCGATTTCTAATATTTGTGAATATAACAATGGATGTTTTTAACACGTGGCCGTAAAAATGAGAATTTTCACTTTCAATAAAGAAAGACGTCCTATAAAAACTATTGTGTTTTTGATGTAAAGCTCACGAGCGCGAACAAAGGTCAGTAGTCACTATTGTTATAAAAGTAATACATCAAATCCAAATTCGCCGTTTTTTATTTGGAAAATTTACATGGAATATAGGGGTTGTGTTAATCTTAAACTGACTGAAACCTTATTACGGAGCGTCTACTTTTTTTTAGCAACAATTAAAAATAAATTTTGTATCTGACATTTAAATTTTTTTTAACAATAATATTTTGTTAAATGTTTAAAAGATATGTATGCTGTTGCTCTCTTTTTATCTGTATATTTTACTGTTTCTTGTGCGCCTGTATGTAATCGCTAAATAATTATTGGCTCAAATGAATGAATGAATGAAGTTATAATATAATTAAAAATGTCATTTCTTAGCTTTTTATCAAAAACGCGAAAGCTACTTTTTTTTTCAAGATTTTTCATGATAAAATAGTAGCTCTTAATTCATTTGGGCCCATTTAACCAACTCTGTATCTCTTACCGTTAACGAGATCCCCATGCTCTTCACGATAACTGGAACATCCTGTACAGCAATCTATTGCTTATTATTGATCGTTTTGTAATTAAAAAAATGAACGCAACACTTACATTTTAAATACAAATACTTGTTAAATGCATGTTACAGGATAGCGGTTTAAAATTAAACACTGTAATTTTAATTATTCTTAACTGAACTGTAAAAAGTATAAAAAGCTTAATATAATGGCGGTTTAATTATAAAATCCTTCGTAGAATAATTATCCTGTAATTGCTGTTCCGTGGGGTTTGTCGGTAAAACTTCCGGGAAATTTTCATCGTAACTCGATTAATTATTGAAGACGAGCCTATAATTAGTAATAAAATAACTCATTACCGGGTTAGTCAGTTAAAAATCACCACTTGTGCAATATTAAAACTGGCAGTAAAATGCCATTTGCGGTAATTTCAGCACTTGAGCAGCTAATTGAGCGAGCTTTTCAGAAAAGAAAAGAGCTTTCATTGATCGATTTTTATTTTTTAAAACTCTTACCTTTACATTTAATCTAGTGTATTTATAGAACAATTCCAAAGTATACGATTTTGGGCCAATCATATTAAAAGTATTATGTACCTGATAAGTGAAAATGATTGCGGAAGTTCATAAAGAATTTAAGATTATTTCTAAAAATAGCTCCATAAGCTACTTTGAGCTCGAAAGTCGTAAATGATTTCAAAAGTACAAACCGAGTAAGTCAGGGGTAGTTATCTTCATGCATTTCCGGGAAAATAAAAATACAGGAAAAGCTGTGTTGTTTGTGAACTTGGGAAACTTTCAACACAATTAAATTAAAAACCCAATGTTCGGTTTGTTTAATATGGGCTGTTACAGGGATCTCAAAAACGAAGAGAATTACAAAATTAACAGATCCTTTTGGTTTTTCTATCACTGTTTGTAATACATCTAAAGAATTATCTTAATTAATAACCCATTTGGTATGTTCCTTTTTGTATTGGATTTCCAATTATCCAGTCTCCTTAAACTGTATCAATAATCTTGCAACTGTATTAAATGAAACAGTTTTGTCGGGATGTCTTTCATTAAAAGTTAATGCAGCTTTTCTAGATGTTTTGTATAATCACCACAAATTAATACAAGTTCAGCTTTTTCAACTAAAGTTAATTATCTGCCATAATTAACAATTATATGCTTTAATGCTTACAAATTAGATTGACAGATACACATTGAATTCAGTTTTGTTTTTGCTTTAGGCCTATTATATCAATTTTGAATTACGTTAAGAATTTTCAATTTGAATATTTACCTACAACTGTACCATGAAGTTTTCTGAAAAATCGTTAATAATTTTTTTTTTCATTTGTTGCAGACTTTTTGAATGTTAAAATTTCTTAGTAAATAAATGTTGGAATTTGACCGTCAAAATTTAAACCAGCCTTAGTTTTGGATTCTAAATAACTTTTTCTCATAATTGTTTATTGTATCTCTTAAAATAATGACACTTTTATCTTGCGAATATTTCAAAAATCGCTAAAATCTAGTGTCCTATGACTTTTTATTGAACTGGTTTTCATTTTGAAATAAGTTTTAGACCATGCACCAACTTTAATCAATAATAAATTTTTTTGGGAAATCAATAATAAATCTTTTTTCCATTTGTTGCAGACTTTTTGAATTACGCTGTATATTTTATTATTGATAAAAATTAATGCTTTGTTTTAGAGGTGTAATTTAATTGCTGTAAAAATTAGCAAGGCAACAACAAAGTGAAAACCCTGAATTTTTCCGTAGAACCTTGGGGTTCCGTGGAACCCACTTTGGCAAACGCTGCTTTAGAGTAATTTCACACATTTTAACAAAAAATAATAAGATAAATATGCGAACATATGTATTATTTTAGCTAACTCTGTTTTTTATTTAAAAAATGCAACTATCATTTATCTGAGAATCTGTATTATGTTAAAACAAGTGAATGTCGCTTTTCTTGTATGATAGTTTGTTGAAGTGTCTTCAACTTTTTTCTAGATTTGTTTTCTATAAACAACTGCTACGGAGATTTTAAGGTATTTTATTTAGCTTTAGCTTTCTATAGTTTGACATTTTTTTCCAATTAACTGACCTTGCATCTCAACGTTTACGAAATCTCTAGAGCGTCCCACCCTGCGCAGTCATCGTTCATAATGTTTAAAGTATGTCTTGTCTGAGGGGTTAATAATAGTTACGATAATAACCCATTTAAGCTCAGGCGACTAAAATTCAAATTGAAGGAATTATAAGCTTTGAAGCGGGACTCGTTGAAAGTACATTTAATTATTCAATCGATTTTAAAGTTGTTTTCCAGTTCATTGCCTTTGTAATTAAAAAAAAAACGATTATTTTGCCTCGTCTTCTAATTTTTTGATTACAATTTATGATTATGTTTTTTTTATGGCAGCTATTAGATTTGGGGGATCGTCTGGCGTCGTTTCTACCTCAAGGGAGCCATGGCAATCAAGCTGAAGATGGAAGCCACGAAAAGCGTGTAAATTTGAATAACGATGCCAGCCCGAATGGAGACAGTAAATCTGTATTTAGGGATGCAGATGTTTCTGCGAAAAACGTGGAAGTAAACTCATTTAAAAATGAGAATAATAACAACAATAATTTAACACAGTCACAAACTAATGTTGGCAATTCCAAGACACAAGAGATGGATCCCGACGAAGTTTAAAAAAGAAAATAGTTTTGATTGTGAAGCATTATGATACAGTTAAAATTAATTATGTGATTTTAAAATAATTTAAAAAAAGGTTTTATATGGATCGTTCATTATGAAAGCGGTATAAGTCCATTATTTTTTGTTTCGAAATATTTGAGGGTTTACGTTTCAGTCGACAAAAAAACACTGAGTTTGTCAAAGTTTCTGTCAATTTAAATATACATACGAGTACATATTGACACCGTCATAATGCCTTTTCAATGTCGCGATTTCATCCGGTAATTAATTAAATCGCGTGCTCGATGTAAAGTCTGTGCAAGTTTTTTTTTTGTCCGTGGTTGTAACATGCCTTTAGCAAATTACAGCCAATCACAATTGTTGTACAACCACTCGCGTCCAGTTAGCAAGAATTATTCAAATTTCGGAACAAGAGGACAGTCGTGAAGCGACCATCTCATCGTCCGGCAGCTCGCTGGCCATTTTTCGGACAAAGATTGAATTTAGCCCCCGGTAGACGTCAATCTGTGGCAGTCCGACAAGTCCGCGAGTTTTATCGGTGGCACAACGCACACGCGACGTCGGAGACCCCCTAGCGTCCTTCGACTGCACGTTAAACCGCGACTTCGCCGTCATAGTCCAAATGGTCGACGTTTATTAATTTCGAAACCCTTAAACATTCCTTCCGACTGACCACCCCTATTACAAACCTTTTCGACCGTCTAATAAAATACTTTGCCAAACTTCTTAATTTTTTTCCCACCACTTTAAACACGCAAACCAAAATTCATTCCCACAATAAAATTTACCATTTTTTAAACCACGTTCAAATTACCCCAAGGACATAGTTCCGAGTGCTAGCGTACTCAAAATAACGTCTGCATTAAAAAAAATCATTATTTAATGCTGTAAATAAAATCTCTATTAAACGGCTCGGTGACAATATGTAAATTGCTTAAGCAAATATATATATATTTTTTAAATTCACAAAACCAATATTTTTGTGTTTGGGTAATAAATGCATTTAAACAGTTTTCATCATTTTAATTTGTGAAATAAGTACATATTATTATAAAATTGTAATTATTTCAATTAGTTTTACTTGAATTACGCTATATTTTAATCCGGTTTGTTTATTAATGAAAACAGGAAACATAATATTATTGTTTAATCTCAACATGTAAGGTAAATGTGGGTATCATTGACACCGATGTAGTAGTTGACATGCTAGTTTTTAAATCATTATAAAGACAGTTCGGTTGTAGTTACATTCACACACTCAGTGCCATCTGGTAATTTTGTATCTTACTTTTGTTTGTTTATATCCTGACAACACTGGGACGAGTAATTTTCACATGACGTAATCCTTCATGTAAAAAGTTGTGAGCATTCAGATATATTAAATTTTTCTATTCGATTTAAAGGAGATAAGTAAAGTTGTTGAAGTGATTTTAATTTTCTTGAACACATTAATATAGATAATTGTGTTGTTACATGTTGTTACTGGTTATCATTTAGTATTTTAAACTTGCAAGTATTAGTGTAGCGGTTATTTCTGATCATGTTTTTAGTATGTCAACTACTGGTGATCATATCTCTTATGTTTACCAGTAGTTGACATGACTGTCAATTATTGGTGCGTTTAAACTCTTGCTTGGAAAAAGATTTTAACCTAAGTGGATATGCCTCCCATCAAAGGTAAAATGTTAGCATATCCTGAAGAAGATATAAAAAATATTCTAGAGGATGTTCGACTTGGAATGCCTGTAGCTACTGCAGCTAAAAAACATAAAGTGCCCAGAATTACTCTGCTTTACAAAGCCAAAGGAAAAAGGCCCATTGAAAGAAAAATGGGGCCAAAAACAATGCTTTCTAGACGTAATAGATTGCAGGTACAGTCGGGTTCCTCGACGATGGACACAAGTTTTGAGTTAACAAATCTCGATGAATGATACCATGATTTTTATGAAGACTCACAAAATATTAATAAAGACAAGAGAGACATCCACTATGAATAATTTTGTAATTATGAAAATTTTCACAAAAACAACTGTTCAATATTTTGTTGGTAAAACAATTAATATCATTTCGAAACTACCCACTTCTCAAACAGATAGAGGAAACGATTGTTATTTGAATATAATTTTCAGCAGTTCAAATGTTTAGGATAGTTATTTTAGTAATATGTTTATTTACTTAGTATAGTAATTTTATACCAAAGTTATTATAGGAATATGTTTAGTTCACCATTTAAATGTTCAATACTCAATAACTGTAAGAATTGTAAACTTTTAATAAGGATTTTTAATTTAAAAAATAATGGTTCTTTGATGTCAACTATACCCACAAAGGATGTCAATTACTGGTACATACCGATTTTCGCTATGTCAATTACTGGTGAATATTCCTATAAATAATATAATAATCAGTTTCAAAAATGTTATCACATTACAAAAATTTTGTGAACACAATGAAAATATTTATAAATACACTTTTATTTTCCCTAAACCCAGAGTAGTATATGTCAATTTTTCTGAGCAATATACATTTTTTAAATTGTTCATCTTGTCTAAGTGTCAATTACTCCCACATTTACATTATTTACTTTTTGTAGCTCTGTTTTTGTTTTTGTTTTTTATACACTCTTAAGTTTTCGTATTGTCTGACTAATGTAGGTGTAATATGGCACGATTTTACTTACCCAGTGTTGAAATATAAAATGTACATTGTCTACAAATAAAAAGTTCATACTGAATTATATGTAAATAATTTACCTTTACTTTTTTCCCGAAAACATACTAACATGATGGAGTATTAAACACTAATATATTTAAAAAAACTTAATTCAAATCATTATATTACTTACTTACTTACTTACTTACTTACTTACTTTTTCATACTTACTTATCCGGTCCTCTTCTACTTTTTAGTGTAGAAGGTTTGGAGTTAAGTTTTGCCTTTTCTGGCACAAGTCTTTTCACTTTTTTCTGTCCTTTGCAACCTCGATATCACTGTTCCATTCACTGTCTTTCTTTTTTAATATATTAGACACTTGATTATCCCATGTTTTTCTGGGGCGTCCTCTTCCCTTAACTTTCCATACCTTTTTTTGCCGTCCTTGTGCCCGGCATCCTCACCATGTGTTTCCATCAACTTAATTGTTTACTTTCTCTTTTCTTGTAATGACTCTACTCCAGGCATTCTCTTCTTACTTAATTCTTTATCCTTCTCAGGAATTTCATCTCACAAGCTGTCAGCATGGATTTATGTCTATCTGTTAGATTCCTAGACTCTGCTCCATATATCAAAACTGGTACAAAATCTGTTTTGTAGATTGTAATTTTTGTTGGCCCACTAACTTCCCTCTTATTTATAAAGGGCTTTAGTAATGAATAGAATACTTTGTTTGTAGTGTTTATGCGGTTGTTTATCTCCCTTTCCATGTATCCATCGTTTTCTATCATCGAATGCAGATATTTTATGTTTTCAACTTGTCTTATTGTATCGTTCTCGATTGTTATCTGAGCATCCATGCACCAATCACCATTATTTCTGTTTCGTTTGTGTTAATCTCAGGGATGGAATAACGTTTTAAATCGTTACGTTATTGTATAACGTTATTTATTATTTGTTTTCGTTACATAACGTTATAAATAACATTAAAAAAATGAATTGTTATGTTATATAACGTTACATAAATTATGATATACAGGGTGTTATAATGCGAAATGCGGGAGGTGATTCCTTATCGAAAATTAAGTGGGGTCTTTTATATAATTTTTTTTTCTTAGACGTCTCCTTTCGGAGTTACACCCCCCTGAAGGGGATCGGTAAAATTAGGTTTTTATTTTATTTCTCAAATTTAGATAAATGTAGTAAAATGATATTTGGTAGATGTTTTATACTTATTAAAAGGTTTCCCATAGTAATATTTTCAATCATCTTCCACCTTCACAGGGGGCTGAAAAGTGCAACCCCTGTTGGTTTTTTAATCAGAACTTTTTGGTGAGTTGAAATTTTGCAATTTAAATTTTTTTTTGTTAGTTTGATTTATTTAGAAACTTTTTTATTCTTTAGTTTTTCTCGTAAATCCTACAGTTATGAGTAAAAATTAGATGAGTGAATATGATGTTTATGTTTATATTGGGTAGAATTGACGGGCGTTTTACCACCAAAATGAATCGTTTTTTATTAGAATATTTGATGGTTCATGTTCATTCATATAATTTTTTACTCAAAAACTGTAGGTTTAACGAGAAAAGTTAAGGAATAAAAATAACGTCTAAATAAATCAAGTTTTCAAAAAAAAAAAAAAATTGCTAGATTTCAACCCACCAAAAAGTTCTGATAAAAACACCAACAGGGGTCGCACTTTTCAGCCCACTGTGAAGCTGGGAGATGATTGAAAATATTACTGTGGGAAATCTTTTAATAAGTATAAAACATCTACCTAATATCATTCTCCTACATTTATCCAAATTTGAGAAACAAAATAAACACCCAATTTTACCGATCCCCTTAGGGTGTCTAACTCCGAAAGAAGACCCTAAAGAAATAAAATTTATGTGAAAGACCCCTCTCAATTTTCGATAAGGAATCACCTCCCGATTTTTTACGCTTTATTTAAAAAACATGCTGTATAAAAATAATTTTTATTTGTATCTCTGAAATTATTTTTGGGATCTGTAAATGTAAATTTAGAAAATAGTACAAAATTACGTTGAGATATTTTATTTTTATTTTTATTTCTAAAATACAAACAAAATATTATATCTTCTGAAAATAAAAAGATCGCCATATAAAAATTTTATTTATAGAGAATAACGATACAAAATAACTTTTAATAAAACGTTATCTGTTATTATAACGTTATATAACGTTATCAAAATATTGTTACGTTATTGTATAAAAAATTATAGTTGAATCGTTATTATAACGTTATCGGGTATAGTTACGTTACGTTTTCCATCCCTGGTTAATCTTCATGTTGTTTTCATCCAACTCTGTTCTCCACCGTCTTATATTTCCTACTAGATTTCTCCTGGAAGCGGCGCATAGTACGAGGTCGTCCGCATACATTAATTCCCTAACTTCAACTGGTTGTAAGTTTCTGTATCCTAGGGCTACTTCTTTTGTCTTCATCCTTGGTTACCTCAGTATGTTGCCTTGCCTGACTCCCTTTTTGGTTACGATGGTTTTGTGCTGTAGTTTTGAATTCTTATCATGTTACTTGTTCTCTTGTAAATACTTTGTATGGCTTCAGTTAGATCTCTTGGTGTCCGTCTTTTTTCCCCAACACATTGCATATTTTAGATTTATTAACATTAATGATTAAAAAAACGTTTATTAAAAATACAAAATATATAATTGTTTTCATATTTAAACAGCTTCGACAAATTTGTACGCAAATAATTAATAATGTATGTTTTAATTTTGTTGGTAGAAGTAAAATTTATGCCAAAGGCATGCAATTTTGCAAACAAAATTGTTTTTTTAAAATTAAAATTAAAATAAAGTGTTTTAAAAACCTTGACTTTTATTTGTACATTTTTTTTGCGAATTGAAACATCAACTGTTAATTGTTATTTTATATAAAGAAATTTGCACAAATTTTAATTTTCCACAAGTCCTTTGATCCAGTTACATCGAGAAGAGACCTACTTTTATATTAACTTATTATGCTTGCAGTCATATTAGCATGCAAAGGAAGTAGGTACTTTACTCTTTTTAATTTTCTATTCTCTTGATGCCCATTTGAACATTTTACTAGCTAAGTTAATTATTCTATTACAGCTTTTGCTACAAATTAAGTAGGTACAGTTCCCTGAATCATCCAACTGTGCTTCAATTTCGAGACCTATTAAACAATTACTTGGTCGTAATTGTTCGAACTGCATCACTGCATATTTCCTAGAGTGGATTTAGTACCTCTTGAATAATAAACCGTAAAGCTAGGATTAAATATTTTCACTAATGTTGCAAACGATGTTAAAACTCGTATAAAGTAGTTTTAGTGTACATAAAAACTTTCCACGTTTTTAAAACTTCTCTTCGAGTTTAACAGAAATTCATGACCGAATTTTTTATACGTTCGGTTGTTAAAGGTTTTTGTTTTTATTTGTTTTGAAAGCTCGTGTCCAATTAGTAAATCGCGACGTTAATTTTTTGTTTTACAGAAGCGTAAACAAACTAGATCCTAATAATATTATTTGATTATTCAGCTGGACAAAAGGACATCCATAAAATTACAAGAGAGGAGTCAAGTAGAAAAGAAAAATCCATAATCGATCAATTATTATTAAAAACAGATCAATGCTTGTAAGCACAGACAGAAATAAGTACAGCTTGACTTTTTTTTTTAAATAACGAGCTTAAAGTGGAAGTTTTTTTTTAAAATCAGTTATTTGCTGGAAACTTTAAAACAAGCTTAATGCATTAATTAATTTTGAGAGACCGATTTTCTTATAAAGGCATCATAATTATTGTGTTGTATCATTCTTCAAAATCGCCCAGTCTTGTCGTCCTTCAAAACGAATTATGTCATTTAATTATTACAGCATGTTGTACATACAGTTCCACTGAAGCAATTTGTTCTGAATGTTTATCGTTATTAATTAATATAACGAAGGATGTAAATTCAAATGCCCCAATGATCGTTAAATTACGTCCTATATTGCCACTGAAATATCGTTTACTATGAGGTGTCGTTAAACTCCCTTATTCTCCTATTTAGATTAATGTCTGAGCAATTAATCAAGTTACCAGCTAATGTATGGAGACAATGAAGACTATTTTAAAGCCCTGTCTTACTGTATTGAATACTAAACTTGTTTGTTTTAATTAATGATTCTTAAATATTGTTTTTATAACGATTCATTCGTTGTATATGTATTGTGATTACAGCATTATTAATGTGTATAAATAATTTAAAATAAAAGCAATATTCAAGCTATGCATTTTCAATAGTTGTTCTGGCTTCCCAACTATCGTGGGAATTTTAAAATTAAATAATATTTTTAACTTAAATTTGTTTAGTCTGTTCCTTATCGATCATTTCTTAAGACATTAATTTAGCCATGGAAAGTTTACGTTATTAAATACGTCAATAATATAATCAAAAATAAAATAAGGGTGTTTATTTCGTGAGCATATGGCCTGGCGAATATTAAATGACACCGTAAATTATAGGTACTTGGACGGAAGGGATGCAAGGTCGGCTAAGGAAAGTATCGAATGACTTGATGATTAAAATATTGTATGTGAACCACAATCTCAACGAACATTCCTAAGAGAATTCCTGCTAATTTATTAAATCTTTCATTGTATGTAATTTGCATCGATTTTAATGTCAATGTTTTTGTAAAATATTAGCATAGATCTAATTTTATTATTATTTGATATAACTTGAATGCAGTTTTATATATTTTTGCGTGTACAACTTTATTTTGGTAGGGTAAAACAGGAATCAGTTTTGTTTAGATAATTTAGTTTTGGAGGGGTACAGTCAGTAACAAACGAAAACATCCTGATTGCACCCGCTCTCTGTGCACACAACTAAATAACGAATTAACAAACAACTAAACTTTGTTTTACGCCTTTTTTATTCAATACTAGGATTGTAATTAGTTCAAAGCGACTAATAGGCGTATTTTAGCTATTTTTCACCCCACACCGACAAAAACATGTATAAAAGGATGTGTTTGTCAAAAATAAAGGGTTCAACACAGAACCACGACACGATCATACACTATCCACCTGATATACAGGCCAGCTTCTGCGCAGCGAGTTTTCGCTAAATTCTGAAGCTCCTGTTATCTTGTAACCGTTTGGGTCATTGCACGTGCATTTGGGCGAGTTTTCGCTACGATAGCACACGGCTAATATTTAAAAAATATGTTGAGTAATGACACTTCGCTGTTTTGAATTGTTTGTTCAAAACCATGCACTTCTCATAACACTTGCATGATAAGATACTTGCTTGATTTTTAAGTGAGCCATTTATACATTATAAATAAGTTTAATTAAAATGCATTAATTACTTTTTAAATTAAAAATCTCTTGATGAACCTGTTTCGAGATTTTCATTGTTTCATCAGCAGCCATCTTATTTATTGGCTAACTTCCAAAGGCAAGGCGATTATTCGGGAGTACTACCCTAACTTGTTGGTCAATTTCCCACATTGAAACAAACAAAGATTTGAAAATATTGGTTTTGGCAAAGACAAAAGTGTTTTTTAAATTCGTCACTTTTGTCGTAAAATAATCAGGGAAGCCATTATTAGCAAACTTATTAATTTTGCATGGTAAAATCCTATCTATGTACGATACTTAGTCAACACTCAACACCCAACACCCTGTGTATCCTAGGGATGCATACATCTCATGTACGATCAATAAAATGGCGGTAATTTCAGGATAATAACAGTGTATAATACTAAGAGTGTTGTGTTGTTAAAACTTTAATATTTCTTATGCTTCTACGTCTCTGCTCTTAATTATACCTACATAATAATGTGCGAATATTCTACCTGTTTAACACATCTATAGTGAAAAGAGCTATTATAAACTCAACACAACAACAAAAATATAACACCCTTCACGAATCTCAAACTGTTATGTAAAAGGTTGCAAAATTATAGTCATGATCATAAAATTCCGTCAATTTAGCCTTGCTGAGTCGTTGAGTTTTGTTCCGAGGCAGATAAAACTCTTTAAATGCCTTAACCAGCTTCATGATATACTTTTCGCAGCACGGCGAAGTAAGAATACACCGTTCGCATTATCTGGAAAAAATTGAATTAAATTACATGCGAAAATCACTGTCTGATGTTATACCGTTGTGTAAGAATCAAGAGACAAGGTTAGAAATCTTCCCGCTGTTACGCACTGTGGGCGTTTTGAACGTTCCATGATTATCAGTAATGCGTTACGGATTGTTGTGTCGCATTTGTCCCATTCGCTAGCATAGCAGGCGTCCATAATTTTTGAGCTCTGGAAAGTTTATCTTATTTGTTATTCAGTAATATTTGCCGCAATAAAAATTTGAAAAAAAAGTTAATTTTATTGCTAATAATAATGTGTCACAATAAATTTTTAACGATCGACAAGGACGTTCAAAAGTATAGCATCAACAAATTTTCGTTCAGGGCTAGTGGTGCTTACGCGTCACCCTGGCAGCACCAGGTGAAAGTTTTTTATAACTTTTTTCTGGAGTGAGCACAAAATTTTATCCTTACGGAAAAAAATAGCCTAAAATTATGGCATTAGTTTTATTTCTATTGAAGAAAGTGGTGCTGCCAAATTGGTTCGGTTATGAACAAACAGACTCTACCGCGTCCTCGTCCTGTGCGGTTGGCCGCAAACATTGCAGTCGTCAGTGAGAGTATCGATGAGAATCCAGGAACATAAACACGTCGTCGTTCTCAACAATATTGAACATTAGTAGAACCAGTTTGCAACGAATTCTCACTAAAGAGCTGCACCTCCACCCTTACAAAGTTCAATTAACTCAGGAGCTCAAGCCACAAGACCATTTGCAACCACAGAACATACACAAGCGGAATGGAAATCTCCTAGTTACAAAAAAAAAGGTAGAACAAAGAAGAAAGAGTACAACGCCTTCTTACTTGGCCAGTTGTACCAAATAATTTACGAGAAGCGACTAGTATTTGCGAAGAAAAAGGTTCTGTTTCTTAAGTACAATGCACCCTGTGACAAATTTGTTATTGCGATGGCTAACATTGATCAACTGGGCTTCGAATTGCTGCCTCATGCACCCTACTCGCCAGACTTGACCCCTTCGGCTTCAGTTTGTTTCCGAACATGAAAAAGTTTCATGCTGCTGCCACAAACGTCTATTTTGAGGAGTTAAATGAAGCCCATAAGGATGGCATAAAAGCCATCGAATATCTCTTGAATAAGTTTAGTGAGCTAGACGAGATTATGCCAAAAAATTAAATTATTTTTTTTCCTTCCTAAACTGGGAAGTTTTCATTCCATCCATGTATATTCCCGTTACAACGATATATCACAAGAAAGTGTTTATTATTATAAAGTCAGATAAGAAAAAAATTGAGTAATTTTGAAGTAACAGACACAAAAATAAGAAAGCAATGGACCTTTAGTGTTTTAAGTTTATTTCGAGGCGATAAAGAAGTGGGGTGACCATTGAAAAAAAAACTGGATGAAATCCGTTTGTTTTTATGTGTCTGCAAGTAATTAAATGTTAATTCAAAATGGCAGTCCTTTATTGAGATGCTGTTATACAAATGACAATTACATTCAACGCCTTTTATAACCTGACGAGGGTTCTCCTCTTATTCGAAATTATGAAGACATTAAAAAACACAAAATGTGCTTTTGTGATACATCATTGCAGTGGAAATGTTATTAACAATTCAGATATTTATTGTAGAAGCATATTTAGAGGACTTATTAAGAATCTTATTGGTAAATCATCAATGAAATATAAATTATAAAACTGTTTTTCATTTAAAAGTTATTAAAAAAAAAAAAAACATTGGCCTGGAACATAAAAGGCATACGTTGCATAAATATATACTTTTTAAATTACCTCAATTATAATTTCGTTTCCATAGCCGCAATATAACATCAACTGTAGCATAACTGACGTAAAATATAATATGCACATAAAAAATTCAATACTGAGCGGAGAAACCTGAAAACATGACGAAAATAAGCTGGTTAAGGTGTTATTCTCAAGGACTTACGAAAATTAGATTCAGTCCCATTGCACAACTAACAAACACGTCTGTCGCGATCTGTGATAAAAATATGCTGGAGAAAATATCCTTCATATTTGTTAAGAACCTGAAAATAAATTAAATAAAAGCGGTTTTCACTGGGGAATTTATAACAACGTGGGATTTATTAACAAGTAATGCAGAATCTTGTTTACCTACCAGGGGCGAAGGTGTCATCACTCCGTGAAAATCAAGATTTGCGTAAGATGATTTTTCCTTTAATTAATTATTTATAAGGATACAAAAAGGTACAATATGACATTTAAGCGAACAAAAAACTGCGCGTTGCTAGACTTGAATTTTAAAATTTATTACTGTAAATATTTTATATTTGATCCTTCCTTTGGCACTAGCTGGTGTCGAAACGTTATTCAGAAAATTTAAAATTATAAAAGGTTACCAAAAAAAAAATGCTGCTGGGCAAAGCAGATTACCAGAACTTTCAATATTAGCTGTAATAATTAAATTAATAGACCTAAAAACCAATGAATTTTAGATGTAAAAGACACAAAAGTTAAATTTTAAACTCACTGCATTCGTTTATGTTATTATGTATCATGAGTTTTGTTACATTTTATAAAATGATGTTAAAATTATGAAACGTAGAACTAAAAAAGTGTGTAAAAAGCTATTTGTAACAGTCGTTTGCTCCAAATTATAAGTTAAATGTATTAATAATTTAATAGAAATGGGGAGCAATATTAATTTTTGCCTGTGAGCCTAAAAGTTCTAGCGACGCCTTTGTTCAAAATACAGGGTATCCTACAAAGTACCTATGCCTTCGCTTATTTTTGTTTAGGACCTAAATAAAACGTTTTTACCGATTACATTTTATTTATGTTGTGTCCCTTTATACACAGAATGTCCCAGTAAACGGCAAGAGGTAAAGAGTTTGTTAAATAGGTCAAAATGATTTATGATTTATGAACAATTGATCTACGAAAAAATCTTGAAAAAAATTAATAATATTTGCGCTATTGATAAAAAACAAAACACATAAGGTTTTTAATTTTTGCTTATTAATTACTTTTTTGAAATCACACTCTAAATGTTTTTCGACATTATTGAAGCACCTTTTTAAAAATAAAAACAAATGAAGATGGATAATTTTTTTTGAAAATTTTAAATCTACGCAAAGCAGTGCTCCGATAATGTCACAATATATTTTTAGTGATTTAAGTTAAGCAAGTTGTAAGGGAAAATTAAAAAACCTGATGTGTCTCGTTTTTTATTAATATCGCAAGTACTATTAATTTTTATAAAGGTTTTTTTCTTTCAAAGGACAGTTGCTCTTAAATAATAGATCATTTTGGCCCATTGAACCAACTCTGTATATCTTACCGTTTACCAGATCCCCGTGCTATTTACTATAACTGGGTTGGGACACCCTGTATAAGAAGGAATACATAAAAATATTTAATTTTTGCTTAAAACATTTTATTTGGTTCCTATACATACATTAGATTTATGCAAAAATTAGCGAAGGCATAGGTACCTTGTGGGACACCCTGTATATCTAAGGTTAGGCACCCACAAGTAATTACTAGCTGTGCAATAGTTTGGAAACTGCAACGTAATTTAGAAACTCTAAACCAGGAATCAGTAAAAATCAATATGAAAATAAATACAGAAAAAACCAAACCAGCAGAAAACAAAAGGCATAACATCACCTTAAATGGGCTTAGGTTGGAAGAGGTAGAAAGCTTTAAATATTTAGGAGTGCTCATAGGGAAAAATTAAGGAATAGACAAAAAAATAAGCGAAAGGAGAGGAAATGTGGGAAGAATATTTAACAGTTTAAGAACAACATTTTTGGAAATAGAGAAGTCCCAAAACGGACAAAAGTGGAAGTGGTCAAAAAGGTAGCAACTCCGGCTCTTTTATACGGAAGTGAAACATGTACACTCACAAACAAAAATGGTAGCCGAGTTAATGCAGCAGAAATGGGGTTTCTAAGAAATGTCCAAGGAAAAACAAATAAAGATTGAATCAGAAATGAAATATATGGAGAAATATAAATTAGTTGAAACAGAAATATAAGAAAGACAGCTAGGATGGTTGGGTCACATTTATAGGATAAAAGTTTAACCAGAAAAGCCTACGAAGCAGGAACACAGGGAAAAAACAAAAGAGGTAGACCGAGAAAAACCTGGCAAGACGAAGTTTACGAATAGAAACATCAAATGGAAAGACATGAAAAAGCTAGCACAAGAGAGAAAAACTTGGAAAAAAGTCAGCACAACACAACTCAACAGTCCTACACCTAACAGCAGGACTCATGACTGAATTTAAAAAGAAAATATTACATAAAAAAACAGTTTGGTTGTGGACTTGTGGGAATCATTACCATTGGTTTATATGACAAGGCGCAACCAAACTGTTGCAGAACCGATTAATTGCATGTCGGCGTCTAGCCTACGATTGGAAGCTTTTAATATAAATGTATTTTAGAAATCATTCTGGGTATTTTTTGTTAAATTTTTGGCTGTTTTACTATATTTTTAAATCTTAAATTTTACAACTTTGAGAAATGTGACTTAAAATATCAAGAAATGTCTCCGATTTACAGTTTGACTACTCTGTTTAAAATAGTTTTTTTTCCCACAAATATGTACCTACGCAGAATTTTTCGTAAGTGGCTTGAGTGTAATAATTATACAAAATCTGTTATCATCGTAGCTTCGTAGCTCACTGTAGCAGGCGTGCGCAGAGTTGACGTTACGAGTGAAAAATTGTGCACGTGCTTTACTACGCTTCCCGTGTGATTTTCAATTATAAAAGTGGTAATTTCGATTACACAGTCCATTACGGTATTGTAAATTACTCGTGTCATGTCCATGTACTGATATGAAGCTTTTCCCGATATCAAAATGTCACAAAAACGGAAGTATTTACTAAAAAACGATCAGCTAACGCTAGAGAAGTGAGTGATCCTTGTCACCTGTCAAGTATTTTGCAAACAGGCTTGTTTAATTTTGAAAGTGATCATAGTGTTTTAAACGCGTTTTTTGTATTTAAGTGAATTGTTGATGGATCGGCATGGCAATAATTGGCGTACGTCAAAAGCGGTATTGTGTAACTTTTTGTGGTGGACGTTGTTGTGGATTTTTACATAGCTGTTGCGCTGTTGGTGTTTTTTGGAGGTGGCATTTTGTCTGGCGGACTCGGACAAGGTCAAGTTGTGGTTATGAAAGCGGTAAGTTTAAAATTTTGATTGGGATTAAAATGTTTTAAATTTTGTCGTAAAATAATGTACAGGGTGGATCAAATTTGATGGGATTACATGAGTATCTCGCTTAATATTGAAGATAGAGAAACGGTTAAATTACCAAAACCAAAACCGTGCAGTTTTTTGAGACAAACTCAGTACCGTTTAAAAAATGTTCTTTCATTTCCGGTTCAGAGTTAATAGAAAACGTATTTTTTTGTCATATTTATAATGTGTCAATCTCCGTTATTGTTGTAAATATCGAAAAAATTGTGGAGATTATTTTTAGTTTTAAAAAAAATGTAAAATTCAATGATACTAAACAAAATTGTTTTCCGCTCGTAGTTAAAAAGTAATGACATAAGCTTAACTTTTTTAATTGGAAGCTATAGTTGGCTATGACCTATTTAAATTCCTTATTTTTTTCTCATTCCAAGTGTGACAAAAACACTTTTATTTCAATAACTCAAACATTGAAAATGATATAATATTTTTGAAAACGGTTCTGAGTTTGTCTTAAAAAACTGCACATTTTTGGCAAAATAACCGTTTCTCTATCTTTAATATTAAGAGAGATGTAAACCCATTGAATTTGGACCACCATTTATAGGGTTTTTGCTTCATTTATCAAAGGATTTACTGTAAACATCACAGTTTGCAAAAAATATGTTGGTCTCATAACCTAGGTAATTATTTTACCACGTAAGTCGTCAACAAAACCTGATACTGAACCGGCTTTCGCGCATATCAAAATTCTTTGTCAAAAACAACATAAAAACTCGAAATTACAGCGGCGCCAACAACTAAATTTTAGCACAAGGAATAATAATTCCCTCTTCCTAAACCTTCGTAATTTAAACGTTGCTAAAAATGGTTTCAGGTGAAGAGTTGCTTTATATTCGTTTCTATTATAAGGCTTATTTTACAGTTATTTGTATTTGTATTTATCGAATATCGATACCAAAATTATACCGACATACAGGGTGTTTCAGACCACCCGTTATAGCACTTTTATTCGAAAATGCGGAACCATCCGGTTTTCATTGCATAATTAGAAAGATATTCGATTTAAAAAAAAAACACACTTTTTACTTGAAAATTTTTTTAAATTCCAAATTTTCATCAAAAAATATTCAATAATAACGATTTTTAAAGGACTGAATGTCAAAACTTTAAGGACCTCTTGCAGACACAGCAAGCATGGTACAACATTTTTGTATTAAGATTTTCGACTTAGAATTTTACGTCACGTGTAGCGCTTTCGCCAATTTATACACACCCTGTATAAATTGTATTTAATGTGTCACCAAAATGATATTTTGTTTTAATCTTCCTAAAATAGATTTATTAGATTGTCTTCTTTATAGGTAACGATTAAATTTTTTTAAAAAGTTTTTAAGTAAAATATTTATATTAATTTATAAAGTTTGTCGGTGTGATTGCGAATGTTCTGTATATTCAAGTTCAAAAAAAGCTATAAATGCATTACCCTGTAATTTCAGAATGGAATTTAATGCAGTTTTTCAAATTGTTTCTCACAGACGAATTGAAAGCCGTGGTGACTTCATCATTGTAGGCCGATACATCGTTATCAAGTTTCCTTTTGATGTCGGTTATGTTAATTAATCTGTTTCTGAGTACTTGAAAATGGGCCGCTATCAGCCCCATCAATCCACAAGCCACTAGATCGAGGCAGTTGTTCACGGTTCCTATGACGACACAAGCAAAAACTTGCGACACATACAAGATGTAGTAAAAAACCAGCTGCGGCGTTTTTCCGAGGTCCATTACGTGCGATAATGTCAACAGTTGCGTCTTGTCTTTATTTTCCACTACTGGAAATAATGCGTACAGGATCACGGCTCCAACGACACAGCACACATAGATGTAAGCAATCCTGATTGAATTTCTGACGGACTTTTTCACGCAGGCTTCGTAGTGTTTGTCGTGGGTCTGTAAGGCAGGACCGCGTAATGTTTTTATGATCTCTGAAAGTTTCTGGTGTTTCATGTAAAACATTATTATTTTCGCAATGCCGTTTGCAGTTGTCGCCATGGCACATAAGTTTTGGCTTTCGGTTCCTATGTCTCCCCATTCTAAATACGCCTTGGACGATAGTGACACCAAAAACAGCGCATGGGCTAAAATTGTCACAAACAAACCCTTTAGGTCGTACCATTTGGGGCACTTTTCAGTGTGCCAGATACCTGTTATGGTTAAGATAGTTTTTGGTATCCTGAAGGCATCTTCTTTGTAGCTATACTAAAAATGTTTGGAAGTACATCATATTAAATGAAAGTAATTACAACGGTCTTAAGATTATACCAATTTCCTTTTAAATTGCTTACATCTTATCTGCACGAGTCTAATGCAGGGATGCACAGACCGCGGCCCTTCGTTGATTTGTTTGTGTGTGTTCATCATGTGTTCAGTGGCGTACGCAGAAAAATATTTCAGGGGGATATTGTTTTAATGTTCAAAAATAATACTGACCAATTTCAAACGGGGCATGGTAATAGTAAAATTAGAAAATGATCTAGGGCAGGGATGAGCAACCTTTTTTTATAACGGGCCAACTACAAAATTAAAATTTTTGTGCGGGCCGCATATAAGAAACGTATTAAAATATGAAGATTAGATGACAAACACAAATTATCTCTTTATTAACAAAATAAACAAAATGACAAGCCTATAAAGGGTCAAAAAGTAAAGCTTTGACAGGCCGCACAAAAAAAGTGAGCCGGGCCGCAGGTTGCTCATCCCTGATCTAGGGGGCTAGACACAAAAAGTGAGTTGTAAGAAAAAGGTCCGGGGCCCAGGGGGCGGCAGCTCCCCGGGTAGCAGCGCCATAGTATTATTTTTTAAAAATTTTTAAGGTCAAACGTACCCAAAATAGCATTTATAAGTAAAATATACAAACATATAATATATTTTATATGTAGTTTTACTTACATGTGTGTTATATGTGTGGAAATGAGTTAACCCATTTGTTCCCACAAACATTTTTTTTTTCAAATTTTTAAATAAAACATGTTTTATTATTAGAAATACCTATGTCCAAACTACAAATTATGCAAGTTTTTCAAAAATATTTTCAAAAAGAAGTGAAAAAAATGCACGTACTCATATGAGTACAACGGGAACATACCGGCGGCAAAGAAAATAAAAATTATATTATTTTTTACTAATTTATTATAATAATTTACAATCGAAAACTGGTATTCACTATGAAACTTTATGAAACATTCTCTTTCCAAACAGTGTGACATGGCGTTTGATACAAATGCACCTTGCTCGTTGATGACATATGCTACAACGCAACTGTTTATCAATTATTTTTTAGGAAAATGTCCTCCTTGATCCTGTATAATACTTTTTGGGACCGTACGTGGATGCCCGGAAAGTTGAGCTTTCTCAAAGACTCTTAAGTGATGTCTTAATACACTTCGTATGAAATTCAGTAAATCAATATTTCTACCTGCTAATTAATTTATCCTTCAGGCGTTCACTGTTGTAATATTCAGCATATGGGTCCAGAGAAACCACCACCTTTTTTTACCTTGGATGGACACTTGATAATTATTTACAGATTTGTCTAGCAAGTCTACATCCCCCATAGCTATATTATAATTGGCAAAGAGACAAGGTTGGGGCACATCAATTTTTTTCTTTTTGCTACTTAGACCAACGTTTCACTTTGGAAAGAGGATGTATACTATCATAATTTGTCATTATAGTCACAATACTATTGTCCATTGTCCTTCCACTTTACCAGAAGCAATAAATGTTCTTTGTCATATTTATATTGGAAACAACCGCGAATTTCTTTTTTCATTTGTTGCTGATCAAAAAAAGGATTTTTTTTTTGTGCGATTAACTATAAGAGTTTTCATCAAACCATGACTTGTAAACAAGTTGTCGACAAATATTATATGGTCTGGCGGTTTTATCACTACTTTTAGTAAGTCCAATACAACTTTAGATTCTAAGGGCAAATTTAGCCCTAACAACGTAATGCCCCAGTGTACTCATATGAGTACACCAGTAAATAACTATGAAAAAAAATCACACCATGTATTTTGTTTAATATTTGCATGAATAACTGTAAAACATACATACCTGAGTAACAAATTTCAGCAGAAAAATTAATTTATATTTTAAAACAAAGATAAAAATTAATAACAAAGTACACAGTGACAATAGCACAGTTGTAGAACAAAGTAAAGTGACGATTTTTCCTATGTAGAAGCAACATTTAGGTTTAAAATTTTAATCTACTATTCCCTATTCTGTGTACTTCTAAGTGGTACTAAACATTCCCACCTATATGTAACTAATGGAACTTAAAAAGAATATTTTATGAACCGTACTCAAATGAATACACTGGGAACAAATGGGTTAATATTATTTTTGTCTTTTTCAAATTTTCGGTGGGATTTATCCCCCTAATCACCCCCTTGCGTACGCCACTGCATGTGTTATTTTTATCAATCACGATTTTTTAAATAAAAAATTAAAACTATCAGGCAACTATAAAATTAAAAATTTATTTAGTTTTGATTTTTTTTTGTAGCAGATAGTTAATAAACACAATATATGAAACACACATAACTTTCATGATTTTTTTGGCGGCCCTTAATAAAACGTAGAGAAACTACGTGGCCCCTGGTCTTAACAAGTCTATACATCCATGGTCTAATGGCTATGCTATTCGGTTTTCTAGCAATTTTCTGTTGGACAATTGAACGAATTTTCAAAAACTAAGGGTAAATAATAAAAAAACATCCTAGAACTCTACAGTTCTAACAGAAATTTGTGAAATTCTGGAACACTATTAACATCTTTTAATAAGTCGCCTCCTTAATGTTCGAAACCTGTGGGCTTCTTAATCTTTTGTTAACCACGGACCCCTGTTTAAATAAATCCGGATGCTGCGAACCCCCGAGATATTTTAATTTCCTTAACCCCTAACTGAGTCTCTTTATTCATTAATTTTCGCTCATGTTAACTGACATTTTAGCTGTATTATGGGGGTTTTAAATAAAATCGTGATTGCTGTTTCAAAAATGTGTATAAAGGGGAAAATGTTTGGATATGCGCACTCTCTGATAATAATTAATTTGAAAGTAGGTCTGAAGTAAATAAATAAATTGATATTAAACATTAATTACAATATATGTATACGTAATTATCTCAAAGTGGATAAATTAATTAAAAACCGTTGCATAAATTTGAAGGCAAAATCTTCAGTTTTAATATGCTTTAGGTAGGATTTAATTCGCATATTTGAGAACCAATAAAGGGAAATCGTTTAAAATGTCAAGAGGGATAAACTTTATTTGATGTATTTAATTCCGGACGAGATTAAATTTTTGAACATTGTCACAGATACATTTTAAAATGACACCAAACATTTCTGATGGAGAAAAACAAGAATGAATAAAAAAATTGAGTAAAAAAATTATTTTTAAAGTTGGGAAGAACAGTTCAAAGTACTATGGTTAAAACTAATAAGTTTTAAAGCCATCTAAGTAGAAAAAATAAAACAAGTAGGGCCTAATAAGGATTAAAAAAAACTGCTTTAAGTATTGAGGAAAATTAAATAGAATTGGGTGTTGGATGATAATATTCGACTCAGGACATTTTTCTTAATTTACTGTCAAATTTAAGGAACAAATTTAAAATATTCGCGAGGGCGTTGAAAACTCCCGGCAATCCGCTAATCTCAAGTCTAAAGAATCGCTAAGCAGTGGCGCGCCGTTGGTATTAATCGTCGGGGAGTGAACTCATTTCTGGCGCCCTAAATCGATATTGTTAATGTCACGGATAAAAAATGTACAATTGGCAAGATTCGATAGTAGAGGGAGAGAGAAGTTAGTGTTACTCGCTTCGCAAGTGCAAGCGTATTATAAATGAACATTGACATTGTCATTTTACTGTTACGTAGTAGTAAACGTAGGTTCGGAGTTCAGAAGCCTTTTGAAATATCGGGAACTTTTCGACATAAATTTCCGCTAGATGGCGATAAGTCTGCGAATGAAATTTAGATTGACAATAAATTAATTAACACTTTTCTACATTTTTAAAATATCATACAGAAAACCCCGCTGCGTTCCTTCGGCCTCCTTTCGTTTTTGCATGAAAATATATAAAGGCACAATTTTATCTCCTTGCATGCGTCCCCTGATTGACCGCGCCCGCGTGTAAAGCAACCCTTGCATCCCACTGTCGCTAAGAATACTCAAAAATCTATAGCAAAATTTAAACAATACTTTCTTCATACTACGTATGGCGAAATTAAAAATTAGAAATTATCGCACAAATCTATGAATAAAAGTTGACAGTAAACGAAAAAAAAAAGTTTTGTTCATAAAATAAATTAACTCATGCAACTAACACTAGCATCTGTTTTAAAATCATTCGCTTAGGCCTTAGACAATTAACGCACAAAAATGAGTTCGTTAATTACAATTAATTAAAATACCATTTAAATAAAAAAGTGATATACATACGGTCATTTCAAAAGCTTTATATCCACAATTATATTAATCTGTTTTCTCTCTGTACCTTTCAGTTGTAGCAGAGTCAGGTTTAATACCAATCAATCAATTTGCTGGTGATTGTTTCCTCTAAAATTCGAAATTCCACCACCCACCTGCTATTAAATTCATAATTTTTAGGTGGTGAATGTTCGAGTCCATATAATTGGTGGATTTAATTCAATTATTAAGCAATGTTTCGTGTTATACGCAAACAGAGTCTAAAATTACATGCACGCCAATTATGAAATAGTCAAATGATGTGCTAGTAATTAATTTACGCCGAAATGGATGTTTAATATTTAAATACAGGATGTATTTATGTGGAGGAAAAACCAAATTGTTTTGTGTAATATTTTGTGTAACAAAATTATCTTATCGTCATCGTCATCTTCAGGGTTAGCCCATGGTTTGTTCCTATCACAAGTAGGGGAAGGTGGTATATACTGGGACATGGTATATAGTGGGACAACAGAGATTTTGGCCATCTGTTACCCCGTACTTGAAGTTTGTTTACATCAAAATAGCGGTTAAGCAGTCCCATTATATCCTGTCTACAGTATGTGTCGTAAACAATGTCATAGTGACTTGCACATGTGAGGCATGTTTGGTAACTGCGCATTGTTTTTTGGTGGTTATTCAGTTTATGTGCTAAAACTTTTTTATTTATTTAACAACAATTTGAAAATTTGGTGTAGGTGTACCTTACAGTATATTAAATGTATGTACAATGTTAAAACTTAAAATAATCATACATGTTTTTCATTAAATCGTTGCTTTTAAAAATTGATCACATGGTGCATTGTGGGACAATGATGATAATCAGGTAAATTTTCTGAAAAAGACTTCCAACTTTAGATTTTCTTTCTCTAAAAACAGAGATAAAGACTGTGTTGAAAAAAAAAATATTCTGTGTAGGTTAAGCGCACTACGCGCACTACGTTTGGGGGCACTGAAAAAACAAAAAAACATTTTCAATTTTAGTTTGATTTTTCAAAGTACAATGTCTAAATGCCCATGAAAAGTGAAAGGTTTTAAAATAAAAAATTAAAATTAAGCCTTTTTTTAATTACTTATGCTTTATTTCATATATATTTTTTGCTGTCCCACAATGTACCACGGGGTGGTTTATGTGGGGACAAGTGGTGTATAGTGGGACAGTCCTTCTATTTGTGTACCTTTATTTAAAAAAATATTTTTTTGTATATGCAATGATAAACTAAAGCAATATGAATATCTCATATCAATTTGAGGTATGCAAATTAAGCCGTTCAAAAGTTACGCAAAATTTAAAAAAAATGTCCCAGTATATACCATCTTGCCCTACCTAATCTAAATTCTAAAACATTTTCGGCCCGATTGTATAAAAGCTAAACCTTTCTCGTGATGTCTCAGCCAACTATGGGTTCTATTTAAAAAAAAAATACAACTTTATGTCACAACTCGAAATTCGTTTTTTTTTTAATTGTCTACACTGCATTCTTATCAAAAAAGTGCCTGTAGAACGTCAAAATTATTTTTCTTTATTTTCATAAACAAGCGAGATATAGTCATGAAACGAAAAGTCGAAAAATCGAGTTATCGGCGATCACTCGAAAACAAAAGACGATAACCAATTTTAGTTTTCACCATTAAGTTTTTCTCGAAAAAAGAGATCGAGGTCCTTTTTTTCGATACCTCTCATAGTTACCGAGATTCCCTACAAAACATCGAAATTTGCCCACCCTGTACAGCTATTTGTTATGAGTTTTCAGAGTTTGCAGTAACGAGCGAGTAATAAGCAGATAGTAATGTAGCAATGAATAGACTTGTTGATTTTAAAATACTCTTGATGTTTCTTTTGTATGGCTTTGTCAATATATGTTAAAAAGAGAAGGCGATAGTAGACATCCCTTTCGTACTCCACAACTGATAGTTTCAACCTTGGAATTTTTGCTCGGTTTGTCGTCCCGAGTATAATTTTATTTTCCACCTAGACGCTTTGTACAGTTCTAATTATGTGTTGTGGGATTCGTTTCCTTTGCGTGTTTCTGTTTATTTTGTCGAAGGCCTCTTAAAACCTATGAAGGCCCTGCAGGTAGGCAGGTCATGTCCTTTACGCTGGGTCCGGGCAGGATCCCTCTTTTGTAAAACCAAGCTTGCTGCGTTTAGTCGCTTTGTGAACATGGATGAGGATAAGTCGTAACATGTGTTATTTCCCTCGTGTTATAGTTGAGATAAATGTTATTAAAGTATTGACTATAATGTTACAAAACATTAAAATTGTAAGTACAAAGCAGATATTACCTGAAATGATATATTAAATAAATTCCAGTGAGAATTTTAAAATTGGTGTGTATTACTATCAGGGCCGGTTTTACCAGAAGGCCAGTCTAGGCGATTGCCTAGGGGCGCCAGATTTCCTTATAAAAAAGGATAAAATTCATATGATATATCATCCTGCTAAAACATATCTGTCTACTAAGCAGGGACTAAAAACGAAAAAAATTCCGTTCGTTTCTGTTCGGAACGAAAACGAAATATATCGTTTTCGTTCTTTTCGTTCTAACCGAAAAAAATCTTTTTTCGTTTTCGTGAACCGAAATAACGGTTAAAACCGGTTTTACAATATTTTTTTTGTCGTCAAAAAATCATTTTTTTTTTTAGTCACTACAACCCTCTATAAATATGATAACAATATTTGCGTCTCAACTAAAATATAAACGATGACGATGGGGTTTGATGCTCACGGAAAGCATATTTTAGACTGGCGAACCATCGTCATATTAAATTTACCAAATCGTTAAACACATTAACATTTAACCATTTTATTAAGCTTAACACCTGTAATGTGCAAAAACACAACGTGATTAGGTTAAATTAGACATACGATCTTTATCTAAAAATATGAAAATACAGCAAGTGCTGTTTTAAATTTGTTTTAGTACTAAAAATCTATGCAATTGAATTAAATAAGATCCTGCTGTAATTATTTAAAAAGACAAAAGAATGAATTCAAGTGGATAATTTACTAAATGTTATGAATAAAAAAGATATTTAAAAAAAACTTATATTAACTTGAAATATACTTTAACTTTATAGTTTGTACATACCATACAATATACATTTTTACATTCCGTTAAATCTTACTAGCAACACATCTTCCAATAAATCTTCTTTTACAGTAGTCCTTTTCGAAGTAAGAATAAATTTTACTATTATTATGTCTAAACGCAAATAAAACATACACATTGATAATATATATCCAATCCAGTGTATATTCTATATTGATAATCTAAAAAACAAATTAGAAATAGAGAATATCTGTACCGTTAATTGTGTTTCACGAAATTACAAGTATAAACAATAAAGTTGTTAATACGTATTCACGTAAATATATGGAGAAAAGTGAAGCTCACTTATTTCAAGTGAGATTTTTTACTGCCTCGTGGTGTCTCCCCAGAAGGTACCAGAAGGTAAATTCGCGTTTGTGTTTAACAAATAAAATTGAAATAGCGACAAAACCGGTTAAAACCGGTTTTGGAAAATATTTATTTCGTTTTCGTTCTTGAACGAAAAATAATAATTTCGTTTTCGGTTTCGTTTTCGTTCTTAAAAAAATTTCGGTTAATTTCGTTTAACGTTTTCGTTTTCGTTCCGTTCTCAGTCCCTGCTACTAAGTAGTGCAAAGTGGAGATTCACAGTACTGTGATTTCCATTCTATAAAATAGTGAATCGGAGTGATTATTTCTAGAAGCTATATTAAATTCAAAATGCTTGAACTATAATTGCCCGAACTTCGAATTAAACAGGCTCGCTTTAAGCTGTTGTTACATGCTAAATTTATTTGTCCTTGTAAATATTTCTTAGTACAGCGAAATAGGAGAAGGAGGTCTTTGTAATCTGCAACAAAAAAATGTGATATGTCGCGTATTATCACATAAATATTCACAGTTTATTAAAGCGTATTGTACTTACGCTCGTTAACGACATAAGCGAGAGTATAATCAGTTTGCCGGCTGTGATAAATAAGGGCCGTTTGGACCGTTCCATGACAATAAATAAGGTTTGACGTACTTTGGCACCGTAGTTGGTCCAATCAGAATCATAGCACGCTTGGCTTATTCGTGAACTCTGAAAAAATAGAGCTATACAGGATTGTGTGAAAATTGACGTTCTTAAAGTAGACACTAAATATTATACAATAAAGTGTCTTTGCATACGAATACTTGGGAAGCATAATAACAGAGGATGGGAAAATAGATGTCGAATTAACAAAGAGCAAATAAATCAACAAAAATATATTACTCATTAAACAAAACAATACTAGGACACAAAGACTTTGAAAGGTGAAAATGAAAATACAAAAACATTACCAACAATAACATATGCATCCGAAAACTGGACACTAAGTAATCCAAGAAGTAAAACCGTGCCATTTTACAATTAAATTCGCCATAAAATACGATAATCCAAGGGTTTATGAAAAACTTATAAGCCTGATGTAATTTGTAAATAATAAATACTTGTTGAAGTTAAATAATAGATTTTTTTAAATAAACAAAACCGGAATAAAACTGCGTAATTCAAGTGGAATTGAAATAAATAAAATTTCGGTTCATTTGATGAACATGAAATTTTTGCTTTCATTTAGCCTAGCATGCCGATAATTTTAATTCCAATGTTTGTTTGATTATTTCAACAGAAAATACATTTGCATGCATATTATTATTAATGTAATTGTTCCTTTTGTCGATTATTCAACCGGAAAACACAATTGTTTCCGTTGAATTGTTTCCGTTTCGATGACTATCCGCTATTACCTACGTAAATGATACCGACAAATGTTCCTGAACTGATACCACATAAAACAGGAAAAGCACACTTAAGAAAAATATCATATTCATGGGTAAAAGGTTAAATTCAAATCTAATATAAAAATTAATGTAGACATTGTGCTTTGACAAAATCGGTTCTGTTTGCAAAATACAAATAAGCCCAAAACACGTTTATTCGGTAAATATTCGTGACTGCGATAAATTGCGTTAATATTCTTGAATACAAGCGTTTAAAGGCCTCCACTCATGTCAACTTGTCAGAGCCGACCGTCGGGAACTTCGTGTTGGGTGTTGTCTACACACCTCCCGACCAGTCTAACCAACACAGCATAAACGTCATAACTTTTTTTATTATTTTGGCTCTGATGCTATTTTGTGCATAACAAATTTATAAATAGCGTTAAATTTTCGGTTTAATAGTCCTTATCTAGAGGAATGTGGTGGGGCGGTTGGCTTGTTGGATGGTCTTGCCATTCGACCGTTCCAACTTGTCCAACTGTCGGGTTGGTCGGGTGACAGACTACACATTATACAATTTATCGGAATGGTCGGTCAGTTGTACCGACAAATTGGTAGGTGAGTAGAGGCCTTAAATAGTTACCAAATGGATAAAGTATGAGTAAAAAGTCGGCCATAAAAAGCTCGCAGAAGTGTAAATAACTGAACATAAATAAAACTGCTGTATTTACTCCGCACTTTATTAATACCTGTGAAAATTCAACATGACAATATTTAATTGTCAAATCTTGGTCTAAAAGACGGTTAAGTATATGTGGAGTTTTTTAAAAAAGGTAAAATAGAGGATGAGTCTAGTAACGTTTTATTATGCTTTGAATCAATAGCCGAATCCTTTACAAAAACAAAACAATTGAAAAGAGCTTACCCAAAAACAAGGAAACACATTTATGTTTTATAGACTTTAAGAAAGCATGCGATAAAATCAAAAGAAAAGATGTATGAAAAAAAATATTTTAAAGTACTACATCGCTCAAAATTTTTAAAAACTAGTGAATGACTCGAAAACAGTTAACTGTAGGCCTATATGACCTTTCACATTTTATAAAGTACATTTGAAGTGGAATCGAAAATGTAATAATATACAGGGTGTTCTATTTAAAATAACTAGGTTGGTTGCCATAGCAAATAAACCGTAAAAAACAAAACAAAATCGAGTGCACCATGAGGCTCAGAAAAGTTTTGTACAAAAACATTTCAATGTTTCAGAAGATAAAAGTGGCATTTCATACTTTTTTATGTTGAAATTTCTCTTTTTTTTTATAAACTTTGAAGGTCTATAACTCGATAACCATCGAGTTTTGGACTATGGTTTTTTATAACATTTTTTGCTTAAATTGACTCAAGGAACATGCTCCTTAAGTTTGGCCGTTTGGTCATGCAACACCTTGTATAGAATGAAAGAAGAAAGTTTTTAACCAGAAAAGCCTATGAAGGCAAGACGAAGTGGAAAAAGAAGCAACGTATAAAAACATCAAATAGGAAGAAATAAAAAAGCTAGCACAAGACAGGAAGATGTGAAAAAAAGTCAGCATAACACTACTCAACAGCCCTACACATAATAGTAGAAGGACTCATTTAAATAATAAAAATACAAAAGTGTAAACCTAAGAACGTTCAGTGGCGGCTGGTGACAATAGAAATAGGTGGGGCCAGGGACACAAAATATGTTTTTTTAAACTAAACATAATATGTATTATATAAAAAAAAAAACAGGTTTTTGACGTATTTTTTGCTACTTTCGAATTTTCGAGATGATCGTTTAAAACACTATCTAATGTATGAAACCATATCTAAAAAACTCCTCGATTGTTCTAATCTAAGGTTTCGTCATGTTCTCTTAACGGCAGTTCATATATACCACAAAATTTTATGCAGTCTATGATCCTTGATAAAGTATGTCTATTTTTGTCAACTAATTCATTATGTTTCTTTATATTAAGACGATATCCAGTATCAATGGATGATAAGATGTTAATTTTACCGAACATTTGAAATTGCACCGCATTGTTTATATTAAAGTTTACTGTATTCGTGTTTTTGTATTTGCTCAGAAAGATGTTTCAGGTCTTTACAGCCTGTGAGTGTCCATACACTCTCTCCACCAAACAAAATACAATAAAAACAAAACAAAGATTTTTTTTTATCACACATAGTTTTTTTGCCATATTTTTGAGTAACATGCACATCCCAGGGTTGATATGCACCAAGTTTTTTGATTTCTTATTTTTCCCCTAGACTTAGTAATGAAAAACGTTTTTCTAATAAACTGTCGATTTTGTTCATGGTTAAAATTTTTATGGACGTCGTAAAAATGTAAACTTTAAAATAAATTATAATAAAGAAAACAACAAATAAACAGCAACAAAACACACCAACAATGATTAAACACACTAAAATAAAACAAACAGATCAACAACGAGGAAAAAATAATGAAACTGCCAAAGAATCGTTCGCCATGTACTTTAAAACTAGTAACGGGCCCGATCTAACTGGCCCTACTATCAACGTTGCGGCCGGTAAAGAAACACAATCGGTAGTCCCCGCGCTTCATACATATCCTGTGCTCTACTCGTACGAAATAGGGCCAGCCGACGGCTGGCCCGAAAGTGCGTTTTAAGTCGCGTTATACAATATTGCCACAAAATACATTAATTTTTTAATTTAAACAATAAGACGTGTTGGGAATAAATCAGAATAGAATGAATACAATAAAATATTGTTTAAAATTATAATTATTTTGCTAGTTTCACAAATACAGGTGGGGCCCGGCCCCTGTGGCCCCTAAAGACGAGCCGCCCCTAAGAACGTTTATACTAAATCTATATGATATTGTGTATTTGTTTATACAGGCCGATTGAATCCATGTTTCAACGTGTGAATTTTGTATGTTACAAGAGCAAAAACTTTAGATATATTCAACTGTTAAAAAAATTTAATGTTGAAAAGTTTTTACAAAATCATAAAATTTCGTAATTAAAAAATTTACAACAAATTAATTCAATTTTTCAGATTCTTAAAGTTTTTTTAAAAACAGTTTCAGATATCTGAGGATGTTTTCATATTAGTAAGAAAAACATTTGGCACTCCTGTCAAATTGAAACCTATGCTCCAATAATAAAATAAGATATCAACGTTCGAATACGGATTACAAGCAGACTGTATGCAAAATGTTCTGGATAATTTTGTGTAGCGCTAGATTCGTGTCGTACAACTTTCAGTTACAAACCTCAACAATTACTTCATTACCACACACACAATAGAAAACAATTTCTAAAGCCATTGTGATAAAGTAACAGATTAAAACGACAAATTGTGTACTGGCTGGAGGTACCTAAAATTTTGAAGACGTTAAATAAAAACGAATTATTATTTCACATACGTACAATTATAAAGTTGAATTCCAGGATACACATGATGATGATGCTTATCAAGATCTGGGCAAGCAATCCCATTGAAAACACATCTTCAATTGCATCTACAAATCTAATTTAACAGAGTTTAATTGATGTTCATATACAGGGTGTCCAGTTTAAAATGAAGTACTTACATGGGTATCTCGGAAACCGTTAGAAATACAAAATCGTTTAAATGGTGAAAAAGTTGCGCAATTACATGCGTAACAATAATCCAGTTTTACATTTTCAATAATTCATCCTGTTACGTATTACCACGACGAAAACGAAAAATGTACATTTTCTTAAAACCTCCATATTAACTTTATTTGAAAAGATTTGTGCGCCAAATTTTTAGGATCGGAGAAGTAACTAATAGGGATTTTAAAAATGACATTAAAAACATTCTAGGCCCACTAAGTTTCGCGCGGTCATACCTACCTTTTGTTTTTCTTATGGACGCCATATCGGATTTTTGCATTTTTCAAATCTCCATAACAAATGCTTTTCAACCATGTAAAGCATCCGTATGTTTAATCAGGGCAAAATATGAAAATATGAAAATTTGCAAAATTAAGGTTTCACCACAGTATAGGCCTTGGTGTCGTGATTAAACAATTGCAACGACTATTTCTAACAACTGTCGAATAATACATATTTTTCTGTAGTGTAAACAAGTTAGTGATTTCCGAGTTTTCAATGCATCGTTTTTCAAATAAACATAAATATGAAATGATGGAGAAATGATATTATGGCTGCAGAAATGTATTTCAATAAATACTCGTAGAGACGTCAGCCAGTTAGAAGCATGTTTCGGCGATAACGTGATAACTTAATAATTAATGGAAGCTTTGTGAAGTCGAAAAGAAACCGGCGCACGGATGAAAATAAAGAAAATATTGTTTTGCAAGCCGTAACTGACAATCCCCGAGATACCCATGTACTTCATTTTAAACTGGACACCCTGTATTGAGTTTTTTTCCCCTTAATTTATGGAGCATAATTTTTAATTTAAAAATCAATGTTTTTAGGAGGAGTAGGAAATATTTTTTACTTTCTCCGCGTATAAATTCACTCCCAGTTAAAGCGTTAATCGTTTAAAATTTTAATTTTTAAGTTATGTCTTTTTTTTTGTAAATTCATATCAAATTCTCGTCCCAGCGATATATTACGAGTGCGTATTTATTTATGAATGACGTCATAAATTCTAAAAAGCACAAAATATATACTGACTTCTCGGAGAAATTGCATTGCATCTAAGTAATGAACTTTCTCAAAAGGAAAATCGTTTGATATCATATGAAAACTTGATGTGTAAAGCTTTGATGGAACTAATACACTTTTTTATTTTGTATATGAAATTTCGTTTTCCCAGAATTTAATTGAAATTTAAAATTGTATATTTCTGCACAAATGTAATATTCGTTGAGTTGATCTTCTAGGAACGACAAAAATTTGTTTTGAAGACGATATTTTCCAATTTTTCTCACATATTGATTTACATTTTTGTGATAAATTTGTAATAAGAGCAAGAATAGAATCAAGAATTCCAATAAATACAATATGCACGGGGAACTGTTTGGGAATAAGAAATTGAGGCAGTGAAATTTTGCGTTTAGGATGTGCTGCTTTTTATACCCCAAACGATTTCGCGGATATTGTTAAAAGATTATAACTGTACTAATTTTGTTGCTATCAGCATGAAACACCTTATTACGACGAGCACTTTAAAAATTTTGTTATACTGGAAAACGAATAAACTTTTTGAAATTAGTTTATTCAAATTATCCTCATTAGGGTAAATTTTTTTTTCTATGACCTGTTCGTTAAATGACTATTACTTTATAACCTGCACGCATAGTAAGAGGGTCTTACGCAAAATGGACCAGGGTCCCGGGATCCCGGCAAAGAAACCCTAGTTTGAACCCAGACATAAAGCATGCTTAACAGTTAGCGATGGTTCTTAAAAGGTATTAAACAATTTGTATGAACTGTCAACCAGAACAGTTAATCGACACAATTTCCACTGTTATGCCACTAAAAATCCATATTTTTTAAGATCTGTAACACAGCATTCTGGTGTTATTTGCTGCCATTTATGTTGTGTATCTACAACTCTTAAAGAATATGGATTTTTAGTGGCATAACAGTGGAAATTGTGCCGATTAAGTGTTCTGGTTGACAGTTCATACATATTGTTTTGAATTTTCAAAGGCTACTACTACAGATATTTTAGGTAAAATACTCGCAAATAATCATAAGAAACGAAATAACTTCAAAAATATTATATTTAGATTTAGACATAAAACATGCTTAACAACTTTGAAAGATAATTAAATTTTCTACAAGAAAATGTAAAAATATATGGGGTGTTCTATTTAAAAAAGATGACTTATATTTATGCGTTTCAAGTTTAGCGAAATGGATCGAGTATAACGAACACCCTGTATATTATTTTAAAAATGTAACTAGTCAACAATGACTAAGACACTATTGTCTAATAAATTACCAGAGTAAATTGCTCTGGTGTTGTTATGTTAATAAATATAAATATTTTTATAAAGGTCTGCATCTGCATCTGTCAAAATTTTCAAAAAAACGTTAATAACTCAAAAACGGTTTATTTTAGACATAAACAACCACCAATATTTTTGAAAGAGAATTTAATTTTACATCCAAAAATTACAAAATATACATAGTGTTCCGTATAAAAAAACAATGTTTGGTATCAGAGCGCAAAAACAAAACACTGTGTATAGTTGAAAATAATTTTAGGTTACGTAGTAAATGATTACAAACAACTTTTATACTGAACTTTTTTTAATGTTATTGCTAATAACAGAGCTATCGAATAATTCGTCTTGGCTGGGACACCCTGTATATCGTCGTAGAAATAACATCTGAACGTCATTCTCTATATAGAAAATTTGTTGCGATTTACAAAATTATGAGATTTAAAGGGGTTTCCTCTTAAAACGACAAACGTATGGGGTGGCCCAGTCAAACTGGATCACCCGGTATAGAGGATTTTCTTTATTTGAAAATACTGTTTTCGTTTCGGCATTATCATGTTTTCTACTTTAACATAAACAAGTAGGTACTTAACAATTTTTTTCTGTGTTCTTTATAACAAAAGAAACAGTGTTTTTCTCATATTAAACACTTACTGTATGATAGCGACGTGATGTTCTACACATTTCTTAAGCTCTTCCTCGACTTCACGATCATATTTGCCATACACACGAAGTCTTGATATTTTCGTGCCATCAACCATGTCATCCAACTTGTGCAGGTGCGTGAGTTTTTCTCGCAACACTTTTAGCTGCGTCCGAGCAATCAGCATTAAACTAGACGGCATTAAATCGAGGCAGGCGCTGTTCCATCCCAGCATAATGACAGAAAAAGCTTCAAATATGTAGACGAAATAATACAAGAAACCCTCTTCGGAGATTTGAGTCGGCGTAGGGACAGGAAAGCGCTGAACAGGATTGGGATCTACTGCAGGAAATATTGCGAAACCCAGCACGCTTCCTGCCGAGAAGATCAGGAACATATTCGTCACCGTATTGAAATTTTTTATCAAACCTTCCAGGTATCTGTAAAGGTGTCCCGAATACGAATTTAACACGGGTGTCTGAAGGTTTTCGAGGATTTTGAAAAATTTTTGTTTTTTGTTGTGGAAATTGATGCGTTTTAAGCCAAAGGACATGAACGATAGCGTCATGCACAAGTCCTGCGATACCGTCACAATATCTCCCCAGTCTTGATATATTTTTATGAGAGTCGATGTGAGTACTATCATCTGTACGGAAAATGAGAATACAATGCCTCTTAGGATGTAAAACCAGCTTGGGTTGGACTTGGGCCATGCTCCGGTTATCGTCAGCAGTATTTTTGTAGTAAAATACACATCCTCATGGTTGTGTAAAGCCATCTGTAGCTAAAACATAGTTTGCAAGAAGTTTGTGCCTTGGAATAATAACAAAAAATATTATTTACGACTTATTTACTTCACATAATACGTATTGTGCTAAAAAAAAAGTTGGGGATGGGTGTAATTTTTATAAAATTATGACCTTATTCGGTTGGATCGTAAATTTTTAAATTTCTTACAATGTTTCATTAAATAATTTAAAAAAAACGTAAATTAGAAAGCTACAAAAAAAAACAAGAAGTGAATTTTTCGCAACTCTATAAGTGTAATGAAAACAGTTTAAAATTTGTTTAGACGTTATGTTATGACTGATTAAAAGATTTCGCAGATTAACCCTTTCACTGTCAAACCCGTAAATACGTATACGTTGTGCAATATGTTGCTATTGTCATACCAGTAGGTAAATATACGTTATTCTGTACCTCAGAATTAAAAATTCTGGTGGATGCACCGGGTTAAAAATTAAGCTAATTGTAAGGAAATTATTTATTATCTCTGTAATTAAGGGAGTTATACAAAAAAGTTTTTTTCACAAAATTTGTTGGAATTCACTAACTATAAAACCTATAATTATTTAAATGCACAGAGTATTTAGTTTCTGAGAATTAATATGCAACTTTACTATTTCAAATAGAACACCCTGTATATTTTTACGTTTTCTTGTAGATAAATGAATTGCCATTAAAAAATATAAAGCCTGTTTTTTCTTAAAGTTAATATTTCTAGAGTTATTATTCTGGTGGATGCGTTAGGTTAAAATTAAGTTATTTGCAAAACAAATTATTTGTTATCTCTGTTATTGAGGTAGTTACAAAAAAAGTTTATTTTTTTCACAAAAATTGTTGGAATTCATGAGCTACATAATCTAAATTTAATCAAATCTACCGAGTGTTTGATTTTTGAGAACTAATATGTTACTATACTATTTCATATAGAACACCCTCTAACCTGTATAGGGTAAGTCCGGGATAGATGCCCCAACGGCGAAGATGCCCCATCAAAATAATTTCGTTATTAACGGACAGGTTGCGCTGGCTTTTTAAGGGTTGGTTTGTATTGCGTATGTGATTGTGTGCAGTGCTAATTTTTTTTTTAAAAAACCTTATTCGGGCAAGTTATTAGAAAAAATTTATTTTTAGAGCTTCACAAAATTTATCACTATGGTTTTCTTGTACTTGATAAAGTAGTTTTATCATTGTTTTTGTATTGTAATACATTTAGGCATACAATAGGTTAGTGTTCGTGCCAAAGTACACATTCTGGCGCAAAATTTAAATTTGATATTTGGCTGGGGCATCTATACCGGATGATAGGGGAAGATGCCCTACATGTGTTGGGTGTGGGGAAAAGTACACAAACACAAAATGGAATCATGAGTTCGTTCAGTGCATGCACTGCAACAAATGGTCCCATGAATGCTGTTCTAAATATGAAAATCTTTGTAATTTGTATGGAAAAATACTGACATTAAAAAAGAAATAAGTACTTAATTGTTAATATGTTTACTAAACATTTAGTTTCTGTTTATTAATTTGTAATTACATAATATTTTCGTAGGGGCATCTATACCTATACTAGTGGGGCATCTTTGCCCGACAGTTTGGTGAAGATGGCAAATGCTCATATTTTAAGTTTTTAATTTTTCGAATCATATTTATAAGTTTATAACAGTGTAAATTTTCATGTTTAAATAAAATAATATACATAGAGTTGTCATACAACGTAGTTACAACCATAGTTTTCATTCCTTTGTCCAGAAAATATTAGCATCTAAAAAGGTGGGGCATCTATCCCGGACTTACCCTACCTATTTTTACGTTTTCTTGTAGATACATTATTTTCTGATAAAAAATATTTAGTATGTCCTATGTCTAAAGTTAGTATTTCTCGGGACATAATAAACAGTTCGTATATGATGTTCGTTTTGTAAATAAATACAGAGAGAATCCCGAGAGAAGGCAACATAGTGCGCGTAATTACAGAGATATGAAAATAAATTCAAAAGAATATGGTTTCTTCGAGAAACAAACCAAAAATCCTAAACAAATCAATGAAGATTAAAAACTATCCGTTTTTACACAGTTTCTATATGACAAAGAATGTAACATTTCAACATCTCAACATGTCAAATTTTTATTAGTTGCAAATGTGCCCATAACTATATGATAACAAATTTGCTACAAAACTATCGAATTACAAAACAGTACTATAAAACAGATTATAGCTCTTCTCTTAATACAGAATAATTTATCTAATTTACGCAAACCTGTATCTCTTATAATAAGCGAGATCCATACTGAAAATGTTATCTGGGACACCCTGTATATGAATTTATATCACAAATATCGTCTTAAAGTGTTGGTAACCAAAGCATGTGTTATTGACTGCCCATCAGAAGTAAATTATTAAAAAAATCACATAATTCTTAATAATTAATTACAAAACAAAATAATGTAAAATTTATACGATCAAAGACAAAACAGAAGATAATCAAAAAACAAATTGTTGTTGGGTTTTCAAAGCCACCGTGATTTGTAAAAAAGTTTTATGCAATTTATTCTATGATACTCTAAAAAATGTGTAATAACTAATAAGATTATGTAACTCATGATCTCCAACAATTTTTGTAAAACAAAACTATTTTGTAACTACCCTAATAACAGATAATAAATAAATAATTTGTCTTACAATTAAATTAGCTTAATTTTTAACCCTGCGCATCCACCAGAATATTAACCTAAGACAAAAACAGGTTTTATATTTTTTTAATAGAAATTAATTTATTTACAAGAAAAAGTTAGAATATACAGGGTGTTCTATTTGAAATAGCAAAGTTGCATAGTAATTCTCGAAAAGTAAATACTCTGTGCGTTTAAATATATTTGTTGGTTATATAGCTAATGAATTCCAACAACTTTTGTAAAAAAAACTTTGTTGTAACTTCCTTAATTACAGAGATAATAAATGATTTGTCTTACTTCATTTTTAAATTGGCGCATCCACCAGAATTTGTCTTTTAAGAACAAAAAACCCTACTTAGACGGCCTGTGCATACAAAAACTACGCGACAGTGAAAGGGTTTGACTAGTTAGATTTTTGCAGATAGCAAATGTTAAAAACAAAAATTAGATAAAGAATGTTAACTATTAGACGATCATCAAAGCCTTATTGTGGCCAAAGGGAGCCCCTTAAGTATTTTTGTTGTTGTTTTTTTTGCTATTTATTTCAAGTATAATATAATGAACAATTGTACACAGTTGTTACTTACCTTAATATTTTGATATTACCAAATTTGAACAGTTCTTTTTAAAAAACAACTTTCTTTTTACTCTTCCAAGTGCGTTTGTTGTCGCTCCAATGTCGGTATCTTCGAGATATTAAAAAACCGGATAATTAAAAGCTATAAGAAAAAGTTGATCGGTATTGTAATTAAAGAACCACAGTTAGAACCTAAGCAACATTTGTAAGTACTTTGGCGAAGAAGATTAGCTTCTCTACGAATTAAGTAGATTGCAGCTTGATATTATGTGACATTTTTCTTTTCTTTCCCACGATAAAATATTTACGTCTAAATCACATTCTAATTTAATAAAATGACTAATAATTTTTGATCAATGCAAGACTGAGATTGCTTAGGATTTTTTTCTACTCGGTAATTGGCGGTAATACTCAGTTCTGAGCTCAACTTGGGCTATTATAGAGGATTCGGAATTAAAAATGTATTGCGCTTGAGTTTCAGTAAATTTCTTACAGTCTAACATTCATCTATATAAAATTATAATAAGGTGTAATAAAACTAACAAAAATGATCGATTTGCATTTCATATTTAGGCTAAAGTTTTTCAGTGTAGTACTTTTTAATTTATTTTAAATAGTATAATCGAGAACCTATACTTTCTCATAGATCTGAAATGTTAAATAAAATTGTATCTATTAAAATCAAAAAAGAATGAAATTATGCCCTATAACAAATATTGCGTTGCTTCGTGTGAAGATTGGTACATATTTGTGTTATAAGAGCAAACATTAATTTGCATTTTGCTATGTTGTTTATTTCATTTGTACACCCAAAGGCATGCGGCTTTAGAATAATTTAACTCATTGGGGAAATTCAAAAGCAAATTTACTTGATTCATGATTACATTCTAGTATACAACAAATACCAATCCCAATTACTTACATAAATATTGTTTGTTAGTACAGAAATATCATGTTTATTTGATTGACCAAAAGGTTGGTTTGCTGTTTAGTTATTGAACTGTAAAATACTGTCAAAGCTATTTTTATCTTAATCCAAAAGATCTTATATAATCTAGTCGATAGTACAGAAAATTTTGGAAAAAAGAACGCACACTTCAGATCTCAGCGATTACTCGCAAAGAAGACCAGCCTGTCAATGAAATTTCTTGGGCTTCAGCTCCCACCGCAAAACGCCTGGAAAATCTTCAAGAAAATGACAAGTAAAATTAGTATGTGTAGGAAACCAAGTCCAGCTCCTTGCGACGGACGCAAGGAAGACTTGTAGTCCTGGTTCGGATAAAAATCGAAAAGTAAAGTCCTTTTACCTTAGCGATTTTCGGCTTTTATACACTTCTCCAAACTCCTCCCTGCATTTTAGAAAATCTGTGCATCACCCCGCATCAAATAGGGGTTTATTTTAATAATTTTTCTTTCGTATTTGTTACTAACTCAAAGCAATTATGACGTATTCAGGATGGTAGATTTACTTGTTCGTGATTCGTTATTTGCATTCCCTCTACTTAAACTTAGTTAGAATATTAGTAACCCTCTTTATCCCCACCTTAAAACAATGACAAGCAATCTATTTTCCACGCCTAAGAGTATATTTAATAGATTTAAATAGTTTAAATCTTAATTCATTGAAATTATTTTAATTTTAATTAGCTTTATTGTTCAATTTATCACGTTCGATTAAATAAATATAAAATGAACGGCAAACCCCCGAAATTATCTATAACGGGAAATATTTTACTAAAATTTGCAACTTTAACCCAGTAACCGATATACCTGCGGTCCAGATGGTTTGCAGTTCCGACCACACTTGCACTTTTGCTTATTTTACACATATTTAAGATTTCAGGAGATGCGCCTGACAAACTAGAGCTCGCCAAGCCGCCGCCTTTCCACGCAAACTGACTATAGACAAAAATTCGCCTTTGATTTAATTTACCCTTTAAATTTCATTAATAATTACTCGGTACTCCATTCATACTATTGCAAAGTGTAGAGGCCAAAACTTTCTTTTGTAATAAGCAGCCAGGATATTTTAAGAGGATTTAATAAAAATACTGACCAGCTGGGTTGAAGTAATAAAAAATAATGGTGTATAATTGTTTAATAAAGTTTCATTGTACTTATAATATAAAAATCCTGATTCAATTTAATTTAAAAGAACAACAAAAAGATGATCTTTTTGATGTTGGTATCATACAAAACCTTTACAAATATTTTAAAGAATTTTCCGTTAGCTTTTACATTAAAAAATGTATTTCAGTGTAGAATCAAAAGGAAGGAACTTGTTGATAATTAAATGTTTTCAAGTTATTATTTAATCAGCGTAAGGTTTCATCCGGCAATTCATTATGATTTTCTTTTGAGTACAAATATGTAAACCGATTTAATTAAATTAATTTTAATTGTTTTGTCTCGTAGCTGCCTTTCTTCTTCCAAGAATATATGTTGACAATCATTAATTTTTGTACAATAAGCAAAACAAGTATGTGCAAGATACTATTGTCTTACTACGTCTTCGAACAACTATTTAAGCTAGCCTAGAATTTTACATTATAAAGAATTCTAGTTGTTGATTACAGTACTTTTCCCTAGAAAATTGTTTTATTTGTCCTGATACAAATTTCGAAGGACAGCAAAATATGAGAAAGAGGTCTTCGCAATCTGCAACAATTTTAAACATAAAAAAAAATTGTTTAGTAAGGTTTGGTGAAAATTGCTCGGAAGAAAATTGCTCGAAATTAATTGCTCGAAAAATTGTTCCTCGAATGGACAGTTCCTCGAAAGTCTAGTTGCGCGAAATAATGAAAGAAGTTACTTAAAAAGAATTATTAAATTTATATAAATACAAAATAATTAAATGTACCTACTAGAAAAGTCGTTTACATGGTTTACACTTTGTTGTTTCCACTTTCAAGCAATTTTGTTTTCAAGAAGTTATTCGAGCAACTAGGCTTTCGAGGGACTGTCTATACGAGGAACAATTTTGGGAGCAATTGATTTCGAGCAATTTTCTTTCGAGAAATTGTTTTAGAGCAATTTTCCGCAACCCGATTACTAATGGTAAACGTTGGTTAATTTTAGACTTTTTCGTTTAGAGCTCGCCATCATTTGATTTTCTACCAATTAAATAATCGAAAAACTAGTCAATTTGTAATTAGAAATAATTTTTAACTCCACATTTGGAATTTAAAAAATTGTAGCTGCTAAAGTTCTTATGAAAATATTTCCAAAATAAATCAAATTTACTAAAATTGGACAACTAGAGTTCCCTGATAAAAGTTAGTGTTGTTAGTGGCGTGGTGGTTTGCCAATTTAACCGTCTATGTAACTCTGATAATAACAAAGTTACCCATACAACACATGTAGATTATTGTCACCTTGTAGAAGTAGTTATTTGAAATTAATTTCTGTAAATTTTGAGCAATGAAGGCTCTACGTGTATCACAATGATTGTTCTTTGACCTTCTCCAGTTTAAATTAACCGAACTTTACTGTGTAAAGCAGGCCTGGGGGACAAATTATACTTACGCTTGTAAATGATGCCAATGAGAGAATTAATAGTTTCCCTGCTGTTAAAATTAGAGGCCTCTTTGAACGCTCCATAATTATAAAAATTATTTTTCGAACCTGCGGTCCACAATTTGTCCATTCGGTTGAGTAACAAGCATCTCCAATTTTGGAACTCTATTTTAAGACAAATTAGAAGTTTTTTACAAAAAATTAGTATGTGCTTGTTTAGAATTACCTTGCGATAAGCAAGGTTAAAAGATTAAAAGCAACAAAACTATAGACCGTTTATCATGAGTGGTGTAAGTTCATTGCTGGAAAAATTGAAAAGACAAATAATTTACGTATAATTTAGGGTGAATTTTTTAGTTGTATACAATTTACAGTGTTTTAGAGGTTTCATCTATATTCCGTAAGTTTGTATTAGTAAGTGTTAATTAAGTTTTAAATATAATCATAATATAATGTAAGTAAACATAATTACCTCTAACATAACTTCGTTACCACAAACACAGTAAAAAGCAATTTGAAAGGTCATTGTGAAGAAATAACAAACTAATCCGTAAAATTGGGTTGTATTTCTCGGCACCTGAAAGATATCTCAAGTTAGGAGTTAATATTACTCTGTTTCTTAGAAAAATATAAACTGATCCAACAACTTTTTGCGCTTATATCGAGTGCTTCTGCAATTGAGTTATTCAACACCTTGAGACTTAAGATTGCAATCGAGTAACCTCTAGTGAGCGAAAATTCATTAAAAAAAATAAACCAATTTGTTCGAAACGCACCGAAGCCTTAAAATATTTACTTAAATGTTTTTTTTTTTGTACTTACTATAATGAAATTAAACTCTAATATACAAATTATCGTGACACTGACGAAAACTTGGGATAGAACTCCGATGGAAAATGTGTTGTGTATATCTTCAACCAACCTAAACACAGTAAAAAATATTATTATTTAAAATTATATTCTACCTATTCACGGATTTATCATGAAGTTTAAACGGTAATAGTCGTAAGTATTTGCTTTTCGTACCACATTTAAAAAAATATTCGCTACCTATCGTGTCATTAAAGTTATAAAACACAGTTATATTTATTTATATAATTTTGTGTAGATGTTTCTTAAAAGTTAACAGCAAATTTAAATATCCAACAGCCATTAGCAAATTAAGTATTTTAAACTTTTTCTTGATCTGACTCTTAACGGTGAGATTAAGAACAATATTAAGAATATAGTACATCAAATTTCAAGTGAACAAAGGAGCTTATTTTAAAATAAAAACGGTATCTAGCTTCACAAAGTTGCCGGCTAAAAAAAACTGCATAGACTTTTTATTTATTTTTAATTCCCTTCAATTTTGTATACAGAGTGTTTAAAATTCGAGTTTAAGCATGGGGATCTCGCTTGTTATAATATCTAGAGCACTGATGTCCAACCTGGGGGCTACTTTAGCTTCTTCAAAACGTTGGCGGGCTACTTAATCGCAGTCATCCCCCCTCCCCCTTCATGGCAAAAAAACAAAAACCCAAAAAGTTGGCATTTTCACCAAGAAAAATTGTAATAAATACATTTTCAATATATTCGTAATTCATGTGAAACTTGCTACTGCATATTTTCTAGTAGTGTTTTAAAATCTGGTTCGTAAGGAGATACAGGAAAAAAAAAAAGTTGATTGTCGTAAAACCAAAACGGAACGATTTAGGAAAATCTAGCACTTGCCATTTAATTCGGCTTAAAAAGTTGCTTGGGCGGTGTTTTTACACATTTAAAATATTTTTTACTACAACAGAGTTACAGACGATTTTCTCAAATCGTATTTTCCGGTTTTTCCTAATTATCTCGGATACCGTTTGAGATAATTCCAGTTTCTTTTTGGATTATTAATGAGCACCGAATTTAGCAACTTTGACAAATTTAAAGCTATACTCTAGCTATCGCGCAGTAGATGTCCAAGCCATCTTAATTGATCCGTTTTCATCTTTTTCTTAATCCCGGGTTATTTCGATGTTTTTCGCGAAAATAGGATTGGAAATAAAGATGGAGGGAAAAAAAAATAGAGGAAGACCAAGAATAAAATGGGAAAGAAGTGAGGAAGAGACTAGAAGAAAAAGGAGTGCCACAATGTGCCACAATTAGCTAACGATAGGCAGGAGGGGAGAAGCATAACACAGAAATAGAAAAACATACCTCGACACCAAAAGGTACAAGAGGTACCGATTAAGAAGAAGAAGAAGAAGAAGTTACTCTAGCTATTATAATAAGCAAGATATCTACTTATGATTAAACTCGAATTTTAAACAACCTGTATATGAAAATTTGTTAAATTTAATTGAATTTAAATCACTGGAATTCAATATTTTTTTGGGTAAAATAATCGGTTGTGTAAAACAAACTGTTTTTGGTGCCGACACGACCTATGTCATTTTTATTGCTTTTAATTTACCTTTTGATGTTTATTAAACAAGGGATTAGAGCTACGCTCGCGTAATACATTCTCATATCATGAATGTTGAGGTTTTATAATCTTGAGAGAGTAAATTGTTTGTTTCGTGTAATTTGAAACAGCTTTCGCCTGTTTGGAAGCTCAAGGCATCATGTGTATTTTACTTAAACAATTATTTATGTATAAACTCGCTTCGCGGATGAATTGCTGGTATTAAACATGTGAGCAGACTCGTTGATGTGCTGATAATTTTATAAAATTGGCTTCAGTTCTCTGCAATGCATCACACTGTTTTATTTTAGGCATTAAAGTAGAATTCCAACTTACATAGCAAAACAACAAATTTGGCTTAACGAGACACTTAATGTGGCAAAAATGGTGAAGTTTTAAAAGTTTTTACACCTTTTTTTGTTTTTGTATTCACAGCCGGTTAAAAAAAAGAAAAACTGAAAAACTTTCGTGACTTGCGTATTATTGAAAATAACTACATCAACCCTTATTACAGGGATGCGCAAAAGTATGGAAACAGGCTAGAATACTATTGCAGATATAACAATGAAATGTTGTATCTGAGCGTTATGGTATTTTTGGGATTTGCTGAAAATATTAAGGTTGCAATACGACTTCCGGTTCAACCGGAAACGGACCGAAACTTTGAAATTTTAAATAGAATACCCTGTATATTTTTACATTTTTGGATTCCTCTTAAAATTTACTTTAAAAAATGTTTAAGTAAAAGTCTGGTTTTACAGGACGAATTATTAAACCATAAGATTTATTGGTATACTGACATGTTTCGATTGGCAAAATATTTTACTGCTAACAATATAGTCCAGTTTCTTATAACATTTTGTTTTTGGGTAGTTCTTGTTTTCACGTCATACGCTTTGCATTTTTTAAATTGTGAACAACCTGTTGTAAACGTCTTTTTAAAATGTTATTTTTAAGTTTTAAAACATCAATTTCTAATTTTAATATTATGTTGTCACACTATACAGTGTGCGGTTGATTAAGTATTGCTTTTATTAATTTTTCATATCGTTAAAAAACTATATGACCACCTGTTACTATTTAAAAAAAAACAAAAAAAACATAAAAATGTTGTTGGATAACGTAAGTAAAGTACTTGTTTAATTCATATTTGTTAATTTATATTGTTATTATCAGTAGTTATTACATTTACAGTTACTCTGAAGAAGATTGTAAATTTCACATCGAAACATGTCAGTATACCTATAAATCTTATGGTTTAATAATTCGTCTTGTAAAACCAGACTTTTATTTAAATATCCTTCAATCATCATTAACAACGGACACAATTCCAATATTTAAAATGTTTAAGGTTATATGGGCCTAAATTTAACCGTTTTCGTAAAAACATTTTTATGAAAATTTTGAGCGATACAGCACTTTCAATTTTTTTTAACGTTATTTAAAAAGGCAATAGAATTTCGTTAAAAAATTAGATTGACAATAGATTATTTAACACTTTGCACTAGCTACATTTTTAAAATATTAAGATGTTGGTGGTCATTATTTACACAAATGTTAGACTGATATAGGTAAATACTTGGAGACTCTATCAACTTGTCTATCCAGAGAAAAACGTTTCCCTATTGGACGTTAGAAGAAAAATTACTTTAACGTATTTATCAAAAGGTTTAACATCTCGTGAAAGGACAGGTCCAAAAAAATCAAAAATACTAGAAGGAAGGGTCTGTGAGTGTAAGATTTGATCCTGGCAACCATCTAATAATACCTATAAAAACCCAAAGGCGATGCGCAGCGTGCAGTAGATGTTATGTAACTTGACATGACAATTCTTTTGCCCCATTTCATTCCAAATAATGTATTACTTGACTTGTTTCTGTTGTATTAAAAAAATAAAATCACACATTGCGCCCAAAACAAAACAAAAAAAATTAAGTTGAGTGTTTTTTTATCATAAATTAACCAATTTGTACAAAAAAAAAACTAAAAACGTTCTTAAAGTAGAATTGTGGTTCTTAATGGGTTAAAAATAATAATTGTAAAATATTGGAAAAACTCTTTTAAACTTACTTAATAATAGCTGAATGGTGTCTTATGCATTTATTTAAGTATACTGAAGTTTCCTTATCGTATTTTCCATATTCTTCGGGTTCGTTGAAATTTCGGCAAACGTTCATCGACTTCAGTTTGTCTTGAAGTATTTTCAATTGCGAGCATGCAATTAACATCAAACTAGACGCAATCAGATCCATGCTGCCGCTGGTAAAAGCCAGCATGAATAATGTAAACATTTCAATGGCATATAAAACGTTAAACCAAATTCTATTATCGCTTAAATCAAACGGAGTTGGTATGGGAAATCGTTGCAGAGGGTTGTTGTCTATGTAAGGGAAAATGCTGTACCCCAAAGCGCTTCCAGTGCAGAAACACAAATACATTTTCGTCACTCTCGTGAACATCGTAATCAATTTACTGACATGAACGTCCAGTTTTTCCGGGTGTGAGTTTAATATTGGGCTGCGCAAAACATCCAGTATTCGAAAAAAAGTGTCGTGCATCACGAAAAAGTTGCCTCTTTTGTATACCATGGATATTAAGGACAGCGTGACGCATAGATCTTGAGAAACTGTAACTATGTCGCCCCAATCTTTGTATATTTTTAAAAGTCCAATCCAGAGTCCGATGAACGGGAGAAAAAACGAACACCAAAATGCTTTGATCTTGTAACCCAAGCTGGGATGCTTTTTTGGCCATAGACCTATTTGCAGCATGAGCCACTTGGTTATTTTGAAAACGTCTTCGCTGTTGGAAAGCGCCATCTAGACTTAAAAAAAACAACACTTAACGACGATATTTGTGATATAAATTTATAACAGGTTGTCCCAGATAACATTTTCAGTATAGATCTCGCTTATTATAAGATGCAGGTTTGCTTAAATTAGATGAATTATTCTTTAGTATGAGAGGAGCTATATCTATTTTTTGTGCGATCGTACTAGTAACAGCTGTTTGACGGACGCGTTAGCAACCATAAAGTACTGCATTACCGGCCCTATCCTTAGCAACGGCCGTAAAAGTTACTTTTCAGGCCGTTACCCTTAGCAACGGCCGAAAAAGTAACTTTTACGGCCGTTGCTAAGGAGAGGGCCGGTAATGCAGTACATACGCCGTCATCTGTCAGTGACAGAATGTCACGTAGTTTCTAACCTATAATTTTGAAAATTACTAAAAATTTCAATTGTTTTTAATTCGATCGCACAAAAAATGTAAAATGCACCTCGGCCAAAACGTACTTTTTCGGCCTTGTCTGTTTGCTGTTGCAAACCAGACGCGGCCGAAAAAGTTACACTTTTTGGACTTGATACATAAATAATTATTATAGTACTGTTTCGTTATTCGATAGTCTTTGTAGCAAATTTGTTACCATATAGTTTTGGGCAGATTTACAACTAATGAAAATTTTGACATGTTGAGATGCTACATTTTTTGCCATAAAAACTGTGTTAAAACGAAATGTTATTATTCTTGGATTTGTTTTGGATTTTTGGTTGGTTTCTCAGCGTAACCATATTCTTTTAAATTTATTTTCATATTTCTGTAATTACTCGCACTATTTTGCTTTCTCTCGGGATATGTATTTATTTACAATACGAACATCCTATGCGAACTGTTTATTATGTCCCTAGAAATATTAACTTTAGACATAGGACATACTAATTATTTTTTATCAGCAAATAATGTATCTACAAGAAAACGTTAAAATAGGAATACAGGGTAGAGGGTATTCCATTTGATATAGTAAAGTTGCATATTGATTCTCGAAAACTAAATACTCTGTGCATTTAAAAATAATTGAAGGTTATATAGCTAATAAATTCCAACAACTTTTGTGGTAAATCCTTTTTTGTAACTATCCTAATAACAGAGGTAACAAATTAGCTTAATTTTTGACCCACGCATCCACCAGAATAATAACTTTAGAAATGTTAACTTAAGACAGAAACATGCTTAATTTTTTTAAATGCCAATTGATTTATCTACAAGAAAACGTTAAAATATACAGGGTGTTCTATTTGAAATAGTAAAGTTGCATATTGATTCTCGAAAACGATATACTATGTGCATTTAAAAATAATTGTAGGTTATATAGCTAATAAGACCAACAACTTTTGTAAAAAAAACTTTTTTGTAACTCCCCTAATAATAAAGATAATAAATAAATTGTCTTAAAATTAGCTTAATTTTTTAACCCGGCGCATCCATCAGAATTTTTAATTCTGAGGGGCAGAATAACGTATATTTACGGGTTTGACAATAGCAACATGTTATTGCACAACGTATATTTACGGGTTTGACAGTGAAAGGGTTAATACTAAAGTAGATGATACTATATAAACAAGTGCTATCGACAACAACAACTTAAAAAATGTTTATGGCAATCTGTATTAGAAAAATTACACGAACTTTTTGGCTACCTGGTATAATTATTTTTGTTAATAGTTCGTGTGAAATAAAACTCAAAAGCAAATGTAGAAAAAATTAAAAAAGTTAATTTGAAATTAACATGGCAGTTAAAAAACAATTCAAAACAAAAAGACGTAACGTCAATAAAAATTTAATTTTCGATTGATTAATATTGGAAGATATTTTTCACTTCTTAACTGTATTAGAAAATTTCCTCTTCTTTTTCGTGTTTTTCGTTGTTCAATTGTTATGACAGATATTAAAATTTATTCTGCTGCTGATGTCACTGAAATTATGTGGAAGGTTTGTTTTTATTTTTAATGGTTTAAAATCAAGAAACTTTAAAAATCGTCTCGTGCAACCTTCTTTTTGTCATTTTTCTAGTTTAAATGCAAAGATTGCAAGTTCTGTATTTGAGAACTCGTTAAGAATCTCGCACAAGCAAATATCTTTAAGAAATGTAGAGTAAATGAGCAATTCTGCCATTGTTCATTAGAGAAAATTACAATTTGTTCGGGTTTGAGCAAGTAAAATAAAATTAAAAGTTGAGTCTTTACCACAGAAACATATGTACTATGTATTAAGGGCTGTGGAAATTGTCAATAATATAAGAAAAAATGGTTGCAAATGAATAATTTTGGTGTTTTAAAATAAAATTTTTTAATTTGTAAATTGGTTTGTGGTATTTTCTCAAAATTAAAACGAAAACATTTTGAAAATTACCTCAATTACCTTCAAAATTGGCCGAAATAAGTCTGCATTTTTAGATCTTATTGGTAAGTGAAGTGAGTAACGCTCTATCAATATCAAACTATATGTACTTCAAAAATTAATTTGCATTACCTTTATCTTTATTTTTCGATCAGAATTTTCCAAATAAATATTGACGTTGACGGACTATACTAATTAATCATCTACTAATAAAGAACTTTACCGAATAAACTCTTGTTTTTCCATACCTAAAATGCTTTTAAAGTGTCACATGATTCATAATTGAAAAGGAAAATTAATTACAGGACTTCAACGAGAGCAAATAAATTCGTTAGTAATTATATATTGTTTTAGATATTTGATGTAATTTTTTCGAGTTGTTTGAAGACAATCGGATTTGTTAATTAGAGATCTAAAAAACGGACACTTTTATTACAATACTAGGAGAGTACTAATTAAAACTTTTAGTGGCTTTGTTTGAATAAAAAGGATGTTTTAATTAACTATATTATGAAATTGAAAACTTGCGTCGGTACCGTGGGTTTATTATATTATTTTTTGTTAGAGTTCTTCAGTTTTAATTTATGTTGATAATGTATTTTAATTAAATGAGCTTGTTAATTAATTTATACATGTAGATGATGTAAAGTGTCGACAGAAGGTAGTTGAAAGTTTATCTGGCATGACCATTCCATTAGCTGAATCTAAATTTAAACGAATGAACAATTAAACAGTGGGCAAATTGTTTTGTTTAAACCAAAAATTGCTTTGTTCATGTAGTTACTGTTTATTTAATTGTTTAAACTTATAGACAACATTCTTTTAAATATTCTTTGTGTTGTTTTAGCAGTTATTTTTGTTGCAAGAAAACGAAGTGAAACATTAAAAAATATTCTTTTTCACGTTTAGGAATACAGCGCCATTCAAAAAGTCTGCAACAAAAGGTTTTTTTTTTAAATCGATTTCTCAGAAAATTGTATTCATGATAAAAGTTGGTGCATGGTCTAGAACTAATATTAATATGAAAAAAGTTTAAGTCATAGAACACTAGATTTTAGCGATTTTTGAAATATTCGTAAGAGTAAAAAGTGTCCTTATTTTAAGAGATACAAAAAAATGCTGTAGGAAAAAGTGGGAAATAGTTATTTAGAATCCAAAAAGAAGATTATGTTACAATAATTTTAATTTTTATAGTTCTCTAATGTCAAACGTCAAATACATGTAATCAGGGGTTTGGAGCGGAGCGCGGAACTGGAGCGCGGAGCAGTGGAGCAATGGGAAGATCAATAATTTGTTCGTTTATTTAACTTCACTTGTTTCTTAGGGTCAAATATTGTAATTTTTGGTCCATTTCCACATATCTCATAAAATTTTAGCTTTGTTTTTAAAAACAAATTTTCAAATAAAAAACTTATTTTATTAATATTTGGAGCGCGGAGCAGAGCGGGAGCGGAGCTGGAGCAGGCATCTTGATGCCGGAGCGGAGCTGGAGCGGAGCAACTAAAAAATTGGACTGCTCCAAACCCCTGCATGTAATATGCATTAAATGTAATTTTGGCAACTAAAAGTTTATTTGAATTGAGGCAGAGTATTTCAACGAATGAATTTAATTTTGTAGGCTTTGAAATTTTTATCTAAAACTATAAATAATATTCGATAACTTAAAAAAACGTTGGAAATCGCTGGTATTTCTAAAATATTGCTAAAGTATCGTTTAGTTTTGTGTCATATTTGCGACATTCTACAAATACATAAATCTGCAATATGCACTGATCACGTATTCTGTAGCAGGTGTTATTTGTGCTGCATGGAATACCCACTTTGTAATAAATACTATGTCGTACGATTGTCAGAATTTAAACACGATGAAAAGTCATTTATCTTTCTTTTACATCTGATTTGGTTGCATGTAGCATCACAACCAACAGAATACCATACAATTTGTAACCGTTGATGCTGTAACTTTTGCCTCTTTAGATATTTGTTGTATTATATTCATTAAAATTCTATAAATGCTTGTAGAAAATTATTAATGATTACGAAATCCCTACTAACATCATTATGCTTTCGGATAAATAAAGGTAATGGTATCAATTTAAATAACACACAACATGAACAAACCCCTTTATTTGTGAAAGTGAGTACATAATGCAAGTTTTTATTTTAAAAAAAAGTGTAGAACAATAGCTTCTGCAAAAATATATAACTAAGAGGTTCGTCCTAATGTTAAGAGTCAATCGCCCATATTTTTTTAAAGTTGGGAAAAGTAGGGTTCATTGGTGTAGCCAGTGGGGGGGGGGGGGGCGGTGTATATAACCTTCCGGCGAAATTCTTTGTACTGCAAAGTACCTACCTAATTCAGTGGAAACACTTAGGGCTCTAGGGGTGCCGATGTGGATTGTTTATTATTACAGGTGTCGTTTTAATATTAACATTCAAGTTTAATAAACCTTAATAGCGCCTTGTCAGTAAAATTATAAGCAGAGAGTAAATATTTTGGTTGGTTTATTCGTTTTGATAAACTTTGCGTAAGACTGCAAAATACGAAAATGAAGATTTCATTACCTAAAAGTTAAAACGTGTTATTTTCCGGTATAAACATAAACAAAACGTACATTAGTGAACGAAGTTAGGGAAAGTATCATGAACTTCCCAGCAGTTAAATAAAGCGGACGTTTTGCTCTTTCCATTATTATAAATAAACTTTTTCGTACGCCTGGACCGCACACAGTCCAGTCTGACATGTAGCAAGCTTCAACTATACGAGCACTCTGCAAAAATGATTTGATTTTAATAGTTTTAATAAAAAAGGTTTTCCAGAGGACTACCAGGAAAACCTTTATTTTTGCTTTGCTAGCATAGGCTGGCTTAACGCATTAATAACAGATAGAAAACAATATTGACGGCGGCTTTCTCATTAAAAATTTATTATAATAAAATGTTCAATATTTTATAATTTTTATAAATGCATAAATACCAAAATTGATTGTAATGTTAAGCTAATAAAAACAGACTATTTGCTGTACAGCGTGGTCCACTTTTTAGGAGCAGTACTTTAACAGTCGATAGAAAAACTTATTTTAAAGCGAACTTCATATCAACATGGGTCCAAAAACGCTTCATTTTAAAGATACAGAGTTTTGAAATTTTCGAAAAAATAACGATAATGTTTAACCGTTTATCAAGCAGTAGATATATTTAAACCAAATCGAGTATATAGCACCACCTTACAGGTTACCACAATCGGTGAAAATTTAAAGTCCCACAAGCAACCAGTGGCGGAGCTGTGGGGGTTCAGTTTCAATAAATTTTATAAAAAACTAGTACGACCCTGTCCAAAATGAAACTCGAGCATGTTTTTGGGTAGAGCATTTTATTCTAAACAAATAGTGTCTCTTGACTTTTCTTAGTATCTGCCACCGTTTGGCGCTCAATTTGATTTATTTTACCATTTTCGTGAAAAATTTGCTCCTACGTTCGATCTAAAAATATAGCTAATATTCGTAATAAAGAAGTAATTGCCGATTTTTGCAGTTTATAATAACGGAACATACTAATAATGAGGGAAAAAAGTCTGCTTAATTAGCAATTAATGAGCATTTACTCTGCAAGTTGCAATTTTCTGCTTTTCACGATATTTTTAGATCGAACTTAGGATCAAATTTTCCTCATAATTCACCTAAATTAAGCGAACCTGTATCTCTAGTAATAAGCAAGATCCCCATCCTTTATTAATATCCTTTGTAGTCCAATTTTTTCAAACAGCATTTATATTTTTATACAGCGTTTTGATATTTTTTTAAATTGAACGTTAAAGTTATTTTCACAAAGCATTTGGATCGTATCCCAAATTAATTACCTTAAGAATAACTTCATTTCCATACGCACAGTAGATTGCAAGTTCAATTGTCATTGCCACAAAATAACATATCAACATGAAAAATTTGGAGTTGGCAGGCGGCACCTAAAATGTAATAAATATGTAAGCAATACTTTGATTTCATAGATTTATATTTAGTGTGTGGCTATAATATTTACCACAATGAGATTGAATCCGGTAATGCAAAGGATTAAACCGCTCGGTAAAATTTGGGCCAAAAAGCAGTTGGAGAAGACGTCTTCAATTTTAGCGACGTACCTGAAAAACATAAAGAAATAAGTTGAGTCTAACGAAAACTGTGTGTACAAATGAAATATATAAAGGCACATATTTATATGCTAATGTTAAGTTAATTTCCGCCCTATGTATGTATAATAGTATGATCGTTATGAGTTATGTGAAGGAAACGCTAGAAATGGAGGCGGGATGGTTGAAAGTTTCGCGGTTGGTCGTTGGCCTAAACAGTCAAAATTACTATCTTGGTTCTTTAAAAATGTAAAATAATAGATTCAGAGGCCGTAGTAACATATTTTACCGGGTCTGTTTAACCTATTTTGATCACTAGTAAGCGGCTGGTTTTAAGCAGGGACTGAGAACGGAACGAAAACGAAAACGTTAAACGAAATTAACCGAATTTTTTTTAAGAACGAAAACGAAACCGAAAACGAAATTATTATTTTTCGTTCAAGAACGAAAACGAAATAAATATTTTCCAAAACCGGTTTTGTCGCTACTTCAATTTTATTTGTTAAACACAAACGCGAATTTACCTTCTGTGCTGGGGAGACTCCAAGATGCAGTAAAAAATCTCACTTGAAATAAGTGAGCTTCACTTTTTTTCATATACATAAATGTATTAACAACTTTATTGTTTATACTTGCAATTTCGTGTAATACAATTTACGGTACAGATAGTCTCTATTTCTAATTTGTTTTTTTTAGATCTTCAATATATAGAATATACCTGTACACTTGATTGGATATATATTATCAATGTGTATGTTTTATTTGCGTTTAGACATAGTTATAGTAAAATTTATTCTTACTTCGAAAAGGACTAATGTAAAAGAAGATTTATTGGAAGATGTGTTGCTAGTAAGATTTAACGGAATGTGAAAATGTATATTGTATGGTATGTACAAACTATAAAGTTAAAGTATATTTCAAGTTATTATACGTTTTTTTAAAATATCTTTTTAATTTATAACATTTAGTAAATTATCCACTTAAATTCATTCTTTTGTCTTTTTAAATAATTGCAGCAGGATCTTATTTAATTCAAATGCATAGATTTTTAGTACTAAAACAAATTTAAAACAGCACTTGCTATATTTTCATGTTTTTAGATAAAGATCGTGTGTACAATTTTTAACCTAATCACGTTGTTTTTGCACCTTACGGGTGTTAAACTTAATAAAATGGTTAAATGTTAATGTGTTTAACGATTTGGTAAATTTAATATGACGATGGATCGCCAGTCTAAAATATGCTGTCCGTGAGCATCAAACCCCATCGTCATCGTTTATATTTTAGTTGAGACACAAATATTGTTATCGTATTTATAGAGGGTTGTGGTGACTAGAAAAAAAAATGATTTTTTGACGACAAAAAAATATTGTAAAACCGGTTTTAACCGATATTATTTCGGTTCACGAAAACGAAAAAAGATTTTTTTCGGTTAGAACGAAAAGAACGAAAACGAGGTATATTTCGTTTTCGTTCCGAACAGAAACGAACGGAATTTTTTTCGTTTTTAGTCCCTGGTTTTAATTAAGATTATTTTGATTTAATATAATACTGGGTAGGCCCAAAGATACCTCGTTTTAGTAAAAAAATTCGAATATATAGTAATGTAAAACAAAAACTTTTTAAACACTATGATGGTCGATTATTTGCTGCCAGTTTTCAAGCAATTTTATTGTTCCTTCCTCATTTTTATCATTAAAATGCTGCTCTAGGCGATTTTTGCAGGTTTCCAGACTTTTTTCTGTGTGTTGTGTTTCTAATTTTGTTCAATTTGGTTCTATTTTCTATTTTTCTCAGAAATCTCATCTCGGTTGCTTCCAAAGCCTTTTTGTGTTTTTCTATTGTCTCCGAGGCTTATGTTAGCATAGGGGTGACTACTTTTTTATGTATTTCTATTTTTACTTCTTTCGGGATTTCATTTTTCCCTAAGAATGTGTTTTTAATACTATTGAATAATCTTCTTCCTTTTATCCTTCTTTCTCTGACTTCTTCATGGATTTTCTATTTTCTGTTATCATCGATCCTAAACATTTAAATTTTTGTACTTGGTTTAGATTTTCTCCATTCAGCTCCAGATTGTGCTTTTGTGTATTTTTTTCCTATAATCATTGTTTCCCTCTTCCTTTGGTTTATTTTCGTTCAAAGTTCCTCAAGTATTGTTCCGAATATAACCAGTTTTTCTTTTAGAGTTTTTCCATTCTTCACAAATATTACCATGTCATCTGCATAGCAAACCCCTGATATATTTATTTTTTCCATGTTTCAATATCCCGCTTCGTATTTATGACTTTCTTCTTTGCTTGTTTTATACCTTCATCTAGGACTAGTGAAAATGGTAGAGGGCTTAAAATGCAGCCTTGTCTCACTCCTCTTATAGTTTCAAGTATTACGGATTCTTCATGCCTCGTTCTGGCGTAGTTTATTGTCTTTTTGTATAAGCTTTTTATTCTTTTGATCAGATTTGATCAAATTGCAAATAAAGATATCAGTTTTTTATATGTGTGTTCAAAGCTAAAACTAAACGTACCACATAACGCGACACCGTTCATGTATTTAAAAAAGAAACGGTAATATTAATAAGCCAATCCTACTAAAAAAGAAACAATATAATTGGAACATAACAATAAAAATATTAATCGTTCAATCTTTCATTAGCCTAAACTAAAATTACCTGTTTTACAAGTTCATGTTATTTCTCTAACATGTATTAATGATTTGTTATGTCGACATGAACATCTGTTTCGTTGTATGTACTCGCTTTGATGGAGTGATACAACTAGGAAATTTATGATATGAGAAATACGAAACGGAGACAAACGATAATTATGTTTGAAGGACGCAACCGATTTTAAATTTAAGCGACATACTTAAGATTCCCTTTTATGACAACCTCTATAAAATGAACGCCCTCTTAAGTGTTTAGTTAATAAATGGTAAAGGATTAAATTTTGGAGATTATAATGATTGAGGTTATATTCAGTAATTAATTGATTGGTAGTAGTTGTTGTTTATTTGATAAGTGTCGCAGTGAAGTGGCAAAATTCGTTGGTTTATAAAGTGCTTGGTCATTTGACTAAATGCAATTGTGTTTTCAAATTTATTTCCAAAATAATTAAAACAGTATCACCAAGTTTACTGGAGTCACTCATCAATGACTTGCCAAAGCGAATTGAAGAAATCATAGCTGTAAATGGTGCCAAAATTCAAAATACATCGTTAAATTTAATAGCAATTAATTTTCTACATATACAGGGTGTTTCTTAAATATTGCGAAAAAAAAATCGGGAGGTGATTTCCTAATCGAAAATTAAGGGTAGTTTTTTGTATAAGATTTTTCCCTTACACGTCTCCTTTCGGAGTTATACACCCCCCTAAAGAGGAGCGGTAAAATTAGGTAAAACATCTACCCAATATCATTCTCCCACATTTATCCAAATTTTAGAAATAAAATAAAAACCGAATTTTACCTCTCTCCTTTAGGGGGGTGTCACTCCGAAAAGAGACGTGTAAGGGAAACATTTTATACAAAAGACCCCTCTTAATTTTCGATTGGGAATCACTCACCCTGTATAAAACTTGTAATTTTAAGTTTCTTCGTAAATAAATCTTCACGTACAGTTCAGAAACTTGGACACTAACACAAAAGCAAAAACAAAGAATCAGGAACAGAAAACCGGATTTCTGAGAAGAATAGGGGAATGTAGTAGACTAATCGATAAAATCAGTAACGAAAAAATACGAAATAACCTAGGAGGGACATCTACTACGCATGTCAGAAAGTAGATACGCGAAAATAGGATGGAAAATGAAGATGGAAGGAAAAAGAAATAGAGGAAGACCAAGAATAAAATAAGAAAAATCACCAGGGCAGAGACTAGAAGAAAGATGAGTCAGCCGGAGAGATGTGCCACAATTTAGCTAACGATAGGCAGGACGAGGAGGATACAGAAATAGAAAAACATACCGAAAGCATACACCGAAAAGTACTAGAGGAACCGATTAAGAGGAAGGAGAATAAATCTTTTTAAATTTAATTATTTAATATCATTTAACCGCCAAGACTTTTGCAGCGTACTTAAATTATTTTACTATTCTTTTATTTATTATGTCTTTTACTGGCATTTTTACGACTTTAGTGAACCGTTAAGGGAAGTGTATAAATAGTTTTTATTGGCGTTGACATATTAAGCGTTTACTTAAATCTGCGCTCATCTAGGGAATTTTTATTTTAGTAGACTAAATAAAGGCTACGAATTATATTACGAGTAGAAAAACGTTTAATTTTCGACCTAATTCATAGAAGGCAGGTCAACGATAAGTTTATTATCTCTGTTTTACTTAATTTTATTATTGTTGCACATTTTAAAACAATTATGGGCACTGTGAGTACGGTTGCTCTCTGTATTCTGTTTATAAATGAATGTAACAATCTATAGTAGTGGGTAAAAAGAATCAATTAAAATATGAGCTTTTGAAAAACTGGGTGACCTAAATAAAAAGGTTTAATAGATAATTTGAAACGATTTTCCTATTTGTTTAGTAATTTTACTTTTGATTTTTTTAAGTGACTAAAGTTGGGAGCAATTTATTATGAAAGTGGTGTAAGTCCGTTGTGTTTTGTTTCGAGATATTTAAGGTTTGCATTTCATTCGATTTCAAAATACTGATAAGGCATACCATGGGCGTCCGCAGAAAATTATCGAGGGGGGCAAAGCTTGCAGACGAAATTGCGCACCACTGATCCTATCAGGAATGCATTAAAATATTTAACGAACTTCTAACTTGACCCTCTTTCATTTGGTCATTAGTGGAATACTCGATTCCATGGAGGGGCAAGTGCCTTGTTTGCTCTCCCTTCTGGACGCCCATGAGGCCTACTAAGTTTTTAGGCAGATAATTTTTAAAAAAATCACTTAACCAATGTATTCGCCAAAATTATTTAAAAAATTCGTTGGGTTTGTTTTTAGCAAGGCTATGTACGATTCAGAGGGCTAGTAGGATTATGTGCAGAATCATTATCGCGTTCCAACTCAGTCTCTGATCGTTCATCGGACATTTAATCGACTGTTCCAGCAGTTATCGAATCAATTCATGAATTAATTAGTGAACGGTAAAAGCAGTACATGAACAGAGGCAAGAACTAGCGCTGGGATTTTTATACGCACGCGCTGTTTACTACTGACGTGGCCTCAGGTAGCTATGCTTCATCCTCCCAGTCTCATGTACTGGGTTACACTTGCGATGCGTAAATTTCTATGAACCCAATAGACATAAAGGTCATTTACAGTTCGGCATGTCGTTAAAACGTTCCGGTAGCGACGAATACATTTATTAGTTTATAGTTGACGCATAAATCGTTCATGTATTAATTCATGAATTGGTACAAGATCGTCTGCTGGAACAAAACTTTTAGCAACTTCTGTGAGGTTGGAAAACAACTGCTTGATACGTTGTTTGTGGCACGCCCTGTTATTTATAAACATATAAAGTATTTACTTACTTAATTATTGCATTGTGATACTCTGCGCACATGTGCAGTTTTGTGGCAATATCTTTGTCGTGGTTTCCATAATGCTCAGACGTTTCGCCCTGCGAATTGTCAACATCAGTAACACGCATCAGTAATCTTCTTAAGATGTCCAAGTGACCCGATGCGATACTCATCAAGTTACACGGTAGCAAATCTAAACAAGAACTATTAAAAGCGACAGTTGCTAGTATCATTACTTGTATCGCATAAATGAGGTAAAACGCGAAATTCGGCAGATTTTTTACGTCGAAAGGATACGGCATGGGAAAAGGTTGCTCGGGATTTTTCTCGAAAATCGGAAATAAGAAAAAGCTTGTGACGGTTATGAAACTCGTGTACTCGTAAACCTTGCAGATCCTGTTGGCGTCTTTGACAGCTCTTTGCATGTGATGGTCAAGATAATCTGGGTAGCAGTTGAACACGGCGGCTCGTAAACTGTCGATGAGATCTAAGAATGTATCCCTTTTGAAATAAAAGATTATAACTTTGATGATGTAAGAAATGTAAGAGAAGGCGACGAACAGGGTGTCGAGAACTTTGGCCAAATTTTCTATGTCAAAATAGACTTTGAGGAGAAACAAGAGAAACATAATTACTGGGTTTAATAAAGCCAGTTGGATAGCCCTTATTTTGTAGAATATATTCGGGTTGCGTTTTGGCCATGCTGCGGTTATCTTGAGCACAAACTTTGGTATTTTGAAAGCTTCTTCGCTATTTGATAACACCATCTGGAAAAAAAATTATGGAAAGTTACTTATTAAAATAATTGCAAAGAGAGAAATTCGTAGATAAATGGATCAATTACGGTTTGTTTTTCAAGTGAATTTGTCAATTCCTAACTCTCGGTTTCCTAATGATCCTGTCAACAATTTCTTATTATCTTTTTTCTGTGGTCAAAATTAATAGTTTTAATTTTTGCTTTATCTTCTCTTCCATCTTTCAGTCTTTATTCTTGTATATAATTTTGTAGGTGTTTTAGAACTATATTGTTATGTGATGCTATTATTCTGTTCCAAAAAATTATATTTTGGGATTTTTTTTTTCATAAATGATTGTTAATATAATTCTATGGGATATATTAAAAATGCAATTTCGCTAATTGTTTGTCTGTTACTCGCACATTTCTGGACCAGCCTCCTCCAAAAATATTTATTGTCGAAGAGTGCTGCAGATTTTAAACAACAATATACAGGGTTGCGCAAAAGTATGGAAACAGACAAAATATTTAGAATACTTTTGCAGATATTATAATGACATTTTATATCTGAGCGTTATGATATTTTTCGGATTCGATGAAAATATCAAGTTTGCAATACGATTTCCAGTTTAACCGGAAACGGACTCAAACTTTGAAATTTTAAACAGAACGCCCTGTATATTTTTACATTTTTGGATTCCTCCTAAGATTTACTTTAAAAAACGTATGAGGTTATATGGGCCTAAAGTCAAGCATTTTCGTAAAATTTATATTTTTATGAAAATGTTGAGCAATACAGCACTTTCAATTATTTTTTTTTCATTTAAGTTATTTAAAAAAGCAGTAGAATTTCGTTTAAAAATTAGATTGACAATAGATTATTTAACACTTTGCGCTAGCTACATTTTAAAAATATTATACAGGGTGTTTTTTACGTTTGGACAAACTCGTGAAACTTTAAACATCGATAACTCGTTTTTCTTAAATACAACACCCTACATGTTTTTATATAGTCTTGTAGAAAATTTAATTGTCTTTCAAAAAATATTGACCATGTTTCATACCTAAAACCTAAAACTGATGTTTTTCGAGTTATTGCGATTTTTTTGTAAATTATTCGGGCAACGTAAAATATTTTCGAGTAGGCTATGAAGGTAGACAGCGGTAATTTTGAAACAATTGAAAGATAAAAAAAAGAAAGTTATAAAACATGGTTAATGTTTTTGAAAGACTATCAAATGTTCTACAAGACTATGTAAAAACATATGTATTTAAGAAAAATGAGTTATCGCTGTTTTAAGTTTCACGAGTTTGTCCAAGCGTAAAAAACACCCTGTATAATATTTTTAAAAAGTAGCTAGCGCAAAGTGTTAGGTAATCTATTGTTAATCTAATTTTTACACGAAATTCTACTGCCTTTTTAAATAACTTAAACATTAAAAAAAAATGAGAGGGCTGTATCGCTCAAAATTTTCATGAAAATGTAAATTTGTTTCCATACTTTTGCGCATCCCTGTATAACGCTATGGATCAGAGCTTTCAGAGGTGCAGTCCTTTGCCTCGAAGTTGGATCCGTTTGTTTAATTAAAGCATGCGCTGATGTTTTGGCTTTGTGTGTTGGAACATAACTTTGTTGAAAAGTTTGAAGGTTTTTGTGTTATTGTTCGGTAACTTTACAACTTGTTCCAATACATCACTTTGGTACATCCTCTTTTTCGCAAAAATAAAGCTGTGTAACTCTATTGTATCACTCCTCACATGCTGAACGATTTTGGACCTATTTTGGAGCCTAAATATTTTTTGGAATGTTTCTCCTGACCTGTGTTAGTACACTCCATTATTTTCTTTAATAAAATTTTCATTGATTGTGACATTGTTCTTATTTGTTGCAATTATCTTTGTTCGTGTGCCTCTGAAACAGACTTTTGACTCTGACGCTTTAGATTTTTTTGGAGGACAGCTCTAAAATGTTTTCTAGTTATTCGGTGGAACACCTAATTTAATACTCAAAACATGCTGTCACCGCAATACGACTCTTTTTCTCATCTCACCTCATGGTAACAGTTTCTTAACAAACTGTTATATATTAGTCTTTAGGACCTGTTGATTACCGATCCTTATCAATCGCGTATTGAGAAGATAAATACATTTTCATTTGACATGACAAATTACATAACTTTTAAATTTTGTGAGGAAAATTCTGATGCAGGTTTTTCGTGTACACGTTATTCGTCTTATTCACTTAATTAATTTTGACTGTCCCGAAACATCCTGTGCACAACTTTTCCATTGTTCGTCGCAAATCCGCGAATGTGATACAGCTTTCGGTGGTCGTAGTAACTTTATTATCCATCATGTTGTTTTATTATCTCATTTAAGAAGACGGTTGATATTTTATACAATATAGGTTACGTTTGAATCACGATATTTTGTTATGTCGCTTTGCGAAATATATAGATAGCTGCGACTTTTATTATGTTGTTTATTTTTTACTTATTTTATTGATAATAGCCTGAGAGAAAATATCATTCTTGGTATCTGTTGATTACATTGCTAAAGAAATTCACTTCGGGCTATTCTGTTTATACGGCACAATATCTTTGCAAAATTGTCGTTATTTTGATGTTTCCAAGTACACAAAATGTTGGATAATGTAGTAACGTATGTGCATGGGTGTGTCAAATTTGTTGGTTGATATTTGTTGATTACATTGCTAAAGAAATTCACTTGGGGCTATTCTTTTTATACAGCACAATATCTTTGCAAAATTGTCGTTATTTTGATCTTTACAAGTACACAAAATGTTGGATAATGTAGTAACGTATTTGCATGAGTGTGTCAAATTTGTTGGTTGATATTTTTTGATTACATTGCTAAAGAAATTCACTTGGGGCTATTCTTTTTATACAGCACAATATCTTTGCAAAATTGTCGTTTTGTTGATCTAGCCAAGTACACAAAATGTTGTACAGGGTGTCCCCATTATACACGGCAAAAAAGTAGGTGCATATTCCTGAGTGAAAATGATGACCATTTGTCAAATATTTTGTTATCCGAAAATGCTTCCTTTCAAAGTTAGAGACCTCCAAAGTTGCAAGAAAAAAAAATCAAAAAATCGATTACGTCCTAGCCGTTTAAGCTAGAGCTATCAAACTTGGCCGAAATGTTTGGGTGTTTCCCATTGACTTTGTGGGATAATTAGAAAGAAAACACATAATTGGAAGTATGATTTATAGTCAGGTCATCCGCTTACCATCTTCAGAATTTTTTTCTCTGGAATAAAATTGAAAATGTCATTCGTCCATAAGAAAGTACGACTTAAGAGGAAAAAATTCGTCCCTCTTTGTTTTTTGCTGTAAACGTAGCCGTTTTCGAGAAAATTAGCGCTAAAGATGCATCGACAAACTCTGTTTATACAGCTCAAATATTTTTTTTACTAAATTTAGTTGGCTAATGTCATGCTTGACTTAAGGCTTAAGGATTTTTTGAATTTTTTTTCTTGCAACTTTGGAGGTCTCTAACTTTGAAAGGAAGCATTTTCGGATAACAAAATATTTGACAAATGGTCATCATTTTCACTCAGGAATATGCACATACTTTTTTGCCGTGTATAATGGGGACACCCTGTATAATGTAGTAATGTATGTGTATGAGTGTGTCAAATTTGTTGTACTAAGTTTACCTACCATTAGAATTTAATACAGATAGATTTAATTAATATTTAATAGTATACTATTTTATTGTTATATGGTGGCCATACCCCCAGTGAAGCTAAGCCGCTTTTAAGCTTTCTAGATCCTTTATTTTGGGAGGATCAGTCCCAGTCTATTAGCATATGCTAACAACAACTTTTCTCCATCCTGTCCTATCTTTTGCTTTTTTTTTCCAATTTCTAACTCCTGCATCCATTTTGACCTAGGTGTGCCACGTCTCCTCTTTTTTCCAGGATCCCATTTTAACACTGAATTGATTTGGGTGCCCTCATCTGCTCTAAAGACATGTCCCAACCATCTCGCCCTGTGCTGTCTAATTTTTGTTATTGTCTTCGTCCTTCAGTTCTTGCTTAATTTCTACATTTGTTCTAACTCTGCATTCCGTATCCGTTGTTCTAACTGGTCCAAGTATTGCCCTCATGATTTTCCTTTCGAATATCCTCAAATTTTTCTCTTCCTATTTTGTCATGGTCATTAATTCAGCGGCGTATAGTAATATAGGTCGAATTATTGTATTGTAGATGTTTATTTTAGCTCCCTTTGTGAGCATTTTACTTTTCAGTAATTTTTATTGGCGTAAAAGGCTTTATTGGCGTTTTAATTTTTTTTTCTAGTTCATGTTTCCTTTCTCCCATTCTGGTTATCATAACTTCCAAATATTTTAAATGTTTCCACTTCCTCGAATTCTAGATTTCCGATTCTGCCTCTTCCTATTGCTTGTTTACTTCCAAATTCCATAAATTTTGTTTTTGCCTGAGTTAGTTTCAATCCCATTTTTTCTCCTTTATCCTATCATTTCTTTCGTCATGCTTTCCATTGTTTTACTTATAATCAGTATGTCATCCGCATATGCAATGATTTGTCCACCACCTGTTCAAAGGTTACCTTTATTCACTCCAGTGCCAGGTTATATAGAGTGGTTGATAGGGAGACTCCTTGTTTTAGTCCTTTGTTAATTACCATCTCTTCTGTAGCTCCTTTTTGAGTTCTGATACTAATGGCAGTCCTTTTCATTATTATTACAATTATTTTTCTCTGATAAACCTAATTCTTTCAGTGCCGACATGAATTGTCAAATGCCTGTTCAAGGTTTATGAAGAGCATTTTTAGATCTATTTTATGCTCACATGTTTTTTTCCATTATTTGCTTTATAGTATGAGCTGTTTCAACGGTCGATTTTCCTTGCGTAAATCCTTATTGGCATTGTCCAATTATATTTCTTGTTTTCTTGTCTAACCCCCTTTGTGTTATTGACGATAAGATTTTATAGGCTACATTAATTAAGTAAGGTTATTTCTCGGTAATTTTAACATACTTGTTGGTCATCTTTTTTATGTAATGTTACTATTTGTCCACTCTCCCATTCCTTTAGCACTTCTTCTGTCCATATTTTTCTAATTAGTAGATATATTGTTTCTTTCAGTTCGGTACCTCCATATTTATTAGTTCTACATTAATGCTCCTTTCTGGGTTCTTTGCCGTTCTTACTTTTATTTATAACTTCATTTACCTCTTCTCTTGTTTCATCTGTTGTATCCCTTTCTTGTTCACCTTTCTCTTCCATTAATTATAGTTGACTATAGGCAAACTTATAAAAGTCATTATGACTGTTAACTGATTGGTCTTGGACAGGATGTCAGTTCGATTTAAGTTTACAAATCACAATTTGAATTATTTAATTGGACCAATATGGGCAAAACAAGTGATATATTAGCAGAAATATTTACACATTTTCGTTGGAGATTTGTAAGTGAGTTATCATTGTAATTAAACAGTTATGATAATTAATTCTTAAAACGTGTTGTTTGGTACCTGTTTGATAATATAGTAATTTTGTTTACTTACCTTTTGAGCCGCAACACTCAAATAGAATAGTTAAGAAAATCTCTTGAAACTCTCAGTTATATATAAAGAGCTCTCAGACATGTAATTGTAGGGTAGGAATTATTTGTTGAAACAATTAACTCTAATAATACAGCTAGCATTTAATAATTATGTAAGCACCAGGGAGAATTTATAATTATCTTATTGTAGTTAGGAACCAATAATTACTAAGGTAAAATCAAAATTAATTATATTTTTTTTATACACCTTAACTTAAATGTCTGGCAAATATCATCGATATTATTTTCCATTTTAATTGGTTTTATTTTTGAATCAGATGGAAATGTTAACTGACGTGGAAAAAACAAGCTAACAAATTGTAATTGAATTTCACCTATTTGTTCTTCGTTAAATTGGTCTGCAGATGTCAAAAATATATTTTTGTATTAATTTAGTTATTCATTCACTCGGACAAGACTAAATATTAAACCTACCTTATTTGGAGCTGTCGAATTAATATCAACTTCAAGCAAATTTACAGTGAAGCTATTGAAACGAAATTAATTTCTGTAGTTGAATTAAATTGTAAATTGTTAAATACGATTTCGTACCTGATTTCAATAAATCTGTCGGGCAAATTAATAAGCAGAGCTTTGCTGTTAATATCAGGAATTGTGAAATAATAATGAGCATTTTGCAGAACTGAAACTGGAATTTAATTATTAGCAAAAACGTCTGTAAGGATAAAGAGAGTTCATAGAATCAATTATGTTTCTTGCAATCAGGGTTGAACAGATTTAAATCAATTGATTTAAATCATGATTTAAATCAAGTGATTTTTTTAAAAAAATCATTGATTTAAATCACGATTTAAATCAAGTGAAAAAAAAACATCAATTTAAATCACTTATTATATGAGTAGGTAATAAAACATTTATAACAAAACAAAATTTTATTTTCTCAAATAAAAAAAACATTAGGTTTATGGTATTTATGTATATAAGTATTTAAAAAAAAAACAACAGTTCTTAAATGTATATACGTATTAAATACATACTTATACGTAACGTAACGAAACGTAATTCATTTAAAATAATATATAATAATATACATTTATAAATTTTTGGTATTGTAATGTTGGAATAAAAATACCAGTTTTGCAGCCTTTTCAGTTCCCAGTTTATTTCTTATTGTCGAATGGACCAATCCAAATGTTGAAAAAATTCTTTCAACTGAGGCCGAAGAAGTTACACAGCACATTAGTTGTGTTAATATTGGCAACACTTTATTAATATCGGAAACATCTTTTTGTGATTTCCACCACTGTATTGGAGTAACATTATTAATAATTTCCTCACTAAACATAACAGATTTAAATGGATCAGATTTAGCTTCAAATTTTATTATTATGGGTAATAAACCACTGTGTGGGTAACTTTCTGCTGCTACTTTTAAAGCTGCGTCTTTTTCATTATATTTTAAAGGAAATTTTGTTTTTCTAGGGTCTAATAAATAAGCCAAAAAATGGTACGGTGTCAAAGCTTGAGCATATCGTTTTTGAAATGCAGCCATTTGTTTAATATTTAATGTAATAGTATCATCAAAAACAGCCTCAAGTTCTTTCCATGCTTCTACAGCATCAGCTAAAAATGCATCTGTTCTTTGTAATTTGTCTAAAGTTACGGAAATTGGTTTTATTATTTTTAAAAAATCTGCTGCCGATCGTTTCAGTTTAATGTTAGACACCTTTTGGAATATTAAAGAATCAATTTGGTCTTTGTTCTCTTCACAAATTTGTAACAATTTCTGCCATTCTTGTGTAAATATTTCCAAGCAATCTGCAAGAGTATTGCATCTTACGTCTTGAGGCAATATTAACGCCTTACCTCCGGCAGCTTTATATTTAGCACTTGCCAAATGATTATTACGGAAATACTTAACAACATGCACAACATTTTCTTTAATATCGCGTATCTGCAAGTCCTTGGAAAGTAAATTTAGAATGTGTGCTGAACATCCATAGGTTATCACATTTACATCGGTTACTTCATTTTTAATGTTTTCTCTCATTTTGCTCATATTAGCTGCATTATCTGTAACGAAACTTGAAACTGCACAATTATATTGAGTTTTGCACTTATTCATTAAACTGATTGCTATACTTGTTAAATAATCGGCTGTATGTGCATGTCCTGATGTATCTATACTTTCAAGGAGGAAGGTTGATCCATAATCTGTTGTTACAGTAGCGCAAATTATCGGTTCGTTATGTACATTTGACCAACCATCTAAGGAAAGGCAAACCGAACTATTTGTTAATTTTGCAAGACATTTTTCTTTTTCTTCCATGTACACTTCATTTAATAATGTTGAAGATACAGCGAACCTAGAAGGTGGTGAATAACCTGGCCGTAACATTTCGATTGCTTTTATCACTTCTGGTTGTTCGATACATCTGAAACTACTATTTGTCGCATAAATAGCTTTTGCGATTTGTCTATCAAGATTTTTATTTAACTCGTTAGAAGTACGCACTACAAATGATTTCATTAATAAATTTTCAGTCATTTCTTTTTTTTTTTTAGCAGGTGGTGAGCTTATATTTGTATTTGTATCCATTCTAGACGTACTAGGTTGTGGATCAAAAAACTCTTTCGGTTGACTTGTTTCTATGGTGGTAGGATTAGAATCTGTGTCAGTATCTTCTGTATTACATTCAGTAACTTCATTCATATGCATTTGTTTCTTCTGACATTTTTCACGGTGTGCTTTTAATCTTTGTACCAGACCTTGTATTTCTTCTTTGCAATATTTACAAACTGCTCTGCTCCCAGCTTTCCCTTTCAATTTGTTTGATTTTTCTATAAAATGTTGCCAAACACTATCCCTTTTCCTTCCTGACATTATGTTGCGTTTATTTATGTGATGTGTACACGTTTGCTAACTAAAATGAACTGAATAACAGAATCTGGGATACCCTTACATACAAAACTGCATTTGCATGTTTAGACAAGTATTTTCAGGCATAGAATTCGATCACAGGTCACATATAGTTGATGATGAATAGCAAGCATGGTTTTGTAGATCATATACTACACTTTGAAATATAAATATAATCATACTGTTTATTGCTTGTTAAGACAAAGACTTAATTATATATAACATCACTATTTAGCACTGATTTTTTTCGAAATTTTTATTCATTATATTTAATTTTTTATTTTAACAAAAATTCTCCAATGAATTAAATATATTGGTTATTAAATATATTAGCACAAAACAGAAATAGCATGCAAATATGAACATTTGATTTAATTTTAAAAAAATCTGATTTAAATCAAAAAAATCTGATTTAAATCAAAAAAATCTGATTTAAATCAAATAAATCGATTTTTTTGATTTTTTAAAAAAAATCATGATTTTTATCAACCCTGCTTGCAATGCTTGGAAATGTTTTCAACTGTTTTTTTTTCTGAAATCTCTGGATGATCCGAATGTTACTCTGTTTGGTGCATCCCCATAGCTGTATCCCATATGTCCATACAGGCTTTAAAATTTGTTTGTAAAGCAAAAGTTTGTTATGTAAGGACAGAGAGGAATTCCTCCCGATTAGCCAGTACATTTTTTTTATATTTGATACCTTTCTTCCCTTCTTTTTTTAACATGAGCCTCCCAGCGTAGCTTAGCGTCCAATGTAATACCTGCTTTGTTGGAGTATGGAATTTGTTTATTAGGAGTATTTAAATTGATTGGTACATGTACAATTCTCTTGTTGGTAAAATTGACATGTACTGACTTAGTTTCATTTAACTTTATACGCCGTTTTTTTTTTGTCCAGTTGTTGATCTGATTGGTACTAGCTTGTAATTTCGCAGATGATCCTGTATTGTTTCTTCCTACTGCTAATATAGCTGATTGTGAACATAGTAGTGAAGTTAACCAATTTATTCTAAAAAAATATTTATGGCATTAACTTATCACATTCTACCTAACCAAGTATCATCCAGGTAAAAATACAATATCGTACATATTATTTAACTAAACAAGTCCATCTCTTTCGGTTTATTAAAAATATTTTAAAGTGTGCATAACGGGCTTGCAACTAACGCTAACGGCATCGTCTTGATTCTATAAAATAGTAAATTCGTGTTGATAGTGAATCTATAGAGTGAACTAAGAAGCTTTTTTTTAAATCCTTATATTATAATATTGAATCTACCAACTTTTATGTAAAGAGGAAAATCAAACAAATAAAATGGAGTAAAAAGCAGACGAGGAAAACATCCTTTTTATTTATGAATGTTACATTATAAATAGAGCCTAATGTATTGGCTGTACTGTAATTCCAATTAATTTTGCGATTTAAAGAACGTATAAATAAGTATATCAAAACATCTCTGTACAACAAAAGAAATGTTCGATAAATTAATTAGTTTCTACATTGTACGAAGAACTTGTGTTTTTTTAATCAATATTTATAAGCTAATACCTAAAATGAAAAGGGTTTTCAAATTAAGCTAAAGTATTTAAGCTTGCTGAGAACAAAAACTTTTGGCAACGTAATGTATTATTAATTTTAATAATATGAATTTTCTTTATAAGATTCACGTTTTCGCTTTTACTGTGGGATAATCTTAGGGGATTTGCGAATAGGATAAGAGAAAAAACACATTCTTTATTCAGTTACTTATTGTATTTCGGTTTTGCGTTATTCTTTTTTTTAAATCTTGTTTTTTAGTTTTGAAGCCACTTGAAGTGAATTAATGGAATTATACGGAATAATCCTACATTATCGAATTTTAGTTTAAACGTCGGGCTTAAGCTAATTCTATTATTCTGTTATCTTAAGAAAATTATTTACTTCTTTAAAAACCTTTAACATTAAGTGTACCTTACTACCGTGACTCTTTCATTTGACTCTAACATTAATCTAAAAGAAATTTATTAATAAATGTACATGCGTTGGCGTAAATAGATAAATAATTGAACCCTTTATTTTATTTCTGTCTAGTCATTACAGTCAAGTGAGGATACCTCTCACTGAACACACGGCAAGTTCTTTCAATAATCTTGTGACATTCTTCGTGAATATAAAATAAGTTTAAAATATTCGTGTTTGAATACTCTTGATTTTCCATTTTCATGGATACTTCAGACAAACGCAATAAAAGAGGTTTACAGTTATTATTATTGGCTTTTGTTGTCATTTCCAAGGCTTACTATTTAAAAATGTTACAATTTCTCTTAACTTTATCAAAAATTCTTAATAACTCGAAAATTATTGCAGATAGGTATAGGAAATGCTAATACAGATTGATGCAAAATGTAATTTTGCATTAAACAATTAAAAAAAGGGTATTGTTCCTATTTGAAAAAACGAGTTTTAGTGATCTTAAGTTGTAATAAAAGAAAATTAAGTTTTGGACACCTTGTAACTAATGCATCGATTGCAAAATTCCAGGATAAACCCCTAGGTTTCTTCTATGCATATTCTTAATTTGAGCGTTTTCGCTTGGCGGCGGTAGATAATATTAAGAACCACGAAATTTTTTCAAAAAGTCCCAAAATATAAAAATCGACTAGGTATAGGGAATGCCATAAAAAGCCCCTCTAAAATAACGTGTTAAATCCAAAAATGCAATAAAAATTAGACCTTTGTCTTTGAAATAAGAAAGTAGATGTCAACTTCCGGTATTTCCGGAAGTGTTGCCATCTTGAAAATATTTTCATTAAACATATTATATGCCATTACGGTCATAACCTAAATTTCAGATCAATCTCATTTTTCATTCTTCATATATTTCTAATTCACGTTGCCAATCAATCTACGAAGGGTCACTTAAATAATTTTCCTTTTCTAAAAAGTTGAAATTTAAAGATAAGGTAAAATTTTAAATTTTTTAAATTATTTTAGTGGTTCATCCAAATCTTCGTAATTTATTATACAATTGTTTTATGTATGTAGTTATGTAAAAGAGTAGCATTTGTTTAATTAAAAAGTGAAATATCACCTTCTATCTTGATTGTTTTACTTTTAAAACCGTGAAATTTTGCCTCGTTTCTCGACTTGTCGCTTATTTATTTTTGAAATACGAGTACATGTAAACGTTAACTTAAAACAAGGTCCAGTGTAAATATTTCATGAAAAATTGTACTTTTATCCGTTTAGTTAAAATAGATTGATATTAATAATTAATCTCCACCATTCTGTTTCCTTGTGTCAATTTTTGCTTTCACTTTTTTATAGTACATACTTAATCTTGGTCGGCGAATCCTCAATCGAAATTAATATGTACTTTATATTTTGTTGATCCCAGTTTTTATTTGTAATTATAGAGAAGTAAATAATAGCCTTCGAATCCCCGTTTCTTTTAAGTTCTTCGGTTTCCTGTTGGTAAAAGCAAAAAAACATATGTCGAATATGTTATTCATACCTTAATTGGTTTCGGCAGATATACAAAAGTGGATATTTTCATAGCTGCTTTTATAAACTGCTTGAATTCCATCTGAAACGTCTCGAATTTTAAAGTAAGTGAGATCATTAAAGTCTAAAAATGTGATAACGTTTTTTTTTCATGAATGGTTTTAGAATTTCGCAAGGTTTGATAATAATGACGACATCCAACCCTGAGGATGCTTTTAAAATAGCGAAACGTTTGCTTATTTGGACCGGAGCATGGCCCTTACGACCTTCAACGCATTCGTACAGTTTAAAAACGTTGTTGAATTCATTTGTTTTTCCGATGATCTTGATATCAACTTTGTCTGTTAAATTGTATTTCGATCGTTACGACATTGGGCAGGCTTCCCAAGTGGCGTTTATTTTGAGTTGCATGATGGGTTACTACTTAAAATTTTTGATCCTTTATTTCAACGAAAAACGCGTGTCCGATTTATTCGAGAGGTTGAGAGATCCCATTTTCGAAATTACTGATGAAAAAACGAACAGCATCATGAAGGCTGCTGTTAAACGCTGTACATTTTGGGGCTTGTTCTTTGTTGTGGTTGGTCTCATCACCGTCATGGGTTTGACTGTGGCTCCTTTCGCATCCAGTAAAGAATATCCGTTGCCGTTACCATTTCCTTTCGATTACTCAAAAACGTCGAAGCTCTTTTATTATTTTTGTTACGTATTCCAACCGGCGACGATGTGGAGCATGTCAATTAGCCACTGTTGTTTCGACGCTATAGCGTCTAGTTTTTTGATGATAGCTTCGGCCCACTTAAATATTCTAAACGAAAAGTTGTCCAATTCAATTGATACAGCTTTAATGGGAGATGGCAAAAAGAGTCTTCAATCTTTTGATGACATCCAGATGAAACCTTTTGAGGATGAGGTTTACAAAAAATTGGTTCACTGTGTAAATTACCATCGAAAAATTAAAAAGTATTGTATTTTGTTGTATCGATCGTCACATACAAAAATTGTTTTGTGTTTTAGATTTATTATTAAAGTAGAAGAAATGTATAGTAAGCAGTATTTGCTACAACTGTCTGCTAGCGTGTTGGGCTTATGTATTACATGGCTGGTCATGATTATCGTAAGTGCTAATAATAATTTCTTTGCACGGGGTGTCTGTTAAAGGTGTTCCTTATTTTAACGTCTATATTAACCCTTTGCCTGTCCAAAGTTTTACATAAAATTTGTACCATACGTTCATTTAAATATTTCACATGTATCATGTTCTACGGCTCTATAGGATTATTTTATACGTATTATACGTAATATAATGTCAGGATAAGTGTAAAGCATCTAGCAAGTGCAAAAATATGTGTTTTCCATATGATACACAGAGCGTACGAAGGACCATTTTTTTGTGTGCATCACCGGTGATGCACAGGACAGGCAAAGGGTTAAGAAATACAAATTTGACAGAAACTGCTTATAAACGTGTATAAACGCAAGCTTAACCCTTTGCGGTCCTATTTTAACGCTTGCGGTCCAAGGTCGTCGGCTGACGTCATTATAAATGCCGCAAATTTTCATTTTATAACTATAAACCTGTAAGCTGTATGTACAAGGCTGTTATCAGTAGATGTCGCTGCCAAAAAAAAAAAAATTTAGTTAATTTTGGGAAAGTTAGTCGGACCGCAAAGGGTTAATGAAGAATATAGTAAGTGGGGACTGACAGTTAATAGGGTAGGGAGGGGTAATGGCGCCCACCTAAGCGAAAAAATTCATATATTCTAAACCGTAACAACAATTACCCTGTAATTTGAGTTTGTTGTCGCCAAAACAATACTTAGTGTTCGGGTTAAGTCAAACTTGATTGAACTTTAAAGAACAAAAAGTTATTAACAATTTAAAAACATGTAAGTGAGCGGAATTACCCGCCTGCTAGTGGGTAATGGCGCTTACCTATTTTATGTGTAAACATTTTTGGATATTGATATTCCAGGATGCTTTACCAGTTGTTCTTTTAGTTGTACGAGGCATTGTGCACAATTACTATAAGAAAAAATAAAATGTAAATTAAATTATATAAAAATATCAATGAGGGTAATGCCGCTCACCAAACGGTATTACCGTAGCTAATTGAGCGCCATTACCCCCGTTGCACAATTGTCTAAATTCGGTATTTTACTAAACTAGCCTTGAATTTAAAAAAAAACTTTATATGGTCACTCCTGCTAAAAATGACCAAAGCACAAACTCAAATTCGACTACAGTTTTTTTTTTGTAGGCGATTTCTTATATGAAAATGTTAAAAATGACACACACTCAATTAACTTACGTTTTATGGTGAAATAAGTTTTTTTACGGCATTGTGTTTATTAGAACGAAAGCTAGGTGGCTGCTAAGTTTAACTTTTAAATATTTGAAAACTGGCGCAAAACGACGGTGAGTGTAATTACCCACTGAGCGTCATTACCCCGCTCTCCCCTACATCTAAAGCTGCATCTACACCGAGCGAGCGAGCGAAAAATAATTTACTAAAAAATAAACTGTTGGATGATGTCCGCACCCTGTGAATTCCGGACCTGGGTAATTTTACCCCATCCTCTGCACGTATAAGCGTTATTATAAATATTATTTAATATTATAATATTAAATATGAATTATTAAATATTATAATATTTAATATTAATTAACGAAAAATGTAATAATTGTAAAGCAAGCGGATTCAGAAATAATTTTTTTTTGCGTATTTTTGTTAAGAAACGGCAAGGCCACACTTTTATAAGACTGCTCTGTTTAATATTTACATCTAAGTCTACACCAACATTTACGGAACACCTTAAACGTGAAGTTGGGGCAATTTTTTTAGCACCTCCGTATTTTTAACTAACCGTTTTTTACCATTTGACACAATCAAATGTGTTTCACTTTTAGATACCCATAATATCGTTGGATTTTTTCGTGCTGATTGCCTATCTCACTGTCCTAATAACCCAATGTGCGTTTTACTGTTTCTCTGGAGATTTGGTTTTACAACAGGTTAGTGCGTAATTATGTTACAGGACTATAATTTTGTGAGAACGTTATTAAAATGTTTGAAAGTTTACTATATTATTAAAGCTAGAATTTATTAAGGAAGTAAAAAATATCAAAATACTTGGTTAAAGAAGAAGAATGCACAGTAAAAACAAATGCAAAGTAAAATATGTTCAGTACAAAAAATACATCTACAGTGGGAAAAGATTGTTTGCACAGTAAAAAATTTTTTTCACAGGAGAATAAAAATTTTGTTGAGTGAAGTGTGCACAGTAGAAATTATTTTTGTTATTATTGTACTTAATAAGTTTTCTTTGACATTATTCTTTGGTAATTGTATGGTCGAGGGGTCTAGGAACATTCTTCGCCCACAATTCTTCGCCTCCACAATTCTTCGCCCATATTTCTTCGCCTACACAATTATTCGCCGCCACAATTCTTCGCCTACACAATTTTTCGCCGCCACAACTCTTCTCCGCCACAATTTTTCGCCGCTTACAAGCATATCACAAATTTTATTTGTAAATGAGAAGGCGAAGAATGTTCCGTACCCGAATTTTACCGCTCCCCTTTAGGGGGGTGTAACTCCGAAAGGTGACGTCTAAGAAAAAAAAAGTATATAAAAGCCCCCCTTAATTTTCGACTCCCGAAATTTTTCGCAATATTTAAGAAGCACCCTGTATAACTCAATTTTAAAAACTGTTTTTAATTTGGTACTGTGCGTTGCATTTTCCGGACACGGTCAACTGGGCGACGCCAACTGGGCGACGGTCAACTGGGCGACGGTCAACTGGGCGATGGTCAACTGGGCGAAGTGCCAACTGGGCGACGGTCAACTGGGCGACAGGAACTTAAACATTTTTGAACTCTCATCTTAGCACACGATTTTATGGATTGTTTTTGTAAATATTGGTTAAATATACTTACTTAATTTTGTAGAACTATATCGTACATCGAAATTTGTAGAATCATTTACGAAAGATATGATCAAAAAACGTGGTCCGAAATTAATTTAAACATGAAGAAGTATGATTGCACAATATTAGAATAAAGAAAAAAATACAGTGTTTTCATTCATTTATCAATGTTATTTTGTAATTAACAAACATATTTACATTAAAACAAAAAAGTATATAACATTGGAATAACTAATTATTATAGATTAAATTAAAATCATTTTTTACATTCATTGATTAAAACTCATTTTCAATAATATGGTCCATAGTAAAATAAAGTTTGTTTGATGCAGCTCTATGAACAAAAAAATAGTAGACTTTAAACTCTTTAAGATCGAATTGTAAAGATATAATAAAAATTGGCATTCCTTGTTTACACCTAACACCCTTTAATTAATGTTATAAGCAGTACCTCGTAGATAATCTATTAGCTGGAAAACTAAATAATAAGTCAAATAAATGATGTCATTTATTAATATTATTTTGTAACTAACAAACATATCAAATATACCGGGTGTTTGAAATTTAAGTTTAAACGTGGGAATCTCGCGTATAACATCTAGAGTTTAGATGTAAATTTGACATAGTAACTTAATTTGGTGCTCGTTAATAATTCGAAAACAAATTTGAAATATATAATAGACTATTTACAAGTATTGCTTATAACATGATTATAATTTAAAAATAATTGTGTTGTTCTGAATCTTATATACTTTTTTGTTTTAATGTAAATATGTTTGTTTATTACAAAATTATATTGATAAATGAATGAAAAACCTGTATTTTTTCTATTTATTCTAATATTGTGCAATCATCTTTCTTCATGTTTAAATTATTTTTGGACCACGTTTATTGATCATATCTTTCGTAAATGATTCTACAAATTTCGATGTACGATATAGTTCTACAAAATTAAGTAAGCATATTTAACCAATATTTGCAAAAACAATGCATAAAGTCGTGTGCTACGATGAGAGTTCAAAAATGTTTAAAATTTACTTCGAGATTCCTAATAGTAGAAATCTTCTATCGCTTAAGTGATTTAAGTTATCTTCTTTTTCACTTCATTCAAACTTCACATAGTGAAAAAGTGGAAAAACTTTATCTTGATTATAACCACCTTGGATAAAATTGATTTTACGTTATTAGGGGAAGTTGGGGTAAAATGACTAGGTTAACAAGAAAATTAAGTTTTGGCCAAGAGAAAAATGATATAATTAAATAAAAATGACGAATACATACATTGGTGAATTACCTTAGTTTTTTGAGAAGATATAGCAGTTTTTTCATTAGGCTTCGATTTCTTCTTGTTCTTATTTCCTCCCTTCTGTTTTGCTAACCTGTCTTTCTCTTCTAATTGATTTTTTATGGGAGTGCCAGTAATTACGCTCGCTGAGAGTTTTTTATTATTTTGAACAGGACGATTAATAGATGGCAAGGGTCTGATTTTCCACAGTGAGGTGTCAGATTTCGACTTTGAGCAGCTAGGGCTTGTTCCTTTAGAGGTAAATAGTTTGCCCTTTACAATCCTTGATGATGGAGAAGGTTCAGGTTCTCCATTATTTTTTACAGGCGTAAACAAAGCATAGCTTTTCATTTGCTTCAACGGAATATTGCCATCTGAAGAAAAGTCTGAATCATCTGAGTTTTCATCAGGAATCTCCCTACCAATGTTACCATTAGTATCTCCACCAATTTTACCATTGATATGGTCAGAAACATTCAGGTATTTCATATCTTGCAGCAGCTGCATTGCAGGATGTAGTTCCTTCTTCAATGTCGTGCATAGCCGCTATCATTGCGCCTTGAGACCACTGACCACGATTGGTCTTTTTTTTTGTAGATTCTTGGCATGGATGTTCTGGATGTAATACAATTTTATTACCAAAAACAGTGCTTACTGGTTGCTGGGGCAAGATGACGAATCGTTATCGTACCCCTGTCATCTTACCCCACTACATATTAAAAATGTTTTTTTAATTTACATAAAAAACTACTAAAAGATTTATAAAATTTAAACAGAATACCAATACTATCACAGGTAATGTACAACCTACAGCAAAATTCAATTTGTTTTTACCTGAGTTTTCCAAAAAAACACTAAACACCGGCAATAAATATTGTAACCGAACATGTGATGACAAACAATTGCTTTTAACGGAAGAAATTTGAACTATATTAAAATCTTATCAGCTGATATTAACTTCGTCTACTAACCTCCAGATGGTAGTGAAAATTTTGAATTTGAGTTTTTGATGGATTGCCTGTAAAAATCGTTCGTCATCTTACCCCGTTCGTCATCTTACCCCAACTTCCCCTACTCCAAACACTAATTCCAGATTTTTTGCTTTAATCTTGATTATTTTTAGAGCTCTATGCTTATTCATAGCTGCTACATGTCTGAATGGCACTATTGTTCACCAAGGATCCGTAAAATTCTATTCATTATGATGGAAGGTACAAAAGGGACGGTAATTTTGAAGGCCGGTAAAATGATACCCGTCACTTTAGCCACATTATTCAGCGTAAGTGTAATGGCATAAACCACTCCGAATTCCTGTTAAAACGCATTGTTTTTCAGATTTTAAAGATATCTTATTCGTATTTCACAGTACTGCAGCGACTTTACAGCCGGGGATGATTTTATTTTTACACTGCACTGCACTGAAAGTATTTGCAGCATAAATGTACACAACTGTGTCACATAAAGCAATAAATTTAATATTGTGTAGCTCTTTCAACATTGAAGTATCCAGCGATATTATATTTTGATAAAGTAGAACATTCACTGTTGTATGTAGTAAATTTATCAGCTGCTGGAAATTATAATAAAACCTAACAAGGATTGTTTGATTTATTAAAGCCATTGTAATTGTTAAGGACTGTGTTTTTTTTTTAAAAATTAGAGTACTTTGAAGATGTGTTTGGGAACTCTATTATGTCTACAAATTAATTTGGTGCCTGTTGAACCAATATGAAAGTTTATAAATAAACAAGTACCTACTTACCATTTGTTATTAATTTATAAATTTTATCAAACGTATACAAGTAGAAAATTATAAACATTACAATGTATAAAAATACATAACAATAATAAAATATTTAATATTTTAACATAAGTAAAAGAAAATTAATTAAATAAAAAATGAAAATTAATTATTCTTAAGTATTGCAAAAAAATTTGGGTGTTGATTCCTTATCGAAAATTAACGGGTCTCTTTCATATAAATTATTTTACTTACACGTCTCCTTTCAGAGTTACACTCCCCTAGGGGAGCGGAAAAATTAGGTTTTTATTTCTCAAATTTGGATAAATGTAGGAGAATGATATTTGGTAGATGTTTTATAATTATTAAAAGGTTTCTCATAGTAATATTTTTAATCAGCTCCCACCTTCACAGGGGGCTGAAAAAAGCAACCCCTGTTGGTTTTTTTATCAGAACATTGTGGTGGGTTGAAATTTGGCGTTTAAAATATTTTTTTGAAAGCCTGTTTTATTTAGAACATCTTTTATTTCTTAGTTTTTCTCGTAAAACCTGCCGTTTTTGAGTAAAAATTAAATGAGTAAACATGAACCATCAAATATTCCAACATAACACGATTCATTTTGGTGCTTTGTTTATGTTCATATTGGGTAGAATTGAAGCGTGTATATCTTTTAGACGTTTACGCGGCGACAACGCTAAAACGCTCGTCAATTCTACCCAATATGAACATAAACAAACCATGGTAACCACCTAAATGAATCATTTTATATTGGAATATAAATAATGTATATTGGTGCATGTTGACTCATTTTATTTTTACTCAAAAACGGTAGGTTTTACCAGAAAAACTAGAGAATAAAAGAAGTTTTTAAATAAATCAAGCTTTCAGAAAAATAATTTTTCATTGCAAAATTTCAATCCACCAAAAAGTTCTGATAAAAAAACAACTTTTCAGCCCCCTGTGAAGGTGGGAGATGATTAAAAATATTACTATGGGAAACCTTTTCATAAGTATAAAACATCTACCAGATACCATTCTCCTACAATTATCCAAATTTGAGAAATACAATAAAAACCTTATTTTACCGCTCCCTTTTAGGGGGGTGTAACTCCGAAAGGAGACGTCTAAGGAAAAAATTTTGTATGAAAGACCCCCCTTAATTTTCGATAAGGAATCACCACTCGATTTTTTTTGCAATACTTAAGAAATGTATATGATAAATTAATTTAATGAGGTGGCAATTTTAATACGAGGTTGTATTGTGGATAAGCATATACGTTTAATTATTTTTCTCACTTTTTTTTGATATAATTTAGAGCTAAAAATCTTCTTTCTCATAAAAGCTACCTTAAAAGATGGTAATAATATTTCAATATTCCAAAATTTGCGAATATTATTGCCAAAATGAGTGATTAACGACTGGCCGTTACAGATTTTACAAAGTTTATTCCTGCTTCAGATTTGATTTAAACTTAAGACCATTTTGTGTTGCAAATGGATTACATAACCAAAACTATTTTTAATGTATTAAGGAATGTAAAGTAACGTCCAATTTTTCTTTCTAAAGAAATTTTGCGGAAAAGAAGTTTCTTCTCTGAGGAAAAATTGATACAGCCGTTGAAGATTATTTTGCAAGCATTTTGATAGACATTCTCTGTGAGTTTTTTAGGAGTGAAAAGTAGGAGTTGTGAAATGTATAAATGCTGAAGGGAAATACATTAAACGTATTTAAAATAAATTCTTTGAAAATATTAATCGTGGTTTTCTTCTCAATGAATTTCACTTGACCCTCGTATTTTGTATTACCGCTTAACAATCTTGCATCGTCTCCAAGAATTGTTGATGGACGTTGCAAATGAATACAACTTTAGTGTTTTATTTTAATTCTTGAAAAATGACAACTTTTGTAATATACAATACCCAAGAGCTTAAAATAATGGAGGGCATCATTTTCATCTGTGTAAATAATTCTATAATAGAAATTACGCTGACATATCTTGGATGGAAATTGAGCTATATTGAATGGTTTTAAATCGAATTTGTCTTCCTTTCCATCAAATATACCTGACAGTCATTTTTATATGTTTACATACACATTTTCTAGTTTATGATCTTATACAGGGTGTGTAAAAATTGGCGGAAGGGCTACACGGGGCGATGTTCTTCGTAAAATTCTAAGTCGAAAATCTGAATACGAAAATGTTGTACCACGCTTGCTGTGTCTGCAAGAGGTCCTCAAAGCTTTGACATTTAGTCCTTTAATAGGCGTTATTATTTAATACTTGCAAATGAAAAAGCTGCAATTTGGAATAAAAATAAATTTCTAATAGTATTTTTTCCTAGATATTGTGTTTTTCCTTTCAAAAATTGGTGTTGATAATATGTAAATCACTGATTTTAATGACAGTAATACATATGGCAACATTGTCCTTAGCTGTCATCTCTGTTTTTCTCGTAATTATTTCTTGTTTGTGTTTTACGATACCCAAAAGTTTGCAGCTATGTTTACGAACTGAAGGCTTTCAGTTCGAACAAAAAATGTAAATACCTAAGTAAAAATTGCTGATAAAAAAATGTCCAAACGCAAATCAATGTATGCAATGTTGCCAATTTTTTTTTTCTTTAAATAGGAAGCATGCTACAACATTTTCGTATTAAGATTTTCGACTTAAAATTTTACGAAGAACATCGCTCCGTGTAGCCCTTCCGCCAATTTTTACACACCCTGTATAACCGATCTGATCAGTGTGCTTTAAATCAACACAATATTGGTTTTCGTTTAAGTTTTATGTACTTTTGTTCTTTAAATTCTTAAAAAAAATCACGCTTGCTCTAAATAAATGAATAATGATGAACAGCTGAAGTTGAAATAGAAAGACAGATATTATATCACATATTTTCTAGTTCTTCAGTAGGACTGCCGTTGTCAGGTATTAATTTAGTAATATTTCACTCCTGGGATATGCAGTTTGGATGTTTGTTTGCGCAGCAGGCCACGATGTTTCAAATTTGCAGTTCATTTTAGTTGATTTATGGTATTGTATGTCGTGCACATAAAAATTAAAAGCCCAATGAATAAAAAATTGCGAAATTGCCGTTTATTTGTAAAATGTCGATGCAGCTAACAGGTTTTTATATACTATTGTTATTTGGCGAACTTGTAATTAATTTTTGTTGTAGTGGAAACGAAATTTTTTACGCATTCACACTCGCGTATATTTTACCCTAAAACAAATTTTAACTGTCAGTGTAAATTGTTTTTAGCTGTTTATTCACATGTTGCGGTGAAAATATATAATCGTGGAACTCTGTAATTGGTCAGTTATTTTCTCACGTTAAATATTTTTCCTTTATTTACAGTTTTAGGGGAAATTTAATTTCCCAACTGTATTTGTGGTTGGCGAAACAACGGAAAAATTGAATATATGCATTTTTTTTGTTTGGATTGGTCTATTGCGTTAGTTGTTTGTTACTGAAAATAATTTATAACCAAATCATTCAGAACAATGATTAAATACCTATAATAAAAATGGTATACGTTCGATTTAAATTACACCCGATTTAAATCATATGTGATTGAAATAAATGTTGTATTACCGATATTCTAGACTGGCGATAGTAAAAAATGCGAAAATTATAGAGACATATCACTTCAAAGTGTAGCAGAAAAATGAATTAATTTTAGAGGAGATATTAAATAAGAATTTGAAAGACGTTTATAAGTGCCTGATTTTTGCATTAAGACAGTTAAGTGAAAAAACAATGGAACATTGTAAGACGCATGTACTTGTGTGTTATTGATTTGACTAAAGTCTTTGATAGAACACCAAGGAAATATTTGAAAAATATTGAGAGAAAGGAAGGTGGGTGAGGGATTAATATCTACAATTGGGAGTTTCTATAAGAGTGTATAACAGTGGTTTGCAGGAATTTAAAACAACAGTAGGAGTAAGACAAGCCAGCTATCGACGGGTCAAAAATGCAAAATGGCACAGACTGCGGAATATGGGGAGCAGCACAGCTGAGACTAGGCACTAGGGTTTCTCATATTTGACCATTTTGCTTGTCCCGGGATTCCGGGAAGAAATCGGCCTTTGTCCCGGGCGTTTCCCGGGATCCCGGGATGTAATAAATTATGTCAATATTTTTAAATAAATAACTCAAAAAATTAAGGGAGCGGTTTATTACTTAAAAACAACTCCAAGTCATATATGTAATACATTTTGCTCCATGATTATTACAAATAATTCAATAATATTGGTGAGAGAAACATACATTTGGGAATTATAACCTTTCTATTGCAATTCCATGTTTATGAATACAATAATATAATTTTTACAATGAATTTTTGTAATGTGATTTAAGAAAACAAAGGTGATCTGTGCTTCAGTCAATTAGTCTTTTTCTTAATTTATTAACAAAAAGTCCTGCTGCCTAAAATGCTCTCTCAGTCTCTATTGATGTAGGTGAAATTGTCTTGAGAGCATCTAGCAGCAAAGAAACATCGTTATTATCAATAACATTTCATTTATAAGCTATTTTGCTTTGAATTATCAGGGTACACAAAAATAAAACTATAAAAGTATTTTGAAGATATTAACTTTGTAATGGAGACCGGGCTTCTTTGCGCCATATTAAAGAGAAAAAATATTTTGAAGTTTTTCCATAATTTACTGTTAGTAAAGACATTTTAAGCATACCATTCTGATAAGTTATGGTAGTATTACAAAGATCTTAGCACAAAATAAACGAAAATAACACTTTTTTAAAATCTCGGGAATTCCTGGGACAAAAAGCATTTCCCGGGAAATATAAAATAGCTTAAAATAGACCGGGATCCCGGGAAAGAAACCCTACTAGGCACATCTGTAAGCCTTGGACAGTGTGCAACCATATTTCAAGTCGAGGTGTACGCTATGCACATGTGCATAAACACTATTAGAAAGAGATTTTAATAAAAAAAGAATCTTCATAGTATCCGACAGTCAAGCAGCGTTAAAAGCTCTTGGCTCGTCGCAAGTAAACTCAGGACTTGTTCTGAACTGTATCTGGGCACTTAACGTGCTAGGACCAGGAGTTATGTTAAACTGGTATGGTGCCCAGGGCACACTAATATACCAAGGAACGAGAAGGCAGATCGCCTAGCGCCCAAAATTGGCAGCGAGACACCTTTCTTCGGACCAGAACCCGCAGTCGGCACATCCTATGAAACAGCCAAGCGGTGTCTTGATAACATTACTACAGGGGCATAATGCTCATTGGAAAGAAGTTGCAGGACAAGCCCATTCTAAGGCTGTCCTGTTAATGGTCTCCAAAAAAAAAGACAGAAGAGATGCTCAGGATGAGCAGAGTAGACATCAGAGCAGCCACAGGACTCGTCACAAGACACTGTGGGCTAAACAAACAGTTTTACATAATAGGGCTCTCAAAAACCGATACATGCAGAGGATGTGGTGACGCAGAAAAAACTCCTCTTCACGTAATAGTTATGCCCGTGTGAAGGGTTCACACATTATCGGCATAGACTTCTGGGGATGGAAAAAGCCAACCAAGAAGAGTTAAGAAAAACAGCCTCAAAGAAAATCCTGGAGTTTTTCAAAAACGCAGGGCTTCTTTAAGGGGCTATTACCATAGGGTACAATAGACCAATAGGTCGCAGTACAGAAGAATATAAGAATGTAGACTAGTTATTGATAGGATAACCAACGAAAAAATCAGAAAAAGTCTGGTAGTGAAAGACGAGGGAAAAAGAACTAGAGGAAGACCAAGGACAAAATGGGAAAACGGTGGGAGATAAACTAGAAGCAAAAAAAATCAGCTGGCCAATGATTGAAAACATTGAGAACATAATCAAGAATAGGAAAAATACCTCGACACCGAAATGTAAAAGAGGACCCAATAAAGAAGTGATTTAAATTGCATAAATTAGTCACTTGCATAATTTAACAATAATTAAGGTTAAGGTGCTTAAAAAACTGCCAAAGATCTAATAAAAACTTATTGTAGCTCATCATTGCTGCTTTAAATCAATCTTACTCATTGTCAGTAGTAATTGAGTTCTATTTTGCAATGTTTATACTGAATGATGGTAATTTATTTTTCTGTGAAAAGTCGGTTTTCAGAATAAGTTACCCCTTATAAATATTTGTTTCCTTGAATAAAAAAGACGTATTTAAAAAAGGCAATACCGATGAATGTGAGAATGGTCTACTGCTCTATTCTACATTGTTTTGCAAAGAACAAGTACTATGCCTTTGAGAAATAGAAGTGCCAAAGGAAATTAAAGGATGTTAAACCTACTAATAATATTAAAAAGCTCTAATGTGAGCAATTTAATAATAAAATTAATATTTCATAATTTATCATAATCCTAAAATTCTTGCAACATGAATAAAATATTTTGTTGGTATTATTGGAATTATTATTGCATGCGAGTTCTGCATTGTTGCAGTTTATGTACCACAATTTATGGGTTTAATATTTGACATACCACAAAACGTATCATGTAACATGCTATTTAAACTTCTAGATTCTAATCGTTGTTATTGATAAAACAATATTGGACATTGATACATAATCAGATGTTATGAAAATTTATTCATTCTTTTGCTAAAAAAATACACGCTAATACGGGATATCTTTAGTTATAAAATGTAATTTAATTCAGTTTTCTTATAAGTAAATATACAGACTCGACTTTTATGCTTTTTTATACATGTTTTTACATACATTTGACAAGAACCGGTTATAGGGTATTTAGTTCTATATTGAAGTTGCAAAAATTTATTTTTTTTAGGAGCCTTTTTATTAGAACAAATAGAACAAAATTATTTTGGGGTGTCGTCGGACCTCCTTGCGGATTTTTATACCTAAGTGGATTTTATTCCAGCTTTATCCTATCTTTTCTATGCGACATCTACCCTTATATGCCTATAAATAATTATTGTATCGCTGCATCCCTAATTTACATCTTAGATATTCCAAATTCCAGTATCAATCTTAAGCGCTAATAATACAATTAAATTGAGACAAGGTTAATAAATTTTGGACGATTAAAATTTGTTAAAAAACGTTTTAGAGCCCTCTTTGTTAATAAGTATTTTGGCAAAAATTTATTAATGTTTTTCAGCGAAAATAAAAAATTAAACCCCTTCATGCTATTGTCCTCTATAGCTATACTCTGCTTTAATTATATTTTGTTTCTCCAAAAAAGAGAGTTCCTTAGTACAATTATGTCACATTTTATAAATGTAATTTAAAAAAATTACGGGAAATTATAAGAACAACGACTTTTCATGAAATCACGTTTCTAGAATGTAACAAATACTTGAACTTGTACAGCATTGTAACTATCTTCGAGAATTTTATATTAATTACCATATTTTATGATAATCACGTCTATCAGTAACTTAAAAAGATATAGTTGTTCAGTTTTATATTTAAAAATAAAGAGAGTTGACCGTTTAAACTTTTCTTTAATTTTTCTTAGCAACAACCTCTCTAACCAGGGGCGGATCTACACAGGGACTAATAGGGCTTAAGCCCTGGGTCCCCAAGCGTCGAGGGTCCACAGAAATTGAATTATTGTCATAAATTTTGTTTGTTTATACGTTTTTGTTAATAATATTTCTTTATTTTTTATGTTTTTTTTTATATAAGATATAATGTTTGTCATTCAACACCATTTCATAAATAAATCGGAGTATATTTTAACTCAGATTTTGATTTTATTAAAAATAAATTTTAAATCCCAATTTAAAGATTCTTAATCTAGCAACAATGGGACCCCATTGGACTTAAATAAGCCCTAGGCCCCAAAAAACCTAGATCCGTCCCTGCCTCTAACAGTTTTCGTCATTTAGTTAAAAAGAATTCAATAAAAGTAAAACTACACTTCAACTTAACTTTTTTAAGTCTTTTAAATACAAATAAACTATCTTTATTGTGCATGGTGTCCCAGCCAAGACGTATTATACGATAGCCCTGTTATTAGTAAACATTTTTAAAACATTTCGAATGAAATCTGTTTGTGCCAGGTACTACATAAGGGAAAAGTTGCCAAAATCGTACCACTTAAGAAAATTGAATTCTCAGGGAAATTTTGAACGATTATTTAAAAAAGTATTTAGGCCAAATGATGGGGTGACGTCTCATTTTGCATTCTAAGGTACATAAGCGTAGTTAGCCTCCAGGTTTAAAGGGGGTTACAGCTCCAAGTGACTTGCATTTACCTTTTATACGTAGTTTTATGTATTCAAAACTTAATATGAATATAAGTATAAAAGTTAATAAAAAACCAAAAGTTAAACAAAGAAGAAAAAAGTACACAAATCAAAACGGCGGTAATTTATTATTACAAATTCTCAAAAAACAATGTATTACGTTTAATAGTTATACGGTTAAAAAATGACAAAAAATATAGTCTATAACTCATAAGAATCCCCAATAAGTATCTAGTTATATCCTAGTTTAATATTTATTTATTGTTATCTTATAAACCAAAGTGTATAAACAATATAAATTACATAGGTACAATTTTATTGATATACCTACCTGAAAGTGTAATTGAACTATTTTTAAATATGAATTTGCTTATTTAAAATTGATAAAAAGTTACATCAGAACTTTCCCTTAGCTAGCTTAAAATAATTTTCAATGTTACGCAACTTTTTACAATAGAACACCCTATATATTTTGTAAACTTTAAATGAATGCAATATTAATTTTTTTTTCGAAAATGTTTGAGGTTTTTAGTACCTAAAATTATTCGTTTTTGAGTTATTTAAATTTTTATAAAAATATTGACCAAAACGAAACTCTAAAAAATATTAATATTTCTTAACTTAGCAATGTCAAAACAAATTCCTTCAAAACTTTGGTTGACAATAGAGTCATCGTAGTAGCTAACTTATTTAAATGTTAAAGTAATAGACGTAAATAATAATAATAATAAATCACTATTATGTATTAAAGAATTTTATTTTAACATTACTATTATTTTCAGACATCGTATGGCTAATAGTGGACTTGAACACATTCTGCAACGAACATTATCGTTTACGTATGTATATAGGAAGATTAGCAAACACAAGATGTTGATGATATTGCGGTGCGGTTGGTGATAAGGATAATGGAAAACTATCCTTGCATGAAGATCAGGGCACGAGTCTCAACAACTGGAACAACATCGAGTCAAACAACTACAGGTAGATTACTTTTATTTTCCTCTTTATTTCTGAATTGCATAAAATGATGAGTTTAAGAAAAACAATGGAAACATCATGTAACGCCTTTTCCTTCGCTAGAATATTAGGTTTTTACCAATCTTACATATTTATGTATAACTTACTTGGCTTTGAAAATATTATTATTATTTTCGGGCTCGTTTTAATTTTCAAGATATTTTCTTGGACAGTTTTTTCACCGCTGTGATTGTTCGCTTTTTGCAACACGCATTTATTTCATTAGGGAGCAATTTTTTATGTTTTCATCAATTTATTTTTGATTTACTACTAAAACTATACAAACTGTATTTAATTTTGTTCCCATCATGGACATCGCGCTTATTATAAGAGATAGAGTATAGGTTTAAATTTGGCAAAGCTGCCAATTTTTATGGTGAATAATAATCCAAACAGCTTCAAGGCACTTTTGGCATAAGGGACTTTCACTTTCAAAATAAAGGGCCCATAAATTAAATTATATGTGTAAAACCGATTTTTAAAACTCGTCTCCACCTTATACAGGGTGTCCCAGATTACATTTCCAGCATGGGGATCTCGCTTATTATAAGAGATACAGGTTTGTTTAAATTAGATGAATTATTCCTTAGTATGAGAGGAGCCACAATCAATTTTTAAAAGTACAAAATTCTTCGTGCTTCAGATGTTATAGCAAAAAATATGAAAATGTCTAATTTCTTTTTTCTCTCATAACTTTTTTGTCTTAATCATTAGAACAATTTTATTTGTACTTTCTTAATGCACTTTTTAATGGAGAATTTGACTGTTATTTTAGATTATTTTTAACACCTACCATTTTCGAGATATTACCCCTAACTTCATTTTTTTTTATGGGCCGCAAAGTTGGCTATGGAATAGTTGAATGTGCCTTTTTTTTTTCTCTTTAAAATGAGATATTACTTGCTATGTTTATTTTTATAAATAGTCACAAAATCAAGAACAATCGTATTTTATCTATCACTTATCAAGCTATCTATACTAATAAAAACAAAAAACAACTAATTATGTGTTAAATGACAGTTACCATTTGTCTGCTGTATCATTTATTAGAATTTTATAGTATTGTTGTGTATTTCGATAGTCTTTGTAGCAAATTTGTTATCATATAATTATGGGCACATTTACAACTAATTAAAAATTTTATATGTTGAAATGCCACATTAATTATAATAGAAAGTGTGTAAAATAAATAATTCTAATTAATTATTGATTTGTTTTGGATTTTTGGTTGGTTTGTGGAAAAAACCATATGCTTTTAAATTTATTTCCAAATTTTTGTAATTACGCATCCTTCGTTGCCTTTTCTCGGGATATAGCTCTAATTATAGTCGCTTAGCTTCTTCACAGTTTTTATGGCAAAGAATGTAGCATCTCAACATGTCAAATTAATCGCTATTTTTAAATGTTGCCATCATTATAACAATTACTACAAAGATTATCGAATTACAAAACAATAATGTGAAATTCTAATAAATGATAGCGCAGACAAACGTTAACTGTCATTTAACATTTAATTAGTTGTTTTTTGTTTTTATTTTCATAGATAACTTGATAACTGTTGGGTAAAATACGGTTTCTCTTGATTTTGTGACTTATTTATAAAAATAAATGTAGCAAGTAATATCTCATTTTAAGGAGGAAAAAAAAGCACATTCAACTATTCCATAGCCAACTTCGCGGCCCATAAGAAAACATGAAGTTAGGGGTAATATCTCAAAAATGGTAGGTGTTAAAAATAATCTAAAATAACAGTTACATTCTTCATTAAAAAGTGCCTGAAGAAAGTACAAATAAAATTGTTCTAATGATTAAGACAAAAAAGTTATGAGAGAAAAAAGAAATTAGACATTTTCATATTTTTTGCTATAACATCTGAAGCACGAGAAATTTTGTGATTTTAAAAATTGATTGTGGCTCCTCTCATACCAAGGAATAATTCATCTAATTTAAACAAACCTGTATCTCTTATAATAAGCGAGATCCCCATGCTGGAAATGTAATCTGGGACACCCTGTATATTATATATACAACTTATCTATATATATAAAAATGAATGCATGTATGTATGTATGTTTGTTTGTTTGTCCTTTATGCATTACTATACCATTCATCCGATCCTGACCAAATTTGGCACAGACAATCTATAGGACCATGGGAAAAAGATAGGCTATATAAGAAGTTCCAAAAATTCCCAAAAGATCCAAAATTCACAAAAGTTTCAAAATTCTCAATAGATACAAAAATTCTCAAAAGGTCAAAAACGTCCACCGGGCGCTAGCGCGAAGCGCGAGTAGTCTGTGATTGATAAAAAAATTCACCAAGCGAAGCCGGGTAACTACGCTAGTATTATATAAAATTTTACATTTGTGCAAAAATTACCTTTAAAAAAATTTCTTTTGCATAAAATGGTGATCTAAGATGTTCACATTGAAACGAATAGCAAATCTAAGCAAAATCAAAATATGCAATAGCGAAATCGATTGGAACGCAAAACACCGTGTGAAATACTTGGGCGTACCTTGACACTAACTTGTCTAGGCTGGGGTTTGATGTAAACAAGAAACTTAATGAGTGTTACAAGGCTCGCAAAGCTATATCCCGTCATTAATAAAAAATCCTCAATGAGTATAAGATGCTCTCAATTAATTTATAAAACAATCCTTCGACCTATCATTACGGCTGTGTAATTTGGTACAATATTTCAAAAACGCACCTTAACAAGTTACAAGTGTTACAGAACAAAGTGCTCCGGATGGCCACCAAGGCTCCCTGGTTTATTAGAAACGAACAATTACACTTAGAGTTAAATATTCAAACAATAAAAGAACACATCAAAGAAACAACAATCAAATATCATAATAAATGAGCACAGTGCCTAGGAGCAGTCTACAACAATGTTAGAGTAAAAAACATACACACCAGACTAAAAAGGAAATTGCCCCGAGACCTGTTTTCTGAGCAATGAGATAACGTTTTATTTTTATAATTACTAACTTTTTATTTTAATAATTACTAATAGGCGGCTGTGGTACTTCCGTAGTTACTGACAATAATCTCAATACCCTAAAACAAACCCACCATGAATAGCAAACCAGATTGCTGAACTAGTGAAAAAAACATAAAAAAAAGAATGGTGATAACAAATTTTTCCAGCACCAACTATGTTTTATGCTTAGCCATTTTTCTTTTTATGAGTCACTTTTTGCGGCTTTGTTTTCGTTTGAAAATTCTTTACATCACTTATTATTAAAAATAACTACTTTTTAACAGTTTCTAATTTGTTATCATTTATACAGGCCAGGGTGTTTCAAAAGGAATAGTAAATATTTTAGGAGCTGGTAGTACAGACCATTGTCAATAAAAAAAAATATTTAAACATGTGTCCAATTCTCAAAGGTTAACATTCCAAGAACTGTATCTTCCTAACCATTGAGAGTTGTACACATGTTTATCTGAACTTTTTTTTACTCAAAATGGTCCATACATGCTCCTTAAATATTTACTATTCCTCCTGAAACACCCTGTATAATTAAAGCTAAGTTTTAAAAGCATATTTTATTTTTTTATAATATATTAACTGCATATTATATAAATTCAGGATATTTTAATGCAAGTCTGTTTTAATCCTTTTTGTCGTCGACTCCACATAATCATTGCAACAACATGGGACTGTAGAGGGCTAATGTCCAGTTATATCCTTTTAAATCCGTATCCATTTGTTTCATAATTATATTTTGTAATTTTCTTGCCTTAATTAATTTATTTTGAATTTCAGTGCACCGTTTGTTATGATATAAAAGGTTGTTGATTACATTTAAATATCGTTAAATTTTTGTATCTATTATAAAATTACAAAGTTTAATCGAGAATGAAAGATTTTGCCCAGGTAAACATTAAAAAAATATATTACATTTTAAAGAGAAGCCTTTATACTGTTAAGAAATTGTAGTGCTTTCATTTTTTTTGGGAAGATCTAATGAATTTTATGAAGGATTTTGTAATTTCATTATATGACTTAAAGTAGTAAACAAGTTTTTACAACAAACTCATTGGCAATACCATATACCACCAATGTTTCATGTTCAATATCTAATTAAGGATTAGCTTTAGAGCAAGTTATGACATAAACACGTGATGTTTACTACGTTAATGAACATAAATTGTTGTTGATGGTTTAAATTTAGTGGAATACACTAATATTTAGTTTTGTTGATGCTAAAAAATTATCCCCATATTTCATACTCTTCTTTAATTTTTCGAGTCGTGTCTTTAAACTCTTCATCTTGAATTCTTTAGCATGTATTTAAGCAAAAATTAAATGTGTGGGTAATATACTCTTAAATTGTTGTTGTTGTCGACTAGATCATAAAAATATACATTTACTAAGAATTCTGTTACGAAGTTTGAATTGCGTGGAAATTTTCCAAACATCCAATTGCTAAATTTTGACCAAGCTCGGTGGCTGGTTGGTAAGCAACCTAGCGAGCAATCGGGAGGTCGTGGGTTCGAATCCCGAGGCCGCCTGTCATTTTAGGGGTTTCAGGTGGTTTTCTCCACCTACTATAGGCAAATGCTGTGACAGTACTTTCACCTACCCTCTCCTTACCCACCTTATCATTTTCCTCCCCCTCCACTTCGGTGATTGGCTATAGCAGCAAAAATATGCCGAAGTAAAATAAATCAAATAAAAAAAGCTTAATTATTTTAGTCCATTAAGTGTATAGCCTACTTTGATTAATGTATTTTAAAGCTTTCATCACGGCATTAAGGGGATGTTTAATTTAAACTTAGTTATCGTTAAAAACTTAAGCTAAGCGTTCGTAATATAATGTTGAAGTCGCTTCGTTGAAAGAAATAGCTGTCGGCGTTTTTTATGTTTTTTTTTGTTGCGAAAATTAGTTTTAATAAGCGTATTTTATTAGTTGTTTTTATTTTAAAAACGTAAAGTTTTTGTAGCTCTCTTGAAATTATTGCTTCATCATAATTTGTAATTCATATTTTTATGTATTGCTCTTGGTTGTTTTGTTTTTAAATTTCTGTAATGTAATTACTTTTGAAACAAATTATATTTTGGTTTGAAATCATATATTTTTCTTCTTGCTAGTGTAATTTTTCTGAATGATGTTAGCAATTTTCTTTTTCAATGAAACCTTACAAATCTTTGGCCTTACTTTAAGGATTAAATAAAATTATTTAGGACTGTCGCTAATCAATTGCTCGCCATATATACGTACTTAAACATCTAAACAATTTTAAGGCCTCTGTAGTCTAAAAAATTTTTGTAGTTGATCTACAGCGTCATTCAAAAAGTCTGCAATAAATGGGAACAATTTTTATTATTGATTTCTCAAAAAAAGTTGGTGCATGGTCTAAAACTAATTTTACGATGAAGAAAAGTACAATAAAAAGTCATGACACTATATTTTAACGATTTTTGAAATATTCGCAGGAGTAAAGTGCCCTTATTTAAGAGATACAAAATTTTTTATAGGAAAAAGTTACATAGAATCTCAAAATAAGGCTAGATTTAAATTCTGGAGGTCAAATACCAATTTTTATTTTTTAAGAAGTTCAACATTTAAAAAGTCTGCAACAAACGGAAAAGTTTTTTATTATCAATTTCTCAGAAAATTTTATTCCTGATAAAAGTTGGTGCATGGCCTAAAACTAATTTTAAAGATAAAAAAAGTTTAATAAAAAGTCATAGGACACTAGATTTTAGCGATTTTTGAAATATTCGCAAAAGTAAAGTGCTTCAAATTTCTTAAAATATAAAAAGTTGAATACGACTGTCAAAATTTAAATTTAGCCTTATTTGGAGATTCCAAATAACTTTTTCATATACATTTTTTTTGTATCTCTTAAAATAAGGGCACTTAACTCCTAGGAATATTTTAAAAATCGCTAAAATCTAGTGACCTATGACTTTTTATCAAACTGTTTTTCATCTTAAAATGAGTATTAGACTATGCACCAACTTTTATCAGGAATAAAATTTTCTGAGAAATCAATAATAAAAAACTTTTCCATTTGCTGCACACTTTTGAATAAAAATAAAATTTAAACTTCAAAATTTAAATCTAGCTTTAATTTGAGATTCTAAATAACTTTTTCCCATATTTTTTTTTTTGTATCTTTAAAAAAGGGCACTTTACTCTTGCGAATATTTAAAAAATCGTTAAAATCTAGTGTGCTATGACTTTTTATTGGACTTTTTTTCATCTTAAAATTAGTTTTGGATCATGCATTAACTTTTATAAGGAATAAAATTTTCTTAGTTCTTAATAATAAAAAACTTTTCCATTTGTTGCAGACTTTTTGAATAAAATTTCTTAAAAAATTAAATTTAAACTTTTTTTCCCATTTGTTGCATACTTTTTGAATGACGCTGTATAAGTATTTGAAAGAAATCCAAACTTTATATAAACTGTAGACAGATGCTTGAATTTTTCATTAACAGATGCAACTGCGTTATGAATAATTACAAAAAAAAAACCTTAACATTTTGTTTAAAATTTGTTCATACATAAACTCTTATTTTTTTTCCAAGTCGAACTTCTTATTCAAAATTAGGCATTACACCTTGACCTTCATCTTCATTTTGTTTTTTTTTATGGGTAAGGTTAGCGCCCGCGGATCTTAGCACCCCTAGGCAATAGTCTAGATTCGCTTATTGGTAAAACCGTCCCTGATTATGCGATCTTATTTAGGTACCAACGAATTTTCAGTTGATCAAAGCATGTACATACTTTAACATATAAGCTGTAAATTTTGGATAAACAAAAAGTTCACACTAAATTATATTTAAAAACAAGGACCAACACCTTTTTCATAATAAGCAATATTGCATGCTTTTTTACAACTAATATCTTGAATAACAAATACGCTACTGGCGTTAAGTTAGGCGCAAATAATTTTTTTCTGTAGATTTCGGTCAGACGAAACAAAACTCTTAAAAAGAAAATGACACCTTTGTCGATAAATTTTTTACGCTTGATTAAGAAAAGGTCCCCCTTAAAAACAAAATTAAAATAGACAAAAAACATATGACGATCAAGTTTAGTGGCATGGCTGAGACACGTCATGATATTTTTATATGATTATTTTAATAGTCTCGGGTACTTTTTATTGTATTAGAAAGCGAAAAAAAAAATATATGGAACCCCATGGAGCTATGAATTTTTCGTCTTTATGTCTTGTGCAGCATAAATTGCCTATAACTAAAGTCATAAAAGCTTGGAGAACAATAAAACAGAATTTCTATAAACGTAAACGCACCTCGGGATATTTGAATTTAAGTTAGACTTTAATACAAAATGCTCTTGTGAGCAGTACTTCGTCAAAATGAGATTCGAATGAAATGCAGTTAAATTTAAAATTCGGCTGTTCAATCTACGCTACACTTCTGGTAAAAAATAGAATTATATATATTTTTTGTGATAACACCAACAATCTCCGAGAGGTGATTTTTGGGGAATATTTAATGTTGAGGGAGTATTAATTACTTTGAAACTCTACATTAGAAGTTACAATAATACTATCACATAATAAAAATATCACAAGTTTGGATTTTATGCTGAAAATTGATTGGTTCTTTGAATTTATCGCTTTTTTTTTGCTTATGACTTTTTGTATTTAATATGATATTAATGGTTAAATAAACGGCCTTGCTATATTCGTTAGACCAGGAAATATTTTTGCTAGTAAATTAAATTTCACTGTGTGCAATAACTAGGTCACACTTCATTTTATTGACTTAATATCAATTTTTATTAGTTCAAAGTTTCATATACGCTATATTTAATACCATAACAATTTTTATAAGAGCCCGTTAAGTGATATTGACTTATGATTCAATATTTATTGCCAGTGATACCAAAACATTTTAAACAGCGTGATGTAAAAGTGAATTTTTAAATTATAGCTTTTATTTACCAACACATTTTTAAATTTGTTTTCGCATGAATTTTAGTAAGAAATATATTTTTTTAAATTAATTGATTAAAAATAACAAAACTGCAAAAGTTTTAAGTCCTTGTACTTAAGAACCACTAGAACTGCAAAAAGTAAATAAGTGTGAGAGCTTAAGCTCATACATGAACTGCAAAAATTCTTGAACTATTATACTTTTCCTTGAATTTTTTTTTAGGTAAGCGGTCAGAAATGTTTGGAGTTATCCCAAATGTTCACCACTTAAATTTCATACAACTATTTGTTACAATAAATTAAAGTAATTAAATAAAAATAAAATTAAGAGAAAACAAGAAAGAAATTACTTGTTTTATTTGTCAAAAACATCTTCTTCTTTTTCTTAATCGGTTCGTCTTGTACCTTTCGGTGTCGAGGTGCTTTTCTATTTCTGTGTTATGTTTCTCCACTCCTGCCTATCGTTAGCTAAATGTGGCACATCTCTCCTACCGACTCCCTTTTCTTCTAGTCTCTGCCTCGCTTCTTTTTCCCATTTGATTCTTGGTCTTCCTCCTCTTTTCCCTTCATCCTATTTTCGCCTATCCACTTTCTGGCATGCGTAGTAGATATCCAAGCCAACTTAATTGATTCGTCTCTATATTTTTCTTAACATCCGTTACTCCTAGGTTATTCGAATTTTTTCGTTACTGATTTTATCGATCAGTCTACATCCCTCTATTCTTCTCAGATATCCTGTACCTGTATTCTTTGTTTTTTTTTTTGAGTTAGTGTCCAAGTTTCTGAACTGTAGGTACTTGAGGATGAGTATGAGTATGTATATTGCATTAAAAACTCGCGTCAAAAATATATCCAGAATAATTATTTAATACATAATTTCTACAATCGAAAAATATTGGAACAAGATTTAACGAAATCTACTTAAAAAATCAAATTATCTTTGTATTGCACAATTTAATTTTTTATTCCGATTGCGATAGTTTCTTCTTGGAATTTGATTGATGCAATGAACACTGTTAATCTTAATATAAGAATCTGTCTGTAAGTTTATCAAAGTATGCATAAATACGTGAATATTTGGGTGTGATGACGGTCAATACGAATTTAATTTACAATGAAAAGATCCGCATGTGTTTGTATCTGTTCATGGGGCAAATTCTAGGGCTAGTTCTTGGAAAATTAAATTAGGATTTACCCACATAAACAAGGGTTCGAAATTACTTTTATGCAGTTCAAGTGGAAGATTAAGCTATAGAAGCTGATAATTATGGTATCAGGATTTTTGCAGTTTGTGTGCATCGAAAATTTGTAAATACAGATTTTACGGACAATTTTTTAAATTTTAAATATAGTTCATTGAAACACTATACAATATGAATTTAAGCTTTATGCATTATAAAAGTTAAATGAAATATGTATTCATTCCTAATCCTTATGCATAAAATATTCAACTGTTCTAGAATCGCAGGGGTTTGGAGCGGAGCTCGGAGCTGGAGCACGGAGCAGTGGAGCAATGGGTTTTTGCCCGGAGCAGGAGCGGAGCCCGGAGCAAATAATTTTGATTACTCCACTGCTCCAGTTTATTATGTTAAATTTAAAAAAAAAACTTTTTTTTCCTTTTTTTCAACGTTTGAAGGTCAATAATCTGTTTTTTCAAACATTTATTTAAGTTCACTTGTTTGTTAGGGCCAAATATTGTTATTGTTGACCAACTTCTACATATCCGATAAAATTAAAACTTTGTTTTTAAAAACAATTTTTTTATCATTTTTTTTTTTAAATGTTAACAATATTTGGAGCATGGAGCGAAGTTGGAGCAGGCATTTTGATGCCGGAGCTGAGCAATTAAAAAATTGGACTGCTCCAAACCCCTGCTAGAATGGCAATGTTTTTGCCAAACATTCTTTTTTAACCGACCTGTTCGAAGCTTTTTAACTAGTTTTTACTATATTTTACTGAATAGATAACATTTCTCTGTACGGTCGACTAATAACGTGAATAAGATTGGTTTTTAATAAAATACCCTGTACACCTTTACGGATTTCAAAAGAGGAACATTTTTGTGTTGTATGGTGCAAGACGAAGACCCAAGCTTTCTTAATTATATTTTATACATATATTTAATTTATATTTTAAGTGTTAGATTAATTTTCTGGCATAAGTTTGTGTCAGTGTTGATGATTATTTATTTAAAAAAGGTGCCAGGATTATTTGATCGTCAATTGATGTAAGGTGTTTTATTGTTATACGTTATTTTATATTATTGTACAATTAATATTTTGCTATCAATTTAGACTTTATTAATTGTTTAATAACAATAAATTTTGTATTAATATAGTAGCTTTTAATTTCGTTTTAAACTTCGTTATGGACAATGGTAATTTGATGCTTTATTCAGAGGCAAGTATTTAATTATACCTAAACAAATTTGTAGAAATTTGTTTATTTTTAGAAACGCCGGTTATTGAAAATGTTATAAACGCAATATCCGGAACGTTAAAAGCTTGCTTTTTAGGGGGGGTATAAAACCTGTTAAATCACGCCCGACTTGTAAGTTATGCCCATTTGCCTTACGAGAGTTTGAGCAGGCCCCTGCAATTTTATCATTAAAATATTATGTTACTTAGAGCTAAGGGAAAACGGTAATCGCTCTGAAAATTTAATCTTGACTGGGGTGCAATCGTTTTGCGCTTTATTCATAAATACGTTCGCTCAGTAGACTTGGGAAATGTGAAAAAGGAAGCACGCAGTTTTAAGTCTAATGATGTAAATAAGTTTAATCTTATCTTATTTCGAAGAATTTCTTGTCAAAATGCTATACCAGTTTTAAGATTTGGGCTGCAACCAGAGCTGGGCAATGCTTGAATGCTTACTAGCAATAATTTTTTAAGCACTTTTAATGCTTCGAGCACAATGCTTGGAGCACTTTCTAAAACAGATGCTCGATGCTTAAGCACCAAGCACTTTCATGAACACTTGCTACTTATTAAGCACTTTAGAAAGACAGTGCTTAATAAGCATTTTTTAAATTTATTTATGCTTACTGCATAGTATTTAATCCTTAACATGTATGCTACAAGACTGTTTAAATTTTAAATTTCTCAAGCATTTCCAAAATGCTCAATGCTTGCTGCTTAATTTTTTTAAGCACTTTGGTCAGTGCTTGATGCTTTTCAGCATTTTTAAAAACCAAAGTACTTACTGCTTAATTAGATCAAGCACTTACACAAGTGCTTGAATGCTCGGTGCTTTATGCCCGGTTTCTCCGACACATCTTAAGATCTAGCTGAATCTTAAGTTCGCCTTTACGTTATAATGTGTTGCACCAAGCAATTTTAAGAACATATTCGACTTGAGCTGCGCGCACATCTTAAGTCGCTGTTTACTAGAACTTGAGTTGGAGTACATAACCTAAATTATCTTGTATTTGCTTTGTTTGTAGTTAGTGTTCTGTGAGTTAAGTGTTTGTTTAAATTGTGGTTTAAGTTTAAATATGGATATTGACTTTATAAATATGATAGATATTTGGTGTTTACGTTTTTTTAAAATTTTGAGAAAAAAGATATATGTACGTACTTCCTACTTATATATTTCATTTTGTTATGTTACTGTTTTCTTATGAATTAACATTTTTTTATAAAACAAAAGACTAGTTATTCAACAAATACCCGCAAAAATTACACTCACCGTCAAAAATTATATTTAAAAAATGCATTTCATGTATAAGTATTATATATCATTAAATATAAAGGGCGGCAAAAATAATATTTGCCCAGAGCGGCGGAAAAGCTAGATCGGGCCCTGAACAGCATTGGTAGATTTGTTCTCTAAAACACACTTATTTTCTTCCACCAAGCTAATTAATAATTGTTTTTACTCCATGGTATAATTTATTCTTTTTTTGTCCGCCATTTCAACACAAAATAAAATAATAAACACCGAACTGTAACTTTATGTGCGACTAACAGCTGATAGCAACAACAGGATGTCACAGGGAGCCGTTTTAACAGCTGTGATGTGAATGGCCAATGAAAATTTGCCATTCAAATCTGCCCCTAAAATGTGCCGACTTCTTGCAACGTTGCCAAACCGAATTCTAACTTAACTGAGATGTCTAACAAATTCCGGAATATGTTTTCTGTGCAACGCATCGGTATCTTGAGTCGGTCTTAAATATAAGGCGGTCTTAGATAAGTTCGATCTTAAGATGTGTCGGAGAAACCGGGCATTAAGCACTTAGGGTCGGTGCTTTGCTCAGCTCTGGCTGCAACTGATGAAGAAACAAGAGTGTTGAACTGGTGTGGCCTTAAAACAATTGATAAAAAAAACTATTGCTTAAAAATCATCTATTCACTTATATTACAACAAATGTTTAAGAATTAAACAATCTTTTTACCAAAGAAAGTAATTTTTGTTTTTGTTTAGGAATACGAGTACTTAATAATTGTGTTAAAACAGTTTTCATACCTCCTACTCTCCTACATTAATGTAACAGTTGATTGTGATGAATGTTTTAAGTAAGAAAAAAAAAGTTTTTGTTAACTATTTAAAAATTAAATATGGTGATAAGTAAGAAAATTAATGCCGGAAAAGGAAAATCATGGGTTAGATAAATTAATCAAACGAAAACGAACCTTTATTAAAACAATTTTAGGCATTTCAAAATTAATAAATTACGTTCTGATACTTATGACAAGAGTTTAACATAGTTATCAACATATTTTTGGGTATTTTTTTCTACTGTGAAGTTAGTAAACATACACACCCAGACACGCGCTGGATGAGTCCGGACTAGGGAGGTAAATGACATTTTAAAGTTAGGTAAGAATATTTCTAAGACTGCAAAAATATACGTAATTCTTCAAAATCTGCACAATATGGCACTTCTGAAAGTCAAAAATCCCGCCTTAATCCTGTTGAAATGTGTAGGGTGTTAATTGAAGGACTTAAATCTACATTTCCTAACGTGGAGACCATCTTAAAGATTTTTTTAACGTCACCGATTTGCAATGCAAGTGGCGAAAGATCATTTTCGGTATTAAAACGTGTGAAAAACTATTTGCGTTATTCTTTAAGTCATATGCATTTAAACGCATTATCAGTTATGTTTATTGAAAATGATGTTGTTCAATCTTTAGAATATGAAGGCTTTATTAATAAATTCGCAAAATTAAAGGCCAGGAAGGTTCCTATTTAATACGTTTGTATATCCATAGTCTAATAATTATGATATAGTTCTAGTAGTCTGCTCAGTTGAATTAAATAATTTTTAAAATTGAAAATAACATTTTTCAGATTGTAAAGTGCAATTTTTTTACCGTTAAGTAACGGGGGTAGGGGCCTTAAAATCAGATTGCGCCTAGAGCTCAGAATTTATTTAATCCGGTACTGCTCCTACATTAATGTAAAAGTTGATTGTGATGCATTTTTTAAGAAAAACAAGTTTTTGATAACTATTTAAAAATTAAATATAGTGAAGTAAGAAAATTAATGCCGAAAGAGGAAAATCGCATCGACTTGCCACTCTGAATGTAATGTATTGTTTTGTTTTTCAATGATCACTTTGATTAAACTAAATAAATACAATAATATTGTAATAACTTTTTTTAAAGATAAATCTAACAACCTACACATCAATGAAACGAGAAAAAATATCTTTAACGGTGTCACAACCTCACAGCCAATTACAACCAGTATTTAAAACAAGAAAGTTGATGTTAAAATAACAAAAACAAATGAAGATACGTAGAATTTATTATCAAAATTTAAATCTGCTTAAAAAAGTGTCCTGATAATGTTGAAAAATATTTTGAGTATGATTTCAAATAAGCAAGTTATAGGCAAAAATCGAAAACGTATTTTTTTATGAATAGCGCAAAAACTGTCAACATTTATAAAGATTGTTTTTTATAGAATAGTTGCTCTTAACTCAGATAATTTTGTCTTATTTAACTATCTCTGTATCTTTTACCGTTGACGAGATCCCCATGCTTTTCACGATATCTGGGACAGCCTGTGTGTTACTTGCCATCCGACATCGCACAATATACCTTTTACCCACCATCTTCGGTGTAATTTTCATCGAATATGTTTTTGTGTCCTAGACATAAAAAAAAAACGCGAATGTTTTTTCACGACGACATACCTGACACCTATTGTGTTGATTGGGGTTGATCTTTTTATTAGGTTGGAGTGCTCGTATTTTCTAAACAAGAAGGCAATTGTTAGAAAGCCCCGAGCAGTTTAAGTTATGTTTCATACGCTGCTATTCAATTTGTATTGTTTTTTTTTTAAATCGAGGTAAGTATACATTGAATAGAAGTAGGCAATCATAGGATTTTGCAAATAAAAACGAACATATAGGTTTCACGTCTCAGCTTTAAACAGATAACTGAATATAAAAAAAAACTCATTAGTCCAAAAACCGTTAACGAAATTCTAAAATTATTTCTCATTTTTATGGTTGTTCGGATTACCAAACTTTGAAATGTTGTACGTTCTAGGGAACAATTTTATAGTCCCCTTAGTTAGAAAATCATTTAGGAAAATCAAAAAAAAAGTTTTCGCTTTTTTGATTTATTTTAAGTATTTTTAGAGAGATCAAAAAACTAAATACACCTTCATAAGGCAACTTTTTATTCTCTCTACGCTAATATATTTAGAGTTTGTTTCAGACATTTTTTCAATTCTGGACCATTATCAACTTTGATGTCTCTTATAAACGCCATATTAGATTCTTGCATTAAAATGCAGTACTAAATATTACAAACACAATGATGTAACACACACTTGGGCAATGCAAAAAAAATCACTACATAAAAATCCAAAAACAACGATTTTAAAATTATTACCATAGCATCAGAAAGAAAACGTTTAATAATGAATGTGACTATTTATACATACAGTATGTATGAATAATTGGCTATTTATACGTACAATAAACTTATTTCTAAGGCCCAACTTCTTATTTATATATAATTTTACATTAGGTTAAAGGTTAGGTAAGAGTTTTTTTAAAGAAAAACTATATATTTCTTAGTTTCATTGGTTTATCTCAGTTATTTAAAAAAAGTGTGTATAAATAGTCAATTATTATTATACATACTGTATGTATAAATAGCCTCATTCTTTAATAATTAGTTATTTTGATCTTCAGATTTTAGTGGCCCTTTTCATGTTGAAAAGTTAAATCTTTGTTTTGGAGTTGGCAACCACGTCTTTTTTATGTATTAAATTAAGATTTTGTTTATGTCCGCATAACTCTTTAGTTAAGACTAATTTTCCTTTATTTAACTTTTGTATTTGGCATTAAATATCACAACTTTGTCCCAATTCATCGTGACGTTTAAGATTAGCAGGTTTGGGACACTATGTATACAGGGTGTTTCTTAAATAGTGCGAAAAAATTCGGGAGGTAACTCCTTATCGAAAATTAAGGAGGGCTTATATATAACTTTTTTCCCTTAGATGTTTCCTTTCGGAGTTACACCCCCCTAAAGGGGAGTGGTAACACTAGGTTTTTATTTTATTTCTTAAAATTGCATATACAGGGTGTTTCACTTTTCCACGGGACACTATTGCTATCTCCGTAAATAATGAAAATACAAGGTTGGTTAAATGGGACAAAAGTTATCTATTTAGGAGTGTATTTTAAACAAGATCTTTTGTTTAAAAATTCCATGGCTTTCGTGATATTACGAAAAAACCGAAATTGATCAAAATTGTTTATATTTTACTGATGATGTTATACAAAGGTAGAGTTCATCTAGTGGATTTCTAAGGGCTCCCTATTTTCGCATTTTCAAAAACGATTAAAACTCAATCTCCTGCTTGAAACTTATGCTAACAGTTTTCTCGGATGCGGAAGATATCTTATTGATTGAACATATGCAGTTACAGGAGAAATTTATGGTGATATAGAAGGAAAAGAGCCAAATTCTTATCGGCGAAAATAACTGCATCAGAACAATAAATTGCTGAATGGGGAGGTCCATAAGGCCCAACAAATTATCCAGAGTTATTTTTTTCCTGTGGCCTTGCTTCGAGCGCTTTCCTGGTTAATTTCTTAATATCAAAACATTTTTAGAAGTACGCAATTTGAATGTAATGAAGTAGTTAAAGCCACTTTGGAAGAATAATTTACAGATGTATTTTTTCCCCAAAAAGGATAACACTGTTGAATAAAAATGAAGCTTGAAAAGTGTGTACCTAAGTGTTGTAGGAAGTTACTTTGAAAACTAAAATGTTGAAATAGAACTAATTAGTTTCCATGGCTAGGTAAATAACTTAACGATTTGATCCCGTATCAAAAATATCAACAACTTTAACTGAGGAATTCAAATAAAATTATTCGCTGGAAATTGTGTAATTGTGTGGAAAAGTTCTTGAGAGATTTAGGTATGGGTATAGTTGCATGTAAAAGATTATCAAGGCTTAAGCTGTGCTAAACGCCTATTCTACGACCAGTGTTAACTGAAACGAACCATAAAATCTACAACAAAGAAAGCATTGTAACTCAATTTCCGCGAATTTAACGGATCGACACTTCGCAGTCCAATTAAAAACAAAGTCTAGCGCTGACTTAATCTAAGACTTAATGGATTTTCATTTAAAGTTTCTTGTAGAAGTTTTCAAAATGTTTTAAGTCGGAGTTCGATTCGTGGAATGTAACAAATTCTATCGAACGAAAATATGCAATGTTAAAATAAGTCTCTATAATCTCTGCAGTCTTTAAAAATGCCTGTTACTAATTAATCTTTTTATTAAATTTTTTTTGTATTTTTAAGGTATTAATTGTGTCATAAAATCACATATGTTTTGCTTCTTGCGCACTTCCACACTAGCCGCGGATAAGGATTTAACAATATTTTGTATATTGTTACATATTGGAATTTTTCATCAAAGTTTTGTTACAGCGATATGATACATGTAGGCTTATTTTTACTTATTATGAGTCATAATTTTTTTTTTATCGTAGTAAGCCCAAGTTGGCTTCTGCAAAATTGTGATCTCAGATAATATAAACCGTACACTTTACATGTAATGTATTAGCAACCTTATTATATTATGTAAGTGAATGAAGCGTGCAAATATTGCCGCTGTAAATTTAAATTCATTTCTAAAAAAAAACCTTTTAAATTTAATTTTTAAACTAAACAGCCCAATTTTCTACACAAACCAATTTAAATGTTTTCATTCAATAATAACGCTTTTACTTGCAAGGAAGTCCATTACTTTGATGTATTCGATTTCTTTGTTAGGTTGGGTTTTTCCGGATTGCAAAAAAAATACGTACCGGTGATGGAAAATTTTAATACAAAACTAAGGAAGGATTTAAAATTGTGCGAAAATATTTACAGGGTGTTACGAATAAGTTCGGTAGAAAATTTCTTATCGAAAATTAAGGGGGGGCTTTTATATAAGTTTTTACCCCTAGATGTTTCCTTTCGGAGTTACACCCCCTAAACAGAAGCGGTAAAATTAGGTTTTTATTGTTTTTTTTCAAATTTGGATATATCTAGGATAATGATATTTGGAAGATAGTTTGTACTTATTAAAAGGTTTCCCATGGTAATATTTTCAATCATCTCCCACCTTCGCAAGAGGTTGAAAAGTGCAACCCCTTATGGTTTTTTTATCAAAACATTTTAAAGGCTTAAAATTTTTTAATTTAAAAAACTTTCTCCAATTTTTGTGTAAAAAATGAAATGAGTGAACATGAACCATTAAATATTCTAAAATAAAACTATCCATGTTGGTGGTTGCCATGGTTTGTTGTAGGTTTTGTAGAAAAAATGAAATAATAAAAAAAGTTTCAAAATAAATCAAGCTTTTAAAGATTTTTTTAAATTGCAAAATCTTAAGCCTTCAAAAAGTTCTGATAGGAAAACCAAAAGGGGTCGCACTTTTCGGCCCCTTGTGAAGATAGGAGATGATTAAAAATATAAGTATGGGAAACCTTTTAATAAGTACAAACCATCTATCAAATATCATTCTTCCGCATACAGGGTGTTTCACTTTTCCATGGGACACTATTGCTATCTCCGTAAATAATGAAAATACAAGGTTGGTTAAATGGGACGAAAGTTATCTATTTAGGAGTGTATTTTAAACAAGATCTTGTTTTGTTTAAAAATTCCATGGCTTGCGTGATATAACGAAAAAACCGAAATCGTTCAAATTTTTAAACTTAAATATCTCGGCTATTGTTGCGAATACACAAAAACGCCAAACGAAAAATGTTTTGCAGATTTTGTTTGCTGTAAGATGGCGACAGTCAGATTTTTATTTACAAATTGCCGTGCGAGATATTTGACAAAACAACTTTTTTTTAAATGGCAGTCGTAGTAGATGATGACTCAGATTTAAAGACAATTTTCTCTCTCTTTACAATGATATAATGTTTTAGTCTATTTTTAAAAATAAGCGAAACAACCTAAAAAAATGCAAAATCTTAAGATAAATATCAAGGTTGTCATGAAAAAAAAACCATTTTATTTCTGACGGTTTCATGGCCAACGCGATCGCAAATCCACATTGTTCTTCGTCTTCATTTTTTTTAAAGTTATTCTTCCGTAGGGTCTACTTAAAGAATTCGCCACACTTATTCCTCTGTATTTTTTGCATTTCGTGCGATCTCCTTTCTTGTACAGATTGCTTATATACGCTGCTTGCCATTGTTGTGGTAGGTACTTCGCTCCCTTGTAGAAATTTTCTAAAAACACAATAACTTCTTACGGTTACAAAAATTAGCGACAATAACGAGATCCCACACCAAAAAAATCGGTAATTGGGCACAGTTGCGTGTAAAAAAGTTGTGCAAGTTTATAATTTTGCACATGCGCGCATTAAATCGCACAGACGCTTGAACAGCGTCGCGACGCTCTTGTAATTGTAGTTTAACTGCAACCAACAGTGAGACCTGACGCTCTTTTCCACTTAGGCACCTGTTGATATCGCGATCTGTGTTGTTTTTTGAAGCTAACACCTATCGTTTATGGTCAAGATAAAAAGTAATTAAATCAAGCTTTTTTACTGCTCAAAGTAAGTGACATTTTTTTGCCATACAAAGTAACTTTGGTGTCGATGGAATAGTTTTTTTTTTTTTTAATAACTTGTCAGTCGTATAACAGTTTTTATTTAAAAAAAAGCAATTAAAAAGTTTGGAAAAGTGAGTTTTACAGAGATAAGTATTTCAAGAAAAATGATTAAATGGTTTGAGTTTTATTTAGATATGCAACTTAAGTTTATTTAAGAATCGTTAACACATGTTTATGAAAAATATGCTGCTGAAATGCCGGACTGCTTTCAAGCAATATCTTGTTAATTTATTTCCCTTTACTTTTATCCTATTGTCACATTACACAGCAAAAAGTGCGATGTCAATTTTAACACAAAATGACTCGGAATTTAGACTACATAGGTCCACTTATTTTGTCATAAGAAAAATTAGATATTGTAGGCCTTAGATTGTAGGTCAAATTTTAACATATTTAGAATGAATAATATTATGAAGGGCGTTAGGGGAAAACAAGGAATGTAATTTTTAACCGATTCGGAGATATTGAACTAATTATTATAGTTTTAATAAAATTATTTTTCACATTCATTGATTATTACTCATTTATAGTAAAATATTGTATTCCCCCAACAGCCTTCAATTTAGTCAACATTAATGGTTTTTGTAAAAAAAAACTACATCTGCATTTGATGGATCTATTATAATAATTGTGTTAAATTTGATCTATATTTGAAGTATATATTAATTGACACATTTTAAGAAAAATGTAAATAAATTGCTTAAGTTATTGGATAACATAGACCATATTTTTTTAATTCAGTGACGCTTAGCTACTAATATCGATAGAATTTGTCTTTGTTTGTTGTCATTTGCAATTTATTTAATGTTCGGTGTATATATTTTAAAAGTTAACACTTCACAAATTTGTTCAAATAGAAAAAGCGACATTGCCGAATGAACGAGAAATTTCAAATAAAATTGACAACAAAATTTTGTTGATATACACTAGTCGATTATAACAGGTCGATTTTTAACTGTTTAGTTTGTGAATACTTAGGGTAAATTATGGTTAAATGTATTTACTTAATAATTATAATAAAATAAAGGATGAGACACAAATATTTCCTTTCGCTTTTGATACATTTTTAAGCAAGTTTGTAAGTTCAGAAATAATTTAAAGTTTTGCTTTAAAATCGCTTCAAACCGTCCAAATTCGATGGTATCAAATACATAGGTATCTCGCTTAATACTCAAGATAGAGAAACTGTGAACTTACCAAAAATGTGCAGTTTTTCGAGACAAACTCAGAACCGTTTACAAAATATTCTATCATTTCCGGTTTTTGAGGTATTAGAAAAAAGTGATTTTTTTGTCATATTTATAATGTGTTATATCTCCGTTATTAATGTAAATATCGAAAAAAAAAGGATGAAGATTGTTTTAAGACATTTTATGTAAAATTTCATAATAAAAAAAATACGCTCGCTGTTAAAAAGTTATGACACAAACTTACTTTTTTTTAAGCGGAAGCTATAGTTGGCCATGACCTATTTAATTATTTTGCTTATTATATATAATTACAAATATTTTTTAGCTTTTTTTTTTAAAGAAAGACAGTAAGCTGTGAAAACAAAAGAAAACAAGTTGTAAAACCTTTTAAAACTCATTTGGAACAGGTTACGGAAGTTTTTTAAATTTGTTGTTGATATTATAACATTATAAAACTTTTGTAACTTGTACCACATGCCACATGAGTTTTAAAAGGTCTTACACATTGTTTTGTTTTGTTTTCAGAGCCTACTATGTTTTCCTGTACAATAAAAACTAAAAAAACCTGCGTAACTTGCGTCTTATTGAAAATAACTACATTAACCCTTATTATTTGGAATGAGAAAATAATAAGGAATTTAAAAAGACCATAACTAACTATAGCTTCCATTTAAAAAAAGGTAATTTTGTGTCATAACTTTTTAACGGCGAGCGTAAAAAAATATTTTTTTACAATAAATTTTACATAAAAATATCTAAAAATAATCTTCATAATTTTTTTTGATATTTACAACATTAACGGAGGCATGACACATTATTATGACAAAAAAACACTTTTTTTCTGATAACTCAAATACCGGAAATGATTTTTGAAAACGGCTCTGAGTTTGTCTCATAAAACGGCACGTTTTTGGTTATTTAACGGTTCCTTTATTTGAATATTAAGCCAGATAGCCATGTAATCCCATCGAATTTGGACCACCCTGTAGAGTGGAATTTGACCGTTTTCAAGATTTGAAAGGAAGTGATTTTGAAAATTAAACGTCTTTTTCTTATTTCTTGTTTTTTTGTTTTCTTTTAATTTTAAATATTTCATGGTCAAAATAGCCCGATTTAAAGTTTATCAAAAGTTTTTAACTGAATCGTTTGAAAATCTATTAAGTATTTCAAACAATGTACCTATCATGTGGCGAGCGCGTATTTTAAGAATCCGCTCTATAATTTAAAAATATATTTCTTGCAAACACATTAACAAGTTCAAACGATATTTTATGCAGTCACTGCTTATGTTACTGACATATTAATAATGACATGTTTATTTATTTCAATCCGGGACATGAAATTTCGCCACATTGACCAAATATTTAATTAAAAACTCAAAGGAAACTTATAACCGCGAAAACGTTTTTTGCACCTGCCGATTACATAATTAAATAACTTACCGACCTTTTCATTTGGGCTTTTACGACAGCTTACTTGACGGCTTATTTCAATATATAACATAAATTCATAACACGTTATTAACCCGTGAATTTGACAGTACGCCGATATTGCTGCCAACGGTGTACCGTCGTAAAAGATCCCGAGTTTCGTCGTAAATATAAGGTTCACATAACATGTAAACCATACAAACACATAAAAAAATCATACAGGAATTAACATCAAAAGGTTTCTCCGAAGTTGCGAAAAAACCGAGAATGAAAAAGTTAATAAAACATATGTATGTATAGGGTGTTTTAGGAGGAATAAAAATATTTTAGTAGTTGGTCTATAGGGACTATTTTGAGTTAAAACTTAGAGTAAAGTGCCCTAATATGGAACAGTTACCTATTATGGAATACATCAGTTTTATGACAATGAACAAGCGATGTCTGTTGAAAAGTATATATACCTATTTGTACATTGATCACACATTCTCAAATGTAAAATAGTTAAAAAATATTCACTAGATTACATAACAGTTTCAAATATATTTTTGACGTGCTACTGAGTTTTTACGCTAAATCTTTCAGTGCAAAATATTATATGCTAGGGTAAATGATATAAAATATTTTATTGCATGTTTATTTAGCATGAGCCTTTACATTTCAATTAAATAGACCAAAATTTTGATTGGGGCCATTTTATGTTTTACATATACCGATTTTTGAAATGTCACATTGATGCCTAATATGGAATACATAGAGGTGCCTTTTAATGAATATGATTATGGTCACTTAGTATAGGGATGGGTTCAGTGTCAAAAGTGTCAGAAATGGGCAGACGAAAAATGTGAAAAATACCCAAAAAAACAATTCTATTGTCCTACTTGTAAAAAATTAATAAATCATCAACATTTAGTTCGAATGACACTTGAATTATAATTTAATTTACATAAATAACAGAGTTTTGGTTTGGTTTAAGTAATAATGCAAATCAGAAAGAAATAAAAGATTAATCTATGAGCAGTTGTTTATTTTAATGTATATTTCCTATATAATTCTATATTCCATATTAAGAACCCCTAGTATTCCATATTAGGTTCCCCAGGAGCGTAATATGGAATAGTAGTAACATTTAAAAATATAGCTATATAAGAAATATCTACCGTAATATCGTACCAGAATTCGAGTAATGTGTTGCGTATTCATTACAAATTCCTTATAATTTGTTTTGCAAAATTTTGTGAATATTATTGCCGAATACAAAAAAGTATTCCATATTAGGGCACTTTACTCTACTTATAAACATTTGTCCAATTCTCAATGGTTAGGGAGATACAGCTGTTTCAATGTTAACCTTAAAAAGCCTCACAAAGGTTGATTATTGCATTTTTTTACGACCACTAATGTAAATTACCCTTACCGTACAGCCTTCATGCATAGTAAGTGGGTCCTTACGCACGGCAAGCAAAAAGCAGTTTTTAAAAGAAATGATCAAAGGAGACTCACGTCACACACCTGCATGCCTAGTAAGTGAGTTATAACGCACGGTAAGCAAAACGCACACTTGTCTAGAAATGTCAAAGTAGGCTTCCGTCAAAATTGACAAGACAACGTAATAACATGTGTATATTAGCCAAAAATCCGTTAGAATCGAATGTATTATGTGATCGTAGAAAAAGTATGCTACATAACACGAGTTGTACGCACTCGTGAAAATACGCACTCGCCGCTACGCGGCTCTGTGCGCAACTTTTCCGCTCGTGCGTAATATGCTTCTTACAACTCTTGTTATATAGTATACTATAATGTTTTTTTAAAATATACAATTAACTACGGATTGGTAAGAGCTTTTTCCCAAATTTCAACTCCCACACCTAAAAGATAGAGAAAGAAAGATATATAAAAAACGTTATAAAAATAGCGCCAGTAATTGCACTTTTTTGAAGTCTATAACAATACTGCAACACCCACAATTAAAAAGTTATAATTGGTCCGACTAAATAAACCATTTAGTCGCTCTGAAATCGTTTATCACGTCCAACACGACTGTTGTTCGACTAAAAAGTCGCTCGTGTGTGGGAGGTTGTGGATGATTTTGCGTTCTTGCCGGCAATTCAACCTTATCCGCAATGTAACTCGAATAGTTTTGCTCAACCCAAAGTTCGTGTTTGCCAATACGTATGTATATGTATGTACTTTGAGACATCATATCTGATTACTAAACGTGCATGGTATTACCATATGTTTGCGAATGTATTTATAATTAATTACCATACGAAAGGCAAAGAGAGTTCAAAAACCTTAACAAACAACGTAGGACTGAAACAATGATTAATAATTTTGCGTTGGATGAAACCGTAAAAACATGCTGACCCCTCTTTAGGATGGTCTTACTCCGAAAGGAGACGTCTACAGAAAAAATTCTATATGAAAGACCCCCCTTTATGTTAAATAAGGAATCACCTCCCGATTTTTTTTGCAATACTTAACAAACACTCTGATATAATACTAGATGTTATTTAACAAAAAATTTATATATAAAATTTATACTGCTTTGTTTGGGTCTAAATTCACATATTAAATGACTGCCTGGGCGTCTTGAACAAATTTTTTAAAACATTCCAAATATTACAAAACTAAGTGGTCAAGATACACTTTAATATAAATTATTTAACAGCTACCATCTACCATCGATGTTATTAATATATAGTTTGAAAAGTTGAGTAAAAATCGAATAAGCTAAATTTTTTACAAAATTATAATGTTTTCATTAAAAAAAACTGTTCTTTGCACAAACGAAACATGAGGTGCTCTCAGTGCTTTTAATTGCACCCCGTTTTTTCTAACATTGGCCTAAATAATTCTATTGCTTTGAGTTGAAAAAACTTTTAATTGTGTACCTGATTATTTAAACAATAATGATAAAGAAAGGGGATTTGTAAAATGCTTAAAGAATATTATTTGTTTATCTAGTTTGTTCCATATGCTCGTTAGGATTATGTGTTTTGGTATTAAAAAGTTTATTTTTCTTCCTCCAAGAAAAATTGTTTATTTTTGTTTTCAAGTACTGTTCTCATTCTGCACAGCAATTATTTTAAAAGCAAACCAAACAAATCGTTGTATGATTTTTGTAACAACGTCGGTATCAGCGTAAGCTGCTACGAAGTTGGTAATTATAGTTTTTTTTTGTCGATAAATTATAACAAAATTTGTAATTCGTTAATTTTCCATGTGATGTGTTTCATGCAAATTTGCAAGAATGTTGTTGTTGTATTAATTATAGAGAGAATAAATAAATGACAAAAAAGCTATACTACTTTCGAGATTCTCATCTTCCATTCAGTGGCATTTCTACTAGGAATTATTTATAGGAAAGAAGTTTTAATGAAGCTTATTTATATTAATTTAGTTAAATATATTAAAATATTTGTAGCACTCTTTTCACAAAAATACTGTTGCTGGTATTATGATATAAGTAAAAAAAATCTATTTTAATAAGAGCATACGATTATACAAAATTATGTAACCGTATTGCAATGTTTAAAAAAATATGATAATACACAGAAAGTTTCATTTAAAACAACGAAGTTTAAGATACTTTTGTTAAAACTTTTATTAGTCTTTTGTGCACATTTGATATTATGATTTTGCTATGTATTTAATGCACTTCTATACAGGTTGATTGATTCGGACCTTGCATTAGAATTATATGGAGAATGAAAAAGGGTAATAATCTGAAATTTTGGTTATGGCCATAATGACATATGATCTGTTTAATGAAAATATTTTCAAGATGGCGACACTTGCGAAAATACCGGAAGTTGACGTCTTCTTTCTTATTCTAAATACAATGGTCTATTTTTTATTGCATTTTTGGATGAAACTCGTTAGTTTAGAGGGAATTTTAACAGCATTTCTTATACCTAAGTGCAGAAGATTTTTAAGTTTTGGCCTATGGATTGAAGAAGCCTTGAAGTTGATATTGCAATTTTTGCAATCGATACATTACTTACAGGGTGTCCAAAATTTATTTTTTTATTAAACGCAACTTCAGACAACTAATATTCGTTTTTTTCAAATACAATGCCCAAATTTGTTTTACATATTCTAATGCAAAATTAAATTCTGCATCAATCTGTATTAGCATTTTTTATACCTATCCACAATACCTTTCGAGTTATTAAGGACTTTTGATAAAGTCAGGAGAAAATTGTAACATTTATCAACAGCAAGCCTTGGAAATTAAAACAAATGCCAATATTAGTAACTGTCAATTTTTGTCAAGAGCATTTAAACACGGATATCAATGCCATTATGGCCATCACCAATTTTGCGGATTAATACCCTTTTTCATTCTCCATATATTTCTAATGCACGGTCCTAATCAATCACCCTGTATTAGAAAAACAAAATTAATATTATATGCCAGGTTTTTTGTTTATTGCAGCACATTTCCCATATATTCTGCGATTAATTGGTCGGAAAATGGAGCAGTTTTAGCCGATTCTTTGTAAAAAGAAATAAATTTAAAGTTATATGAGCTAAATTAGAACTGAATAGAGGGTGCTTAACACAAAACATTTTTTGTCTTTGCAGGATTTGGTCGCATTATCACGATGAAATAAAAATTTATTCTTTTGTTAACACGAGCGCAAACAACCTTTTTACGAATTTTTATTTCTTTCCGTAAATATTGTAGGGATTCAAATTGTCGTACAAATATTTGACTCTTAAATGTTTTAAAGAATTTTTGGTTCAATATTCATTTAAAAGTAGGTACATAATTGTCTGTATTTCAGTAAAGTTTTTTAATGACAATGAAGTCGGTTTTATTTCGTTTTAGGGACGCACGGCTACAATAAGGACAATTTTAAGGGCTTTATTTTTCTAAAAGCAATTTGCCCTCACAGCTAATTATACAAAGTGCAACTTTTACGTTTTTAAAGATTTTCATTATAACTGATGAAATTGAGTAAGCCTTATGCTTTTATTTCTTATAGTAAAAAAAATTATGAACCATTACTTTTGTCGTAAAGTCTTTGTTACTGCTGTCTAAAAACATAAAAATGTTATATATTACACACTTTATTTTGGTTATTTCCATCATTTTCATTAGCATTTAAGCTTTTCATTGCTATTTTATAGTTAGTTTGATTTTTTTTATGGTCGACGTATATTTTTTCGAAATTACCCAGTACGTGTTAATTAGATGCTATATACTTTTATATTATTAGCTGTTAATTTATTACTGTAGCTGTAGCGTTTAAAAATATCGATCTTGAAGCAAATTGATTAGTAAAAAATTTTAAATTACTAGCTGTATTATAACATCTACTTTGGGGAAACAAAATTTATAGCCATTTATGTAATTAATACCAGTAATTACGACATAATTCACTATAATAAACAAAATTAATGAGCATTGTTGCTTCCTTAGTAATTTCATAACTTGCGAAACAAATACTTTGTACGAGGGTGCAGTTGCATTTATTGAGAACTAAAAGAACAATTAGAAGGGCATAAAAAATGAACTCTGCACTTTCACAGTATTTAGTTCTTTACCTATCGTTTACTATACAGGGTGTTTCATAAACATTGCTTATCGAAAATTAAGGGGAGTCTTTTTTAACAATGTTTTTATTGCCAATACATTTAGCATAACCCTCGTACAATGTTATTGTTTATCTGCTCAGGACAAACTTTATTAGTAAATGCACAGTCAATGAACTTTGGTCGATCCAAGCTGTTTTGAAATTAATTCAGTGCGTCGGTGGTTTGAGGGCTGAGTGACGCGTTATATTTTTAATCAAATAATTATGCACATAATCGTGTGCAGAATTATGTTAATACGTTTTTAACTTGTCAATGACTTTGTAATTTACGTATAACCTTAATTTTCTTAACGATATTTAGTTTAGTTTCTTGCTTTTAGAAAACTCTTGTGTTTAGCAGTCAGCACAAACTATTAAAATAAACTTAGTTTTCACATTAGTAAAAGGAAGACATATTTGAGGACCGAATGAGTGTAATACGACCCTAATATAGTTATGTATAAATACCTTATTTAAGTACCAACTTACTTACTTACTTACTTACTTACTTACCTAATCCTAAGGCCGTTATACCTTTATGATGTAGGTACGGCTTGTTGGAGTTGAGTTATTGCGTGGGTTTTCTTTTCCATATCTGTCTCCATTCTCCTCTTTCTCGCGCTTTTTGTTTTATTTCCTGCCTTTTGATTCCTTGTTTCTTTGCCGCTGTTTTTACTTCTTCTAACCGACTCCCCATCCCTGCTAAGAAACACCAACGGGGACATAAGTACCTCGACCTTTAAGAATTGTAGACTAAAATTGAGGTTGTCACTCTTGACTAGTAACCATACCATTTATTAATTTTAAAACAATAAATTGATATTCAAAATTTGATTCGAATTTTATATATCAATTATAAATAATAATTTCATTAGCACTTACCTGCTAATGATTACGCTTTAAATTTAAAAAACCATCATGCAATTTTTAATACAAAAATTGATCATTCTGCAAAACGAAATGTATCCAACCAGAATGATACGATTTTGAAGAATAATAACTTCGATTTCATCGGGGATAAAACTCGACAACCCTCGCAATTTTTGAATGCTGACATGTGTTTATTAGCAGAAAACAACAGAGATGCTATAAGTTTATCCCCGATCCGGTAACATGTCGCAGTTGGATAAAATGAATTTCTCTATCAACCCTGACACGTCCCGAAAACTACCCGATAACGGTAGTGTTTGTACCCAAGGCGTGAATTAGGAACGACAGTTGTGTAGCGAATCTATAAGTCTGTAAGTTGTGTTTTTTTATATTATTGACTCGTATCGAAGCTTAACCAGTACAGAGGTACCACAATATTATTTTTTTATATCTCCATCTATAATCATACTAAGTGTTCTTCATTGCGAACATCGTACAATAGTAACAATCGATGTGTATTTAGAAGCTAAAATTTCACACCTAAGGCGACTTTATTATTCAGAAAATTCTAATGTAATTAAAACTGCACCTGCTTTAAGCAAGCTAGTCTTAAGTCCCATAGGAATTCAACGACAAAATGTATTACTTTGTGTTAAATTGTTTGACGAAAAGAACATTACTGCTTTGAAAATGTTCCAAAATGATTTAAAAATGGATGCTTTGGGTACAATCACATTTATGCAATTAATTTCTAATTGGTGGCAAATTGTACATTGCAAAAATGTATCTAAAGGGCAACGTGTTCGTGATCAATATGCAGAACCAATAACAAACTTGCAACATGAAAACTTAGCATTTTTGAAAAATTTTATAGAATGGGTTAAGAATGGGATGAGTTAGAAATTAATAACATTGCTAAACGAAACAGGAAGTTGACAAACCATTTTCTTCATTAACACATACTTGCAATACGTTACTATTATTGATATAATATTTATTTGAGCAACATAAAATACAATTTGTATTGTTGGGAAAATTTCAAACAGATCCATTGGAAGCAAGATTGGGTCAATATTATAGACAAATGAGTGGAGCTTCTTATAATATAAGTGTAGAACAAGTTTTAGGATCTGAAATAAAATTAAGAACCATTAATCTGTTAAAGTTAAAATCAGCGATTTACGGAAACGTTATAGATATATCAAGCAATGAATTTATGGTTTAGATTTATATTGGAGTTTATACAGCGTCATTCAAAAAGTCTGCAACAAATGGGAAATTTTTTTATTATTGATTTCTCAAAAAAAATTATTCATGATAAAAGTTGGTGCATGGTCTAAAACTAATTTTAAGATAAAAAAAAAAAGCTTAATAAAGAGTCATGGGAAACTAGATTTTAACGATGTTTGAAATATTCGCAAGAGTAAAGTGCCCTTATTTTAAGAGAATCGTGAAAAAATTATCGTTGATCACATTTCTCCCTAATTTATCTATTATTTCCAAAACGACTCGTTCGTTTTGAATGTGTTCTCGCTGGTCACCTGTTTTACCACTGTAGCCCACTGGCAATTGTAAACGTATGAAGTTTGACTATCGCAGGATGCCCAAATCATTATGCCATATTTTCCTGGTTAATATTTCTTATTTTTGAGTTCCCTTCCTGTTGTTTGATACAAAACATTCGTTCCGATATGTAAGAGGTTAATATTTCGGCATATAGTTTAGCCAACATGTTCTTTAGCTTACAGGTTTACACATTAGGCCTTCATGCCAGACTGTATCAAATGATGGGCTAAATAAATATTATCCTTTGAAGTTTTTTTCCACAAAATAAGCCGCTTAAATTGGAGTATAAACTCTTGGTTATACCTATGCCTTTCAAGTATTTTAATCGTATTTATATGTTTTTTTTTTAGTATTTATTCTTTAATCTGCAACTGCACAGCAAAGAGCTCCGATTTCAGTAAAATAGCTATGTAGATATATAAAATACTAGCTGATTGACCCGGCGTTGCACGGGTGATAACAATTCTCTTTTATCAATCGCAGACTACTCGCGCTCCGCGCTCGCACCCGGCGGACGTTTCCGGTCGTTCCCGGGCATTTCCGGCCGTTATTTATACGGCGTTTGATCCGTTGGGTCCTAAATAGTAACTGTGCAAAATTTGGTCCCGATCGGTCAACGGACCTAGGATTCTATAGCGAACAAACAAACACACAAACAAACAAACAAGCTCTTTTATATATATAGATACAAAAATTTCCCATTGATAAACTTGTCCATATTTATTTAATCTTCAAACTAACAATAGCTGCTCATTAGTTTTCAATAGATTTTGTTAAGCCGTATTAAACATTCATTGAATAGGATTTTGCAAAAAAAAATTCTCTACGATATACGGGAATAAAGGCTTTCTTGAGGAACCAAATATTTCTCTACTTCTTTGTATCATTAAGAGATTTATCTAATACAAAAAAAGCTAAATGCTATTTTAACAAGCTAGATTAAGTTTAAATTTCTATATGAAAAATAAAATCTTTTTTGTACAATTTTAATGAATTGTTCAGTCGTTTCAAACAAGTAAATATTTATCTAAATCTTTCCTAACAAGCATAAGCGCAAGTGATTTTGTGTTTTCTTTCCCATTTTTTTAAACACAATAAATTTAACATTATAGTTTCATTATTTTTTTGATTTCTAAACCTTTTTCTTTTCAAAAAAAAACTTGAGCTTTTGTTGTTACTCGATATTTTAAGTTATGCACGTTTTGAACTATTTTATACAATTAAAAACGCCTAATAGTCGTTTTTGTAATAAGAGTAGTGTGCCCTGGGGGTGAAATAAGGAGGAGATTTGAATAAGGGACGCAACTTTTTGTTATTCCAAGGCTAGCTCGACTCTTGCATTTTAAACAATTTCTTCTCTCGATTCTCAGTGCGCAGTTAATTTATGCGACAATACTTTAGAATTGTTACCCTGACATTCATTGTAGAGCGCATTGTTTAAGATTTTTGTTTCGGTTGTGCTGCTGTGTTTTTTGCTAATCACTCATTGGACATTCAATTTTGTCGTTCGAATCCGATTTGACCTTAATTTTGGTGGCAAACGTGACAAATTGGAACTGGAATTTGTGGGCGAAGCTGTAATTAAAACCTTCGATGGATGTATTTCCTGATGACACTTTTTTCCTCTACTTCTGTCGGGCTGATTGTTTTTTGGGTCTCTGTTCGTTCGACTGTTGATCTACCACATTACAATCAAACGTTGTTTGCGTTTTTTTTTAAATTTAGTTCGCTGGTAATTGCTAAAACAAATTTAATTAGAAGTTAGTTGCTTGTTCGGTAAGTTAAAGAGGGGTGTTTTTTTATATTCGCAGATTGAGGTAGAAAGAGACTGAAAGATTTAAGTTTTATAATTTTATTTTTCAACATATTTTCCTGAAACATGTCTACATTTGTTACATTTTTTAGAAAAATTTTCTAGATTTTGATAAAAATAGTTATCCGATTTTCCTGAAAAATGCTAATTTATTGCTGCTTGCAATAATTTTTCACTGACAAAATGTTTTTCACGAAGGTTGTTTTCCAAATTAGGAACAGGATAAAATCTCCGGTAACAATACTGTTGATTACATGTACTGAAATAACTCCGCACGGCTCCAACAACTGCTTGCAACTTTGAATTTCAGTATTCTTTTAGCCCGGCCATTTTTATCTTCTGTCTGATTCTGCAAATATAAAAAACACCCTAAAGGGGAGCGGTAAAATTAGGTTTTTATTTTCTCAAATTTAGATAAATGTAGGAGAATGATATTTGGTAGATGTTTTATACTTATTTAAAGGTTTTCCATAGTAATATTTTTAATTATCTCCTACCTTGATAGGGGGCTGAAAATTGCGACCCCTGTTGTTTTTTTATCAGAACTTTTTAATGCGTTAAAATTCTTTTTTGAAAACTTGATTTATTTAGAAACTATTTTTATTCTCTAGTTTTTCTCGTAAAACCTACAGTTTTTGAGAAAAAAATAAAATAAGTAAACATCCACCATAAAATATAGAGTAAAGAGTAAAGTGCTCTAATATGGAATAGTTACCTATTATGGAATACATAAGTTTTATGACAATAAATAAGCGATATCTGTTGAAAAGTAGGTATATGTACCTATTTGTACATTGATCACACATTCCCAAATGTAAAATAGTTAAAAAATATTCACTAGATTACATAACAGATTCAAATATAGTTTTGACGTGCTACCGAGTTTTTAGGTTAAATCTTTTAGTGCAAAATATTATATGCTAGGGTAAATGATAAAAAATATTTTATAGACCAAAATTTGGATTGAGGCCATTTCATGTTTTACATATACCGATTTTTGAAATGTCACATTGATGCCTAATATGGAATACATAGAGGTGCCTTATAATGAACATGATTATGGTCACTAAGTACAGCAATATGGGTTCAGTGTCAAAAGTGTCAGAAATGGGCAGACGAAAAATGTGCAAAATACCCAAAAAACAATTATATTGTTCTAACTGTAAAAAATAAATAAATTATTAACATTTAGTTCGAATGACACTTGAATTATAATTTAATTTACATAAATAACAGAGTTTTGTTTTGGTTTAAGTAATAATGCAATTCAGAAAGAAATAAAAGATTAATCTATGAGCAGTTGTTTATTTTAATGTATATTTCCTATATAATTCTATATTCCATATTAAGAACCCCTAGCATACCATATTAGGTTCCCCGGGAGCTTAATATGGAATAGTAGTAACATTTAAAAAAAATAGCTATATAAAAAATATCTACCGTAATATCGTACCAGAATTCGAGTAATGTATTGCGTATTCATTACAAATTCCTTACTCTTTTTGCAAAATTTTGTTGAATAAATGTGAATATTATTGCCGAATACAAAAAAGTATTCCATATTAGGGCACTTTACTCTACCAATATCAAACGATTCATATTGTTGGTTACCATGGTTTGTTTATGTTCATATTGGATAGAATTGACGGGTGTACTTCATTTTGACGTTTACGCGGTGACAACGAGTTTTTTTTTGCAATATTTAAGAAACACCCTGTATAGGTAAATTATTCTTATTTTTTAACACCTGCCAGATTTAAATTAATCACTGTCATAAGCTTTTTGAAGATCAATGAAAATGCCAAGTGCGTTTCTAGGCTACGTTCAATTCGTTTTTTTTAGTATTTTTTAGACAGAATATGTTGTTTATGCACGAGCGATTTGATAAAGAGACGCTAATTTTAAATGTTCTAGAATTTTGATAAGAGATCCTTTAAAAAGAAAGATAAGTAACTATTATTAATACTAATGTAATTCGATGGGATTGCATGGGTATCTCGGTTAATATTTAAGATAGAGAAACGGTTAAATTACCAAAAATGTGCAGTTTTTTTGAGACAAACTCAGAACCGTTTTCAAAAATATTCCATCATTTCCGGTTCCCTGCACATAAATAAAGTTGCTGTAAGGAAAGTTAGATTATCTTAAGCTGTAATAATCAGTTTTAAAATGTAATCCAACAAATATCGATAATTACATAAAAATATAAATAGAAAATAATAAATTTTTAATTTCGGCAACTTGCATTTTTAATTTCGCTCTATTCGAGCTTGCATTTGGTTCTGCTTTAAGCGATGCGTCTTGCTGTACCATCAGCGAATTGATTAAAAACATAAATAACATTTGATTAGTTTTTGGGCTGAAATCTCATTAGTAATTCATTCTTGAATGAACGGAGAAAACACCTGACGCCTTGCAACGGGCGTTTTTCTCTTGCATTCGCCTGTTGTTTATTGAACATCCACCGTTTAAACATATCGCTGCATGGGGATTATCTGATTTACAGACGAGGCCGATTTGAGGAAAGCAAATATTATATATGTAACATGCGATAGCTCAGCTCGTTCGTGAAAATTTATTTTTATAATCGCCTCGCTAAACTCGTGATTAGTTTTCGGATATAAATCGTAGAAATGACGGAAATTGTATGGCGCTGGTTTAAAGGGAACGTATATTTTATTATTGGGAATTCTGTAACATGAACCACAACTTTCAAGTGTAGTATGAAAGTAGAAATTCGCACGCCATGTTAAACGAACAAGTAGAATAAATTACTTGAAAAAGTGCAGAAATGCACAATTTGTATTTTGGTGCGCAGAGGCGTCGAGAGACGTCGTCGGGTCAGGGGGAAAAATTTACATGTGCCCCAAGTAAATAAATTATTTGAAAATTTATTTAAAAAAAAAACGAATTGTGAATCGTGAGTATTTAATACACCATCATAATTAAAAAAGTATGTGGATTCATGGGCCCTTAGATTACCTCCGGGCCCGAGGCTCTGACCCCTTCTGCTCCCCTCTCATCGGTCCTGTTGGTGAGAACTTATTTATTTTAAAAGATAAAGTGTCGGAGTTTTTACGAGTTGTTTAGTTAGAGGGTTGCAAGTTTTTTTTAATACAGTGACCCATTTTAAAGCGGACCACCCCTATAAAAAGTTTAGTTATGGTCCGATTTTCGTGAACTTTTTTTTAAACCATAAAGCATCAAAAACTGTACTTTGGCACCCTATTTTAAAATTCAGTTTACACTAAAACGTGCATTTAATTTATATGTGACGTCTGACGTTGAATCGTTAAAATAAATAAAGTTTGATTTAAATCATGATTTAATTTTAAAAAATCCGCTGATTTAAATCATGATTTAAATCAGGCCAACCCCGATCAAAAGTAGAAGGTGAAAAAAGTTATAAACAACAAAGGTAAAGAGGGTGCCACAAAATTGATAAATTGAAATTAATAAAAGTAATGTACCTATTAGGCAGCTAAAGGTTAAATTAAATAAAAATGCAATAAAACCTTTGAAGGTGCTCAAGCTTCGAAATTTTATTTCATTCATTCATTTTGATGTTGGTAAATAATAAGCTCTTTTTTAAATAAATAAATTCGATATTAAAATTGGTTTCAGCGAAATCTAATGATATTAAAATTCCAGCTAATAATTTAGTTTTAATGTGAAAAAATCTTGCAGTAGCAATGTGAAAATACCTCAAAGCCATGGAATATGATTAATATTTAAAATGAAATGTAACAGTCATATCTAAATCGGATTGGTAGTATAACATTTCATTTTTCATTTGAAATAAAATAATATCAAATATGTCTATATACCGTTCTTTTAATTTAAAAGTCTTATACTTCGTTATTTTTTTTAATACTTTCATGACATACATATGATGTTTAGGCATTTTATATTTCCTGTTATTATACAAAAATATTGCGTTTAAGCCCAACAAAAAATTGGTTTATGAAAAAATCATTATATTTCTTATATACATATTGGCAAATTGGCATATTAATAATTATTATTATATAATAAAATCGACGGATTATACAGGGTGGTCCAAAAATTATTTTAAGTAAGTAATAAATAACTACTACTACTACTAGTTTTATGTTGTAAAGATTTAATCATACGTTTAACACAATAGTATATTTTACAACAAGAGATGAAAGTCAAGATTTTTTCGTAAGTTGAGATTTGTTCACGAGCCGCGAAGCGGCTACTGAGCCGATCTCACGAACGATAAAAACTGACTCATCTCGAGTCGTAAATGCTATTTTTGCTACGAAATTAAAAATTTATTATAGAACGAAAGTTAATGTACACGAACTAAATGACAATTATTATGTATAAGTTTTAATTAATCATTTCATTTCCATAGCGACACCACCACACTGACATTGACATAAATAAAATTATAACCTGCAAACGAAATATATTTAATAATATTTTTTTTTACCATCCATAGGCTTTTATGTAAAATTCTGCATTAAAATTAAATTATTTGATAAGAATATTAGCGCAATTTTAGTTAATTATGAGTTAAAGCTTTAAAAAAATCTTAACTTTTACAATTTGATTTTGACATTGACATTGACATTAAAAATATTTTCGTCTCTAGTGGCGAAAATATTTTTGCCACTAGAGACGAAAGTAAAACTTTCTTGTAGGGTACGCAGTGAGAAAATATACTCATATACATGAGTAGGTAGTATTTTATTTAAGTTTACTAAATGTTGAGCAATATTATTAATATAAATATTTACAAATATTGACAAACAAACTGATTGGAAATAGACATTTTTGTTTTTTACCCACGGAAAAAGTTATAAACCGCGTTCCTAGTTCACTGAAGTTGAATGACAGTTTGTGTTACTCATGTAAAAAGCTAGAATCATCGGATACAATTTTTAAACTGCCCGTCTCTTCCAATACTGCCATTGTTTTGATGTAGGTAAGGGAAACAAAAACTCAGTTTCATTGTTCGGATGTTGGCATAAAAAGAACAGCATTTAAAAAAAGCTGCACTTTATGTCGAGCTAAATAATTAAAGAATAATAAAACGCGTAAGGTCATGTCCTACAAATTAATTAAAAAATGTTTTACGCCGGTCCAATTATAAGAATATGACACTTTTAGGTCCAAAAACATTTCATAATTGTTGCTTTTTTTTTTGTATAAAAAAAAAGTTGATTACACCGATACACTCAGTTTATGTTCTTTAATAAAAATTAAGACCGTTTCACCTGGGCAACTGGAAAATGGAAAAAATAAACATAACTGAGCTAATGCTCGCAGACGACATGGTCTTAGTCGCGGAAACAGAAAAGAATCTGTAACATAATCCAGACACTCTAAACCAGGAATTGGAAAAAATCAGTATGAAAATAAATACGGAAAAAACTAAAACTATGATCGTTACAACAGGGAACAAACGGCATAACATTACTTCAAATGGGCCTAGGTTGTTCAAATTTTTATCAATTTTCTTCATATTTATTTTTAATGTTATATTCAGTCCAGTTTTTTCTTTCTTTGTAAATCAAATTATTCATTTTATTTTAGGTGTGAGAGATGTTATGTTTTAATTTCGTTTTTCTAACTGTTTTGGAACACTGCCTCAAGTTGGTTACTAGAGAATTAGTTTGTTTGCTATTATAATTGTGAGGAAATATACAGGGCCGGTGCAGAAGTATCTGACGCCCATAGGCAAAAAAAAAATTAGAAGCCTCTATACATTATCGTTTAATATGTTTTTGGGGATTAACCCAAACGTCGATCAGCAAATGAACAAATTTTAACGCGGTATTTATAAAAAATAATATCATTATGAACTTTTAAATATTATTTTATTAGTTAACTCTAATACATTTGTTAATACATATGTGTATGATTATTTCTAACAATTGTTTAGGAAAAAAAGTTTTACGTCTGAAGTACAAAAATTAAGAAACATTAATTTTTCGTGCTTTTGCTTGACAAGGTTTTGAATGATTCATATACTGTATATCGATTTTAGATGCAATTTTATGCTCTATAGATATTTGATTCTTACACATCTATGAGTCGTTCCTGATCGAAGGGCGAGTGTACGATTTTGTAAGTTTTATTTTTAAAAACCCTTTCCAAACTTGCTAAATTCTCAGAATTTTCTAAATAATTTTACGTATAAATGACAGAACATTAAATGAAAAAGTATATTTTGGAATTCGCCTTGCTATTATTTGTAATTCCCTACACAAATATGTTCCGTAAATATCTATGGATATGTAATGTTTATGAATTAATAATAAAATGTATTAATTTGTTGCTAGTACAAATTCTGCTACATTGTTTAACTAGATTAATTGTTAATTTAAGAAGCTACAATGCAATAATCTAGTTAAGTAAATAAGTTCCTAGTTGTTGAAATAAGTGATTTTGCGGTTTCCTTGAATTGTTCTCGTGTGCAGGAACTAAATCAGTTGATAATAACTGAACTGTCTTGTACAAGATTAGTTGTAGTTGTTGAATCACTAAATAGACGAGAGGACGTATGTGCAGTCAATCAAATTCTAACTCTAGTACCGAAAATAATTGTATTAAGATATACTTTGCTTTGTTTCAAAATTTAAATGCTAATTCTGTGAATTGATAATTTCCTTCAGACTCGGTTCCCAACTGAAATATATTGTCAGAAAATTATGTCAAACGTGCATTTGAAAGGCAAATAATCTGGTGATCGAATCAATATTTATAAAGTAGGTATTGTTTTCAATACATGTAAAGTTGTTTGCATTAAAATTGGGCTTTAATGAATTGTTGTTTTTTACCACTTTCATTAAAACAACTTGTTATTGATTTAAATATATCAATATAACAATTGCTACTTATTTGACCCTATTTGGTTTCTGTGCAGTTTAAGTTAGTTTGTTTAGTCGAAATTTTATTTCCAGTTTGTGAACCTTTAACCATGCTGCGACGCTATGTAAGTCAGTTTAATTTGTTTACCATACTATCAGCGTTATTACCACAAATAAATATAAGACTATCGTCTGCAAATAAATTTATGACGCTGTTTCCGACATTTGCTTCAATGTCATTCATGTATAGCAGGGGTGGCCAAGACGTCGACCGCGGTCTACTGGTCGACCGCAATGCCTCTGGAAGTCGCCCGTGAAGCTGACTTAAAAATTGACAAATTATAGTGATAAACTCAGAGCGTATTTGAATTTAAAAAATAATTGAAAATTATTTTCTGCAAATAATAGATACACAAAATATACACATTTAAAATCAATGGCTTCAAATGAAAGCTTCTGGAAATTAATAAGCAGGGATAAATATCCAAATATTTGGAGAGTTGTTGCATATTTCAGTGCGTTTTTTGGTACGACACATTTGCAAGATTAGCATTTTCCTGCATAAATGGGATAAAAACTAAACATAGGTCGCAATTATCTGATCTACATTTGGAATTGTGTTTAAGAATTAGTTTAAGTTCATACGAGCCAAATTTTGACAAACTGGTCAAAACTATGTATGCATTGCCAAGTGTCATCAAAATAAAACAATTCTATTGTTTTTGTTTTGTTTTTGTAAAATTTGCTTTTAATTTATTTTTTGTGCGATCGTACTAGAAACAGCTGTTTGACGGACGCGTTAGCAACCATAAAGTACTGCATTACCGGCCCTATCCTTAGCAACGGCCGTAAAAGTTACTTTTTAGGCCGTTACCCTTAGCAACGGCCGAAAAAGTAACTTTTACGGCCGTTGCTAAGGAGAGGGCCGGTAATGCAGTACATACGCCGTCGTCTGTCAGTGACAGAGTGTCGCGTAGTTTCTAACCTATAATTTTGAAAATTACTAAAAATTTAAATTGTTTTTAATTCGATCGCACAAAAAATGTAATATGCACCTCGGCCAAAACGTACTTTTTCGGCCTTGCCTGTTTGCTGGCCTCGACTACGTCTCGGCCAGCAAACCAGACGCGGCCGAAAAAGTTACACTTTTTGGCCTTGATACATAAATAACTATTAATACAATTGTAAAACAATAATTTTCTTTTTTTCCTGTATTTTTTGAACTTTTTAAAATTCAGAACCAGTGCTAGAAAATAGTTATTTATAGATAATTTTATAGTAGTCATAGTAAAATGTCTTCACCAGTTTGTGTTTTTTAGAAAAAACGTCATCATTTCGTAAGTATCTAAAATTTCATTAAAAAAAAAGACACAGTTCGTAAGTATCTTCTAAAAAAGTCATCGATTTTCAAATACTTAAAAAGGCCTTAAAAAACACCAATTCGTAGGTACCTTACAAAAAATGTAGTCGCCCGCGGGTACACTTTCTCTCAAAAGTCGCCCCTGACGTCTAAAAGTTTGGCCACCGCTGATGTATAGTATGAACAACACAGGCCCAAAAATACTACCTTGAGAAACACCTAAATTATTCATTGTCCTATTTGAGGTTTCATTTTTAAATTTTGTAATTTGATAGCGAGATGTTAAATAATCTGCAAATCATTTGTTTTTTTTTGCCTCTGATTCTGTATGTTTCAAGTTTTATTATTAACCCTTGTCTGTCAGTAGTTTCGAAAGCTCTTTTTAGATCTAAAAATATTGCTATGATAATGTTGTTGTTTTCAATTTCCTCTTTCCATTCTGCTAGGAGAAAATTTATTGCACTTTCGCAAGAATGTCTTGCTCTAAATCAGGATTGTCTATTTGTTAAAATACCATTATTTTCTAAAAATTTCTGAAGTTGTTGTGTTACGACTACCTCGAAAATTTGTTCGTAAATTGGTGGTGTATTTATCGGTCTAAAACTCTGACAATTACATGCTTTGTACTTTGGGTACTGGTATGATCTGCGATGTTTTCCATGTATTGGGAAAGGTACAATTTCGCAACGATTCGTTTATTATTTCCAACAGCACTGGTCCTACTTCAGAAAAGGTATCTTTAAGGATTTTCGCTGAAATTCCATCAAAGCTACTACTGCCTTTAACATCATTGATAATTTTACAGAGACCAGGAGAGTAATTTCTTGGAATTTAAATCTGTGATTAATCTTATAAAGCAGTTTGTTTAGTATTGAAGCAGTTTTGAATTTTGTAAAAAATTTAGAGCATTAATGAAGTAATTTTTTGCAAGAATCTATCGCTCCGGGCAATTCTGCCAACCTGGAATTTGCTGCATTTGAAAATTTACGTTAATTAAACTCGTTGCAATCTAAGCGTAGTTGAGACTTGATTTGCATACTTGAATTAGCAATAACGCCAAAGCTTGCATTTTGTGGTGTTCGAATGTAAGTTACGGTTAAAGCAAATACAAAAAAAAATATCGTGTAATGCAGGCCTCAAGCGATTTTTCAAAAATTATTGTTCCCTATGAAGCTTTTATAATTTATTTTTCTGTTGAAAAGATAACCTTTAAAAGTACGGGCGAAATAAATTACTAATAACATGGCAGATAATTGGTTTGCATGTATTCAGGTTACACAAACAATGAAATTGTATGCTTTTTTGATTAGCTAGGATTTATTGAGCTGGTAAAAAAAAGAATTTCCAGTAAAAAAAGAAAATATAAAGTAACATATGTTCAGTTCGAAAACTACATTCACAGTAGGAAAATATTGTTTGCACAGTAAAAATTTTTTTTTTTACAGTAAAATAAAAATAACAAGAGTTGTAAGAAGCATATTACGCACGAGTGGAAAAGTTTAAAATTTTATAATAACGTTTTTAGAACACTTTTTGACATAAAAAGATTCAATTTATGCAGGTCACAGCACACTTAATGAAAAATGTAATTTTTGTTCATTTTTGTTATGTGAATCCACAAGGCTAAGTATCTACCTACTATTAGTAATTAAATACACGAAATGCTGAATAAACCACATCAATTTGCTCTTGTAAGGTAAAATTCATTGTGAAAATGCAATAATTTAAGAAATAAATGACAAGTTTTTGACGTTAGTGAAAACAGTCAGTTTTTTCGATTTCCACGGCACTCTATTTGCTTCAATAACGATTAGAAGAAAAAATGTCGAATATCTCGAAAAGTATGAGTTTTGGTTATAGGACATACTTAACAAAAAATGAAGCTGTTTTAACGACGAATTTGATGACATAAGAAAATGCAGGGGTTTGCATTTGAAAATTTGAGTTACAAGCTTTTGAAAATCATGGAAGTTGCCACCTATTTACGAACACCCTGTACGCGTGATTCAAACTTTTTCATATCGAGCGAATAGAGCAATGTTTTCTGCATGTCCTTACCAAATTACTACTTTGCACTTTGAAAAATAACTTCAGGAGAATGTTTTAAATAAGAACCTTAATTTTTTTTTTTTTTTTTAGTGACAAGGACGCATAAAAACCTGCAGTATTTTATATTGATGCAAAGCTAAAGTAAAGGCGGTTATGAATATTAAATAAAAAATGGGGTATTTGAAATATAAAGGTTACTATTAGTTCCAAAGAGGTTACTCACCCTGTCTATTTGAAAATATTTTTATCGTATTCGGAAGAAAAAACTGTATGAAATAGCGTTTGAATCAACTTTCAAACCGTTTAGCCACAATCGACCGATGACTCACCCTGCATTTTCAAAACAATCTTTTACTGAAAGTTTAATTTTCAGCGTTTTTCATATAGCATTTTGGTATTTTTTTACAGAATGTTGGTGTTTTTTTAGGACGTTTGGGTTAATTTCATAAAGCATTTAATTGCTATCCTCAACAAATTAATTACTCAAATATCATAATAATATTGTGGGAGATTTCAATAAATTTATTTTGTTTGTATTTACCTCGTTTATTGGATCCTTTTGTGTCTAAAAATGTTTTTTAGACGAAGTATCGGGGCTGTTCTTTAATTATCGCGTTCGTTATCCGATGTCAATTTAATTTTGATGTTTATCATTAGTCAAACGTATTTGCGAACGTTGTAATCTATTTAAACTAGTTGATTACGAGTTATTTGTAAAGCTTAACATGGTCTTCAATAATATATCCGATAATTATGTTATCCTTTCAAGTCTGTCGCCCTTTGCGCGATAGAACATTCCGCTTAATTTTAATTTTGGTTGTTGATTACAAGTATTTTTGACAGTATCAAGCCTTTATCTGACGTTTCCAAATTTTCGGTTAATTACGATGTCATAACAAGCACACACTTGGTCTATACGAGACGAAACATCACAAGAAATCATAGAGATCAAAGATTATTGGAACAAAATTTGATAAAGTTAGTTAAAAAGGTGTCTTTTTAATACTAGTTTAAAATTTGTTTGCTTTAAGTGAATACAATAAGAACAAAATAAGAAATATATCGATTATAATCATGATTTATATATTTACAAAGAACAAAAACGTTCTTAACAATTTAAATTAAACTCTTTTTGGATGTTTTTGAAGAGATATTTTGTAATAATCTTTTAAAAACTCGAACAAAACATCAAACACTAACAAAATCAGTCAAATAGTAATTATTTTATGAAATGCAATAAATAAAAAAAAACGTTGAAATGTAGTCACGGAAACACGCTGTATATAAGTAAAATCTCAAATCTTCATAAACTCGTAATAAATGACTGTTAATTTTTTATTGACTATTTTGGTGACTTTTTTAAAGCTATTTTAGAAACACTACTAACTACGTAAAAGATTTATTATTATTCATTTTGTACCGATCGTTATGTTACTTTAATTAATAAATAATTGAATACTCTTTATTTAAAAAAAAAATGCAGCTTCTTCAAGGCAAAGAAGTTTTCTTAGTTGGATTATAACTTATAACTGAAGTGTTTACGCTGATGAAGTATCTTGCTTCATTTAATTGCGACTTTAACATCAAATCTGGTGCTGCTTGTTCTAGGTTGTTTCAAAATGTTGAACAACTTAATTAAGACAGTAATAAGCTTGTAATTTTTTACTTAAATTGAAGTCGGAACTTGTTTATTGCATTTTGTTAGATTTCCCTGACCTAGTTTAGTAAACTTGTATTTCATTTTTAATTAGAGTCAATTGCGCAACTGTGTTCTGTAGATAATAATTTTCTTCAAAAATATCAAATATCGAAATGAACAATGGAAAAAATTGCCTATTTTGAGGAACAATATGAAATAGTTTAATTTACTTATTCAGCGTCTTTTATAAAACGTCTTAATTTTAACAATAAAAAAGTATAAAACCCTGTAGAGATGTCTAAACTAGCAAAAATTGAAACGTTATAAATGATTAAATAATATTATAAAAATTTATTGGAATAAATATGTTATTGTGTTCATTAAAATGAAGTTGCAGTTGAAAGTTAATATTTCTTAAGTGTGTATTTCTCTCACCAATATTATTTTATTACTTATAATAATCATGGAGCAAAATATATTAAATTGTGACCTAAAGTTGTTTTTAAGTAATAAATCGCTTCGTTCCCTTTTTGAAGTATTTTTTTTTTTTAGAATATTGACATAATTTATACATCCCGGTAAATCCTGGGAAGAAGTTCGATTGTCCTAAAATCCCGGTTTAAGCAAAAATATCATGTATGAGAAACCCTAGTACATATTACATAAATAAAGAAATTAAAAGGAAATATATTGCAAATTTTAAATTAAAATCAAAAAATATGTTGTGACAAAAGTTACCTTTATTAATTTATTTTTTGTTTCAGTAATTTGTTAATTTAATTTAATTCTTTTATCGATTGACCCAATTTTTAACTAACATATCTTCTGGACTGTTTCGCATCTTTCAATTCGAATTTCGTTATCGACATTCCGCATAGTCCGTCCTTGCTAATATATCCCACAAATTTCCAGTAATGTCTAATCAAGGGTTGCCGTGGGTCTTCCCAATAAATGAATTTTATTCGAGGAAAACCACTGCATAGAATAGAATAGCTCGATACGTGACACTCCGCGTTATCTTGCTGGAACATCCAGCTTCTACTCGCAAAGGATAGTTAAATTATATATCTTGCGATACGGAATTTCACAAGCTTCCAAATTCAGTATTTGCGAAAACAAGGTATCTCAAAAATTCTTGCATATTATGCATATTGAACAAGTTGCTCAATGACAATTTAACTTTTCTTTTAAATGTATATCTTTTTAAAGAAAACTCAAAAGTTGACTTTAATATATTCGTAAGTGTGCAACAGAAAAAGAACACCAGCTTAGATGGCAAGTAAACATTAATCACAAAAAATTGATCTTTATATTGTAACGTACCGCACTAGCTCAGTATTATAAAAGTCCTTATGCTTTTGTACCTATTTTCTTTTATACTGAATACGGTAGTTCTTGTGAATTAGCGAAGACGCTTTAAAACAAACAAGATGTTCTAGACTTTGTTTATTATTTAATGTTTCATTACGTAGATAATTGTCACATATAAGGAATGATTGTTAGCTTTAGAGTTGGTAATTTTCGTGTTTCGCAATTAGAGATTTAATGAGGAATTGTAAGTAGGATTAATTATGGAGAAGGGGATTATTAGTAGAGGTAAAATAGGTAATTTTAATACTAAGTAATTTGATGTCGTATGAGACATTGTATGGTGGATTAATTAGGAAATGGTGGATGATTACGGGACGTGTAATAATAGTTGTAATATTTCGTAATTGCAGGTTTTATGAGGAATTGTAAGCAGGATTAATTTTGTTGTATGGAATTATTATGGAAGATAACATGGGTAATTTTAATACTTTGTAGTTCGATGTATGAGCATTGCATGGTGGATTAATTAGGAAATGGGGGATTATTATTTAAGGTGGTACTGGTGGTAGTAATGTTGCGTAATTAGGAGTCAATGATGTGTTGGACGTTGGATTAATTGCCTGGGCAAGGTGGAGACGTGGATAATGGAATAGGAATTAATTACGTTAGGCCGAAAAATGGTCTTGAATTTTGATGATAGAATAGACGCGTCTAGTGCGACGAATGAGGGAGTTTCCAACCTGCGAGTCACCTCGCGGAAGGAACATCAATCGCTTGATTCGTCGAAATGAGCGCAAAGTTGGACATAACGGCTCGGGGAATTTCCAGCCTGCAAGCTGCCTCGCGAAGAGAACATCAAATGCTTAAGCCGTCGAAATTAACGCAAATTTGGAAATATTTAATGACCAAGGAAGTTCCCAGCCAGCGAGTTGCCTCGCAGAGAGAACATCAATCGTAGGTCCCAAAGAATTGGTTCTCAAAAAATTGTACCCCCATTGCTGTAAAACATTGCTTTTTATACATTTAGCGGGGTACCTGATGGATAAATCCGCCTTTTTTTTAGAATGAACAAATTGCGTAAGGGATGCTGTGTAATTATGGTAGATATTAAAATACATACAATCGTCGATTCTTTATTCAGGTTTACGTTTTAACAATTCTAACTTAGTCTCCTCTCCATTAAGTTGTAAAATCTGATGCTTACGAACTAAATATTCTAAGACCAATGTAAAATTATGTTATTCTATAACTTAAATAATTCATACTTTATATCTTATTGTAATCAGTTATTAATAATAATATCTGCACAGAATATGAATATTTAATAAGTGATAAATATAATTCGCAACATAATTGATAGACAAATAGGGCATCCAAAAAGAATTTTAACCTGGGTTTTAGGTTTGCTAGATGTAATGTTTTGCCCTGCATTCGTTTTCTTAGAATTTAATAAAGACAATTTATGATACAACAAATCAGTCAACGCTTATTTGGTCTAGCATTTAATTCGGTAATTATTACAGACTATTGCATTGATATATATTTTAAAAATGTGTTTTTTATTTAAATGTAAATAATAGGAGTATAACCTACACGCGCTTTTACAACACATGTGGCTTAATTTTAAAATAACGCCTTATTTATGGTTTTCTACAAACAGAAAATAACGTTATGATACTTTATTTCGTTGTATGAGTAAACAGTAAACTAAAAGTTTGATTTTAAAGTATTAAATATTTCTCTATATGCGACCATTACAATATACAAGGCAAAAAACCAAACAAAATAAAAATTTAAAAAGTTTATCCTTGCCTCCATTGGGTTAGCTATACATTTTTAAAACCCTGTGAATGTCGCTACAAATGGACTTATATTATATGTAGCTTTTTGCTAATTTGATCCAATCTTTAACTCTTTACAGGATAAAAAATTCAGAACCGCCCTATTTTCGCCCTCGCGAATACGAAGACTGCATAAATATTTTCTTTCGTCTTGAAATAATCTCGAAATTTACAAGGTTTGCTTTGTAACGTGTTTAAGTTCAACTCGACATTTGCGCTGGAGTGCTCCAGCTTGAATCGGCCCATCGGGAAATCGAATATCTTTTCCACACTAGATATCAGAAGCTCCCTCAGCAGTTACAATACCAATGCTATTACCAATGGACTTCCGGTATTGATTTAAAATAGAACAAACCCGAAACGACTAACTCTGGTAGACTGACTTGTCACATTCGTTGCGGAAATGCATTTTTCGTAATGACTTTTCAAAATGTACTTGTCAGCTTCGATCAACAGAGTTTTTTAAAAATAAAATCTCCGCTAATGAACAGCAGCGGAGTCCAATAAACTCGCTCGACAAGTTTAATTTAGATCGTTTTTGCGATTTATTTGAAAAAGTAACTCGTTCAATCGTACTGACATCCACAAGTATAAATACACTTACAGTCCCACGCCACAAGATCAATACCACTATTTCGTAAATTAATTCACTTCTCACTCAAATTTGTCATAGTTTTCGGTTGTGAAATCAAACTTTTATTTAAAACTCTATATTGTCGATAGAATGATGAACCAGGAGCAAACAAGTTTTGGATACCCTTCAAATACCTTAACTTTAGCAATTATTTTCTAATTAATGAAAGTACACTTTTATGCATGACAGCTCCCCTTTGCGTGGCCGGTCGAGTAGGGGGTGAAGTAGGTGTAATGCACCCGGGCCACCCGGATTAGGGAGGAAGGGCAAAATGGCATGTATTTAAATAATTTTGTGGCACATCTGTCTTAAACGAACTTATTAATACATCATCAGACTGGTTATACAGTGTGTCCAAAAGGTATGGAATATGCTATATATCTCAGTAAATAGTTTTAATTTTTAAAGTGATCCCATTATTGAAAAGAGAAAAAAAATCTATCAAATGAGGCAATTTGTCATTTTAAAAAATGCAATTGTTTTTCGTTGCGCTTTTATTATTCGAAAAAAAAATATTAATTTGGCTTATGGTGGAAAACTAAGTACCAAACAACTTTTATTCAAAACATTTTTCTCTAAAGTGGATATTTACTGAGATATATAGCATATTCCATACCTTTTGGACACACTGTATATTGTAGAAGCAAATAGTGGGTTAATGTATAAAATTGCCCTTTATGTTTTTACATTTAATGATAATGTTTTAAGTGCAGTCAACTAAATTTACTTAATTCAACACAGTGAAGACATGATATTGGAATCAGGGACTGAGAATGGAACGATAACGTTAAACGAAGTCTTGGAAATGACAACAAATGCCAATATTAATGTTAACCACTTTTATCGTGTTTGTCTGGTGTTCATTTCCAAGGCTTACTATTTAAAAATGTTACAATTTTCTCTTCACTTTATTAAAAATTCTTAATAACTCGAAAATTATTGCAGATAGGTATAGGAAATGGTAATACAGTTTGATGCAGAATGTTATTTTGCATTAGACAATGAAAAAAAAATTGGGCATTGTAATTGAAAAAAACAAGTTTTAGTGGTCTAAAGTTTTATTTAAAAAAAATTAAATTATGAACATCCAGTAAGTAAAGCATCGATTGCAAAAACTCTAGGATGAACTCCAAGGTTTCTTCTATGCATGGTCTAAATTAAAGCGTTTTCTCTTCAAAAATAGCGGCTGTAGATAATATTAAGCATCACAATGAAAATCAAAAAAATTTCAAAAAAGTCCAAAAATCTAAAAAACGACTGCACAGGTGTAGAAAATGCCATAAAAAGTTCCTCTAAAATAACGTGTTTAATCCAAATACGCATTAAAAAATAGAACATTGTATTTGAAATAAAAAAGTAGATGTCAACTTCCGGTATTTCCGGAAGTGTCGCCATCTTGAAAATATTGTCATTTAACAGATCATACGTCAATATGGTGATAACCAAAATTTCAGATCAATACTCTTTTTCATTGTTCATATATTTCTAGTGCACGCTCCCAATCAATCACCCTGTATATTTATGAAATTAAAATTTTATTAAGGCAAAGAAAAAAAAATTATAGGTGAGCTCAAAAACGTTTTTGCTTCTGACCCCCATATATAGATGACCTGCCCTGTCGCTTTGTCACAAAGGTAGAAAAAAAATTGCTACTTTTAGCTTGACCTGTCAGTTCCCTAGACAGAAACCTATCAAAAATTTATTGCAGCTCATGAGAGGGACGTTATTAAGGAAGTAATCACTAAAAAGCAAAAGCTTGTTGACGAGAGGCTTAGTACATGCCAACTATGAATAAAAATTAATGATCAAAAACGTACTGAAGCATGTTGACGGAATTAAAGCTGCTATTAAAACAAAAACCTGGATTACAAAATATTAGCATTATCGTATGTTACATTTTCCTTTCACAAGTTTTGCACAATAATGATAAAAATAATCTATGGACCTTTTTTTGTTAATCTTAAATACCCTTTGATAATAACGTTTGATTCCAGAACCCAAAATATGATAAATTTTAACTGACTAAGCTTCTTGTCAACCACAGTGATGCGTATTTGCATAAGCCTTAACTACATTTTTAGCATTAGAATACGTTTTTACTTGCTACCTAACTTAATTATGTTGCAACCAAATATTAAAAAATTTAACATATTGCTGCAAAACTGAGTTTGTTTAGTTTAAATATTCATTTTTAATGCATTTTTCCCTTTATTTAGAATTCTATTTGAACTGCGATTCAACACGGAGTTTTTTTAAATTGTTACTTTTTTTTATTAGCAAAATTAATTTTTAATGAGTGCATTGGCCCTTGTTAGCTGTTAATTTAATATTTTATGGCATAAAAGGCTGTCATACGACACCACCTGACTTTGGGGGAGCTGCTAAAGCTGACACCATTGTCTATCGCGTCGCGTAATCACTAAACTCAATTATGTTTACATATGTAAACGAGCCGGTGATGAAGGCTTGGTTTAATTTGTGAACTCGATAATTGGGTAAAATAATTAGGCGAAATGAAGATTTACGACAATGGCCGCCAATACAATCAACGCATTAGTAATCATGAAAAACGAACCAGTTTTACCTTACAAAGAACTGTTTTGATGAGAAACTTTGTACGTATTTTCTTGATGAAATGAGCACACATCTCTTGCATAGAAATTGGACTTAATAAAGCAATTTTATATGATTTCAGCTCATCTTTTAGGCACTTTCATAATACCATCTTGAAAAAATCATGGCGTATGAAAGAAAGTTTACAGATGCATTTTAATGGCCTGTGTAAGCTGAATATCGCTTTTGAAAGGCAACTGACAAAAGCGCACAAGCTATATCAGGTTAAAATAAAGATGGTGTCATCAGATTCGTTTATAGTTCGTTAAAAGAAAAAAAAATGGACGTTGTTTTTAACAACCCAATACCATAAATATTTATTTGCATTGTACATTTTTTAGTTCTTACGCAGCGAAACAGTAAATAGTTTTAGTGATGTTAAAATGTTTGTGCCTAACAGAAATTTGGTTTAGTTCAAAGGGTTGTCGATAGAGGGGGTAAATTATCTAATCTTAAGCATATTTTTGTAGCTTATCATCTACAGTAGAATATTCTAATGGGAATGGATAATTTTTTTAACATTTACTGTAATTGTGCTAACTTTTAAACATACATATTGTTTTTTTATTTAAATTTGTTTAAGTTGTAATGGTTTTAACAAGTAAAAAGTAAAGGAACACATTGTTGCCACATAAAAAAAGCTGATCGTTATATGGAACTGCTATACAGGGGGTCCCAAATTCGAGTAAATGCATGGGTATCTCGCTTATCTACGAGGTCGGTCAAATTACGGCAAAGTTGTGTCATTAGATGCTCATCAAATATCTACAAAGAAAATTTTCATAGCTGTCTTAGTTTAAAAGTTATTCAAGAAAAACTGAAACCATTGATTTTCGTTTTTTTTCCTCCTTTCCTACATTTTTAAGATATCGACAATCTGGAAGCACTTCTTCATGGCAACTTCTTACGCTTTATATTTTGAGATAACACAAAATTTTCAACAAAGTTTCGTCTCTTCAGAAACATCATCAACTTCATTTTTTTAAATACGGCGAAAAAATGTTAATCTCATAGTCGGGTAGCATTTTGTCTTCTGATTTTAATGATATAAGACACTTAATATCTAAAATGATATTTCACCACAAAAATTTGAGAAAAACTCATTTTGTCCAATTTTTGAATCAAATGATCTTATACAAAAAAATAAAAAACAAAAGAAGTTTTTTGTTATTTTGTTGTTCTGTTAAATCTGTCACTTTGACATTAATAGCGGTTTTCAATGTAGCCACTAGCCAGGTCGATTAGCCTGTTTTACCCTCTAACTTCGATAAGAATTCTTTTTTTTAAGTGAATTTTTCATTGGGACTAGCGCTAGTGCCAACACTAATGTTCCTTCGTTACCCCGAGATTTTAATTTTTACCCCATTTGGGTATTTGGGTAGACTGAAAGTGACGCCCAAAAATAAAACGCCTCCCCTTGCTCCCGTAGCTATGCCACTGCATCCAAAACTATTGTTATTTACTAATGATCATTTTTGATATGCACGTGTTGGTGGTTTCATTTTGGCTTTAATAGAAACGGGTCCTGTAACAACCAAGTGTCTTTTGTGTTCAATTTAATTCAATTAAAGCAATATCGATCGTGTTACTTTAATCATAGACTATGTTTTTGTAGGGACAGTGGCGTTTGAGCACGGTAGCAAATTACACTACATGTGGATATACAAATTGATGATTTACGATAGGAATAATAATGGTGGCCTAGACATCGTTGTTATCAATTTATTGTATACAATTTCTCCTATTTCGTCTGTTCTTTGAAATACGATGCTTTGTTGTTTGATGTGGTTAGTCGAAACCGTCAGGATCTAACCAAAGATCGTGTAACAATAATATTCAGTTTGTAGAACATGCATTTATCTGCAACTCAAACTCAACTGTAACAAGAACCGGAATGAATGAGCGAGCAGAAAAAGAATTTTTACGGTGAAATAATACTGATTCGCAAATCGTACCAAACCAAGCCGTATGACTGTATTAAACCAGTTCATACAAATATTTTATTCACTGATCTTTTTTTAATAAAATTGGACGTTTTTTATTTTATTGAGTAGGGATCAGATATAGACAAAAATGGAAACATTCCTAGCAGAGTCGTAAAAACCGATTGATAATGTTTAAGGTTCGCGAAAAGGACGCTGATTAAAATACATTGTTACGGACCTGTCTTATATTTAAACTTTATAAAAAGGTTAGGGTTGGGTCCGTTTCTGGTTGAACCGAAGTCGTCTTGTAAAAGATTAAAAAAAAGTTTATAGAATTTAGTAGTTGTCTCATCACACTGGTCCAACGAATTTATGCATAAATAATTTTAAGAAACCCTGATTTAAGAATAATAAAATTTTTGATTATAAATAAAATGTCAAAAGTTTGAAGAGAAAGGATAGTTTGTATAGAGTAACGGGATAGTGGTCATTGGGTTTATAAAGAAAACTCTTTAAATCAGCTAAATATTTCGAGTCTTTTTTTGACTCTTCATCGGTAGCTATAAAACATAATAAAAAGTGTCCTTAGGATTTAAAATATAAGTTTAGAGGAGTACTACTCACCGATGAGCGAGAATGATCGAAAGCAATAATGAGGTAAACATTAAAATTCTCGACGATAAATTAAATTAACATTGATATTGGTACTTCATTGAAATTTATTACAATTTAAAATTGTACCTATGCACATGTGGTCTTCTTCAAAATTGAAATTTTGACGGTTAATTGAAAAATTGATAAATGAAGTTAACAAAGAAAACTTATAACTTTCTTGTATTTTTTTTCCAATTGTTCCAAAATACCCATGTCTACCTTTATAGCCTAATTATCATTATGTTACGTTACCCTAATAATTAACGTTAAAAACGCGATATCTCAGAAAATATAAATTTCAGGTATAAAATAGGTTTAATGTTTTTGAAGGACAATTAAATTTTTTATAAGACTTTGTAAAAAAGTATAGGATGTTGTATTTAAGAAAAACGATTTATCGATGTTTAAGGTTTCACGAGTTTGATCAAGTGTGGAAAACTTCCTGTAAAATATTTTTAAAAATGTAACTAGTACCAAGTGGTAATTAATTTCATGTCAATCCAAATTTCAAATACATTTCTACTGCGTTTTCAAATTTCACGAAAACCGTTAACTTTAGACACATGTAAACTGCTACATTTTCTGAAGTTAATTAAAGAGGAATTCATAAATATAATAATAACAAGGGTGTTACATTAAAAAAATCTAAGTTTGAACCCTTTTCAGTTGAACCAGAAGTGAATATTTTCATGGAATCCGGAACATACAATAACGGTCAGATACCAAATTTCATTGTAATATCTTTAATACTGTTCTTGATATTTGTCTGTGTCAATACTTTTGCGCAGCACTTCTTCTTAATCGGTTCGTCTTGTCCACTTTTCGGTGTCGAGAAATGCTTTTCTATTTCTGTGTTAAGTTTCTCCACTCCTGCCTATCGTTAGCTAATTGTTTCACATCCTCCAGCTGACTCCTTTTTCTTCTAGTCTCTGCCTCACTTCTTTTTACCACTTTATTCTTGGTCTTCCTCTATTTCTTTTTTCCTCCATCGTCATTTTCTTCTACTTTTTGTGTTGCTTAGTACTCGTAGATGTTCAAGCCATCTTAACTGATTCGTCTCCATCTTTTTCTTAATACCTATTACTCCTAGGTTTTTTCGAATTTTTTCGGTACTAATTTTATCATAGTCTTCATCCCTCTATTTTCAGAAATTTCAGTTCCTGTGTCTGTAGTCTTCGTTTTTATTTTTTTGTTAGTTTCCAAGTTTTTGAACTGTTAGTAAGAATGGGTACGTACGCTGCATTAAAAACTCGTAACTATATTAGTAGTAACATTATTAAAAGGAAAAAAATGTATTTGGCAGTAACGCTAAAGCTGAAACTATTATTAATAAATGTTTTTATGTCATGGCTAGAAAAGATTCGACCCTTCATAATATTTTAACCCTGTTAGACACAACTGCAAATATTGGAGAACCATTTAGTAGTCCCTACTTAAACATCTAGTGGGCTCTACATTAAAGCATAAATTTAATTCCAACATTAATTGCCGTTTAGTCAAGAACACACCGTTCGAAATCGCAATTCAAGATCGGCCTCCGTTCCTTCTTCGAATTAAGTGAGAGCATAAATCACATTTTTGAAGAAAACTGGGGCTTAAATTAATTTCCATGTCACTTTCGATAAGGAACAATTAGGGTGTGCGGACCACCTCAGACAGAACAAACCGTTTATCTCAGAACTAATAGAAATAAGACTAGTTATCACTTTTACATTTACATATCATTAGGCTAAGAACTGTAGAAATGTACGGCGAATGTAAAAAAAAATACATTTCCATACTTGAATACCAATGAACTAGGTGTAATCAGTTTTAAAAATAAGACAGTTAAAAGTTTTAAAATGTGATTAATCCGCCTATTTGATAACTATTTTGTGTTAATTGGAAAATCAATAAGTGTTTTATGGAAAATATTTTCCTAATGTTAATTGCAGGTCATATTTTAAGGCGGTGATTACTTATTCAAATTCAAGTTAAAAATTTAGATATACTCGTGTCCAATTCTCAAGCGTTACATAGTGGTGAAAAAGTGTGTATTTCAAATTATTACAGTTTTAACAACTTTCTGCAGCGGTTTCATGAATTCCGTATATTTAATGATCACGATTTTGAGTTGAAACGATACACTTTAACCTTTATACAGCTTCAGAATTAAAAATCTAAAGGAGTCATGTCAGGTGAACGAGGCGACCGTGTAATTGGACCTCTGCGTCCAATTAAACGTTAAGGATATTCGTTATTTAGTCAAGTTTTTACCAGAAGAGCATTGTGAATAGGAGCTCCTTCATTTGAAACCACTTAATATCCCGCAATTGTGGTGGTAAATCATTGAACATAATCGGTTAATTATGTTGAAGGTGTATGTATTTGCTTTGCGGTATTAAACCGATCTTGTACTACACAGGGTTCAAATATGTGATCGTCGGTAATACTGTTGTAACGAACAAAATTCTTAGAATTCACTGTTCATCAAATTTCGCTTATACCTTTGTTCCCGGGTTGCTTAAGCGTAACTAAGTAAGCGTAAGTATTTTGTTCTTCAGTAATTTTTTATTGGCATGTGATGCTCTATTTCCTGCTATTATCTTCTCTTTCATTTCATCCGCTTTTTCCGTTGCTTAACTTTCTACTTTAGTTGTTCTATTTCCTATTTTTTTCCTATATTCATTACTTTTATTTTTGGTTTTTATTTATTTTTAGTCCGATCGTCTTCTCTTTTAAAATATTGCAATTTTATTTGGGAGATGATTCCTTATCGAAAATTAATGGGGGTCTTTCATATACAAATTTTTCCTTAGACGTCTCCTTTCGGAGGTACGTCCCCCCTAAAGGGGAACGGTAAAATTAGGTTTTTATTTTATTTCTCAAATTTGGATGAATGTAGGAGAACCATATTTAGTAGATGTTTTCACTTATTAAAAGGTTTCCCATAGTAATATTTTAAATCGTCTACCACCTTCACAGGAGGCTGAAAAGTGCGACCCCTGTTGGTTTTTTTATCAGAACTTTTGGGTGGGTTGAAATTTTGCAGTATAGCGTTTTCGCCGCGTTAACGACAAAATGAATTACACCCGTTAATTTTACCCAGTATGGACATAAACAAACCAGGGTAACCAACAAAACGAATCGTTTTATATTGGAATATTCATGTTTACTTATTTTACTTATTATATTAATAATAAAATTAAATCACCTTTAATTGATCTGACCAAAATCAATTAATGTCTTTTATTTGTTTAGTTTTAATGGTTAAAGATGTATAAGATTATTGATTTTAAGTACAGACTTTCTGTACAACTCTGTAAGCTTTTAGAATCGGACAAGGGTTGCGCAGTCGGTAAAAAAAAATCGACTCCGACTCCTGATAATTTTAATAGTTCGACTCTGACTCCGACAAAATTAAATACTAAAACATTTTATGGTGGGTGTAATATAAAAAAGAAAAAGAAATATAAAGAAATTATTTAAAATTTGAGTTTAAATTTTGCGGCAAAGGACCACTTAGCAATTTTTTGGTATACCTACTCGGAGTCGGTACATTTTTTCTGACTCCGACTCCGATTCCACTGACCAGAAATCCCTGCTAAACATCGACTCCGACTCCACAGCCCTCTATCAACATATTTTATTCAAAATTAAGTAATTAATTACAAAAATAAAGATTTTTGGATACAGTTTATCAATGAACAGATACTGCATAAACTAGATGCAGAGTACAGAAAGACTAGCAGACAGATTAGAAGTCAACTTAATAAAGAAAGTTTAATAAAATAGCAAACCATAATGTACCTACTATAATTATTGTATGTTACATTACATCTATCATGTCATCGTTACTAAGTTATTATGTATCATTGCCACTATCTATTTATATCTGCAAATACTAGCAGTATTTGACTTTGGTAAACATTGTGAGTAAACAAAGTAAATTAGATCTTTCGTGCTCGAAACAATACGATAAATTTACGGTGATTGTGACAAAGATTATGCAAAAATTTTAAACTCTTATCTCGTAACAAATAAATACATTTTTTGCTAAAAATATGCTTAACGGAACTTTATTGCTAGGTAAACAACGAACTATATATAACTTTTAAGTGTAGTAGTTGCAAAATAATCTAGTGTTGTTGCAATGGCCTGTGGTTAAATTGTAATAATTAGTGGATCGTGTATCGAAGTGACTTCGTGTTACATTTTAATTAAGGATAAGTTTAAACATGCGATTTAAGAAACTTTCGTGTCAGGATATATTACTTTGTATTTACTTACAGGTGGTTTATTTTGAACATTGTGATATTGCAAGAAATACTTAGTGAGTTTTGTATAATTTAATTTATATTAGCTTTTTTAGTTTTTTTAATAATAGTAGTTTGCTTGTGTTAGCTATTCACTTCAATAATAATGTTAGTATGGTATCATCGTCTTCGGAACATTCTTCGCCCACAATTCTTCGCTCACAATTCTTCGCCCAAAACTCTTCGCCCACAATTCTTCGCCCACAATTCTTCGCCTACACAATTCTTCGCCTCCACAATTCTTCGCCTACACAATTCTTCGCCGCCACAATTCTTCGCCGCCACAATTTTTCGCCGCATACAAGCATATCACAAATTTTGTGTGTAAATGTGATTGTTTTTATTTATAACGTAATTTTTACAGATTATTTTACATTAGGTTAGTTCAGGTTAATTTAATTTTTATTCATACTATAATAACATAAACATGATTAAAAATCACAACATACGCTATTTATGTAAGCAATTGTGTGAAATTTTATTATAAAAAAAACAATATTTTGTTGTGTAGAAAAAATTATTAGAAAAATTGACTAAAACTTCCTATTGTTGAAAAAGTAAGGAAATAATTAGTGCGTTTACCTTTCCTTTAATGGAAGATATCGCATCTGTTTTTGCGAAAGATATTTGCTTATAACCGCAAAAGAACAAAACAAATTATTTCATTCAATTAAATGTGCGTTAATATATTTTTCATCATTTTTTAACTTAAATATTGTACCAAAAAAAATATTTTTCTTGACTATTTCTTAAAATAAAATAGTGTTTCATTGTACCAATCGAGAAAAGTGTGCGTGTTTCAACCAACCCCAGTCATGGGACACTTTGAAACATTTGATTTTTGTTACAAAATAGCTGCTCTCTCCTTTAGAACACGCCGCTGAACGAAACGCCGTCTCCGCTAAAACATCCCCACTGAACGATACGACGCGCCGGTGTGCTTACTCTTCCTTGGCGACCAAAATTTATTTTTAACTAGATAATAGTGAAACAGCGAGCGCAAAAGTCGTTTTTTTTTACATGAACTGGTTTGAAAACTAAATATCAAAAGGGTTGTTGTTTACGATAAATAATAGAGATAGCAGCACAGTCTGAGAATTCGGTCATGTTTTTTGAATAATACCACAGTTACATTTTACCGTATTTATTATCTGCCTCAAATACGTTCTACAGAAGTTTTGAGCACTGGAAACGTTTATTTTACAAAAGTAAAGTAATATATTGAACTGAACAAATCCAGTTTTTTTTTATTGTCGTAGCGAAAGGGCTAATCCAAAATCGATCAACTAAAACATTCGCGACGTACTATTTTATGCATTAGTGTTTTAATCCATTCCGTATCAGCTTGTACTAAGCGAAAAATTTGCATTTTCTTTGCTAGTCATCGGTCTAAGTTAATTAAACATTCATTTGTGTATTACTTTTTTATGCAGGGCTAAATTTTGTTCCCCAGAAAGTGTTGTCAGATACATAATTAATTTTTTAGCGTGCCGTGTTACATAATGAATCCAGAATTATTCATTAGCTACCCACGCAATTCGTTAAAGCTTCTTTAAATTATAGGTTATAGTAATTGCTAAAGTTGGTCCAGATATTTGTCGGATAAAAGTTATATTGTGATATAATAGTTTTTCTTTCTTCATGCTTGTATATAGCTGACGTAATAAATGAATGATTCGCTTTAGAAAAACACGTTCATTTAAAAGAGAGGCTTTTAGCCATTTAGGACGACGTAAGAGCAGTTTGTTTCTTTATTTATCGTATTATTTCGCTAATTGCTCGCTGATGTTTGCTTTTTCCGTAAGCTACCGTCTTGCTTAACTGTTGATACTGATATTTGTTACCGACATGTGCAGATAGTTGTCGACTTTAAAGCTTTGAAGGTTGTATACTTATAAGTATTTTATTAAAAGCGTTTGTAAACGAATTAAGTTAGGTAGATTGCAGTTTAGAATCTTTTTGGTAGGTCCAGTGGGTCGAATCATTTTAACCTCTTCATCGGTTGGGGCTTCAAGAGATAAGCTGCTGGGGAGTTGGGGTAGATCTTGATTCTTTCGCGATATTTGATGCTGTGATGGTTTTTTCAATCGTGTTTACTTTAAGGTCTTTATTAAGAGCATGGTTTGTAACGTACCATGGTGCGTTTGCTATTATTCTTAGCACCTTTGATTGGAATCGTTGTATTTTGGCCAGGTTGGAGTTGCTGGCTGCTCCCCAGATTTGTATACCGTAGCTTAATAATAATGATATAAAGGATTAGCATGCTCTCAAGTGAGAGCTAGGAGTTACGTCCAAGTAACCAGTAATATTTTCTAAATGTGTGACCTAATAATTGCAGTCTCATGTACCACACGTGAGTACCCCAAATTAGGCGTCTGTCGAGGTGAATACCAAGGTATTTGGTCTTATCTCTTTGTGGCAGAGGGATTCAATTTAGACTGGAGGGCACGAAACTTTTCTGGTTGTAAATGTGACCTGCACCGATTTTTGTACATTAATTCGGTTGCGCCATAATTTTATCCATTTTTCTACTTTATTCAAGTGTAGCTGTAGGTTTCTTGAGGCTACGTTTGGATCATGGTGGGAAGCCACTGAGGGACTACAGATTTGATAGACGACAGGGTTGACATGGCATCCCGACATTTCATAAAAAAGTGCCTGTTAGTGAGATACCATTTTAGTATCGTATAGACCAGGGATAGGCAACGCGGCGCCCGCCAGACCTTGTCTAAATATCAAAAACAAGTTAAAGAAATGGCAACAGTGTGCGTTTATAATACCCAGTACCCAGTAAAATGGTTTAAGTATTTACAGCATGTCGTTTTTTTATATCTATTTAAAAAAGATCTTTGAAGATTTACTGCGCTAGTTCAAAATGACACAAAATCTATTGTACAATATGTGGTGTCGAACCCCATTATAAAAGTCTGATTACTGGCCTTAATTTTGTTATACAAACTAACGAAGCTATTTTTTAATTTTATTTTAAAGTAAACTATTTTAACAAATTAGACAACAAATCATTTACAAAAAACACTGTATATAAGTCTATTTATATAAGTTATAAGTACATGCTAGTAAACATCTAAATATCAACTTATAGCATAATTATTTATTACTTACCTCAAAGTAAAAAATTTATTTACTAGAAAAACAAAACAATTTCGTATTAATAATTAACTTGTGCTTCGTACAATAGTTTTTGGTTTTGGCAAGCACCGCAACAAAATTACTTTTAAATATCAATAAATTAAAAGTATGTGTAAATTATTAATTGAACTTTACTTATTATTAAGTTATTAGAACAAAATATTAATGTAAGTTACGGTTATTTCATGTTATTCGTGTTGAAAATCGACGAACACCATTTGTAGCACATAATATTCATGAAAAAAATGGATATCTTGTGGAAGCGACCAGCAGAAAAATTGAAAATTAAAGCAAAAATTTGCAAAAAATTACGTTAACAGTTGTTTGATTTTTTTGCTAATGTACCTCACCGTGAAGTTGGAGGTACAAAACTTTTTATTTTTTATTAGCCCATATTAGAAACCAGCAAAAAATTTAAATTGTATTAAGCAAAATTAGAAAAAAAAGCAAACAATGATGACGTAAAAAGTTTTTGCTTTTTTAGCAAATGTACCTCACTGTAAAGTTAGAGATACATTTTTTTTAATTATCTCGTACTAGAGACCAGCAAAAAAATTTAAAAGGTACCTACAGCAAAAATAAGCAAATAATGAACGGTCGGCCTTTATCCCCACCACTTTTCTCGCATTTTGCAGTAAGGAATCGGCCCGCTAGTATAACTATGGCCCCGGAAATACGCACAATTTTGGCAACTAGGGTGTGCAACACCTCACCCGAGTAACGAAGGGTTAAAACATTTAAGTTGTTGTTAAATATAACTTTAAAAGTGTTATTTTCCATTGCAGTAAAAATAAATTTAAAAAGCTTAGTTAACTATTTACGTTGCATAGAGCTTTGTATTTCAAGTAAACATTTTAGCTATTCATAAATGATGATAATACCTACTGCTGTTGTTGCACTTTCCGTTTTAAAGTCAGTAAATGTACCATTGTCATAAATTATGGAAATATATAGCATACACTACCTGCTCGCTTTTATAATGATTCATTTGTTACAAAAGTAAAATACGTAACTTTGTTCGCGTTTGTTAAAAGTGTTTTGTGTCATGAATATAAAGGCTAATTTCGTTTAATTTAAATTCTGCGGTTTTGTAAAATTTTGCGTTTAGCTCTATGTAAAATAGATGTGATGGAGTGAGTTATTTTTACTGCGTCGACATACATGGTGCATACATTGAACAGACTCAAAATAATACCGTAATTTATCTCTGCCAGTGCGTTAGATTGTTAGTGACGTGTCACATTTCCACAGCCAACTTTTACATGTAAAATCGTCGTACACAAACGGGATGCTGATAAATAACGAAAATAAATGGATCATGAAAAGCGATTTTCGTTTATATTATCGAAACATTTATACGTTTATCTGTATCTGGATAGGATAAACAATGCGTCGAACCAAAACTGTATTAATCAACTTAAATGAGCTTTGGTACTTGCATTTGTTTTGCGATTGGGGAGGACGATAGCTCTGCGCAAGGTTGTATCAATACAACCGTAAAAAATGCAATATTTATTGTTTAAGCAAGCGGAACTTTTTGTGAAACATCGATTTTAGTATTTTACGACTTCTGAAACTTCTGATACTTTAAAGGTTTTGCAATATTGGACTAAATCAAATATTCATATTGGACTTAAGTGTTGTAGAAGTGTTTTCATGTATCGATTTAAAACTTTTTGGAATTTTTACGCCAATAAATGTATGCCCATTCCTAAACTGTCACTTTCTGAAATTCGACGCTCGACCCCGTTAGTTGGGTGGACCATAAGTCACGAAGGGGTTTGAACAGTTAATAACTTTTTTGATTTACAATTATTTTTATTCATCTTTGGTTATAACACAGTACTAGTGGGTCCTTCCCGGGATTTCCCGGGCGGGAATTCCCGGGAAATTGGCTGTTTGTTTATAATCCCGACTCCCGGGATTCACGTTTTTAATCCCGGGATGAGACTGATGAGCACGATAGCAATTATGAGGGACGAAATATTAACAATGAGAATGATCAAAAATATACATTCGCATTGAATGGTAAATTCAAACACACGGCATCTCCCGCCGCCCGGTCTCGCTAAAAAAAAAAATCAGAAAAACGTTCCAAAGCCTTATTTCGCTTGTAATGTTTCTACAAAATCCAGAAAATTTAAAACCGATGACCCAATCTCTTATAAATATAGCCAGTTGTTTTCAAAAATCTACCATTTCCTTCGTACTAAATATGCAAAAGATTTGGTAAACTAGTATTTTTTTGGTGATACAGAATGGGAATCGAAACCTAGTGATAGTGGTTTAGTAGAAGTAAATGATTAAACTTCCCCAGTAAATCTTTAGCAAATGCTATGATTGCATCCAATAAACCCATGGAAGAAGTAAAACCCGACACAATATTATCAATTCAAAAGGAGCTGAAACTATAATGAAGGAACAGAAATGAAGACACGTACTAAAAAATGTATATACGATTCGTTATTGACTATAAAGCCGACATCGACGGAATCAGAACGCGTTTTTTCAATTTCTGGCACAATCGTCACAAAAAAACGCGTTGGTCTATTTCATCATTCTGTTAATGTTCTGTTTTTTAAAAACTTATTTTAAAAATCAACATGACAACATTTTCTTCCTTTTTTTTCGTGACAAAATAGGTACCTACCTGTGATATCTCAGATACAGATTTCTTTATTTTTGGCTCTGCAGTAGCTATGTTAATGCTATTTGTGTGCATAGACTCGGCAACATATTGAATTTCTTCTGTGGCTGCCCAAGAATATATTGGGAGGGAATATGGCAGTTTGGTTGTAGTCTGCGTGTTGGTTCTTAATGATAACAAATTCGCTATCATCAAAAAATTTATATCTAAAGGCCATATTCCGCATTTTCCAAAATCACTTGTAGCATTTCCAACTGAAGCTGCTCTAGAATTTGCTTCTCCAGGTAACCGTGAAACCTAAAACTGTTATATTTTGGGAAGGATTAGTGCAAAGCCACTCGTCTACTGCTTGATTGTAATATTTATTTGGTCAGTAATAAAGGGTCAGGTTAAAGATTGGTTAAAGCTTTTTTTTTAAATAAGTAATGAAAATGAAGGTAATGGTTTTTTTTTTACGATAGTTAAAATCAGTTTTGTGTATCTATTTGGCAAAAATTGTTAGATGTGGTTGTTACTTAAAAAAAAACGATAGGGGAGACCGGGGATAAAAGTAACATTTTTTTGTTTTTATTTAATTTCTCATAGATTATTACAAATTTTTTACATCCAAATTGGTTTAATGATAGATTGGACATTTGTCTTGCTTCCAAGATATTTATTACGTGTGTTTCGTAAAGCAACTGTTAGAAAAAAAAATTTTTCTTTAGTAAGACAGCTGTTACTTTCAACCTCAACGTTGGGGCTAAAAGTAACAATGATTGGGGTAAGTTGTAACGGCAAAATAATTTACACAGCTCATAAGTAGTGGGTAAATATATTAGTATTCATCAACAAAATTAATATTTTATTCAAAAATACACATTAGCAAAATGAAAAAATAAAAAAAAATATCTTTGGTACAATACAAAATGATAAGTGAACAGTATGGCATACGAGGTAAGGGCGGTCCCAAATTATTAAATTTATACTGGATCATAATAACTGTTTGTTTTATTTAAAAAAAATCTAACCGCCCTTAAACTGACCGTCATTCATTAAATCAGTAAAAGAGGGTCAGGTTAAGTTGGGTTGGTTAAAGCTTTGTTTATATTAAGTTATAAATATTAAGGTAATAGAATAAAAACAATGGCGGCTGGTAGGAAAACCAAAAGTACCAGATCTTACCAATTTACATAGGTTTTATAATTTAAAATGCTTTTTAAGAAATGATTTAGCTTTACATACATTTTCATCATTAAACCGATATTATATACTGAGTTTTATAATTTAATAATTTGGGACTGCAGTTACCAGGTTTGCCAAGATTATAAGTACCTACATATTTAAAAATGTGAATCAAAAAGATACAACAAACTGGAAAATTATTCCGACAACTCTTGTATATTCTCATCTACGAAGAAAGCCACCAATTATGTGCTAAGAGTGAACATTTGCAAGTGAAAACATTAGTTGGGGTTGGTTGTAACACTTTGTTACTTTTGACCCCAAGTGTACACAAAAAAAAATTCAGGGAATCCACAATTAACCACGATTCTAACATCAAATTGTATTGCATCCACCAATAGCCAACTAAATTTAGAACAAAATAAAATAGGTACTTTTTTGTTCCTATTTTAGAGATCGCCTAAAAGTTACTCGACGGATGAGACAACGCAGTAACTTTTAGGCGGAAAATAGTGACTCTGGCTGGCAAAAAGTTAACCTCTATGACAGATGAAAACTAGCAATGTAGGTAGGGAGCTGGATGTAACTTAACATTGCAAAAGCGTTTAGGGCGATATAAAACAAAAATTAAAGAAACTATAGGCACTGTTACAACCTACCCGTGTTACTTTTATCCCCGGTCTCCCCTATATTAAGGAAAGTGTCACAGGTCACTTCTATATATTTAAAAGAACAACTAAAACTGCCCCTATAAATCTGAGAACACAGATAAATTTATCTCGGAAAAGTAACCCCAGAGACCTTAAGCAGATTTTCAATAACCGAAGCAGTTGCCGATACAAACACTTGGAATTTAGATCAAGCTGTGCCGTAAAGATAACATATTTGATACAATTTTATTAAACATTTATCAAGATTTTCTATGAACATGTAAAATACTTCATACATAAATGTGTAAAAAAAAAGGGATTCTGCACGGCAAAAACGGAGCTATTAAGAAGAAATATACGTATCTTAAGGTCTCGGGAATTTATTTTATAGATAAGGCACGCTGTTGTGAAAATAGCCTCACGTTTGAGCGCGTTTGAGAACAAATATCGAGTTTAGTATTCAACAATATTAGATTTCAATATGCACCAACAGAATTGTACAAACAAACTTATTTTAAAAAGCGAGGTTTTAGTGTCAATAAGAAGCTCAGTAATTTTTACAAAAACTATTCGGTGTTTATCGTGATATACTAGAAATGTAAATCGAACTTTATAGAGGCTAGCAAAAATTATAATGATGTACAACTTGGAACGTTATTCCCTGTATTGCCAAAGCTCCACAATAAATATTAAATAATAAATTATCTTTTTCATTTCTTGTCTTCTCTGACTTTTTCTTATTACAACGCTTCCGGAACGTACAACACGCCGTTTTTCATATGCGTTTTTCTGTAATGAAAAAATGCTGTCAACAATATTTGTAATTTAATAAAAAAGTTACTGGGAAAAGCCGTTTCAGTTTTCAGTTTTGTGTTGTGAAAGCTTATTCTTGTTTTATAGATAAAGATGAAACTTTTGTAATACGTAGACACTTTCTTTTATTTTATCTATTAAACTAAAACTGTTTAAAAATTTGGACCGTTTATTTGAAGGTGGTGTACCTAATTTCGTTTTTTTTTTTTTGGAAAAAATCGAGAAGACAAATAATTTACATATAATTTAGTGTGAACTTTTTGTAGACGGTTCACAGTTTATATTTTAAAATATCAACATGCATTGACCAATGAAAATTCGCTAGGTAGAAATATGGTTATAATGTTAAAACTTATCTAATGAGTAACTTTATTTTGTCTAATTAATTCTTGTAATTAAGAAATTGATAGTTACAAAGTCGATGTATAACGAGGGGTGTAAATTGCCACCCATTTGCAAAGTAGTAGAGATTAACTTGTCCATTATATTATTTATGTTTTATAGGATTACCGAAGATCTCCCGTATATTGAACATAATGTTTGCTAAATTATACGCCAGAACAAAAAAAAAAAACATCATTTTTGATATCGTAAATAAACTATAACTGTCGAGTTTCTGTCAAATTTAAGTGTGAAAATAGAGCGAAATTGAATGAGTGTTTTATTTTATTTATTGTGTACCTATTTTTGTTTGTTATTATTCGTTCGTTTTTCTAACATGTTTCATAACACAATATGTTAAAAGGTAATGATGCGTATTATAAACAAACATCCATTTTACGAGAAAGTTTTGTGCTAAATCAAGCATACGTAATGGTTATTATAAAATTACAATAAATTAATCTTTCACATTTAACAGTCCTAGTATACGATTACAGTATTATATTACTTTTAGTAAAATACCAAATACAATGGAAGTCACTTATAACGTTGGTCGGATACATGATAACTGATATGATAACTGCGGTATAACTGAACTGTTGAAACTTTTATATTATTGTTTTTTTTAAATATTTTTTTTTTGCATTTTTTTCATTATTTAGTAAACATACGAAAATAAACTCTGTTTATCATTATAAACCACACAAACGAAAAAAAATAAATAGTCGGCTTTCACTGTAGTGAAGTAGGGCAAACATACCAGTGTTGGACACTTTAAGAGGCTGTTTTATGGAGGAAAAAAAAACCTTTTTGTACCACTTAAAAATTAATCAAAAATGAATAGACAAAATGATAGCTTGAACCTTTAACTTTTTACTTAAGTAATGAAAATTGACTACAGTTAAGATTTTTGGGGATAAAAATCACAAAACTGTTTGTATGTCACTTATCCACTGTTGAACATCTCCAAGATGACCACTTTCTAATTTGGACAGTTTAATATCCAGTAATTAACATGCTCTAATATGAGCTAAATAAATAATACAATAAGAATAATTTGTAACTATTTATTACAATTCTTCATCAGATTTATTAAAGTTTAGTTTATTAATATATTTTTTATTAATACATATGCCATGTGCTTTGTTTTGACAGGATATGCACTGAAGCCACTTTGCTTTTTTTTTTAAAAAGTTTTGATCTCTCCAAACCACGTAACATTTATATCATATCCAATCCATTTTTATATCTTTCTTTTCTTTTTATTGTTTGTTTTAATTTTACTTTTTTGAAATATTGTTTTTCTTGTTTCCTTCTCTCGTTTCCTAATTTTTTTATTTTCTCCTCAAGTACCTTTTTTTTTTGTTGAAATATTGCTGCCATGCCTCAGATCTAACAAGAGATGGGAGTCTCTTTTTGTTGCTGATCAGTTTTGTATCATTTGAAGACTTTGGTCCAAAAAGTACCCTTTTAAACGGGAATATATCAGATTTTTGGATCATTGGATATTATTAAATGTAGATTATACATTATTGTTGAACTTAGTGGGTGAATTAATCGGTGTTGACTGTAACATGTAAGGTTCCGCATTTTTTTTTACACCATGTTGCCTTAATTCTGTACCTGTCTGCACTCCTACCGGTTCTTTATGTATCTGTTTAATGTTTTTCCAGAGATTATTAAGTTCTTTTATCGATTCTTGACCTGTCATTTTTTTCATTTTGTGATTTTTCATTTGAATAAGACTGCCTTGTGGTATTAAGCTTTCAACTCTTTTAAGAAATTCCTTATTCTTTAGAGTCACCGCAGTAATACATCAGAGAAATCTACGTTTACTTCTAAATGACCCATCCTTGGACAAATGGACCTGCAACATTTTTATAATAAACGATCCATTTATTTATAAGAAAGCACAATTTTTAATTATTTAGAATGTTATATTTATATAGGTAATGCCCAATTTAGTAATAATGTATAATTTCTTTTCAGATTTGAGCTGTGTTCTTTGATTAATTTGGTCAACCTAGCAGAGAGTTCTTAGTAAGGTAGGGGCAATTTTTTTAAATGTTTCGATGCATGCTCATCTCCAGCCTCTTTGAAAGGCTTTACTAGTGTGGTAACCTTCTGTGCCACTTACAGGACAGAAATATGGTTTAGTTTGACACGTAATTCGCTAGAGATTCTTCTTTATTAACACCAACCTCGTTTATAACATTTAAAATGTTCCAATATATTCTTTTTTTCTCCCTAAAAGTCATTTTCAACATTTTTTTGTTGCATTTTAGTTACATTTTAAACGTTGCTTTTGATATTTACTTATATACATTTTCAATTTTCTGAATCCAGGAACATTAAAAGGTAGAAATTTCAGTTACTATCTTGTATTTTGATTAGGTGTTTTAATTACGGCGTTTATGTCTGAAAATAATGAAAACCCTTTGTTCTTACATACCTACAAGTAGCCACAAACTAAGTTTGAGATATGCATATTCATGATTTTGTGATCATTGATGCGTTAGGTACGTTGTTAGAAAGATAACATTTAGAATAACTTGTTTTTAGTAATTTATCGCTTGTAAACATGATTTATTATGGTCAAAACTTTAACAGCGTGTGCGTATCTCTAGTTTGAATATGCAAATCAAAAATATGTTGTGACAGCGAAATTATACAGGGTTATTGATTAAATTGATTCACATGATATGAAGAATGAAAAATGATATTGATCTGAAATTTTGGTTATGACCATAATGGCATCTGATCTGTTTAATAAAAATATTTTCAATATGGCGATACTTCCGGATATACCGGAAGTTGACGTCTACTTTTTTATTTTAAATACAATAGTCTATTTTTTATAGCATTTTTGGACACAACTTATTTTAGACGTCTGAAGCCCGCTTAAAGATGTATTAATATTTATCAAGTCGAAACGAATTCCTTTGAAACTATAGTTTACAATAGTGTCATAGTGATAACTGACTAGTTAAAATTTTAATATAATACACAGGGTGTTTCCTATCTTCCTATCTTATCCATCTATGTCAACCTAAACAGGAATATGTCAGTTTTTTTTAAATAGAACACCCTATATTTTTTTATAACGATAATTTAATTGTCTTTAAAAACTAAATATTAAAGGTCTAAAACTATAAAACTATTATTTCTGGAGTTATTGCGGCTTTTTTTAAATAATTTAGGGTACCAACGCAATATTTTATAAAAAGAAATAAAAGGCTTTGAAAATATTTAGAAAATTTGCAAAAACTAAATACATCTTGAGATTAAATAATTAAACATTTTGGTTTTTATTCTGTTTCATAAACAAAACTGGACTAAAATAAAACATAGTGTAATTCCAGTGAAGTTGAAATAATAAAATTTAATGATATATCCAATATAATAATTATTAAAACGGTGTAGGTCCATGTAGGTATGACCCAAACACAAAAATAATGGTTTTGTGAATTCTCAAAAATATCGTTTTCTTTATGAATTTAACTACATTTAAATCCATAAACACGTAGCTGTATCAGTTTTTTTAAATCGAAATGCAAAACTGAAATAGCTCAAAACAAAGAACAATGAAATTTTACAACTTTTACAATAAACGGCCCATATTTCAGTGAGGCCACGTTAAAATTTAATTTAGTAAATTATTGCAAAATGGTATTTTCGAGCCTTTTTTTGTTTGTTTAAAGATTGACACATTTATTTTTTGTTATCAAGACTACTTGCTTATAACGACCCATACATTGTTAAAATTAGAAAACGGTAATCTTCTTTATTTATTTATTAAAATTACACCCAACAGGGGTAAACCCCAATCATAGGGCGATGTACAATAATATAATATACGTAATAATATATGTAACATTATAGGTACTATAAATGTGTGCATTAAGAAAAATCAATTAATTTTATCATACAAATCTATCCTCAGATATATACATAATACATAATATAACTATGCTTTTATTAATCAGCCAAAACATGAAAAAAAAAATACAAATAAATATATGTGCATTAATTAATACAAAAATAAATCATATTGAACTGGTGCACGTAAAATCAGTAAAGCTTTGTTTTTGAAAGTTGAAACACTACAATTATAAAAAATATCAATGTCTGAAAAAATATTTGCCACCTTACACATTCTGTACAAAGGTGACACCTGAAGCAAATTAGTACGAGATTGGTTCAAATAAAATGTACTAGCCCAACGGCTGTTTGATCGAGGCACTAAAAAGGAAATTTTATTTAATAGATCTATAGTGACATAGAATTTGTGATTAACGATTTTGAAAATATACACGTAATCCAGCAAACACCGTCTTCACTCAAGGGATATAAGCTGCAATTCACTCAACATAGTTTTATAAGATGTTAAATATGGATAAAGACCAGTCTGTTTAAAAATTATATAACGTACGAACCGTTTTTGAACGGCTTCTATTTGTTTTATATAGATTTCATAAAAAGGATTCCATATGACAGAAGCATATTCCAATTTGCTTCTCACAAAACAATTGTACAGAAAATAAAAAGAGCTAACATGTTTAAAGTGAATAGTGTTCCGCAATACGAACCCCAATGATCTAAGTGCTGCGCCTCTGTACTTTTACGTATATGTTCAGCAAAATTTAATTTTGGGTCAAACATAACTCCTAAATCGTTAATTTTCGTTTTCCTTCCCATCAAAATGCCTTTCATTGTATACTGAAACATTATTGGACTATGCTTCCTGTGATATTTATAAAGCCAACTATGGTTAATTTTACCTGATACTGGCGCTCCAATGACGTGCGTGGCAATAATGGATAAAAGTTACTTTGCTGTGGTATATTCGAAAATAAAAATTACGACTATCATTTAGGGTACGAAACGAATTGTTCGAACCTATTAAAGGTGAAATACCTCGTTAACCTAATGCAGAGAACAATGTATCACGATCTGTAGTCACATATTGGGTTCGCATTTACCCATTATACCCCATTTACGATGTCGCAGAGAGACGATAAGGTGTATATCGCGAACGAAATTGAGTGGTACAGGAACTAACCGAAAAATATTCAAATTTCACATTAAACCACAAGATTTCCTTGCAAAATTGTATTCGGTAATGTTATTTTGAGATACAGTGCGTATGGAAACAGGCAAATATCTAGAATCTAGATCACTAGATAACACAATGAAATTTGGTAGCTGATCGTTATGGTATAGTGCGGATTCTATGCAAGTATTGAGGTTGTAATACGACTTCCGGTTCAACCAGAAACAGACTCATAATAGAACACCGTGTATATTTTTAATTTTTGGATTCCTTTTTAAATTTGATTTAAAAAATTTATGAAGCTATGTGGGTCTAAAGTCAACCGTTTTTGTATAATTTACAGTTTTATGAAAATATTCAGCGATATAGCTTATTTAAAAATTTTCAACATTCAAGGTAGAAGGTACTTGGGACAGTTCAACATTTAAAAGCTTGTACCACGTTCATTTTTTATTTAAAAACTTTGAATTTTTTGACGTGCCAATGAACAATATTCTATATATAAAATAAATATATATGTATATATACAAGATATGAACAAAAAAAACTTTCTGTCCCAAGTAATACTTAAGACCGGGCAACTTGGGACACATATGAATTTCAGTAGTTTGACTCAAGTTTAGCCTATAAAGTCCTACTTGGGACAGTTATATTATATTTTTTATATTAAATTGATCTTTCACAATTATCCAACATGAAAAAAAATATCAAAAATAAAGAAAATAAAACTTTAATTCGCAAGTTACAACAATTTTAAACTAAACGATATTTTGATTGGAAAAATTAAAAAAATTGTACTACCTCTGTTCAAAAATGATTCTCATTTGTAAAAAATATTTTCAAAGCAGGATTCAATATATTAATTAAATTAAAAACTAATGAGACAATGATTTTTGAACAAAAATGTTCACCAAAACGGACAATCATTCATTTTTGAACATAGGTAGTATTAAATAAAAAAATTAGATAAGTTATTCAAGACTTAATATTAAACGTATATTTTTAGAACAAAAGTACAAGAGAAATTTTAAACAGTTCTTAATTCGGCCATTTTGTATTAATTAAAAAAAATGGATGTCACAACTTACCGTCTTGTAGTAATTTCAAAAACTGATTCGTTTTTTTAAGCTTATATGATACTTTTAAAACTCTACTAAGCAACTTTGATTATCTCAAAGGTTGACAGTTGTAAACAAAATTTTTAGGTGAGAATATCATTTGGTCCCAAGTTACCCTACTGTCCCAAGTTGCCCTATTCTACTACTTTAAAAAGGCAGTAGAAATTTGTTTAAAATTTGGATTGATAATAAATTAATTGACCCTTTGTACTAGCTTCATTTAAAAAATATTATACAGGGTATTTTTTAGGCTTGGTTAAACTTGCAAAATTGTAAACATCGATAACTTATTTTTCTTAAGTACAGCATCCTATATTTTTTTAACCAGTCTTATAGAAAATTTAATTGTCCTCCAAAAACATTTAATTGCAACCTTAATATTTTTATTGAATCCGGAACATACGGTAATGGTCAGATGCCAAATTTCATTTTATCTTTAATACTATTCTAGATTTAAGTATGTTTTCATATTTTGCGCAGCACTGTATAAGCTGCTATTCCTTTCTACGAAGATTGAATATATTATCTTTCATGTTTCTTAAAATCTGAGATATTTTGGTTTCCGAGGAACACGATACCTTTGTTATGTTTCACATAAAACCGTTTTGAAAGGTAAACATGCGGGTTTGCTACATCGGGTGAATATTTACCTTAAGTTTTTTGTTTTAAAGGTCAAATTCGCTATAAAGTTTGACGTTTTCGCTTTTGAATACAGTGTGCTTGAAATAATTCGCAAAATGTACGAACGGCAAATCTTCAGTTGTTTTTGAATCAGACAAATTGTGTACGAATAATGCAGATGTCTCGAGTAGGTATATTTTCATGATTTAAATACATTAAAATTCATAGTGATTGCCCTTCATTCATACATTATTAATTTGAGAATATAACATACGCTTTGGTTTCCCTTTCTTTTTGGCTATGCCAAGTTTCTTCAGGACAAAAAAAAAGTTGGGTTGCCAGTAAACGTTAAAAAGTTATAAAAAAAAACTGTAAATGGTCACTCTTTGTTTTAAGCAAAGAAAACTGCATTTAATTAAATACTTTTCTTTCCTCCTTAGTTATATACATATAGAGAGCTTCTTTTACAGGCCGTTTGGTCTTACAGCTCCGTGGTTTTCTTCCACTATTTTCTATTTTTGGCTTTGGTCTTCCAAAGCTATGAGAATTATTTTACACTGTTCCAGATACACCAAAATTACTCTAATGCTAGATACTTTACAGTGGCTTAGTATTAAACAACGGATAATTTTTAATACGATTATTTTCATTTTCAAGGTTATAAATAACCTGCTTCCAAATTCTTTGTTAAAATATATAACCCAAAACTCTGATGTTCATAACTATCCAACTAGAAACTGTAAAGACTTTAAATTGCCATTCAGGAAATTACACTCAAAATTACCTTTTTTTATAAAGGACTGAAATTTTACAATGAATTATCAAGTGAACTTAAAAGTGAAACTAATATTGTAACGTTTAGACGTAAGCTCAGTAGTCATATTAAGGAAAAGTTTTAAATTTTATATATTTATATATGTACATGTTATAAAATGTAAACATAATTAGCTAATCGCTAAAATAAACTACATTATTATTAATATTCTCATATCCTTGTTCTGTTTTCCTTCCTCCCAACACTCTTCTAAGTATTTTCCTCTTTCATTTCGGCAATCTTTCTTGTGTTTTCTTATTCAGCATTCAAGTTTCACAGGCTGCTGGCCGCAATACTGTTTTGTTAGGGCGGAATTTAGCATCTCTAGATAGCTGTTTCGCCCTTACTAGTTGGTTCAAGGCTCCGGCACATTTATTTGCTCTTGTTAATCTCGCCTCGATTTCTTTTTCTTCCTCAGTTACTCCTTAGTTACCCAGTGTTTAATTAGGCTACATGAAATGGTTTGAACCTTTTTCATTATAATTGATTATACATTGTCATTTATTAACGAATTTTTTATTGGTCAAAGTATGTGGATATATTAAAATATAAACTGATGTAAATTGTCTACAAATCACAGAAAGTTATTTTTCTTTTCAATGTTTTCCAAAAATTAATTGATTTACAACACTTCATATTACAAGCTTATTTCAATAATAAAAAGCATATAAATAGATTTTTTTCTGTCATTGATGATAACCAAAATCAATGCATTTTCATCTAAAACAATGGTTTTTGACCGTTTTAGCTGCGGAAACCCCCTGATTTCTTAAAATGTGTTCTCGCACCCCTAGTAAGTCTGCGTATTGTAGGGTCACTTATATTAATGGAAAACCTGATGTGCAGTACTCAGTCTCGGGCCCCCAGGAGGTGCTACTCGCATCCCTGGGGGTGCGTCTACCCCTGGTTAAGAACCTTCTTCTTAATTTTTTCTTTTAGGGTAATGGGTAAACCAGGGTGAGTTGGTGAATCAAATTTAAATTGGTCACTGACCACCACTCCTTGATTTGGCTTAATAATCTAAAGGATCCTTCTGGACGCCTTGCTCGTTGGAGCGTACGACTACAGCAGTACGACTTCACGATAGTCCATCGCAAGGGCAAAGATCATGTCGTTCCAGATACTTTGTCTCGTTCTGTTCCTAAACTTGATGTCGTGGAACCTGCCATTATTCTTCCTCCACTTCAGACTTCTGATGAGTGGTATTGTCGCTTACGTACCTCTATCGAAACCAACCCGGATAAATATCCCGTTTGGCGTGTCGACAATGGTAAGATCTTTAAGTATACTTCTCCTCGTATTCGTGGGCTCGATCCAGAAGTACGTTAAAACCGGAAGTAATATAATTTGACATGCGTGGAAAAAGACTGGTCAGCGGAGCTACTAAAATAAGCTGAAACTACTACTCATGGGACCTAACTCCCAATCGGACAATAATAACGTAACAAATCCCCCCCTTACTAGAAGGAAAAATGAAGAAAAAGAGAAAAAAAATAAATTTTTCTTTCCTAAAAGAAAAGTAGTAATAAAAAGAAATCAAAAGAAAGAACCGAAGGGTCCAAGAGAAAACCAAAGAAGACCGCAACTTCACTTGAAAACCCTAGTGTGAGTCGGCACACCTTCCACGCTACACGCTTGTTGGGAGCAGGGGGAACAAGGATACCTCGCTCAAGATCTTCGTCGCGTCGTGGCCATCTATGTCATCCCACACAACAAGTGGAGACCAAGCGCCACCAACTACACCTGAAAGCTTATTCAAGCGAACTCGGAACAAAAGAGAAAACAACTTAACCTACTAACACAGCGCCGATAAGGACACTGAACTGAAACTAAAGAGGTATAAAACTATCGGCTTATCCTCGAAAATGGTAAGCAATATATATTTGGTGAAAGAAAAGCGCTGTCGTGATCCACCTGTCCAGGAGAGATCACACAGTGAAACCAAAAGACAGCAGTCATCCGTCACTCATCTACTCTGACAGAGGCGGCTCGGTCTGAGTCCAAAGAGTCAGGGTTCCGAGAACTGATCGCTTGTCGTCATGTTCGCATCTATCCATCATCAGTCATTTCCAGAAAGAAGAAAGTTCCAAAGAACGACAAAAGAAAAACAAAGCGAGTGTTTAGGGGGCTTTTACCCCTGGTAACCACGCACCCTTGGCCAATTCTTCATCCTGAACCAAGAAGGAGAGAAAGCGGGTGTTTAGGGGGCTTTTACCCCTGGTAACCACGCACCCTTGGTCAATTCTTCATCCTGAACCAAGAAGGAGAGAAAGAAGAAAGAAACAGAGAAAGACAAAACAAAGTGAGTGTTTAAGGGGCTTTTACCCCTGGTAACCACACACCCTTGGCCAATTCTTTATCCTGAACCAAGAAGGAGAGAAAGAGAAAGAACAGAAAGTTACGAAACGTCAATTGGTGAAGCCGAGACATCGACAAATACGAACATAGAAACTGTCAGCCCAAAGAAAATCCCAGTAGGGAAAGCAACTAAGTAAAGAGAAAGCGGACCAACAAGTAACAGAAAATGTCGTATTAGTCTTCAGCAAGATATGGCTTCATATCTTGAACATGCCAGGTGCCTACGTCTTTACCAGACTCGTCAGCTAACTGGTAAGTCCAAGGAGACACACGTTTCAAAACAGTAAAGGGACCAATAAATTTCGCAGCGAGTTTGGCGTTGACGTAAGCAGCGGCGTTGGACAAAGCAAAGTTTCTGCGCCACACAAGTGAGTTTACGGCAAACTCAACTGGGCGTCGACGAAGATTGTAACGTCGGCTAGCGTGTTCGTAAGCCTTGTTCAATCGATTCTTAATATCCAAACGCAGTTGTTCTATGCCTTTCGTTCGTAAGCCAGGTTCGTCAACAGTGCGATCGGGATCTTCAATCGGTTCATTGAGATCGGGTGGTCGTCCCATGTGATCTCCATATAAGTGGTGCTCACGCCCGAAGTTAGCAAAAAAAGGAGAATGACCAATTACTTCATGTTTGGACGTGCGAATAGCACAAGCAACTTTTGGCAATAGCGAATCCCACTTTCGGTGGTTATCAGCAACATACGAAGAAAGCATAGTTTTTAGTACGCGGTTAATGCGTTCTGCAGGATTAGCCTGCGGATGGTAAGGAGCATTAAATAGAATTTTAGAACGATAGCGTTCACATAGAGAACCAAACTCTCTACTACGAAATTGTACACCATTATCACAGATAATGTATTGCGGTGTACCATAAACTAAAAAAATTTCATCTTCTACAGCGCGACAAACCGTAGCAGCTGTAGCACGACGAAGAGGAAAGAAGCAAGAGTATTTAGTAAAGCAATCAGCGACAACAAGAATAAAGGTATAGCCTTTAGGCGAACGAGGAAGAGGTCCTACAATATCGATGCAGAGGAACTGCCAAGGACGAGAAGGTTTAGCACGAGGTACCATAAAACCATACGGTTTCTTCTGTTCTACCTTATGTGCGGCACAAACTGCACATCTCCGGACATATCTAGCAACAGAGGATCTCATTTTAGGCCAATAGTAACGTGTGGCCAAACGCTCAAACGTTTTGAACACACCAGCGTGACCGGCAGTTGGTAAGTCATGGTTCTCATTGATGAGATCTCGACGAAGTTCCGTAGGAACAACAAACTTCCAGTTATCGCATTCTGGATCGAGCCCACGAATACGAGGAGAAGTATACTTAAAGATCTTACCATTGTCGACACGCCAAACAGGATATTTATCCGGGTTGGTTTCGATAGAGGTACGTAAGCGACAATACCACTCATCAGAAGTCTGAAGTGGAGAAGGAATAATGGCAGGTTCCACGACATCAAGTTTAGGAACAGAACGAGACAAAGTATCTGGAACGACATGATCTTTGCCCTTGCGATGGACTATTGTGAAGTCGTACTGCTGGAGTCGTACGCTCCAACGAGCAAGGCGTCCAGAAGGATCCTTAAGATTATTAAGCCAAATCAAGGAGTGGTGGTCAGTGACCACAGTAAAGTGAGCACCTTCGATATATGGTCGGAATTTTTCTATGGCCCATACGACTGCGAGACATTCTTTTTCCGTGGTGCTATAATTACGCGCTGCTTTCTGCAACGAGCAGCTAATGTAACTAACTGCATGTTCGCCGTCATCATGCGTTTGGGTCAAGATAGCACCTACACCATAATCTGAGGCATCAGTCTGAATAGTAAACTCCTTGTTAAAATCAGGACAGCTAAGAATTGGAGCAGCAATAAGAGCTTCCTTAATGGCCGTAAAAGCTAGTTGACATTCGTCACTCCAAAGAAAGTTAGCATTCTTTTTAGTAAGAGAAGTAATAGGAGAAACAACGGTAGAGAAATTAGGAATAAAACGTCGGTACCACGATGCCATTCCTAGGACACGACGTACTTCAGTAACGGAAGTAGGAATAGGTAAGTTAAGAATAGCAGAAACCTTTTCTGGGTCCACATGTAAACCCTGTTTGTCGACAACATAACCGAGATAGCGTAATTCGGGACGGCAAAAGTGACATTTATCTCGACGAACAGTAAGACCAGCGTCCATAAGTCGTTTGAAGACTTCCCGAAGGACGTCCAAATGCTTATCAAAGTCATTAGTGACTATGACAATATCATCGAGATAGACAAAGACATGAGGTTCTAGGTCTGCGCCGATAACGCGGTCGATCAGCCGTTGCCACGTGGCTGGAGAATTATGTAACCCAAAGGGAAGGCGTCGGAACTGAAATAAACCTCTGTTTGGTACAGTAAAGGCAGTAATAGGTCTAGACTCAGCTTTAACAGGAATCTGCCAATAAGCAGTTTTAATATCCAAACTAGAAAGAAACTTAGCGTCACGTAGACGATCTAGAATATTAGATATATATGGAAGAGGATACGCATCACGTTCAGTGACTTTGTTTACCTTGCGATAGTCCACACAGAACCTATAAGTACTATCTTTCTTTTTGACAAGCACAATGGGTGATGCCCACGGTGACTGTGATGGTTCGATAACACCTTGCTCCAGCATGGCGTTCATTTCAGCATCCACAAACTTTTGTAGTGCTGGGGAGATAGGGTAGTAACGCTGTTTGATGGGTTCAGCGGTAGTACGAATTTCGTGTTCAACAAGGTTCGTGCATCCTAAAGTCGGTTTCATAACAGAAGAGATATCCCTAAGCAACGAAGAAAGAAGAGACATCTGCCTTGAGTCCAAGTGACTATGGTCAGTAATGGAAGCAATTTCTAGCTCTTTCCTATCACTAAACGTCCATCCTCCATTACGGATATTGGGAATGATTCCCAACTTTTTCCAAAAGTCAACTCCTAAGATAAGAGAATGAGGTAGCGAAGGTATAACTAGAATTTCTGTCAGGACAACGCGTTTCTCTACTACTACAGGAACGCAAAGTAATCCCAAAACGGAACAGGATACGCCATTAGCGACAGTACACTCAGGAATAGAAGAAGGCAACAAAGTTAAATCAAAAGACTTGAGTACGTTCCAACCAGAACGACCAAGTATAGTACGGGAAGCACCAGAGTCTAATAGACCTAGAAAAGTTTTCCCAAAAATCTCTACAGATAAATATGGGCGTTCGTCACCCTCAGAAGAAGCTAAAAGAAAATCTAGAGCGAATTTAGATCGAATGTCTAAGTCAGAAAAGGAATCCGAGATTGCAGTACTAGAAGAGAAAGGTGAGTCAGTCACTCGGGTCGACGACTCACAAGTTAGTTTTCCGAAGGCTTATTATTATTACATTTCGGACAAGTCCGAGTAGTGTGGTTCGGTTGGCCACACTTATAACAGTGACGTTTCTGGGGTTGGGGACAAGAAGGAGAAACATGACCGGTTTTCCCACAATTCCAGCACGTCATGGAAGCGAAAGGTTTAGAAGAAGAAACAGGAACAGTCTTTGAACATACCGTAGTCGAGGTAGAAAGAGACGCGACAGGTTTAGTACGTTCAAGAGAAGAAGGAACATCAACTTTATCGACACGTTGGCGAGAAGATCGTTGCGCACACGCTAAGTCAGGTTCCAGCAAAGGTTCGGATCCAGATCGAGGTTCAAAACGTCGATTTCGAATCTCTGCATCCTCTAACGTGCGTAGCAAGGAAATGAGTTTAGTAAAAGTAGTTGGTTGTTGAAAAAGTAAGCTTTGCGAATATTTAGGACGTAGATTACCGATAATACGATGAAGTTGTTCAGACTCAGAAGGAATGAAGGTCAATCTGCGAAATAAATTACGCATAGCAGCGACAAATAAAGTTGGGCGTTCGGAAGATCCTTGTAAGCGATTGTAGATTTCTTGTTTCAATCTCTCGTCATAATCTGATGGTAGAAATGCTTGACGAAGATTAATAACTAGAGAATTCCAGTCGCGAATATCCTCGCGCACCGAGCGATACCATAGAAGAGCATCGCCTTCAAACAGGTCGATAGCCGAAAAAAATAATTGGAAGGTACTAACATTACGCGCTATTCTTAGTTCTTCAACACGTTCCAAGAAAGAGCTAACGGAAGCATCGCTTCGTCCACTGAACGTAATGCCCCATTTCGAGACCGGAACAAACTTTGCAGAAAATGTTTGAGAAACCGGAGGAACTAGAATATCGCCTTCGTCGGACGAGTCATCTGACGCATGTGTCACCGCATTACTAAGCGGAGTACTTGTGGTTGGTGGAACAGTCTGATCACGTAACGCGCGTTTGTAAGCGTTTTCGAACTCTGTTTTAAGCTCATGCGCACGCAGTCGAAGCGCATTAAGTTCACTTTTCATCTCGCCGGTAGTAGGGTTAGCGAGTTCAAGGCGTCGATCAGTATGTTTCATCAGCGCCGATGTTCGGCGGAAGCACGCAGCTTTCGTATCACCTTCAAAAGTTTGAAGTGCCGATTCTAATTCAATTAAATTTCTAGTAATAGCTGTCTTATCTTCGTTAAACTCAACCGTATAGGCAACTTGCGATAGCGATTTTTCTGAATCTAATTTAAGCACGCCACGAACTGACTTTCTCATCTCGGCTACTGTAGCGGACGGAAAACCACGGCTCGTTAACTCATACGCGAGCTCACCTTGATTCAAAGAGTCAATAAAATCTTTCCAAATGCACAACGGTGCCATTGTATCTAGTCAAGATCAGTAAAGTATAACAAGTAATTAACTTTCCTTCGAGAAGGAAGAAAACAACCCAAAAAGAAAGAAAAAGCAACTAAATAGCCTAAAAGAAAAATTATTTGGACTAAATTTTTGACCGAAACTGTACCTACGTATCAAGTCTGGTCGCAAAAAACTTCCAAAAACCTAAAAAGCGATAAAAAAAAAAATTGGACAAAAATTTTTACTGGCTCTGTATATAGAAAATGTGCTAAATTGCATAAAACCACCTAAGGAATCTATAGAACCAATAAAAAAAAAAGTACAAAATTGTTGTTCCACCCTGTATATCAGAAATCCCGAAAACCAGGTAGTAACAACGAAAACGTCCAGCAGAGAAGTCAAAACCTAAAGAATCGTAACGAAGCTAGGATAAATGTATGCTTGCATTTATAAGAAACGCCTAGATATATGCAACACACGTAGCAAGAAATAAAATTTTAGAAAAATAGTCTAAGTGCTATTTAAAAAAAATAAAGGCAATTATCAGACAAGTCACTAAAGGAATAAAGTTTAGTTATACAAGGCCCCACGTTGGGCGCCAATTTTGTTACACGAATATCGGCCACTTAACAAAGAAAGCCTATACTCGTACAACAAGAACGGTGAATCGGACTCGCGGCTAGTTCAGACGAGAATGGGGTAGGTCCGAATTAGTGACAAACTTGGAGACATCAATAAGGGCGCCACACTATTTATTCTGTAAGGTAAAATAGCGAAAAAACCTAAGAAAAGAAATAAAAGAATTTGTAGACGGGAATGATATATGCCTTTAATAATAAATAAAAACAGTTTGAAATTAAAAATAAAACAAAGAATATGCTTGACGATAACAACTCCTGGTCTCAACAGGCTTGAAAGGCTAATAAAACCATTCGCTAAAATTAAACGAAAAGAAAGTACATATACTACGAAATAAGGTTGGTTCTGTTCCTGTGTTTGCAAGTACCTATTTACAATACACAAATAAATATGTAAAAGAATAATAATTCAGTTTCAATGAAAATACAATCCGCTTAAGTGGAAGAGCTCTCCTACCTATCAAAAGTTGCGGCACTAAAATCACCGAACGATAACATAACCAAAAATACTTTGCAAACGGAGTACGGTCCCTAACTTATTAATCGTAAGGTACGACTAAAAGAAATTATGGTGACGACAAAGCCACTCAAGGGTTGTTGAGAACGTAGGATAATAACAGATTAATTTAAATGTTACTAAGTAACACTAACAAAAGTACAGTTACTAATTAAATGTAGGAAAAAAAAAGACAGTGAACTAACAGTAGTAACGAGCTGAAGGCTCTACAATAGTTAACAGAAATAATAAAAATATTAAGAACGTAGCTAACAGTCGGGGCTTAAATAGATATTCTTAGCTTTCGCTGAGCCGCCGAAGGCACGTTGAAGGAGAAGAGATGTTGTCGGAAATGCTGTCCGTAGTTTAGCGGTAGTACATCGACAGACGGAACACTTGACAGTAATAGTACGTCCAAAGCTTAAACAAGCTAACAGCTGGGCGGGCCAGGATAACTGGACCGGAGCTGACACAAAACGAAACTTAAGACCAAACTTAAGAACAAAGCTTAAAGCCAAAACGTACGACTAAGCTTGAGACCAAACTTAACGACAAAGCTGTACGACCAAGCTTAAAGACAAAGCTTAAAGACACCTAAAAGAAAAGAAATATATAACCTCCAATTTTCACGTGGTTCAAAGAAAAAGACTACCTGTCTCAGCGTCAATAAATCATCCAATGGTTATATTGGCAGGAACAGATTCGCACTATGGCGTGACTTAACAAGTCGGCACCCACCGATATTAAACTCAGATTTTCATGGATTCTTTATAACACAATAAGCAGATGTCTACAGACCATCAAAGCAAGTGACTTTAAAACCGGAAGTAATATAATTTGACATGCGTGGAAAAAGACTGGTCAGTGGAGCTACTAAAATAAGCTGAAACTACTGCTCATGGGACCTAACTCCCAATCGGACAATAATAACGTAACAACCGTTTTAGCTGCGGAAACCCCCTGATTTCTTAAAATGTGTTCTCGCACCCCTAGTAAGTCTGCGTATTGTAGGGTCACTTATATTAATGGAAAACCTGATGTGCAGTACTCAGTCTCGGGCCCCCAGGAGGTGCTACTCGCATCCCTGGGGGTGCGTCTACCCCTGGTTAAGAACCTTCTTCTTAATTTTTTCTTTTAGGGTAATGGGTAAACCAGGGTGAGTTGGTGAATCAAATTTAAATTGCTCATAGTTCTTCTAAAAAATTTGTTATAACTAAAATAAATACATAATTCTTTGGTTCAAAACCAATACAACGAAACAAAATTTTTTAAAAAGAAACGGAAAAGATTAACAAAATAAAATTTGCATTTTTTTATTTTCATCAAATCACCATCTCACCCATACCAGTAAGGGTTAGTTGATGAATGCTATATGGGTGAGATGGCGATTTGTGAAATAGGTACTGAAATGTTTTTAAAAAATGTTATTTTTTTTGTACTTGTATTTGCCGCAAAGATGGCATAAATTAGTGAACTTTTTACAGTCTTCATGCATCCAACGTTTACAAATCAGGCATAGAAGCCAATCAACTGTCTTTTTCGTCTCCTTGTATTCTTCGCCGCAGGCATCAGCACAACATTCTTCATGTTCATCACCATCTTCTTCGTCTTGCAGTTCAGGTTCTGAGCACGATTCAGATGACGTATCGGATACAATTCCCTTCTTCGTTTTGAAGTTTTAGTTATTGAAAGCTTATTTTTATTTTTGTTGCCTGAAGATTGCAAGAGTTTGTTTTTTGTTTTTCGAGTGATTTATTTCTCAAAACTTTAAAATTATGTTCAGTATTCAGAATATTTGCTAAATTTCTTGCATTCTTGCGAACTGTTTCAGGTCGAGATACGACTGGTACCGGAGAAATTTGTTCCAGCATTTTTCCAGGAGTTATATCATCGCTTGTCAAATTCGAAAAGCTTCCTTCTACAGTCTTGGAGCAACCTGGTCGCGGAGAGGGTGTGTTCTTTTGTTGCACATTTTCTGTGACTGTACATACATAATGTACAACTAGTCACCATTTCTACCATAGGCACATTCATCATCAATCCCATTTGCAAGGGAGAGATGGTGAACGGCATCACTCTTAACCTGCTAGGTTGTTCGGTATTTTTGGAGGTGATGTTATCTCTTTATACTCCAAGGATCATGCATATAACGAAATATTTGCAAGCGAGTGATTTTAACCTTTCGTACAAGCAGAAACACATATCACTGTATAATGTTTTTAGGGACTTGAAATAAATTTTTTTATTTACTTGCCAATTTTCAAACAAATGTGGGACATTTCACTTGCACAACTAATGGCTGTTTATGTATGACAGATGTACGACATAAAACTGGCCATTTAGAGCTAGCTAGCAGAAATAACGCGGTTCACCGTTGCACCCGATATCACCATCTCACCCTGGTTTACCCTAGGCTATAACCTGTTCCTTCATCGGTTTTATCCTCATTTTGGGGTCAGGTTGTCACTCCATCTTTTTCTGGACCGTCCCAAGCTTCGTCTGCGATTGAAAGATTTATCTCTGGCAATTTTGTCTGCCAATCGACTGATATGTTGATTCCATTGTTTCTTGCGTTCCAACACCTATTTCCTTATGTTTTCTACCTGACAGGACTGTCTGATCTTGTCACTTCTTTCTCTATTTAGTAGTGTTGTCCTGCAATACGCCTTAGTATTTTCATTTCCGTCGTCTCCATAAGTTATTCAGTTGTAGATGTACTTGGTCGTGTTTCTGCCGTGTACGTCATAATCGGTGTGATTGTTGTTTTATAGATTCGTGCTTTTGTGTCTTGCTTAAATATTTGTTGTGTCAGATTACATAATTGATACAGCCTGCCATCTTATTTGCTTTCGTTACCTACTGCCGCACTTTATCCTTTGTTCCTATAGCTAGCGATGTCTATTCCAAGTTCTTGATGTATAATTTTTTCGTCCACTCCTAGTTTACATCTAAGTAGTTCTTTGGATGTGGTCATACATTTGTTTGTTCTGCTGAGATTATCATGTTATATTGTTTTCCTGTATGTTGACGTACAGTAGCCTTTGAAGGTCATCATCGTTTTTAGCAAATATGGCAGCATCATACGCGTAAACAAACAAAGAATTTTCACTTCTTTGTCGACCATTCTGTATCCCTTATACATCCGTTATTTTGATCTAAAATAAGACCTGTAAATCAAATAGAAACGTACTATGACGACTTTTCCAACGATAGTACCAAACAGTTGTTGAAATAAAAAATGCTACTATTTACAGCATTTCCTTAATTTTATTTACAGACCGTGTTTCATGATCCGGATTTGCTTGTATAATAAAATATAGAGCCCCATTTTGTTTGGTTGTCGAGCAACACACCAACACCATTTGTAATTTACTTTCTGAATTTGCAAGTGTCGTCTGGATATCGACGGATATGAATATAGTTTCGCACCGCCCACATTCGTCTGGGCAAATGCGTTTACCGAGCGGGAATAAATGTATCTATAAACACATTGAGCTGCCAGAGAGACGCAACAAATCCGTTTTCACGCGTTGATTTATAAGACATCATTCATTCTGTGGAAATTGAGAGTGTTATTTAAAGGGACACAAAACATATTGGTTTGTTAAAGAATATTTATTTGTTTCGCAATATACATACATATAGTATAAAAGAATATTGTCGTTGCGAAAATTATAGGCGTCTAGTTCCCAAAGGATCTACACATTTTATCCATATACGCAATAAAGTTCGTTTGTGTGTTTGGACGGGCATGCATAGTTGGATATTAAAATTTCTATTTTAAAGAAAAATTTAACAAACTGAAAATTAAAAAAAAATAAAAATTATATTATGCACCCTCCATTCTAGTTGTGTTGTTATCTATGATAGTAACTGAAATCAGGATAAGTGGTTTGATTAATAAGGTGATTCGTTAATTAACATAAATAGGCCTCATTAAAACTCACTCAACCTTTTCTCGAATTATTTTTTGTCTTACAATTATCCCGTCATATTGGCTGAAAACGAAGATGACCTTCAAAGACTACTGCACGTTTTTAACATAGCAGGAAAACAACACAACATAATAATCTCAGCAGAACAAATAAAATGTATGACCACAGCCAAAGAAACACTTAGATGTAAACTAAAAGTGGACGGAAAAAAATATACATCAAGAACTCAAATTTACATACCTTGGAATATACATGCTATGGGAAGGCCGTATCAGTCATGTAATCTGTCAGAGCGAATATCTGAGGCAAGACAAAAGCACGAATATACAAAACAGCAATCAGAAACACGACCAAGTACATCTAAAACTGATCAACTTATGAAAACCAAGGAAATGCAAATAGTAAGGCCTGTTGCAGGAAAAACACTACTAGATAGAAAAAGAAGTGACATCAGACAGTCCTGCCAGGTAGAAAACATAAACAAATAGGTATAGGAACGCAAAAAACAATTAAATCAGCATATCAGTCTAATGGCAGACAACAGGTTGATATCAAAATTGCCAGAGAAAAATCTCTCAGTGGCAGATCAAGCATCACAGGACGGAAGATGGAATGACACCCTAACCCCAATATGAGGACAAAACCGAAGAACAAACAGGTCATGACCTAAAATAGAACAATGAGGAAGAAGGAGGATTATATAGCTTTAACCCTTATTTAATTTTTAAAGGCAATATAATCTGGTGTCAATTATGGAGACGTTACTGTATTTACCATCTTTAGTGCAAAGCTGCCAAGTATTGTTGTTATTCTCCAATACACAATGTTTAGTTTTTTTTTTATACAGGGTGTTTCTTAAATATTGCGAAAAAATTCAGAAGGTGATTCCTTATCGAAAATTAAGGGGGGTCTTTCATATAACATTTTTTCCTTAGACGTCTGCTTTCGGAGTTACACCCCCCTAAAGGAAAGCGGTAAAATTAGGTTTTTATTTTATTTCTCAAATTTGGAGAAATGCAGGAGAATGATATTTGGCAGATGTTTTATACTTATTAAAAGGTTTCCCATAGTAATATTTTCAATTATCTCCCACTTTCACAGGGGGCTGAAAAATGTGACCCCTGTTGGGTTTTTTATCAGAACTTTTGGGTGGGTTGAAATTTTGCAAGATAGCCTATATTCCTTAATGAGTTTATGAACCAAGTACGAGTAGTTATGCCTTTATAATATTAAACAATCAGTATTTTATCTTTTGCAAAACAGATGTGTGCAACATATGATTTACTTATTAGTAGTCCACAGCCCTACATTTCTTTTTCCATTGAAATGAAACACAATTTTGATTAAAACCATATTAGTTATTACTAATAGTAATGTTACTAATTTGAAAATGGCTGATTTATGCAAATTTGAGTTTGCAATTTAACATAAATGCTAGTTAGTTTGTGAGTGAAGTCAATATTAAAGTCACCACATATGATGGGCTTTGACGAGCTCCACGCATATCACTTCAAAAGAAAAGTTTGCCACAACTTCGCAAACGGTTGCTCTGCGACTAGAGGATCTAAATTGAAGTGAATATTATACTAGCCACAGTTTGTCCTTTAAAAGTTAGTCTAACCTTATACACGTCAGAAGTTAAAGGAAAATAATGTTTAAGTTTTTAAAGAGTACAGAGTAATTGTTAGGAATTGTAAAATAAATTTCTTTACGTTTAATTCCAAATTCGAAAAAATTACGGCGTATCCAAGGTATTCAATAGCAAGTTAGGCACAATAGTTGTACTTGTATAATCTAAATTTTAGTATTTGTTTTAATTTTAATATACCTAGTTATGTATAGACTTATGCATGCAAATTGTGCCGCGTGTCATACAAAATCAAGTGTACATTGTTGAAAGTAGTAAAATACATACCCTAGAATAATTTGAATGGAATTGTAAATTGCATTTTCGTTGTTATCACGCTATGATAAATCTTTTGTAAAATTATTAATCATATCAGAGGGGCTACGCCACACAACAATGGGTCTATTTGTATGAGGAACCACCTCTGGAAATGGAACTGCGTTAATTATTAATCTGAAAGCGGTTTGTTAATATTATGCCCAGCCACTCGTACAAAGGACTGCGATAATTTTGCTGTTACGTCACGTTGGAGTTAAATATTTTTTTAAAAACAATATTATTAGAGAGAAAAGCCGTGCTGGTTGAATTATATTGTAGTTCTCTGTGCAGTTTAAATATTAATCTGCGGAAATTGTTTTAATTATTGAGTTAGATGTTACGTTTCGTCCATAGTCGAACACTGACTTTTCGTTTGGTGTAAAGTAGTTCCATTTTAAATATATTTTAATATAAACGTTTAAAATTAGGAAGTGGCTACACGTCCGCCGGCGCATAGGCGGATTAAAGTCGGTTGAGGCCCCGGGCGCAGAAGAAAATATTGGGCCCTTTAAAAAATAGAGACACAACCCATTAACTTTTAGGCGGAAAATAGTGACCTTATTCTCTATGACAGATGAAAACTAGCAATGTAAGTAGGGAGTTGGATGTAAATGAACATTGCACAAGCGCTTCTTAGGGCGACATACAACAAAAATTAAAGAAACTATAGGTACCTACTGTTACAACCTACCCGTGTTACTTTCATTCCCGGTCTCCCCTACCATTAAAACATAAATAGCATTCTTTTTAAAGGTGTGATTTATAGAATCTGCAATTTTTGTTTGAACAGTTTTTAATTAAAGCAGTTCTGCAAACACAAACACAAGTTTGAAGTTTTATCTATAAATTTAAAGTAAACTCCATGCATACAAGAACCCTTTGAGCAGTTTCAAATTTCATCGTTTTGTTTAAAGAAGCTAAGTGAGTTTATGTTGATCTTCAATTTTTGCAGATGGCAGGAAAATATGAAGTCGTCTTTTTAATATTTATTTTATGTCTTATGTTATATTTCAAAGAATTTGATGTTTAATTTTAAAACAAATTTCTGAAGCGAGTAAATGTTTTCAATAGATAGTCTTATTATTTTCAGTTCCTTCTTAAAAAAAGTTTGCAAGAAGTTATAATACAAATATGAAATATAAAAAATTAAAAGCTTAATTGCCTGACTTTATTAAGACTGATTTGATGGTAACCAAAAATTAAATAGTTTTATTCTAAATTAGTTTCGATAAATTTTCTATACAGTCTATTCTATACAGTCATTCTTTTAAAAATAGGTTGGTATAATTTTTTTGGTGTATTCTTGTAGAGCATTTTCAGTACTTTTCAACGGTCTAGTCTTTAAGTAAGGTTATACTTTATACTTTGAAATGTTTGTAAAAAATGCAAAAAACTAGTTGGAGCTTGCAGGCCATTTAATCAAAACTTCTGTTTAAAAAAATAATTACTCACAATCAAGTAACCTTTAAAACACTTGCTTGTATCTAAGACTGTCCCATTTAATAATATATGTGTATGGTTTGTTGATGGTTAAAATCACAATTGAAGTCGCTATAGTGTTGGACTCATTTTGTAGAACAGACTGTATTTTAGTGATACCAAAAGTTTTTTCCTTGTGATTCTATTATGGTAAAAGCAGAGTTAGCTATGTTTAAAAGGCTATAATTTTTGCAAATGCGTCAGATTTTTACTGCACTAATAGCGTCTTTCAAGTAATTTAATTACGAAAGCTTTCAAAAAAGCTTACAGATTTATTCGTCTAGATCTATACTTTTATATGTGATATTACGTCATTTTGTGCTTCTTCTTCTCTTTCATATTTTTCAATAATGAAATAACGAGATATATAAAATTTAATATAACAAACAGACGCCCGATGTTGTCTTGATGAAGAAATTTATGAGATAGCTGGTGATATAATTTTTTTGTGAAATTTATCTGTTTTGGCGGACAAATGTTGACGTTGTTTTTCTACTGGTTCCGACTGCGGTCAGCTCCGTAAAACAAAATAAAAAAATAATCTACAAATTGTGATATAATCGTGGCGATTTCACTCTATGAAGAGGTCTAATTCTTTTAAGTTTGCGCTAAGCTATTGCCTGCAAACATTTTCCTACGTAATTAATATTTAAATCAAAGGATTTTCGTTTACATTTATGCGCAGCTTTTAATGAAAACAACGATTAAGATTGTTGACTAATGTAGCATGTATAATGTGGAGTAATTAATATTACTCTTGATATTAAATATTGGCTTGTTAAATTGGTTCAAACCTTGTACACAAAATTAATTATCGTGCACAGAACCAGCAAACCTTAAAGACAGGCCCAAATTAAAGATTCTCTCCTTTATAAACCGTTTTGAAACAAAACAAAAAATTGTAACATGACAACAATGTGGATCAATATTAGGAAAAATTAACGAATTGCGAGTTTTAAATTTGGGAGATTAAAATATGTAACGTTAGAGATGTTCGTAGTTGGAAAAAAATACTGTAGAGCAAATGGCTAATTTTAAATTTAAAATCCGATGGTTTCGTGGGACAAAATATATAGGTACCTAATACAAAAAGACTAAATTTTTTAAAAGTATTTCTTGTTCAAGTGCAAAACCACTTGTGGTCTTATTTACAGAGGACAAAAGCTCTTGGCCCGTCGGAAGTAAACTCAAGACTTGTTCTAAACACCATCTGGGCACTTAACGGGCTAGGAAGTAGAAATAGAGGGTACAATATCATTACCATTTTCGTTAAAAGATATTTTATTTTTAACAGAAGTGCAAATACATTTATTTTGATAATGGAATAGTATTCCCTCTCTTCTCCCAATTTCCCACAATTTTTTTAACAATTCAAAACCATGAAATTTCTGAAGACTTCATTACTCCTATTAATAACAATGTTTCAATACATGAATAAACTTTTAAATGAAGCACGTTATATAAATTACTTATACTATTTCAAAGTGTACTAATGAATTTACTTATTACTTATGTATTTTATGAATATTAATGATAATAAAAAAAAAAACATTGAATAAACTTATAATGAAATACAGTATATACGTTACTTAAATATATTATACAGGGTGTTTGAAATTCGAGTTTAAGCATGGAGATCTCGCTTATTATAATAGCTAGAGTATAGGTTTAAATTCGGCAAAGTTGCTAAATTCGATGCTTATTGATAATCCAAAGAGAAATTGGAAATATCTCAAACGGTATCCGAGAAAATTAGGAAAAACTGGAAAGTCCATTTTTGTAAATCGTTTATAACTCCTCGGAGTTTGAAATATTTCAAATGTGTTAAAACATTGCCCAAGCAACTTTTTAAGCCGAATCGGATAGTGGTCAAAAATTTTTCCTAGGTCGATTCGTTTTTGTTTTAGACAACCAACTTTGTTTTTTCTTATGAGCAGCATATCGCGTTTTTCTTCGTTATTAAAGTTCATTTTTACGACTAACAGGCCTTCAAAACTTTTAGTTTGTTGATCGGTTGTCATGGAAACAACATAAACTACAATGACCGGCCCACCTGATTTATAATGGTTATTGTTTAAAACGTATTTTTTCAAATATCACAATGAAACAAAAAGTAAAATACCATGTGTGATACATCAATGGATTTAGAAAAATAAATGCTATTTGATAATGTAAATAGCAAAAATTGCGCCCATAAGAAAAAACTAAGTTGGTTGTCATAAAACAAAAACGAATCGATCTAGGAAAAATTTGTGACCACCATCCGATTCGGCTTAAAAAGTTGCTTGGGAAATGTTTTAACACATTTGAAATATTTTAAACTCCGAAGGAGTTATAGACGATTTTCAAAAATCGTATTTTCCGGTTTTTCCGAATTTTCTGGGATACCGTTTGACACATCTCCAATTTTTCTTCGGATTATAAATGAGCACCAAATTTAGCAACTTTGCCGAATTTAAACCTATATTCTAGATATTATAATAAACGAGATCCCCATGCTTAAACTCGAATTTCAAACACCCTTTATAATTTACTCATCAATTTTTTAAATGATTGTCTTATCAAACATCACTTCAGTAAATAGAATAAAGTCAACATAGGTCCGTAATTTTTCTTATTCTTCTTCTCAGGCGTCCGAGGGGGGTTTCGTCCATTTCTTCCTTGTCCTCTGTCTTTTGCCAGTGCTCTCATTTCTTCTACTGTTTTTCCTTTTTCCAACCCAATTTCCATTCTCTTGGTCTTCCTTTTTTTTGCTGCTTTTCCAATTTCCATTATTTTTCTCGTGATTATGTCAGGTTTTATTCTTACTATTTAGCCATACCAGTTTAGTTGTTTTTTTTTCTTCTATTATTGATTCTTGTTCTGTTATTTCTCTAATGTTTTCGTTTCTAATTCTGTTCCATTTAGTTTTCCCCGCAATTTTAGCTTCGTTTTTTTTTCGTTACGTCCAATTTTCGTTTGTTGGTAATGTTACCATATTATAGATTTTAATTTTTACCTTAATGTCAATATCTTTGTGTCCTAGTATTGTTTTGTTTAATGAGTAATATATTTTTGTTGGTATGTACGGTACGCTCTATTTGTTAATTCGGCATCTATTTTCCCATCCACTGTTATTATGCTTCCCAAGTATACGTATGTTTACTCTTTCCAGTGTATTGTTTTTACATTTAACTTTTTTGTTGTTGTGATTGTCTTTTTGTTTTACGTGTACGATCATAGCTTTTGTTTTATTTATGTTCACTTCCATTTTCATGTCCTCGATTTCTTCGATCCATGCTTTCACTAACTTTTGCACTTTATTTTTAGTATTTGCTATTAGTAACACGTCATCTGCGGATAATAGGCTACTTAATTTAATTAGTTCCAAGATTTCTGTATCTAATTCCAGTGTTTAGTTTTTAATGTTTTTCTTTAGTTCTTTTAATTCTATCCATAAAAATAATAAATAGTAATGGGTTTAGACTGACCCCTTGTTTTATTCATTCCAAATTCGTCTGATCTTTGTCCTGGCGTTTGTAGTTTTTATAAGCTTTTAATTTTGCAAGTGGATTAAGTCACTTTGCAGTAATAAAAAATGGAGGTTTAACGCCTGTGCAAACTTATGTATCCTAAGAAAAATATAAGTAACCGAGATAACAAATGTAAGTCAAATTTCTCTATAGTAATAATTAATTTTTTTAAGTTACTCTCTTATCCAACATCACATCAGTAAAACATCAGACAAAATCACCATGTCCGTAGTTTTTATGAACTACTAACTTTAAAAGTCACATTTGAGTAATGAAAAATGGTCTTTCGTTAACTTTAACGAACACTTCTTCCTTAATTAGACCGCTTAATCGAGGTTTTGTAGTGTACTTTATATTTTGTAGCCGAAAGTGTTGAACATTTGTACACTTCACGCTGGTTCTTACACCATCTTTTGTTTATTCTCAGTAAATTGCAAAACAATCAGTTTTAATTGGCTTTTGTTTAATAGACAACATCGTTTGATGTTCAAAAAGTGCAAAAATGCGGTTCAATTGCTCACCGCATCGTTTTATCGGCGTTTTTTTTATTATACTTCCTTTGTCGATTGCCTTCTGTTGCAGCACTTTTATCGTGATTTTTTTTTGTGCACTTATCTCGATTTTTTCGGATTGTCTTGACCTTGTGAAATATCTCCGTAATGTACTTTCAGAATCTATACTCCCATAACCCACATCATTAATAGAAATTGCCTTTCCGCTCAGTGGTCGTATAGATGTGATGTAAGATACTTTTATTTCATACCTTGATTCCGTCGAAGCCATTTAGTTAATCTGCTGTCCGGTGATAACAAATGGTTTAGCTGTGTCCGTAGGTTTGCTGAATCTTAGCTCGTATATATTTACAACGTATTTTTCAAGATATATCATAATTTAGATTCTTAGCTGGGATAACAAAAGTCGCGGCCGTAACTACGGTCGTACAAGTTCCGTTATTAAATACCGACAAACACGTTTAAAAATATTTTGGGGTTTTCTATTTGTGCTGAAGTATTTCATTTTGTAAAATGTCAGGTTTCATAAATCATCAAGCCACATTAAATTCCAAGTGGTATTACATCCGTTTCCAGATAAAATGTCACTTCTGTTACGAAATATATGGGAGTCTTTAACTTTTTTGATATCAGACTTTCAATTAATTTTTTTTTTTTTTTGATCGGAAACAAACGCAACATTTTTTGTCTTCATAATAAGTACTTACAAGGGAGGAGTCACGATACGTTGTCGCTAGAATTTGATTAAGGCTGTGTTTATTGCATCAAGGACATCAAAACTGAATGTTTTCCAGAGTTATACGTGCCACAGGCCATTTCCTTCGGAAAAAAAGGGGAAAAACTGAAAAAATTGGTATAAAAAGGTCATTTTTGCGATCGCGTTGGCCATGAAACCGTCAGAGACAAAATCGAAATTCTTTTATACCAATGTGCGCATCCTTTGCAAGTAAAATGGTGGAACGTTTTTGAAAAAATCTTGATTGGTTCCGGAGAAAAACGTCAAAAACGAAACCCCTGCATAAGCGCTATGATTTGAGAAGTTGTGGTATATCTGTTATAAGTAGGGGAAGATGGTATATACTGGGACATGGTATATAGTGGGACAACAGAGATTTTGGCCATCTGTTACCCCGTACTTGAAGTTTGTTTACATCAAAATAGCGGTTAAGCAGTCCCATTATATCCTGTCTACAGTATGTGTCGTAAACAATGTCATAGTGACTTGCGCATGTGAGGCATGTTTGGTAACTGCGCATTGTTTTTTTGTGGTTATTCAGTTTATGTGCTTAAACTTTTTTATTTATTTAACAACAATTAGAAAATTTGGCGTAGGTGTACCTTACAGTATATTAAATGTATGTACAATGTTAAAACTTAAAATAATCATACAAGTTTTTCATTAAATCGTTGCTTTTAAAAATTGATCACATGGTGCATTGTGGGACAATGATGATAATTAGGTAAATTTTCTGAAAAAGACTTCCGACTATATACAAACTATAAAGTTAAAGTATATTTCAAGTTAATATAAGTTTTTTTTAAATATCTTTTTTATTTATAACATTTAGTAAATTATCCACTTGAATTCATTCTTTTGTCTTTTTAAATAATTACAGCAGGATCTTATTTAATTCAAATGCATAGATTTTTAGTACTAAAACAAATTTAAAACAGCACTAACTTGCTATATTTTCATATTTTTAGATAAAGATCGTGTTTCTAATTTAACCTAATCACATTGTTTTTTTTTCACCTTACGGGTGTTAAACTTAATAAAATGGTTAAATGTTAATGTGTTAAACGATTTGGTAAATTTAATATGGCGATGGTTCGCCAGTCTTAGATATGCTGTCCGTGAGCATCAAACCCCATCGTCATCGTTTATATTTTAGTTGAGACGCAAATATTGTTATCGTATTTGTAGAGGGTTGTGGTGACTAGAAAAAAAAATGATTTTTTGTCGACAAAAAAATATTGCAAAACCGGTTTTAACCGTTATTATTTCGGTTCACGAAAACGAAAAAAGAATTTTTTCGGTTAGAACGAAAAGAACGAAAACGATATATTTCGTTTTCGTTCCGAACATAAACGAACGGAATTTTTTTCGTTTTTAGTCCCTGCTTGAGATACATTAACACGATGTTTTTATCTTCCACTGTACAATATTCAAGATAAATTATAAAACGAAGTGTCTGTAACTTTATTATACTTTGGCTGTTGTAATATAGAGGGCAGCAAAAATTCTTAATTTCTGTATTCCAGATTTGAGCTTTCTAGCGATGAATGATTCCCGTGTTGCGTGGTTCCATCGTTTCAAGATTCCTGCGTTGAGTGATTCCAGCGTTGAGCGATTCAAGATTTCATTGATTCTATCGGTGCATTTTACAGACTTGAACATTCCATATTTGAATGTTCCAGATATTAATGGCTTACCTCAAACATCACTTCAGTAAAATACGCTGGACAAAATCAGCATGTCCGTTGATTTCCAAACTACTAATTTTGAAAGTGGCTTAAGTCACTTAACAGTAATGAAAAATGGCGATTCGTCAACGTATGTGCCAACATAAAAGTGGTTTATGTCACTCCAAAATAAACGGCTCAATTTGTGTGTGTTAAAACCCATTTCGTCAATTAATTTTACGGCGAACTGCGACTTCAAAAGTTATTTGTAACTAATCAAGTAATACATTTGTGATCCTATAGCTTTTTTCCGACGTCTAGTCGCCTGTGCATGTTAAATTCAAACCGAAATCTGTAAATCCTTAAATCTCGGTGTCTGCTTTCGTTAATCGTATTTATCGGCTTCTTCTGCTTCCATATATTGAACGCGCATTCGATAAAAGAAAACAAATGCGATGCCTTCGTTCGCGATGTGCCAAGCTGCCAAGCCACGCATTTTCGAATATTCTTTGGACATTTTCACGCATTTTGCACAAATTTAGTGCATTTCAATGTCGCAACGCATTGAATCGATTTCCTGTCGGCGATTTGAGGTGGCTAACCATGAGACACGACTTCGGAGGATACAGGAAATCCTCTGGGTGACAATTTACAGACGCTTGTCGGTTTCAGGACTCTATCTGTGCAAATTACTTATGCCGGTTCTCATTTTTTCCCAGTATATATTACTTGCGTGAAAGCTAAAATAGTCTTTTCTGCGTTCCATATATTTTATCGGGACTACTTTACCTCCTTTTTATTACTCCTTTTTTATTTACTCTTGAATTTGGATAAACGGAGTTTTAGACATGAAATGTGTACAAAAACCTGTTTTGTGTCATTTTTGGTTTCACTGGAAATAACTGTTTCATTTGAAAAACCATGCGTATATTTAAGCATTAAAAAAAAAAAACAATTGATACAGTTACGGAAACATGGGGCATAACGAGTAGGGGAGACCGGGGATGAAAGTAACCTTTTTTTGTTTTTATTTAATTTCTGAGAGTATAACAAGAGTTTTACATTCAAATTGATTTAATGATAGATTGGACATTTGTCTTTCTTCCAAGATATTTATTTCATATGTTTTGTAAAGCATATGTGATTTTTTTTTCTGTGCCAAGACCACTGTTACTTCCAACCTCAACGTTGGGGCTAAAAGTAACAACGATCGGGGTAAGTTGTAACGGCAATATAATTTACACACCTCATAAGAAGTGGATAAATATATTAGTATTCATCAACATAATTAATATTTGATTCCAAAATACACATTAGCAGAATGAAAAAATATTCTTTGGTACAATACAAAATGATAAGTGTACATTATCAATATTCAAAAAGGTGAAACAAAAAAAAACAACAACTTGGAAAATTAATCCGACAAGTTTTGTATGTTCCCATCTACGAAGAAAACCACCAATTATGTGTTAACAGTGAACATTTGCAAGTGAAAACTTTGATTAGGGTTGGTTGTAACACTGTTACTTTTGACCCCAAGTGTACCCAAAACAAATTGGAGGAAATCCACAATTAACCACGACTCCAAATTGTATTGCATCCACCAATATCCAACAAAATTTAAAACATAATAATCTAGGTGCTTTTTTGTTCCTCTTTTATAGATCGCCTAAAAGTTATTCGACCGGTGACACAACGCATTAACTTTTAGGCGGAAAATAGTGACTCTGACTGTCAAAGACTTAACATCTATGACAGATGAAAACTAGCAATGTAGGTAGGAAGGTGTATGTAAATGAACATTGCACAAGCGCTTAGGGTGACATGTAACAAAAATTAAAGAAACTGTTACAGCCTACCCGTGTTACTTTCATCCCCGGTCTCCCCTAGTGGGGCAAAACGAGGTACCTACAGCCTTTATTTTGCCCAGAAGCGGCCCAATTTTCCGGAATTATTAAGAACTATTTTGAATAGAATGACGGGATAGTGGTCCTTAGGTTTATAAAGAAAACTCTTTACATCAGCTAAATATTTCGGATCTTTATTTGATCCTTCATCGGTAGCTATAAACAAAATACCAAAAGTCCTTAGAATTATAATTTAAGTCTAATAAGGTGCTACTCACCGATGAGCGAGGATGTTTGAAAGCAACAAAAAGGTGAACATTAAAAAAAAAATCTCGAAGATGAAGTGGTTAAAATTGATGGAAGTACTTCATTAAAATTTGCTTGAATTATTAATCGTCGACACATGTGTTTTCTCTTGAATAAAAATAAATTGAAAATTGAAGCTATAAAGAGAAAATCAACATGTGGATTCGTTGAAAATTTGTCACTTTAATCACTAGGATAGATCAACATCCAATAAATAAAAGGTACAAAGGATGATGTTAAACATAATAAAAGTTCACGACGGCACGATCAAAACAGTTAACACATATTTAAATTAAATAAAAAATTTTAATGTTCACTTTTTTGTTGCTTTCAAACATCCTCGCTCATCGGTGAGTAGCACCTTATTAGACTTAAATTATAATTCTAAGGACTTTTTGTATTTTGTTTATAGCTACCGATGAAGGATCAAATAAAGATCCGAAATATTTAGCTGATGTAAAGAGTTTTCTTTATAAACCTAAGGACCACTATCCCGTCATTCTATTCAAACTACTACATGGTCGTAATTTTTGGTTAATTAAGAACTATGTTGATACAGGATGAACCATTACTGTACAACAAATTGGTCCCTATTGCTTAAATATTTGTGTGTTATGTTATATTTGTCATGATTTTACAATACTGGATAGTTGTTACATGAATATCGGCCACTTAATAAAGAAAGCCTATACTCGTACAACAAGAACGGTGAATCGGACTCGCGGCTAGTTCAGACGAGAATGGGGTAGGTCCGAATTAGAAACAAACTTGTAGACTTGTAGACAATAAGGGCGCCACACTATTTAGTTTGTAAGGTTTCAAATAGTAAAATAAACCTAAGAAAGAAAATAAAAGAATTCGTAGGCTTGAACGATATATGCCTTTAATAATGTAAATAATAATGACAAGTAATAATAAAACTTGGAAATAATATAATACAGGATATACTCCTTGTCTCAACAGACTTGAAAGGCCACACAAAAAGAAAGCATTCGCTGAAGTTGAACGAAAAAGTACGTTTCTACGAAATAAGGTTGGTTCGGTTCCGGGGTTTGCAAGTACCTATTTAAAATACACAAATATGTACATAAAATAATAATAACACAATGAAGTTAATATAATCCAGTGGAAGAGCTCTCCTACCTAATATAAAACTTGCGGCACCAAAATCACCTAAAAATAACATAACCAAAAAAATACCTTGCAAACTAAGTACGGTACCTAGCTTATTAATCGTAAGGTACGAATAAAAAGAAATCGTGACAACGAAAGCCACTCAAAGATTGTTGAGAACGTAGGATACTATCATGGACGTAAGGTCCTGTTAACAACAATATAAGAACTGATTTAAATGTTAATAAATGACACTAGCAAAAATACAACGTAATGAACTAAGCGTTAATACATAACGCCAAAGCAAAATAGTGAACTAACTGTAGTACGAGCTGAGGGCTCTACAATAGTTAACGTAAGATAATAAACGTAGCAACGAATCAGAACGTAGCTGATGGTTAAATATCTAAGCTTAGCTTTCGCTTAGAAGAAATTCTGTTGGAAACTCCACTGTTGGCTCCAAGATTAGCAGGAGGACCACAGAAGGACGTCAAAAACGGATCCAAACGACGTAAGATAAAGGCTGGACAAAAGCTTGACCCAAGCCTGACACCTGAAAATAAAGGTACGATAGCCTCACTTTCTCCACGTGGTACAAAGAAAAGTTTACCTGTGTTGGTGTTTATAACTGATCCAATAATTTTATCGGCAGGAACGAATTCGCACAAATGCCGTGACTCAAAGAGTCTGCACCCACCGTTAATTAACTAAAATATCCGTGGACAATTTACCACACCACAACAGGTGTCTTAAACAACCAACGTACGGGGTGGAAGCGAAGTAAAATGGAAGCAAATCTATTTTTGACGTACGAGGAAAATTGACTAGAACTACTGCCCATAGGAACAAACATTCAATAGGACAATGTTACCGTAACAACGTCTTCTATTGCATGTAGGTAAACTTGAGCTATATTTAGATAATATTAGTATACTGTGATATTAGAGTATTTCATTAGGTCCTAATTCCGTCTTTGTCATTTAGTTTCTTGTCAGAATGTTTCCGCCACGGCTGTATAAGCTAAGATTGAAACCAACCATAGGGCAGGACGGGGTGGAACACCACGGGGCACTACGCCGTTATGTCCCGTGTGTATGCCTTCCAAAAAATATCCGAGCGCTAGTATATGCCTTCATTCTCGTACTGTATTGACCGTACACTGACTAGTTCATGTACTAATTTTATTACAGATGGAACAGCCGACTAGCCATACGGTGAACTATCAGCGACTGTGTTGGAACGCGATATCGATACTGCGCAGAATCCTGATAGTACTTTGGATCGTACATAGCCTTGCTGGAACAAACCTTATGTTATCCAATGACTTAAGACATAAGCAATACAGGGTGGCTGATTTTTCATTGTCCAGCTTATATCTGCTGAAATATTAAAGTTACCAAAAAAAGTTAAGTGAGAAACTTATTAAACAAAAGCTGGTCTACAAAATTGTGCTAAAAATTTTGTTCCATAGCCTACCAGTTTTTCCGAAAAATATCCAACTTTTGTTTTTTAAATAGAACACCCGGTATATTTTTACAGAATCACATTCTAAATCAATTTCTCTTTACAATGATATATTATAAGTACCATTTTGCTTTTAAATTATGCACAATATTTCAAAAAAGGAATTATTAAAGTCGGCTGTGATATTGTTTTGTTTATTGCAAATATCTGTCAAATTTGTTTACATTAGCAAACACTTGTCAAATCAGACAGAAATAAGTGTAATTATAATTAAGAAAAATGTACTATACAAATAATGAAAAAGTTGATATGCTGTGCTGTTTCCACAGCCGACTATAATAATTCTCTTTTTTTGAAATATTGAGCAAAATTTAAAATTAAATTGGCACTTATGATAATATCATTGTGAAGAGAAATTGATTTAGAATGTGATTCTGTAAAAATATACAGGGTGTTCTATTTAAAAAACAAAAGTTGGATATTTTTCCGAAAAACTGGTAGGCTATGGAACAAAATTTTTAGCACCATTTTGTAGACCAGCTTTTGTTTAACAAGTTTCTCATTTAACTTTTTTTGGTAACATTAATATTTCAGCAGATATAAGCTGGACAATGAAAAACCAGCCACACTGTATATCTAGGTCTAGGTCATTCATAAAAATGTGATAATTATTGGATATTTTGAATCTAAATCTGCAAATTTAACACAATTATTTTAGCCGATACACTAAATCTAGAGGTAATTTATCTGTAAAAATAATTGAAATTAAATTAATCAATATGTCAGGTCCAGTAATGTAAAAATTTTACCTGCAATCGAAGGAAAATAATATCTAATTTTTCTTTAAACAAAACAAGTTTTTATTTTTATAACAGCCCATTTGTTTAATTTGTGGCCATGTAATTAATGTTTGAAGTTTAATTTTGTTAAATAGAATTACACAAAAAACCCATTTACTGAGAATATAAAATTAAATTTATTGTCGCTTCATAATATGCGTAGTGCTACTGAATTCAATAACGAGGCTATATCGCAATGGTTTTATCTCTGGTAGTGAAATTTTTATTTATCTTACAGCCCTAATGAAATAGGATCAAAGAATAATGCGCAAAATGTTTTTTTTATTATAAGTCAATGTAGTAGTCATTTAACCAATATTTACTAAAGCGAGTGTTTGGTCCCTTTATAATCGAAAGCAAATATAAGGTATGTTTGTTTATTTGCTTACTTAACGTATACACTTTTTGTAAGCTTGATGAAGCGTAGCCAAAGGGCCGTCGAGAACACAAAAAGAATTGTTTTGAGCGCCATATTGATACAGTTGTCGACAGTGTAGTAGAATAACATAGTCTTCATAAACATCGTTTTGTTGTAAAATTGAAACCTATGTTATAAAGCAAATTTGGGTTTTTCATGTTGATAGTAAGTAAAGTTGAATCAAAATCAAATTGAGGTTTAACAGTTGTTTCATGATATTTCTGGAAATGAGCACAAAGTGAATATTTTCAGTTTATATTCTTTGTAGGCATCCTGTTTGCTAAATTAACACGTTAACTTCCAATGACTCGAGGTTTGAGTCATGGCGGTCGTTCATTAGGAGCCAATGACTAGACATCTGAGTCACGGACATATCTATACTAAATGTTCCAGTATTTTGTTAGCCGTTGTGAGCCTACTTTACGGTTTTACTGGCTTGTAGGGAAAGATGAATCTCAATTTTTCCTGGTGTCGGTTTTTAAAATTTGTTTTGGTAAACAGTTACACCTTTTAATAAAATATACTAAACATTAAATATTTCAATAAAACGCGTTGGCCTTTGAGGGTCGGAACAAAATTTTGGTTGGCAGTGAACGTGTTAACCATTAGTCCTTGGAACTCCTATGTCGAGCGTGACTCGACATCAATTTTATTCACTCTTAAGCCGCTCTCCCACCAGGGATAGCTACCGTGACGATATCTTGATGCGATTGGAATGTACAGGGTGGCCTATTTTCGATGCCCATACAGGGTATCTCGGTTATTATCAAAGATAGAAAAAAATAAAGTACGTAGTCTTGATTTTTTTTTTCGAGAGAAATTCATTGCCGTAAACAGGTTTTTGATATCTTTTTTAATTTCTGAAATATAGCCAAAAACCGATTTTTGGCACTTTTCAAAAATGTTAAATATCTCGCTTAAACAAAAAGATAGAGAAAAACTTTGAGGACATTTTTTGCATGGTTTTTTGTTCTTAGTAATATAGCGATGTTCAACTTTTTTTTATTTATATAAATATCAATATATTACACACAACTTTCTTATTTTAAATAGCAACTATAAGCAAATTATATATTTTTGAAAAGCGCAAAAAGTAAGCTTTCGATTTATGTCAAAGCCATCTATGGTTGAAATTTAAAATAAGAAAGTTGGGTGTAATTTATCGATATTTGTATGAGTAAAAACAAATTGAACATCGCTATCTTATTAAGGACAAAAAAACATGCAAAAAATGTCCTCAAAGTTTTCTCTATCTTTTCGTTTTATGTTATTCAGTAAATTTATTTTATATTTGAACAATATTTTTTGTGTTAAACTTTAGTTTTCTAGAAACACCGAGGTGATCTTAAACTTTTGACCGGCAGTGTGCCTATGAAAATGGCTGACGAAGCGATGTAATTTCGTCGCCGGGATTTGATAATAATAAATATTTAATTAAATAAATATATTTAAATTGGTTTCTATCCAATGTCTTTTAAAGTATACTTTTTTCATATTAAAATGAATGAAATACTAGGGGCTTATTAAAAAGCAAATTAAAAAAGAGTTTTCAAAAGGTTATTAACGGTTTTCAGGGACCCATGTTTTTTTTTTTTTTTAATCAACAATGAATAAACTCGATTCCGTAAAAATCTAAATTAAAAATGCTCCATTTGAAATTTAATATAAAGATATTAAAAAATAATTGAAATCGCAAATAGTAAAATAGGCTCTGCAGCAGTCATGTGGGCGTTTAGAAATTCAAATAGTCCATATAAACAGATTTATTGCAAGAACTGCCGACAACTGTACATTTATTACAATCGGCTTTGTCGTTGTGAAATTGATTAAAATTTTTTAAGGTCGTTAAAATTTAATGACGGAAATTCTTCATTTCAACATTATACAAGGATACGCAAAAGTATGGTAACAGACACATATCTAGAACACTTTTGCAGATATAACAATGAAATTTTGCATCTAAGCGTTATGGTATTTTTCGGATTCGATGAAAATATTAAGGTTGCAATACGACTTCCGGTTCAACCGGAAACGGACTCAAACTTTGAAATTTTAAATAGAACACCCTGTATATTTTTACATTTTTGGATTCCTCATAATATTTCATTTAAAAAATATTAAAGGTTATGTGGGTCTAAAGTCAACCGTTTTCGTAAAATTTACATTTTTGTGAAAATTTTGAGCGATTCAATTTTTTCTAACATTATACGGTTAATAAAAAACTAAATTTTGTTTCAAAAAAATTTGAGGTTATAAAAATTAACCAAAATAGAGCAGTTGTATCCAAAATCGCTTCCTCTTTTCAAAAATGTAAAAATATACAGGGTGTTCCCTTTAAAATAATAAAGTTTGGGTCAAATATGTGCATGTGCTCAAAAAGCTCGACTTTTTGCACATATCATATGTCTAAAACTTCATTTATCTAAAATCAAAACTAAAGAAAAAAAAGTGTACCAGAACTCAGTTACACCCGGTATGTATATTTTAAACAAATCAAATGCAAATTAGCAGCTTAAAAATTTTGTCGATTAATTAATTGTTCGATCCACCTCTGATATTTTCGGTCATAAAATCTCTGGATTGGAACTGTTTAGTGTTCTTGGTAATCTCTATGTGAAATCTCATTAAAACTATGTTTTTGAAGCCATTTTATCATGTTGTCTAGTAATACTCTCATATTGTCACAGCGCGACGCCACTTCGTGGGCGTCTGTAGACAAATTGCAGGAACAATATCGTTCGTGATGAATTACCCTATAAATTATGCGGTTTTTATTATGGAATTGAAGTGGCCGTTGTGTCATCATGCATAAATAAAGCCATAAAAATATGTGTCTCATTAAAACGGTTCGTTATCACCAACCAATTGATTACGTTCACTGCCAGATAATTATTATTTATTGAATGCGTGCAACGTGGATTGGAGGAAAATCACTGAAAAAAATTGGAAATAACAAATTGCACATTCAAATAATTTTGTTAATTTTTAATTCTTATTCAGCGAGTGTGACAAAGATATTTTAAAGTTGTCCATGGCATGCATCCATGGGTATCCATGGACACTTGGGATTATGTGTCGAGACAACCCGGGAATTCCCGGACTTTTTGGTGTCTCGATTCCCGGGAATTGCAAAAAAAATCCCGGGACTCGAGACTTTTCGATTCAAATTTTATATAATGTAGCAAAATTTATTGTTTTAAAATAAAACCTGTACAGTGTGGTCTATTTTCGATGCCCATACAGGGTATCTCGGTTATTATCAGAGATAGAAAAAAACTAAATACATAAACTCGATTTATTTTTTCGAGAGAAATTTATTGCCGTAAACAGATTTTTAATATCTTTTTTAATTTTCGAAATATAGCCAAAAACCGATTTTTGGCACTTTTCAAAAATGTTAAATATCTCGTTTAAACGAGAAGATAGAAAAAAATTTAAAGGCATTTTTCGCATGATTTTTTGTGCTTAATAAGATAGCGATGTTCAATTTTTTTTTACTCATACAAATATTGATATATTACACCTAACTTTCTTATTTTTAATGACAACCATAGTTGGCTTTGACATGAATCGAAAGCTTATTTTTTGCGTTTTTCAAAAATATATAATTTGCCTATGGTTGCCATTTAAAATAAGAAAGTTAGGTGCAATATATCGGCATTGATATAAGTAAAAAACAATTGAACATCGCTATCTTATTAAGCACAAAAAATCATGCGAAAAATGTCTTTAAAGTTTTTTTCTATCTTCTCGTTTAAACGAGATATTTAACATTTTTGAAAAGTGCCAAAAATCGGTTTTTGGCTATATTTCGAAAATTAAAAAAGATATCAAAAATCTGTTTACGGCAATAAATTTCTCTCGAAAAAATAAATCGAGTCTATGTATTTAGTTTTTTTCTATCTCTGATAATAACCGAGATACCCTGTATGGGCATCGAAAATTGGTCGTTGATAATAATGTAGTTACAAATATGTTGCACATGTTATTCCTAGAAGAATTTGCAAGAATTTTCTAGAGCAGGGTTGAATTTGGTCGTTTGAAAGATCAGTCTGTCTTTTGATTTTACCCAAATACGTTCGTTTTCTTGCGCTTTACGGTTTCCGTCGTGTACCTACTTGTGAACTGCAGATCTCGGAATATTTCAAACCAAATTATTGAACCAGCAAAAAAGTTCAACCGTGAAATACAAAAAATACAACTATCAAAACGAGTGTCAGCTTTTAGAATCACCTGGGAACCGGACTCCGAATCTAAATCTTTTATATTAATCATTGCTTACAATTAAGCCAACATCAACGGAAATTGAGCGAACATTTTCCATTGGAGGAATATTTATCACAAAAATTAGAAATAGGCTATATGACTCCTCCTTAAATGCATTGGTAATTTTAAAATCCTATTTTGCCATGCAAAAGTAAATTGTATTAATTTTTTTATCATAAACTCGATGTAGGTAATAATTACATTTAAAGATGTATTTTATATAAATATACTCATTAAATAAATAGCATAGAAAATATTTTCCATTTGTTTAAATCCATTTATACCTACTTACATACAGGTATATATTTGTTTTTCCATTAGTAACATAATTTGATTTTTTACATATTTTTTTTACGTTTCAAACGAAAAATAATCAGTCTCGAGTCCCGGGAATTTCCGGGACTTTTCAAAATTTGTGTCTCGAGTCCCGGGAATTGAAAAAACCCGAGCTTCAGAATCCCTAATGGACACCCCATGGGCATTTGAGAATTTAAACAATATTGGAACAAATGAATGTTTTCATTTTACAGTGCATAAAAAAATCTACAACTTTTTTAAAAAATATTTTTGTGCCATTAAGTATAACCGGGTTATTAACGGTTTAAGAAAAATGCCCATTTTGATTTTTGTTTATTATTTAGCGTGCCATGGAACCTTTTTAGACCATTAAAGCATCGCTGAATATATCTCAGAAAGGGGAACAATTTGTCTAACTTAATTTCTTTGCAGCTCTTTCCGTTTACGAGATCCCAATACTGATCTTTTATGTGGAGCACCCTGTACGTACTTATATATTATTAATATTAACAAAATAAATACTTTAAATGATCAAAAATTACAAGCAAACTGATTTTATTTTAACTTTCTTCACATTTCGATATATATTCTTTGCATGCGTAAAATCTCAAACTTTTTTGTACAAAACACCAATTTTCATAAATCTTAGTGTAATATGGTGCAATTTTCATTTCGTACACTGTTCTCTGTCAACGGTAATTTTCTCTTTACGACTTTTTCGTCGCTAAATATCCCCCAATGCTGGCGTGACAGCGTTAGTGTTTCGAAATTTACTTTTAAATCATTTATAGAAGTTTTGCGAAACCTTCCAACGAATAATTTTCGATTTTTATAAATCCACGGTTTTATTTCGACTAAATAGGACGCGTTTAATACGTCCGAAAAGGTTTGATTAAATTCTTTAGTAACTAAATGTTAGGTTGTATAGAAAGTTAATGACCACTTAATCTCAGTCGTCTGTAGCTCTGCGCTGCTGGAATATTAATCACCTACCAGAGATTTTACCTTCAGTTTTATTGAAAAACTGCGTTTCTTTGTAAAGAACAGGATGATAAATTTTCCGCTAAGCGTAAATTGTTATGTGGCATTCGGTTTCAAACATAAAAAACTACATCGACGCTTTTTTCGCTATCGCGTATCTGCTGTTTATTTGTGTTTTATTCTAAAATATTCCACACACAAAACAAACACTGACAAATAAAGTTTCACACTTTTCCGTTTTTAGCAATTTTTAACTAACTATAACTTTTTTTATAAAATTTACAGTAAAGGACAAGGACTTTTCATAATTTTAACGTTGGAAACAAAAAACAATATATTTCTTATACCGTGTGTAAAACAAAATTAAGCTCATACTTTTTTCTTTAGTTCTTAACCTAAACATATGAAATTAGGGACATGTAATTTGTGTGTAAAACTTGATTATTATTATGAAATTTCATACTGAAAATATAGCTGCTCTTTAGAGTCTACACAGAATATTACATTGAAACTAGGCTTTCAAACTATTTCAATTAAAACTTAATTATAAAGCAAATATTAAGGTTTCTTGTTTATTGGGTCTTATACGACATACGAATTGTGCATAAACTTATGCCCTAACCTACTTGAGAATTTGATATATCTACCACATTTTATTATACCTTAAACCGTCTCAGACAATATATACAGTCTTCAAGAAAATGTAGCAAAAAAAAATCGCCATATCTCTTCTGAAAGCTCCACAATAAAATTTCAAATTTCTATAATAGTCTGTCTTATTCTTTTGTGTCACAAACTTTTACAAATTGCGAACGATGGTCCTGCTATGTACAGGAAAATTTTATTTTGTGTAACATTTGATTTTATTATATCTAGATTCTTAAATTTACCTCGACACCGAAAGGTACAAGAGAAACCGATTAGGAAGAAGATTCTTAAACTATGTGTGTGGTTTCAAAAATTAATTCCGAAGCTGATATAAACTTTCTTTGAATATGTAGCAGTTTTATTAGATCTACTATTACCGAAGTTAATTAAGGGATAAAAATTAAGCTACAGGTTTTTTTTCATTTAATAAATTTTAAATGAAGTAATTATATAACCGCATGAGTAACTGTCATTCCATTTAAAAAAACAGATTCATTTCGCAAGGTTAAAGGCCTCTACTCATTATCCAACTTGTCGGAGCCGACCGTCGGGAACTCCGTGTTGGGTGTTGTCTACACACCTCCCGACCAGTCCAACCAACACAGCATAAACGTCATCTTTTTTTATTATTTTGGCTCTGATGCCATTTTGTACATAACAAATTTATAAATAGCGTAAAATTTTCGGTTTAATAGTCCTTATCTAGAGGAATGTGGTGGGGCGGTTGGCTTGTTGGATGTCTGGCCACCCGACCGTTCCAACTTGTCCAACTGTCGGGTTGGTCGGGTGACAGACTACACATTAAACAATTTTTCGGAATGGTCGGTCGGTTGTACCGACAAATTGGTAGGTGAGTAGAGGCCTTTAAAGTTAATTAAGTGTCAACAAAAAATTATAATATCATTTTTCAGACACTTTTTGATATAAATGAAATTCAATTTATGCCGGTCACAGCACATGTAGTATAAAAAATTAATTTTCATAGTGTGGCAGTTGCACATTTTTGTATTCCAAAGACAAAACATAATTCATCAAACTGCGTTTGTTTCATAGCCTACGATAATGTATAGTATTTATGCCACTTGCGTTACCGTAGTGCCCGGTGTCACCTGAGGCCGACGGTGACACAATTTTCAGGAAAAACAACAACAAAAAAACTTGGTGTCACGTCATTATTAACGGCAGTAAAAGTAAAAAAAAGCAATATTTAATTTACGACATCTCGCTTGCACTTTCCATGGGAATTGATAGGAGAGTTAAAACAAAAAGACGAAATTCCCAAAACAAATCGAATAGACACCAACTTTTTTAAGTAGGATTAAAAATAATAACGGTAATATATTTTAGCTAGGCAAAGAAAAAACTTTTAAGTAGCTTTTACCCAGAATAATTGCCGCACCTGGAATCTGTTCTGATCGATCGTGAAGTTGTTTCATCGCTTTTAATATTTTTTAAATTATAATCCCTTATATTAATTTTTTGTCATGAGGCCACAAAATTAAAAACTTGGGGTCATTCTTTTTAATTTTTTTGGCGTATTTAAAGCTACCAAGCTAATGATATACCAAGGACGATCGGAATATATTATCCTAGTACAGGAGTGGCGAACCTTTTTATGTCCGCGTGGCAATTTTTTTTTTATATGCTGGCGTGCCAATTAACTTTTGCAAAGAATGAAAAAAAAATCATTTCTGATTGTGAGGAGATGAAGAGTAAATATTGCAATATTTGTATTAAATGAATATTTTTTATGACTACTAACAGAAATTTATAATTAAAAAATAACTAAACATACGTATTTTGAAAGAAATATTAAATATTTTACCAATAGAAAAAGATGATTAGACAAAAATAATAATTGCACATTACATGTGTTTACTTTTCAAACAAGATTTATTTAATAGGCACTTACAATAAGAATTATAATATAATTTTTGTTAAGTTTTTTGTATCAGGTTGGTAATTCGTTACTTTTAATAAAATACTTGCTGAACTAGATTCATCCGTTAATGTATTTCTAAATTTATGTTTTATCAAATTCGTTTGTGGAAACAGTGACTCACATGCATATGTGGAAGAAATTATAGTTAAAATAGCCGACGCTAATTTCTTTAAAGATTTGAACTCTCCTGGAACTGTTTGCCAGGCATTAATAATTTTGCTTTCGGCATTATTATTATTTTTTCCTCCAAACGTTCCCTTTTAACAATCTCAAAATTTTCCCAACCCCTTGAACGTTACATTAAATTTCTGGGTTTATGCATGCGACAATGTCGCGGCGGCAGAAGCTAACCTTTTTTTATGTGACTTCTGTAATAAAGCTGTGAGTTGAAAAATACAACAATTAGGCTGTTCTCTATCAGCTCCTCAAAAAAATTAAATTTTTTTATACAAAAATCACACGCAAAAACCGCTTGAACCCAACTTACCCAAATCTACCTGTATAAGATTTTTGGGTCAGGAAAAAAGAAAACTTTTGGCGTCGTTGACAAAGACCAACCTAATTTTTGTCTTTTTCCAACTTATAGCTTCAACACAGAATGCACGTTAAAAAAAAATCTGCTTACGCCGCGATATTGTCGCTTGCATAAAACCGGCTCTAACGCGCGATCAACTGGTTAACCGCTTCGCGTGTACAAGGCCTCAAATCGTACAGCACGGCACAAACGCGATAAAACCGCTCGAACCCAGTTCGTAGAACAAGGTCAACGGTACAAAAGCGGTAAAAATGCCCCAACTGAAATCGTAGAGCCTCGGTATTAGCGCGAAAAGAGCGCCCGAACTCAGTTCGTAAAGACCAGTCAAGGGGTTAAGTCGATAAACTTTTGCCTACAAATTGCACTTGATTGAAAATCAATTAATTGCATTTCAAAATTTTCTAATTCCAACCATTCAAAAATTTCCAAATCAAGTTAATTAACTTTGATTATGTCTGGGTAAATTATGAATTTTAAAATTTCTTCGAAATTTTCAAATTAAGAAAATCGCCAAGAAAATTAAACTATTATTGATTCCACGGCTGTTTTCAGCCAGTTGCATTTGATTTATTTCAATTTGAAGTGTCCGATTTTCTATAATAATCAATAATTATTACTTTCCAGTTGCCAAAGCTTTTTATTACAGTAAAACCTAAAAACCAGTGTCATTTTTAATAAAAGAGCAAATTGGATAACATTTTATATATTCCGGTAAATAAAAGGAAATCTTTTTAGTACAAAAAAAAGTATTTATAAACCCTAATGTAGATTGTATGCCAATTTATGTTTAAAACGTATCAAGTTTTGCCTCCAGTATCTTTTTACATCGTTGTCAATGCGACCCGTGTCGAAGGATACCTATAACTTATATCACCTAGAAGGAACCCTCTGTCTTTTTATTTTTTTGCGTGAAATGTAAACGTGACGATGATATTTATTGTCAAAGGTATAACAAAAACAAAAAATGCAATGTTTCTTGTCGTACGATATAAAAATTTCTCTATGTAATATTACTAGAACAATGTTTGTTAACCTGTTCTGATTGTCCCCGTGAGATAATATCAAAATGTAATTTCTGATAATATTATTAGGAGAGTGAACCTCTGATAATATTATTAGGAGAGTGAACCTCTAATATTTATGTTTGTTTAAAGCACACCTGCTTATTCTAACGTGAGGGTAACAGTTTATTTGCGTAATTTATTTAAATCAAACCTGTATGATACGCAGTTAATATCTGAATGTAAATGCTGTTATCTTTTCTACAAAGCATCGTAGTTTTTTAGGCTTAACTCAATTTGCAACCAATTTGGCTGGAATCTGATGCCGAGTTGGAGTTTCACGCGTGTTATTTTCACTCATAGTTTTTAACAACGTTAAAAATATTGTTTATAACTTGATTCGCAATAAATTCGACTGAAATCTAATGCAGAGTTCAAGTTTTTCGCGTTTTGTGAGTTAATATACAGTGCTGCGCAAAAGTATGAAAACAGACCAATATCTAGAACACTATTAACCCACTGAAATAGGTCTCAGAAAGAAGAACAATTTGTCTAATTTAAACTTCTTTATATCCATTACCGTTTACGAGATCCCAGTATCGGCCCTTTTATGTGGACACCCTGTATATCCACTTTTTGTTCCTAAGAGTAAATTTTTAAGTCAGGTCTTTGAAAAAGGAATTTTAATCTTTTCGTTTACGTTAAAATCTACACCAATAACTTTTAAGGTGTTACGTGACCACTGAAACAAAAACTTTCTCAGACACGTCTAGAAATGCAAATCGAAGGTCCGAAGCAATTTCTAATAAACATTAACGTCCGAAGTTACCAAACTGCTGGAGTCGTGTTACTTTAAAGGCGCAAGTCGGGGGCGGCGTGCAAAGTTCAACAAAAAAGGTATATCGTCCGCAAAACGCAATTACCAGTCCTGAAATATGTTTTCACTTAGGTAATTACGGCCGTTATCACCTGAAACGTGATTATCTAATGCCTCTGGTGTTGATACACTGAATAATATGTTAATTTTATTGACGATTAGATTAACAAGATATTTTACGTGGTATAGTTTCGTGAATTGTTCAAACACGCGTCTGTTTGGTAGCGTACCCTGTGCTAGCGAATTTAAATTTGTACATAAACTAGCAGCTTTCCAAAACACATTTCAAAATAAGGCTGACCATCACTTGGATTATTTTTATTACACCTACTAACAGGGACTGAGGACGAAACGAAATTATTATTTTCCGTTCAAGAACGAAAACGAAATAAAAGTTTTCCAAAACCAGTTTTAACCAATTTTATTACTAATTAAATTTTATTTGTTAAACACAACGCGAATTTACCTTCTATGCTGGGGAGACTGCACGAGGCAGTAAAAAATCTCTCTTGAAATAAGTGAGCTTCACTTTTCTTCATAAATATACATTAAATGTATTAACAACTTTATTATATTGTTATGAAGGTTTTCGCTGTTGTAATTTGTTGTACTTGGTTCTAGGGCGCTGAACCGCGTCTGTTTCTGGTCTCTTGAGAGACCGAGTTTTCGACGTTTCGACGAGGTCACACTCGTCATCTTCAGGAGTCTGGGTTGACAGGAGTCTTGTATTTACTCGAATTTGGGACACCCTGTATATGCAATCAAGTGCATATTCTACATGTGATACATATTCAAATTGGTTCAGCGTATAAAAGATTTAAAAATGCTGTACTAGAGTGTCTTTAGAAAGTTCTATAGCCAAAGAAAATAAAGCAAAAAAACACAAAAATTTACTTATTCTTAAGGTGAATTATTAATTAATTACATTAAAGAGTTTTAGTTATTGTTAAACCGACCGAGCTCAGTGGATGGTTGGTAAGCAACCTAGTGAGTAGTCGGGAGGTCGTGAGTTCGAATCCTGAGGCCGTCTGTCATTGTAGGGGTTTCAGGTAGTTTCCCCTATATACTATAGGCAAATTCTGTGACAATACTTCTACCCTACTGCATACAACAATGGATGGGAAGGCGTAGAAAATTTCTCCACCCCGGTCTGTTTTTCGCTATGTGTCCGCTTGCCTCCAGTTTAACTCTTTTTTCCCTACGTATCTTGGCTATTTCCCCGTTGCAAGTTCTTCTGGGCCTCCCTCTTTTTCTTCTGTTGTTCACACTCCCCATATAATCAACTTTGCACCACCCTCCTACAATGTTATTGTTAATTCTGTCCCTTCTAGTTAAATCTGCTGCTACTCTTAAATATTTCACTTTACGTGGGTGTAATCTGCTTTTAGTTCTGTCATTAAGCACCCAAGTTTCACTACCGTAAGTTAATTTGGGAGTAAATACACTATTAAATACTCTGGCTTGTTTCCTTTTTTTAATGAAAGTCCTATTTAGAGCGTGATTCCCATTCAATGCTTTTATTCTTGCAATTATTTCGAGTTCTATGTGCCATGTGCGTTAATTACTGAACTGAAGTATTTAAAATTGTTAGTGTGCTGTACTGGCCTGTCAATATTACGAATAATTATTCTGTGTTCCGTATTACTTATAACTTATAATCAACCATAACTTCCGTTTTATTTGTATTTATTAGCATACCATACTTATAATATTATACTGATTAAATAACTTCGTAAAAAGATTATTAGTATAGAATCATAACGAAACTACTGTACTACTTTCATGTCTTAGAATTAATTGCATTTAAAATAGTAGGGTACATCTTTGAATGCAGTGAAGAAGAATAACAGATAGCGGCAGAGTTAGACGATGCAATTGTTAGATAATATGAATGGCATAAAAGATATGAACACAACAATAGTTCTTGAATTGCATGTTGCTTGAGATGTTTTAAATTAAACTAAATTTATTTGTAGTCAGCAAAGGGAGCTTTAAACAATTATTCGTAACAATAGCAATATAGCATATAGAAATTCCTTTATCAAGTTAGTTATTTTTGAATTAAATCGTAAGCCATTGTTGTTTTAATGAGAGCGTATCGTTTCTATAAAATCTTCAGCTAACAAAAGCAGATTGTATTGTTGTTTTTATGATTGTTTTTCACAGTCAATTATTTTTTATAACCATCCAATATAAATATCAGAGAATTGATCGGATTGCGTCGCAAATTGTTGAAAAGAATGTATTACAGTTTAATATATGTACATATTGGATTGATAATTTTTAATATTTTATTAGAGGGTAGCCCAAAAGATCTTAGAGACATCTTTTATACTCCAAATTCAATCAATATTGTCACCAAGTTTCTTGAACTAAGTTGTGACATCTTTGTAGGTTTTGGAGGGAACGAACGAAATATATAATATGAAAATATTATGCTGCTAATTAGTAAAATTTTGAAATCGGCAGAATTTTAGTCCAACACATTTTTTGCTACAATTCACTGTATGAAATGCCGTAGCTACTAAAATGTTTTTAGATTATCTATAATATCTTAACTGAAACTAACCAATATATTATATCGTTTAATGACGCTGTTTTTATTTAAGTAAATATTTTACTTGCTGCAAAGTGTCATATTCACTCCAATTTAATTAGCTTTCAAAATGTTCGTTAAGATAACAAACTAGTTAGAAACTTGTAAAACTGTGTTTAATAACAAAGGCGTAGCGCTAGTATGCACTAAATCCCTCAAGCTAATTCAGCGCAGACTATTTATCTACTTCCGGAAAATTTTCTTATTTAAGTTAGCAAACAAGTTCTGCAGTAATTATGTATGAAGGATGAGATTCCAAAGCGACGGTTGTATAAAAAGTATCCATCAACGGTTTTTAATATTGTCCTAAAGACCCGTTATAAATCACTTGCGACTGATCAAGTAATAAATCTGATCTTGCCAATTCCGATCTGTTTTGCACATCCAGGAATATTTATGGAAGGATAATTTTTGTGATTTGTCTCAGGGGACAGATAGTTCAAAATTTAGCCTTGCTTTCATACAGGTTTAGGAGAAGGAACACTTGATTGTGTTAGTTATTTTTTAACCTCTTGTTTTTTAATTGGTCAAATATATGGTCAATTTTTTTTATCTCGGTTGCTTTCAAAGCCTTTTTGTGTTTTTCTGTTGTAGTCCATGTCTCAGAGGCATACTTCTTTATGTATTTCTATTTCTACTTCTTTTGGGATTTCTTTTTCCCTAGAAATGTGTTTTTAATACTATTGAATAATCTTCCTCCTTTTGTTATTCTTTCTCTGATTACTTCATCGATTTTTCCGCTTTCTGTTATCATCATGTTTAAGATTTTCTTCATTCAGCCCCATATTGTGTTGTGCATTTTTTTCCTATAATCATTGTTTCCGTCTTCTTTTGGTTTATTTTCATTCCAAACTTCTAGTGTTGTTCCGTATATATCCAGATTTTTTTAAAGTGTTTTTCCATTTTTCGCAAATATTACCATACTTAACAAACTTCTGATACAGTTGTTCTTTCCATTTTCTGGCTTCATCTAGGACTTGTGAAAATAGTAGAGGGCTTAAAATGCTACCTTGCCTCACTCCCCTTATAGTTTTAAATATTTCCGATTCTTCATGCTTCGTTCTTACGTAGTTTATTGTCTTTTTGTATAAGCTTTTTATTCCCTTAATCAGATTTTTAGTGGTATTTAAAATTGTCCATAAATTTTCTCTTCTAACCTGATCAAAAGCTTTCTCTGGATCGACAAAACAGATATGCATGTTCCTTCTCTCAATAATTGTTTGCTTCGATACCTGCCGAACAATAAATAAACCATAATTTACACCACGGTTTGGTCTAAAACCGATATGACTTTCTTCTAGTGTCATTTCTATATATTTTCCTAGTCTCTTCTTCATTACTCTTGCATATAATTTTGCTACTGTTCTAGTAAGCGTGATACCTCTATAGTTTTTGCAATCTTTACTGTACCATTTTTATTTAAGGTGTTATTATCCCTATCCTCCAATCCTCTGGCGCCTTTCCTTCTTTTTGCACTTCATTGAATAGGTTTAAGAGTTCCAGCAAAGCTAACTCCCAATGAGCGTTTATCATCTCCACTGTTACTTGATCATGCCCTGGTGCTTTTACTGTTTCCATTTTATTCAGTGCTTCTTTTATTTCTTCTATACTTATTTCTTTTTCTATTTCTTCTTCTTCCTGTTCGTTTTATTATCGTATTTCCACATTGCTTTCCGCATCTTTTCCTTCTAAGAGATCTTTAAAGTATTGTCGCCATCTTTCCATGATCTTTCCTTCTTCTGTTATTTTTTTTCTTTCCTTATCTTTGATATTTTTATAGTGTCTGTTTTATTTTTACTCATATTACATAAAACGCCGAAGAACAGTTTCTGGTTTTCATTGTAAGCCGTACATAAATAAGTTTTAATATATTTATTTTCTGTCCCTAAAGAGGGTGGACCAAATTCGAATGTTTTACAGTGTATCTCGGTTACCGTAACAGTTAGTGAAAATCTGATATCGGTCTCTTGGACTTTTTTTTGACAAAAGAACGCCTGTGTGTTCAGATTTTTATATCGCTTTCCATTTTGCCACTACAGACGAAAAATGAAAATTCATCATTTTTGAAAATTTACTCCAACTTCGTTCCTAAGAAAATCAAGGACGTAATGCCGGAAGATACATCCTGCAAATTAACGAAGCTTTTGTAAAACTTTTAAAAAGGGTAAACACGCCTCTAACTCAATTAAATTTTACAGTGCAGTCATTACCATAACAAAGTACTTGCACCGATAAAGTTCAAAGTACTCTTAAGAAGTTCATTTGCTTTGCTTTTTCATCCCCAATAAGAATATTGCTGTACTTTCTAAAGAAGTGCTTTTATATACAAGGAGTAATGTTCTCCTTACTAGTTTGTATTCACGGCTTTAAAGTATACCACATAGTGCTGTTTATACATCACTTCCGGTTTTGTCAAGGTAATTTCAAGTCTGGAATTGTACAATTTTACAACTTTTTAAATAGAATATGTAAACAAAATATTGAACCAGCAAGTCGTTTACTGAATAAACACCATCGGTAACAACATTTTGTTTATGTATGCTAGGAATATTTATATAAATGCGCTAAATTAAAAATCACTGAAATATTTTATGAGAAATACCAAACTAGCTTCCAGACTCTCGACTCTTCGTCTGTAGCTTTGTCATTTATTAAGTTACATGCAGCTTTCTTAGCAACAACCATCATAGGTAACGACTTTAATACAGGAACCGAGAACGAAACCAAAATTTTTATGAGAACGACAACGAGTTAATTATTTTTCATTTAAGAACGAAAACGAAATAAATAATTTCTAGACCGGTTTTAGCACTATTTCATTTTTTTTTCTTAAACAGGGACGCAAATTTACCGTCTATGCTGGGAAGACTCGCACTAGGAAGTAAAATATCTCACTTAAAATGAGTGAGCTTCATTTTTCTCCATATTTTATATATTATGTATTAACAACTTTATTGCTAATAATTCTTGCAAATTCCTGCAACAAAAGTAACAGTACAGAAATTCTCTTTTTCTAATTTGTTGATTAGATCATCAATAAATAATATACACTTGATTGGACGACAAAAGGGCGCGTAAAAATAACGTACTCTAATATTTAGCAATATAAAAATATTATATTTGAGGCTGATGATCTATGGTGTGACAAAATAATTGTATTTTTGCTCGTGACAGGTGTTATACTAATAAATGCACTAAATTTATTTGGTTATATCTTAAATGTGTTTAACAATTTTATAAACTTAATTTAGCAATTCGCTAGTCTAAATAAGTGTTTCTCAAACTTTTCACTCTGAGGATCCCAATAAACAGCTTAGTAGACAGTATTTTGTTTTTAATTCGTCTGGCAAATAGATTAAAATGATTTTCGAACAAAGGCTCAGAGGACCCTTTCAGGAGGATTCACGTACCCCCAGGGGTCCGCGGACCACACTTTGAGAAACACTGGTCTAAATTGTGGCGTCCATAATGATCGAAACCGAACATATCCCCGTTTACAATTTACTGGGGGCCCAACGAAATAGACACAAAAATGTAAATGGACTTTAAAATTCATCACAAAAATTTTATATCTCACATTTATTTCGATTACTACAAAATAATGACTCCAAATTTGTTTTTATTTAAAGCCGAACTATGCTGATTTACATATTAATACATACAAAAAACATTTATAATATGAATAATCGAATATTTGAATTCGTATTAATAGGGTAGGCAACACTGTACTTTTGATATTTGGCGATAGTTCTCTAGCAAGTCCTCTGCTCTGAATTTTGTAAAAAGAGTGACCAAGAAAAAATAGGTCCTCGACTTGGTGACAAATAAGAAGGTACGGTTTTAACCGTTATTAAATTTCGGTTCACGAAAATGAAAACGAAATGTAGGTGGGAACGTAAAGAACGAAAACGAAATATTTCGTTTTCGTTTTGATCTAAAACGAACGAATATTTTTCGTTTTTAGTCTCTGCATTAATCCAAAACCTTTTTGATTTACTTGCATCAACCTTTTTATTAAAATAACGTCGTCTGTGTTTTTAAAATATATGTTTTCAAAATACATTTATTTATAAATGAATGAGTCTAAAAATGTCTATTGGCTTCCTAATAATTCTTTTGTTATATTTCTAATCTTTATATAATACTTTTTCGTTTATTAAAATGTATTACTTGTGTTTTTTCCTGAGTTCTGATTTATCTGTTTCGCTAAATTTGATATACCTAATTTTTTTTCTTCACGTGTTCTGTTGCTTTTTTGGTTTGTTCTATATAACACAAACCACAAGCTCAACTAATTTTGTAAATTTCTTTTCATCCCTAACCATAAAATGTTCCAAAACTGATCGAATAGATATCATTGGTGAACCAAAAATTATTTTCACTAAAAATAACATTTCATCATCTTCTACCATTGCGTGAAAGTTAATATGATTGTAGAATATCTGAAAAGTTTTTTTGGGATTTCTCAAAAGCTGCTTCGCCTATCTTTTATCAATACTTCGTTGCAACGTCTCCAATAGTTCTACAAGTTGAAAAGTTCATATTTTTAAAAGTTTATGGAGGAGAACAAGGTAGTTTATTGAAGTTTCCTTGGTCGGGAGTGAAAATTTATGTTTTATATACACTTTTACTGCATAATCTATCAAGATTATGGCTGCATATTGCAAGGAAAACTTGACTATTTCATATTATATTAGAATTTTTGTCAAATAAAATTTGCCCAACGACTTGCTCCATAGATATATTGTAGTATAAGTTAATATTTCATAGTTTTTTATTGTTCAAAACCATGACTGTGCTTACAGTGTTGTATATAATTATCATGGTTTTAATTTTAAACATTAGTTGACAAAATTACACTACTTAAACCATTTTCTTTTCAGGATTCGCAAATTTGGGAGTCACTACTTCTGCAAAACTAGCCTGCCCCTAAATCTTAAAGGTAAGCATATTTATTTTATTCACATAGGTACAACAAGCATGTAATATTACATAAAAATTGTTTGTGATTTATTTCAAAAGTATAGACCAGTGTTTCTCAAACTTTTTACTCTGAGCACCCCTTTCAAAATCAAATACTCACAAAGGACCGTAATGAATTGTTTTGTAGACATTATTTTTGTTTTCTTCTGACCTGGAAAATAAATTTCGATGATATTTGAACACTCTGAAAAGTATCGGGGACCCTTTCAGAAGGATTCAGGTACCCCCAGGGGTTCCCGGACAACCTTTTGAGAAACACTGGTATAGACTAACTTAATTGCGTTAATTTTCGCGATTGTCTCGTACACATATTGTTTATATAGAAGTATGAAAAATGAATAACATATTTTACAGGTTGCAATAGTAATTTGCTTGGTCTCTACAAAAAAAGATAATATCGCAAACATTTCATTTTCTATTAATGTGTTTGACAAACGGTTTTTAATTAAAATTGGGCGTAACCTTATGATTTAGTACGCTATTCGCGTTCATGACTAATTTTAACTATTACTTGTTAAAACATTTACACAAGCTAAGCAGTGGAAACTGATGTTTTTAAATACAAATTATTATACGAGTTTAATGCTGAACAAGAACGTGGTAATTTAATTTGTTAGTCTTTAATTGAAAGAAAAAAGAAAAGTTAGTTATTCAGAATTTCTCAAATATATGACATTCATGCCATTCAAATATGAGCCGTTTATTTTGAAAGTGGCATACGTCACTTTTGTTATTTTGAGAGATTAAATGTTTTGTTATTTAATGTGCATACAAATATTTATACTAACTTAATAACTTAATAAATGTACGAACACTAAAAGAATTACCAATAAAAACATTAATGCAATGTTGAGGTTATACAATATTTCCCCGTTCAATGGAAATTTGGTCGCATAATTCTTATACAAAAACCTGGTAAACCACTGCATGAGAGGACTTCATACTGACCTATTATACCATGCTTGTCATAATTAATACTTAAACGTCTCAAACCTGTATTAGAGAATAGTATTATCCCATTACAGCAGTTTGGATTTAAACAAAAACATGTAACCCTAGAACAAGTCCAGTAGAAACAATTGAAAAAGACTTGGAAGAAAAACGCATTTGCTCGGCGGTATTCCTAGACGTGGGACAGGCGTTTGACCGAGTCTGACATACTGGTTTATTATACAAGATAAAGACGATGCTTTCTTACCAGTGTTACTTGCTTTTAAAATCATACCTTGATGAGAGATTCTTCCAAGTTAAACATGGAGATGGTTTATCTGAATATCTTCATATTCAAGCTGGTGTTCCTCAAGGAAGCGTCCTAGGCCCCTCTCTGTGCAACATATACACAGCTGGCATTCCATCTACTAACTATTGTATGGTCACTTACGCTGACGACACAGCACTCCTTTCCTCCCATAAAGATCTTTTGGACTAGACAGGTGTAAACCCCAATATTTGCTTAAGAAAAGTGGCTTCATAGATGGCACATAAACGAGAATAAAGATAAATCTACGCACATCAAGCCTCACCAAAAGCTATGTGGCTCGCTTTTATGACCACCCAAATGTTTGAGCCATACATCTGCTAAACAACGAAAACGAGACCAGCAGCTGGATTCTGTAACTTTGGATTTAACGGAAATGCAAGTTCATTACTACCTTGTTAATATGACCCACTTCTACGAAAAGCGATGCTCTAACCCACCGGTGGTAACTCACGGCGGGTTTACCCAAGTTAAAACCTGTATCTACTATTTTAGGAAAGTTAGTACAGAAAATCCTACTGCGCACGTTCACAACTGAAATATGCTTAACGCGTATTTGTTTAAAAATTACCGCCATGTAACTTTGTACACTCTGTCTTACATTAAAGAATTTATGGTAGTTTTTTTTTTAAGTTTTGATGCGTTTTGTTCCTATTTTTATATTACACAACGATTTTGTTAAGTTTCTTATTTTATAGTTTGTTTACTGAATTAATTTTGTTTCAATGGTCGTCAGCACTTTGGGTGGGTGTTTTTTAAATTCGGCCAGTGATGTGGTAAAGTAATTCTATTTTGTTTAGTTGATTTCATTTATTTATTGCACTATGTACGTTACAAACAAATATACCATGTTATTTATATATTAAGCTGGACTGTGAAATTAAAATTGGCGAATAATACACAAAGATATGACAAAACTTAATTTTGATATAATTTTGTGCATCTCGCAAGTTACGTTTGCATATTTCTTAATGTTGCGTTTATTCTTTTCTTCGTTCCACCATAAAATATGTGTTAGATGGGCCATCATTCTGAAAGAATGTGAAAATACCAATTTACTGTCATGCGAATAATATACATTACTAGTTTACATGAGGTATTTATTTACTTGTTGAATGAACACAATATAATATTACGGATTTAAAAATGTAACAAAATTAATATCAATTTGTAAAATAAAAGATTTACTGTACTTACCAAAGCGCTATTTCGTCGCTTCGTTCCTAAATTTACTTATATCCAACACACTTAATTATTGTTAAAAATAGTTTCTTTTTTAACTCAACACAAATACAACACTCCAAAAATTTACTTAAATATAACATTTCACCCCCAATCATTAAATGTTATTGAGTATTGAGTAAACAAGTCGAAATGACAGGGTTTTAGCCTTAAACGCGGCTGTCGAGCCGGTTTCACGCGAATTACGTCTAGCATTTACGGTTAGGGTTCATCCTTGGTCCTCAGAAGAAACGGAATATCAACTACCCGAATTGGGAAGTCACCACTAACGCGTGGTGTTTACGCTGGTGTTTAAAAGTTACGGAATAAGGGGGCAGGCGACAAAAGAGACAAAGTGTTGAACAGAGTGTAGTTAGTGATGATGGAATAAGAATTGCCTAAATGATCGTAACAGGAAGAGGGCGCCAAGGGGTAGCCACTCCAATCTCGTCTCTTTCTTTCTATTAATCAGTTTTGCTTGTTTGGCCGTCAGATGGGCCAGTTGTTAAAGGAGACCGGGGATGAAAGTAACATTTTTTTGTTTTTATTTAATTTCTCATAAAGTATAGCAAGTTTTTTACATCCAAATTGATTTAATGATAGATTGGACATTTGTCTTCCTTCCAAGATATTTATTTCATATGTTTCGCAAAGCATATGTGAGAATATTTTTTTTTTGTATTAAGACAGCTGTTACTTCCTACCTCAACGTTGGGGCTAAAAGCAACAATGATCGGGGTAAGTTGTAACGGCATTTTTACACAGTTCATATATTAGTATTTATCAACAAAATTAATATTTGATTCCAAAATACACATTAGCAATATTCAAAAATGTGGAGAAAAAAATGCAAAAAATTGGAAAATTAATCCGACAACTTTTATATGTTCTGATTTACGAAAAAAACACCAATTATGTGCTAAGAGTGAACATTTGCAAGTGAAAACATTGATTGAGGTTGGTTGTAACACTGTTACTCTTGACCCCAAGTGTACACAAAACAAATTAGAGGGAATCCACAATTAACCTCGATTCCAACGTCAAATTGTATTGCATCCACCAATAGCCAACATAATTTAGAACATAATAATCTAGATACTTTTTTGTTCCTCTTTTAGAGATCGCCTAAAAGTTACTCAACCGGTAACACAACGCAGTAACTTTTAGGCGGAAAGTAGTGACTCTGGCTGGCAAAAACTTGACCTTTATGACAGATGAAAGCTGGCAATGTAGGTAGGGAGGTGGATGTAAATGATAATTGCATAAGCGCTTAGGGTGACATATTATAACAAAAATTAAAGAAACTTTATTATAGGCACTGTTACAACATTACAACCTACCTGTGTTACTTTCATCCCCAGTCTCCCCTAAAAATTTAAAATACATTAAAAAAACAAAAAAACTATAGAGCTATTTCACTTATATTTCTTAACGGCGACTTATATTTTTCTCTGTATACATAATTTCGCACAGACGTTGTAGAATTAAAGTCATTTTGTTGCCACATTTGCTCGTTTTGTTAAAGATTCTGCACAGAATTCGCAGATTGAATTTCTTATATTATTTAAATCCAAATTGCTTAACACGAAAAGCAAGTATTTTCTGAGATGTCACTTTTTACTCACAACAACCTTTTATAATATTTAAAAGCGTAGCTAAATTAATTTCTATTTCGTTTGTTTGACTTGACTAGATGACAAGATAAATTGGATAAGCAGCGACGACTTCATTCGAATCGAACACTTGGAGATGTAATTATTCTATTCCAGTACTTCGGACACTAGCGGAACAAGAAAATGCTAAAAGCGATTTGAATCGGTAACCGTCAAGCCGATTCGAATTTAAATTAATTATTGCTGACACTTTGTAAAAATTGTGTGATCACGATTAGAGTTTTGCACGACATTTTTCTCCTTTTTTTTTCGCGTTGTTCAAGGAGATTTTTATTTCATTTCCATGCTGTTACTTAATTTTTACAAAATGGTTATTGCGATTAAAGATTTCCAGACAATAAACTTTCGTCATAAAAAGTCAAGTTTACCATGAAATGCAATATACTCATAGTCAATATGAAAAAAGTTTGGAAACTGCCAAACATTCTTACTCCCAAAGGAGACGTCTGAGGAAAAAAAGTTATATAAAAGCCCCCCTTTAATTTTCGATAAGAAATAACCTCCTGAATTTTTTTTCAATATGTAAGAAACACCCTGTACATCGTAGTTAAAAACACAATTCTATTTGAAAATGTCGTCATTTTTCAGTATTTTTCATTATTCTCAGAAACTTGTTAATTTAATTAAACGTAAATAAATTAGATTTACAAATTTTTCTGACTCAATCGAGCTTTTAACTTCCCATAATAACATAGTAATCCATAGAATACGATAGATAATTATCTGTTTGTCTATTTTCGTCCCGAATAATAAATCAGTTCTCTGAATAGCCCGTCATACACTATAGTAAACAAATACCGTAAGCTAAATAAACATGGCAACTTATCTCGTATATCCAGCGCACGCACCTTCCTACAAATATCATTGATAAACATGCACGGGTAAACAAGTTTTGCATAACGAATTCAAATTTTCAAAACTGTGTATGGTTTTAATATTTTATTTTGCAATATCTGCTTGCGGAAACTCATCAAAATTTACATATTTAAAGCTGCGGGCGCACCAAACGTTCCAGCTTTTGTCTGGTTGATAGCGTTTTCGACAATCGCATTCCAAAAACACAAAAATCAATTTGCAACCCATGAAGCGCCTAATAACTGGTGTTCCAAATTTCAATGTATTTTTAGCTTACGTTAGCAATAAAGGTAATAACAAAAGTACACATTTCTTAAATATTACGCTCAGTCAAAGGAGGTTTTTAAGAAATAAAAACAAATGGGATCCTCCTGAAAGGATTGGAAGGGGACGCAATAAAAATTGATGTGGAAAAGTTGGGCACAAATACCAAAAGGTTCGGTACCCCACCATGCACACAGCATTTGTTAAAGTTTATTTTGGTGAGCTAAGATACAAACAATACAAGTAAAAGACTAAACCAGATTTTTTTAAACCCCATATACAGGGTTGCGCAAAAGTATGGAAACAGACAAATATCTAGAATACTATTGCAGATATAACAATGAAATTTTGTGTCTGAGCGTTATGGTATTTTTCGGATTCGATGAAAATATTAAGGTTGCAATACGACTTCCGGTTCAACCGGAAACGGACTTCAAACTTTGAAATTTTAAATGGAATACCCTGTATATTTTCAGGATCGGAGAAGTAACCAATAAGGATTTTAAAAATGACATTAAGAAAGATTCTAGGCCTACTATATTTCGCGCGGTCATACCCAACTTTTGTTTTTCTTATGGACGCCATATTGGATTTTTGCATTTTTCAAATCTCCATAACAAATGGTTAACAACCATGTAAAGCATCCGTATGTTTAACCTAGGGAAAATATGAAAATTTGCAAAATTAATTAATAACAACTGTCAAATAATACATATTTTTTTGTAGTGCAAACTTAAAATTGACTTTAAAAAATGTATTATATACATTGTATGGGTCTAAAGTCAACCGTTTTTGTAAAATTTACATTTTTACGAAAATTTTGAGCGAAACAGCACTTTCAGTTTTTTTAAACATTTAAGTTATTTAAAAAGGCACCAAACTTTCGTTAAAAAATTAGTTAAACAAAACATTGCGCCAGCTGCATTTCTAAAATATTATACGCTTGGTCAAACTTGTGAAATTTTAAACATCGATAACTTATTTCCTTAAATACAACACCCTATATGTTTTTACATAGTCCTGTAGAAAATTTATTGTGTTTCAAAAACATTAACCGAATTGGTGTTTTGGGATCAATTTATTTTCGTTTAATGTGGGGGTAAGCTTTTTAAGAAGCAGTTTTTCAAATACCTTTGAGGTGATCGGCAGAAGACTAATAGGTTGATATGACCCTACCTGTTCTGGCTTTATAACAGTTTTCAATATCAGCGTATTTGTGCTACTTTGAATTGGGATGTGTAACAGCTTGTTCTCATAATTGCATCGATTATTATCGGTGAAAATATATAATTTTCAGTAAATTTCTTTTTAATTTTAAAGGTTTAAAGTTTTAGATTTTAAGTGGCTTTCTCCAAAAAAAAAAAAATTCTTACATTTTTATGTTCTTAATTGCTTCCTATTTCCCGCATATTTCCTTTGTTGTTCTATTTACTTCTTCTGTTTTTATCCTATCTTGTTATTACAACTGCTTTCTGGGCTATTCATTCCTTCAGTTCGAAAAGACGATGGACCATTCCAATTCAAACGACTGCTTGTGTTCCACTGAACAACTTTTCTAATATTTAAATTTTTTTACCTAACCTTAAGTTTGAACTAGATTAATAAAACTATCATAGTAAATTGTAGCCCGACAAGTTTACTTTCTTCAGATGTAACAACATATTTTGCTACTTACTTTAAAACAGCCTAAGGACAATTGGTCTTTTTTTTAAATATTTAATTGATGATTTCTAAATGTCATCACCTCTTCACAAACTGCAACCACGATGTGCTCTCTTATAAAAATAATTATATCAGCTCAGTTTATGTCCATACAACCTTGCCTATTTTATGGCGCAAAAGCCTTATACAGGACAAGTTACGATAGTGGTTTAACCTAGGCCCTAGGCTATGGTCCAATTAAGGAAACTTTCCCCTACATCAATATTGTGACCTACATAGTTTTAAAATAACGAATTACATGTTACCAAACTATTAAAAATAAACTCATTGGTATTAAATTCACTTTAGCGGTGTTTCATATGTTGATAAATTCGAAGGACAAAAGTTTGAGTCGACTATGTTCTACAATCATTATTTTTGACACATGATTTTGTGGTGTTTTGTTTATGTGCACATATTTGCAAAAATTTACTTCTCAATCAAATTTAGTGTTGTAGTTGTAGTCGAGACGGCACCGAAATAAATTTTTATACGACAATAAAATTGTTACACGTTCATGAAAATTGTATTGGAATTCATGCTCATAAAAATTTTCTAGAATAATTCTACGACTGTAATGTTTATTTTTATACATTTATTTGTCGTTATTAGACTCCCAGTTATTACAGAACTTTATTGAATGCCAGATGTATGTGGGTTGATAAATTTAGTAAGAAAATAAACAGGAACTTGTCATAAAATCAAAATCGTCAAGAAAATTGGCAATAAAGATATAAAGTCGTTAGTTTAATAAAGTAATTTAGATTATAACGCTCATGTTATGATAAGAAATTCACGCAACAGCAAAGATTCGTATCTTTCGTTTACTTTGTGTTATTAAAGTTGGCTATGTTTTTAATGGTATTTTACTTACAAAATATTATTTGTCCTACAAATTATATCAAGGAAACAACGCGAAAAGTAAATTAGCGAACGTTTTATCTAGAGTTAAGTGACTTTGGCTTCCCTCGCCTATCTATTTTTTTTTTTTAAATTTCTTCCCCTATAATGTTTCTCCTTGTTGCTGCTTTTTCGCGTCTTCTCGCTTACTCTTCGTTTTTCTTTGTGGTCTTAGTTCATCCTTACATAGGCTTTAAGGACTGATCTTTAAAGACAACGTACTCTTTGCTAAATAATATTCAAAGTAAATTTAGGAACATATTTATAATTAAACTACTGATGAAAACATTAAGGAATGTTAACAAAACACAAAGAAAGTCTACTGGGGTTGAATTAAACTAAAACCAATATCCTTAAGAGAACTGGCCTTAGCAGATGGTGTGGTGCTATAAGCTAAAAGCGAAAAGGACTTGCAACTCGATCTAGATGTATGGGCAGATACATTAAGTAGATATAATATGAATATTAATATAACAAAGACAAAGGCTATGGTTAACGCGAAAAATCATGAACCAGTTACAATTATGCTAGACCAAAAGAAGATAGAGCAGGTGGAGAATTTTAAATATTTAGGAACAAAAACTGCAGAGACCGGTAAATTGGAGGAAGATCTGAATAATAGAATAGCTGCAGCGACGAAATTTTACTACGCCAATAATAAATGTTTGAAAAATAGAGGGATGTAGACTGATCGATAAAATCAGTAACTTAAAAACCGAAAAAAACAACATAGAAATAACGGATATTAAGAAAAACGGGGAGATGAATCAATTAAGATGGCTTGGACACCTACTACGCATGCCAGAAAGTAAATACGCGAAAATAGGATGGAAAATGTAGATGGAGAGAAAAGGAAATAGAGGAAGACCAAGAAAAAAATGGGAAAAAGAAGAGGCCGAGACCAGAAGAAAAATGAGTCAACTGTAGAGATGTGCTACAAAGGGCTAACGATGAGCAAGAGCGAATAAACTTAATCCAGAAATAGAAAGGCATACCTCGACAACGAAAGGAAAAAGAAGAACAGATTAAGACAAAGAAGAAGATGATTAAAACATAACAAGCACGTCATGTTACTTTTAATAAAACAGTGGGTTACTCAACCTGTCGATTCTGAATCATCCATTGATTGACTGTCTTCGCATAATATAATAAATATATATAAAAGTCCAGCCGGACTCTGTCTGTGACTCTGTGACTCTATAACGCATGAATATAGTAACGCGGTAAACTACTACGGGTTCATTTGACCGACTGAGTTGTGTCTAATGAACCGAAAATTTTGACTCACGGGTAACATAACAGTGTCTAACTTGCAGCTCACGGTATTATAAAAAGTAATAGTTTAAATTTAAGATATACAATATTCCCGTCCTAGGACGGGCTAAGTGCTAGTTTAAAAAGATTATTGCTATTCTTATTAACCCTGTTTCAACAATTGCTCTGTGACGTTTCAACAGATTATTTCAATAGATTAAACTAATTTATAATCACGTAAACATATAGCTTAAAGATGAAAATAGAACGTTATTTGACATTTAAAACAAATTATCGAGATATTTCCAAAGCCGACTAATTAATTTCTATTAAATATTTTGTTTGTACCCATTAATTATCTTGAAAACGGCAATAACTCGAGAAATATTAATTTTAGACATTAGACCTTTAACAAATTTTAAAAATAATTAAATTATCGATAAGAATATGTAAAAATATATAGGGTTTTTTATTTTTAACAAATTGACTTAGCCGTGTTTGAAGTTTAACCAATTGAACCGAGCATAAAAAACACCCTGTGTATTATTTTACAATTTTAACTAGTCAGCAATCACTATGATACTATTGTAGAACAGAGTTTCAAAGGAATTCGTTCTGAAATTGCTATGTTGTGAAATCTCAATATTTCCTTAGAGTCCTGTTTTTGTCAAAATTTTCATAAAAACTTGAATAACTCAAAAACGATTGATTTTAGACACCTAAAACCCTATAAACTTTGAAAGACAATTTAATTCTGCATCTAAAAAGTGCAAAATATACAGGGTGTTTTATTTAAGAAAACAAAGTGACGTATCGGTACGCAAAAACAAAACACTGTGTATAGTTAAAATAATTTCAAATTATGTAGTAAATTACCACAAACAACTTTTATTCGAAACTTTTTTTTCTAAAGTTGCCACAAGACGAGATATTGATCCGTTCCGTTACTTTTTGTACACTCTGTATAATTTAACATAAAACGGTAGTATAAAATTAAGTTAAACTATGCGTAGGGCAACGTCTCCATTGATTGACTGGACCGAGTGTCATTAAAGATTGAACGAAGTAATTCTCTTGAATGTAGATTAGATGTTCAGTGTTCCACCCACAAATTTATGTGCCGACGTCAAAACGAATACCAAAGATTTTGATTTAAATGCTAATTTTCAAGCAATTCCTACGTCTTTTAATTAGAATTTAATAATATACGATATAAAATGATAAATCGCGCTCGCGCGACATAAATTTCAAACTTTAACTGAAATTAAAACGATTATGTTGGTTTATGGAGCATGTGTCAGTCTATGTTGGCAATATTTTTCAGGAAAACAGATAAAGCGTGAATGACACGTTGCATAATTTTCTTTATGACATGTTACGTTTGCTGTTTCGTATAGCGTGCGTGCAACATTAATTCGCAGTGGCATTATGTAACATGTCTACATTAAACTTTCATATTTTACCTCCATAATTCAGGTCCGTCAACTTGGCCCCCCCCATTTGGATTTTATAAATTATTTTTATTGCACTAGATTGCGCTAAGCTAGCGCCACATTGCGCCACCAATGAAAAAGCTAGCGCCTCAAAGGTAAAAAATTTACAGCACTTTGTAGTTGGGGGGGCCAGATTGACGCTAGCCCCCCCCATGTAAAAATCGGAACTTTTTTTAAAGCTCGCGCCATCAATCTTAAAGCTAGCGGCCCAAAAATAACGAAGTTATGGTATGTTGAAAATTTGAAGCTAGCCTTCCTTATATCGAATTTAAACGATTTTTTTATTTGACTGATATCGCTCTAGAAATCCTCTAAGTAGCACCAAATTGAGTTACGAGTTTTATACTTGTTTTCGAAAAAGCACGTAAGAGATTTTGGGTATTTTACCTCAGGCTAATGATTTAATAATCCTCTTTATTGCTATTTTATATGAAAAACTTGTAAATATTAAAACTGTTTCATTTGCTTGATCTAATGATTCTAATGTATAATTTTGCTATTTTAAGCAAACATTTTTACAGGGTTTGCTGCTGCACGAAGTTATATATCAGATATTTATTAAATTTTTCGTATGTTACAATCTAAGCCGATATAAAATTAAAGTTATGTTGTACTAATTAATACTTGTACATAAAAGTGTTACGCCACTGCTAATTCCAGCTTGCCTGGTCCAGGAACTTCATCTTTGTTTATGGTCAAAATACTTAAGATATGTTGTGAAGCCACCCTGAGGGGTCTCGGGTTGGTTAATGCTTTTGCTAATATTGTTTAAAGGCAGTACTGCTTGTATCTCATTCAATATAATAATAAATTATTGTAATTTTTGTTTACTTTCGTTTATTATTTACAATCGACGGTAAAGTACGCCCCCGCGGCGTCTTAGTCGCGCGATCGAGCTTAACAATAGTTTATAAAAACGACCAAAGTAGTAGTGACAATTGCATTATATTATTTTCTGTGATATAGTAAGTCGTTTGTATTATATTAGTGGTTTTGAAGGCGATATAAATTAAACGACTTGTACATGAATTGTTTAATGAGAGATTTGAGCCTGAAATGCATGCAGTCTAACAGCATTATTATTTTGTAAATATACAAAAGCTACAAATTTCGTAAAGTAAATTTTTTATTTGTGATCAGTTCAACAAGGAAATCGTTTGAATTCGACATGGGGAGGGCTAGCTTCAAATTTTCAAAATGCCATAACTTTGTCATTTTTAAGGTGCTAGCCTTTTCATTGGTGGCGCAAAGAGGCGATAGCTTAGCACAATCTAGCGCAATAAAGAAATTGTTTGAATTCGACATGGGGGGGGGCTAGCTTCAAATTTTCAAAATGCTATAACTTCGTCATTTTTAAGGCGCTAGCTTTTTCATCGGTGGCGCAAAGAGGCGCTAGCTTAGCGCAATCTAGGGCAATAAAGAAATTGTTTGAATTCGACATGGGGGGGGGGCTAGCTTCAAATTTTTAAAATGCCATAACTTCGTCATTTTTAAGGCGCTAGCTTTTTCATTGGTGGCGCAAAGAGGCGCTAGCTTAGCGCAATCTAGCGCAATTAAAAAAGGTTCCGATTTTTACATGGGGGGGGCTAGCGTCAATCTGGCCCCCCCCAACTACAAAGTGCTGTAAATTTTTTATTTTTGAGGCGCTAGCTTTTTTATTGGTGGCGCAATGTGGCGCTAGCTTAGCGCAATCTAGCGCAATAAAAATAATTTATAAAATCCAAATGGGGGGGGCCAAGTTGACGGACCTCCATAATTCCCAAATTCTACAAATGATATATCCCTAGAAGCTTGCACTAAGATTTAAACGAATGCACAGTTTTATAATAATAATAATCTCTATTTGTTCTAAATATCCAAAAAGGCGTAGAACATGTCACAATAATAGTAATACACATATATACGCACAAAAATTATATTTACTTAAAAGAGTTTTTAAAGTAAGCATCATTAAGGTATTCATTTACTCCATAGTAAGCTTTAGAAAGTAGAACATTTCTTAATCTTTTCTTTAAGTCGTGGGTGGGAAGATTTTTTATACTCTCAGGTGATGTTAAATTTGTTATATATAGCAATAATTGTGGAGGCAACATTTTCTTGAAAATAGGTTTATTCAAAGCAATCGGGCTTTAGATTTTTTTTATGTCAGGTATTGGCTGCATGGTTTCTTATATTCAATTCAAACAGATCAACATTATTTGTTACGAAAAAGATGGCTTCGAAAATAAATAGGCTGTAAAAGGTTAATATTTCCTTGTCACGAAAAGTGTCTTTACAGTGATGTCGGTAATTTAGACCACAAATATTTTTTATACATCGCTTTTGTATAATGAAGAGGTGTTCAGATACACTAGCGTTACCCCAAAAAATTACATAGCGTAACCTAGATTCAACATATGCAGTTTTAGCCGCGTTTGTATTGGCCTATTTTTGAAGGTTTTTTAGTGCGAAAGGGTACCGTGATAGGCTTTTTGACAGGCATTCGATGTGGTATGACCAGTCCAGTCTAGAGTCAATACATAAACCAAGAAATTATATTTTATTTACAACATTTATAGTTGTGGAATTATTTTGAAGTTTTAAGTCGGAGGTTATTTTACTATGTAAATATTTTATAACTTGCGTTTTATTGACGTTTAAGGTTAAATTGTTTAATGTGAACCAATGTTGGAGTTGGCCTAAACAGTCAAAGAGTTTTTGTGCAGAATTTTTGGAATCCGAGTCACTAATAATAACAGATGTATCATCGGCAAATTGAATAAGGGAAGTTTTGGCAAAATCTGGGAGATCATTAGTGTACAGTCTGTATAAGATTGATCCTTGCGGGACAATAATTTTTTGTAGAGTATATGCCAAATAATAGTTCAAGGTTTCGTCCGAAACATTCACAAATTCTTAACACTTTCAATTTTAAGTTTTATGATTAAACTTGTTTGCAATACAAAAAATTTCTGTGTTTGAGTTGTGTCACTTTTCTTGCCGGGGTGCGAAATATTTATTAGTGTATTTTGAAATAAAGTAAACAAAATTAAGGCTAAGTGCCACAAAGTATGCTTGACACGAAGTAAATATGTTGTTTACAAATTTATTAGAGTTGTATTCGTGCAATTAAAATACAAGTAATGTCTGAGTCCATACCGTTTTCTCCGATTTTCCTTTGCGAATATATTAATTTTTTTTCGATTCGCTTTGATTTAATTTTCTTCGTTTTAAAAATCAAATAAATACTTTTATTGCCTGTGTAAAAATACAATGTATTACGTGTAATAGTATTACCTACATTTTTTTGGCTATTTTTATGAATACTGAAGTAAAATTGGCGGTTTTTCAATATGAACAAAATGGGAATTAATTATCGTATCTCAAAAACTTTTTTTTATTGATTAGGTAGCTTAACATATTTCGTGTTATGCATACTTGTGCTCTATTTCTTTTGTATTCGTAAAGAAAGTATGTAGTTACGTAGCTCCCCATGGCGTCCAGTCTTCGTCGCTAGAAGTTTTGTCTTGGGTAATCGGTGTTTCAATCTTTAGTGGATGTTTTTTTTTGTCCAATGTCGTGATGGATAGCGTTTTCGTAATTTACCATGTCTCTAATTGTTTTTTAGTTAGTTTTTAAGCAAATTCAATACCGGGTTCATGTTGTAACTGAATATTGCAAATAAACCACGGCGCGTTTTCCGCAAGTCGAAGCACTTTGCTTTAAAAGGTTTAAAGTTTTTTCATGTGGATTATTTATGTTATTCTATTTGCAATCACAATTGCTGGAGTTAACTAAGCAAGCTTATTAACTTATAAACTTATTAACAAATTTAAAATCTACGTAAAACGTGTTCCAACAACGTCAAAACATATTTTGAGTATGATTTGAAATAATCAACCATTGATATTTTTCATAGAATAGTTGCTCTTAAATAATAGATCATTTTGACTTATTTATTCAACTCTGTATCTTTTACAGTTAACGAGATTCCCACGCTGTTATCGATAACTGGAACACCCTGTATACCCAGTTTCCTATTAAATGGTATTTAATTTTCACTTTGGTCATACAATTTCTGTTACATTAAAACAAATATTTTTGTAGCGTCATTAACAACTGAAATTCTCTTATAATTTCATCCAAATGAATCTACCTTTTTCAGTAATCGTTCACCTAAACCTTATACAATCAAACAATGATTTAAAAAGTATAAAATGTAGTATTCTATCTAATAACACAAAAGCTTCACAGTATCAAAGGAATCATTCCGGTTTTCTGTTAATAAAGACACTTACATTCCCTGGTGATTCTCTAACGGAAATCGTATAAATTGCTTCTACTAAGATCCCTTATAATGGAAGGTTTTCTTAACTAAATTAAGTGAAAACGTTTTAAGTATCTTTTTGACGTGTGAAAATTAATTCTGTGTGTCCTCGAGGATAAATTTTGTGTCACAAAAATTAAAAGGCATGTTCGTTAAATTCTAAGTCGAAAATCTTAATACGAAAATGTTGTACCATGCTTACTGTGTCTGCAAGAGGTCCTCAAAGTGTTGACATTTAGTCCTTTAATAAGCGTTATTATTTATTACTTGCAAATGAAAAAGCTGCAATTTGGAATAAAAATAAATTTCGAATGGTATTTTTTCCTAGATATTGTGTTTTTCCTTTCAAAAATTGGTGTTGAAAATATGTAAATCACTGACTTGAGTGAAAATAATACATATGGCAACATTGTCATTAGCTGTCATCTCTGTTTTTCTCGTAATTATTTCTACTTTGTGTTAGACGATATCTAAAAGTTTGCAGCTATGTTTACGAATTGAAGGCTTTCAGTTCGAACAAAAATTGTAAATACCTAAGTAAAAATTGCTGATAAAAAACGCAAATCAATGTATGCAATGTTGCCATTTTTTTTTCTTTAAATGGCTCCTGAGGCCATAGGACGCATGGTACAACATTTTTGTATCAAGATTTTCGACTTAGACTTTTACGAAGAACATCGCCACGTGTAGCGCTTCCGCCAATTTTTACACACCCTGTATTACAAGTTGTAAGAAGCATGTTACGCACGAGTGCGTATTTCAACGAGTGCGTAATTGCTTTACAACTCGTGTTATGTAGCTTACTTTTTCTACGATCACATAATACCTACGATTTTAACGGCTTTTTGGCTAATGTACACATGTAATTACGTTGTTTTGTCAATTATGATGTATGTCTACTTTGGCATTTCTAGACAAGTGTGCGTTTTGCTTACCGTGCGTTATAACTCACTTACTAGGCATGCAGGAAGTGTTTGACGTGAGTCTACTTTGATCATTTCTGTTAAAAAAAACTGTGCTTTTTGCTTACCGTACGTAAGGACCCTCTTACTATGCATGCAGGCTGTACGGTAAGAGTGATTTACATTAGTGGTCGTAGAAAAAATTAATTTATTATGAAATGTATTTAAATATTTTTTAACTTTGTCTTAATCAATTATTTTAAACCGACGCGTGTTCGTTTTAAATATTCAGCTTAAAATAATTAAAACGTACGTGTTTTTTGATTATTGTGTGTTTTTATCTAAAGAAACATGCAAGAGTTGTATGTTTAAAAACAAAATGTAATGTGGCGTGCCGAAAATGCTTTTATTTCGACCCAGGAAATAAAGATAAATCAGTTTAGTTACTAAACATATGACCTGACTCGCAAAACTTGCTTGAAAACATTAAATAGGTAGGTATATCATTAATTATAACTCAACATACAAAAATTGTTTTTCTTATTTGAATGTTTTTTGCAACATTAAAAATAAAGTACCTATGGCACATATATAAATAAAAAGTCAGCTATTTCACTTTTACATGGCTGCATAACCATAGTCTAGCGTTTGTTTAATTTTTGAAACCCAAACAACCAATTTTTGGAGATTAAAATTTTCGTGTTATGCCGAATTTTCATTGGTATAGTAGCTAAACCACGTTATTAAATCAAGTAGCTAAAACAAGTCACTAATTAAGAAGCAAAACTTGTCAAAATGTTGGTGTAGGGAGTGTTTACACTATGTATGTATACGTGGTCTACACACAATTTAGTGAAATTATTTAGTAATTGACAAAAACTGAAATGTAGTCTTCAAGTATACAGGGTGTCCCAGATTACATTTCCAGGATGGGGATCTCGCTTATTTTAAGAGTTACAGGTTTGTTTAAAGTAGATTAATTATTCCTTGGTATCTCAAAAATAGGAGGTTTTAAAAAAAATCTAAAATAACAGTTACAATCTCCATTAAAAAGTACCTTAAGAAAGTACATTAAATTGTTCCAACGATTAAGACAAAAAAATTATGAGAGAAAAAAGAAATTGGACATTTTCATAATTTTTGCTAAAACATCTGAAGCACGAGGAATTTTGTACTTTTAAAAATTGGTTGTGGCTCCTCTCATACTAAGGAATAATTCATCTAATTTACACAAACCTGTATCTCTTATAATAAGCGAGATCCCCATGCTGGAAATGTAATCTGGGACACCCTGTATACAGGGTTTGAAATTCGAGTTTAAGCATGGGGATCTCGCTTATTATAATAGCTAGAGTATAGGTTTAAATTTGGCAAAGTTGCTAAATTCGATGCTTATTGATAATCCAAAGAGAAATTGGAAATATCTTAAACGGTATCCGAGAAAATTAGGAAAAACTGGAAAGTCCATTTTTGAAAATCGTTTATAACTCCTTTGGAGTTTGAAATATTTTAAATGTGTAAAAACGTTGCCCAAGCAACTTTTCAAGCCGAATCGGATGGTGGTCACAAATTTTTCCTAGGTCGATTCGTTTTTGTTTTAGACAACCAACTTTGTTTTTTCTTATGGGCAGCATATCGCGTTTTTCTTCGTTATTAAAGTTAATTTTTACGACTAACAGGCCTTCAAAACTTTTAGTTTGTTGATCGGTTGTCATGGAAACAACATAAACTACAATGACCGGCCAACCTGATTTATAATGGTTATTGTTTAAAACGTATTCTTTGAAATTTGACAATGAAAGAAAAAGTAAAATACCATGTGTGATATATCAATGGATTCAGAAAAATAAATGCTATTTGATTATGTAAATAGCAAAAATTGCGCCCATAAGAAAAAATAAAGTTGGTTGTCATAAAACAAAAACGAATCGATCTAGAAAAAATTTGTGACCACCATTCGATTCGACTTGAAAAGTTGCTTGGGCAATGTCTTTACACATTTAAAATATTTTATACTCCAAAGGAGTTATAGACGATGTTCAAAAATCGTATTTTCCAGTTTTTCCTAATTTTCTCGGATACCGTTTGAGATATTTCCAATTTCTCTTTGGATTAATGAGCACCAAATTTAGCAACTTTGCCAAATTTAAACCTATACTCTAGCTATTATAATAAGCGAGATCCCCATGCTTAAACTCAAATTTCAAACACCCTGTATATCTTAAATAAAGTGGGTGCCATGCAGTAACCTTGACGGAGACCCTTCGTTACTGCAATTTTATTCGATATTATATTTCCCACCTACACGTAGCTGGTCATATCACTGTACAATTTCTTTACTGCCTGTATCAGTGTATAACTAATGCCTTCTTTGCTATTCATAACTGCCCATAGCCCAATTAGGAGCACTGTATAGTATTCCGTATCATAGGCCCTCTGCGAGTTCACAAAAACCACTTGTGTTTCTAAATTATGAGCTAATCTCTTTTAAATAACGTGCTTTAGACAGAAAATATTGTCTATTGTTTATGTACATTACCAAAATGTTTATTTCTAGCATTTTAGTTAAAAAATTTAAATTATTCGGTAATATTCATGATAAAGTCGGCTTGGATGATTAATTTAAATATATCACGTTTAAATATTACCTTGACATTCATGTTTTTACCATGCATATTTATGAATTGGTGTTAAAAAATCATGAGTTTATAAACGTGTCAAACCAATTGATGTACGTTTAAAATTAAAATTCCTCAAATAAATTGTGTAATTTACTTTTTCCTGTATAAGGCGAGGCAATATTAAATTTCTTGGAAATGGAATTGTATGACCGAATCAAATCTAACGAATTTTATTTAGATTACATACCCGAATGCTATTTTAGCTCTAAATTATTAGATATTACCTCGACTTTGGTCCTGATTTTTATCTGCACACTTTATGTACAATTTATTCCATATTGATTAAACCCCAAACCTCTACCATTCGAAGTATTTACAGCAAAAGAAAAATGTTCCTTGTAAGTTACGTTAAATGAACCAAAACGATCAGAGACAAATGAACAAAAATCCTGCGAAATTGGTTCTGTAAAATTCGTATAGCGGTCGTGATGGTAGTATATAACCCATATTTAGGGTTTAAAAGCCAGCAAATTTTAGGATGACATGCTACTCGGTAATTATTTTCTAGTTACTATAATCATGCAACAATTTTTCACTGAATGTTGTCAGGTAATAAAGAAAATGTGCGCTGACAACATTAGTTAAAATGAGTTATTGTTGTGTGTGTGTGTGTGTGTGTGTGTGTGTAAACAAATACCCTAAACAACCATGTGCATAGCTTAACGTTACAGTTTTTTTTTTTCGATTGTTAATTTGTTAGTCTTGGCAATTTTGTGTACAAACATAATTTATATGTTTTTTTGCACTTTATTAATTTTTAATCTGTTTAAAACGTTTTTTGCTTAACGAATTCAAATATATTACCGTTAACGTATTTTTAATACACGTCTCTTGGACGTTTTGATGGATGGCGTCCCTTGAAATGCATAATTTTGACTATCCGTTTAATGTAAGGTCTCATATATCATTTTTGCGCACCAGCCAATTTCACTTTTACAAACGTCTTTTTTGTTAAAAGTTTTAGAAAAATACGGGGGCGTATTGATGAAATTTTGGCCTAGCCCAGAAGAAAACTACATACATTGTGTACAAAAAGTAACGTAAGGGATCAATATCTCGTCTTGTGGCAACTTTACAAAAAAAAGTTTCGAGTAAAAGTTGTTTGTGGTAATTTACTACATAACCTTAAATTATTTTCAACTATAGACAGTGTTTTGTTTTTGCGTACCGATACGTCACTTTGTTTTCTTAAATAGAACACCCTGTATATTTTGCACTTCTTAGATGCAGAATTAAATTGTCTTTCAAAACGTATAGGGTTTTATGTGTCTAAAATTAATAGTTTTTGAGTTATTTAAGTTTTTATGAGATTTTGACAGAAACTGGACTCTAAGAAAATATTGAGATTTCACAACATAGCAATTTCAGAACGAATTCCTTTGAAACTTTGTTCGGCAATAGTATCATAGTGATTGCTGACTAGTTAAAATTTTAAAACAATACGCAAGGTGTTTTTTATGCTCGCTCCAATTGGTTAAACTTCAAACACGCATAAGTCAATTTTTTGAAATAGAACACCCTATATATTTTTACATATTCTTAGCGATAATTTAATTACATTTGAAATTTGTTGAAGGTCGATTATGTCTAAAATTAATATTTCTCGAGTTATTGCGGTTTTCATGATAATTAATGGGCACAAACAAAATATTTAATAGAAATTAATTAGTCGGCTTTGGAAATATCTCGCTAATTTGTTTTAAATGTCAAACAACTTTCTATTTTCATTTTTCCAATTTCTCTTTAGATTATTAATAAGCACAAAATTTAGCAACTTTGCCAAATTTAAACCTATACTCTATTATAATAAGCGAGATCCCCATGCTTAAACTTGAATTTGAATCACCCTGTATAAGGTGCAAGGATAAAAATAAAAAAATTAAATAATATCTATTTAAAATGAAGCAAAAATTATACATCCAAGTTTAATAGCTTTTTTTACTGTACGTCTTAAACAAAAAGTTTTATTTACTTAAAAGTACGTTTCATAGTTCTAAGATCTAGATTCTGACTGTTGACATGAAAGAATTACAAGATTAAAAAACGCATGAGTTTACGTTAGTAAACAGGTATAATATTATGTTACTTATAAAACGCAAAGTGTTGATAATGGAAAGTATCTATAACTTGTTGACTGAGCTGGGAACCAATATGTAACCTAAATGAATAAGTGACACTGCGATTATATGCAATATATTTTGCAATTTAAGGAAAAATAAGGTATTTAGGGTTATTTACAAAAAAAAAAACAAAGGAGATATTAGAGCTATAATCTCTGGGACACGCTTCATAAAGAACAACATAAAAGTTATAATTGAAATGACATATTTTTTATCTGGAACAGCATTTCTAATGTAATTTTGATTAAATTCTACAATCCTACCAGACGAAGAGCAACTATCAAGATTTCGCTCGGTCGTATAAAATAAGATACACGTAATTTAATTGTTTAATTACAACAGCAGAATGATTGTTCAATTGCACATCTTTCCAGAACCCAGACCGCCTCATGTAACAGGCGAGCTAAATCTTATTGGAAAACGAAAAACGAACGCAGCTTAACTTATACTGTCTTGAATGAGTTATTTGATGCTCCTCTTATAAAACTTGTCACAAGCCATTTCTAGAGGTACGACACAAAAGCTAGGTAAATAAATATACTAACGAAGGTAATCTGAATCTTATTATTCGTAAAATGAATAAATACACGTGTAGAATTTATTGTAGGTAACATTTTTATTTCATAGAGATTCGTATACAGGGTGTTTCAAGAGGAGTAGTAAGTACCTATTTGGGAGCTGGTTGTATGGACCATTTTGAGCTAAAAAGTTCATATAAACATGTGTCCAATCCTCACAAATGGTTAATGATTGCATTTATTGATTATTTAAATTATGAAACACAAGAATAATTGGCAATAGTTTGAAGTTGATTTCCAAAATTTCCACTATCAACTTCAATTGATAGTGCAGTTATATTCAAAATAGCTTCCTATTCCAAAAAATGTAAAAATATACAGGGTGTTACATTTGAAATAACAAACTCATGGTCATTTCCGGCGAAACCGGAAGTGAAACAATAGTATACATATGTTCAAATAATCAGCTTTTTTACACATATCATATGTCTAAAATTTCATTTAATTAAATACAAAACTAAAGAAAAAAGGGGTGTCCAGAACTCAGTTACATGCGAATAGGGGTTTGGTGAAAATTGCTGGAATACAATTGCTCGAATGGAAAATTGCTCGAATAACAATTGCTCGAATGGAAAATTGCTCGAAAAAATCAAAAAATATTACTATTTTATAAATAAAAAATAATTAAATGTTCTAGAAAAGTTATTTACATTTGTTTACACTTAAAAAATTTTACTTAAATTTATAAACAAATACATGTACATTTATCCAATTTGTTGTTGAGATAAACATTATAAATATTTGAAATATTATATGCTACATAACTGCTGATTCTGACTATATTGTTGTTATCTTATGTTCAAATATTCATAATTTCGAGAGACCCATTTCCAACAAAGATTGCTCAACGCAACTTTTCACTGCTGGGAACACGTACAGCTGGAGCTTGTCCAGTCGACAAACATACATGCACGTTCTAGCTTGGGTTTCAGTACTGTATATTTTGGCACATACTGTATTTAGTTGATTACTAAATCGTGTTATTTTAACGTTATTTTAAAAACTTGCAAATCACAAAATCATTTAATCTTATAAATCTGTGTTACGGGACTTAATTATTATAATTTTTCATTTTACGTGCTCTTGTTACGGGCATTATCATGCAGATTTTAGCGAGAGATTAATTAGGAGATTAATTTTGACGTAACATTGCACGAAATTTATACCTTCGCTAATCTCAACTCATGTTTTTATTCTTCTTTCATGTTAATATTAAAAGTAAACGTTGTTCTATCGATTGTGTTTACCACTAAACAACAAAAAAGTATGAAAATCGTGACAAATATGAACTGGCGGGACATTTTTGCATTAAAACTGATTAATAAATTCTGCGTTCTTACGCTGAAAAGACATGCACACTTGAGTTTGCGTGTCGTTTTGTGAAGAAAATCGAAGTCCATTGCCGATTTGCGAAATGTGTTTTGGTTATCAAACGTTAAACCTTGAAATTTTAGGAGAACTTCCATTAGTTTTGCGTCAAATCAGAAATTTTAATCTAAATTGCATTTGAAGGTACAATTATTTTGTTTAATCTGACATGTATCCATTAATAGATGGTCGATGATTGATGTTAAAGCGAGTGTTAATGCGTGCATATAAATTAACTCTAAATGCATGATCGTGGAAGCGATTTTTCGGTTTAAACAGTGACTTCAATGTGTTAGTTGAGATATACTCAGAACCTCTAAGTATTATCTTGAATAACTGTTTCCTTCAAGGATACTTTCCTGAACAATTGAAAGTGGCTTTTGTGGTCCCAATTTATAAATCTGGATCACCCTCTGATATAAATAATTATCGCCCTATCTTTCAAATATAACAAAAAATTAATAAACGTACGGCTTACTTCGTTCGTCAATACTAATAAAATCATCTCAGATAAACAATTCGGATTCATTAGCAACAGAGGGACAAATGATACTAATGCTAAACTAACAGAAAAAAATATATAACTCTCTGGACAATTCTACCCCATGTGCCGCCATATTCCTAGACTTAGCAAAAGCATTTGAAACCGTGAACCATATTCTACTACTTACAAAATTAAATTCAATTGATATAAGGGGTTGTTCCCTTAACTTATTTAAAAATTATTTATCTGATAGACATCAAATTGTTAAAGTGGGTGGTTACTCTAGTTCCTCAAAAACTATCACATGTGGTGTGTCTCAAGGAACAGTTCTAGATCCAATATTATTTTTAATTTATATTAATGATCTACTATCTATAAGTATATCTCAAATATAACTTCCCATATCGGCTTAAGCTTAAGCAGTTGGAACAACCCAGGTACATACACAATCTTGGATTATAAACCTTAAATGATTTGTATGGCACAACACCTAAAATCATAATCGTATACCACATCTTCCTAATTGCTTTTCTTTGAGCATAATGACCATAATGCTGCAGTTCTAAACAAGTTCTCGCTAAAAGCTTATTACCTTATATAGGCTATAATAGATTTTAAATTATAATTGTTTTCAAGCAAAAACTTTTGGGAAACACTGATACAGATATTAATTTTCTTTTACCTAAGAACCCAAATTAAACCTTATTGAACCTATAATTAGGGATCAAATTTCGACTGCTTGCGATAATATTCATTCAATTAGATTACAACTTTCATTGGCGTAGACTGAATTGTAAACACAAATAATATTTGAAGAAAGAGACGGAGATTGTGCATTTGTTTCCTTTAGTTCTGCCTCTTCTTAATCCGCTGTGAGCAGTTTTAAAAGAAATATACTATAATAACATTCATTGCTTTCTGATAGCATACGCAGATGACTGTTATATTCCTTGAGGCAAGTACATGAGCTTAAGTTGAGAATATTGCGGTGTAGGACCTTAAATTTATTAAACAATGGTTGGATACTAATATTCTCACTCTTTTATTTATTATAAAAATATACTTTTTTTACATTTACTATATATAAAAACCATCAACCAAATTGGGAGAATACTAAAATTCATGATATTAAATGTAATGTTATAAATAACTGTGATTGTACTTGTCTAATAACTCGTGTAAATCTGTAAAATATCTAGGAATTACAATAGATAAATTTATGAGGTGGGACATACACACTAATAATCTGTGTACCTACCCGAGTTAGAAAAGCAATATACCTGTTCGAAAAATTAAGAACAATTCTATCTATTCCTACCTTACGTACTTTTTACTTTGCATTGGTACAATCTCTTTTAACTTTTAACTTGCGGAATTATTGGATGGGGTAATGCAGCTGACACTTATATAAACAACTTAAACATCTCCCATAAAATTATTACTAAGACTTTATATAATAAACCATGGCGTTATCCTTCAGCCCAACTATACATTGAAACTAATTTACATTAAAAAAATCTGATTATTTAATTACTATACCAGTAAAATATTATAACACAAAAAGCCACTTTTTTGCTAAATTATATGAAAGTAACAAAAAAGTTGGTCAAAGATCTTTTATTTATGTTGCACCAAAAATGTTCAATGCCTTTAATTCCTATATACATGAACACAATATTGAACTAAACTTAAGTTGAAAAAAAGTCGCAAAAAAGTTTATTTATTTATTGTCACCGGTTGGGTGCCAAAGAATGTGTAATCCATTAGAATAATTTAATATTTTTTAAATCCTATGAAGGAATTTTCATACTTTATTAGACTTCTTATGTCTGTCAACTTTATCTTCTCACGTCAATCGATAAATTACAACCTAAAATGATAGCCACACACACCTTATGGTTCGTGGTATTGTTGCCTTCAATATAATACAAAAATTTGAATAGTTTATTGTATTGAGGCAGTATTCCTTAGTATGTAAAATTTAAAAAAATATATAATTATATATGCGTTGGGTGTTGTAAGGTAATTAGCAATTTGACTAAAAACTAAGTGGTGTACTGTGTTCGTTACACTGAAACTCATTTTAGTCCATCCTCTTTGTAATACACTCGCAAATTTACGGTTGTAAAACCTAAGGCAAACATTTTGTACATTTCCCAAAACGACGTAGATCTTAATGTAACTAATTATGCTCCCAAATTTGTACTAATGTTAATGCTAAAAAATCAGTAATACGTTATATCATAAATATTAATTAAGCTCATCACGCAACTTTGAAATAATAATTAGAGAACGAGGATGGGAGGAATAATTTTTTCTGCAATTTTAATTTTTCATGGTTTTACATCATCCATTAATTGATTATCTCTTAAAAAATTAAATCAGTGCATTAAGAGTACTACATCAACTTACTTGACTAGCTGTACCAAAAAATTTGCGAGAAACAGCGAAAAAAGTTCTGATTCATCAGAATCACGGCTGTCTTTAGCAATGGCTAAAAATTGTTTTAATTTGCTGCCCAAGCTCCCTACTCGCCAGACTTGACCCCGTCCGACTTCAGTTGGTTTACAAAATAATCCAAAATAAACTTTTTGAAGGAGTTTAACGAATCGACCTATAAAAATAAAATAAAGACTGAGACAAAGAAGAGGTATCGTAAAATTTAAAATATGGAAGAAGTATTGTACATGGTTATACAAGTTGTACGAAATCTGAGCGATTTGTGTGACAAAATACATATTTCATAAGAAATAAAAAGTGAGTATCAAAAACAGTGGTATTATTGCTGATTGACTTCGTTATTGTCAAACAAAAACCGTCTTTAGTATATTTGCTCGAAAATAGTAAAATCTTGAAACACGAAAGTCTGGGTCTTTTGGGAAACGATATACCTTTTTTTTTGCAAACATGTAGTTTTGTTATAAGTTCTCAAATCTTGCCAGTGCTTTCATGAATATTAAGTTATCAAGCTTTCGGATTCATAGGACGTAACCCCTGCAGCTATATAGAAAAGTCCTTCATATATGTCTCCGTACAAACATCCAACCCGTTCCTTGAAAGTTTTGGTTGGACTTATTTACTTATGGATATTTCAAGGCTTTTAAATAAGCAATTTAAACAACTTTAACAGTCTGTCGATTTTAAACTCTATCAAATGAAACACAATTTTCGCATATTTTATGAAATGCTGTTTTGTTTTGTCTTTAGATAGACAGACTAATAAAATATTAATACAGACGTCTTATCTTGGCGAATCTAATACCGCAAAAAATAATGAAGGTTTTCTTCATCCGTAAGGGATATCAAATTGATACGATCCGGTCGGAACATGGATGTTTTGATAACCCTATTAATACATTTTTGATTATTTTTGTGTCGGAAACGTTACAGGATTAAACCCTCATTCAATATGTTCGATTTCAGAGATCAAATTGAATATCTTTGAAATCTAATATTATGGTTCTGACGTCAAGACTGTTAAGAAATTTTGACGTCTCGTTAAATCTTGCAAATAGAATGCGGAACTTGTTTGAGTCAATAAATATTATAAATTTAATAAATCGTAACCCTTGTTTTGTAAGATTGGCAATAAATTAATTAGCACTTTGCGCTAGCTATATTTTTTTAAATATTATACAGGGTGTTTTTTACGCTACTTTTGAAATATCGATAACACAGTTTTATTAAATACAACACCCTATATGTTTTTAGGTTTTTACACAGACTTGCGGAAAAATTGTTTTTTTTTTTTCTAAAACGTTAAGCCTGTTTAATACCTAAAATTTTCATAATTATTACGAGAAATAAAATAATATAGGTAAGGGAAATATACACTTCTGAAATATAACCTTTCTGTTGCAATTTAATTTTCATGAACACAATAACATAATTTTTACTATGAATTTTTGTAATACGATTTAAAAACCAAAGGTGATATATTATGCTTTCGTCACTAGGGCCCGATTGCATAAAAGTTGAACCTGGAAGTAACTCCGGGGTTAAACCACGTTAATAATAATAATAATGTAATTAATTTAGTCTTTTGTCAATTGTGTTTGCATTTTATAACTTAAGTATATGAATGTATAACAATCAAAACCATTCCTTAAATAAACTACTGAGCTTACGTCCAAACCTTTACAATATTAGTTTCATTTTTAAGTTCGCTAGTTAGATCGTTATAAAATTTCAGTATTTTATAAAAAAGAGAATTTTGAGTGTAAATTCGTGTCATGAATGGCAATTTAAAGTAAAAATTATCCGTTAATCCTAGAACCTGGTGAAATCGCAACATAGTTGGCGCTGATATAGCCTAGTTTTAGGGATTAACTTTTTTTTTAACATCAGTGTTGCTTTATGCAATTGGGCCTTAGTGTTATTTGATTAGCAGAAAATCCTGTTGCATAAAATGCTCTGCCAATCTTTACTGATGTGGATGAAATCGTCTAAAAAGCATCTATCAGCAAAGATACATCGTTTTTATTAATAATATTTACAATAAATTCTGTTATGATAGTATTAAAAAATCTTTTTAAATGTCCCGAGATTTCCCGGGACAATAAGTATTTTCCGGGAAATAGAAAATAGGTTAAATGGACCGGAATTCCGGGAGATAAACCCTAGTGCAGGGGTGGCGAACATAGAGCACGCGTGCCACAGCTGGCTCGTAGAAAATTTTTGCTGGCACGCGGGAGAAATAGTTGCTGTTCTAAAATTTTTGAAAAGTTAATTTTTTTTATTTAGTCATGAGTCCTTCTACTGTTAGGTGTAGGACTGATGTGTTGCTGACTTTTTTTTATGTTTTTCTGTCTTGTGCTGGCCTTTTTATGTCTTCCCATTTGATGTCAATACTTTTTTTTTAAATGATTTAATGACACCAAATTATAATTATTCCAACAAAATACATGTATTTTGTTTCGAAACTATGCGAATTTCAAACAAAATTACAAGTATTTAAACGGGATATTGCTTCTCATGCCTTCAAATATTTTCCAAATTTAAATTTTTAATAGAACAACCGATCCGTCAATTTGAAATTAATCAAATTCAATTGGGTGAAGATTTAACGACAGCTGTGGAATCAATAATAACTGAATTTTCTTCACGATTTTCTCAATTTAAAAATTTCGAAGAAATTAAAAAAATTATAATTTACCCAGACAACCAAAGTTGATGAACTTGATTTGCAAATTTTTGAATGGTTAAAATTAGAAAATTTTGAAAGGCAATTAATTGATTTTCAATCAAGTGCAATTTGGAGGCAAAAGTTTATTGACTTAAGGGAAAATTTAGAGATTATTGAAAGGGAACGTTTGAAGGAAAAAATAAAGAATAATGCTAAAAGCAAAATCATTAATGCCTGGCAAACGATTCCAGAAGGGTTCAAATCTTGAAAGAAATTAGCTTCGGCTATTTTAACTATATTTTCTTCCGCATATGCATGTGCATGTGAGTCACTGTTTTCACAAATGAATTTGATAAAAAATAAATTCAGAAATACATTAATGGATGAATCTAGTACAGCAAGCATTTTATTAAAAGTAACGAAATACCAGCCTGATATAAAAAACTTAACAAAAGGCGTTCAACAATAAAATTTGCATTAAAAATTCATATTTTAATTCTTATTGTAGGCACCAACTTAATAAATGTAATGTGTAATTATTATTTTTGTCTAATTTTATCTTTCTATTGGTCAAATATTTAATATTTATTTTAAAATTTAGTTATGTATCTTAAGTTTTTTTGTCTTGTGCTAGCCTTTTTATGTCTTTCCATTTGATGTAACTAACTATCCGTTTTTAACTTTGTCGTGCCAGGTTTTTCTCGGTCTACCTCTTTTGTGTTTTTTTCCTATGATCTTGCTTCATATGCTTTTCTGGTTAACCTTTCTTCTTTCATTCTATAAATGTGACCAGGGCTGTTTCTGGCGGGGGGCGAAAGCGTGCCCCGCACGTGGGCGGCCGATTTAGAGGGCGGCCAAATGCCGCCGTTGCGGTCGTTAATGTTTAACAAGAATTGAAAATAAAATATTAGTTTGAAAAATAGTATGTAAAAATGATCAAGGATTAAAGATTTCAATCCCATACTATTCAAAAAAAATTGTAAAAACGCGTAAATCACTCTCCAGTTTGCTTATTCGGTAATTTCGACCACAGAACATACACATTTCGACCTGAGAGTGAAGATTGCGATTAAATTTATGTACTCAATCGGCGGTTGTATACCGTACCGTAGCAATGTAGATAGCAATACAATTGGCAATGGGACAAGTGCCAAGGGCGCAAGAGATGGCGCTGAAAATCCCTCTTACACATAATGACAAATTTAGAGTCATTCAAATAGTTTGCAACTAATGGGAAAAATTTGTATTATTGATTTCTCAGAAAATATTATTCTTGATAAAAGTTGGTGCATGGTCTAAAACTAGTATTAAAAGTTGAAAAAAATTTCAATAGTCATGGAACACTAGATTATAACGATTTTTGAAATATCCGCAGGAGTAAAGTGCCCCTATTTTAGGAGATATAAAAAAAAGTTATAGGAAAAAGTTATTTAGAATCTCAAAATAAGGCTAGATTTAAATTTTGAAGGTCAAATTCTAATTTTTATTTTATAAGAAATTTTAACATTCAAAAAGTCTGCAACAAATGGAAAAAAATTTTATTATCGATTTCTCAAAAAATTGTATTCTTGATAAACGGTAGTGCATGGTTTAAAACTAATTTTAAATAAAAAAAAGTTTAATAAAGTCATAGGACACTACATTTTAGCGATTTTTCAAATATTCGCAAAAGTAAAGTGCTTAAAATTTTGTAATGATTGTAATTTGGGAATTTGACCGTCAAAATTTACATCTAGCCTTATTTTGAGATTCTAAACAACTTTATTCTACTTTTTTTTTTATATCTCTTAAAATAAAGGCACTTTACTCTTGCAAATATTTCAAAAATCGCTAAAATCTAGTGTCCTATGACTTTTTATCAAACTTGTTTTTATCTTAAAATTAGTTTTAGACTATGCACCAACTTTAATGAATAATAACATTTTCTGAGAAATCAATAATAAAAAACCTTTCCATTTGTTGCAGACTTTTTTGAATGTTAAAATTTCTTAAAAAATAAAATTTTGAATTTGGTCTTAAAAATTTAAATCTAGCCTTATTTTGAGATTCTAAATAACTTTTTCCTATCAATTGTTTTTGTATCTCATAAAATAGGGGCACTTTGCTTTTGCAAGTTGCAAATATTTCAAAAATCCTTAAAATCCAGTGACCTATGACTTTTTATTAAACTTTTTTTATCCTAAAATTAGTTTTAGACCATGCACCAACTTTTATCAAAAATAAATTTTTTTGAGAAATCAATAATAAAAATGTTTCCCATTTGTTGCAGACTTTTTGAATGACGCTGTATACATGTTGTTAAATATAATACTTGCAACGACAATTATTTATTTTTTTATTTCAATTTTTTTTGTTTACCGGGGCGGCGAAACGTACGTTAGCACGCGGGCGGCCAAGTACTCAGAAACGGCACTGAATGTGACCCAACCATCCGAGCTGCCTTTCTTGTCTTTTTGTTTCAACAAATTTTATCTTTAATTGTTCCCTATATGTTTCGTTTCTGATTCTATCTTTTTTTCTTGGATTTTTCTTAGCAATCTCATTTCTGCTGCATTCACTCGGCTACTATTTTTATTTCTGAGTGCCCACGTTTTACTTCCGTATAAAAGTGCCGGAGTTACTACCTTTTTGACCACTTCCACTTTTATTCGTTTTGGGACTTCTCTATTTTCAAAAAATGTTGTTCTTAAACTGTTTAATATTCCTCCCACATTTCCTGTTCTTTCGCTAAAAGGTCAGCACAACACAACAGTCCTACACCTAACAGTAGAAGGACTCATGACTAAATAAATTTAAAAAAACTTTTGTTGTTTAATTACAAATTTCTATTAGTAGGTAGTCAATAAAAAATATTCATTTAATACAAATATTTGTAATATTTACTCTTCATGTCCTCACAATCATTAATGTTTTTTTCCATTCATTGCAAAAGCATTTCAGTTTGAAAATTTTAAAAAATTGGCCCGCGGACCCCTGCCCTAGTGTCTGTCTACTTTAGAACTGGGGTACTATTTTCAGTTCCATATCAAACGACTAGTTCTCTCAAATGTTGTTGAAGACAAGAAGATAAAAAAACAAATCGTTTCTATTTCTTCTTTTTTCCTGGATATGTAAAATATGTGAGATTTCTATTCAGGTGTTTTTTTTTTAAACACGTCATAGCCAGATTCAACCTAATTAAATTCTTGTCTTGTTGTGACATTTAAAAACTTGCACACTCTCTTGCTTTATTTGTAAAATATTCACGTACCTACTAAAAATTGCGAAAAATAAAATTTTTATTTGGAGGTTGTTTGCATAATAAAAAAAGGTCTAATCGCGGTACGATCGTTACTGTTTTGTGAATATGAATGTAATATTTAAGGCGAGCAAAAAATTGTTTCACTAAGTTTTTTGTTCCTTCTGTCACTTCGCGCAATCGTGGACGATAAAAAATATAATTTGCCCGCAACAAAACGCATATTAATATTCAAATGGAAGCGTAGCAACTTAGCATTTAGACGTGCAAAATTCATCAGTCAGTTGTTATGTATTATCTGCGAATGTTTTGTCGCTATTTGATTTGAACAAGTGTCTGGTAAAGTTTTAAAATCTCGTGTTTAAATCGCCGGAGAGAGTTGAAAGTTTTAGGAGTTGTTTAGGAGTTGTGAAGAAATAAATTTCTTTCATACGCTTTCCGGTTGAAACAGAAGTTCTTTCAATGATAGCACTTTTACTTGTTTGTAAATTGCTTTCTTTTAAAAGCATTTAAAGTCTTTAACAAGTTACTAAGTGAACATAAATATTAATTAAACTTTAAATCAAATAAAAAGGTATTAATTTTCTAGTAACGTCCGTTTTTTAAATACCAAGCAAATTTGATTGACGTAAAACTACATTGAATTTTTTTTTAAAGCAAAGCTGGTTGTTCGATTTTTGTAATGAATAAAACTACGGTGGGTGAAGGATTAATAGCCGCAATTAAAGAAATTATATGTGAACCCACAACAGTTCCCAGGGCCGTCGACAGACTAGATCGCGCCCTGAGGCAAACAACTGAATATCGCCCCTCAGTAGCGCAGGCAGGGGGGTGAAGGGGATCAGAACCTCACCCCCATAGGGTCGATATACTTTGGGAAAGGGCCGGAGAACTGTAAATTTTGTCCAGTTTTTTTCGTGAGGTGAGACTTATTCACGAGCCGCGAAGCGGCGAGTGAGCAAATCTCAGGTCCGTCAAGTTGGAGCTACAACATAACAAAAAACAAAAACTTTTAACGTCATAATTTTTTGCTCATTTTTTGCTAATTTTTGCTATACTTTTTAAATTTTTTGCTGGTCTCTAATAGGAGATAATTAAAAAAAAAGAATTGTAACTCCAACTTTACGCTGAGTTACATTTGCTAAAAAGTCAAAATGTTTTTATGTCATAATTTTTTGCTCATTTTTTGCTAATTTTTGCTGTACTTTTTAAATTTTTTGCTGGTCTCTAATGGGAGATAATTAAAAAAAAAGAATTGTAACTCCAACTTTACGGTGAGTTACATTTGCTAAAAAGTCAAAATATTTTTATGTCACAATTTTTTGCTCATTTTTTGCTAATTTTTGCTGTACTTTTTAAATTTTTTGCTGGTCTCTAATGGGAGATAATTAAAAAAAAAGAATTGTAACTCCAACTTTACGCTGAGTTACATTTGCTAAAAAGTCAAAATATTTTTATGTCACAATTTTTTGCTCATTTTTTGCTCATTTTTGCTGTACTTTTTAAATTTTTTGCTGGTCGCTTTTCCAAGATATGAATTTTTTTCATAATCATTATGTGCTACAAATAGGTGGTATTCGTGGATATACAACACGAATAACTTTGAATAACCAAAATGTACGTCAATGTTTTGTTCTAATAACTTTATAATAATTTATAAAGTTAACTTATATACACACTTTCAATGTATTGATATTTAAAAGTAGTTTTGTTGCAGTTTTTGTAAAAACCATAAAGTTTCTTTACATGACTATCAGTTAAGGCATTATTACACTCTTTTATTACACTATTAGGTAATATAGAAAGGGATTTGTACCTAAAAACAGATGTTTGAAACAGAACAGAACTAGAATATCCCTGTTACAATGCAGTTTAAAACAGCATAGAATTTAATGTCTAATATAAATGAAATGCTTCATAATTTTATTGAATGTTTGGCACCCCATCATAAATTTTAATACTTGGAACTTCCAATTACAAGTATGGGCCACTAAACATGCAAATATCAACTAACAGAATAATTATTTATTACTTACCTCAAAGTAAAAATTCAGTTTACTAAAAAAACACCAAACAATTTAGTGTGTAACCCACGGTACCTTATGACTTTGAAAAAAAAAACGCAACAAAATTATTCTTTAAAATTAAGCATTGTTATTTGCAGGTCTGAATTTATGTTTTGTTCAATTTTATAGGAGTGTAACAATGCCTTAGCTGATAGTCAGGTAAAGAAACTTAATGGTTTTTACAAAAACCGCAACAAAACTACTTTTAAGTATCAACAAATTGTAAGTGTGTATATAAGTTAATTGGTTGATCTCTTTGCATAAATTTCATTCTGGTATAATAGATGGCATGATTATTTTAGGTGACGAGGGTTTATATGTATGTACGTTTTATTTGATTTTTAAAATTAGATGTTTGTAGCAATACATACATGTATTGTTGATACGTGTACCTGTACATATATGTTTATTTAATATATAATTAAAAGCGTTTAAAAAATATTGTTTCTTAAAAAACATCCTTCGAACCCGCAACACTGTAAACCTTCTTCTTCCATGTACTTAAGTAATTTTTTCACCAAATCTAATATAATCTTTTTAATGTAAACTTGCAATATCGCAACATCGACCAATTTTTTAGCGACGACATCACGGAATGATGCAAATGTCTTTGTTTTCCACTTTAAATAGAAAATATTGTTTAGTAGCTTGGTATATGTTATAATTATGTCGATTTGTTGCATTTTCTGTAAGAGACCAACCAAATATTTAAAAAATACAGCAACGATAAGCCACAAATCTTGATGTAAATAATTTTTTGCATCTTAAAGTCAAATTTCGTTTACTAAAAAAAAACAAACTATTTACGACTTTTTAACCCTCTTTAGACCATTAAAGGGACACATATGTCCCACATCACATAAGAATAAAAATTAGGTTTTTGTACTAACATTTTTTTATTGTTGTAACATTGTCAACTAAAAATGTTTATTTCTACAAAAAGAACCTAGTCCTATTTCTGGTGGGTCTTAAGCATTGTTATTTGCAGGTCTGAATTTATGTACCTATTGTTCAATTTTATTGGAGTGTAATAATGCCTTAACTGATAGTCATGTAAAGAAACTTTATGGTTCTTACAAAAACTGCAACAAAACTACTTTTAAATATCAATAAATTGAAAGTGTGTATATAAGTTAACTTTATAAATTATTATAAAGTTATTAGAACAAAACATTGACGTAAATTTTGGTTATTCGAAGTTATTCGTGTTGTATATCCAAGAATACCACCTATTTGTAGCACATAATGATTATGAAAAAACTACATATCTTGGAAAAGCGACCAGCAAAAAATTTAAAAATTACAGCAAAAATTAGCAAAAAATGAGCAAAAAATTGTGACATGAAAACATTTTGACTTTTTAGCAAATGTAACTCAGCGTAAAGTTGGAGTTACAATTCTTTTTTTTTTAATTATCTCCTATTAGCGACCAGCAAAAAATTTAAAAAGTACAGCAAAAATTAGCAAAAAATGAGCAAAAAATTGTGACATAAAAACATTTTGACTTTTTAGCAAATGTAACTCAGCGTAAAGTTGGAGTTACAATTCTTTTTTTTTAATTATCTCCTATTAGAGACCAGCAAAAAATTTAAAAAGTATAGCAAAAATTAGCAAAAAATGAGCAAAAAATTATGACGTTTAAAGTTTTTGTTTTTTGTTATGTTGTAGCTCCAACTTGACGGACCTGCAAATCTCACGAACGAAAAAAATTCATTTCATCTCGAGTCGTAAATGCTATTTTTTCTACGAAATTAAAATTATATTATAGAACGAAAGTTAATGTAAACGAACCAAATGACAATTAATATGTATCAAGTATTAATTAATAATTTCATTTCCATAGCGACACCACTACACTGACATTGACATAAATAAAATTATAACCTGCAAACGAAATATATTTAATATTAATTTTTGTACTATTCTTAGGCTTTTATATGAAAAGCTACATTAAAATTAAATTATTTGATAAGAATTTTAACGCAATTTTAGTTTATTATGAGTTTAAGCTAAAAAAAAATCGTAGATTTCACAATTTGATTTTGACATTGACATTATTTTCGCCACTAGTGGCGAAAGTAAAACTTTCATGTAGGTTAGCCAGTGAGAAAATGACAACTTTCATATACATGAGTAGAAAATATATATTTTATCGGTTTCTAAACAAAACCATCTAACACCATACAATCTCAAATGAAACGAGTAAACATTCAAATGTTTTCATGACATGTGAATAAGTGAGTTGATAAACTCACATGATTAATATAAACCCAGCTATGCACGATGTGTGACCATCGAAAAAAAAAAAGTACAACTGGTTGATATGGAAAGACAGAAACACAAACAGAATAAATAATGTTTTTAGGGTGTTTTTGCCATCTCAAAGGATTTTTACGTAGAAAATTCAAGAATTGAATTTATGAACACGGGATACGAATAAATTTAGTTTAAAGTATAGAGTAAAGTGCCCTAACATGGAACCTATTATGGAATACATCAGTTTTATGACAATGAATAAGCGATATCTGTTGAAAAGTATATGTACCTATTCGTACATTGATCACACATTCCCAAATGTAAAATAGTTAAAAAATATTCACTAGATTACATAACAGTTTCAAATATAGTTTTAACTTGCTACTGAGTTTTAGGCTAAATCTTTCAGTGCAAAATGTTATATGCTAGGGTAAATGATATAAAATATTTTATTGCATGTTTATTTAGCATGAGCCTTTACATTTCAATTAAATAGACCAAAATTTTGATTGGGGCCATTTCATGTTTTACATATACCGATTTTTGAAATGTCACCTTGATACCTAATATGGAATACCATACAAGTGCCTTATAATGACTATGATTATGGTCACTAAGTACAGGAATATGGGTTCAGTGTCAAGTGTCAGAAATGGGCAGACGAAAAATGTGCAAAATACCCAAAAAAACAATTCTTTTGCCCTACCTGTAAAAAATAAATAAATTATCAACATTTAGTTCGAATGACACTTGAATTATAATTTAATTTACATAAATAACAGAGTTTTGTTTTGGTTTAAGTAATAATGCAAATCAGAAAGAAATAAAAGATTAATCCATGAGCAGTTGTTTATTTTAATGTATATTTCCTATATAATTCAATATTCCATATTAAGAACCCCTAGTATTCCATATTAGGTTCCCCGGGAGCTTAATATGGAATAGTAGTAACATTTAAAAAAAAATAGCTATATTAGAAATATCTACCGTAATATCGTACCAGAATTCGAGTAATGTGTTGCGTATTCATTACAAATTCCTTATAATTTGTTTTTCAAAATTTTGTTGAATAAAGGTGAATATTATTGCCGAATACAAAAAAGTATTCCATATTAGGACACTTTACTCTATGATAAAAATCACACCCGAAACTCATCGCTAGAGTTAAAATTTTGATGTCTTAAATGATTTTTCAACTTCTCGTTGCCAATAATTTTTTGCTAATTATAAATTTAATCTTTTAGCATTTAAATGTGTTAGTTCCCATTTTATTTGTCTTTCCAGTTTACTTCTGTTGCGTTTGAAATTAAAACTCTTAAAATATTACCGTATAAAAAATCCTAGGATTCTGATATCATTACTTTCTAATCCTGTATTCCTAGGATACCTCTAAGATAACAATAGTGGTATGACTTTGTAAGGACAACATAAACTCCTTAATGCCAGACTTGTCTGTCCTGTAGCAACCTTACATTCTTGCATTTTTGTGTTAGTACAAGTTTTACAACAGCACATTGCTTTGAGCTTTCGGCGCTATCTCTCACCACCCTCTGGATGATTGTAAGAGGTGCATTAAACACGCTCATTAACATCAATAAATAAGTTATTTTGTATGTGGCCTTAAAGTTCTAAATTTATCGATGTCAGTGGAACGTCAATCAAAATCAGATTAAAATATTGCGCAGATCTTTTCGAATTGCGCAAATAATGAACAGCGGTCGTCTGATATTATCAATTTGCGAATTTCAATGACGTTTGCTTATATTGCATGACAGACAAAAATCTAAAAATTACGCGCTATGGAATGAATCAAGAATAAACGCAATTAGCTGTGTCGACCCAGGAAGGAAAACGATAATAAAACGACACAACTTGGTAGAACTATTTAAAACGAAATGTGTTTTGTAATTAATTTAAAAACACGTTAAAAGTCTGCACTCAAAAAAAGCTTAATCATAAACTTATTGCTATCTAATGGTGCCTGTCCACGTGAGAGTAAGCTACTCTCGATAGCAGCGTCGCCAAGGATACAGCCCCTGAGAGTAACTCGCGATTGGCTGTATCCTTGGCGACGCTGCTATCGAGAGTAGTTTACTCTCTCGTGGACAGGCACCATAATATGATTAATTTGTCTTAAACAAAATACGTGTGGTCGGGATAACTTGACCGTCAAATAATGTGTTTGTTATTTTCATTAGGTTAAGTAAGCAAATTCTATGTATTTAATCTCTTTCTATGAGAACCATTGCTCATAAATAATTTATCTTAAAAAAACGATGCGTACTCAGTCATTATTATTCTCAGTAGTTAAGGATGGGGTAATTAAAGAAGTAAAACAAAAAATGAGACCGTTTCACCTAGACAACTGGAAAATGGAAAAAATAAACAAAACAAAGCTAATGTTCGCAGACGCCATGGTCTTAGTCGCGGAAACAGAAAAGAATCTGCAACATAATCTAGAAACTCTAATCCAGGAATTGGAAAAAATCAATATGAAAATAAATACAAAAAAAACTAAAACTATGATCGTTACAACAGACAACAAAGGGCATAACATCAGTTTAAATGGGCTTAGGTTGGAACAGGTAGAAAACTTTAAATATTTAGTAGTAGTGATCATAGGGGAATGGACAAGGAAATAAGAGAAAGGACAGGAAATATGGGAAGAATATTTAACAGAGTAAGAAGAATTTTTTTGGATATAGAGAAGTCCCAAAACAAACAAAAGTGGAAGTGGTCAAAAACGTGGTAACTCCGGCACTTTTATACGGGAGTGAAACGTGGGCACTCACAATTAAAAAAAGTAGCCGAGTGAATGTAGCAAAAATGGGATTTCTAAGAATGATCCAAGGAAAAACCAAAAAAGATCGAATCAGAAATGAAACATATAGAGAACAATTAAAAATGAAATCCGTTGAAACAAAAATACAAGAAAGACAGGGTGAAACAAAAGAGGTAGACCGAGAAAAACCTAGCAAGACGAAGTTAAAAAAGCAGCAACGGATAGAAACATCAAATGGAAAGACATAAAAAAATCTAGCACAAGACAGAAAAACATGGAACAAAGTCAACACAACTCAACAGCAGGGCTAGAAACCGAAAAAAAATTTGGTTAACGGTTAACCGAATTCAAGAACTTAATTTTTATAACGGTTTTTGTTGAAAAACCGGTTTTTTCCGTAAAGAACCGGTTTTGAAAAAACCGGTTAATAACATTATTCAGATTTGGAATGCAAAGTATAAAAAGATATTATCTATTTATAATTTTATAATATATGTACAATCAAGCATTCAGTAATTACTTTTGGTAAACTAATCACATTTAATACAGATTTTGTATTTTTTCAAAATAATTTTTATTAAAAAGAGATGTTTAAAAAACCGGTTTTTTATTATTTTGGTTAAAGGTTACCGTTTTTTTTGCCTTTAAAAATAACGGTTTCGGTTTCGGTTAAAAATCAAAATTTTGGACAAAAAATAAAGGTTAACCGGTTTTTTAAACCGGTTTAAAAAACCGGTTTCATGCCCTGCTCAACAGTCCTACACCTAACAGTAGGACTCATGACTAAATAAATAAATGCTAAAAAACAAATGTATATTATGCGATGTAGCTTAGAGCTTTTTGTGTTTAGACACTTGTCTCTCAAGTAAATGCTTAGTTAATTGACACAACATTGTTAATAACCTGCAAATCTTGGTAGCTACAAAAAGTTAAGCAAAAGTTACAAACAATTTATAGTTTTAATAGAAGTACCTAATTTTAATATCCTGGTTTAACGATTTCAGTGTGTACCATCAAAACACAGATGTAATATTAATATCCCTATATAAATATTAAATACTGACGTATTTATAGGTCAAGATTTACGAAACAGTTGGAAGTAATATTTAAAAACGTATACTTCACTGACAGATTTTCAAACACAGACACTGCAGTGACGTTAATAGAATGTATGTTTCTTTTAATGATCGATTTTACTAGTCGAAGATGCTTTGAAAGATATTATTAATTGCCCTGAAGGGAGAAAAATGTACTATACAATTTTTAAAAATTATGTCTGGGCTGCGTTTATTTTTTTTTTGCGGGTAATAGCTAATAAAAAGGTTATTTTGGTTACCAATCTGAAAAGCTATTTTTTTTGTCCGTGTGATGGTGTAAAAATCCAATATGGCGGCCATAAGAAATAAAAAAGTTGACTATCGCAACTTGAAATCTAGAAGGCTTAGAAAATTTCTGTTGACGTCATCAAACCCGGGACGCCCAAAAACATGAAGTTACCAAGTTTAAATTAAATAGTGTAAATGGTAGGGAAGATAATAAGATTTTTCTAAAATTACATTTTTCAGTTTTTTGTAATAAATCAAAAACGAATCAAAATATCCGGGATTTCTTTTCAGATTCTCAATGGCCATAAAAATGTGCAACTTTTCTCTAATTTAACCGACCTTGTATCTCTTACCGTTTCCAAGCCAGCAATGGTGAGCATCGAAAAATGCACCACCCTGTATACATGTTAAAACTACGTTTGTGTTTGTCACAAATGTGTATGTTTTAAATATTGAAAATAATATAAAGCCTGTTTTTTATTTATAATCAATTCAGCTTAATCCCCGTAACTTAAGCTTAAGTTATTAAGTGAATCGGAAAATGATTTTTTTCTTTACAGACATTTTTTTTAATTATCTTGAAATGATGTACTTAAATGTACGTCAATGCTGAACATTATGAAAGTAAGACATAAGTTAAATGAAAAAGTTAACTACGGAATTACGTCCACTTATTAGTTTCCGGTGAAAGAACTTTCCTTTGAGCTATTAGCTCATGTGACGATCAAATAAGATAAGAGTTGTTAAAGTGTTTGTAGTCAGCGTTTAGAAGCATTTTTTAACCGCAAAGTACAGAGGTAACAAGGCATTCTAAAGCTGTTTTCGTTTAAAAGCATAAAAAATATACTTGGAACCTAACACAGTCGGTCCCGCGAGTGACGTTTAAAAACATTGTTCCGCCCCGAAAACTCTGCTGACTAACATTCTTCGAAGGTACAAAAGCGGCAAAAAATATTCGAACTAAAGCTGTATTTACCTTATTTTTAATACGTTATCTTCAGTAATGGAATGTCAATGTGGTATCGGTTTGATACGGGTGAAAAGTGTTTATCTGAAATATGTCCTAAAAAACAACATTATTGTGTCAGTTTGATTGGTTACGTTTATTTTACCTTGGATTTTTAAGGAAAAATTTATTTAAATGTGCAGGGTTTGTTTTTTAACACAAAAAACATGAAAATATTTGAAACTGTTGGAGGTAAATAGATCAATAAAATAAGCAAATGTGCTCAGTAAGAAATTAAACAGAAAATGTACAAATGGTGCCCAGTTTTTGATATATCATGAAAAAAACTGAATAACGTAAACTTAAACATTTAACCAAAACCTTCTGGTTATCAACATAAGTAACATTTTTTTTTTCTAAGCACGCTTCGTTACCAAAACGATAACATTATTCGAAGCATCTTATCCATCTCATGTTTTCACTTGTCAAGTAAATAAAGTCAGACAATAACTCTCTTGAAATTTAATTTGGTTCTATGGCACATTTAACAGCGAATAGAAATATAAATTCTTGTTGGATGTGGGGATAGGACCAAAACTAAAGGCCTCTACTCATTATCCAACTTGTCGGAGCCGACCGTTGGGAACTCCGTGTTGGGTGTTGTCTACACACCTCCCGACCAGTCCAACCAACACAGCATAAACGTCATAACTTTTTTTATTATTTTGGCTCTGATGCCATTTTGTGGATAACAAATTTATGAATAGCGTTAAATTTTCGGTTTAATAGTCCTTATCTAGAGGAATGTGGTGGGGCGGTTGGCTTGTTGGATGGTCTGGCCACCTGACCGTTCCAACTTGTCCAACTGTCGGGTTGGTCGGGTGACAGACTAGGTACAAATTAAACAATTTATCGGAATGGTCGGTCGGTTGTACCGACAAATTGGTAGGTGAGTAGAGGCCTTTAACAAGAGGGACAAGAACAATTTGTAAATAGGGTCGCTTATTGTCAGGAAACCAATGAATGGCAATTTGAACAATTAATTTGATTATGAATTGATTGTTAATAAAAAAGTTTAGGTTTATTAGTTTTCAATTGTGTGTTGGTCGAAAATTTTCTTATGAAAGTCGTCCAAATTTTTCTACCGTCATTTAGACAATTGAAAGGCCCAATCAGAATCAATTAAAAAATATAAGGGTTGCTGTATGTACAAATAGCTTCTTTTACAGGCCGTTTAGTCCCACAGCTCCGTGATCCTCCAACTCTTTTCTTTTTTTTTGGCTTTGGTCTTCCAGTCTTTTAACCCTTTACTTTTAAGCCTGATAGAACTGCTTCTTTCTACCGTCTTCTCGATCGAACTTTCATCTTCTTGTAATTTGGTGTTTTCCAGGCTATCGTTTTTGGTGTTCGTCCATCTGCCATTCTTTCGATATGACCCAGACACTGTAATCTTTTCGCTTTTATTACTAAGTCAATTGCTGGTCCCTTGTATCTCATAAATTTCCTTGTTTGTCCTTCTCTCGTATCCTTGTTCTGTTTTTCTTCCTCCCAAAACTCTTCTAAGTATTTTCCTCTCCCATCTCTGCAATCTTTCCTTTTGTTCTTATTTAGTATCCAAGTTTCGCAGGCATATAGTGCTGTTGGTCGCAATACTGTTTTGTAAAGGCGGAATTTAGCATCTCTAGATAGCTGTTTCGCCCTTAGTAATTGGTTCAAGGCTCCTGCTTTTATTAATCTCGCCTCTATTTCTCTTTCTGCATCAGAGTTATACGTTATTCTAGCACCCAGATAGACAAACTCATCCACTTCTTTCAGACTCATTTTTACCAATGTCGTAGTTATTTCTAGGATTGCATTCTGGTGACTTCCTCCAATGGATATAACTTTACATTTCTTCTAGTTTAATTGCAACCCCATCTTAAAAGCCTCCTCCACCAATCTGTTTGTCGCGTGTTCTAATTGCTTTATATTTCTGCCTATAATGGCGATGTCGTCTGCATATTCCACTATTTGATGGCTCTTGTACATTATATTTCCTCCCCGGCTCAGACGGTTGCTTCTTATTATCTTTTCTAGTGTTATGTTGAATAGTAAAATTGAAAGGGGATGCCCTTGGCTTAATCCACTTCTCACTATGAAGTCTTCTGATGTTTGACCTTTCACCCTTAATATTGCTGTTTGTTTATTTTAGAGTCATATTAATTATTACTCGAAAACAAACGAAGATCAAAAATTAAGTCTAATAAAAAAATGTGCGTTCTTAATAAATTAAACTGACGTGACAAAGAATTAAAAAAAAAAAAAAATTATTATGGTTTTATTCCATACTTTTTACGCACGCTGTATAATTCTTTTTACATTTGTTGGCTGAGAATGGAACGACGCAAACTAGCTTCTGACTTTCTAAGAAGGAACTGTAAAACTCTATGCATCACCCTCTTTATTTATATTATTTGTAACATCAGTATATTTCTTTTTATTGTGTTAGCAATTTTTAAAATATTAATTTTTGAAATCATTCAATCTACGTCGCATATATTAATGTTGGATTTTCATTTACAGAGTACCCGCCTTGCGCTTCTAAAATACAACTGGATCAGCGTGTGTTCATGTAAGTTAAAACTGTTATTCGTATAAATAATATTATTAAGTATTTAATTTATTAAATACCCACTTATATTATACGCGATATAGATTTTTTTTAAATAAACTCCTCTATACTGACAGTTGCATATGCAGATTTCTGTGAATAGAATAATTAAATATCCTTTTATTGATACCATTCAAAGCGCAGGGTGATTTATCGTAAACTTTTTAGGAAAAAAACGCGATTTGTATATCGAAAAATATGCTAAAGCTGCTAGTTTTTTTTTACGACCCTGTGTTCAACTTTTTTACTGTCTTACGGTATTTAACATATAATACGAGAAATTTAATTATGGTTTTTCCTACAATTAGGCGACAGTACTTCCATTTACTCTTTACCCATCCAGGGCCGGTTTTACCATTAAGCGACTCTAGGAAAGTGCCTAGGGGCGCCAAGATACGGAGGGGTCAGCCTTTTTCATAAAAAATACAAAATAATGATGAATTTTAAAAAATTTTGAGAGATGCGGGAAACGTCTCTGAGGTTTAAGGTGTAATGACTAATTTTGAACAAGAAGAAGGTAGACTTAAAACAAAACAATGAACAGTTGTTGTATAAAGCAGAGGATGAAATCATCACACATTTTAATAAAAAATGTGAGTTAAACTTTTATTTTTAATTATTGATAACGCAATTGCATCTGTTGATGAATAATTTAAGCAGATGTCTTCAATTAACAAAAAGTTTGGTTTTCTATTAAACACGTATACTTTAGCGGAACTGTTTTAAAAATGTTTGACGTAAAAAAAAAAAGTTTAAAAAACTATCAAACCGGTAACCGTAACTGAACCGTTATTCTTTGCGGTTCGGGTCCCTGCGCAATATATTTATATAGTGAATTGCAAATAATAGCAAGGCGAATTCCAAAAATTTTCTTTGCCTAGAGGCGTTAGATGCTGTAGCCATCTCATCCTTTTTCCCTCCCTCTCCAAATCCGTGATGAGTCTCGTAGCAGAAAAATACCATTGAATATAAAATAAAAACACAGACGAAATTTAGTTAATCAGCATATTGTCGATAAAAAGTTGCTTTAAAAATACCTTTAGATTTTTGATTTTTATACACTCACAAAAAAAAAAGTACCTATAGTGCTTTAGATAAGCAAGTTACTACTGAAGTAACGATCCATTTCGTACATCCTGTATAATACTCAAAATAACCCTCCACCTTGTTTGTGGAGTCGATGTATCTGTTCCGCTTTATAAAACAGATGTCAGCACAAACTACGTTGGAGAAAAACAGATGGTATCTCTCTCACGTTAATGATAATCTGGAGTTCGCTCCGAATATCCGCCATATAGGTTCATGCAAGTAACATCCTGATTTAACGAGTGAAATCCGGCGTAGTATAGGTATTTTGATAACAAAAAAAAAACTCGTAATTCAAGATGAAAGATTGCACAATAAAACACAGAAGGCTTCCACGAGCCCGCAAGTATTCTATTCGAGAACAAAAACTAATGTGGCGCTTAACTGCAGCCATTATATTCTTTAGTTCCTTAACGATTTCGCGTTAGTAAAATCCCTCATCAATTTTTTTTAGATCGAAACTGGTTCATTCTCGACGTAGCTTTTTACAATCAGTAATTAAAAGAGACGATTTAAGCTAACGAGGTCGTTGAATACTTTCACGAATTTTAAAAAAACGCCAACCTTAGAAATATATTTCGTCACTTTTGTAAATTAAGTATCGACTCAAATAGTTATAACGTAGTTTTCGAAGCAATTAATAACAGAAAATCTTGAAGTTCATGTTTTGTTTGAAACGTGATTGGTTTTAAACCAAAAGATGTTTACAAAAATAAACACACAAGCAGAGCAAGAATCAAAAAACGGGGTTACAAGATATCTACATCGTACGTCAATGTAAGGAAAAGATTTACCAATAATTTTCCCTTCGAAACTGAAAAATGACCACCCTGGGGTGGATTTATGCGGTAAAATATGGGCCATATTACTTTATGTGGCAGCGTTCGAGGTCTCGAAGCAAACATTTTTAACCAGTCGAAGTGAATTATACATCTTTTATCGAGGTTATGTCTAGAAATATGGCAGCGATTTTGTATTGTTAGTATATTTTTTTATGGACAATTTTACAAAATTTCTACTTAGGTAAAAACAATAACTCAAAAAATTAATAACAATTTAAAGAATATACCATTAATATTATTAAGCTGGTTCAAATGTGTGTAAAACATAGTCTAAAAATTTTAATTTTTAATTCTGTGTACAGTCTCTTACTTATTTTGGGTTTTTTTTGGATTCAATTTTAATCAAAACATCAGAAATTTGTACAGAATATGAAAACTTTAACTTTTTAGTTACTTGTTAGCGACTTCTTTACTTAAAAAAAACTTGGTGGGTAACAAATGTCAGCTTAAAAAACTAGCAGCGTATGCTGACCAAATTACATACGTGGTATAATCAAATAATACCTGGATTGCCCAGTCTCTCCATATTTAGTAAGTGAAGGGGAAAAATTGTTACCAAGTCGAAATCTTTTTTTAAAATTTAGTCACACCCTTTTTTTACAACATTCAAAGCCGGGAACTTTCCGAAGTGCAATCGCCAAATGTAAAAATGACAGTGTTGGTTACCCTATTAATACGATAAAACCCCTATTATTCCAACCAGATTATTCACATATAAATGTGTACTTTGTATGTATTGTAACACTTCGCTAAGAACTTTACTTTTTTCTCTATCTTTTTTTTTAAAGCTCGCGATAGTCTGTTGTTGTGGTTAGGCCTTTCGACGTTGTTGGATCGTAGTTTACCAGTTACTAGAGGAGTTTAAAGACAGCAATAAATAAAACACTATAGATTTTTAATCGGGGTTTATTAGTTTATATTCGTCACTAGCTCTCTCACAGCTCTAGAAAACTTTACTGTTTTGGTTAGTATCACAATAATTAAACGGAGTTCAAACTCTCCGTCGTACTCGAATTTGTTCTATAAAAATGTCAACAGCGTGAGTAGTTAAAGATTCAGCTCCCAGCGAGTGATTCGCCAAGAAGAACCAACACATGAAAATAATAGTAGTGGAACGCGCAGCCCGGCTCCCAGCGATTGCTTGCGAAGGCCTTTCGCGTATCTAGTAAATTCCCTGAGCTTCAGCTCCCAGCGCAAAACGCCAGGAAGAACCCACAGGGAAAGGAAAAGTAAAAATGTTGTATAAAGGAAAACAGAGTTCGGTTCCCAGCGCAGAACGCCAGGAAAACTCTTAGTCTAGGTTTGGATGAAAAAAATCGGAAGTCCCTTTTACTTGTAGGTCTTTTATACACTTCTCCAAACTCCTCCCTGCGTTTTAGTAAATCTATACATCACCCTGCATAAATAGGCGTTTATTTTAATAATTTTCTTTTTATTATTAGTTGCTAAATCAAAACAAAATGTGATGTATGAAGGATAGTAGAATTACTTGTTTCTAATTCGTTATTTATATTCCCTCTACTGAAATTTAGTTAGAATATTAGCAACACTCTATATCCCCACCTAAAAACAATGACTGGAATTCTATTTCCAATGCCTAGAAGTAATTGCAAATCAAATAATTTTAAAGAACAGATAACTTTAAAGAAGTAAAAACTTCCATCAAAGTGTTGAAATTTCTACTGCAGACTAAACTTTTCCAACATTTTTGTACTGATTCGCGCCAACAGGCCACTCCACTCACTGACTATTAGAGAAGTGACAGAAAAACTAGGAATATTCTACGGGTCTTGTAAAGACATTTTGACCAATATTCTAGACATGAGTCCTGTTTCTGCAAACTTTGTTTTTCGTGTTTTGACAGAAGACCAGAAAGAGCCTTAACCCTTCCCTTATGGTTAGGCAGTATTTGGCGAAAAACGAAACCCTTTATTTCTCACCCTTCATATTCATCTCACTTGGCCTCTTCTAACTTTGTTTTGTTTTAAAAACTGAAGAGTTCGTTAAGATAATGTGATTTTCAAACGATTTACTGGATTTTAAAACAATTCGCAGGCTGACCTAAGTGTGTCTACTAAAAGTGCCCACAAAGAGTGCTTCTAGAAGTTAAAAATGCGCTGGCAGTAATGTATAGCTGCCCTGCAGGGGACTATCTTGAAGTTGATCAGTTCGATTTAAAATAATTTTTCAGAAATATCGTTTCGTTACGCTAGTCCTGATATTATTTGATCAAAACACGTATGATAAGCTTTAGTTTTATGACGTAAAATCTTAATCGAAAACCAGAAAGATAAAGGTTATTGTCTGTAAAAAGCATTCCTTAAATAATTTAAATATAGATAGGTATAGATATAAAAATTAAATAAACGGAAATAAATAGAAATTCGTGCAGCTACAAGTTTGTTATGTAGCTTTTAATACAAATCAATAAAAAAATGTCTTACTAAGCTTAGAAATAAAATACACAATTAAAACACATGCTTGAACTATCGAATTTTTAATCTTTAGATTCTATTGTGTCCACAAACCAGGAAGGAAATTTTTAAATCGCTCAAGCGCTATACTAAACTGGTAAATATCGCACGCTGTTGCAGTTTAAAGTTACTGTGGCACTTCCGTTAAAAAGACGCTATTAGACTTTTAATTCTTCTCAACAGAGTAATAATAGCATTGTAAATATGTTATGAAGCAGAACCGAGTTCTAGAGAAAGATCTCGACTTATTCTTTAGATTAGACGGTATTAAGTAAAAACGAAGTAAATCACTCTTAAAACGTAGCCAAGTGATGAAACATCTTAATTTGTAGCTAAAGCCATATATTTCTCGAGAGTTAATAAATTGCTATTTATTTCTCTACAATTAAGTTAATAACAAGAAATTAATTTGTGAAAGTTATAACTAATAAAAATTGCAGTTATTATTGATATTATTATCATCCGTAATCTTCTTCTACCAGCGATGTCGAGGCGATGGCTCCTCTCCATTGTCTCCTGTCTGTCACTTTTTTTTTGGCGTGGTGCCATGTCAGTCCTTTTTTCCTTAGTATGCCCGCTATCTGATTTTTCCACTTTTTTTGGGTCGTCCGCGTCTTTTTTTTAATTTACTACTTCCATTCGTATTACATGTCCGAACCACCTTCATTCATGAGTTTCAATTTTTTCCATTACATTTTTTTTTAAGTTTATTTCTTATTCTTTTACTCCTTATTTTGTCTATTGTTGACAAACCTTCAATTTTTTTTAGTATTTTCATTTCACGCGCTTCTATTCTACTTTTTAATGCGTCTAATAACACTCGTGATTATTTTTTTGTTCTTCTTTCTTTTTCTTTCCAAACAGGATTAGATCATCTGCATAAATGAGTTCATACATTCCACTTGGCATTAATTTTCAATAACCTGGGTTTACTCCCTTTGTTGTATGGTTTACTTTTTTTTTAATGTCATCCATTCTCATTTTAAACAGCACTGGACTCAGAATGCTTTCTTGTAAGCTCCTTTTGTTGTAAGAAATCTATTTGTTGTGTTGCCTTCTATTCTCACCAACTTTTCTTTCTTATGCTACATACTTTGCACTACCTTCATCATCTTGTCACTTACTCCTCTCTCTATCATTGTCTTCCTTATTTCTTCTCTTTGTATTTATTATTATTATTATTATTTCCGCGAAGGTGGTCCCCTTTCGGGTTCCTGTACTGCGCCCTATTGGTCTATTGTACCCTCTAATGGTAGCCCCTTAAAGGAGTCCAGTGTTTTTGAAAAACTCCAGGATTTTCTTTAAGGGTGTTTTTCTTAACTTTTCTTGGTTGGCTTTTTCCATGCCCAGAAGTCTACGCCGATAGTGGGTGAATCCTTTACACTGGCATATTACGTGAAGAGGAGTTTCTTCTTCTTTACCACATCCTCTGTGTTTGTTTAGCCCATAGTGTCCTGTGGCTGCTCTGATGTCTACTCTGCTCATCCTAATCATTTCTTCTGTCTTTTCTTTGAAGACCATTGACAGGATACCCTTAGAATGGGCTTGTCCTGCAACTTTTTTCCATTGAGCATTTGCCCTTGTATTTATATGTCATTAAGACACCGCTTGGTTGTTCCATAGGATGTACCAACTGCGGGTTCAGGTTCGAAAAAAGTTGTCTCGCTGCCAATTTTGGCTAGGTGATCTGCCTTCTCTGTGTTTAAATTAGCAATTTATAAGTTAAATGAATGTTGTACAACTAAAATTAAGTATACAATAGTAAGTTTATCTTATGATTTAAATAAATAATTTCTTTTTGATAAACAAATATATCATGATTTTTGGATGGGTATATAATAATATTTAATCGAGGTAAGACAACTGGGTATCTACACCTTAAAAACGAACATTCTTGTGTACTGCACTTCTCTTTTATAATAATTTTTTGCATGCTGATTCTAATCTTCATGTACATAATTAGTTACCTTTGATACGTAGACTATGCTAGTTGTATGAAATGCACAAAATGCAGGCTAATTAAGTCGGACAATGCTGTTTGAAAAATTAATTACTTACGGGTTATGCATGTTTATTAAAACAATGAGTACGGAAAGTCTAGGTGCATCTTTTAAACAAAGGCATGATAGAGAATTGAAAGTTATTCTTGCTCTTTCAACCTGCTGTTTTAAGAACTTTTTGTACATCATGTTCCTTCAATGTTCTGTTATAATTCTCTACGTCTAGCACAGATGTTATGCCAACCGCATACCGGCGACGTTAACCATACTGTTTTACCATTATTGTTAACCAACCACAAGCAACTCTATTTGTCTCCGCCTTTCCGTAATAGATTTCCAATGTGATATACGGTAATGTAGGACTTTCTGCAAAAACTGAAGGTTCCAGTTCGACAGGCTCACAATCAATCAACTTGTTCGTCTAGTTTATAATCGCTGGTGTTAGGTTAAATCTTTGGCGGCTAGAGAGATTCGCGAAACCACTAAAAGATTTTACAGTTAGCCACGTTTAACAATAAATATAAATGAAAACGGTTTACGACTGTTGGGGGTGCTTTTTAATAGCTAATAAAACCGTTCTGAGGTTTACAAGGTCCGCAATTAAATTCGGAGGCAGTGTGAGCGACGTTAAGCCGTCGTGTCATGGTGAAGGTCTCTATCGATTCGACTGACGTGAAATCGTTCACTCTTTTTGTTAAAAAGAGATTTATGGCTTGGATAGACGTTTGCTAATACCATTTTGTAGTGGCGTACCGATCTATTAATCAATCAGTTTCGTCGCCACTTACACAAAACTCTTGAGGAGAAGCTATCAAAATTGAAAAGTTCCGTTTCACGGATTTAAAATTTTAAAATTTATAATAATGATAGCGCTTTACCATACAGCTGGCGGCTTCTACCCCATCCTAAACGCCATTCATTGCAATCCTTCCATTCATCATCTTTTAGTTTTTTTTTGTCCTTTGCTATTTTTATCCCATCTATTCAACTCATTTTCCTTCTTCCCCTTTTTCTTCTTCTAGATGGAATCCCTATCAGTGTTGAATGAGGGGTTCCATGTGCAGGCATTCTGTTTAGGTGACACTACCAAATCAGTTGTTGTTCTTTAATCATATCGGTCAGGCTCTTTACTGCTATGACCTCATTTCTTACTTCATCTATAATGGTAGTTGACAATACCTTCTCCAGAAAGTTCATTTCCATTGCTCGTACTCTGTTTCTAAACATTTATACATGATCTACACGTCTGCTTCGTATATAGCACAACTTTGTACAAAAGATTTCAACATATGGCTTTTCAGTGGCGGAGCTAGGGGGGCGGAAGGGAGGCGGACCGCATCGGACGGCTCTTTTTTTCGTGCGGCAGTTTTAGTCTACCGAAATGGGTACCGGCACTAGCGCTATTAAATTCATAAAAATTCATTAAAAAAAAGGAATTGTTATCGAAGTTAAAGGATGAAACGGGCTAGTCGACTTGGCTACACTGAAAACCCGCCCCCTTGTAACGACAGAGATTCCAAGTAATAAAATTTATGATAGGACACCAACCATTCAATAAAATTATGAAACATTTCATTTACTTTATGCATTCTCTTACATATATCCAAATTTGAGAAATAAAATAAAAACCTAATTTTATCGCTCACATTTAGGGGGGTGTAACTCCGAAAGGAGACGTCCAAGGATAAAATTTTATATGAAAGACTCCCTTAGTTTTTGATAAGGAATCACCTTCCAAATTTGTTCGCAATATTTAAGAAACGCCCTGTATATTTAATTACTACACAAAAAATTTAATAACTTTTAGAAAAACTAAATTATCATGTCTTAGTGAAGAACTTTTAGCAGAGAACAATTATTATTACATTAATACTTAGGTACCAATTTGTATCGTGTAGCTACCTAACCGTAAACAATTTTGAGTAAAAAAAGTGCAAGCTATTAATCATTAAGCATTAACATTTTTCGATATTTTATAACTTATAATTCGCGACGTTAAATAAATATCCGTTGTTGGTGTACAAAATTCCCAGAATCGTTTAATCACAGAATTACAGAGCATTTCGTTTCGGTTGGTTGAATTTTCAACAATATTTGCTAGCATGATTTTAACAGAGATAAAATATCGTGCTATTACTGATTATTAAATATTAATTAATAACTTGAGAGCCCTACTTCGCCGGCTTTAATTTTGTTTTTGTGATACTTTTTGTGTATTTATCTTTTATCTTTTGTAATATAGGTAGCAATCTTCTGTAAATCGTATGTTTTAGTATTTAATTATGTACAGGATGGCCTATTTTCGATGGCCACCTTGATTATTATCAGAGATAGAAAAAACTAAGTACGTAGTCTCGATTTCTTTTTTCGAGAGTAATTCATTGCCGTAAACAGATTTTTCATATCTTTTATAATTTTCGAGATATAGCCAAAAACCGATTTTTGGCAGTTTTCAAAAATATTAAATATCTCGCTTAAACGAAAAGATAGAGAAAAACTTTAGAGACATTTTTTGCATGGTTTTTTGTCCTTAATAAAGTAGCGATATTCAATTTTTTAAAACTCATATAAATATTGATATATTACACCTAACTTACTTATTTTAAATGGCAACTATAGTTGGCTTTGACACAAATCGAAAGCTTACTTTTTGCGCTTTTAAAAAATATATAATTTGCTTATAGTTGCCATTTAAAATAAGAGAGTGAGGTGTAATATATCGATATTTATATGGGTAAAAAAAAATAACTAACTTTAGAATCATACGGTGAAATATTTGTGAATTACAGCAGATTTTTATTAATAAATCCTCCCCCAGTTTTAGTACACATTTTGTTTAACCATAGTGGTGATGCTGTTGATTACCGCAACATTGTATGAAAAACTTTGTATTCACAAACAAGGAAAGAATGCTCGGGTCAGAAAATTCCTCTTTGCGTTTCTGAAATATTCGCAACATAAATAAAATTCAGGTTTTTAGCGGGCTTAGAGTGAACAAATTTTCTTGGGTAGTTTCAGCTATTACGGCATTTGAAAACCAAATTGGACGGCTTAAGATTCCTGTGATATATAAGCTTTATTTTTGAAAATGAATTATGCATTCGTCCATGTCCTCCAAACACAAAGTATGGAGTCAAAATATGAAATCAAGAAATTTGTGACTAAAATTTAACTTTTGCGGATTATTTGAGATGCATTTTTTTTATGTATGTACATACATTTTTAGTCCCTGTTTATTAGAACGAATTATAAAGTTGGAGTTAACTTTTTAATCGGTAAATCAATAAACTTTTTAAAAGCCCTACAATGTTTCTATGATTTTTTTATTTAGTTTCGATGTATATATATATATATATCGGTTTATAACGTTCTCCGACGTTTTCCGATTTCCAGCTTCCATTTTTCTCGGTCATTCCATGTATCGTCTTCTAGTTCTCTCTCCCTGATGTCCTTATCTATGCCTTCTCTCCAACTTCTTCTTGGTCTGCCTGGTTTTCTTCTGCCTTTGGGCTGCCAGTTTAGAATTTGTTTAGGGATTCTATATTCCTCCATTCGCTGTACGTGTCCGTACCATATTAGTTGTTTATTTTTGATGTCATCCGTAATCGTATGTGTAATATGCATTATTTCCCTTATACGCTGGTTTGTTATTTTTTCTCTCCTTGATCTTCCTGCCGCTCTTCTCCAAAATCCATTTCTGTTGCTTTCAATATATTCTCTGTTCTGTTTTTTAGCGGCCATACTTCTGAGCTGTAGGTTATAATGCTTTTTATTACTGTATTATAAATTAGTTTTTTATTTTCCTTTGTAATTTTTTTATCCCATATAACACTTCAGCATCGAGATTGCTGCTCTTCCCAGCCTATTTCTCTCTTTAACTGCATCGTCCAGCGTGCCCTCTCGTGAAATCTTCAGTCCCAGATACTTGTATTCTTTACAATTTTTTATATGTTCTCCCTCTTCTAGTATTAGGTCTTGTTGTTGTCCACCTATACACATATATTTGGTCTTTTCAAAATTCACTTCTAAACCCCATTTTCTGTATTCTTCGATAAGTTTTCTCGTCATATAGTTCAAATCGTCATACTCCTGAGCCACCACCACTTGATCATCTGCAAAGCATAGTATAAAGTATGGTATCGGTGAGGGGTACACCCATTGCCCCACACTTCTTCTTCCAGTGTTTTAAAACCTCTTCGAGGGATATTTTGAAGAGGGTTGGTGATGTACAGCAACCTTGCTTTAATCCCTTTGACGATATGAAACCTGATGTTATTTGTTTTCCGACTTTAATTTTTATTGTAGGTTGGTAATAAAGCGTTTTCACAGCGTTTATCAGTTCGACATTAATGTTGGTTCCTTCCAAAGTTTGCCAGATCTTACTTAGAGGGACATTGTCATATGCTTTTTTTAAATCCACGAACAGTAGGTGGAATTCCTGATTTCGCGAAGTCTTTTTTTCAATAACTTGAGTTAGGGAAAACACATGATCAATTGTTGACCTTCCTGCTCGGAAGCCTGCCTGTTCTTCAGCTTCCATGTGTTGATATTCTTTTTCTATTCTGTTTTTTATAATTTTACCGTATAGTCTACTCATGGAGCTTGTAACTGCTATTCCGCGATAGTTTTCGCATTTATTTTTGTCACCCTTTTTGTGTATAGTTGTCATATATGATACTTTCCATTCTTCGGGAATTTCTTTTATATTAATACATTTTTGGAATAACTTTTTGAGGTGTTCGTATAATTTGTTTGTTCCGTATTTTAACAGTTCTCCTGGGATATCTCCTGGTCCTGTGGCCTTTCCGTTCTTTAATGTTTTGCATAATTTTGTAACTTCTTCCAGACTAAGTCTGATTGGTGATCCTATTACAGTTATATTTTGTCTGTTCGAATTTTGATGTTGTTGGAATTCTTCTCTTCTCTCTTCTAGTAATTCTTTAAAATATTCTTCCCAGTCTTGTGGTTTTATTATTGATATTATATCTTTACCCTTGTTGTTTCTTAAATTTTTTATTATTCTCCAGCTCTCTGAACTTCTACTTCCTCCCAAGTAGGTATTTACTCTTTGACAATTTCTTTCCCACGCCTCATTTTTCTTCTTACTTATCTTTCGCCTTACTGCTGCTTGGGCTTTTTTGTACAAACATTCCAGCAAAACTTAAATTTTGAATGTCTTCTCGACTTTACAATTTTTGCCGAGGGTAATTCTGAATATTGTAATGTCAACATGTCACTTGGCGTCTTTCATTCAGCTTTAATTTGCGTGTATATCAAAAGGTTGTGTACATTTCTGCTACGGTATCGTCTTCTAAATAAGCAAATATGTTTGTACATTCCTTTTGATTCGGTTTTCTGTTTGTGAATTTTCTTTGATTTCCAGCAAGTTGACAAATTATTAGTTAAGCCGATGAAACACTCGCGTGAATAACGAGAAAGGCTGCGCAATTCCTATGTAGAAAGGTCGATTTACTGAATGAAACAATTGTTGATATAAAGTCTTTTACGTCATTATCATTATAAACGTATTCAGTTAAATATCGGGTGGTCAAATATGAACGATACAACTTTAAATTAAACTATTTTTATACCAAATGAAAAATACCAGATATTTTATTTAGGCTCGGCAATTATGTATGAAATATAACATATGTCAAATGTCCACCTCTTGCTGCATAACAAATTCGAGCTCTTTTCGTCACGTTTTTCATCATATTTTCGCATACCTACTTCTGGCGGTATTCCACTTACAGCGTCTCGAATATTCTGCTTTAAGTGTTCAAGATTTATAGGTCTGTTAGCATAGACACGCCCCTTTGGATAGCCCGACAGAAAAAGTCAGGAGCTGTCAAATCCGGTGATCTTGGGGACCAATCAGTGTCACCGTCTCTTGAGATTAATTGACCTGGAATGGAAACGTCCTTCTCGATGTTTCGATTGTGTCTTGTGCCGTATGACTTGTGGCTCCGTCTTGTCGAAACCACATGTTTTCCAGGCCCAACTGATTCATTTGATGAAAATGGTTAATCATCTCACAGTAGCGATCGCCTGTCTCTGTCACAGCAGCACCTGTAGCGTCTTCAAAGAAGTAGGGCCCCTCCTGACCAGATTCCACACCAAACTGTCACCCGACGAGGATGCAGTGGTCGTTCGTGGATTAACGAAGGTTGCTCCTCACACCAATATCGAAAATTTTGTTTGTTAACAAACCCACTAACAATGAGATTGAAATAGGTTTCGTCACAATTATTTTTTGATGAAAATCTGGGTCGCCTTCCAATCTGTTTAGGACAAAATTACTGAAGTTACGACGGCGATCATGTCCTAAGGTTCAAGTTTTTAAGTTAACTGAATCTTAGAGGAGAAGATCCAGATCTTTTTTCAGAATATTCTGTAGAGAGGTTTTCTTAATTCCCAGTTGTTGAGAACGCCGCCTGGTAGACAATATCGGATCTTTGGCTACACTTTCACGGACACTTCCAATATTCTGCTCCAAACGACCACTATTGGCGCGATAAGGAACTTTTATCTGTTACAATGCCATGCTGTTCAAATTTATCCACTAAACGAGTTATTGTTAGTCGCGAAGGTAAGTTGTTTCTACCGCAAATGAGACACAATTTTCTAAGCGTTTCCGCAACTGATTTGCGTCGAAAGTTTTCATACTTAAAACACGTTGCTCAAGCGAAAAACGCTTCATAACGAATTTGCCGCATCTACACCAATTAATTGTTGTCAAATTTGGCGCTGAAACTAAATGGCGGCAAAAAAAACTTGTATGCCTCTAGGTTGGCCACCCGTTAGAAATAACGTGTTTTAATTAGACTCGTCAAAAACAATATTTTATTTTTCACAAAAAGTAAGTTTGTTTTATATTAAGGTCATTGCAAAGAATCGGAATCGTTTATCAAAGTTTACTTAAAAAGATCTATCTTCTTCTTTGTATCTGGTTGATATTCAAAATTGAAAACGTAGGCAAGTGAAAACACAACAAGGTAAAATTCTATAATAATACGAACTTTGCCCTCAAACGTCTTTATTATTTGTTTACACTAAGTACCTTTCAATTTGTGACATCCTTATTCTTACACTTCAAGCAATTTTCGTTTGATCCATTATGTTATAAAACAGTCGTGAAGTTCGGTTTTTAAAATCTACATATACGGTACGCTGACTCCCAATAACACATTTTCAGACACCTTCGCCCTAATATTCACGCTACACATATTTTAACGCTCATGTCACTAGAATATTTTATGTAAAAATATTTGCACAATAAATGTGTTTGAGAACCGTGAACGCGTTGTACTTAATATTTATTTGTGTTTACGCTATACGCCCATAAAAGTAGCAGTGAGACAATTTTGCACGCTTCATTGCCGCCAATATTCTTGGTTTATCGTGGAACTTTAGATAGTCATGAAAAACTTTGTGTGTTACTTGATTTCTTTACACATGGTATGATCAAAAATAAGATGAAGATACAGACGCTCTTTTGTTTTGTAAACAGCTGAACGACATACAGTTTTTAACCAAATGTTGTTAGAGTTTCTTAAATACACTCTTAGCTTCATTTCAAACCTCTAGTGGAGACATATCAGGACCAAGCCGACTTTGTTAAGAATAAATAACACAAGTTAGGAGACCCGTCCAAAAAATCTGGAACTTCGACATAAATTTCCGCAGGATGGCGATAAGTCTAAGAACTGTTCGCCATCAATTTTCGCTAGATGGCGATAAGTCTAAGAACCTGTTCTTGCACTAGGTGGAATCTTAATTTTGAACAAAATTGACTTAAAAATTTCGTTAAAACATTTTTATGCACATCCTCTGATAGATTGAATTCGATTTTTTTAAGCGAAAACTTCTAAATCTCGCTGACTTTGTCAAAACCTTGTACACGAACCGGCCCTTAGACTTATCGCCATCTAACGATAATTTATGGCGAACGGTTTTTAGACTTATCGCCATCAACTTTGCCCCAATTTTTAGCCCTTGAGTTACCATTAACACGATGTGTTTATCTTCCACTGTGCAATAGTTAAGACTTAAGACAAAATAAAAAACGAAGTGTTCTGTAATTATATTATACTTTGGCTGTTGTAATATAGAGGGCAGCAAAAATTCTTAATTTCTGGATTCCAGATTTGAGCGTTCCAGCGATGAACGATTCCCGTGTTGCGTGGTTGCATCGTTGCATGATTCCTGCGTTGAGTGATTCCAGCGTTGAACGATTCAAGATTTGAATGATTGTACCGGTGCATTTTCCAGATTTGAACATTCCACATTTGAATGTTCCGACTTTTCATGCGGCTCCAATTCTTCTTAAAATCATCATTTCGCAAACCTCAATTCTGCTCTTATAAGACCCAGGATTCGCACCCATACATAAGAATTGGAACCAGCGCCGCCCCGTAGATTCTCGTTTTTGTAGCTTTCGCGACTTCTTTTTTTGTTGAAGTATGGTTTATATAAAATTCCGTACATTGACATTACTTTGTTTAATCTATTGGATATTCCTCGTTTTATTCTTCCAGTTTCCTCCACTAGTGTCCCTAAATATTTCAGTTGATGTTTTACTTGAATTTTTTAGTCTTGTATTACTATTTCTACTTTTTCTGTCTATTTTCCTATCATTATAATTTTAGTTTTATTTACATTTATTTTCATATCCTTTTAAATTGTTTGTCCATTTTTCTATTCAGTTTTGTAATTCTTCTTAACTGATAAGATCATCGGCATACACGAGTTCATTTTTTTTGCATTAGTTTTCTGTAACCTACTTACATTTTTATTGTATTATTTTATTTTTTTTGCTATTGCGTCCATTATCATTATAAAAAGAACTTTGGCTCAGATTACTACATTGTGTGACTTCTTTTGTTATAAAAAAATCCTTAAATATTATTAGATGTATTGCCTCCCATTCTCACAACGTTTTCTGTTTTGTAATACATACTTTTCACAATTACTACAAGTAGGTAGTCACTACAATATTCGCTAACAAAAAAAAAAGAAATATGGACAAACTCACATAAAATGTCATATTACTGTCACAATGAATAGTGTGGTACTGAAATTTGTTGACCATTTTTTTCACACTAATAAATTTATTTTATTATTAACCGAACATCTCTATAATTTCAGTTTAAAAAAGTTGAGAGATATGTAAAATATATTTAATTAACATAAACCATGTAAATTTTAGAGATTATTTACAATATTCATGCTCATTGACAAGAGATTAGTAAACGTACTCATCTGTGTACGCTTATCAACTCTGGTAGTAATTTTTTTCTAAACCTCGCATATTGTTATGTGCTAAATATTGATTATCTTCTATATTGTATGTGCAACCAGTATTTTAAAAGAATGGAGGATATGGGTACAAAGCGTTATTTTTGTCTAATTTGTTATATATGCGAGAAATGCAATGGACCCCTGTGTCCTGAATGTATGAAGTCATTTCATTTATAACGTGCACCTTACCGCCCAAAGGCCACATATGCGTGCATTATTTTTCGCTTTTGTTTTTTAAAATTTCTGTTTTGTTTCATTGTTTTGCTGTTTTGCATGTATTTTCAATAAAAATTACGTTTTTAAAAATTAAAAGTCCTTTTTTGCGACTTTTATGAATTCGTCCCTGAAGAGGTTAAATTGTAACCCGACGCATTCACCAGAATTTTTAGCTCCGAGGGGCAGCATAACGTATATTTACGGGTTTGACAATAGCAACATGTTATTGCACAACGTATATTTACGGGTTTGACAGTGAAAGGGTTAAACAACGGATAATACGATTATTTTCATTTTTAAGATTATAAATAACCTGCCTCCAAATTCTTTGTTAAAATATATATATAACCCAAAACTCTGATATCCAAAATTATCCGACTAGAAATTGTAAAAACTTTAAATTGCCATTCAGGACACGAAATTACACTCAAAATTCTTTATTTCACGAACGACTGAAAATTTATAACGATCTAACAAGCGAACTTAAAAATGAAACAAAAGTTGTAAGGTTTAGACGTAAGCTCAGTAGTTATGTTAAAGAAAAGTTTTAATTGCTATATATTCATATACGTAAGTTATAGAATGTAAACACAATTAGCAAAACGCTAAATAAATTACATTATCATATTATTAGAATCTTTGATGTATCATTCACCATTTCCTTAACTTTCATTAATTATAGACCCCAAATATTTAAAACACACTTTGTGTTTTTTCTTTCTCAAGATTTTAATAAAAGAAACGAAGAAGTAACTGGACCCTGTATAATTAAATAAATGAATAGGTGAAGTATTTGCAAAATTAAGACCTTTTTTTTTGCTGTAACTTTCAAAAATAAAACACAATCTTTTATTACGGTAAAATATGAATTTTCTTTCGTAACATTGGTTTCTACAAATGTCTTTCAAGGGTGTTGAACCAAGAATATATTCCTGATCATAGTAATTGTTCGTTATTTCAACTCAAACAAACCAATTTTGAATTTTAAGTTCGTTTAACGTTACAGGAGATATTTGCGTTCGAAGATTATTTAAAACTTTTGTATTTTACTGACTTAGAATAAATATTATTTCGATTCAAACTTTAGTATTATGATGACCGAGTTTTTTACTAAAATTAAATATTTATTATTATTTATTAAACTGTGCTGAATTAATTAAATACTCATTTTTCGAGACAAATTGATACATATACAGGGTGTGTAAAATTGGCGGAAGCGCTACACGTGACGATGTTCTTCGTAAAACTCTAAGTCGAAAATCTTGATACAAAAATGTTGTACCATGCTTCCTATGGCCTCAGGAACCATTTAAAGAAAATAAAAAATTGCCAACATTGCATACATTGATTTGCGTTTGGACATTTTTTTATCAGCAATGACAGCTAATGACAATGTTGCCATATGTATTATTTTCATACAAATCAGTGATTTACATATTTTCAACACCAATTTTTGAAAGGAAGAACACAATATCTAGGAAAAAATACTATTCGAAATTTATTTTTATTCCAAATTGCAGCTTTTTCATTTGCAAGTATTAAATAATAACGCTTATTAAAGGATTAAATGTCAAAACTTTGAGGACCTCTTGCAGACACAGCAAGCATGGTACAACATTTTCGTATTAAGATTTTCGACTTAGAATTTTACGAAGAACATCGACACATGTAGCGCTTCCGCCAATTTTTACACACCCTGTATATCTTAAATTATTTGAAATTGTACAAAATATAAATTGTTACACTTTAGTAAATTTTCACTTAAAAAATTCCTTTCAATTATTTATTGAGATATTTCAAATCTGTTGACGAAATAATATTTTATTTCAATATATTGAAGAAAATTTTTACGCTTCAATAAGTTTTCACTTAAAACAATTCCTTTGAGATATTTATTAACTTATGAAGAAATTACATTTAATTTAGATAAAAAGTTTTTTGACAGTACAGTTTTACAATGAAATAAAGTTTTAAAAACTGGAACCAGTTTTTTTATTCTTTGCTTATTTCGAAGTTTTCCAGAACTGCAAGTATGTTTACATGTTTTCTTTAAAAGTTGAACACACATTACGTTCTTGTTCAGTTGTATCGGTTTAATAAAATCTTTTTTACCATTTGTTTTTTAAATCTAGCAGAATGTAAAACTTTTTTGTAATAAAAATGTTATATCGTCAAATCAAGAAAAATGTTTAAAAATAAACCCTTTGTTAGGATAAAATATGTTTTAATAGTATGTTATAGGTTTCAAATGATGCATTATTCGATATTGTAGTATAACTTTTAGAAAAAAATAAATATACGATACATTAAGCTCTAATATAATAATTGGTACTGTTTCGAAAATGTAGATTTGATCACAAATGCTTCTATAAAACTAAATTATCCCGAAATATGTACCTACACCAAAAAATACGCCTTAACTAAATACGATCAGGTTAAATGTTAAAAATATAGTAAAGCCCCCTAAATATAATTTAAAATAACATTAAAATTTTTATTAAATGCCAATCTACTTTAAATGACATTTTAAAATCTCATAATAGTTTACTTTTAGACGAATATCGCTAAAATTATAAAAATAAATAGGTTTTAATTAAAAAAATTACCTATCTTATTTGTGAGGAGAATCACATCTTAAAGAAAATCTGTACTTTTAAGAGTCTCGTGTCTTCTTCGGTAGATTTCTTATTTATTTATTATTCACATGAACTATCCTTAAAACGTTGATCATTGAAAACGATTTTGATTTAAAACTGGATGTAGTTAAGTTAAATTATTTATGTTCAAAATAACCTTGTCTAATTTATTTTAAATATAACCTTTCTCCCTGTTTATGTTTATACACTAACTTTGTGTTTAAAGTTTCCACAGGTTGAGAATCACTGACAAGGATTCAGAAGGTGGCAAGTTATTTGTCAATAAGTTATTAGATTTAGTAAAAATACGATGGCGAACCGCAAGAAAAGACGAATCGGAGCCTTAAATAGATTAAAAAATACTTTTTTCTACTACCACTAATGAAAATGACTCTTACCGTACAGTCTGCATACGTAGTAAGTGAGTCCTAACGCACGGTAAGCCAAACGCACACTTGTCTAGAAAGATCGAAGTAGCCTTACGTCAAACACTGCCTGCATGCATATAGTGAGTTATAATGCACGGTAAGCAAAACGCACACTTGTCTAGAAATGTCAAAGTAGGCTTACGTCAAAATTGACAAGAAAACGTAATTACGTGTGTATATTAGCCAAAAAGCCGTTAAAATCAGTAGGTATTATGTGATCGTAGAAAAAGTAAGCTACATAACACGAGTTGTAAAGCAATTACGCACTCGTGGAAATACTTTTCCACTCGTGTGTAATATGCTTTTTACAACTCCTGTTATGTAATATACTATTACGTCAGTCCAGGTTAACTTTGTACGCCCCACACTGAAAAACGTTTACTCATGTAATGTTTAAAAGATCGTATCGATAATTTACAACACTTTCAAGGGAATTGTAGCAAATGTAAAGTGCTGATTTTAAAATAGATCGAATAATTCATTCGACATTACGGGCTGTTCGAAACTTCTCGGCGGTAATCGTACTTTGAAATAGGTACAGCTTAAAACTAATCTCGAATTTAGGACACACATGCAATGTCGTTTGTCAGGCCTTAAGGAGTTCTAGATTCATTAAACGCTTTACGGGTCAGTTCTTTCATGTGAGGCCGCTGCTGGTGTTCTTACGCAAGTATTTTATCTTAATTAGGGCCTTTCCGGATTCGAATTAAACAAAAGCAGTTGACCTTCTTACAGTTTCGTTACTAACATGTAAAAAAAGTGCATGTTCGTATCAGATTGTATTAAAATAATGGAATGAATACCGGGTGAAAGTGATTTCTGGTACACTCAAAATATCTTTGGAATTGAAGCATCTACCTTGATGAAATTTGGAATTTTTCGAGATTACAAAACATAAAATCGTAGAATTTTAAAAAATTCCATTTGCAACCAATGATAGAAAAAGATGGAGCCACGAAATCAAGACCTGGGAAAAATACCTCGACCCCAAAAGGTACAAGAGGACCCGATTCAGAAAAAGAAAAAGAGGAAGAGGAGGGGGAAGGGGGGGGGGAGGGGAAGAGGAAGAAGAAGAAGAAGAATATAGAACAAGAGTAAAACAAAAAGCGTCAGAAAACTTTACAATCAGGGCAGGTGTTCCCCAAGGCAATGTGATTAGGCCACTTCTATATGTGCAAGCGACCTCCCAACTGCTGCTAGAGGTATTTCAAGATAAACTGAACCGCGAAATGCGCAGACTCTAATTTCAATCAAGCCGTTACAAATAGAGGACAACTGTGTTTGGAATGTGACTACAATAAGCCTAATTTTTTATGTCGACGTTTATTATTTGTTTTTATTTTTATTTAAAATTAATTTTTAATATATTTCCATTCATAGTTACAGTATAATTTTTAAAGTTTGATCGTTTTTTGTCATGTTAAATAGACTGTTTGCTATGTTTTGAATAAACTGATTTTTCTCGAAAAATTTCTTATGTAAGCATACCTTTTTAATACACGGTCGGATTCAGAATTAAATTCTCTATCTGAATCAACAACAAAATGTATATTATGTAATTTAAAAAAAAAACAGTTGCCTATCGCGGAACTGACGTACGTCATCGTAGAGATAACAAATGCACATCATTTAATAGAGAATTTGTCGCCGTTTCCAAAAATAAAAGGTTTGTTGGGGTTTTTTTCAATAAAGTTATAGGGGTGCGACAGTCAAACTGAATCACCCGGTATACAACACAAAATTATATTTACTTAAAAGAGTTTTTAAAGTAACCGTCATTAAGATATTCACTATAATAATAATAAATAATAATCTTTATTTGTTCTAAATATCCAAAAACGCGTAGAACATGTCACAATAATAATGGTACACATATATACACACAAAAACTATATTTACTTAAAAGAGTTTTTAAAGTAAACGTCATTAAGGTATTCACTAACTCCATAGCAAGCTTTAGAGTTTAGACATTAGAACATTTCTTAATTTTTTCTTCAAGTCAAGGGTGGGTAGATTTTTTATACTCTCAGGTGATGTGGTAAATTTGTTATATATTGCAATAATTATAGAGGCAACATTTTTTTTGAAGATAGGTATATTTGAAGCAATCGGGCTTTAGATTTTTTTAATGTCGGGTATTGGCTGCATGGTTTCTTATATTCACTTCGAACAGATCAAACTTATTTCTTACGAAAACGATGGCTTCGAGAATGAATAGGCCGTAAAAAGTTAATATTTCTTTGCACCGAAAAATGTCTTTACAGTGATCTCGGTAGTTTAGACTAAATATATTTCTTATACACTTACATCGCTTTTGTATAATAAAGAGGCGTTCAGAGTCACTAGCGTTACCCCAAAAAATTACAGTATAGCGTAACCTAGATTCAGCATATGCATGATATGCAGTTTGGCCGCGTTTGTATTCACCAATTTTTTTTTAGGTTTTTTAGTGCGAAAGGATACCGTGACAGGCTTTGTGACAGGCGTTCGATGTGGTATGACCAGTCCAGTGTAGAATCAATACATAAACCAAGAAATGATATTTTATTAACAACATTTATAGTTGTGGAATTATTTTGAAGGTTGAAGTCGGAGGTTATTTGTTTTAATTTTTTAAATAAATGTAGATTACTTTCTGTATACGCCTTTTTAAGCGATTTAACATTTTTCGATCAACTAGCCACAAAATTTGTTTATGAAAGCGAGCAGAAATATAACATTAAAGCAAACCTAAAATAACTAAGATAGTGGACGAATATGGAATAAACAATCGAGATATTTCCTTCACGCTAACACAAATAAAAACACAAGCGAATTTACCAGAACAGTTGTCTTAGAATTGCTCTGATATTTTCGAAATGGGTTTCTGTTTGTTGAGTATCATAAACGCAACTCAATTGGTCGCATCGGAACTGTTTTATATTTGCGTTTTATTGACTGCGCAACATGTGGTGGTTAGAAACGACATCAATTGGGTGGATTTTATAGATGTTTGGAGTGGTGAGACGGTAAAAAAAAACAATCGTTATAAAACAGATAATAGCTTAATATTTTTGTTTTTCAAAGAAAAGAAATACGAAACTCTAAGACTTTCTTGGCGAATAAAAAGCAAAACTTGTGCTACGAATGTGATTTTTATTAGAACAAGGCAGTTATTGCTGTATGAAATTATGTTTTCTTTTTTCACTCAATTTTTTTTTTGATTTGGTTTGTAACCAGTGTTCCCTCTGCACACAATGATAATACATTCGCGCACAGTAATATTCAAATTCAAAAAGATTTATTTTTCTTTGCTGACCCACTAACGATCAGACTGTGATAAAGCTCGAAACAACAATATTAAAGTTGACACAAGTTTCATGTTAACATTTATAAATATACTATGTTTTCATTTAGAAGAAAGATTTCCTGAAAATGAAGTACAAGAATAATTCAGAGCATTTGATTTATCAGCGTTTTCCACATGTGATTTTAATTGCGGCATTGCAGAAGTTGAGTCTTTTTGTTTAAAATATAAAACCATTTTAAGCGATAAACCGTCTATAATTAGACAATATATGATTTTAAATTCGCAGTGAATTAAAAAATCAAAAGTAAATTGTTAACTACTTTTGCGGATAGGGTAGGTATCATTTTCACTGGAAAATGAGCAGTTTCAGGACCTTTTAAATTGTGAACGAGGTTTTAGCTTGATGAACTTAATAAAAAATAAGCAAAGAAATCGTTTTGGGGAAATTTATTTGGATATGGTGATGTGAGTAAAATCATATCAAAGCGATGGAAACAAAATTAATCTAGATCATGTAGATATATTCGGAATGGTTAAACTGCAAAGATAGTAGAGAAAAGATGTAATATTGTATGTGTAATTGAGGCGTTGTTTGCATAAACAACACTTGTCAATTTTTTTTTCAAATCTGAGACCACACTTTCAATGGATAATTGGCGCGATTTCCGACATCCCTTATGCAAAATAATTCCGTAATAACCCCAGTAATTTATAATATACATAAGCGCGTAAACTAATGATCTTCCAGCTCCTGATATTGATGCAGACGACAACAGCAGCCAAAGTAGCGATAATGAAAAATTTCTAAAATTGACAAGTGTTGTTTATGCAAACAACGCCTTAATTGGAAATCATAAAAATATTTTTTTATGTATTAGTTTATAAGTAAATAATTTTCTTGCGTTTTTCATGTATACTTAGAATGAATATATTAATATTACATAGTTAATTTTTGTAACAGATTTTATGCGGATGGATTTATATGACGATAATATTCAAATAAACATTTTTGAATTTAAAATCTTGTTATAATTCTTTATTACAAGTTCTTACTGACATAACTGACTTTCAAATTAATAATGTATATAAGTGAGTATTATTTGAAATGGCGCACAATTACATCGATTTTACAAAATTTGCACAGATGACAAAAAATGCGCACTATAGTTGGTAAAAATTAGAGGGAACATTGTTTGTAACCCAAATATTTGAATGTTATGGTTACTTTTATCAGAATTGTTTACTACTAATTACCATAATATCATGCTATTCGCATCTGTAATAGAAGACAATATTATTAAGTACCTAATTAATTTAGCCATAAAACTGTAGGATGGACCATTGAAACTAGCTTTAAACTATTTTTTGAAAAGAAACCACTCTTTTTAATAGTGATTTGGATGACAAAGTGTCCTACACTTTATTTATTGTAAACATATTGTTGTTATTTTTTGGTAGCTGTCTTAAAATTTGTTGTTTTATGTCAAAAATTGAATAGGGCGCCTATATTCAGTGCTTCTGCAAGTCCAGGGCCCAGGGAATTTAAACCCCTTAGCTCAGGGTGGCAAATAGGATTTGATCAGTGTGCCAAAATAAAATAAAATTTAATACAAATTTTTCCCCGTGCCAGTACCTAACCTAACCTACCCTACCTACCTACCTACCAGAAACAACTGTCAGTTATTTCGTTCAGTATTGCCAACGTCATGATTTTATGTGTCACTAAATACATATGCAATCAGTAGCGTAGCTAGTGGTTGTGCCGCCCGGGGCGGTCCCTAAATTAGCCGCCCCTATAAATAAGGGTTGTTAATTTTTGATTTTTGCCAAATGCAAACAGAGATCGACACAAAAAAGTGGGGGGAAGACAAATTGCGCCGCAGGCGATTTTTTTTTTTAAATTTTAGACGTTCAAACGTGTTTTAAAGCAAGTTAGATAATGGAGAATACTTTATCATCTTCCAAAATTACAGTTTTACAGTAGAACCTTTTCTGTTTTTTTAAAAAATCAGATCGCCCCCACTCCCACGAAATTATTTTTAATAAGGGCGAAAAGTCCCTGTTACAATAGAGTTTAAAACTGCATGGAATTTAATGCCTAAAATAAATGAATTGTTTGAAATTTTATAGAATGGCTGGTACCGTATCCTAAATTTTATTAGAAACTTGGAATTTCTGTCGTTACAAGGGAGCCGGTTTTCAGTGAAGCAAGGTCAAGTAGCCCGTTTTATTCTCTGACTTCGGTTAGAATTCCTTTTTCTAAAATTAATTTTTATGAATTTAATAGCGCTAGTGCGGGAACTGATTATTATATCTACTAATCCTTCATTACCCCGAGATTTTCATTTTTACCCCATTTGGGTAGACTAAAAGTGCTGCCCCAAAAAAAGTGCCGCCCGGGGCGGACCGCCCCCTCCTTACTACGCTACTGTATGCAATCAAAAGTTCCGTGCATCGCTACAGTTGGTATTTTATATGAAGATATAGTAATGAACAAATTATTGTATCGATATAAGAAGAGTTGTTATTTTCTGGTATTTTAAATTTTTTGATATTTGAATAACATGTAGTTGTAGATAATTAGCATAATAATTAAAAATAAATAAAACATTTCGAAAAAGTTTAAAATTTTAAAAACAAACTTATTCATAGAATTCTTTAGGGTGCCGTCGAAAATCTCTCGCGTGCCAAGTTTGGCACGCGTGCCACCTATTTGCCATCCCTGCCTTAGCTCGTATGTTCTGCCTTTAATAAACAATAAACAAAGCTAATGATTATCCAAAATAGACGAGTCGTCTAATAGAAAGTCTAGATCAGCATGTGGAAAATAAAAGGATGTTTCAAGTTTCAAGAAACTATTTTTTGGTTTTAAATATCTTATAATATAAAGGAAATGGAACAAAAGTTAGAATGCTTATCTTTAGTTTTCCTGAGTTTGCTTCAATTCTGAATTTCCACCAAATTACGCTACTTAGCCCAATTTAATCTAATTCATAGCTTTAAAAAACTAGCAAGATCTCCATGTTCAGCCTCCAATTTAAAGCAAACAAAAAATGTTCTAACGTCGCTTTCGGTACTTTCATTTTGGCTATAACTTTTATTGGCAATGCAATGCATCACACACGACGATATTAAAGTTTTAAAACTGTTATTACCTAGTCAGAATTTATAGTCAATAGAAGCACCCAGCAGCGATTGTTATTGAACAAAACTAGTGGTATAAAATTCTAACTTTATAAATGATCGAATTTATTTAAAAAAATAATTGGGCTGACAACAATTAAGGAAAACCATTTAAAATTGGGTCGAACTAAAACGAATTTGACGTAAATATCTGTGTTTTCATAATTTAACGTCTTTATGTTTTGTGTAAAATCAAGAAAAATAGCAAGGGATTGGAACATTGGAATAATCCTACCGTTATACAAAAAGGGGACAAAGGGGATTGTTCTAACTATAGAGAAATAGCATTAATGAGTGTACCAGGGAAAATACTGGCAAGAGTAATGAAAGACAGATTAAAAGAGAAAATGGAAAACCAGGGACTGAGAACGGAACGAAAACGTTAAACGAAATTAACCGAAATTTTTTTAAGAACGAAAACGAAATTATTATTTTTCGTTCAAGAACGAAAACGATATAAATATTTTCCAAAACCGGTTTTAACCGGTTTTAACCGGTTTTGTCGCTATTTCAATTTTATTTGTTCAACACAAACGCGAATTTACCTTCTGTGCTGGGGAGACTCCACGAGGCAGTAAAAAATCTCACTTGAAATAAGTGAGCTTCACTTTTCTCCATATAGGTGATATGTTTTAATAATTTATTGTTTATACTTGCAATTTCGTGTAACACAATTAACGGTACAGATATTCTCTATTTCTAATTTGTTTTTTAGATCATCAATATAGAATATACACTTGATTGGATATATATTATCAATGTGTATGTTTTATTTGCGTTTAGACATAATAATAGTAAAATTTATTCTTACTTTGAAACGGACTAATGTAAAAGAAGATTTATTGGAAGATGTGTTGCTAGTAAGATTTAACGGAATGTGAAAATGCATATTGTATGGTATGTACAAACTATAAAGTTAAAGTATATTTCAAGTTAATATAAGTTTTTTTTTAAATATCTTTTTTATTTATAACATTTAGTAAATTATCCACTTGAATTCATTCTTTTGTCTTTTTAAATAATTACAGCAGGATCTTATTTAATTCAAATGCATAGATTTTTAGTACTAAAACAAATTTAAAACAGCACTTGCTATATTTTCATATTTTTAGATAATGATCGTGTGTCTAATTTAACCTAATCACGTTGTGTTTTTGCACCTTACGGGTGTTAAACTTAATAAAATGGTTAAATGTTAATGTGTTTAACGATTTGGTAAATTAATATGGCGATCGTTCGCTAGTCTAAAATATGATGTCCGTGAGCATCAAACCCCATCGTCATCGTTTATATTTTAGTTGAGACGCAAATATTGTCATCGTATTTATAGAGGGTTGTGGGGTGACTAGAAAAAAAATTGATTTTTTTATGACAAAAAAATATTGTAAAAGCGGTTTTAACCGTTATTATTTCGGTTCACGAAAACGAAAAAAGAATTTTTTCGGTTAGAACGAAAAGAACGAAAACGATATATTTCGTTTTCGTTCCGAACAGAAACGAACGGAATTTTTTTCGTTTTTAGTCCCTGTGGAAAACACATTAGAAGAATCCCAATACGGTTTCAGAAGAGGAAGGAGTACCCAAGACCCGGTGTTAATATTAAGACAAACAATAGAAAAGAGCTTAGCAAAAAAACAAGGAAATACATTTATGTTTTATAGACTTGGAAAAAGCATTCTATAAAATCAAAAGAAAAGACGTATGGAGGGGCCCAAGAAGGAAAGGAATAGAAATAGAAACAATCGACATAATAAAAGCGAAAAAACGGTAAATATTGTAAGAACACAAAATGAAGAATCGGCAAAGTTTGAAACAAAAGAGGGCTTAAAACAAGGATGCGTGCTCAGTCCATTACTAATCTGTCATTGTATGGTGTAATTAAAGAAGTAAAACAAAAAATGGGATCGTTTCACCTAGGCAATTGGAAAATGAAAAAAATAAACATAACTGAGCTAATATGTTCGCAAACAACATTTGCGGAAACAGAAAAGAATCTGCAACATAATCTAGAAACTCTAAACTAAACCAATAATTGAAAACAATCGATACAAAACAAAGGGCATAACATCACTTTAAATGGGCTTAGGTTGGAACAGGTAGAAAGCTTTAAATATTTAGGAGTGATTATAGAGAAAAATGAAGGAATGGACAAAGAAAGAAGCGAAAGGACAGGAAATGTGGGAAGAATATTTAACAGTTTAAAAACAACATTTTTTGGAAATAGAGAAGTCCCAAAACGTACAAAAGTGAAAGTGATAAAAAAGATAGTAACTCCGGCACTTTTATACGGAAGTGAGACGTGGACACTCACAAATAAAAATAGTAGCCAAGTGAATCCAGCTGAAATCAGATTTCTAAGAAAATTCCAAAGAAAAACCAAAAGAGATAGAATCAGAAATGAAACATATAGAGAACAATTAAAAATAAAATCAGTCGAAACAAAAATACAAGAAAGACAGCTGGGATGCTTGCATCACATTTATAGGATGAACAAAGTAATGTTAACCAGAAAAGCCTATGAAGCAAGCAAGATAACAGGGAGAAACAAAAGAGGTAAACCGAGAAAAACCTGGCAAGACGCAGTTAAAAAAGCAGCAGCGGATAGAAACATCAAATGGAAAGACATAAAAAGGCTAGCACAAGACAGAAAAACATGGAAAAAAGTCAGCACAACACAACTCAACAGTCCTACACCTAACAGTAGAAGGGCTCATGACTAAGTCGTGTTATAATTTTAATACTGGCATCGAATCCAGAACGTGCAATAATTACCAGTTCCCAAATTTTATTTTAATATTTCCAAAAGCATTCTAGATATTTGCCTGTATGCAGAGTACTGTATATTACTTAACAACGGTAACTATAGAATTGAAATTAAAACGGAAATTGGGCCTCGTGATGTATAATTCCCAGGACACGATCTAAAATGACAAATGTTTGTTGCACAATAGACCAGGTATCGCATTTCATTTGTCTAAGTTGTGAAATGAACTGGAAACTGACAGGAATATTAATAAAGCGACGTAGAATTTCAGAAACAACACAATACACTAGGAAATAAGAGAAATAAAGTTTTTAGTTGTATTGTGCAACTAATAACTCTTCTTATGCCGGATGCACATTATCTAGCGTCTCGGATATTATCGCAAGCAAACAAAAACAAGCTGCATAGTAGTTTTTAGGAGCAAAATATAGTACAATTCGACGCCAAGCGCGCATATACAGGGTGGTCCAAATTCGATGGGATTGCATGGGTATCTCGGTTAATATTTAAGAACGGAACGGTTAAATTACCAAAAATTTGCAGTTTTTTAAGACAAACTCAGAACCGTTTTCAAAAATATTCTATCATTTCCGGTTTTCGAGTTATCGAATAAAAAGTGTTTTTTTGTCATATTAATAATGTGTCATATCTCCGTTATTGTTGTAAATATCAAAAATATTTACCAAGATTATTTTTGGATATTTTTATGCTTAATTTGATTATACTAAAAAAAAAAATTTTACGCTCGCCGTTAAAAAGTTATGACATAAACTTACCTTTTTTTTAAATAGAAACGATAGTTGGCTATGACCTATTTAAATTCCTCATTTTTTTCTCATTCCAAATATATAAGGGTCGATGTATTTATTTTTAATAATACGCAAGTTATGAAGGTTTTTTAGGTTTTTTTTCTAAGAAAATCATAGAAGGCTATGAAAACAAAAACCAAACAAGGTGTAAAACCTTACAAAACTCATGTGGTACAAGTTACCAAGGTTTTTTAATTTGTTGTGGAGATAAACATTGTAAATATTTGAAAATAAGAAAACAACGATATAGTCGGTATCAGCAGTAATGTAGGATATTGTTGTTTATCTTATGTTCAAAAAATTTCGTATTTATCTGAATAACAAATTAAAAAACCTTGGTAACTTGTACCACATGAGTTTTATAAGGTTTTACACCTTGTTTATTTTTTGTTTTCACAGCCTACTAAGATTTTCTTTAAAAAAAAAACTGAAAAACCTTCATAACTTGCGTATTGTTGAAAATAAATACATCGACCCTTATATATTTGGAATGAGAAATAAATGAGGAATATAAATAGGTCATAGCCAACTATCGTTTCCATTTAAAAAAAGGTAAGTTTGTGTCATAACTTTTTAACGGCGAGCGTAAAAATTTTTTTTTAGTATAATCAAATTAAACATAAAAATATCCAAAAATAATCTTGGTAAATATTTTTGATATTTACAACAATAACGGAGATATGACACATTATTAATATGACAAAAAAACACTTTTTATTCGATAACTCGAAAACCGGAAATGATAGAATATTTTTGAAAACGGTTCTGAGTTTGTCTCAAAAAACTGCACATTTTTGGTAATTTAACCGTTTCTCTATCTTAAATATTAAGCGAGATACCCATGCAATCCCATCGAATTTGGACCACCCTGTACAAAAATGTTGATGTACGAGTTGAAGAAAAACGATCTGTTTATTATTAATAACAAAACGAATTGTATTTTATACACAACGGCCTGGGTTAAAAATTTAGCTAATAATTGTAAGACAAACTATTTATTACCTTTGTTATTAGGGGAGTAACAAATAAGTTTTTGGCACAAAAGTTATTGGAACTTATTAGCTATATAACCTACAATAAATTATTTTTAAATGCACAAAGTATTTAGCATTAAAAAATAATTGTAGGTTATATAGCTAATAAATTGCAACAACTTTTGTGGTAAATTTTTTTTTGTACCTACCCTAATAACAGAGATAACAAATAATTTGTCCTTACAATTAGCTTAACTTTTGACCCTACGCATCCACCATAATAATAACTCTAGAAATATTAACTTAAGAAAAAAACATGCTTAATATTTTATAATGGCAATTGATTTGTCTACAAGAAAACGTTAAAATATACAGGGCGTTCTATTTGAAATAGTAAAGTTGCATATTGATTCTCGAAAACTAAATACTTTGTGCATTTAAATATAATTGTAGGTTATATAGCTAATAAGTTCCAATAACTTTTGTGCCAAAAACTTAATTGTGACTCCCCTAATAACAAAGGTAATAAATTTAGTTTGTCTTAAAATTAGCTTAATTTTTTAACCCGGCGCATTTACCAAAATTATTAACTCTGAGGGGCAGAATAATGTATATTTACCGGTTTGACAATAGCAACATGTTATTGCACAACGTATATTTACGAGTTTGACAGTGAAAGGGTTAAAATACACTCTTAAATAACTTTTGTCCCATTTAACTAACCTTGTATTTTCATTATTTACGGAGATAGCAATAGTGTCCCATGGAAAAGTGAAACACGCTGTATATTTTGTAATAAAGAGGGAAATAATTAATTTTATATTATTTTTACTTTAATATTTTCGTATTTTTTTTTATTATTACATTCGTTCGAGCATACCCAACTGTGCTTGATTTAATAAAAAAATCGCTATTTTTTCATTGTTTTAGTAGCACAATATGTTAGTTCATTGTATTTTAAATTTTCAATAAGAAGGATACAAATATCTGTTTTGCAATTTTCTTAAAATTCTCACCATTATAACATAATGAAGTACGTTTCAAACGTCAAAAGGTTAATAATTTTAAATCATAGCGAGTATTTTTTAATACAGTTTCTAAGGCAAAGAAGGAACATACATTGAATGTAAATGTCTCATAAATATTAAAAAGCAATTTTTTGAATGCATGCATGCCTCTTAAAATGTCTGTTGAGTTTGTGTATTATTTATAAGCATCAAACAACGTTTTAAATATTTCGATACATCAAGATTTTAAGAGAAAAGTACCTTACCTAGGTATAAGAATTTCCTCGAAGCATTTTATTGTAAGTAAAGCAAATCTTGACAACTAACTGTAAATATTTTATTGCCGTTTAAAGAGGCATTGTTTTATAGCAATACTTGTATTAGTTCCATATATTCGTGTATTTTTTTTATTTTTGCACTTCTTTTTTTAGTTGTAATAATGTTTTGTTAAATCGTTGTATTCAGAAATCCTAGGACGGCCTTTTTATACAAAAATTAAATATAACGTCTAAAAGAAATAATAATATTCAATGAAAATAAGATTTAAAAAGCGATTGAACGTAAAGTGTATTATTGCCGAAGAAAATTGTTTTGAAAATATTAAAATAAAATCTTAGAAAGTTGAAAAGTGAACGTGTTTTTTATGCTCAATTATTAAACTTGAGTAGGGTTACCAACACTGTCTTTTTGACCTGAAGAATTCCGGTATTCTGAGGCCTCGGATTTTTAATAAAATTCTTCGGGTTAACTCCAGACGAAAAGTCGTTGGTAGAAAATGCGCAAGGTGACAAGAAATATAATTTTAGAAAACAGTATTATTTTTTAATAAACACATAGTTTTTTATTAGTCTACTTATGTTCTAGGACAATTGTTTTAAATTTGTGTTACAAATCATAAAACAATATTAAATTGTTTTATAAAATAACTAATAATTTAAAAAAAAATGATCTGCTAATAGTCTACTTGTTTACAAAGGCAAAATTTTTAAGGTTTTATCTAATGTTATGATATTTAAACAATTGTTGAGCGGTTTATTTTAAAAGTGGTAGCAGTCACTTATTGCAAAAAATTAATTAAAGCGGTTTACGACTATAAAAATGTATGGCATTTTTATCTTGCAGTTTCTTCCAAAATCATGAGGAACTATTTTCGTTAATAGAAATTTTATTCTTAAACAGAAGTGCAAAAGCAAAAAACCTTTATTTTGAAAATCGCATAATGCTGGATGTGCTACCTATGTACCTCCAATTTACCACAGTTATTTTAAAATTTTAAAACAAATTGAAATGTCCAAAGACTTCATATCTCTTATTAATGGCAATGATTCAGTACATGAATAAACTTTAATATGAAATACCTTGTATAAATTACTTATATTTATATTTCAAAATGTACTGGTGAAGTACTTATTAAGTATTTTATGAATATTAATGATAATGGAAAATACTTGGATAAACTTTTAATGAAATACATTATGCAGGGTGATTGAAATTCGCTTATTATAATAGCTAGAGTATAGGTTTAAATTTGGCAAAGTTGCTAAATTTTGTGCTCAATAATATTCCGAAGAGAAATTGGAAATATCTCAAACGGTATCCGAGAAAATTAGGAAAACCGGAAAATACGATTTTTGAAAGTCGTCTATAACTCCTTAGAGTTTAAAATATTTCAAATGTGTAAAAACATTACCGAAGCAACTTTTTAAACCGAATCCTATAATGGTCACACATTTTTCCCAGATCGATTCGTTTTTGTTTTATGATAACCAACTTAAGTTTTTCTTATGGGCGCAATTTTTGCTATTAAAAAAATAGTTTGTAGTGTAAAAAAATATTTTACCTCGACCTTTTTTAGTTTACCCCCCTTGCCGGTCCACCCCAAAAATTCCTTTATTCGGGTCAGCATCCGGGCAATGTTGGTAACCCTAAACTTGCTCGATTAGTAAGTAATGTAGTATCAGTTCCTTCTTACTTAAGGGCGCAACCGTACCATTTCCTGAACTCATCTGACCTGCTCTGCCATTATAATGATATTTTCTTACTAAATTATTCCTGAAAGTTGACAATAGTTACAAAGTAGACAAGTTATAATCTGCCTAGTACGTCCTATTTTATATAAGTTGTCGCTGAAAGCATGCAAATTTGATGTTGACGAACTTACATCAGCACAGGTAAAAGGCATACATATTTAGTATATTATATGAACTGAAAGTAAAGCACAGACAAAAAAAAAGCTACTTTGTCTCTGAAATAATAATGAAAGCAATTTATATTAGGATATTGTTTTAGTCATTTTGTGCTAACTTATTATTCAAAATGCAAAACAAATATTATATGCTGCCACATTATTTACCTTGCTATTCATATGATTTGTTCGACTGTATTTAAATTTAAATAGAACACAGAGCAAGATTCTAGGAATACGACGTCACTAGAAAAATTAATATAAGGAACATTGCTATAGCTACTGCAGCTCCAGATGTGTTTTCATGTTGTCACAGCTGGATTGTCCTTTCAATATTTTATAAGAGCATTCTGTCGAAATAATACACTATAAACAGCACATAAATAAACAAAAAATGTATGTACATTTACCTGCCAGTCGGAGATTGCGCGGTTGGTTTATGTTATTGCCTTCGATAAATATTTATATTGGAATTCTGCCAGTCGACTTTTCTAGCTTCGTCACAAAAGCCTTTTTAAAATTTTACAATCAGTAGGAAAAGAAAAATGACATCATCTGAAGTAAGCTTGTTTGAGTTGCGTCATTCTTAATTCAGTAAGTCTCATCCTGGATTGCCACTAAGATAAATAAAAATAAACAACTAGTTGCATGCCCTAGTATTGTGTGTTTGGAACCAACTGAAAGCCGCAAAAGTAAATATGATTTGTTTTTCTTTCAGCCCAATGCAAATGATTCAACAACTTCGCTCAATTGAAAAGGTCAAAGAAAGTTATAAAGAGAATTATTAAGTACTCCTACTTGTTTCCATTCACGAATAAAACGCCTTCAACTGACATGCCCAAATATTGTTTCTATATAATTTTACTAATGTACTTTTGTTACTAAATAAATTATCCTACAAATAAATGCTCTTGATATGTAAGAAGATCTCAAAACAAACTAATAAAACGCAAGTATTGGTAGCAATCCTTACTAACAGTTCACGAAGTGACAGACAAAAAAAAAGAATTCGCTGGGGAGATGCGACATAGTTAGCTAATGATAGACAAAGGTGGAGAAACATAATCAAGAACTAGGAAAAACACATCGATACCGGAAGGTACAAGAAGGCCCTCTAAAAAAGAAAAAGAATTATGAAGATGTTTTTGTTTGCCTTTAAAAATATACAGGGTATCCAGGGCAAAGATGAACAGCAAAAAGATATCGATTATTGTAAGAGATATCTTCTTCTAATACCATCTTTATCATCATAATTAATCTTATTTTATTTAGGGCAACTCTAAAAATATCAAGACAGCTACATCCGAACCATTCTCCTAACTTTTTCCACATAGTTGGCTTTGACATAAATCGAAAGCTTACTTTTTGCGCTTTTCAAAAATATATAATTTGCTTATGGTTGTCATTTAAAATAAGAAAGTTAGAAGTATTATATCAATATTTATATGAGTAAAAAAAATATGAATCGCTTTCTTATTAAGAGCAACAAACAATGCAATAAATGTGTTTAAAGTTTTTCTGTATCTTTTCGTTTAACATTTTTGAAAATTGCTAAAAATCTGCTTTTGGCTATATTTCGAAAATTAAAAATGATATCAAAAATCTGTTAACGGCAATGAATTCCTCTTGAAAAAATAAATCGAGACTACGTACTTCTTTTTTTTCTATCTCTGATAATAACCGAGATACCCTCCCTGTATGGGCATCGAAAATAGACCACCCTGTACAGTGTATCAATCTATGAAACAATTTTCCAATATGTCCTACTAAAAAGCGTGATCAATACATTTCTTAAAAGAAAATAAGTTGTCTTGTTACGTCATTGCCAAGTCCAAAATAGAACAGTTTAATAATGCGTTATATTTGTTGATAAAAAAAATTAAAATTCCCTTTCTTGCTAATTTTGAAATATCACCAAAAAACTCTTTTCCAATTTCAGTAATGTTTAAGTTGCTCTGCACGATCGCTAGACCTTTATTCATAAATCAAAAATTAAATTCTTGTTCAAGTTAAAAAGTCAGTGAATGGAAAAACTTTACCTTACTTTAATAAGTTTTGTTTAGTTCAATAGAGTGCAGGAACAATGTAATAAATACAAATTATATGACAGTTTAGTTGGCTTGGCGTCTGCAGGTTAGTTAGGATAAAAGACCAGGAAGCTACAACGTATAATATCCGTTTCTAGCTGGAGCAGTTGATGCGGTTCTAGATTTTATTATGTATTAAGCCAAGTGCGCTTAACTGCAAAGCACAATATGTCTTTAACAGTTTAGTTTAGAACATGTTACGCTGGCCAAACTTTACAATTCATGATAAACCCCACACTACACAGCACTGCATTGTATGATCTCGTTAAGATCTTGCAGATTATGATCAAATTTCGCGACAACGTTTTATGACTGCACCCAGTAGCGTGCAGAAGGGGGGGCGGTGCGACGGCCCCGAGCATCCGTATCGAAAAGTGAAATAAAAATTTATCAGTTGTCCAATTGTCGGGTTTTATAAGTATTAATTTCTTCTGCTTATATTAAACTTAAAAATTTTTAACTTGAAAAAAACATAATTGAGAAATGTACACTTACAACCACCTCAACCATGAAACACTGCCCTAAAATTTTATTGCGGATTAGCCGCTTCCAGTCCTCGGTAAATAACCTTTGTAATGCGTATTTTATTTGCAGCAATAAGACATGTGTTTAAGATTTTGGTTCATCGTTTTCCAATTTGTGAATAAAATGTCAAATATTATTATGTACAGGGTGTTTCGATGTTTTCATAGGGAATCTCGGTAACTATAAGAGGTATCGAAAAACGGACCCCGCCTCCTCGATCTCTTTTTTCGAGAAAAAGTTAAGGGTGAAAACTAAAATTGGTTATCGTCTTTTGTTTTCGAGTTATCGCCGATAACTCGATTTTTCGACTTTTCGTTTCATGACTATATCTCGCTTGTTTATGAAAATTAAGAAAAATAATTTTGACATTCTACAGGCTTTTCTTTGATAAGAATGCAGTGGCGAAGATAATTTTAAAAAAAAATCGAAATTCGAATTATGACATAAAGTTGTATTTTTTTAAATAGAACCCCTAGTTGGCTGTGGCATCACGAAAAAGAGGATTTTTTCTCCATTCCAATAATATGTATCATGTGGGATCGATTTATTCATTTTCCTTGCACTATAGCAAAAATTAGGTAACTTTTCATATTTTCTTTTTTCTAATAGTAGGCTTACGTCATGAAGAATATACCTGGTAAAACAAACTGCCATTATTTTGTTTTAAAGATAATTAGACAGAAATAATCACGTTTAATTGTTGATTGTTTTTATTTTTTACCTTAAAAACACGAAATGACACGAATATTACGAATGAGAATGTATTATTCAAAGTAATAATAATTCTGAAATTGCAAGTGAAACATATTTTAATCGTTGCCCAGAAAGAAGGCAATCTAATAAATCTATTTTTGGAAGATTAAAACAAAATTTCATTAATTGTGGGAAATTAAAGACAATTTATATAAAATAATTTAAACGAACTAAAAAAAAATTTATAGTGTATTAATTCTATTATTATTTTATTTTTTTCTATTCATTATTCTATTTTAATTTTCAACAGTTTATTCCAATACCTCATTAAAATATCATATTTGTAACACCTTTTATTTTCCGTAATTGACGAAAATTATTTTAACATTACTCCGCAATACACGAAGGGATAGCGAATAAATAAATAAATTAAAAATGTACTACCAGAACATATTGAAAATAAAAATTGCGAACAAAAGCACAAAATATCAAAGAATTTCTAGCTGGTTGCAAATTATACAGTTAATCACGATCATATTAATGTCAAGGTGACAGTTTTAACAAAACAACAAAAAAAACGAAAATTTGTTGTGTATTTTATTTTTATTTTTTTGTAAAAGATCATTGATTCAAAAATTGGACAAAATGAGTTTTTCTCAAATTTTTGTGGTAAAATATCTTAGATATTAAGTGTCATATATCATTAAAATCAGAAGACATAATGCTGTCCGACTATGAGATTAAATTTTTTTCGCCGTATTTAAAAAATGAAGTTGATGTTTCCGAAGAGACGAAACGTTGTTGGAAATTTTATGTTATTTCAAAATATAAAGCGTAAGAAGTTGCCATGGAGAAGTGCTTCCAGATTGTCGATATCTTAAAAAATGTAGGAAATAGGGCAAAAAAATCAATTTTTTCAGTTATCCTTAAATAACTTTTGAACTAAGACAGCTATGAAAATTTTCTTTGCACATATTTGATGAGCATCTAATTTCGCAACTTTGCCCTCATTTAACCGACCTCGTAGCTCTTAAAATAAGCGAGATCCCCATGCATTTACTCGAATTTGGGACATCCTGTATAGGGGTCTCAAAAAATATTTTTTTTTTTTAACTTTTAAATTACAAAATAATTTAGAAAATTCAAAATTCGTCGTAGGGGCATACAATTAAGGAATTGGCCCGGAGTATCACCTAACATCTGCACGCCACTGACTGCACCGAGTTATCCTTCCTCGAATATTTAAATTTTATACAGCTTATAAATTCAGAACAGTTTAAATTTTATGAATTCCAGTGTATATTTACTCGGAGTGCTTTAAAATTTTATAGAAAATAGTAAAAGCAAGCGCCGTGAGGGGACAATAATTTAGATTGATGGTAGTTTCTACAAGGCTGCCATCGAATATAACAAACTTCGTATAAAACTTTTGCTTTAAACGTTGTGAGCGTGGAAAATTCTAAATTGTTATAAACGCATTGAATTTGTTTTAGTTATTTTTACAGCATCAAATTTCAACAGTTTTATTGCGGAGTTTTACGACCTTTGAAATACCAAGATGGTCCGAACTGTTCTTTAAGAAACTCTAACTCGATTGATACTTGGGCTCCTAGATAAATAAAATTAAGTATGTTGATCCGTTTCGGGCTTAAAAAGTTTAGTAACTGCAAACAAAACAGAAATTTCAGGAACGGTTTACCAAAGTCAATAGCACATTTACACAAGACCGTGACTAGATTTTTTTAAACTCCTTGCCAAATATTTACAACGCAAAAAATACAACACAATTACTACATAAAAGTCACACTTTTTTCTATCGAAAATAATACTTAAAGAAAATTACCTGCATCCTTTTAATGAAATATACCTAAAATTTGTGTACTTGATAACTCAAGATTAAATTATCTTGAGAACTGTATAATTATAGTGATTGCTTTTCTTCTTTTTGCCCTTAATAGTATTTTTTAAAATGTCAGCAACTTTTTGTGGTTCTGCTTTAAACTGAGATATTTAAGAATACAGTTTTTAGACTTTATTTTATAACTTATGAAAAGTAGATTTAAGTGGAATTTAGTAGCTAGATGCCGGTTTGTTTAAATTAGATGAATTATTCCCAAGTATGAGAAGAGCCACAATCAATTTTTAAAAGTACAACATTTCTCGTGCTTTAGATGTTAATAGCAAAAAATATGAAAATGTTGGATTAATTTTTTTCTCGTAACTTTTTCTTCTTAATCATTAGATCAATTTTATTAGTAGATACATTTTTGAGGTACTTTTTGAAGTAACAAAAAAATCTAAAATAAGAGTTATATGCTACATCAAAAAGTACCTCAAGAAAGTACTAATAAAACTGATCTAATGATTAAGACGAAAAAGTTACAAGAGAGAAAAGAAATTCAACATTTTCATATTTTTTGCTATAACTTCTGAAGCACGAGCAATTTTGTACTTTTAAAAATTGATTGTGGCTCCTCTCATACTAAGGAATATTTCATCTAATTTAAACAAACCTGTATCTCTTATAATAAGCGACATCCCCATGAAAATGTAATCTGGGACACCCTGTATATGTATAAACGTACTTAAATGATAAAGTTATTAATGTTTATAACTAATTATTATTTTCTTTATTTGCAGATATCTTCAAATGTTGTCGAAATCACCGCAGTTGGAATAAACCCTCTGAAATGGGCAGAATTAGTATTCTTCAACTAAGAATCAAATTAATACCCGGTTTAGTTTAGTTTTGCTAGTTGCATTTACTTTCACCTCCGAAATGTTGAAGGCAACCATGACGACATGCTAAACATGAGTGTATTTGCAAGAATAATAGCAAATATCATGGAAAATGAAACAAATCTGTCTCAATTCAACTTCAGTTCACAAGACGTTGAAATATTACAACAGTACATCAATAAAACTTTATCAAGAGCCAAACCGGAAACTTGTGGAGAGTGCAAGTCGTTAGTGCAAGATTTGGCAATAGCGTACTCCCAGAACTACCATGGCTACATCGCAATGGCGGTGTGTTTGTTTGGGATTGTTGCTAACGTCCTAACCATAGCCGTTTTGACAAGAAAAGACATGGCATGCGCCCCTATAAACAGGATATTGACAGGGATAGCAGTGGCTGATATGATCCTAATGGTGGAGTACATCAGTTTCGCCTATTATTACTACATAGATTTGCCCGGGAAATTGAATTTTCCATATTGGGGAGCGGTTTTCATACTTTTTCATACGCATTTTACTCAAGTCCTTCATACTATATCAATTTGTCTAACACTCGCTTTGGCAATCTGGAGATACCTCGCTATAGGGTAAGTTTGAATATTTTTGTACCAAAAATGTAATTTAAATATCTTTTCTTGTGTAAAATTGAAAATTTCCTATAGCAAGATCTTACTAGGCATATCTTTTTTACTAGTTTATAAATTTAAACTCAAAACCGGCTTAACTACTTTGCTATTTTTTCTAAATCCCCTTTCTCTTGTTGTGTGAGTTTAATTCATTTAATAGGCACGTTACCAAAAGTTTTACGACCATTACCATTGATTTTATAGATAGAAATACATAATATTGGTCAGTTTTATTTCTAAATATATTTCGTAAAGCCTCAAATCTGTGTACAAGTTTCTCTTGCATTACAAAAAAGTTTAAGACAGGTTTTTTATCATGTTAAATTTCAATTTCAAAATTCCAAAACCGGGAAAACCCTTAACTGAACTAAAATCCTACAGACCAATAAGCTTACTTACAATTATGTCGAAGCTGTTTAAAAAAGTGGTATTAATAAAATTAGAACCAATACTCCAAGACCGTCAGATTATACCAACGTAACAATTTGTATTAAGAGCCCAAAACTCTGCAATAGAGCAAATACACAGGGTAACAAATAGAATTAGACAAGACTTTGAAGGAAAAAAATATTGTTCAACATAACGCAAGTGTTGGCAAATAGGGCTACTCTACAAGATCGCAAAACTATTACCACTTAATTATTTCCATATCCTAAAACAATCCTACCTCACAAACCGCCACTTCCGAGTAAAGTATCAGGACGTGTACACAGACTTTCATCAAATAAATGCTGAAGTTACCCCATGTTGTTTCTTATACAGGGTGATTGATTGAGACCGGGACTTAAAACTATATGAAGAATAAAAAATGATATTGATCCTGAAATTTTGATTATGACCATAATGGCATCTGATCTGTTCAATGAAAATATTTTTAAGAGAGCGATACTTCCGCATATACCGGAAGTTGACGTCTACTTTCTTATTTCAAATACAATGGTATATTTTTTATTGCATTTTTGCATTTAACACGTTATATTAGAGGGACCTTTGATAGCATTTCCTATACCTAAGTGCAGTCATTTTTTAGATTTTTGGACTTTTTTGAAAAATTGTTGATTTTCATTGTGATGCATAATATTATCTACCGCCGCCATTTTTAAAGAGAAAACCCTCAAATTTAGACTATGCATAGAAGAAATCTTGGAGTTCAACCTGGTATTTTTCCAATCGGTGCATTACTTACAGGGTGTCCAAAATTTAATTTCCTTTTAATACAACTTCAGACCAGTAAAACTCGTTTGATTCAAATACAATGCTCAATTTTTTTTAAATTGTATAATACAAAATTAAATTCTGCATCAATCTGTATTAGCGTTTCCTATACCTATAAATATATATAAAAGTCCAGCCTGACTCTGTCTATAACGCATGAATATAGCTACGGGTTGACTTATGTCATACTTGACAATCATCATGAGGTTATGTTATTATAGTATAGTAATCTGTAATGTTATTATAGTAATCTTTAATGTTATTATAGTAATCTGTAACGCGGGTTGACTTATGTCATACTTGACAATCCGTCCTAGGACGGGCTAAGTGCTAGTCTGCAATAATTTTCGAGTTATTAAGAATTTTTGATATAGTTCAAAGAAATTGAAACATTTTTAAATAGTAGGCCTTGGAAATGGCAACAAAAGCCAATATTAATAACTTTCAACCACTTTCATCGCGTTTGTCTATAGTGTTCATGAAAATAGAAAATCAAGAGTATTCAAACACGAATATTATAAACACTATAACTATACTATACTATACTATACGTACACTATATTGGTATAGGTCCTATACTATAGGACATGCTTAATAATTTTTAAAGGCAATTGAATTATCTACAAGAAAACGTAGCGATATACAGGGTGTTGTATTTAAAATAACAAAGCTGCAAGTTGGTTCTCTAAAACTAAACACTCTGTATATTCAAAAATAATGCAAGATCATGCAGCTAGTAATACCAAACAACTTTTGTATTTAAAACTTTATTGTATCTACTCTGATAACGACGCTATAAAATAATTTATGTTGGATTTTTATTTTTTCGAAAAAATATAAAAGTAGCAATAACCCGAGAAATATTACCTTTAGGTATAGGACATGCTTAATAATTTTTAAAGGCAACTGAATTATCTACAAGAAAACGTAACAATATACAGGGTGTTGTATTTAAAATAACAAAGTTGCATGTTGTTACGCCGAAACTAAACACTCATTATATATGAAAATGATTTTTTAAAACGAAGCTCATCTATGCAAACAACTTTTGTATTTAAAACTTTTTTGTATCTACTCTAATAACAGAGATATTAATTAATTGATTTGTATTACCATATTAAAATACCCGGCACCTCCACCATTTTGAAAAATAAATTATTAAGATTAAAATTAGTCGAGAAATATCAATTTTAGGTATAGGACATGCTTAATGTTTTTTGTAGGCAATTACATTTTCTACAAGAAAACGTAAAAATATTCAGGGTGTTGTATTTAAAATAACAAACTTGCATGTTGGTTCTCGAAAACGGAACACTCTGTATATTTAAAAATTATGCAAGTTTATGCAATTCGTGATGGCAAACAACTTTTGTATTTAAAGTTTTTTCGTAGCTTGTCTTAGAACAGAGATATTAATTGATTTGTATTACCATATTAAAATACCCGGCACCTCCACCATTTTGAAAAATAAATTATTAACATTGAAATTAGTCGAGAAATATCAATTTTAGGTATAGGACATGCTTAATGTTTTTTGTAGGCAATTACATTTTCTACAAGAAAACGTAAAAATATACAGGGTGTTGTATTTAAAATAACAAACTTGCATGTTGGTTCTCGAAAACGGAACACTCTGTATATTTAAAAATTATGCAAGTTCATGCAGTTCGTGATGGCAAACAACTTTTGTATTTAAAGTTTTTTCGTAGCTTGTCTTAGAACAGAGATATTAATTGATTTGTATTACCATAATAAAATACCCGGCACCTCCACCATTTTGAAAAATAAATTATTAACATTGAAATTAGTCGAGAAATATCAATTTTAGGTATAGGACATGCTTAATGTTTTTTGTAGGCAATTACATTTTCTACAAGAAAACGTAAAAATATACAGGGTGTTGTATATAAAATAACAAACTTGCATGTTGGTTCTCAAAAACGGAACACTCTGTATATATAAAAATTATGCAGGGTTATGCAGTTCGTAATTCCAAACCACTTTTGTATTTAAAGTTTTTTCGTTAGTCAAATAACGATGCAAAAAAATAATTTGTGTGAAACCTTTATTTTTTCGAAAAAGTTTAAAAATCGAAATTAGTCGAGGAATATCAATTTTAGGTATAGGACATGCTTAATGTTTTTTGTAGGCAATTACATTTTCTACAAGAAAACGTAAAAATATACAGGGTGTTGTATTTAAAATAACTAACTTGCATGTTGGTTCTCGAAAACGGAACACTCTGTATATATAAAATTTATGCAGGGTTATGCAGTTCGTAATGCCAAACAACTTTTGTGTTTAAAGTTTTTTCGTATCTAGTCAAATAACGATGCAAAAAAATAATTTGTGTGAAACCTTTATTTTTTCGAAAAAGTTTAAAAATCGAAATTAGTCGAGAAATATCAATTTTAGGTATAGGACATGCTTAATGTTTTTTGTATGCAATTGAATTTTCTACAAAAAAACGTAAAAATATACAGGGTGTTGTATTTAAAATAACAAACTTGCATGTTGGTTCTCGAAAACGGAACACTCTGTATATATAAAAATTATGCAGGGTTATGCAGTTCGTAATACCAAACAACTTTTGTATTTAAAGTTTTTTCGTATCTAGCCAAATAACGATGCAAAAAAATAATTTGTGTTAAACCTTAATTTTTTCGAAAAAGTTCAAAAATCGAAATTAGTCAAGAAATATCAATTTTAGGTATAGGACATGCTTAATGTTTTTTGTAGGCAATTACATTTTCTACAAGAAAACGTAAACATATACAGGGTGTTGTATTTAAAATAACAAACTTGCATGTTGGTTCTCGAAAACGGAACACTCTGTATATTTAAAATTTATGCATGGTTATGCAGTTCGTTATGCCAAACAACTTTTGTATTTAAAGTTTTTTCGTATCTAGCCAAATAACGATGCAAAAAAATAATTTGTGTTAAACCTTTATTTTTTCAAAAAAGTTTAAAAATCGAAATTAGTCGAGAAATATCAGTTTTAGGTATAGGACATGCTTAATGTTTTTTGTAGGCAATTACATTTTCTACAAGAAAACGTAAACATATACAGGGTGTTGTATTTAAAATAACAAACTTGCATGTTGGTTCTCGAAAACGGAACACTCTGTATATATAAAAATTATGCAGGGTGATGCAGTTTGCAATTCCAAACAACTTTTGTATTTAAAGTTTTTTCGTACCTAATCAAATAACGATGCAAAAAAATAATTTGTTTTAAACCTTTATTTTTTCGAAAAAGTTTAAAAATCGAAATTAGTCGAGGAATATCAATTTTAGGTATAGGACATGCTTAATGTTTTTTGTAGGCAATTACATTTTCTACAAGAAAACGTAAAAATATACAGGGTGTTGTATTTAAAATAACAAACTTGCATGTTGGTTCTCGAAAACGGAACACTCTGTATATTTAAAAATTATGCAAGGTTATGCAGTTTATGATGGCAAACAACTTTTGTATTTAAAGTTTTTTTGTAGCTTGTCTTAGAACAGAGATATTAATTGCTTTGTATTACCATATTAAAATACCCGGCACCTCCACCATTTTGAAAAATGAATTATTAACATTGAAATTAGTCGAGAAATATCAATTTTAGGTATAGGACATGCTTAATGTTTTTTGTAGGCAATTAAATTTTCTACAAGAAAACGTAAAAATATACAGGGTGTTGTATTTAAAATAACAAACTTGCATGTTGGTTCTCGAAAACGGAACACTTTGTATATTTAAATAATATGCAGGGTTATGCAGTTCGTAATGCCAAACAACTTTTGTGTTTAAAGTTTTTTCGTATCTAGCCAAATAACGATGCAAAAAAATAATTTGTGTGAAACCTTTATTTTTTCGAAAAAGTTTAAAAATCGAAATTAGTCGAGAAATATCAATTTTAGGTATAGGACATGCTTAATGTTTTTTGTAGGCAATTACATTTTCTACAAGAAAACGTAAAAATATACAGGGTGTTGTATTTAAAATAACAAACTTGCATGTTGGTTCTCGAAAACGGAACACTTTGTATATTTAAATAATATGCAGGTTTATGCAGTTTGTAATGCCAAACAACTTTCGTGTTTAAAGTTTTTTCGTATCTAATCAAATAACGATGCAAAAAAATAATTTGTGTTAAACCTTTATTTTTTCGAAAAAGTTTAAAACTCAAAATTACTCGGGAAATATCAATTTTAGGTAGAGGACATGCTTATTGTTTTTTGTGTGCAAATTAATTTTCTACAAGAAAATGTAAAAATATACAGGGTGTTGTATTTAAAATAACAAACTTGCATGTTGGTTCTCGAAAACGGAACACTTTGTATATTTAAATAATATGCAGGTTTATGCAGTTTGTAATGCCAAACAACTTTTGTATTTAAAGTTTTTTCGCATCTAATCAAATAACGATGCAAAAAAATAATTTGTGTTAAACCCTCATTTTTTCGAAAAAGTTTAAAACTCAAAATAACTCGGATAATATCAATTTTAGGTAAAGGATATGCTGAATGTTTTTTGTGTGCAATTAAATTTTCTACAAGAAAACGTAAAAATATACAGGGTGTTGTATTTAAAATAACAAACTTGCATGTTGGTTCTCGAAAACGGAACACTCTGTAAATTTAAATAATATGCAGGGTTATGCAGTTTGTAATGCCAAACAACCTTTGTATTTAAAGTTTTTTCGTATCTAATCAAATAACGACGCAAAAAAATAATTTGTGTTAAACCTTTATTTTTTCGAAAAAGTTTAAAACTCAAAATTACTCGGATAATATCAATTTTAGGTAAAGGACATGCTTAATGTTTTTTGTGTGCAATTAAATTTTCTACAAGAAAACGTAAAAATATACAGGGTGTTGTATTTAAAATAACAAACTTGCATGTTGGTTCTCGAAAACGGAACACTCTGTATATTTAAAAAATATGCAGGTTTAGGCAATTTGTAATGCCAAACAACTTTTGTATTTAAAGTTTTTTCGTAGCTTCTCTTAGAACAGAGATATTAATTTATTTGTATTGCTATATTAAAATACCCGGCACCTCCACCATTTTAAAAAATAAATTATTAAAATTGAAATAACTCAAGAAATATTAATTTTAGGTATAGGACATGCTTAATGTTATTTGTAGGTAATTTAATTTTTTGCAAGAAAACGTAAAAATATATAGGGTGTTGTATTTCAAAAACCAAACACTCTGTATATTTGAAAATTATGCAAGGTTATGCAGCTTGTGATGCCCAACAACTTTTGTATTTAAAAATTTTTTGTATCTACTCTGATAACGACGCTATAAAATAAATAAAATACGCTCCCAAACATGGCAACTGTTGGGAAAGTAGCGGTTGTTAAAAGAAGACGTTTTCGGTGCGGCTACCGCTACCTATATGAATGCGACCAATAACTCGAGAAATATTAACTTTAGCTATAGGAGGATGCTTAAAGTTTTTTGTAGGCAATTAAATTTTCTAGGTTTTGTAACGTTTTAGGTAGGTTTTGTTTTCACTGCAATGTTTTTTTTATTGCTCTTTTTGGATTTCTTACAGTTATTTTTAAATTGCACACATTATGTTAAATCCTTGTGCTAAGAATCTCAACTGACAACGATACAAACACTTGTTTTGTAATTTGATTTACGTTTTTCACCACTTTAACAGTAATGAAGTGCTTTTCAAACTTCAAAACTTCATTTATTTAATATCAGTGGGAGTATTTGATTTTGCAGTTTCTAAAACGTAAAAGGAAATTACACTTAATGTAAATATCTTTTTAATGCGTGTATTTCATTCAAAATGTCTGTTATATTTGTGTATCTATTATTTATGATCAAAGGCTTGATGGCGTTTCCTTTAAAATCACACACAGCAAGATATTGAGATGAAAGTAAAAAGATTTCCTTTATGTTATTTGCAAATTTATCCCTCGTAACGGACTGTTTTCAATGTTCTGTATAAACTGGATTAAGAATTTACTTCATTTATTACTTTAATTAAGTAGTTCGAATGGCGTTTGAAAAAAAAAACTTTTGTTAAAACTTAATCAATATTTGAAATTGTGTATCTGAACAAAAAGGAGTAAGTTGTTGAGTTAAAAGGTTTCCATTAGCAGTAATCGTAATATTCCTTTTGTTTGTACATTCTCAAGTTGATTTTTGCTTTGGATTTCTAATACGTAAATTTTTAGTTTATTAATAATGAAGTTAAGCTGGTTTCAGTGGGATAGAAAATTACTTAATAGCTAGTTATTTGATAAGTATGTTTCCTTAGTCGATATTTCACAGATATAATCCTTTGATAGTAAATGAAGCGTATATAAAGCTTTCTGTAAATCATTCTCTGGCTGCATTATCCTTACCTGGTCGTCGGCAAAAAGAATGGTGTTTCAGGCGTCACCAGAAATGCTTATTGTTAGATGTATTCCTTTAGACTTTAGGTGTATAGCGTTTTCATTTAGTTAGTATATTGTCCATGTACAAGTTCATCCATGTACAAGTTAAAAAGGGTAGGTGACAGAGGACACCCTTGTCATACTCCCTGATTTAGGAGCCGCATGAAAAGTTGGTTCAAATCTGGAAAATGCACCGGTAGAATCATTCAAAATTTGAATCGTTCAACGTTGGATCACTCAACGTAGAAATCATGCAACGATAGAACCATGGAATCATTCATCGCTGGAACGCTCAAATCTGGAATTTATAAATAATGCATTTTTGCTGCCCTCTGTATTACAACAGCCCTTTTTTTTCGAATAATTATTCAGCACAAAATCTAGCAGCTTAACCATATTGAAGCTCTTGTAATAAGCGAAATCCCCATGCTGGAATTTTAATTTCAAACAGCCTTTATACGCTACTAATCATTTTTAGCTTTATGAACAAATAAATGACTTAAAAATTGTCCTTAAAGAGAAAAAAATCACAGTCTTCTGGTTTTCCGGGTAACATACGAAAGAAAAATGTAAATCAACAATATTTTTGTTCGCTGAAAACTGCTGAAATGCTCCGTTATTTCACTTCCTCGTTTTTCATTGTTCGGTGTTTAACCCTAGTTGAATCCTTAACGTCAGGACTAATTAACTTATTTTGTCACATTACTAAACCCTTGGCTGAGCCATTAAAACCCAGCTTGGAAAAAATTAAATTTACAACGACTTTTTAAGGAAAATATTTTTTATGAGTGAATTTACCATTATCTTTTTAGATGTTTCAGTTTTCATTATGTATGTCTTTGTTTCATTTATTAAAAACATATTTTTTAATTAGCAAAGTTATGCGTTACTTTTTCCTTTAGATCTGTACCAAGAATTGAAAAAGCGTGTCACAAGCGAACAAGCGAGGAAGTTGTGTAATCATTTGTTTTTTGCTTTTAACTACCTACGTATTTGACATCCTTTGTCGTGAAGTGCATTGCTCATAATTAAAACGAAGTTAAATTAACTCGAGAACATTGTTTTTCCTGAACACACATCCTTACTAAGAATTAATAATTTTTAGTTTGCCTTTTTAATATTCATTACAAAATTAAAATATGAATACATTAATAAACTAACATCACAAATGAGTCTAATTTAAAAATATATAAAAGCTTTATGCAATTATTTTAAAACGTTATACTTTTTTACTGGTTATAAAGATTCTTCAGATGATAGTTGTATTTGCAACAATTATCGATTTTTTGCAAATTAAAGACTGTTCACTACATGAAAATTTTGTTATTAGTGTACTGAGGTTATATCATTGTTAGTGTTCAGGTATATACAGGGTGCCCATTTTTCTAACCTGTTGTATGGATAACTCCGTTAATATTAAAGATACGGAAACGTTTAAATTAGCCAATTTGTACAGAATTTAAAGGGAAATCTTATGCCATTTTCAAATTTGACCTACGTCATCATCTTTTTGAAATATTTTGAAACAACTGAAAAAGGTCGATTTTTTTTAACTTGAATAATTCCGTAAGCATATGAGCTAGAACAAACAAAAATTGGTTTTTAAAGATGTTTTTGCGTAGATTTTAAATATGTTAACGAAATTTTCATAGCACTCTCTATTTCCGAGTTATTACACAAACTTACATTTTTTTAAATGGAAGTCATAGTTGACTGTGGCCTTATCAGAAAGGTTTCGCATTCACCGTTTCAAAAATAAATATTTGTATGTATAATACAAATTCGTAATAAAGGTTTATTTAGTAATTTTAAAGATAATGATTGTCCTGTGTACCGAATTTGTGCAAATTTGTACATCAAGGATATTAGTTTACTCTGTGTTTATTTTGGTGATAAAATCGCATGTTTTTGTGATTTTAAAGTTGCCTTACGCTTCGCTGCATAAAAAAAATAATTTAATGTGAAAATTGATTTTTTTCCTCTATATTAAAATATTGTTACTAGTCTAGGGATATTAACCTACAATTTTATTCCAAAGTTCTTAAAGACTAGGTGTTTTTCCAAGATGTCCCCATTGGTGTTTCTTGGTTTTTAACATAAAACACAAGTTTGTCGTGTTACGCACAGCTTCACTATGCTCTGCTTTATCACGATATACACTACACCAATTCAAATCCTCTTGAGCCTTCTTTTTAAACCAGCATTATCTAGGAGCTGCAGCACCTCGGTGCTGCCATGGAAGTGAAGTCTTCCTCGTGCTTTTCTGCGAACTTTTTGATCTTTTCTCTGGCGGTTGGAATCTTCAGTCTCTGTGTAGGTGGTAATTCCGATAGTAGCATGGAGCATCGACAATACCTCGCAGCACTCTATTTTGAAAGACCTGGATCTTATCTTTGTTGCTTTTGGCTGCAAATCCTCAGAACTGCACCCCATAAGTCTAGACTGGCTTAAGAATTTGTTTGTATAGTAGTAACTTATTATGCACAGACAATTGTGATTTTCTTCCAATCAGAAAGTACATTTTCTTGTATTTAAGGTCAGGTTCTTTTCTTTTTTTATTTATGTGTGGCGGTGTTTTGAGACCTATTTTATACTTGCTGCGACATTCCACAGATTCAAAACGTCACAATTGCAACTTTTGCTGACGATAAAGCCATCTTGGCAATTGGCAAGGACAATATAGAAACAACTTCTAAACTTCAAAAAGCATGCAAGAGAGTAACCGATTGGACTAAGAGGTGGAGACTGGAGAGTAAGAATCAACGGGAGTAAATCAGCGCATATTTACTTTACATACAAGCAAAATTGAATATGAAATAAAACTTTTGGGGTATTAGACGTTTACTTGTAGTTTAATATTCTTTACTTTGTATCCTATCGTATGACATAATTTACAAAAAAAAATTGGACTGCAACTGAAGTAATAAATACATTTCTTCTTAGACGTCTTTCTTAGTTGCTGATAATTTAGCAGAAATAGGTCAAGACATAATTTAAAAATGACATTAACGACATAGAGATTAACACTTAAAACTTCTTGTAGTATAAAACTTTTGAAACAATTAATCAATTAGCATTGAAAATAAAAGTCTGTTTAATTGGGGACGAATTGCTTAATTAGGATTAAATTCAATTTTGAAAAACAAAATTTTTAAAGTTTCTGCCGTACAATCTGTCCTTTTAGGGACAATAAGTACTTCATATGGTTAATTAAAACATGGAGAGAAGAATTTCTCCTATCAATTTCCTATTTAAACTAACGTGAGTTACTTAATGACAAAACACTATTTACATAAATATTACTAGATTAGTCCATAACCCATTTGAACCTGTTTTAAGATTTGAATTCAGCACCAAATTAAGCAACCTTGTTCAAATTTAACAGACTTTGTAGCTCTTTTGGTAAGCTTCCAATTTGCAACACCTTGTACATTTATTATCTATTTACTAAACTAAAGTATCCTACTGCACGTCTTCCTATAATATGTCGTGTTAAGTTCACCCGACATGTAATATTACACTTCCATTACTTTCCTAATTACTGGAGAAGAAACAATAAAACTAGGTGTCACATCTGCTCGACAATAAACTTCAAACTTGTGTTCAACCTGTAAGTGCACTACTTGAAAACTAATGTAAAAGAGCTGGAGAACAGAAATGGATTTCAGAAATCGCTTATTTTACTTATTTACCTTTCTACTTTTACAACTGCAAGGACTTCTTCGTAATAAAAATGTTTACTACTTGGGTTAACGGAAAAGAAGTCCTTGGCACCGACAATAATCAGCTTGTACATCTGAAGAGGTCACATCATTCCCCCGAAAGCATAAAACGATGTTTGTACTTTAAAAACGTTATAATAATAGAAGTTTTCGTTCGTTAAAAGCTCAGGCATGTGCAACTTCGACAAGACCTTGGACCAGACGGTGAATTTGAAATACATCCGCGGGCCGGACCTTTTTTAAAGGCTCGTATTGGAGTATGCAAAAGCAACCCATCTTTATTTGTGTTTTTTTTACTTCATTGAAATAGTCATTACTGTAAAACAGTTTAGATGATTTGGTTGTTGACTTGATTTTTTTTTGAAATTATTGTTATTATTTAGTCATGAGTCCTTCTACTGTTAGGTGTAGGACTGTTGAGTTGTGTTGTGCTGACTTTTTTCCATGTTTTTCTGTCTTGTGCTGCTTTTTTAACTTCGTCTTGCCAGGTTTTTCTCGGTCTACCTCCTTTGTTTTTTCCCTGTGCTCTTGCTTCATAGACTTTTCTGTTTAACCTTTCTTCTTTCATTCTATAAATGTGGCCCAACCATCCCAGCTGTCTTTCTTGTATTTTTGTTGTAACTGATCTTATCTTCAATTGTTCTCTACATGTTTCATTTCTGATTCTATCTCTTTTGGTTTTTACTTGGATTTTTCTTGGAAATCCCATTTCTGCTGCATACACACAGCTACTATTTTTATTTGTGAGTGTCCACTTTTCACTTCCGTATAAAAGTGCCGGAGTTACTACCTTTTTTACAACTTCCACTTTTGTTCGTTTTGGTACTATTTCCAAAAACTGTTGTTCTTAAACTGTTATAATAAGGATAAGTTTATTTCTGGTGGGTGTATGTCCATGGGGGGTGTTTCAGTATTTTAATTTTTGAGGATTTATTTGGGGTTGTAATGTGCTGTCAGTATTGTTTTTATACCGATATGGAATGGCTGGGGCTGTGATCTGTTTTTTTTTTGTGTAATAGTTATTGTATCTATTGCTGTAGGTGTTTTGGTAGGAGAGGTAGTTTTTGTTGTGGAATGTTTTGCTGTAGTATCTCATGGACAGAATTTTTCGTCTAATTGTAAGCGGTGGTTCTGCTGCTTAGCGATATGCTCCTAGCGCGAGTCTCATCCCTGTCCTATTATACTTACATCTAAAAATTTGCTTATGTTTAATTATTTCACATTCGTTTTTGCCACAGCTGTTCACCAAATTTTGTATTTTGTTGTTGTCTTAATTATTGGCACTTCAAAACATTAAACGCTTTCTAAACAACGGTTAATTGAGGGTTTGGTAGACTATGATATCAAATGAAGTTATTTTATAGAAACAAAAAATGCTAGAGTAAAGTAAACTTGTATTAAAATTGTACTTTTTTCTAAATGTTTATCTTATTTTTAGTTTAATTTTTACACCTCACTTATACATTCGGCAAATTCATTGATAATATTTCTAAATGAAGTATGAAGCGTATATAATAAAATTGGAGTTTTAATTATCGCTAATTAAATTTTTTTGTGTACAAAAAATTGACGAGTTTAAATAGAGTTTTAATTTAAAAATATATTACGCAATAGATCTGGTGTTTTTTGCTTATATTTCCAGTGCGTTGTGTTAATAGCTTTTACTTCATCCATTATTTTTTTGTGTAGTCCTCAAAAATTTGACGAAGTATTTAATATTAACTATTCGTTTTTTAACTGCTAAACATTTAACAATATTTTTTGCTTTAACTATCAGTGTCTCATTTATTTTCAGTCCACTTGTTTAAGAAAATCTGCTACAGTAAATTAATAACGTATATTTGTAAAGGTTTCTTTTTATTGACGCCAGGTCTTCGTAATCTCTTTGAACAAAGCCCAAATAAAATACTCTGGAGCACATATCGGAAACTGAAAGAGATCAACACGGCAGACTTTTTATTCTAGGTTATCTTTAGATCTCTTCTGTGTACCATTGTAACAATAATAAAATATTTTATTACCATCTCTTGTAGAAATAAGTTCATGTTTATTACATAAGCAGAAAGTTTGAAATTACGTTATTTTATGTAACATAATTATTAATTAAAAGGACAACTTTGAAACATGTGCTTATAAAATTATCATTATAGTTTTTAACTAATTACTTACAAAATGGTTAAGACTCATTAAAACTTTAAGGACCAACAATAGAAATAATAAGATTTTTATTTATCGTAGAATAATATTCAACATTTTTTTTTAAATAAACGCATTTACGCGACTTCGGACACTTAAAGATCCCATCAGATTTTTAGGTAAATCATGTCATGTTATTTATATTTCATTTAAAATTAACCACTTATATAATTTATCATAAACCCAACTTCCATGTGATATTTACAGCATTTTACCTAAAACTGAATACCTAATTCAAATTAATTTTAACTGTCTTCAAAATTAAATTTCAAAGTAAAATATTTTAAGAAACTTTTATAAGCAGATGTACAAAATAAAGTTAAAATGCTTACAGTTCATCAATTATTAATGTTATTCGATTACACTCGAATTTCAAATTTAAACTTGAACGGGTTCTCTCAAGTTCTTTATTATCCAAGGCCTTATTGGTACTTTCAGGAAACAAATATAAGGAACAACACAAAATTTGCTTACTTTTGAATGTATTTAAAATAAAATAAAGATCCTAATAAAACAAAGCAAAAAAAAACCTTTTCCTTAAAATGTTTTAAAACAAAACAATAATGCAAACCTCTTCTTGTAATTGGAACGAACTGACGCTGAATAATTGTTATTTAGCTTGGAAGTAACATGTCTACAAAGTTTTAAGCCCATTGCTTTAGTGTAGACATTTTTCAATTGTTTCACTGAGAAAGGACAATCTTTGTACTTTTTCAATGTTTCATATTTCTTTTTTTTTTAGTTATTTGAACGATTTGCCTATAATTAATTGTTATTTGGAACATACCCACTTAATGTGTCTGTAAAATTTTAAGCTAATTTTGAAGGTTGAAAATTTTTATATTTTAGCTGTAAAAAAAAAACGAAAGTTTTTTTTAAACTACTGCATAATTGCTAATGCCACAAATTTCATACACGCATTATAGAGACCTAGATGAACAACTGGTCATCGTCAGTTGGGCCAAATTAGGATTAAAAATTTCCCAACATAAATGGAAAACTCCAGAGACTAGGTTCTGCGCATTTTTATTTTCGAATAAAATTTGTTTGGTCGCAATTTGAATTTGGAGGAGTACCTATAATAGTTGTTGTTTGGCATGTCAATAACGTGTATATAGAGTGTTCCAGATAAGATTTGCAGCATAGTGATCTCGCTTATTATAAGAGATACAGGATACATGTTTGCTTAAATTAGATGAATTATTCCTAACCAGAGAAGCTTACGAAATGTTGTCGCTAGAATCTGCTCAAGGCTGTGTTTATTGCACCAAGAACATCAAAACTAAATGTTTTGCAGAGTTATACGTACCACTGGCCATTTCCTTCGGAAAAATAGGGGAAAAACTGAAAAGTTGAATAATAAAAGTAATTTTTGCGATCACGTTGGCCATGAAACCGTCAGAGATAAAATCGAAATTCTTCTATTTACCAATGCGCGCATCCTTTGCAAGTAAAATGGTGCAAAGTTTTTGAAAAAGTCTTAAACGATTCCGGAGAAGAACGTTAAAAACGAAACCCCTACAAAAGCGCTATGATTTGAGAAGTTGTGGTATATCTGTTAAAACCGGTTATAACTAAATCTATGCGACTTGCATAGACGTTTAACATAGGGGAAACCGTACTTACAAGGACCTCGTTTTTCGCATTTTTCTCCGGAACCGCTTAAGATTTTTTCAAAAAATTTGCATCATTTTACTTGCAAAGGATGCGCGCATTGGTAAATAGAAGAATTTCGATTTTATCTCTGACGGTTTCATAGCCAACGCGATCGCAAAAATTACGTTTATTATTCAACTTTTCAATTTTTCCCCAATTTTTTTCGAAGGAAATAGCCAGTGGCACGTATATCCCTGCAAATCATTTAGTTTTGATGTTCTTGGTGCAATAAACACAGCCTTGATTAGATTCTAGCGACAACATATCGTGAACCCTCCCTTGTAAGTATTAAAGGAGCTACAATCTATTTTTAAAAGTACAAAAATCCTTGCGTAGGTACTTCACAAGTTATGGCAAAAAAAATATGAAAACGTTAAATTTAATTTTTCTCATAACTTTTTTGTCTTAATCGTTGGATCAATTTTATTTACACTTTCTTGAGGTTACCTTTAATGTTGAAAATAACTATTATTTACCATTTTTTTAATCGTTTTTCATATTTAAGATATTACCTCTAGTTTCATTTTATCTTATGGGCCATAAAGTTGCTACAACTCTTAAAAGTACGAGGAATATTGTACTTTTTAAAATAGACTGTAGCTCCTACATTGCTTAAGAATAATTCATTAAATGAAAATGTTATCTGGAACAACCCGTATGAAGTTTAAAGCCAATTACGTTAGTAAAAAAGTCGCATATTCCTTTTCTTTTATTTTTTTTTCCTTCAATGTCGAATAAAATGTTTTTGATCGGTATTTGGATGACACATTATTTTACTTCTTAAAATTATAGCTTAGTTAACCAAAAACGACCAGTGTACTTATCTTAGCCAATACATTAAACGCCATTGTTTTAATCTTATCACGTACGCAGTTCTATATTTGTTCGGAAGCTCGAGAAACATAAATATGTCTAAAACTTTGTTTTTAAGGACATTCATGTACATAAAGATGTAACTTTAGTTTGTTGTCTATCTTAGAATAGTATTTAACAAATTTTGAATAGCCCTCAAGGCATACTTTTAGTTAAGTATATGTTTTAAGATATAAAGTTTATATGGTCAAGTAGGTATGTATTAGTAACATTTGTATGACTTACTCATCTTAAAGAGTAAAAGATAAAATTTCATTTTATATCAGTTTATTTAACCAAATAAAATCAGTTTCTAGTACAAAGATGCCATGATAACTGTGAAATATAATATTACTTCACTATTGAGTTCACAACGCCGTGAAGAAATAATGCGAGTAAAAACGTTCCTTTAAACTTGTAATGATGAAGAATATTGTCCTTTGTGGTGCTATGAGGTTCAAATATTACCTGTCTTGATAATTTAAATGTATTTCATGGCATTTTCCGCTTGTTTAATGTGAAAATCACAGTTCCAAATCTAAAGGAGTTTAAGGTTAATACAGTTATTTCGCAAACATCTACTTTATAATGATTGATTACGATTCTCGCTCATCTGCGCAAATAAATTCGTTTTTGGATTGTCAAATTCAATTTGTACGTACACAAACTTGCTTAATTTAAATTTAATCTTTTTATTGAATGCCAGTCGCGTCTGTTTCGTTAAATGATCTGTTTGCCTAATGATATTTTGTTTTTATTTGCAGGTACCCAGAGAAAAACCACATATTCTGTTCGGAAAGGCGCTGTACTTTAGCAGTTTCGATGAGTTATTTTTTGCCTATATTGCTGTGTAGCCCCACTTACTTCGTTGTGGAAATACAATCTACTACCATCAACGAGTCGGGCGAAATTTTCGTTCTTTACCACACAGCTCTTAGTGATATGGCAGCCAAATACGATGGCTATCTAGTGTTCAATTTTTGGATGTACGCGGTCATTATCAAACTGCTCCCGTGTTGCATCCTAACAGTTATCAGTATATGGCTAATAAGGACACTTTTCAAAGCGAAAAAAAGGAAGCAAGTGCTGAAAGGATACAACATGTGTCCAACAACAACAACAGACGGACAAGAACCAAAGAAAAAAGCGAGTAAATCTGAAAGAAGAGCAGATCGGACAACGAAAATGCTAGTTGCCGTGCTTCTATTGTTTTTAATAACGGAATTTCCCCAAGGAATCTTCGGCCTTCTGATAGGTATGAAAGGGAAATGCATTTTCCTGAAGTGCTACCAAAATTTCGGGGAAGTTATGGACTTTTTGGCGCTACTCAACGGTGCCATAAACTTTATTTTGTATTGCTGTATGAATCGAATGTTCCGTGCCACGTTCGGGCAAATGTTTAAACACAAAATTTTGTATAAATGGGCCCCGGCTTCTCAGTCCGATATACACACTACGTACGTATGAGAATTAGTTTTATTTCAAATTAGACAACAAATGCAGACGTAGTTTTATTATAATTACTTTTCAGGACAGGCCCGATTGGAACAAACACAACCGATATATAGATCAGGTATTTTGAAACAGTTTTAAAATTCGTTATTGGTGTTTTTCTCTATTTAATCGATCTCATCTTCGCTAAATCTAAATTTGTCAACTAACAAAAATCATTTTTCTTGATGTTTTTTTTTCCTGCTGATGCTTAAATGTTAGCTTTAATAATTTAACCGGAGTAACTAGACAGGGTAATTAATTAATCTAAAACTCCTTAATATTGTTAAAGGTAGTGGTGAGCTGCTAAAATTTTATTTATTGGCTACACAATTAAAATTGAACCGGTGTTAGTCGCATTGCACAAAATGTTTGAGTCAATTTTATCCTAAATTTCGTCTCACTTTAAGACTGTCGTCTTCGAATCTAAAGGGTGGTTCACACGGTGACACTAGGTGCCGTGGCATGTCATCGTCTGAACAGCCTGATGTCGCGATGCCACGATGTCATGACGCTAGTGCCGCGATGTCGCGACACCGATAATGACAGAGCGGCATTTGACGTAAGCCTACCATACTTTTATATTTTGACATAACAGACTAATAATATACATTTGTTTGTCATCGATTTCCAATTTATCATGTCCTCAATAGATGTTCCTACGATTTTAGAGCGTTATCAACAATATCCTTGTTTGTGGGACCAATCTATTCCCGAATATAGCGACTTTAAAATAATTAGTTGCTCTAAAACACTCGTTGCTGCAGTTACAAGAGCGGCCATTTTTATTTTGAAGTCGCGACGCTCAAATATATCATTTTACGTGTGAGCGCCCAGTGCCGCGACACCGAATGTCGAGCGATGTCGTGACATTTGATGTCGCGACGCTAGTGTCACCGTGTGAACTACCCTTAAAGCGTGACAAATTCAACAACATTGTTTTAACAAGTTCACTAAATCCAGAGATTTTTCATAAAAATTATTGAAATTGAGAAACAAAATAGCAGTTCGAAACATGTTCATGTTCCTTCGCGAATTTTTCAATATCAGTTGCTCAATCCAGCTGCTTTCAAATTGGTTAAAGTTTTTTTTTAATTGTGTAGTTCTCCAAAAATTATGTCCATCTTTTCGTCCTTCAGTAAATAAAATTGAGTATCTTTGTGTTACAAACTAAAAATATTTTAGCAACCACTTTATCGAATCGGTGCAGAACCTATACACCTTACCACTGCCTGAAGATATTATCTGCTCAGATTTGTGAAAATCTACTCCTTATTCATCTTAAAATGAGCCATCTGTAATTATTTATCTTAACAAAATTTAAAAGGCAGGTCACGATTAGTACGATAATCGGTCTAGTGCAAATTTTATGTTGGCCGTTGGTCAAAGACTGATCTGCTTAATTTATGTGGCGCTTACTCGGTGACGTCACACGGTGACCATTTGCAGTATTCTAGTGTATATTGTAGATGTGTTGCACTGTAAGCACGCTTTACTTCTTACTTGTACCATATTGTTTTGTTGATAAGGTAAGTTATACATATACCATTTTAATATCATTAATTCATTACATTAGAATACTGTCAAGGCCGGATATAGGGGTATGCAGAGCGTGCGCGCACACGGCCCCGCGCCATACGTTTAGAGAAGCCTTTTTTTCAGTTTTTTAGTAACATTTTACTTTAACTCGGTCCTTTATCAGAATATCCGGGCCCGCATTTTTTTTTTGCACGGCCCCGCAAACCCTAAGACCGGCTCTGAATACTGTTTTATTTTAAAGTCATTTAAAAAGACTGTAATTGCCTAGAACCAATAAACAAACTTTTTGAGTGCTAATACCTTCAAATAGTACGAGTTTGAATATGACTTTATTTCCGCGGCAGAATCACTCGTACTAATTGTGACCTCTGCTACTTTAACAAGAAGCAATTTACACAAACGAAATCAGTTTCATTAAATTTTATGATGCATTTTATTTTTATTATATAGAGGTACTTCCAATTATTTTCTTTACGTAAAGGGCCAACATAATAAAAAAAGACTTCCAGGTTTTTATATTTTGGGAAAGAGAGCCGATCACTTTAAAACTTTTTAATATGATTTGTCAAGTTTTTATTTTGCTTGTTAGTCGATCGAACTCATTAAATTTATTTGAAACAAATTTAAAGATTTACATAAGTTTTATAAAAAATGTCATCTTCTGTTCACAAAGAATGTCTTGTAGAAATTTTAGACCAGTTTTGAGACAATTGTTTCTTCTTATTAATTGAATAATGTTAATAATAATAATTAGATAAATGACACAGCTACCAACGAAGAGACGAGAGTCTTATATGGGGTCGCTCATTCGTACTTGATTTTAAAAAATAAGTAATTTATAATGGAACTTATTTATCTTGCATAAATCAACCACTGGAATAGTTTAACACCTATCAAATTTAAAGATAGTTACGTTGATAAAACAAATCCTAGAATCAAAATTTTGCTTGAAAATAGGTATTGCCCAAAAAAAACCTTATAAAAACTAATAATATTATTTATACCATTTAAAATATTAATGTTTATGTATTTGTTTGCACTGCTTTTCGTTTAACTTCGTGTTTCCTGGTGCCATTTCTCATTTCCCATCAATACATTAACAAAACTATTGAATTAATGTAAACAGATTGTGATCGCTTTTAAATTAAATTCAGGTCCACGTCTGTAATAAATTATGCGCAAGATATATAGTTTGATTTAACATTCTTTTGATTTTTATGCAAATCTTTAAAATTTGTAAATTGTAAATTAGCAAAAGTTTTATTTGTCTCAAAAATTGTAATTGGATTTTAAACGAAGGTTGAGCCCTATTAACTAATTGTTTCGAAGAAATGTTATGTAATTTTGTTGACAATGATTTTATTTAAAAAAAAGTGTGATCTAACTATAGATGCTATCGTTGTGAAGTGGTAATGTGATAATATTTGTGTTTGTTAAATTTGAAGCTTAAACAGTAGCTGATATACTTGCGTGGGAGTAAACCGATCCCAGCTAGGCGTTACTTTCATTATCAATGAAATATTTAATTGTTTCATATGAACTGGATTTTTGGGATCATTGTTACACAAACATTGCTTAAGTTTAAATAAGTATTATTAATAATAATGTTTCATTTGCACGAATTTGGGAGCTAGTTCATTCACGGTCAAGTACGATTTAAAAAACTCGATCAAAAATTGGAAAAGTTTGAAGACTATAGTCTTCACTTTCTTAAGGGAAAAATCGATTTTTTTAACTGAGACCATTGAGCTACATACTTCATACACGCGGCAAAAAGACCCCAATAATTCGATATTTCGGCATAATTACGATTATGCAATTTCCATAAAAAAAATTGGAAAAGTTCCAAGACTGTACTGTGTAGTCTATGCACTTTTTTCAGGAAAAAATCGATGTTTTTAGAACGAAATCAATTAACTCCACAAACTTTATACTTACACCTTACACGTGGTATTAAAACCCCAACTAACAATTATTCTTTGATATTTCGGCATAATTACGATAATATAATTTCCATCAAAATTGGAAAAAGTTCTGAGACTATAGTCTTAAAACTTTTTTTCAGGAAAAATCGCATTTTTTAAAACTAAATCAGTTAGCTACGTACTTCATGCACGTGGTATAAAGACCCCAACTAACAATTATTCTTTGATATTTCGGCATAATTACGATAATAAAATTTCCATCAAAAATTGGAAAAAGTTCTAAGACTTTGCACTTTTTTTCAGGAAAAATCGAATTTTTTAAAACTAAATCAGTTAGCTACGTACTTCATACACGTGGTATAAAGACCCCAACTAACAATTATTCTTTGATATTTCGGCATAATTACGATAATACAATTTCCATCAAAAATTGGAAAAAGTTCTAAGACTATAGTCTTTGCACTTTTTTTCAGGAAAAATCGAATTTTTTAAAACTAAATCAGTTAGCTACGTACTTCATACACGTGGTATAAAGACCCCAACTAACAATTATCCTTTGATATTTCGGCATAATTACGATAATACAATTTCCATCAAAAATTGTAAAAAGTTCTGAGACTATAGTCTTTGCACTTTTTTTCAGGAAAAATCGAATTTTTTAAAACTAAATCAGTTAGCTACGTACGTCATACACGTGCTATAAAGACCCCAACTAACAATTATTCTTTGATATTTCGGCATAATTACGATAATAAAATTTCCATCAAAAATTGGAAAAAGTTCTAAGACTATAGTCTTTGCACTTTTTTTCAGGAAAAATCGAATTTTTTAAAACTAAATCAGTTAGCTACGTACTTCATACACGTGGTATAAAGACCCCAACTAACAATTATTCTTTGATATTTCGGCATAATTATGATAATAAAATTTCCATCAAAAATTGGAAAAAGTTCTAAGACTATAGTCTTTGCACTTTTTTTCAGGAAAAATCGAATTTTTTAAAACTAAATCAGTTAGCTACGTACTTCATACACGTGGTATAAAGACCCCTACTTACAATTATTCTTTGATATTTCGGCATAATTACGATAATACAATTTCCATCAAAAATTAGAAAAAGTTCTAAGACTATAGTCTTTGCACTTTTTTTTTCAGGAAAAATCGAATTTTTTAAAACTAAATCAGTTAGCTACGTACTTCATACACGTGGTATAAAGACCCCAACTAACAATTATCCTTTGATATTTCGGCATAATTACGATAATACAATTTCCATCAAAAATTGTAAAAAGTTCTGAGACTATAGTCTTTGCACTTTTTTTCAGGAAAAATCGAATTTTTTAAAACTAAATCAGTTAGCTACGTACTTCATACACGTAGTATAAAGACCCCAACTAACAATTATTCTTTGATATTTCGGCATAATTACGATAATAAAATTTCCATCAAAAATTGGAAAAAGTTCTAAGACTATAGTCTTTGCACTTTTTTTCAGGAAAAATCGAATTTTTTAAAACTAAATCAGTAAGCTACGTACTTCATACACGTGGTATAAAGACCCCTACTTACAATTATTCTTTGATATTTCAGCATAATTACGATAATACAATTTCCATCAAAAATTAGAAAAAGTTCTAAGACTATAGTCTTTGCACTTTTTTTTTCAGGAAAAATCGAATTTTTTAAAACTAAATCAGTTAGCTACGTACTTCATACACGTGGTATAAAGACCCCAACTAACAATTATCCTTTGATATTTCGGCATAATTACGATAATACAATTTCCATCAAAAATTGTAAAAAGTTCTGAGACTATAGTCTTTGCACTTTTTTTCAGGAAAAATCGAATTTTTTAAAACTAAATCAGTTAGCTACGTACTTCATGCACGTGGTATAAAGACCCCAACTAACAATTATTCTTTGATATTTCGGCATAATTACGATAATAAAATTTCCATCAAAAATTGGAAAAAGTTCTAAGACTTTGCACTTTTTTTCAGGAAAAATCGAATTTTTTAAAACTAAATCAGTTAGCTACGTACTTCATACACGTGGTATAAAGACCCCAACTAACAATTATTCTTTGATATTTCGGCATAATTACGATAATACAATTTCCATCAAAAATTGGAAAAAGTTCTAAGACTATAGTCTTTGCACTTTTTTTCAGGAAAAATCGAATTTTTTAAAACTAAATCAGTTAGCTACGTACTTCATACACGTGGTATAAAGACCCCAACTAACAATTATTCTTTGATATTTCGGCATAATTATGATAATAAAATTTCCATCAAAAATTGGAAAAAGTTCTAAGACTATAGTCTTTGCACTTTTTTTCAGGAAAAATCGAATTTTTTAAAACTAAATCAGTTAGCTACGTACTTCATACACGTGGTATAAAGACCCCTACTTACAATTATTCTTTGATATTTCGGCATAATTACGATAATACAATTTCCATCAAAAATTGGTAAAAGTTCTAAGACTATAGTCTTTGCACTTTTTTTTTCAGGAAAAATCGAATTTTTTAAAACTAAATCAGTTAGCTACGTACTTCATACACGTGGTATAAAGACCCCAACTAACAATTATCCTTTGATATTTCGGCATAATTACGATAATACAATTTCCATCAAAAATTGTAAAAAGTTCTGAGACTATAGTCTTTGCACTTTTTTTCAGGAAAAATCGAATTTTTTAAAACTAAATCAGTTAGCTACGTACTTCATACACGTGGTATAAAGACCCCAACTAACAATTATTCTTTGATATTTCGGCATAATTACGATAATAAAATTTCCATCAAAAATTGGAAAAAGTTCTAAGACTATAGTCTTTGCACTTTTTTTCAGGAAAAATCGAATTTTTTAAAACTTAATCAGTTAGCTACGTACGTCATACACGTGGTATAAAGACCCCTACTTACAATTATTCTTTGATATTTCAGCATAATTACGATAATACAATTTCCATCAAAAATTGGTTAAAGTTCTAAAACTATAGTCTTTGCACTTTTTTTCAGGAAAAATCGAATTTTTTAAAACTAAATCAGTTAGCTACGTACTTCATACACGTGGTATAAAGACCCCAACTAACAATTATCCTTTGATATTTCGGCATAATTACGATAATACAATTTCCATCAAAAATTGTAAAAAGTTCTGAGACTATAGTCTTTGCACTTTTTTTCAGGAAAAATCGAATTTTTTAAAACTAAATCAGTTAGCTACGTACGTCATACACGTGCTATAAAGACCCCAACTAACAATTATTCTTTGATATTTCGGCATAATTACGATAATAAAATTTCCATCAAAAATTGGAAAAAGTTCTAAGACTATAGTCTTTGCACTTTTTTTCAGGAAAAATCGAATTTTTTAAAACTAAATCAGTTAGCTACGTACTTCATACACGTGGTATAAAGACCCCAACTAACAATTATTCTTTGATATTTCGGCATAATTATGATAATAAAATTTCCATCAAAAATTGGAAAAAGTTCTAATAAGACTATAGTCTTTGCACTTTTTTTCAGGAAAAATCGAATTTTTTAAAACTAAATCAGTTAGCTACGTACTTCATACACGTGGTATAAAGACCCCTACTTACAATTATTCTTTGATATTTCGGCATAATTACGATAATACAATTTCCATCAAAAATTGGTAAAAGTTCTAAGACTATAGTCTTTGCACTTTTTTTTTCAGGAAAAATCGAATTTTTTAAAACTAAATCAGTTAGCTACGTACTTCATACACGTGGTATAAAGACCCCAACTAACAATTATCCTTTGATATTTCGGCATAATTACGATAATACAATTTCCATCAAAAATTGTAAAAAGTTCTGAGACTATAGTCTTTGCACTTTTTTTCAGGAAAAATCGAATTTTTTAAAACTAAATCAGTTAGCTACGTACTTCATACACGTGGTATAAAGACCCCTACTAACAATTATTCTTTGATATTTCGGCATAATTACGATAATACATTTTCCATCAAAAATTAGAAAAAGTTCTAAGACTATAGTGTTTGCACTTTTTTTCAGGAAAAATCGAATTTTTTAAAACTGAATCAGTTAGCTACGTACTTCATACACGTGGTATAAAGACCCCAACTAACAATTATTCTTTGATATTTCGGCATAATTACGATAATACATTTTCCATCAAAAATTAGAAAAAGTTCTAAGACTATAGTCTTTGCACTTTTTTTCAGGAAAAATCGAATTTTTTAAAACTAAATCAGTTAGCTACGTACTTCATACACGTGGTATAAAGACCCCAACTAACAATTATCCTTTGATATTTCGGCATAATTACGATAATGCAATTTCCATCAAAAATTGTAAAAAGTTCTGAGACTATAGTCTTTGCACTTTTTTTCAGGAAAAATCGAATTTTTTAAAACTAAATCAGTTAGCTACGTACTTCATACACGTGGTATAAAGACCCCAACTAACAATTATTCTTTGATATTTCGGCATAACTACGATAATACATTTTCCATCAAAAATTAGAAAAAGTTCTAAGACTATAGTCTGCACTTTTTTTCAGGAAAAATCGAATTTTTTAAAACTAAATCAGTTAGCTACGTACGTCATACACGTGCTATAAAGACCCCAACTAACAATTATTCTTTGATATTTCGGCATAATTACGATAATAAAATTTCCATCAAAAATTGGAAAAAGTTCTAAGACTATAGTCTTTGCACTTTTTTTCAGGAAAAATCGAATTTTTTAAAACTAAATCAGTTAGCTACGTACTTCATACACGTGGTATAAAGACCCCAACTAACAATTATCCTTTGATATTTCAGCATAATTACGATAATACAATTTCCATCAAAAATTGAAAAAAGTTCTAAGACTAGTCTTTCCACTTTTTTTCAGGGGAAAGCGATTTTTTTTTAAATTGAAGCAATTGGCTACATACTTCATACACGCCTTATAGTGACCCCAATTAACAATTATTTATGGATAGTTTAGCCAAAGTTCCATCAAATATTGGAACCTGTCGATAAAAATTCAGTTCTCATCAATAAAACAATTTTTTTTGACATTAAATTTATTATTACTTGTTTAAACTTTACTCGTGCGTTTTAAGATATTTTGCAACTAATGTTACTGTTTGTATATATGTAATTAATTAGAATTGCATACGTACTACATGGACTTCAACATCCATTCAATTATTAAAATAAAATTGGTTATAACTGACGTGTTTGTAAGCAATGTTTTCACAACTGTTTAAGTCTGGTTTACCATATTTTTGTGGCCGTTAATAAAGTTATATAGTATATTAGGAAATGTATTTTATTAATGTGATAAATGAGTTATAAATACACGTTATTTTTTAATGTACATAACTGTTGGAAATATGTAAGTTTATAAAATGAGCCCTATGTATAACTTACATTTTTCTTTTTTTAATTATAAATAAATATTTAAATTCTTATATGAAAGTGTTTTCATAAAGCTAGATGTTATTATATTTGTATAAAATGGCTTTAAATATATTTTTAAAAAGGAAATTACCTGTAGCTCTATTTCATTTCCTGGAAGTTGTTTTTAGCAATTTAACGTCGTCACTAATTGACTCATTATGATATTGATATTATGGTTACACAATTTTTGTGTTTACTTTGCAATAATGTAAGAGTCAACGGAAGCTTAGTAAATTTAAGGAGAAGTTTACAAAATGGTCATTTTCGATCGCCTTGGCTATGGAACTGTGTTAGAACAATTTAAAAATTTTAATTTTTCAATGAACGCATCTTTTGCAAGTAAAACTGCAGTTTTTGAAATTATGCGTAGAAAATATCACAGAACAAAAAATGTTTTGAAATTTTGAGGTAAGTTTGTTTACAGGGTTAATAGCAGGCTGACAATTTAAAGAAAGTTTTCTCATTTCTGTGATCCTGGTACGAGGAGTCAAATTTTGTCCTAGAAATTTATTGACAAACGACTGTCTGCGGTAGTTTGTTTACATAGTCACTTGCAGGTTGCATACATTAAAATTAAAACGCAAGATTTTATTTTTATTAATATTTCAATCAAAGTCAACACAAATGTTAAGAAAACTCAATTATTGAGCGATATTACAACTTAAAACGTGCTTATAAATAAAATATGATGAAACAATACATTTAAAATTTATTATCGAGTATTTTGAACGTCGCTCACTGCATATTTTGTTTGCTCATTGTCTTCAAAACCCAAACTTATATATTTCAGCAAAATTCTCTTTCATTTTAAACCAGTAACTACTGTTTTGTTCTTCGGACAAGAATTGTGATGCTCGATAAAGCATACGTTCATACATCAAGGGCAGGGACAGCTTGTATTTTATTTTAACTTAGCTTTCACATTGAAGAACAATTTAACAGCTTGAATGCTGTAGTAAAAAAATAAGCAGTTCCATAATATTTTTTTAATGTAAATCAATTTTAACAAAAATTAACCTAGAATTTAATTCAAAACAATAACATTACAAAAACCTGCTTATAACATAGCTCATAAAAATGTCCCTAGACTCGTCAGCTGAAACCGAGATATTTCCCACGACAATGCTATTCTTATGGGATTTAGAAATTGAGTATCAGGATAGCAGAGACTGCAGGAGGTCTTTGGGTGTATTTTGTGTACTAGGAACTTTTACTTCTTAGGTTGGCGCACA